>JALJCO010008534.1:0-1413585 GCA_023101725.1 Atherinomorus stipes | reverse complement strand
TATATATTGGTTAAAGGATCTAGTGGCAGGATAAAGAAATGAGACTCGCGAGTGACGCGACTGGCGCTCAGGGTAACTGCAGCCACCAGCCAAGCTGGCAGGAGAGCATGCACAAACTGATGCTATACTTCGCTGATAGTCTTTTTCTTTGTAGTGCCACTTTTTTGTGGTCTTTCAGTAGATCTTGATCATTTACTGACGGCAGAAAAATCCATAACTATCCCTTACAGCAGGGGTCCAGTCCTTGAGAGCTACCATCCTGCACATTGATGTTGAACACATAACACCAGTTTTAAAATCGCTGCATTGGCTCCCCGTGCGTTTCAGGATCGACTTTAAGGTTCTCTTAGTGGTTTATAAATGTCTTAATGGTCTTGGGCCCTCTTATTTATCTGACCTGCTTTTAAACTATGAACCCTCGTGACCCTGAGGTCCTCTGGTACCGGCCTTTTAATTGTTCCCCAGGTGAGAACTAAAACTCACGGCGAGGCCTCATTCCACCACTACGGTCCTCGTCTGTGGAACAGCCTGCCAGAGAACCTCAGGGCCGCAGAGACTGTTGATGTTTTTAAGAAGAGGCTCAAGACCTACCTTTTTAACTTAGCTTTTTGATTTTATTTCGTTTTACTTATTTTACTCTATTATTTATTTATTTTTATGTTATCTTTAAGTTATTTTAGATTTTATTGACTTGTTTAGCACATAATTTTATGAATACCTATTTATTTTTCTATGTTACTCTTATCTGTTCTCTTGTTTTATCTGTTTTAACATTTTAACACCAGTGTTTCCTCATGGGGATCCTTCACTCTGGGAGCTTTGCCTACATGGTCTGGAGGGAGCTGGTGGGGGGCTGCCCTTGTCCTGGTGGCTGGGGCCCCGCACTGCAGCCCTATCACTGTGGTGTGGACCCCGGCCTGCCCTGATCTGGTTGGCTCCTGCAGGAGCACCCTCTAGGACCGTGTCTGGCTCCTGGAGTGAACGGATCCCCAAGATATCGCTTCCTCACAGTAGGTCAAGCCAGATGTTTATTAGTCTTAGTGTGGGTGGGTGTGGGGTGTGTGTGTGTGTGCAAATGTTTATAGTTTTGTGTGCTGTGTTTTGTGCTTGGGTGTGTGAAGGGCTGTTTTTATTTTAAAAATGTGTTTGTTTTTATTTTCTTGAAAAGCACTTTGGGTTGCCTTTGGCAGGAAAAGCGCTTTATAAATAAAGTTTGATTTGATTTGATTTGATGTCAAAATCCATTGCCATACTGTGTAAAGTTAAAGATTTTCTGTGTCAAAAATCACTATATATCTTCTATAATGCATTGATTCTTCCATACATGACATATTGTGTGGGGATTTGGTTAAACACTTACCGTACAAACACAGATTCAGTTGTTTTGTTCAAAAAGAGGGAAAAGTATTATGAACTCAGAGGAAAATGCATGTTTGGTAAACCCAAGGTCCGGACAAATACAAAGATTCACTGTATTTCTGTCACTGGTGTCAAATTGTGGAACTGGTGTCCTGACCACATTAAAACGAGCTCTACTTTGAAAAGGTTTAAAAGAATATATAAAAATGAAAAATAATGAAGTATTATGATAAATGATACTATGACATTTGTTTAATTTTGTTTATGTGTTTTATTACGATTGATGGTATGTTATTGATGAAATTTTTTTTTTCTGAATTTAAAATGATTCCAGTTTATTCTATTTTGTATATTGTTCTACCATGTCAGTGATGGGTAGGCACTATATAAAGCTTTAGCTTCTGCCTACACCCTATCGGTATTCTTCCACTTTTTTATCTGTGATCTTTTCTTTTTTACATATTTTTCTGTTAACTGAATAAAATACTTCCAAAACCAAACATTTGCAACCCTTCTCAAACACACCTGAATCAAATGAATGGCTCGTTACCAGGCCTCTGCAGAGCTGAATGACATGAGGGAGTTAGCCATTTGATTCAGGTGTTCTAAAGAATGCAGGATAGCAGCTCTCGAGGACCGGACTTGGGCACTCCTACTTTACGGTGTTTGAATCCACCGCAACAATCTTCTTCCTGTATCAAAGCTGTCGTGGATGCGTATGCAACGTCAATTGACATCACATCCATAGGACTGCGCGGTGCCAAGCAGCACACAGCCTGGTCAATGCAATGGAGAGAGTGGGTGGGCTTGTTCTTTTTGCTTTTTAACGCTTCATCGTCCATTGATATTAAAAAACTGGTTTACATGTGTATTCTTTCACAACTCCTGCCCCTAGTTCCTTTATTGGCTGACATCGGCCAATATCAATATTCAATTTTAAAGCCGATATCGGTCGATATCTCAGCTGATATCTGGCCGATAACATTGTGCATCTCTACTCCTTTTGGTGTTCAGTCTTGTTTTGTTTTGCCTGGTGTGTGCTTGTCACAGATGATCGCAACTAAATATTGAGTAGAAATATCGGAAAGAGATTCTGGAGTCAGTAGCGATCTCATATCTCCAGAATCTGGGACCTAACTCTATCCTCTAGGACAGGAGTGCTCAAATCCGGTCCTCGACAGCTAAATCCTGCATTTTTTTTTTAGAACATACCCTCCTCAACATACCTGAATCAAATGGCTAATTCCTTCACGTGGATGTCATTCAGCTCTGCAGTGGCCTAGTAACGAGCCATTCATTTGATGCAGGTGTGTTTGAGAAGGGTTGCAGCCAAAATGTGCAGGATAATGGCTTCGAGGACTGGATTTGGGCACCTACTCTAGGACAGTGTTTCCCAACTCCAGTCCTCAGGATCCACTGTACTGCATGTATTGGAGGCAACCACACGGAAACAAATGAATGGCTCGATGAAAGGCTTACAAAGAACTTGACGAGGAAGTAGAGGGTCCTGAGTGGGAAACACTACTCTTGGACGACCTAATTCTCCTCCAAAGAGCCAGGATCATCACAGAATGCATGCAGATTTTTTTTACGGACCCACAATGTAACTTTTAGACCTTAAAAATATGCGTCTGACTTGTTTTGATGGCACTCCAACATTCACTATGCGTATTTCAAGCACTCACTGGCCAGCGACATCCTGAGGTTCAGAAACCGCAGTACGTAACTTTTGCGTCCTTGATGTAAAAGTGCTAAAGAGAAAACTGCTAAAAATTCCGTTGCGGGTCTTTAAAATCCACCAAAAAGAAAAAAAAAAAAAAACGGATGTGGATCAAGTAGTGGAGGTGTTGACGTTTGCAGTGTGGATGTAGAAGAAGTTGGAGATGAGCGAATTAATACTTTCAGAAATGCTGTTAATCAGCTGTTTAGTAGCAAGCTAGCCACTCCGCTGTTTTCAGTTGTCTTTGGCAACCCACTCGTGAACAATGTGGGTGCGCTTTTCAGTGTGCTGCGGGCGGGTGTATTTTTATTTTTTTAAATTTAATGTAGTGTGCTCGAACTGTTTTTCCAGGATCCCCTACGACCAGAATCAAATTTTTCTTACTTTTGAGTTTATAATTTATTCATTCATTT
The DNA here is from genome assembly GCA_023101725.1 of Atherinomorus stipes. Classification (NCBI taxonomy): domain Eukaryota; kingdom Metazoa; phylum Chordata; class Actinopteri; order Atheriniformes; family Atherinidae; genus Atherinomorus; species Atherinomorus stipes. The sequence continues at coordinate 1,410,093 of JALJCO010008534.1, read as the reverse complement.
GAACATTAATTTAAGACTGATGCAAATGAATTGAATTTCTCTAATTTATTTGACTCTACTCAAAGTATTTTAAAAAATCTAGAATTTAATGTCAGCAAGTCACCTAAAAATAGGTCAGCAGAAAGGCATTAAAAAATAAAGAGGCATTCTCTAGGGTGACAGGTAAGGTCTGACAATCAGCCTGGATAAGAGCTTTCACCAAAGACTTAGTATTTCCAAGCAAGGATCTGTGGCAGAGTACTAGCATGACTTCAGTTAATTATTGAAAATGCTTATTACCAAGTTTAGCGGAAAAGCTTTTTTTAGGGATAGATTGATTAACATAAAGTGCACCACTAAACACCATAGGAAGTCTTCCCTTCCCATATCCATTAGACTCTACAACTCCTCCCCCAGTCACTCTGCTAAATTAGCTGATGCTCCTCTTCCATACATAATCGCTTACATCCTTTTTATTCTGCTTGTAAGCGCAGTTTTCCACAGTGCATACAATACCTCAACTGGATGTGCATACTGTAGGCTCAAAAGGTTACAACTGTTAGATTTACATACCTTGCAACTCACTTACCACTTAAAATTACTTACCTAATCAGTGATGTAAAGTAAGTTGTATTGTCAAATTTCATCTTTGCAATTCCTCTCTGGAATAAATAAAGCATATATATATATATATATATATATATATATATATATATATATATACAGTGGGGCAAAAAAGTATTTAGTCAGCCACCAATTGTACAAGTTCTCCTGCTTACAAAGATGAGAGAGGCCTGTAATTGTCATCATAGGTATACCTCAACTGTGAGAGACAGAATGAGAAAAAAACATCCAGAAAATCACATTGTCTGATTTTTTGAGAATTTTTTTGCAGATTATGGTGGAAAATAAGTATTTGGTCACCTACAAACAAGCAAGATTTCTGGCTCTCACAGAGCTGTAACTTCTTCTTTAAGAGGCTCCTCTGTCCTCCACTCATTACCTGTATTAAGTGCACCTGTTTGAACTCATTATCAGTATAAAAGACACCTGTCCACAACCTCAAACAGTCACACTCCAAACTCCACTATGGCCAAGACCAAAGAGCTGTCAAAGGACACCAGAAACAAAATTGTAGACCTGCACCAGGCTGGGAAGACTGAATCTGCAATAGGTAAGCAGCTTGGTGTGAAGAAATCAACTGTGGGAGCAATTATTGGAAAATGGAAAACTTACAAGACCACTGAAAATCTCCCTCGATCTGGGGCTCCACGCAAGAACTCACCCCGTGGGGTCAAAATGATCACAAGAACTGTGAGCAAAAATCCCAGAACCACACGGGGGGACCTAGTGAATGACCTGCGGAGAGCTGGGACCAAAGTAACAAAGGCTACTCTCAGTAACACGCTACGCCGCCAGGGACTCAAATCTTGCAGTGCCAGACGTGTCCCCCTGCTTAAGCCAGTACACATCCAGGCCCGTCTGAAGTTTGCTAGAGAGCATTTGGATGATCCAGAAGAGGACTGGGAGAATGTAATACGGTCAGATGAAACCAAAATAGAACTTTTTGGTAGAAACGCAACTTCTCGTGTTTGGAGGAGAAAGAATGCTGAATTGCATCCAAAGAACACCATACCTACTGTGAAGCATGGGGTTGGAAACATCATGCTTTGGGGCTGTTTTTCTGCAAGGGGACCAGGACGACTGATCCGTGTAAAGGAAAGAATGAATGGGGGGATGTATCGTGAGATTTTGAGTGAAAACCTCCCATCAGCAAGGGCATTGAAGATGAAACGTGGCTGGGTCTTTCAGCATGACAATGATCCCAAACACACTGCCCGGCAACAAAGGAGTGGCTTCGTAAGAAGCATTTCAAGGTCCTGGAGTGGCCTAGCCAGTCTCCAGATCTCAACCCCATAAAAAATCTTTGGAGGGAGTTGAAAGTCCATGTTGCCCAACGACAGCCCCAAAACATCACTGCTCTAGAGCAGATCTGCATGGAAGAATGGGCCAAAATACCAGCAACAGTGTGTGTGAAAACCTTGTTAAGACTTACAGAAAACATTTGACCTCTGTCATTGCCAACAAAGGGTATGTAACAAAGTATTGAGGTGAACTTTTGTTATTGACCAAATACTTATTTTCCACCATAATTTGCAAATAAATTCTTTAAAAATCAGACAATGTGATTTTTCTGGATTTTTTTTTTTTTTTTTTTTTTTTTTCTTTCTCTCATTCTGTCTCTCACAGTTAAGGTATACCTATGATGACAATTACAGGCCTCTCTCATATTTTTTAAGTGGGAGAACTTGTACAATTGGTGGCTGACTAAATACTTTTTTGCCCCCGTGTGTGTGTGTGTGTGTGTGTGTGTGTGTGTGTGTACACACACACACCAGTCCTTCTTTTCTCTTGCCCAGCTAAGGCGCTTTTGGTGTTGCTTGCTGTTGAGGATTTGCTTGACAACAGGAATTCGACATTTGAAGCCCATGTCCAGCATCCTCCTGCGTGTTGTTTCTCTTGAAGCAGTAACTCCAGCCTCAGTCCATTCCTTTATGAAGTCCTCCACACATTTGAAAGGACCTTTCCTGACCATCTTCTCCAGGCTGTGATCAGCCCTCTGGCTTGTACATCGTTTTCTTCCACACTTCTTCCTTCCACTTAACTGTCCACTAATGTGCTTTGAGACAACAATCAGCAAAATAAGCTGGCTATTCTCAATCACTTTTTGTGTCTTTCCTACCTTGTGCAGGAAGTCAGTAGCTGGGTTTCCGTGAACCCAAATATACAGATGGCTTTCAGTTTAAAAGCTCTTTCGGAATGAAAATGATCCGTGTAAACACCTCTTTCCGAATGAAAAGTGCTGAACCGAATGAATTTTCATTCGGGTTCATGGGGGTAGAATATCCCTTTCCCCAAACCAATCATGATATCATGTAAACGCTGAATCGGAAAGTTGTGAAGTTGCACTCTTACAGCGCATGCTTCATCAACGTGCAAAGAGTGACGTTTCCTCACTTTGACAGTTGGCTGTGAACAACTTAATTCCCTGGACAGCAACAGAAAGTTTGTTTTTTACTCAGACGCTGTCTCTACGCCTTTTTCTCTTGGTTGCCTGCAGTAGGAGCCCATGAGTATCAGCTGCTGCTGGATTAAAGTCCTGCAGAAACTACAACCGTGACTATCAGTTTTTATACCTCCGTCTTTATTAAATAACGTGATGCAATATTCTGCACACATCAGACAGGATTATTCTGAATAAATATTGGAGCATGTACACGCCAGATCGGAATGGATTAGTTCCCATGTAAACAGCTGCCCTTAAATCCTAGTCAGAATGATTTAATTCCGAAAGGGGAAAAGGTCTCCATGTAAACGTACCCGATGATTTTCTGCACAACGGTCACATCAGCATTCTGCCCCATGGTTGTGAATTCTTCTAAACCAAGGCAGAGGCTTTTTAAAGGCTCAGGACACTTTTGCAAATGTTTTGGATTACTTATCTGATTAGAATGTGAAACTCTGATCCTACAATACTGGAGCTTTTCGCAGTATTCAAATTTTTGAGTTTTTGATTTAGAGGTTTTCTTAAGCTGCAACTTCTATTCAGCAACATCCAAACAAATAAAAGCTTGATATATATTGATTCACATATTATTTGTCTATAAATATGTAAATTGCACCCTTAAGTTGAATTACGGAAATACATGAATTTTTTTAGGGTATTCAGGATTTTTGGGGTAGAGATAGTCATCTTTCATATTTCTATATAAATATATATATATATATATATATCAGAATTCACACAATATATATACATTGAAAAGTATAGAGAAAGTTTAACACAGTTCACCTGGAAAAGGTTAGGATAGTCAATTTTCAGATTCATTCTGACATAGTAGAAAAATGCCAAATATCCTTAACTATTTGTGAGTAGTGTACACACAAACACACACATATAATTATATATATATATATATATATATATATATATATATCTCCGGCTTCCTCCCACCATCCAAAGACACGCATGTTAGGTTAATTTAGATCACTCTAAATTGCCCCTAGGAATGAATGTGAGCGTGAATGGTTATCTGTCTCTCTGTGTTGGCCCTGTGACAGACTGGCGACCTGTCCAGGGTGTCTCTCTCTCTCGCCTGATAATAGATGGGATATATATAGGTATAGAAATATACATATATATATATATATACATACATACACACAGTCACATACTGTATACATATATAGACAGAGAGAGAGAATTATGTCTGTGCCTGTTTCTACAGTTAATAATCCGACAGGAAATGCTTCAAGCTTTTTCCTAGATTGATTCTGGGTATAGTAAGAGGGACCCAATTGCAGTCACGAGACGTCGCCATATATCCAATCCACGCCGTAAGTCCTAATCGGAAGTTTGTTCTTCGTGTAACTTACTAAAATTTAACCCTACCCCTGACCCTTCTCCTAACCCTAACCACCCGACTACACCAAACGCATCTGTTTGAGAGTATCTATCTGCGGCTTGCAGAGACGTCTTGTATGGATTGGATATATGGCAGCGTCCTTATCGGCTATTGTAACTGCAGTTGGGTACTCTTGGGTATAGTGGCTAACCACTGTGTTCCAAGCTTCCAAAGATTCAATCAGTTTTAAGATTCATTTATTCATTGTTAAATATGAAGAATTGAGGTCTTTTACATCTGCAGCACATCTGCAGCACAATGTGAGAAGATTCAGGAGGCTGGAAGGAGGATGGAAATGATTCTTGGATAGGTTTAACCTTTGAGTCCTCAGGCAGCACTGCATAAGAAAATGTTCTGCCATTATGGTCAATATAGTTATGTGGGCTCAGGAATACCTGGAAAAATAATTCACTAAACAGAATCAGTCGCAGTTTAGAAATGTAATCAGAAAGTGGATTACACATGGAAAGAGCCATAAATCAGCTTTGTGCTGCCATTTAAAGAGCTCTCTAGACACCTGCTCAACTAAGATGTAGAAAACAGTAGTGGACACGTGTCCTGTGCTCAGAGCCCATACTTCAGGTTGCTTTACAGAAAAATGGACATCTACTTCTTCAAAAGGTAGGTTATCAATAAAAGGGGGCATATTAAATACAAAAGCAAGCACACATATCAATGGTATCTTCAGGGTGATTTAAACATGTGTGAAGGCGGGATTGATCTGAAGGTGTGAGATGGACTCTTTAGAGATTAGAAGCCATCGAGGCATCACCTTCCTGCAGAGGTATGAAGCTACTTCAGCAAGACAATTTAAAGCCTTTTTGATGTGAATCAGGGTTCGTTTGCTCAGAATGTCAGTAGACCAGTGCTGCACTAAAACTAAAAATAAAAACGTCACCATTGTACAAAAATACATCAAAATTAGTTTCCACAAACAAATCAATGGTGTGATGATTCAGTCTCCAAATAAAGAACCCAGATGCAATTTTAGTTTGAAAATGGATATCCAAATTTGAGGGCTACATCCTTCCAAGGCCAGATTTGAAGACCACTTAAAGGGACTTGAGGCAAGATTAAGAAATGAAACTCGCGACTGTCACTTCAGGTAACTGCAACCATGAGCCAAGCTGTCACGGGAGCGTGCACAAACTGAAGCGATAATGTTGTTTACTAAGCTTTTTCTTCGTAGTTACACTTTTTAGGGGTCTTTCAGTTGACCTGGATCGTTTGCGGACAGTATTTGAATTTACTGCGACCATCATCCTGTATTAAAACTGCGGATGTAGGTCGTCATTATCATGAGTTCTGGAATGTGCTGCTAGGTGGCTGCAGTTTGTAATAGCTCTCCCTTAGCTTTTGTGTTTTTTTTTTTTTCAAATATAGTTGTCTTTTTTATTGACATTACTTGTCAGATTAGGTTTTTCTGGGAGGATTTTTTATGCTGGTTTGAAGGTTGTGCAATTCAGGAGATTTTTCCTCATATATTTGGCATTTTTCACAACTTGTTATGATGTGTATCCATAGCAACGGAAAAATTGTTTACTACCGGGATAAACTGTTAAAACTCTCCCAAATCAAGATTTTCAGCGAAATAACACGTCAAATCCCAGTGGAGTTAAGGAGAAAGACAAGAGGATGCAGGGCAGGGGTAAGGCAGAGAGAAAAAGGGTGGAGATTTAAACTGTTTCTTCCAGCTGTTGTGATGGGTAATGTGAGATCGCTAGCTAACAAGATGGACAAGCTTGAAGTGCTAACAAGGTCTCAGAAAGAGTACAGAGAATGCAGTATCATGTGTTTCACAGAGACACGGCTGCATGAACACATCCCGGACTGTAATGCGTCTGTACACGGCTTCAAGATGGTCCGTGCAGACTGAAATAAACAGCTCATCCGGAAGCTAAAGGGAGGTGGAATTGCAGTGCTGGTCAATCAGCGTTGGTGCCATCCAGGACACATCACTGTCAAGGAGAAGATCTGCACAATTGACATTGAACTGGTAGCTGTGAGTTTTCATCCATGTTATTTACCCAGAGTTTGCCTGTATTATTCTGGTAGCGGTTTATATAATACCAGGTACCGCACCAGAGACAGCCTGTGATGTCATCAGCTACGTTGTGGCTAAACTACAAACACAGCATCCAAACTCATTCATGGTGATCTCTGGAGACTTCAACGTCTTCCTCTCTGCTACGTTACCAACTTTCCAGCAGTTTGTCAGCTGCTCCACCAGAGAAAATAAGATGTTGGACTTATTTTATGCAAATATAAAGAATGCATACAGCTCCTTTGCCCTATCTCCTTTAGGAAGATCAGATCATAATCTGGTTCTTCTCACCTCCACCTACAAGCCCATCGTTCAGCAGCAACCAGTCATTCGGAGGATGATTAAAACCTGGTCTACTGAGGCTGAAGATGCTCTGTGGCCTCAAAGCACCCTCTCAGACTGGAAAGTCCTCTGTGAACGTCATGGAGACGACATCAACACCATGACTGAGTGTGTGACAGATTACATAAACTTCTGTGTGGACAACATCGTTCCAACAAGAACAGTGAGGTGCTTCCCCAATAACAAACCCTGGATCACCAGTGACCTGAAAAAGCTGCTGAACTCAGAAAGAAAGCTTTCAGGGATGGAGACAGGGAGTTACTGAAGACCACACAAAAACAACTGAAAACACAGACTAAGAAGTGCAAGGAGGACTACAGGAAGAAGTTGGAGAGCCAGCTCCAGCAGAACAACGTGAGGGATGTGTGGTCGGGAATAAAGAAGATCACTGGCTTCAAGTTAAAGGGGGACCAGACTGACGGAGGTCTGGACAGAGCTAACGAACTGAACATGTTCTTTAATAGGTTCAGTTCTCCCCCTGCCGACAACCCAACACACCACACACCCTCCATGAGCCCACAGCTTTCCTGTCCCACCTCCACTGTCACCCTGCACCTCAGTCATGGACCTGAACACAGCCTCCTCTCCCTTCACATCAGGACATCCTGAGACCTTTTTTGCCTCCACCTCCAGCCTGACTGTCTCCTGTGACCAGGTCAAGAAACAGCTAGAGAAACTGAACCGGAACGAGGCTGCAGGTCCAGATGGTGTCAGTCCCAGAGTTCTGGAGACCTGCTCAGAACAACTATGTCCGGTTATCTAGCACCTTTTTAACACCAGCCTGAGACAGAAAAGAGTTCCTATGCTGTGGAAAACAACCAGCTGAACCAAATGACTACAGACCAGTTGCCCTGACATCTCACATCATGAAAGTCCTGGAGAGACTCTTACTGGCTCACCTCAACAAGCAAGTGAATACCTTTCAGGACCCATTACAGTTCGCATATCGTAATGGGCTTGGGGTTGAAGACGCCATCATCTTCCTGCTTCAGAGAGCCGACTCTCATCTGGACCAGTCAGGCAGCACTTTGAGGGTCATGTTCTTTGATTTTTCAAGTGCTTTTAATACTATTCAGCCTGGTTTGCTATGTCAGAAGCTCCATAATTTCCAGGTGGATCCCTCCACAACCACCTGGATTTACGACTACCTATCAAAGAGACCACAGTTTGTGAGACTGAAAGGTTGTGTGTCTGAGATGGTGGTCAGCAGCACTGGAGCACCACAAGGAACTGTTCTCTCACCATTCCTCTTCACACTGTACACCTCAGACTTCCAGTACAACTCTGAGTCCTGCCATCTGCAGAAATACTCTGATGACTCTGCAGTTGTGGGGTGTATCAGTGATGGACAAGAAGCCAAGTACAGGGAATTGGTCAGTCAGTTTATGAAATGGTGCGGTAACAATCAGCTCATTTTAAATACCAGCAAGACTTAAGAGATGATTGTTGACTTCAGGAGGAGCAAGAATAAGCAGCATAGTCTTGTATACATCCTGGAAGAGGAGGTGGTGGAGAACTACAAATACCTTGGAGTTCAGCTGGACAACAGACTCGACTGGAAATGCAATACTGACTACATCTACAAGAAAGGTCAGAGCAGACTCTACTTCTTAAGGAAGCTAAGATCATTCAACATCTGCACCAAGATGTTGCAGATCTTCTACAAGTCTGTTGTGGAAAGTGCAATTAGCTTTGCAGCCATCTACTGGGGCAGCAGCAGCATCAGAATCAGAGACTTGAAGAAACAAAACAAGCTGATCAAGAAAGCTGGTTTTGTGCTGGGGATAACTCTGGAGCCACTGGAGCTGATCGTCCAAAAAAGAATGCTGCACAAGCAGATGAAGATGGACTCTTTCCATCCGCTCCACAACACGATGAAGAATCAACAGTGTGTGTTCAGTGGGAGGCTGAACACACACACACACAAAAAAAAATTGAGAGTGAGCTTTTACAATGCTGAATTTCCCTTTTGGGATGAATAAAGTATTTCTCATTCATTTCATTAATTTGACGTCACATCCCCAGGGCAGCGCGGGAAATTTGGACACTGAAATGCAGCGCATTTTGCAGCACACTGCCTGTTCAAGGCAAGGGAGAGAAACGTGGGTGGAAGCGTTCTTTTTGGTATTTAGCGCTTCATCAACCATTAGTATTAAAAAAAAATGGACATGCATGTTTGTTTGTTTTTTTTAATTCCTGCCTAGTCCCTTTAAGTCAGCGATGCGACGAAGGCTGTCGAGATTCAAAGGCTCCTTCAAATGTAGCCTACAAATGTGGCCTTATTTTCTCCAGATTTTAAGGACGGTCCGATGCATCCTTCGTGGCTAATCCCAAGATGCATTGCGAACTGAACGGAACATTCTAAAACAGTGGTATGTAAATTTAAAAGATATTTTCATTTTATTTATTATATGACTTGATGTGTACAATATTATGGCCTTTCATTTGCTCTTATCCATTAAATTAGCTTGAGACTCTTGAAATCTTGTCAACTTTACAAAATTAATTTACCTGGATTTGATTTTCTCTCAGCTGGACTAATAAAAAAAAAATGCCACCGCCGATGGTAAAGCTTCTGTAATTCCTCTAAAATTAGCAGAACAATGGTAAGACTGATATTTTGGAGCTCCATTTTGCTTCTGTTTAGCACTGTCACAGTTGCTAGGCAATGAGATAAGCGCCAAGGAGGCTAGGCTGTCCGAATTTAACAGCCTGTTGCGCCTTACGCTGTCTGAGGACCTGGCCTACGTACACTGGTAAAACTCTGCCCATTTGTGGTCAACTTTTGAAACCCAGTTACAAAAATGCACCTTTAAGGGTGAGAAAATAGTGGCTTTAAAACACTTGGCTGGGCTCAAATGAACTTACTTTTTGCAATCACTTTGCATGATATATATGGCAAAAAAAACAACAACAAAAAAAAAAACACCATCACCCTTGTCTTGCTAGTAGAATCCCTTTCCTTTCTAAGCTACATGTTGACTCATTCTCCTGGGACAGAAAAATGTATTACTTTAAATTTTGCATACATTTCACAAGCTTTCTTCAGATAATCGAACTACTTTACTTTTCTGTAGCAATTAGTGTTTACACAGACACAAATTTCAAGTTGGAATAAAAAAAAGCAAAGTGGTTTAAACTTAAATTTATCTTTTATTGATGTGTATGTTCACTGTATGGTCTGTAAACTTCACAACAGCATACTGGGAAATTAGTACAGGAAGAAGGGATGACAAATGCTCAAGCCCGCCCTTCTTTTAGTCATCTCAAATGTCAAAGTTACCTCATTCTGTCCTCAAAGTAAAGCATTCTAATCTGAACTAAAACACCTGGAATAAATAAAGAAGAAATCTGGAATTTACCATTGCAAATTAAACATCTGTCAGCCCATAATGAACATGTTAGAACAGTGACTGGAGGCACCAGAGGTTGGAGGTAAACTTCAGAGGCCATTTCCATCCTAAAAAAGCTTGCACAATAAATGTTTTATGCAGTTCTGTTGTCACTTTGTGGCCATTTCTAAATAGTTCCCTCCCTTCTGGTGTCCCCACAGTTACATCAACCTAGCTGGGCCAAGATAACCGACAGGTTCATGAGACAATATGCTTTGTAAAACAAACTCAACATTTAAGGATCAATTTTTCCCCCTCCAAAATCCTTGTGAGTCTCCTATGCAAGTCTTTTTGTCTTATTCCATCATAATAATCAAGTATATATGTTAATTTATTTTCCAAAAACAAAATAAGCCAAAAGAGCTTGTTTTTGTCATTAAATGACTAATGAAGAGAGAATGTGACGCTGCAGTGCTGCTCGTATTCACTCCATGCAGTGGAATCAGTGTGAATAATGAAAAATTACATTCAGAAAAATAAATGTTTCTCCCTCCTTCCATCCCTCAATTCCTCTCCAAGCCCAGTGTCTGATATAGCTTAAACATAAACCTTAACCAGTGTCTGTTCAATGTGGTAAAACCTTGCACAATGTTAAAAAGTCAGAATGTCAAATATAAAAGAAACTTGCATCCAAAATGAATGATTAAACATTAAAAAATGAGTGCTGAATGGAATATCAAAATGAATCCATCTGTCCATGAAGTTGTTGCAAAATTAAGACGCCCTTTGTGCTCCATTTTTATCCAGGTTATTGTTCCGTCATCATACTTCCTCTCCAACATTGTGTTCCACCACACTGAACATGTCCACATCACCAACCCACCCAGTGCATTTCACACAAAATATACTCGCTCCATCAACCACAAAACATGCACCGCGATAGATCCCACCCCTCCCACTCCCTTCACCACAAACAAAATAATCATCGCTTTAAAACAACTGCAAATGAATTGCACATTCAAGTACCTATTTGTCATATGGCACCAAGAGCAAATGTACCACAAGAACATTAACCAGCCAGCAATCTCTGTTTGGCCTTCTCTCTTCCAATACTGCCACTTCAGAAAGCAGAATCAATTTGCTATTGAATGATTGGAAAAGTGTATTTTAAAGGTTTCTTTACATTTTCTAGCACATTTCAAATAACCTACGGAAAAGAACACACACAAAGTATGCATACGTACTTTATGCGCACATACGATTAAAAAAAAAAAAAAAAGTTTAATAAAAACAGGTTTTTCTTCTACGATCAATATTGTTTCATTTGTAAGTGCATTTCCATGCAAGTCCATGAAGTTAGGAGTGGGAAATATTAAGGACAGCATTTTCAGTACACTGTGCATATTTCAGGGTGTACAGTCAGTTTTCTTTGTTCACATTGTCACTTCATTATTTTATACAGTGAAATACCAAAAGGCGATTTTCTCTCCTAATATGCATATAGTTTCATGCTCCCCCAGTCAGTTTCTTTTAATCCATTTGTAAGAGGATCACAGCGATAGCAATCATATATAACCCCCCCCCAAAAAAAACACATATAAAGCAAAAAACATAAAATAGAAAAATTAAAAAAAAAAAAAAAGTCCAACTGAAAAAAAGGCCTTTTCTTTTTAACAAGCAGGATATTAGAGCAATAGTAAAGGCAAGTTGTAGCATGAGAGGGGTCGTGTGCGCGCATGTGTTGAGGATAGAGAGGAAGAGGAAAAATGAGATTGTAAAACCTTTACCCTCAAAGCCTGTCTTTGGAACGCTGCTATGTTGGAACAATTTGTGTGCACACCTTTGATTTCTTTTGGCCTTGCACACACACACTGACCACACATTTCTCTTAGGCCACAATGAGTACCCTGGTTAGGAATTTAACTGAAAACAAATCAAAATATATATCTTATATATATATTTCTTATATATATGTGAATTTAATATATAATTTCTTTTCTCTATATCCTAAACAGCAGGCTCAAAGCTAATGATTCTGGCAATGTCTGCCTTGTAAATGCCAGCAGTCTGTTCAGCTACTGGAGGACAGAAAAAGCAAAAAAGGAGGGTGACAGAAAGGAAATGTGGCACACTGTTCCATCATTTAAGAGACAAGAGAAGAAAGTCGGCAGAGACGTGCAAGAAGAGTCACACTTAAGTTTAATGCAACTGCAGTGAAGCACACCAGTCCATCTCCTCCTATAACTTGGACATACGGAGGTGCCAAACTGTAATTTGTAACCAGTCATTAGGGTTCCCCTCATGTTCAGGTGAGGAGACTCAGGTGGTTGGCTTTCAGGCCTTGAATCTGAAGCTTTAACCCAGAGGTCTTTGGATAGTAAGAATTTCAGGAGCTTTAAATCTGGGATTTTTGTGATGCATTCTCCAGCAAGCCAGATGAAAATGTAGATGAAGTTTTGGGCCCTGTTGAGCACCAGCAATGCCCAGAACCCCTGAGACTCAACTGGATACTGTAGCTTATAGAGTAGTTGCAAGCTTGTGTAGTCATTTAACTACAAGTCAGATGCAAGAAAGTTTACACTTCAAAACAAATAATGCCACAAATCACTTAAGCCATATCAGCGTCTTGCAAACAACTGTGAGTGGCTGGTTTTCAGTAATGACTGGCTGGCTGGTTGGCTGTTGGGTTGTGTGGTCCTCCCTTCTCTCTCTCAAGTCTGAGCAAGGCACCATAAAGTCCCATAGTTTTCAGAGTAGGTATGCTCCCATGTCTCCATCAATCCACAAAAAAAAAAAAAAAAAAGGGTGCAGAAAAACTGTGCTTATTTGTGTTTCCTTTCATTTTGTATTGTATGTGTTGTTCTGTAGTGCAGATTTTACCCTAATTTGATCATAAAAAGAAAAAAAAATCTGTGAAGCAGTTCTCCACATCAGGTGAATCTTTTAAAACCAAGGTTTCTGTTCCAATTAATCTCAGTGTGGGGGGAAAAGAAAAAAATCCCAGTGAAATTAGAAGATGAGTTTGAATGTGATCTCATAGTGGAATAGTGGTCCTGTTGCGCGCTCTATTTTTGGGGGATCAGGCAGTTGTGCTGGGCAGCTACCAGTGGCACTCCAAATCTGCTCCACTCTGCAGGAAGGAAAGCCAGGAGAGAGGGAAAGGAAGCAATATAGTGACAGGCAAGAGAGGAAGAAATGAGGAGAAAAAAAAAAAAACAAGAGAAAGGAGGGGCAGCAGGGTGACAGAGTAGGAGAAAGAGAGGGGATAATGTTAGAAAAAGTAGAAACTTCAAAGTCACATTTACTGATTAACCCCCAACCTGGACTTCAGGGCAAGGTTTTCCTTTAATCAACACACCAAATATAAATAAATGAACAAAATTAAATTACAAAAGTAATTTCAACAGTGATTTAAGCCAAGGCAGACTTTCAACCTTACTTTGTAGATTCTTCCTGTGATAGAGTGCCAACATAACTCACTGGCCTTTTGCCTTATTGCAGGGAGTGACACAGAAACAGACTGTCGAATGCTTGCGTGCAGCTGCTGAAAGACTGAGTGAGACAGCGATGCATGCGTGTAGGGCCAGTGCATGCGTGTTTGTGTGTCTGTGATGTGAGACAAGGACGAACAGGACCAGAAACACCTTACCAGTCTTCTTCAAGAGTCTGGACAATCATGTCTACACACATACACACACAGACACACCTTAAACTCTAAATGGAGCTCCACATGCTAAAGAGTATACCAGAGCAGGGAGTAAAGACTGACAAAGGTGTGACAGAGGAATATGCTTTGCAGGTCACCACTGACATGCCTGTAAGATTGTGTGTTTGTGTGTGAATGTGGTTGTATGCATGAGGAGTTGGAAGAAGGGGGTGGGGTGTAACAGTTACATATGTGATCACTTACCAAATGAAACAGGAGGGCTGCTTTAATCAGAGGGTGAACACACAGTTAGACATATCCATACATCCCTATCAATATGTGTATGAGTGTAGGAGTGCATACTTCTTACTACACACCATTTGCAATTACAGAATATGTTGAGCTATAGAAAGTAATACCAGCTAATTTTGTGCATGATTATGACTTAATCATATGTTTCTTTTTTCTACGAGTAGCATTCACACAAACCCTGGAGAGTATGGAATATCTTTTCACGTACGTGAATTTGTGTACGAAGCTAAACAAAGCTAAATCCTCGAAAACAAAGTAAGACAACAGTTTGAGGCAAACATCACACCTTCAAGCTGCGAAACAAAGGTCTAGGCTAAAAACTTAGTTATTTCCATCACAAACAGACGCAGACACACAAGAAGACACCAGGCAGAACAGCTGGTACAATGCAGAGTTAATAATTCAAGAAACTGTCAAAGTGTGACACTCTTCAATACACATCTCATGCGTCTTTCAAAAGCACATACACCCATCAGCCACAACATCAATACCAACAACTGGTGGACAGAATGAAATTACTCATTTTCTTTCACTGCAATGTCCTACTGAGAAACTTGTCATTTATGAGCATATCAAATTCCAAGTCCCACTAGGCTGAAAATCCTTTTTAACCTTATGACTATCTCAATGATTTTGTGTGTGTGTGTGTGTGTGTGTATGTTGCAAAGCATATCTTGAGCAAAAATCAGCTGCAGATTTCTGCCCTCAAAAAGGCGAGTTCAGACATCCTATGCTTTTTATATGTGCCATTTTCAGGAAGCAATCCTTGCTGCTTGCAGAGCAGAACTGAGCAGTTTATTTGCTTAAAACATTAAAGAACCAACAACACAAGAAGCTAGCAGGACAAGTTAGTTGAAGCTCAGTGAGGAAGGCAGTAGATGCAAGGTCGAATGAGGAGCCAGCCAAGGGTCTGAGCCAGCTGAGCAAGCCCAGAGGTAGTTGGAATAGCTGGTCAACTTAGACTCACATGGCCAAGACGTCCTTGAGGTAGATCTACCTCTACATAAACATCCTTCAAAATTGTACATTTGAGTTCATAAAAAGATTAAATAACTACCATAGTGGGACTTTAAAATGACTGTCGTGTAAAGCTTGTTGAAGGCCAAATAACCTCCATGGCAACAATGACAACAGAGCCACCTAAAAGAACAGGCTTCATTCAATAATGGTTCTTACCAACAAATTGCCAACCAAAATCTTCATATCTTGCGATTTGTTCTTTGGTAAGAACAAATGAGGACAGAGGAGACTCTTGTGAGTATTTTTTGCTATTCAATTAAATTAAATCAAACAAATACAATAAAGCTACAGTAATGTTTAAGCCAGATTTTTTTAAAGGGACACTGTAATCGCGAGCAGCTCCCTCGTACTTTTCATGCTGCATTCGCGTGAAACCAGGCAGACCGACAACAGCCGATGCATGTAAAGTTATCACCAGCCTCTATGTGAAGACGTGGTCCGTCAGTTACAGTGACATCAGTCCACATCTAATTCGTTGTCATGGCGATGTCGTATTGTTTTCCCTGACCCATGTTTTACAGTCTTTCACTCGGCTTCATTGATTAAAATGACATCTGGTTTGTTACCAACGGCCGTCTGCCCGCTGTCTGACTGCACGTGAACCCAGCATCAGTGAGACGCTGGTTTCTCCCCACTGCAGCGCGGTGACTTTTCAAAGGCATTACCTCGAACTGAGCTGAAAACTCCGGTGTGTCCGGTGAGTTTCTGTGTTTTCCTACTGTCCCGCTTCTCCTGAACGCAAAAACTTGGCGATACGACATGGCAGCCTCCACCGAGCCGACCCGCTCGATGTGTAAATGAATGATACGGACGGCAAATTTAGAACTTAAAAGAGCACTTCAGTTTGTTGATGGGAGTGATTACTGATTAATGAAAAAACACTTTTGAACCAAATAATCAGTTTTTGTGAATAAATAACAGGAGAACTTACACAATATCCCTTTAAATAACTTCTGATGAATACCGAAACAATTTGTTGTTCTAAGATTGATAGCAGGATTTTCCAGATTGTGTCCTAAGGTTTTAATTTCTGTCAAAGGAGAAGTTTGATTATTCATTCATGTCATTTATTTGTTCTGTTTTGTTTCAAACATGCGGTGCGACAAAAACAAAGTCAACAGAAAAAATAAACAGACAAAAAGAGAATAATCCAAATTACAATATTCAAAACCACAATACTACTACTAACTAATAATAATTTATATATGTCCCCAAGATGCCTGAAAAGAGGTAGGTTGAAGCATAAGTGTATGCCTGGGTAAGACTGCACGATTTCTTTCATCGTTCACGACGGTCGCTATTGAGTCTTTTCCACTGCACATTTTCGGAACCCCTCCGCACGGCACACTTTGTGTTTCCTCTGGGAAAACCCGCTACGAGCAGTTACCATTTTAAGCGCCCGTTTCATAGCTAGCTCTTAGCCGTGCTGAACCTACACAAAACATGATGCACCTGACAGCGCTCACCTGATTGGTCAAAGGAAATTGTTGTCATACACGTTTCACCTTGCCTCTTCTAAAAACATCTCGCTCTGTTCTTGAGGACTACAAGCCACAAAGAAAACAGCAGCAGCAGCAGCAGCAGTAACACCTCAATATCATCCAATGCCTCCATTGTTGTTTTTACTGACCGCCGTGTAGCACGGCAGTCTCGACCGCGCTTACTCCACCCAATTCCAGGTAGTAGACGACTACTTCTCCTGTGTGGAAACAAAAACTGTCCTGGTCATCTTTAGCGTGCGGTGCTGTACTGTGCCGTACCGTGCCCTGTGCAGCTGCAATGGAAAAGGCCCATATGTCAGATTGTGTCATAAAATCAGACGGTGTCTTGTTACTCGTGAGTGGTCACACTACAAGAATGGCACCAGACATGACAACCGTCTGACTACAGCATGGTGTCACAAGAGACACCACAAGACGGGGACAAGTAGCTGTCAATCAGTCATGGCAACAGACGCACATGGGACACATTGCAGGACATGTCACACTAGGTGGACGAACCCACAAACTCTGACACGCCAGTCTTTCGGCATCATGGTCGAAGCGTCGCAGACGCCAAATCGGCAATCACTGATTATGTCACACTACACGCAGCAAAGACACGAAGTTCTGCGATCCGACAACGCAGAATTGGGCACGACAGTGAGCGACTGTCTGTTGTGTTTCTGTCGGGCCAAAATCAGGGCTAGTGTGATCCAGGCTTTATTTAAACCTCCCCATCTCCATTACTCAATAAGCAATCAGTCTACAACATATTTACAACATATTTACACAGTATGTAATAACAAATAGGAAATAAATACTTACAAAAATTAATATAGAAATCACTGACAACACTTGATCGTTAAAGCCCTTCTTCCTCCCAGTACCTCGTGAAAACCATGTGTTATTCAAGAACAAGTCCCAGTCAAGACAGATTGCTGGTCTTCCTAAAACCATCGGTGCAATAGACCGTACAGGCCAGATCTGTTCTTTCAACTGCAGGAATATCCCAAATATCCAAGCTACGTCTGACTCCCAGATCCACCTGCTTAATGCGGCATTCAATAATTAAAATGTAACTTTAATGTAAGTTTTATTAAGTAATGAGGTTCTTTGTCACAACTGCCTGGTTAATAATGCTCATCAGACTCTCCTGGAGGATTCATCAGATGGACTGCTCCCTCCGTAGGCGAACTGCATCTTACAGGTGCCATGACATCAAATTTAACTTTTCTGGGGTTTTGGAGGTATACAGTAATATGATCTGCTGTGCACTGATGAGGCCATGTGAATCTCCAGAGCAAGTATCAAAATCCCTGTTCATAATCTGTCAGCTTTGTTTCTGTGTTCAAAAATAGCTGAATCAGACAGCAGATATCATTCAACGTAGTTTCTTCATGCTATATAATTCAATTGCTCCAAATTAGAGCACACTATCATGCAACCGCATCCTCCCCTACCCTTCTCCCCTCCCCTCTCCTTCCACTCCACTCACCTCGTCTCCCCCTCCTGCTGCTGAGCTGATACACAATGTGAATGTAGCTAGCATGTCTGACTGCATTCAACATGGATTAAGTCAGGTCTGGGTTTTTGAACAAATGAGTTTAAAAGAAAACTTCTGCAGCAGCAGAGGAAGGCGACCACAACCTTGTCATTACCTGTAAGTTTATTTATTTTCTAAATGCTGTCTTGTCTGATAAACATAGTTCATCTTCTGAAGTGCCCATGATGCTAACAGATAGCCTTTACAAAGCCCAACCTCTAGGGCAGCTTGACCTACTTTCTCTAAATAAGGTTATAGACAAATAAGGTGTAGCCAATCAAAATGAAGTCAACTTTGTCTCCGGGTAAAGCTGCATATCATTACTGCAACCGACTCTTTTACTGAAAAGGGGAGTCTAGTGCCAAAACAATTCCCCGCTGTAAAAAGTGACATATCTTTTCTTTGGAGAACTAACAAGCAGCAGTATCAGCTACATGTTAGTTTATACTGCCATGTCATCACTCCTTTAAAATGACACCACAGCAAGTGGAAATTTGCTTTTTGAACTGCAGAAGGTACAGTAGGCTATGTAATAATAATAATAATAACAGACATTTTACGATATCCAACTTTCCCCTTTAGGCACGACCACAAGAGGACGTGGTTCCAGACGTGCTCACGGGGCCAGACTGCAGCCAGCTGTCAAAAATCAGGAGGAATTAATGACCAGTTTGTAGGCTACATAAAGCCTTTTTTATATAATTTAAAGCTCGTCATGCGATTATTGATCACAAAGTTAACCCTTTAAAAATTAGAAAAATCAGGCTTGAGAACAAATCTTTTTTTGTTTTCTTTCATCCTTCAGTCATTATTTATTTATTTTAATCTTTCGTAAAGAGGGTGTCTGACATGTTTGCACAAATTACTGCTGGATATTTGAATTTGAATAAAGTATTTTTATATTATGCTTGTTATTTCTTATTGGTCTCATCGCTGTCTGTATCCACTTGCACATGGCCAGCAAGTTTCATGACCTCTTATGGGCATTTTTTTTTTTAAGGAATTTACCTATGCAAAGTAGAGCCTGGTGGTCCATCCTTTCAACTTAAGAGAGACTGGTTTTCATCAATCTAAGAGGAAAGTGTTGACTGCTGAACTGTTCTTAAAACACGTTCATCAATCTGACAGAGGGTTTTCATAAAAATCCTCGAGTACAACTTGAGAACAAATTTAAGAAGATTTGCAAGAAACAACTGGTTAATGAGGCCCAATGTCATCAGAATCAGCATGTACAGCGAGTATGTGTCATTGCAAAATGTTAAAGAAGAGCAATCCACAAAAGCCCTACACCAACTATCCACCAACAAGACCAACAAAGTGCCACTAAAATTGTCCGGTAGTCATTTAATAGGGGAAACCTGCAGAGGTCAGATACCCGAAGGCTGTTTAACGGGCACAGGCTTAATTTCTCTCAACTAAAGCCATGATTAAAAAACCTAAATCCAAAAAGAAAAAAATAGAGCGAGAGAGATTCTGTAAAATATAAGCACCTTGATTGGGGACTTGATTTAAAAACATAATGTAATTAGAGGCTTTGTAATTAATTAATCTCAGTTAATCACATTACAAAAATTGCCCCCAAAAAGTAACATTTTCTTCATATTAAAAAAAAAAAAACAAACAAAAAAAAAAAAAAACACTTACTACAATATTAAATTCCAGTCACGACATTCAGGAGAACCACTGTGGACCCCTGAGCAAGGTTGTTAACCCCCACAAACTGCTCCCTGGGCGCTTTAGGTAGCAGCCCACTGCTCTCTGATACATACAGAGATGGGTGAAACACAAAGCCCTAATTTCCCCTCTGGGATCATAACAGTATATCAAAAAAAAAATTTCCTCCAAGATAAAGTATTTGTCATTTTGTTTTCATTTCATTCATTCAATATCATTTGAATGGATTTTAGTGGATGACTAAACCAAATAACAGACACAGACATTAATGTTGTAAACTCAAGCTCTGTTATTGTCTAATAAAATGCATTTCAAGGCTGAATATGGAATATGGACAGAACAGCGACATCACATGTGTCTAAGTTGTAGGTGCAAGGGCAGAAAAACAACTCCAGCTGCTGGGATGCCAGGCTCACAGCTAATGCAAAAGTGGCCAACAGCCTGCAGCATGTCCAACATGTAATGCAAAGGAGTTTATAACTGACAGCCAACGTTAGCCACGAAGGCAAACAGGTTAGCTTACCGATCCAGGGGAAAAGTTGCCATTTCCGTCTTTTGATGCCATGGAAAACATTTGTGTGGGTCCATTAAGTGTAGGCTTCACCTAAATTTACTCCAGTTTTTGCTCTTCTCAGGCCACTCCTCCTCAGAAAAAGATAACATTTCTAGGGCTCTGGAGCAGCTGCTTAACTCGCCATCACCACTGTTCCCCCTGTGCCAGTCTAACTGTGCCAAACATACTATTGCCACACAGAGATCATATTAGGCAACCTGCAATGGCGCCGTCTGTTGGCTTGTAGACGTAAACATAATGCCATTGTTAAACCAGTTAAAATTGATTTTATAATTATTTTTTAGGCTAAATACAAAATTTTTTAAGGAAATGTTGTACTTTCATTCTGTACTGAAACGGGTGCGAAAAATCCTAACGGCTCGTAACGGGCTTTCCCAGAGGAAACACAAATAAAGCGCGTCGTGCCGTGTGGAAGGGCTACGAAAATGTGCAGTGAAAAAGGCCCAAAAGGTTCTGCTTTGGTTCTAATGCAAACTGAAGCTGAATGTTTAAACTTTTAACACATTAATTTGGTTGTAATTAATTGTCATTAACACATTAAAGCCCCACCACTAATAAGATCAGAATGCTCATCCAGCACCACATTTATGCCAGCATGCACTGATTTATACTACTCCCACAGTCTTTTGTTACCCAATTCAAACTTTTTTTTTTATGTGCTAATTGCCATTAAATCCAAAGAGAGTTAGTTGAAATGGTAAAATTTCTCAGTTTCAACATCAGATATGTTGTTTATGTCTCCTTTTTGGGATAAAATGTGTGTTTATCAGATTAGCAAATCATTGTTTTCAGTTATTTACATTTTACACATCATCCCAACTTTTGGGGGGGGGGGGGATTGAGGTTGTAAATTAACTGTATGACAGACAAAATAAAAAAAAAATTGTAGTCCTGCCTTTTTCTTGTATTTTTAAATCTTTTCTGTTAACTCTTAACATAGGTAAATAACTTGCTGCATTAGAATTTTTTTTCCATTATCACCCTCTGGACACCTGACAGACAGCACATTTTCAGGGCCATTTTTTATAAAACTTAACAAGTGCCATATTAATTACTGAAATCTGGTGTTAGCGTTTGGATTTACTTTAGTGCTATTCATTAATTCTGTCTGCAAAGATGTAAAAGAAGATAATTTTCATACTGCTCAAGCAGTAGAATAAAGCAGGAGGTTTCAGAGCCCCATCGGGCTTTAATTTTAACAAGTAAACTGATAGTTGTATAAATGCTATTTGTTCTTGTACTACAGAGGTCAAAAATCTATTGGGGCAGCCTTGTGTTGAGCTCCAAACCTTCGAGAAAATTCCTTACACCTTAAGTTCTCCACAACAAAACTATTTTGCAAATTATGAAAACCAAACCCAACTGGTAGGGACTCCCAATGTTTACATGTACTATTTGAATTTCAAAAAAAAAAAAAAAAAAAAAAAAAAAAGCTGTAATAGGCTGATGGGTGTGATGGACTTAAGACTATCTTACAAGTTAACATTTTCTACTGTGGTTTTGCACATTAATGCAAAAAGTTTAACCAACATGGAAACCAAGGAAATTTATTAGACCACCAAAACTCAAATATGAAAAATAAACTAAAAACACCTGACTACTAAAATATTCAATGAAACCTCAAAACAACTACATAAAACCTCTGTGAGTGCTGGATAAAAATGGAGAGAACAAAGCTATAATTCTTCACATGCAGTATAATGGTACTTACTCCATCTTCCTCCTTGTACGGGTTCAGACGGTTGTATACTGCTTCGATAACCCTTCGCCTGCAATGAAAAAAAAAAAAATGAGCCAAATTAAGTTACAAAAGTAAGAAAAACCACTGGAAGAATCTATTAAAAATCTGGTGAGTTCTGCTCACCATTTTACTGATAAACAGGTGAGTGAATGGAGCTGACAACCGGTCCGAGACGGCGGCCCCACAGTTCGTCAGCTCCCATAGGCGGCAGCAGTGTCCGAAATTAACTTTTCGACTCACCGGCCAAGTTGGCCGGTAGATGATAAAATCCACCGGCCAATCATATTTTTTACCAGCCAAAATAAACCATTTTACACACATATATCTTTAGGTTGTTATTTCTATAAAACAATATTATGTTGGATGCAAACTGAAAAACAACAAGAACAATAAAAATATTTGTATTTACTAAACTGGTCATTTCTGAATTTATCTATTTGAAACTTCCTGGTCAGATTCCTGATTCTCTACTTGGTCCTTTCACACAGTCCATAAAGTCTGGCCTCCTGGCCCTGACAGTCCTACAGCATTACAGCCTGGTGGGAGCATAGTTACTTCCCAATCTCTGGAGAACACAGTTGGACAATAAGGAGATCCGAAAGTGTCTCCCAGTCCTCCCCCCTCCCCCCCCCCCAACTTGTTTCAATGTTTTGAAACCCCCTTAACTTTTTGCTGCTTAAATGGAGAGGAAAGCATTTAAAGATGGAAAGATGCTTTAACTAAACAAAATGATAAAAAAAGAATTAAAGTTTATACTAAATGGAAAGTTTGCACACATCAGTTTCAGGCTGTAGTCTAAGTGCAACAGAGATCCATTGAGGTCTCTTAACAAATAAGGACAAGAACTGTATAAAGCAGGTGGACTGTAACATGATGATGCTGCTTAGAGCAGCTGAACAGAATCAGAAGTTGTTCCAGGAACAATTTTAATACTCTGTTATCTACTGAGCTCCTATAAACGTTGCATATCAACGTTATTTGTCAAGTTGGAACAACACATTGGATCTGAGCAGATGAGTGAAAACTCAGCCCACCTGACTCGCCACTCAGTCGCCATGGCAGTAAATGGAGCGGACCCAGACTACTCCAGCCGGTGTCTTTTGACCTCTCCAAAAGCACCACCTCTCACTGAACTTTCTGGCTGGTGTGTTAATCCTGCTGGTTTGTTCTTCAGTTTACCGTGCTTTCACGGCTGACCCCCCCCCCCCCCCAACTTTCATATAATTGAGTTCACCGGCGACTGAACCAAACAGGTCCATAAAAGTCCACAATAACTTGTCAATATTCCTCCATACTGCTCGTCCAATGTAATACAAGTGTCCTGAGTGGGTAGCGTCCATAATTTACTTGAAACAACATTATTTAGTATATTTTCATAGCCTAAACAATACTACATGTAGCTGCCGCAAAGCGCGCCCCTGCAAGTTCACGACACTACGGAAGCCACAGCGTTCAGCTCCTACTCTGCCAATAATGAAAGCGTAGAAGTAGAAATTTGCCGTTTACATTGTGCTAAGAGTGAACGAGCAGCAGACAAACAAGAGGGGTTGGCTATGCAATCTCATCTGACGCAGCTTCCGTAGTGTCAGATATTTAATTTTTTTTTGTTTCATTTATTGTTTATTTATTTAGGATATTTAAAGTTCTGGTTCTGGACATTCCAATATTAAAAAAAAAAAAAAAAAAAAAAAAAAGCTGAAATGTTGCATTTGAAAGGATGTACTTGTATTATGATATATTAACATTACATGAGTGGTTATTCTGGTCTCAGTAATGTCGACAATAACATCGTTTATCGTCAATAATATGTGGGAGAATATATCATCCAGCAAAATTTGTGTATGTCCCAGGCCTAATTTTCTATATCATCTCAATATTTGCACTGTTCTTTCAAAAAAGACCCACAAGGGAACTTTTAGCAGTTTTCTCAGTAACGCGTCCCCTATCAACCGCTAAACTAGCATCCATCTTGCATTGGACCTGTGCTGTGAGCTCACTCCAGCCAGTACAAGACAGTCTCATCTCGACTCTTGTTCTGTCCTTTCCTCTCTTTCTTTTCCCCTCTTCCTCCGTGATGCACGTTCAAAGCTGTTGCTTAGTTCATATCTAGTTCATATCAGTTTGCTAGCACATGACGTGGTGCGCAACCAATAGTCGGCTGCAATGTCCCAGCCTCGTCCCAGACACAAAGGTTACATAGTGCAGTTTCTGAGCCTCGGGATGCCGCTGGACAGTGACGGCTCAAAAATGCACTTAATGAATGTTGGTGTGCCATCAACAAAAGTCAAACGCATATTTTTAAGGTCCAAAAGTTACAATTCGTGTCTTTAAAAAGGTTTTAAAGACACAAAGAGCATACGCTCGTGGCCTAAATCTAAAAGATAAATTTATCAGTAAAACTGGTACATACATCAGTGTATGCTCCATAGAAAGAACACACACACAAAGAAATTTAAAAATAAATAGAAAAAAGTCATTTCATTCAGAATACATTTTTTTGGTTATCTGCATTTTTTCTACCATATGGGAATTGGCCACAAAAAAACACAAAAAACAAAACCCACAAACAATATTGGTCAGGCTCTAGTTATATAGATCAAGAAATGAACTGATAATGGTCTACTGTTACTTTGTCTAACGCTTTATATTAGGGATGTAACGATAACACTTTTTTGCCAACCAAGTACGAGTACTGACATTTACTGTACTGAGTACTTGCCATTACCGAATACTGATCCAAGTAATTAATAGAGAAAAGTGAGAGGCGTTTGTCGTTTTATTTAAAAGAGAAGCAACTCTGTGTGCTTAGGTGTGATGCAGGCATGTTGCTGCCCAATTAGCTTACAAGTTGTTATAAATAGCCTTTCTGTTGTAGTTTGCTGTATTTTAGCTATGCATTGTCATAATTTTACTGAAAAACCTACCATTTTAATCATAGGGGACAATGTGGGGTGGAGAAAAGAGCTGAGGTCCTGCATTTATGCATTATTATTCAGACGTTAGGGAATTGCAAGCCCTTGTAGAAAAAAGGGTATAATATTGCCCCTTTAAAAGATTGTTTTCCTTACTTGCTGGCAAGACCACCCCCTGGTGGCAGAGGGGGCATGCCACTGTCAGTAGAAAGGTTCCTCATTACCGTTACCAGGTCCGGGAACCCCTCCTCTCCTGGACGAGACAGCATCTCTAAACACAGCAGGAAATGTTACACAATTCAGTATTAACAGAACTGCCAAGAAGTGTGTAAAGATAAGGGACATGGAGCAAAGCAGAGAAACCAAATATTTGAGAAAATATGGAGAAAGAAAGTGTGGATGGAAACCAAACAAGTACATTTGTTGAAATTAGTGCGTCTGAGACAGAAAGATGGTGACAGCATGAGGCCTGCAGCTGAACTGGGAGTGGCATGAGGCCAGGCCAATGTTCAGCCAGAGCATTCCTCTCACTTCGTCCTTTTTTTTTTTTTTTTTTTTTTTTTTTTTTTTTACACCCTGCATTCTGTCTTCCAACATTATACAAGACCTTAAGCCAAACATCTACTCTGCCTGAGCTAAATAAAACTTTAAAATTCTGAGCTATAATCTACTTTGTAATCTTTTTTGTAGTGAACATGTATCACACCCTGTATTTCAAGGTCTTTCAATAAATACAATTTATTTTCATATCCTGTGAATCACCAAACTGCCTTAAAGTAAAAAGAAAACAAGGGCAAAAAGAGCAAATGCTTGAAACAGATGACAACACCTAGTTTTATATAAACTAACCAGCAAAAAGAACTGAACTAGAAAAGACTGCACTGTTAAACAGATGCTCTCATGCATCCAGAGGCAAAAAATAAAACAGGATGAAATTTAAAAAGGGCAGAGAGAACAACAGAACGGGGCATCCACCTAAACAAGACAGTAAATGCTAGAGCAGAAGAGAAAGGGAGAAAATAAGCAAAGAGGGAATAAAAAAAAGGAGAGATGCTTGCTGAAGTGGAAAAGGAGGTTGCGATCGCGTCGTTCTGTTCTGAGCTGGAGCTAACTCGGCTGGAGGTTAGACAATGGAAAGCAGCAGGATCACTCAGTCGAGAAAGTACACCTTCTGATATGATACATGGTTTCATTTGAAAGGATATCTTGTCTCACACAAAAAAATAAAAACAAAACTGCAGGCCATAGGATGAAGATGAAGAAGAATTACACTTGTAACTGCAAATTCTCAAAATGTGTTTTATATTAATAATAATGTAATAGCTTATAAAGCACGTGACATTTTCACAGCAAACTACATCGCTCTTACTCATAACCGAAGTACTGATACCCTTCCCGAGACAGTACCTACATTATACATTTCCCCAAATTCACTGAAATGCACAAAGAATAAACTTACAGAGCTGTTTTTAGGAGAAACAGGAAAAGCTGGCAAAAAAGACTGATATTTCACATTCCTAATATGTTTGCACATACAGTAAATATTGGTTCTTTTTTTCCCCCTCTGCATCCATTCTCACCTTCTACTCGAGTCTCCAGATATTTATTGAGCTCGGCTTCTTTCCTTACAGCTTCCTCCGATACTTTGGGAGCGTTGGGCAAACACACTAACACAATACTCATATTGTCCCGACTCCCCTAAGTTGGATGGCAACAGAAGAAACAAAGATAACAGTTAAGAGATCAAGTTTATGTATAGAACTCAAAAAATGTAGATGTTGTCCTTGGAACAAGTGATTAAAATGTATGTATCATCAGTCACTGCCATATTGTTGATGATGGTGTGTAGACATGGACTGCTACATTACGATAAAAAAAAGGATATAGTTATCCAAAAGTTATGTCAAATAATTGCTAACATACCTTGTGCAAGCAGGTGTCCACCACTTCATTGCAGACTTTCTCCAAGTCATCACACACCTCAAGCCTTGACTTCACATATTCACACAACTCCTCATTGGACATGACATCCCAGATGCCATCACAAGCCAGAATCACAAACTGATCCTGTTCTGGTGCTCGAACCATCACAAACACTTCTGGTTCAGGGCTAACCAGCTGCTCTGTAGGGCCCTTCCCATCCACACACTTGTAGTCATAGTCCCCCAAAGCTCTCGATACAGCCAGTGAGCCATTGACCCTCTGAATCATCACTGAGCCTCCAGCATTTTGAATACGCTCCCTCTCACGTGGGTTGCAGGGCTTATGGTCGAGTGTGGAGAAGCACACCTGTGAATTGCGGTACAGAACAGCTCGAGAATCCCCACAGTTGATGAAGAAGAAATGATCTGGCGACAGAAGAATTCCTACTGCTGTGGAGCCACTGCGATCCATTCCATTACGAAGGTCAGAGAAGCTACGCATGTGCTCATCGATCCTCAGGAAGCCTGTCCGAATACCAGTTTTCACAGATTCCACTGCAGGAGGAAGTGGTGCAGGAGAGTCACTGGAGGAGCTGTCTGATCTGACCTGGGAACCCTGTGTACCTCCAGCTCCTAAGCTAGCAGTAATTATATGTTCCAGAAGGTGCTTAGAGCAGTAGTTGGCAACCTTTGATCCAGCATGACCATCGTACACAGCAAAAAAGGACCAGTCAGTCATACCAGGCGTCTGTAGTCCCAACACAGCTGTGTGAGCATCTTCCATCTCCACCCGCCAACCCTGCATGGAGCTAAGTCCATAGCGTAGGCCGTTGCCCTCACCGTGTGAGTTGTGCTTCTCTGTTTTGGGCTTGTCCAGAAACGCACCCATGGCTCTGTCCTCGACGGACCCACTGCTAACTGTGGGAGAGAGAAAAAAGACAACCATGAGACAAAAAATAGTAAAATCAGACACTAAAGGGCATTTTGATTATATCATACCTTTTCTGTCAGCAAACACTGAGATTAAACAAAGTTCAATACCAGCTGCAATGACAAGCTGGGGAATCTGTGTATATGCAACATGTAAGAGTGCACAGACTGTGGCAGAAACTATCAGAGAGGTGCTTGTGACTGAGTTACTTTGGCTATTCTGCCCCATTTATCTTTCTCATTCTTTGAGTTTGTATGTGCAACATTCAAAAAGGGAAAAAAAAGTTAATGGAGAGCCTAATTTGGGTTTTAGCATAAGAAGTTTACAACTCTACAAATGGTCCTCTCTCTTACATAATTTTCATCTAAATTGACAGCCATACAGTAGGGCTGAACGATTTTACGAAAACATCTAATTGCGATTTTTCTGGGCAATATTGCGATTTCGATTCGATTCACGATTTTCTTCAAATCAAGCTTCAGTACAATATTTACAATGTACAATACCATTTATGAACATGACAGAAAACTCCATTATACCATCAAAACATTAAAAGCTATTACTCTTAATTAATGATGACAATTAAAGGTGAGATTTACAGTAGCTCACTTTCAAATGCATTTATCAAAAAAAATGCATGTACATTCTCTGGAACTCCGGGATTTTCAGATTCCCTGCAGTCCTCCTCCCTCTACCACAGTTAATCACCCCACTTACTGCCTTTTTCAAATCAGGTAATCTGCATGTTGCTTTACACACTTGAATTTCCAGTGTAAAAAAGACATTGTGCCATTTTTAATATTTTAACTATTTCTCATCACAATGCACTGAAAAATCTCCAAATAAGAAATCAATACATTTTCCTTTTACAGTTCTTGTATGTAGGTTGCATTAAGTGAAACATACAAATCAGGGAATTAATCATGGATTAATATGTGCATTGAAATGTAATTAAGTTGTAAAATAAATTTAAACAAACATCAGGTTTTACATCCAACTTCATTTTTATGTCATTCTGTCACCTGAACTTGAGGTGAAGAAGACTACATCATCAATGATTAGGTGGTTTTACCCTGATTGTTTTTATCAAGTCGCATTTCTGATGTTTGGACGTACATTTTTGGCCACTTTGGCATTCCGTACTCCTCCTCTCATGTCCGCTTGAAAAGCAGCAGCAACAACTTTCCTCCCGTTTCTGGACTTAACTGTGTGGCTTAACTAATGTCCCAGATAACAAGGACAAAGCTGTGTGCTGCCCCGGTACGCCCCGGTAGTTGGCTGGTACAGAGACGGCAAGTAGTGTGTGTGTACAACAGTGGACAGAGCAGATCCTGAGTCAGTCAGGAGCGCTGGAAAAACCGCAGCTTTGGCGATCACATGATCGCGCGGTCTGAAATCACAATTTCGGTCTTAAAACGATAAATCGTTCAGCCCTACCATACTGTGTGCAGGTCAATAAAATTGACATGAACCAAAGATGTACTGCAAAACAAACATATCTGATACTTTGGTGAACACAATCTGTGGTTGTGACTTCTTCATCAACAACAACAAAAAATTACAGACCTCAAACAAATGTTTGAAAATGCAAATCCGGAAAAAAAATCTGACAAAGATTTGTTGTGAGAATGCAAAAGACGTAGATGGCTAGGCTCTGAGTGTGCAACAGTTTCCTTTTCATATTGGTCCAAAGAAATTGCCAAATAGTGATCATAGCTCTGTATCCATGAATAGCACTTTTAATAAGCAAAAATCAAAGAGAGAGTAAAGAGAAGGTTAAAAGCTTTTGTGGCCAAACAGAACTAGCTACTAAAAGCATTAACAAACTCCACAGTGTTCAAGATGATGGAGGATATTTGGCAGGAACTGCACCTCCATTAGCAAAATGAACAACAACAGGCTGTTTGACACAGCATCAACACTATACTGACTGTTTACATAGAGAACATATACACACTTATTGTTACAGTAGTATCAGCATTTTTACCAGAGGCATTTTTAGCAAGCATATAACTTCGGAAAATATCAATATGCAGTAGGGGTGCACTGATTGCAGTTTTCCAACCAATCACTAATCACATTTCTTTATAAAAAACCTTACCTGCCGATACCAATTTTTGCAGTTACCTTTTTTTTTTTCTTTTCTTTTTTTTTTTTTTTTAACTGCACATAAGGTGTTGGTATACAGTTATATAGGTATACAGGGTTTGACAAATACAATATACAAGAAAGATTTCCCACATTTAATTGTTAAATTAAATTGTTATATAATTTGTATTAAAATTGCAGTATGGAGATTTAATCTACACTTCATAGGCTTCAACTGTGACCAGAAAAGTCTTCATAGTTTTGCAGGCAGGTACATTATCTTGCACAGGGAGAACTCTAAATTCACTTGGGTACTGGCACTTCTGTGGCTTAACTCCTGCAGTCCACGTGTTTGGCCTTTTTGTTGCGGAACCGTCTGGGGTGGAACTAGAGGTGGGAGCAACAGTCCTTTTTGTGAATTTTGTAGCGCAAGTATTTGAAGTTGTTCTGATAAATCAAGTGTCTTTGTCAGGAGCCGTAGGATTCCTTTGTTTTTTTTGAGGACCGCTGTTGTGGTGCTTTGGTCCCCTTTTGTTGTGTTGGCTGGCCTCCTGTGTGAAGTGTTTACGTCTTTGGTAGTAGGCCTTTTTGTGTTGTCTGGTTGTTCAGCCTTTTAGCCTTTTGTCATAGGCCTTCATTTCTGTGTTTATAGGTCTTCGTTTTGCCAAAATGCTGTTTTGGACAGGCCTTTGTTTCTGTGTGATCTTCGTCTTAACCTGGTTTTGACAGACCTGTGAGGCCTTCGTTTCGCAGAACCTCGTCTTGACAGGACTTTTGTGTGTGTTGGACCTTCGGTTGAGCAAAACTTTGTGTGCCCCTCCGTCTTACCAGCTCTGTGGAGCTTCGGTTTGGTAAGACTCGTTCCCCCTCTGTTTTACCAGATCTGCCATGCAGATCTTCGTTTCGGTAAAACTTGTTTCCCTTTGTTTTGCTAGGTCCATTTTGTAGGTCTTTGTGTTAGCCAAACTCGTCCCCCTCCATTTTGACAGATCTACATTGAATGTAGATGTATGGTTCGGCAAAACTTTTGTGTCCCCTCTGTTTTGCCAGATCTGTGGTGAAAACAGATCTTCGGTTGGGCAAAACTTTTACGTTCCCTTTGTTTTGCTAGACCTGCGTGTCTGTATCAGTTTGTGTGTCATGTTTTGTTTTTTTCGTGTTCTGTCATTTTTGTGGGGTTTTTTTGGGTTGCAAAACCCCTGTGTGGGGTTTTGTAACTTAAGGGGGGGGGAGTGTTACGGCCACCTGTTTACCCCTTGTCTTTAATTTCTACATGCAAATCATCCCGTTTCACCCCACCTGTCTGATTGGCCTGGCATCACACCATCTCCTCCCTCCCTCCACCTAACGACTCATTGGACAGACCTGGAACTGCTTCCCACAGCTACAAAAGAACCCAGCACACCCTCAGTCATTGGCAACTGCTTGGCCTGGCAACAATTGTCCTTAGTTTTTTATGTTTTTGGTGACTTTAGTTTGAGTAACTTTGTCTTCAGTTTTGATTTCCAGGTGTTTTAGTTGGGTTAATGGTTTAGTTGCTGGATCCCCTTTTCTTTGTAGTTTGGAGTTGGGATAGCTAGGTCTTGTGTTGTTGTAGTTGGGTTTTTGTTACAGGTTTTAGTTTATGGTGCTGCTTGCTCCCCTTTTGGTGTATAGCCTAGGTTTGTGTTTTTCCCCCATTTGGTTCCCCTTTTTAGTGTTAGGCTTTGTCTGTCTTTTTATTTGTTCCTTTGAGCAGCATCGCTAACCCCATCTCCTTTTCAGGTACTGTTTTCCAGGTTTTGTTTATGCCTTTAATTCACCTCATGAACAATAATAAAACATCTTTACTCCACCTGAAACCAGTCTTTTGTTTGCGTCCCCTACCCCTGGCAGAGCTGGGACGTAACACACTCAATTATGAATAAAGAAATTAATGTCAAATTGTGATAAATGGACTAGGAACAGATGACAAAATTGCAAGGCCATGTGCCTTGCAATCCACAAGGCGCATGGCCACAAGGCCACACACTCCACTTTCTGGGAGTGGAGTGTTAGTGTCAGTGTTCTGGGAGAGAAGTTATATTTCTGCCTGAACAGGATGCTTAATTAGCCTTTAATGTTATTTAGCTGATTTGCTTATTCAGAAGTGTTCCTCTATTCACCATGTGCCTTTTTATGCTATTAAGCTAGCTGACCTCTTACATGCCAGTTACTGTAACTGTTAGCCTTGAACACGTATGCATGATTTCTTAGAAATACCCTGAATGTGTTATTTGCCGAACAAATGTTCCTCATGGCTTTGTATTTCTGTGTTTATAGACAACACTCACTTACATCCAGGCATTCACCTTAACTAGCCCTGGAATTCCTCACCTGTAAGCCTGTCGTTTGTTTCATTACTGTGCTGTTGTGATTAAGAGTGACCAGTAAAGAGAAAACTGTACAACAGAGTCCTGTGTGTTCTGACACCCCATGGTGAACATCAAACCTCCTTACCAATCCCTAAACAGTCTTAAATTAACATCATCCTAATAGGCCACATTTTTGGAATTTTTGCATATAACTCCATACAAATGGCCCAAGTGTTTGGTAAAAAAAAAAAAAAAAAAAAAAAAAAGACAAGAAATTATCTCATTGAGTTCTATAATATTTCAAAAGTTGATCCGGATTAGGGATGGGCGATATGGACTAAATAATGTATCACGATAATTTCTCGTATTTATCACGGTAACGATAAGTGACGATTAAACTATCAGCAAAATATTTTGTATTATAAATTTGTCACTAAATTCTGTCCTGAAGGCCCTACAAAGTACTAGAAGCCACTAAACTATGTCAATTAAGTTCAAGTAGTGCACCTGTATTGCAAAACTAGTGACACCAATTAAACAAGTCTGAAATATGAGAGACCAAATTCCACATTTATTCAAACGATGCAAACAGCAAAACTAAATTGGCTTATAAAAAAAAACAAAGTAGTGCAACTGCAAACAACCTGATAAATTGTCATCTCACGATAAAAACGATAAGTTCAAATTGTTATTGTGGGGAAATTTCTTTGACGATAAATCGCACACGATAAAATATCACCCATCCCTAATCCGGATCCAGCAAAAATTCTGGATTCTATGATCCAGAACGCACAAACATAGAGGAGTCGAGCTGCTTGGCGGAGGTCTGTGCTCTCCGAGTGCTTTTCTAGTTTATTGATTATTTTTTTAAGACTATTTCATGACTCTTTCCAGTGTTTTGGCAGGCTGCCACAGTCTCGTTTGGACCCACCATGACCCCAAGATGTAAAAAAAACAAAACAAAACGTGTGTTACTTCCACTGCAGCCAGCTCTGTTACACCTCAACAAACCCAGCAGCAGAACATTTTCCCTTTGACTCTGTCCACAGATGTCTCTGCTAACAGCAACACCGTCTCACGGCTCATACAAAGTGCTTTTACATATTTTTGGAGACCAAATGTGGAGAAAAGTCGAGCGAGCCGCTGAAGTGACTGAGGAGCCGATATCAACCGTTCTGGAAGCCACACGTGAGCTCAGTCTGGAGGGACGACAGTTTCCTCCCTTTACTAGTTACTCTGCGGTCAGAAACCCTCGCTTTTCCCAGGATTTTGGGCTGAAAAGGCAGTAGAGAAAACCGTGTCTGATGCTGCGTCAGTCTTGCAGGTTGCGGGCGGACTGAGTCATCTCTCCCAAGTTCGTGAGTCGGGCGCTACTGATTTCTCCGTAGGAAAACAATGGGACGCAAAGCGTTTTTTTTTCCACCACGGATCATGTGTACGGGCGTTTATGAGTCCCGCCTCCGGATTTGAGCTCTTGATGTTGAGAGGACATCAACCAGGCTGGCTAAAGCTAAGCTAACGTTTCGGTTTCTACGTCCCGCTGTTGCCGATTCAGTTCAAGGAGAAGAGGAGGTTTCTGGCAGCAATCAAGAAGGTGCTGGCCAGGAGAGTTCAGCCTCAGCAGTAGAGGTGAGGTTCAAAAAGAGGATGGATGTTCAGAAAGATGATGTCTAGCTGCTAATCGGCTGTTGTCTCGCCGTTTATCTGTTATTGTTTTGCATTGGTCAGCTGTGGAATTCACAGGACTTCCCCTACTCTGACGAGTTTTATCCCCTCCCATTCCCTTTTTAAGTAATACTTCCTGATTTTTTTTAACTTAAGAGACCTAACAGTTACTGCCTCATCTCAGGGAATGATTTTCTGTCGTTATAAAAGAACATGAAACATACACTTTAAGCATATAGTACAAAATGCTCCTGGAAAACATCATCCACCCTGGCTTTAAAAAATTGAATCTGAATGACCTTATTTAATACTGAATCTTTGTTTTTTTAATGTGTATTGTGATAAAATTGAAACTGTGTTTTCTGTATTAGAAAAATTTGTTTCCCCAATTGATTTCATGATTGAAACTCAGTTCTCAAATTCAGTCCTTAAATTCAAATTTAGTTTTCAATTTCCCATTCAGTCCTTTGTTTAAGTTGAGTTCTCAAATTCAAACTTTTGTGCCACATATCCAGGACCTGGTGACAAGCAGATGTAGTTGATCGCAGAAGGCGTTAACCTCAGTCTTACCCATAGGACAGTCTATAGTTTTACTAAGGGCTACCAGCGAGGGGGGGGTTATTAAAGTAGCCACATAAAAAACAGTTGGTCAACCACTTTTAAAAAAAACGAACAGAGAATGACATCCAAGTGTGTAGCACACAAACACTCTTGATTAATATTCAAAGGGCTAATGAGCATTAACAGTCCAAAGCTCTAAAATAATGACATGCAAAACAAACTTATTCATACACAACATGCTATTAATTACTGAACATTTATCAAAGCTATTTGCCAAATAGTAAAAACAAATTCTCTTTCAAGTATATAGCAACAGCATGCACAATGTACATGGTGAAGGACAAAGATGGTTAACATCTCATGAAAAAAAAACCTGTTTATTAATCTGCTGCCCTTACAAAAAAAAAAAAAAAAAAAACATGACCAGCATCCATAACTCAAGATAGTGATGCCATCAAGAGTCCTATTTCTGTGTGATTACACAGCTTGGAGTTGCAGCTGAGTGGCTGCCATAGCAACAAGTAGATGCTATTGCTTACACCATGTGACAAGAGGACTGCACAGCCATGCCACTGTGAGACCCATGTGCTTGTGAACATTTATAAGGCCATTTATGGATTGCTGATGCATTTGATTTTTTTAAGGCTAAAAAGGTGGTAAAACTGACCTTAGTCTGATTTAGTCATGTTGCAAAATTCTTTCCGCTCATTTTGTGCAACAGTAAGGGTGGAATACTGGCCAGCAGACTGGCTCAGAACAACTACTGTTCTCAGACTTCAGACAAGCAGAACAGCTTTAACAAGCTAACTCAATTTAACATTCAGCTGCTGATTGGATCCACACAGGGCTGGATTAGCCTGTCAAACTCAACCCCACAGACTGAAAACATTAGTGAAATACCACTGATATAAAACAGTCTCTCCCGACTCTTTCTTGAGAATGTGAAATGTCTATTATCTCATAACCTGGTATTTAGATATCACAATACATTTCATTTGTACAGTTTTAGTGGAAAAATGTCATGAGAAAGGAATTAATGGACAATTTACAATAAAAACTGGTGGCAAAAGCTGTTGTCAGAGGAACATAAAGGTCATCAGTACATGGCTGGCTGCCAACAGAAACAGATGCATAGATAAGAGAGAACTTATTGAAGTTAAAGAAATTGTGTGTGTGTATATATATATATATATATATATATATATATATATATATATAAAAAACACACACACACACACACACACACACACACACACACACACTGCCTGGCCAAAAAAAAGTCGCCACCTGGATTTAACTAAGCAAATAGGTATGAGCCTCCTATTGGATAATTACTGCATGGGCAATTATCTTTCAGCTGGCAACAAGTTATTTCACCCCAACTGGTGCAATGACTTGTTGTTGGTTGTTGAGCAGGGTTTGGAATCTGCAGAAAGTAACCACTTACATCATGCTTTTAAAAGCAACAACTGCTTTTAATTAAACTGTTAAACGTACAATGAAAGTGTATATGAACAAAATATTACAATACAAATTCACGCCACCACCACCTTTAGTCTGAACTGAAATGCTTCTGACAGATGGAAAGTGCAGCGCAGCTACGCGGCGTTTCCACATTCGGTGTGAGGATGCAGCTGATGTCCTCAGAGCCGAATCAGTATGCAGAACAAGCGACTGAGCAGAGCTCTACAGACAGAAGGTCCTCCTGCAACCGACACCCGGTGCGGGGGGGGGGGCGCACAGAGTGATGCAGAGTGGTGCGGAGAAAAGAGCTTTGGAATCGCTTGCCTTTTTGTCAGATTTGATTTAAGGGGGCACAGTGTTTGTTTGGGGGGGGCAGTGCCCCCTCTTGCCCCTGCCTGACGCCGGCCTCGTCACTCTGCCTTGTCCTCGCGCACCTCTCTGGAGACAGCAGAGGGGAACTAACTAACTAAGTTAAATGCTGAGGAGGCGCCTGCGCGCATACTGCTGATGAGAGCGTGGATGTGCCAAACCAAACAGACTAGAAGGTTTCTCTGTGCAGCTTGTTCGGTGCGTAAAACTGGCAGCTTAAAGTTCTTGCTCTTAACGACTAGGGATGTAACGATATTGTGGATATCGCGATTTGCCGTAGGTAAACTGCCGCGATATCATCGTGGTCTTGTCACGGTATTAAACAGTGTCTCTTGAAACAAAACTCATAGTTTTCAGTCCGCTCAATGCGTAGCGTAATCCTTTGCTGCAAGTGCGCTCTTTTGAGCCAATGGGAGCACACGTAGCCCCCACGCACTGGAAAAACAAATACAACATGGATATACGACGAGGATGGAAACAGCTGTTATTCTCCACGAGAACTTTGTTCCTGTTCTGGAGGCCGCAGGGACAAGAAAGTTTGTTTTGGTCCGGTTATTCCTCCGTGAGAAGTTTCAGCCGTGACGCCACGGAGATCGCCATGTTGACTAGGTGAGTTTATATTTAATGACGAACTTGGTCCGGGGGGGCTGCGCATGCGGTCGGTGATGTCCGTGTATCAAACGCCTCACGTGTGGTGTACACATTTTCGTATTTTTTCACCACCTCGATCAGCTGTTCATTAAAACTCTCCGTTTAACCTGCAGCAGCAGATGCAGAAGAGCATCTGATCAGCTGATTGTCGACATCGAGGTGCTCCAATCATGTCCGCAAGGAGCCTGTAGAAGTTCAGACATATGACTGACCACTAACAGACGGGCAGACTTATTTATTTTGAATTTATTGACTACTAAAGACGAGGCAGTTTCTTTGTGCCTGGGTCTTTTTTTACTTAGTAAATAGGCTGTTTTAATGCCTGGTTGAGTTTATTTAATATAGTACCTGAGCTGTCTTCTCAATAAATTTGTTGGATTTTTACTTGAATTTCATCTTCAGCAAAGGTTTTTCCAAGCAGGTCAAAATGTCATAACCTTGAATTTGACAATATTGTAACAATGACTCGTCAAAGCATTTTATGCCATCATTGTTGTTATCGTGAGCCACAATATCGAAATAAATATCGTACCGTGGGGTTCATATCGAGATATATCGTACCATGAGATGTGGATATCGTTACATCCCTAGTAACAACTGAAGCCACATTAAAAAGGCGCATCGAGTCTCGCGCTTCATGCATCACAGCCCAGTTCTGGGTTGGATTGCTGAGAAGAGAGCAGGTGTGTGACAGGGATGGAGGCTGCACGACTATAAACCCGCGGCTCAGCGGAGAGCCGGAGCTGACCCCTGGCTGCAGATCCACCGCCTCCTCTCCGCGCAGATTATCAGCAACATGAACATGGAAATTTTCCTCATAGAAAGTACACATGAAAAAGGCAATGGTCAAAAACCACTGGAAGCAAATTGGTGAAGGATAAAGAAAACAAGTCCGGCTCTTACATATACCTACCTAAACCATAAATACCTCGGCATGTTACCAAACTGTTAAATCACACAAGTCTTCCTTCATACTGGAAGAAAATTTTAAAAGGTATTAAAAACTAAGCTCTGTTTACTTGGTTGTCTGCAGCTGCGGCAGAAAAGACAAAAACATATGATGATTCCTCCAACATTGGTAACAACTATGAAAATATTCCTGTGGTCCAAAACAACCTACGTCAAACATCAACATTATCTCTGAAAACAGAAGTATCTTCAGAAACCACGATAAGCCGAGCCAAATGACCGACAACTTTCACGTCGAGAAGAAAAATAAAATTACTGTAGTAAATCCTCAAAATCAAACATGATCTAACTTCCATGAAAAGGTAGTGCCATTAAAACCAATTATAAAAATGTTAGCTAAATTCTTATTTTATATCAAGGTTACAGACTTTTTGTAGCTTTGTTTTTGTCAATTTGTTTTCCCTAACCTTAAGATGTTTTTAAAATATTCTGTTAGGGTTAGCGAAGAACAGCTTTAACAAGTACTGAAAATTCCTGTTTCAATACTGATACCATTTTGTATTTCGATAATTATAAAATTTTTATAAAAAGCTAAAACACAGTAATTTGAATGAATGCCATTGCTTAATTTTACTCACTTACTGTTGAAATGGTTTGTTAAGAAACTAAACATGAAACCTATGGACACAACTAGGAAAATAAATGGGAAATGTAGTCTACTGATTGATTGATTGATTGATTCGTTTATTTCAAGCAAACAAAACAAAATACATACTATCCAAGTAAATGACAATGTACATCTTACTTTCAGAAAAGATTATTGAAGAAAAAAAGTTCATAAAAAGAAAAGTTTACAGTTAGTTTATCTAGCTTGAAAAGGAGTAGGAAGAAGTAACCACTTAATATAGGTGTTCATACATGAAGTCACCTGCCTGCCATTTGTAGGCTAATGGAATGCTTTTTAAAGGAGTGATGACACAGCAGTATAAACTAAACTATACGGCCAAAAGTTGGGAATCAGGTGTTCCAATCACTTCCATGGCCACAGGTGTTTAAAATGAAGTACCTAGGCATGCAGACTGTTTTAGCAAACATTTGTGAAAGAATGGGTTGCTCTCAGTAGAGGTAGGCTATGGGAAAAAAATTATATCACGATATTTTCTTTACAAAATCACAATCTCGATTTTATCACGATTTGTAATAATAAGTAATGTATATAATAATAAAAATAAAATAATAATAATAAATAAGTAATGTAATAGTAATGGGCTTGGGGTTGAAG
Source organism: Atherinomorus stipes (assembly GCA_023101725.1). Lineage (NCBI taxonomy): Eukaryota > Metazoa > Chordata > Actinopteri > Atheriniformes > Atherinidae > Atherinomorus > Atherinomorus stipes. The sequence continues at coordinate 1,370,852 of JALJCO010008534.1, read as the reverse complement.
ATGCCATCATCTTCCTGCTTCAGAGAGCCCACTCTGATCTGGACCGGTCAGGCAGCACTTTGAGGGTCATGTTCTTTGATTTTTCAAGTGCCTTTAATACTACTCAGCCTGCTTTGCTCTGTCAGAAGCTCCATAACTTCCAGGTGGATCCCTCCACAACCACCTGGATTTACGACTACCTAACAAACAGACCACAGTTTGTGAGACTGAAAGGTTGTGTGTCTGAGATGGTGATCAGCAGCACTGGAGCACCCCAAGGGACTGTACTCTCACAATTCCTCTTTACACTTTACACCTCAGATTTCCAGCACAACTCTGATAGTGTTGACTCTGTTGACTCCTGAAGTCAACAATCATCTCTTTAGTCTTGCTGGTATTTAAGATGAGCTGATTGTTACCGCACCATTTCATAAACTGACTGACCAGTTCCCTGCACTCGGCTTCTTGTCCATCACTGATACACCCCACAACTGCAGAGTCATCAGAGCATTTCTGCAGATGGCAGGACTCAGCATAGTCATGTCTACATCCTGGAAGAGGAGGGGGAGGTGGTGGAGAACTACAAATACCTTGGAGTTCAGCTGGACAACAGACTCGACTGGAAATGCAATACTGACTACATCTACAAGAAAGGTCAGAGCAGACTCTACTTCTTAAGGAAGCTGAGATCATTCAACATCTGCACCAAGATGTTGCAGATCTTCTACAAGTCTGTTGTGGAAAGTGCAATTAGCTTTGCAGCCATCTACTGGGGCAGCAGCATCAGAACCAGAGACTTGAAGAAACTAAACAAGCTGATCAAGGAAGCTGGTTCTGTGCTGGAAATAACTCTGGAGCCGCTGGAGCTGATCGTTCAGAAAAGAATGCTGCACAAGCTGATTAAGATGATGGAGGACACTTCCCATCCTCTTCATAACACGGTGAAGAATCAACAAATTGTGTTCAGTGGGAGGCTGCGTCAGGTTCGCTGTAGGACGGAGAGATACAGAAATTCATTCCTGCCAGCAGCAATCACCCTAAAGAACAAGACTGACTGACTTTTTTGTTTATTTAAAAAAAAAAAAAAAAAAAAAAAAAGAGTGAGCTTTTAAAATACTGAATTTCCCTTCTGGGATGAATAAAGTATTTTTCATTTCATTCATTTTTTACATGAATATCATGCAGACTATTTTGCAGGTTATTTACAGTAACACAAAACAATGTACCCATTTACAATCATACCCCTGAAAAGAATAAAAGATCCCTTAAAATCCAATCAATCCTAAAGTACAATAAATAAAACCAAACATCAGCAACAGCTTTAAACAAAAGTCACATCAAATTACAAATGCCACTTATTGTTAAACAATACAATACAGCTGCCATGTAAACTTGGTAACTATTCCACAACTTTTAATGAAAATTATGTGAACTTCGGCCATTTGCCTCTGACCTTTCAGAGCTCAGCCAATAAGATGACAGTTCTATGTAACGTAGTCAGAAGCTACATACAGAGAAGGAAGAGAAACTACATTAAAAACCACCTAAAAGGCAGATCATGATCTCTATAAGAAGAATAATGCGTGGCGAAATGTCAGCAGTCAGATTGGAGTAGCAGTAGGTTTGTGAATGGTCAGAGTTTACGAAAAACCGTTACTGTGTGTTCAGACCAAGCGCGATTTGGTCGTCAAGGGCATCAGGTTTACATGCAAAGTCAATGGCCTCTTCGACGCGCGTCAAAGAGGCCATTGACTTTGCAACTTTGCGAAAACCCTGCGGCGCGTTAGGCGTGGCCCATCTAGGCGAGTTACGCGTGTCGAGTTTTGTGATTTTGAGCGTTTGATGCTCAGACGCCGGAGTTGGAAAATCTAAACTTTATGCTTTTCACGCTGAGATATTGCGATTGAGGAAAGAAAGCTGCTGCTTCACAGGGGAGACCCCAAACTGCTTCCAAACCTCTTTCCCTACCTTATTTTAGACTCAAACTACCCCATACAGTTGGAATTTTTGATTTGGTATTGTTAGGTATGTATGTGTGTGTTATCGGTATCGGCCTTTAGGAGTTGAAATTTATCGGTAATCGGCATCAGTTCTAAAAAATAGTTATCGTACATCCCTACTTAAAATATATGTAAACAGACGCTTCTAGGTATTGCCGTTTAGGCCAATATCGCGATGAATGTAAATTTTCTATATATTGTGCAGCCATAGTGGTTTTCATGTCATAGTCGAACCAAAAGGAGCAGGAACTTCCAGGTAGACGTAAATGGACGTAAATACGTCACGCCCCTGTCCAATCAGAACCCTTCCCCACCCCCAGATCTAAACTGGAATTAGATAAACATGTTTTCCATGTAAACCTTAATTCAGAATTGACGCGGAATTAGGTGAAATCAGACGTCTGTACAGAGGAGTTTTGAGTCTGGATTTGGAGAGAGGGGAAGGGAGTCCACTGCGGAGATCGTGAATTCCGGTGATGGGGGAGCAGTGTTACAGAGGAATAAGGTTGGTCGTGTTTTGTTGAAAGAGGTGAGATACAATCTTATTTACTTAAAAGTAGGTAATATTTTAGTCTTAAAATGCGACCACTACGTCGCAGTCTGGAGCCCTGCAGCCACTCTCTCACTAAGAACAAGGTGCATGTTCTACAAATCGCTGTTGTAGCCATAAATTCAACTTTCCCTGCTTGTTAGTACAACCACGAACCACACAACGTCTTCCCGAATCTTGCAAGTACATTTTTCTGGGGAAAATTGTTTAGAAATGTTATGAATACTCATGTTGAAATGTTCGACTAAACCGCTAGCCAAAGCTACATCTTACACTGTGGCGAAGCGCTATTTCTGTTTTTTCACAGGAAGTTGATTGCATCGTCGTTTCTACATGTGCGAGCTCAGGAATAAGGTGGATACAATTTTCATCTGATAAACGTAAATACTGACGGTATGGATAAATGGTCAATTTCTACTAAGATACTTGTCTTGCTTTTTAGGTATGAGATCATCTTTCAGCTGATCAAGCACCCATTGTTGCATATCCGCTTTTTAAAAAGTTGAAAAAAGGTTGTAAAGGTGGAAAGCTTGTGTTGCAAAGTGGCCATAGTTATGATAAAAATCTTTAACCAACAATGAGACTCTTCCTTTCTCCAAAATGCAGAGGTGAAACAGTTCTTGATGACTCATCACTTAATATCAAAAGCTGTCAATTTCCTGGAACGAGAGCTCTTTAAACACAATCTTCAATCCTGTGGCGTCTGGAACTACAGGGCAGTTATTTGACCAGACTGGAGTCTATCAGACCATGCCCAAAGAGGACGGAGAGTAAATGTGTCATGTTATACTACACTGTGAGTGGTTTCTTGGCAACAGAAAGAGCATGTGAGCTTGTATATACCTGCTCTCTGTGTCCAGAACCCTGCTTGCCATTAATTTGTCTTCCAGGCATCAAAAGTTGAGATATGATGAGATGGAGTTGTTGAAGAGAGTGCTTATCACACGATAAATGGTTTAGGAGCAATTCCTGTGGGATCAACTGTAAAAGCACATGCTAAGAGTTTACGCAGTATCCCAATTCTAAAATTCTACACCGCACTATCAGAAAATGTATCTGCAATTATCTCTAGTCTTCTTCTGTCTAGCCAAACGCATACACTTCATCCATCTAGCCCTCTTGATACAAACTATATTTCAGCTATTCCAAGATTTCAGTTAACAGGGTATCTGAGCATATATCTGGATGATAAAGGATTCAGTGAAAAAGGATATTACCAAAAGAGTAGAGATAACTTTCTTTGAACAAGCCCATAGACTTGCAGTAGTCACAGGCTAAAACAGCATGGCTAGAGCAGGATTTCACATGAGTGTGCCAACACAAACATGCCACTGATTATGCTGCCATTTCTGGAACACGCTGTCACACAAAAACATTGCCAATTGCATAGCCACACACATCAACAACCACAACCCAATAAAAATACCCACAACACAGCAATTAAACAACTTAATTCTTGTGGTGGTCTTACATTTGTACAAAACAGAATACAATACAGACAAGCACCAGAAGTAAGCATCGGCTATATTCATTAGCAGTGCAAACTGATTACAGGATTGTTATGGTGGTACAGGGTAGGTTGGGATTAATAGTCTGTTATTAGATCATCTTATGGGGAAACTGTAGTCTGGCGAAACTGTACCCTGAACAAACGGTAATCAGGATGAATTAACCACCTCCACACCTGTTGCAAACACTCGCACATCAGTATTAAAGAGAGAGAGGGGAAAAAAAAAATCACTTCGTCACCTCATGTCATTCCTGAGGAGATTAATTAAATAGATGTTCTCGCAAAGCAAATTTCATGAACTGTGTTAGGGGTATAAATGTTAACCACCGGCCGAGCAGTCTTTTTTTTATTATTATTATTTTTATCAAATGCATGACTAGTTCACCAATTATATGCAAGAAATTATCACTTAACTGATTAAGATTATTACCTGTTTGGAAACAACGTCTATCGTCAAATTATTTGACCAGGAGGGACACGGGCGTGTTAACAGGCGTTATATTAGCGAGATCGATATAATGACCCTGCTCACAAATAGAGAAAAATAACTACACTCCACGGCTCTGATTCATAATTACCGTTTGAGAAGAGTCTGTAGGTCTGAACTGAACATGAGGCCACTTACATTACATGATAAGCAGCTAGCGAAGTTCACAGTTGTCAAAGTGTCTAATGTTACACGTTAGCGGGTGACTAAAGGGTGTTGAAACGCTGCTTGCTAGGAGGACTAGGTGTTACTTACCTTGTATGAAATTGACTGTATAAATCGGCCCTCCTTGTTGAGCTTGGAGTAAGATAAAGCTGATGTGCTGGTTTAACGCTGGTCGCTGCTGCTTTCGATTCTTGGCCGCTGGTCGTCAGCTAGCTTTGATTGAGCTAGCTAGCATTTCACACGGTAAGTTCTCCTTTCAGCATGTCTCTGCATCGGAATAAGGCTTTTATATACATGTTTGCACCTTTAAGTATAGAGAGAAACAAATAAATCTCGGTTACTAAGACTGTCGGGAGACAGGTAAACGTTTGAGACGGCAGAATATATCTATGATTTTATCACCAAGCTAATTTGGGGGCTAAAGCTACACGTACAAGGCGGATGACGTACCTCTTCAGTATGTAGTTTAGGGGAGGAGCCAGTCTGTTTCTCTCTGCTATCATTGGACAGAATCTAATTCAGAACTAAGACACAATTGGTCGAATATCAAGTCAATCAACTATCAATTTGACAGACTGTAATAATCGACGTTTGCTATGCAAAATACGGCCCTGTTGAACTTTGTATGGGAAAACCGCACTCATTTATTTAAAAAAAAAGAAAAAAGTCAGCTTTGATGAATGAATATTCTAAAGGAAGACTCAACTTTGCTGATTTTACAACAACACTTTTAAATGTGTCATCACCCGGAAATCCCACTTTTTCATGATAAAACCAAGCGGCAACCTCCGGTGACCAACTATGAGGCTACCCAGAAGAAGTCATTTTTTTGTAGTTCTCCCTTGATCCGCTAGGGGCTGGCTGCAAAACAGAGCAAATCCCCATAGACTCCCATGTTAAAAACGCCAACTTCACAGCAGAAATAAACATGTTTACAGCCTTGTTCAAAACATTATTTTAGGTTTAATAGGTCAAGTCTACCTTCGTGTCAACTGTGAGGGGGTTGAATCTTTTTTATAACTCCTCCGTTTAGATGTTATTTAATCTTGAAATTACACATAATTAGGGGCGTGTCCTTTTTGATTGGCATGCAGCAGACCGAAAGCCTGGCCTGCTGACCAGTGGCACCTAGTTAGCTCCTTGTTTGCTCTCAGTAAGGTCTCAGTTTGTAGCAGAGTAGCACAACAGCGGTTTTTAGTCAGATAATAGCAAGTCTAAGTGTTTCTTACCTTTACACCGCTGCTTAGGGGGCTAATCTTCGTTAGCTCCTGTTAGTTTCAAGTTAGCTCAGTTAGCGTTTAGCCCGTAGTACGTCAGCTGTCAATCATTTGACTCACTGCTCGGAGCGGCCTTCTCTTAGCCCATTTTAGTATTTTCCGGGAGAGATGACACATATGACATGGTAAGATGGCAATGGTGGGGCACGACCAACTGGCCTCACTTTTTTTTTTTTTTATAAACTTTTATAATCTATGTCATGTACAATATATAACACGATAGACAAATTGATAGAAAAAGCAAATAAACATATGTAAACATGGACTGTAATACTACCACGCTGGGGGCCAACTGGCTTCACTTTTAGCTCTTCAGAAATCACTGGGTGACGTAGCGGAAGGTTCGTCCCTCTCTATTAACGGTCTATGGTTAAAACGTGTATTGGAATAGGACCTCAGTTAAAATGTGCTAGAAACTCCAGAGGGTGAAAGTGACTTCGTTTTTGAGAATGGGTTCTCTCGTGACACCAGAATCTGCCACAAAGTGCACTCTCCACAGTACACGCCTTGGCATTGACGTAACTGACGGCCACGGCAAAATAAAACCCGCCACACCTTCAGAATAATGTTGTTGATTTTTTTTTAACCTTATTTTATGTTGTATTATGTTTATACTAATGTAAATTATTGTATGAAATTTGATTTTGGCACAAAACATTGCATTTTTCATGAAATGTGACACTACGCTGCCTTCAAATACCCTTATTTTGAAAAACCAACACCGGTGTCCCCACTTGCCTGTCTGTCAGCTGGCTGTGGCGCGGGAAAGACGGACTAGAGACGACTGTGTGACATGGAGGGATATACAAGGGTGAAAGAAAGCTACCAAAACTAAGTTATATTTGATTAGGGTTGGGCAAGTATTGATGGGAAGGTGAAGAAGACAGACCTAAGAAACAGGCTGCAGGGGGACCATCTGGCAGCATGCATGCTCCTCAGCATCAATGGGCCACCCCTGAAGGACTTTCCTCACAACAGAGCTTTAGAGCTCTTTGAAAAAAAAAAAAAAAAAACTAGGAAAATGAAGTTCTCTCAAACTGTGGCATTAGATTTGGAAACAAAAAGTATTTAGAAAAACATTCAGTTTGAAGTAGTCATAATTTCAAAATTTGTCGTCGTCACCCCTCCTACACTCGGGCAGACCTCCCCCACGGATTAAAAAATCCTGGAGGAAACCCTGAACTGCATTCAATCATTTGCAAAGATGTCATGAAACACTGAGACATGTACTAAGACATTTGCAATTTAATGAAATAAATGAGAAATGCAATTGTGTTGTGAACAATTGCCAAATAGTTTGGAGGTTTTGTCCATGTTGTTTTGAGAAAGTAATTTCTGATTCAAGAAATGAGCCAAACCGATGGAGAAAAACTGTAACTCATGATTTGCTTGCTTTTTGGTTTATGTCTGTTTTGGAGTTTGGTAGGCTGTAGCCCACTGGAGAAAACTACACAAGCCACCACTGTCTACGGCTATGCTGAGTTTTTACAGCATTACAGAATTCCTGTTCCTCCAAAGCAGTTTTGTGTTGTTTTTGATGCTATTCACACTCAAAAAATAGAGGCACCAATTTGCACAAGGGTACAAAGCTTGTCGCTGGGGGTGTTCTTTTTGAAAGACATTTCTGTACCCTTCAATCCTGGTCCATTTTTGTACCTCATCAAGGTGTATGAGTTAATAAAGTACAATTTAACCAATTAAAAATGATTAATAAAAGTCAATAAAATACAGATTATGACAACAATCAAAGATGCTAATAATAAATGAATAATTATTATATAAATATGATTACTGTGATTATTATGAAAATCATAATATAATAACTATAATTAAACTACTGTTTTTGAGAGAACATTTGTAAAAAAAAATGTAAGTACAGATACAGAAATGTTCCTGTCTCGCACCTCTATTCTGGAGTGTGTTCCTTCAGATAATCTCTCTTGTCAGAGCTGTAGCAGGTTGTTGTACTCAACCCTCTCTTCCGAAGGTCACTGAAATGAACATTGGAAAGATTTGTTTTCTGTCATCATCCTCCAAACAGAAGAACCGGAGAATTTGGGACCTCTTTCTCCAAGACATTACCTGCTCACCCTCCTCTCCAGTCTTTTTGGTCTAGTTTTGTTGACAACATATACTTGAACAAAGTCTGGCTGTTACCACACAAGTTCTTTTTGACAAATAAGGTTAAGGAATTTTTTTTTTTTTTTTAATGTTGCACAGGTTTTATCCTTCAAACCACTATCTTCAAAGACTTAAAAATGACATTAATGTTAGCATTTTCTGTGGTGTCCAAAGAGAAACAGTGATTCACTTGTTCTGACAATTCAAACATATATGCTTAATAGAAAATATTTAATATACCCACTGTGTGCCAGTGTGCATCATAGCCAAAAAGGTTTTTGTTCAAAGTCTGTTTGGTAAACGCATGTGTAAAAGTTTTACAGGTGCCACACCTGTATAATGGCTGTGTAATATTTAACCTAAAACTCAGATTGCTGATCTTCTGCTGAATTTCATAAGTTAAAATGACAATAAAGCTAGTTAAAAAGCAAACTAAACTGTTCATCCTTTCACCAAGCTGAATCTTTTCAAATTCTTATCACAGGCTATATTCTTGTTGCCCAATTAGCAATGAAAAAAAACTTTGATTACAAATATATTCTTGTATACTGCACCAGTCCAACCAAGAGTATTTGGATATAGGGTTGAAGAATATTAACCTTCCATCACCTCACTGTGAAAAAAAGCCTTCAATAGTTTTAAGAATATTGAATAGAATATTGTGGAATATTGTGCAGAATATTGGAAGTTACAGGACTCTAAAATGTGGGTGATGATTAAACCAGTTTTGGACTGGGAAAATGGAAAACTACATTGCATTATCTATCAATCATGTATTGCATCTGGTCCATTAGATTTCCATTCTTGTTTTTTGACTGGAAATACACAACCATCACACGATCTTTATAATGTCTCAAGCTAAAAAAAATAAATAAAAAAAAAACGTCTCAAGCTAGAAAGTCCAGTCACTGCAGCACACTGGGCTGTTTTTCTTTGCTCTGAAGCAGTCCTACATCCATTTCCATGAGTTTTCAACATCCACCAATGATGGGGACTGAAAAACCGAAGCCTCATAAATTGCAGAGTCATTTTGACACGTCAACACAGTTGTTGCTGTTTGAGTAACTGCACATCGAACATCCACTCCTTATATTCATTACAGTCCAGCCCTTTTACTCCGCGTAATCTATCAACCGTACCGTTAGGTTTTCATCTCTTTTTTTCTCTGTTGGGACATAATTTTCCTTCGCTCGGTTTATCCTGGTCCCCTGTGATTAGCTCCATCCTAACGTTGGTGTAGGAGAGCGGCCTCGGCGATGTGGGGGTTGGGTGCCGGCGAGTGCTGATGGCGACCCTGCGGGCTTGGGGGGGGGCGGCGCCCGCCGCTGGCGGGGCTGTATCCAGCCCGATGGGGGGCATGGGGGCAGCGGGGGGCTGCTCTGCGGCGGTGGGCGGGTCGCTGGTGGGGCCCTGGCCGGTGGCTGTCGGCTGGCGCCGGGTGGCCGGGGTCGTCCGGGGCGGGGGGCGGGGGGCCCTGGGCCCCGGTGCTCCGGGGGGCCCCTGCCTCCGGGGCCGGGGGACCCGGCGGCGCTGGGGGGGGGGGCCGGCGGGGCGTGCCTCCTCTGGATTGGCCGGTCCTCACGACCTGTGACGTCTGGTCACTCGCCGGGGCGCCCTCTGTGTGCGTGCGGGTGTGTGTGCTGGTGGGGGTGTGTGTGTGGTGGGGCTGGGGGGTGTATCGTTGTCGTGTCTGTGTCGGGAGTGGGCACCGGGAGTTGGTGTCGCGGGCGGGCCGTGTGGGGGGTGGGATTTCCCCTGTGCTTGTCCTCGTGTGGGGCTCTGGGGGTCGCGGACGGAGCTGCGCTTTCCGCCGGGGTGCTTGGTTTTCGGCGGACCCGTGGCCATGTCGTGTCGTATCGATGTTGGGGTGTCTGGCGTGGCTGTCGGGGTGTGGGGTTTTGTCCATATCGTTCAGCTCTAGTGTGTGGAGGTGGGGGGTTGCGGGGGTGGCCGGGTCTTTTCCACGCCGGGTGCCTGTCCCGCCTGGCCGCTGTGTCGGTTGGGGCTGGCCTGCGCTGGTGGTCTCGTACGGGTTGGTCTCGCGTGGTCCGGGGGCTGGGGGCGGTGGACTTGTGGCGTGGGGGGGCTGGTGGCCCCGCGGTCCCCGTCCTTGTATGTGTAGGTGGGTGTGTGACTGGAGGGGGCGGAAGCGGTTGTGTGTGTGTGGGCTGCCTGTGGGGGGTGTGGAGTGGGTGGGTGGGTGGGGGTGCATGGATGATGGGTGTTTGGGTGCGGGGGTGGTGGTGCATTGGTGGGGTTTGTGCGTGTCAGGTTGGGGGGGGGGGGGGGGGGGGGGAAAGGGGGGAGAAAAGAAAAAAAAAAAAAAAAAAATAGCAGCTCTGCGTGCCTCTTGGGGGGTTTGCGAGGCCTGGGGATGTTGGGCCGGTGACTCTGGCCCCTCCGCCGACCCTTTCCGCTTCCGTCCCTTTTCCCCCCTCCCTGGCCTGGCGTGGTCGAGCGCCCCCACGAGGCGGCCCCTCTTCTGGACGCCGGACGCCGGGCCGTGGGGGCGACCATGCCTCCCTTTCTCCCTGGGGATCCGGAGGCAGGGGACAATCCGGTACGGCTCTTCTCCAGGGGAATCTCCCCCTGGTCTCCCCCAAGACCCCCCCCCCTCTCTACCCACACACACACGAGGGGGGGGGAGCGTGCAACGGGCGGGAGGGAGGGCACCAAAGTGCCCCCACGCAGAGGCACCTCCCCCAAACCCCACCCAACACAAAAACAACACCCAACCACCAGCGGCCAATAGGTGGGAGAGGGGGGGCCGGGGGGACCCCCCGCCCCGGGGCGGGGCGCTCCCCAGGGGGGAGGGGGGGGGGGGGGCGGGGGCGGGGAGGGGGGGGAGAGGGGTGGCGCCCTGGCGTGCAGGGACTGGGGGGGGGCGGCCGCCCTGGGGCGCGCGTCCGGCCCCTGGCGTGGCCCCGGGCCGGGGTGGCGCCCGGCGCGGCCCGGCCCGCGCTTCTCCCCGGGCCGCGCCGGGGGGCGGCAGCCGCGCGCGGGGCGCCCCAGCTGGGGGCCCGGCGGCCCCCCTCGGAGCAGCGCCGGGGAGCGGGCGGCCCGGCCGGGGCCGGGCGCGGCCCGCCCCCGAGCAGCCACACCGGACACCCACAACCCCCCCACATGACCCCCCCCCCCCCCCCCCCCCAAACCACCCCCCAGGCAAAAATCTCCCCCCCCCCCTGTAAAAAAATTTGCCCTTAAACCCCCCTAACAAACTTCAACAAATAAACAATCAGATTTCCTTCTCGGCGGCAAGAGAGAAAAAAAAAAAAAAAAAAAAAAAAAAAAAAAAAAAAAAAAAAAAAAAAAAAAAAAAGAGAAAACTTTGTTTTGGCTTGTGACACTTGCCTCATGAACGCGCTTACAGACAGGTCTAATTTTCGTGCTTATTCTCGCGACAGTCAAAAGTGGGGGATGAAAAGAGGTCAAAATGAGCTCAAGAAATTTTCTTCCCACCCAAAAATTCATTTGAAGATAATTTAAGAAGGATTGTATATGTAAAACATGAGGTTATGACACCTTTAAGATCAAGGCAGAGTCCAGTAAACGGGCTCGAATGTAATATCCTGAGTGTAAAAACAATCCATTTTTGATGCTTCACTGAAGTCTGACCCTCATAGAAAGACAAGATTTCCGACACTTGCGTTTTTCCATTTTTTAAGTGAAAAGGTCTATAGCAGCTATCGGAGTGATTCTGACATGGTATGCTGTCCAAAATTATGTTTCTCACTTTTTTGTCTGATGACTTTCATATTTGTTGAAGGCAGGTTAACTTGTCTCACCTTCTCAGAGGGTTTAAACCCTGATGATGTGCCCACAGTTACAGTAAGTCTCTGTGTCTGTACACCCATAAAAGCCCAGCAGACACTGCAATTTTTGAGCCGATTTTCCAGTCGTGCCACAACTTTGGGGAAAGGGCCGACTCTTGGCCAAATAATGTGTCGTGCGTCGTGCAGTATACAAAGGGGTCACAAGAGGCGATTGGCCCCTCACAACGAGCTCCCGATCAGAAATCGTGGGTAAGAAAGTCAAACCTGTTTGATATTTTGGTCGTGGCTCGTGAGTGAATCGCATGTTGAAGCGGTGCCATGGCCAGACTAAGAACTCTGTCCTCTGAGATTTTTACATTTTGCAAGCTACAAACAAAAACAAAAGTAAACCGGAGGCAGCATGACGACCCGGCGTGTGATTTGGATGGAGTTCTCATTGTAGAACCGTCAGACCGCACAGCCCACGTCCGGTCAGCCAATTCCTCATCCACACACTACGTTGTCACCTTTTCTTTTTGTCGCCTTTTCTTTTTTTCTTCACAAATAAGAGCACAAATCGCTAAGGCAGTGCATTTTATTGTCTTTTCTTGGTGATAGCATTCTGTTGCTGTTATTGTTGTCTTCTTCTTCCTATTCTACTGCCAGCCTACCTCAATTTATTGTGTTCCATGTCGGGATTGTTCAAAACCCCCACCTGTCTTAGAGGACGTACAGTGTGAGTTGTCAGATCACATCTGAGCATTGGTTTGTACAGTGTGCGGACGTATATCACAAGCTGTGAACTTTTGAACTCTGTGACTGATTCACACAATTTGAGTTGGGCCTGTGAGCAATGATTGAAAATATTGCACAGTATATCCCAGGCTTAAAGTGGAAATGCAACGGTCAACCAACCTAACTTTATTTACTAGACTGAGTCCTGTTCTTATCAATAATTATATACCAAACATGAAAAATATAAGCATATAAAAGAAAAACGTTGCAAAGTTTTATGTTTTTAGGACAAGAGCGCTGCCATCTTGCAGTACTCTAAGCTCTGATGTCACGGGGTTGGTTTGCGCTCTGACTCCACCTTAAATTAACAGGTATCAGCAGCTACGCTGCACTATAATTAACAAGCTGGAACACGTTTTATAAGATTAATATGATGGAAAGCAAAGCTGGGAGGCCGGCCCAGCATCCAGATCCTGTTGCCGATGCTTTCCAGCCATTACACCGTGTGACTGAGGAGAGAGGACGAGACGTGTCGGGGGGGCCCGGTTGGCAGCACCTGTAGGAGTGGCTGCTGTTCAGAGATGCTGGAGGCTGTCTGCTGTCAGGAGGTCCACATGGACCATGTCATGCATGGAGCATTTTGTATAACAATTTGGATTACACGTATGGATTATTGTACCGGGAGGTGGACGTTTTGGAGGCGGCGCTGTCCCTGAATGAGATCCGAGCAGAGACACGGGCGCGTCTGGGAAAACAGCAGGTAGGTTAACTAAGCTAACAGTAGTAACCAGTGGTTTAATGTAAAATAAAATAAATGCTATAGCGAGACAGGGATACGATGGGAAAGATGCAAAGCATCCAGGCTGCAGGATGAATAGGGAGAGCGCAGTGTTTGGTAGAACCGGACCCGCCGTGGAAAACGGGGAGTCCTGGTTAGAAAGTCTTTATGACGGTCATTTCAGAGCAACCTGCTCCAGAGGTGCTCTGTTCATTATCAGGCTGTGTGGAGGATTTATCAGTGTTGCCGTTTGACGTGTGTTTGATAAGTGGATAGCCCAGTGGTAGCGTCGTGGGCTTGGGCGCGGAGGAACCGGGTTCGATTCCCCGACACGACTCCTGGGTGTACCACTGTGGACCCCTGAGCAAGGTCTTTAACCCCCCCACCAACTGCTCCCCGGGCTGCTTTAAAGGCCTCCTTCCACTGAAAACCCGTTTAACTTGCTCCTTATGAAATACGGAGGGTTTCCCCTTGTTTACTTACACATGCTGACTTGCTAGCGTTGTGTTCCCCCCAGTCGGCTGTGCTTCCTCATCACAGAAACAATACGAAGTAAAGAGCGAATCGGGAACAGCCTTGCCCTTCTACGTCACATTGCAAATAGCGTATCCCACGTGGGGTTTCTATCTGTCCATTGGAAGGCAGGTAACCCTCCACTACACACTAGAAGTAAAGATGGCACGACTGTAGCTTCGGAGTTGAGAAGCTAATTAGCTAACTGTTTGTTAGCATGATGGAACAAACTTGTTTGTCGGCTCTATTTCCTGTCTGTAGCGAAATAAGAGCGGAGGGCGGAGCTTCCTTCATACACTGATGGGAGCCAGCCAATCAGACGGAAATTCATGAGAAGGACCCGTAAAAGCCTGCCGTTGGACCACAAGCCTCTCTTTTAGTATACAAATACAGCTGGATACTAAGCAACCAGAAGGTTTTTTTAAACAGAAACGATGCAGAATGCATTCAATAATAATGGAGAACACAGAAATATTAATGAAATGACCACGGAAGTACAACTTTAAGTAGCAGCCCACTGCTCTCTGATACTCACAGTACAGAGATGGGTAAAATGCAGAGCCCTAATTTCCCCTCGGGGATCATACGAGTATAACAAAAAAAAAAATTTTTTAAAAATAAGCGGCCCAAAGAGGAATAGAGGCAGGGAGCTACGTATTGATGTTCGGTACAGACTGATGCCGCAGACCTACAGGTGAGTGGAGCTCAGCTTATAGATGGTGATATTAAACACACAGAGAAGCTTCAGGCTTTCGTCTGCAGACCTCTAGCTACCACTCTCCAAGTCTCCTGATCATTTTCCTATATTTCTCATGAAAATTCTCACGTCATTCTCTCATGATCTGGAGTCAGGGAGGTTCCCTTTTCAGAGCTGCCTGCACCAGCAGGACCGGTTTCTGGTTCAGCTGAATTTGTGAACTGTCCTGTCTTCTGCCTAAACTTTGGAAAACTTGCTTTTAGACCCAGGAGGAATATATTAGTGGTTCCCCTTTTGTCTTTTCTTCTCCTTTGGCTCAGCAGTCTCCATCATTCAGCTGTTATCTTTATAATTGTGGACCGGACCAGAGGACTCTCATTCAGGACCGCCGCACCAACCAACTCGGTGACATCAGAGCTTAGAGAACTGCAAGATGGACGCATCCTTGTACTAAAAACATAAAACTTTGCTATATTTTTCTTTTATATGCTTATATTTTTCATGTTTGGTATATAATTATTGATAAGAACAGGACTCAGTCTAGTAAATAAAGTTAGGGTGGTTGACCGTTGCATTTCCACTTTATTTGGTTTGAAGTTGTAATTATTTGAAAGCCAGCCCTTCCATATGGAAAGGAAGTTATATCCTGACCACTTATTTCTGCGCCTAATGCACTGGTTCCAAAAGTGGGGGTTGGGACACGGGGGTCACCAAATTATTGTAAAAACCAAAAAACAGAGCCTGCAATTAGCAAATAATTTTGGGATTTCTATAGGGCTATCAAAATCGATAGATTAATCTGTGAAATCAACACAGTGATTTAAAATTATTTTATAAATAACTTATTACAAATCTCATATTTAAAATCTGACTGTAGCATTATCTCAGTAAGAGAAGCTGATTTTGGGCATGTGGGTGCCTTGTCACAGCCTTGTACTGAGTCCGAAAAAAAAAAACTTTTTATCCCCCTTAATTTTTTGCTAGATTTAAAACGTTACTTGTAGATTTTTTTTATAATTGGGTGTTCAGAAACAAAGTTATTACAGGTGTTGAAAATCCCAACTTGGCCCCATTTTGGTAAGAACAACTGAACTTTGGCATTTGGATGCATTTTCCAACTGTCAACCTAAGCCACCATGATCCGATTTTTCCTCTTTATTTATGAAGATTCTGACACAAAGGGCAAACTCCATTGGAGAAAACTGAAGCCCTGGAAGTAACCTTGATGATTGTACTTCCTGCCTCATCCACTAGGGGCTGGCTCCAAAACAGAGTAAATCCCCATAGACCTTAAAAGCGCCAACTTCACTGCAGAAAGAAACTTCACAGCAGAAAGTTTACCGTCATGTCAACTTCATGTCATCTGTGAGGGAAGTGATTTTTTTTATTTTTTAGACTCATCCATTTAGATGTTATTTAATTGGGACCATGTCCTTTGAGCTGGTCAACAGCAAGTCTGAGCATGCCTTTCCTTAACCCACCTATCTATGTGCACTCCTGTTCACTCTGGATTAGCTCTGAAAGCATTTAGCATAGCGTCAATCATTTGACCCAAGGCTCAGAGTGGCCCTCTCTTTGCCCATTTAAATATTTTCCGGGAGTGACAACATGGTAAGATGGTGATGGTGGGAACACCAAAGTATGCTATCTTGGGGGGTCGTGTCACAAAAAGTTGTTAATGAAAACCACTGGCCTAATGTAACAAAGTGTGTTTAGTATTTTGTAAATCGTATAATATTTGCCAAAAAGTGTGAACTAACAGTAGCTGTGCTAAACTAGGCAGTTTATTCCTTGAGTGTAACACTTTTGACTTTTATCACCTGTCAAAAAATGATTGTTTGCAGCTTTTAATTTAAACCAGCATATTTTCTACTGGTCTCATAGTCAACTTAATAGCAGCCATTTTCAGCACACTCCCTGATTTTTTATTCTATTTATTTATTTATTTATTTATTTTTACCTCTTTTCTAATTTGTTCTCTCCTAAAATTGGTTTCTTATATAAGGATAATAAGGCTAAAGGTAACTTTCAATAAAACTGACATGAAGAAAAGTTTAGTTGTAGTAAGTGGAACTTTGTGTAAAATTGTGAAATCTGACTTAACACACACTGAAATCATTTCACCAAGTTTTATTTATATAAAAAAAAATGATAACAAAAACATTAAAATAATGACATGCAAACATCAAATATACAAATGTACATTAAAGGTGGCTTCTCACGGCCATAAGAGTTAAGTGCACTTTGTATAAATTGTAGATATAAGAACCATGAACACTTTTCTTTATATTCAGTTTTCAAGGCTTTACCTGGTCTTACAGATCTCAGAAGAACTGGTTCAGAAAGGACACTTTCACTGTTTCATACACCTTAAGTAGAAATCAAATATGCATAAAGTATAAAAGCAACACTATATTAAACAAAGTAATGTGGCAGACACATTAAAATAATACCATAGATAAATAGGTAGCCTACAAATAAAGTTTCCTCCCAGCCTCATTTAAAAATCCAAAATACATGCAGACATCAGACTTGGTCCTTTTAGAGGGGATAAAATCTCCAGAGCTGTCCATGCGATGCCTTTGATACCTTCTACCATGTTTTCAAAGGCCAAAAATTGCAAACTGTTTCTAAGGGACTGCTGCTGCTTTTCCAGGCATCACCATGAGTATTTCAAAGTGTGAAAATCACGGTTTTATAAGGAAGATCTGAAACAATCATACTGACAACAACTACATTGCAGCTTTTCTTTTTATCAGTACTTGTTCCTCTAGGGATGTAATGATATGAAAATTTCATATCATGGTTATTGTGACCAAAATGATCACGGTTATCATTTTATCGTGGTATTATAGAAATATCCTCCAGCATCTTTAAAAATATCCAAAATGGGTCTAAATGTCTACTTTGTCCTTTTTAAAGGGGGAAAAATCTCAAGAAAACTGTCCATGTAGGTGCCATCATTGCCTTCTACCTTTGCCTTTCATTGATTAAACATCGCAAACTGCGACTGCTGCTGCTTTTCCAGCCAATAAGCAGCATCATTGGGAATTTTTCAAAGTGCAGGTTTTAACGATAATTAAAATTTGAAACGGTATTAGTAATCATTGGTAGTTTTATCACTGTTAACCGTTTTACCAGTAATCGTTACACCCCTAGTTACATCCCTAATGTGGAGTAATGTTTATGATGCCCTCATATCTGTCTGTAAGTTCATAAACTCCTAAAATTGAATGAAGTACTTACTAAGGTGTAATTATTAACTGAAAAGATCAGTGAGTTTTCACCGCCACCAAGTTCATCAGTTGTACTATCAATTAAAAATACACATTCATTCATTCATTTTCTGTACTGCTTGTCCAAATCAGGGTTACAGGGGTAAAAAAGCACATGTGAAGAAATTTTGTGTTTCTTTAAAGGACTCCTTTGTCACACCCCTGCTGTGTCACTCCTGCCCTGGATTCCCTCCTCCTTTCTGTGTGTGTGCTTGGGTAGAGTCTCTCGGAAGCAGCTGGAGGAAATCTTCAATCAAGCTCCTACAAAAGGCTCAGCTCTCCAGCCAGACTCTGCCAGGTTGTTTCGTCCGTCACCGAACGGTTTGGCTGCTCAGCATCTGTGTTTTTGAATTCTCTGTCTGCTTGGAATTCTGTGTCTCACCTGTCGCCTCTGATTCCCAGCTCCTCGTCTCCAGCAACCCACCAGAAGGACCCACCAGCGGCTCCCCGGATAGCCACCCATTCCTGCCCCCCTCCTGCTTCAGTTCAGCCTCACAATTAAACATCTCCTTCACTGTGAAAATTGGTCTTGATTCTATTTTTGGGGTCCCTTCTTGTTGAGCCATAACATCCTTGATATAATCAAATTTTGATGTGCTGCTGTCTAAAAAGCTACAAAGACAAAAGGAAACACTGTAAGGATGCTTCTTTCCAAAAAGGGAGAACTTTGTATTGCCACTGTCTTGAGGATCATATAAATAAGAAGTCCCCCTCCCCTTTTTTAACCACATTCAGGCTAATAGTATTTGATTCACCAAAGTCAGTATTGAAATATAAATTTTCCATTTGTCTTCTTTGCTTTTGTTACTGTTGTTGTTACAATGCATTTTCTATAAGGATAAGTTATGTATTTAACTGTATTTATTTGAACGAGTTTGTATCATTTACAGAAATAATGAGGGAATAATTCAAACCTTTTTGTATGAGATAGCCTTTGGTTAAACCATCCAGCTACATGCCATCTTAAACATAAGCTTCTTCATACTCGAGCTGAAATCAAAGGAGAGGGACGATTTAAACCCACGTTCATTTGGCTGAGAGGTGGTGCAAAACCTCCATCTTAGTACACTGTTAGGAATGTTAAGAATAGTTTTTGGCACTTGTTGATTAAATGGGAGACAATGTTTGGGGAAACTGTATTTGAAGCAGCACTGTGTTGTCCTGAAGCCATGAAGTTCACCATTGGTGAGACGGCTTGGAGGTGGGGCACTTAAGCTAATTGGTGTTAAGGATCTGCAGCTGAGAGAGTGAGAGCCAGCTCCCAAAGAAGCCAGACTGAATGCCACCAACCTCTGCCAAGAATTGTTATCTCCCTATATATATATATATATATATATATATATATGTATATATATATATGTATGTATGTATATATATATATATATATACCCTATACCTATATCTTCGGTACATTTATTTTAGTTCTGCCGCGACCCCTTCTTTTAAGTAAAAATAAAACCTGAACTGAAGATACTGCCTGAAGATACTCAGCTCGCTGCTGAAATGCCAAACAACACTACCAGGTCCTACTGGACAACAGGGCTGTCAACGAATATTCTAAATTTAAATATATGTTCGAATATTAATAAAAACCAGAGATTCAGATGTGAAAATTAATATTTGAATATTAAATACAGTGGGAGAAACAGCCTACATTTGCCACACTGGTTTGATTATAGGCCGGCTGTTTCAAGTTGTTTCATGTTTATTACAGCTTGCATGGAGCATTCAATGTTTGCTAATTTAATTTTAATTTGTTTGGACCTTTAATTGCTTGCACAAGTTAGGGAGATGGGGGGGGGGGATGCAGCGAGTTCATTTTCTAATTTCCTGGACATTGTTAAAGATGTTAATATTGAAATAAACATTAAAAAAAATACCTATTGACTTATCCGGCCAAATGCCACAACTAGACTGTCTACCATTGCCTGGGAACCGTTTCTTTACATTCTTTACATATGAGAATCAGACTTTTTTTCTTAACAATATGGAGGAAATCTGGAAGGACTGTCCTCGTTATTGGAACAGCAGTAAACTTTAATGAGAATGAAAATTTAAAAAAAAAGAAAAATACTTTATTTATCCCAGAAGGGAAATTCAATATTGTAAAAAGCTCATACTCTTACTTTTTTATTGCAGTAATAAGTGAGTAAAGAGATCACAGACATCTATTTCATGAAGATGCTGCTGTCTGTGACAAAACTGGACGGTGCTGCTCAGTCCACTGATGTCAGTGTGTTCGTATTGGGGAGGAATACTGGACACACAGAGCAGAGGAGGAATAACTTGCTGCCACGGCGGTGAAAACACTGGATTTAATACCCAACAACAAAAACACGGTAAATTATGGTGAACACTCATTAATCTGACACTTTATTTCACGTATCTATGCTTCCCATGTTAATTGATGGGAGGGACTCGTTCCCCAGGCAACGGCGGCGCTGAAAGATGGCGCAACACACAAAACGCTCGTCGGATTAGTCTGTGGAAGTAGTTATGTCTAGTATTAGTTTGTCCTCCTGTTAGCACATTGCTCAAATGGATATTTGAATTTATTCAAATTATGTGTTAATTTTAGAGAAAATATTCGAACGTCATTTTGGAGCAATTTTGACAGCCCTACTGGATGGACAATGACCATCCAGATACCAACACACAGGTCAGTCACTGGGGCTACATAGAGTTAGCCATAGCCTAACTGTTTTTCTATTCAGTTTTGCTAGACAGTGTTGCACATTATTGTAACTATTTCATGGAAACAGCTTTTTCTTTTTGCCTATTCATGCTTACACTGATGATGTGATACAGTTTGCAATGTAAAGCTCTCCATGACCAAGCTCCATTATATATTACAGATCTCATAGTTCCATATATTCCAAGCAGAGCACTTTGCTCTCAGACTGCAGGTCTTCTGATGGTTTCAAGAGTCTCTAAAGAGGAGAATGGGACGCAGAGCATTTGGCTATCAGGCCCCCCTATTGTGGAACCAGTTACCAATTCAGGTTGGGGAAGCAGAGACCCTCTCTACCTTTGAGATTAGGCTTAAAACCTTCCTTTTTGATAAGTCTTATAGTTAGGGATGGTTAGCCATCCCTGACTACAGCTGCTATAGGTGTAGAATGCTGCGGGATGTTCATGATGCACTGGGATCTTCCTTCCCCACTCAACTCTGCTTTCTCCATGTAGAAACTTGTGACAGTGTAGATGGGTTACTGAGCAACGTCACAGATAGGATGCGCACGCAACCAGGGGGCAAGAAAACACGGGAAAAGCATTATTGAACTATGAGAAGACCTGTGTTTTACGTACAAGACTTGACTTTTAATGCAGATGAGGTCAAGATATGACGTGAAAGTGTTGGGGAAATATAATGTTTGAGTCCTGGTAGTTGTTCGGTTTCAAAAATCAAAACATTAAACAGTTGAAAATGGTGATAATAGGACAGTATGAGTAACTGATCTTCAGAAAACCCTCTCAGATAACTTATTCAGGTTCAGATGACGTGATTTACTTAGTCTTTCACCATGGTCACCATGTCGGATTAAACCACCGCGGTGGCAGAAATGATTCCCGTGTTCTAGTCGGGAGACTGGTAATAAACAAAGGAAAAAAGTGTTTGTTTGTTTTTTTATTCTAAATGCATATTTAGACAGATCTGTTTGCGTATCACTTGTTGTCTTTTTTATTTCTCAGTACTGTAAATTTGATATTTCCAGTTATCCATTTAGTTGCTATGAAACATTAAGCAACAAGTACAACGTTTAAAGTTTCAAGCTTTGTGTATCTTAGAATTTGGACCAAATCAAACAGAAAATGGGCAACTGGTGAGACTTGCTTGCTTGTTGGCAGAACAGCTTTTACGGCTCAGAACTGGGATAAAACTTTTTTTTTTTCTTCAATGTAGGTTTTTCTTTTTGGCAAGAGTCTTGAGTTTTTTTGGTTTTTTTTACAAAGCTTGTTGAGTTTTCCTGTAATGTCTTTTACATATTTACTTGAGCAATGAACGTTGAGCAAGTTGGCACATGAATGCCAGCTGACCCAGCAAAAAGCTGCCTTATCTGCTTTGCAGGTAACAAAATTGTATGCTTTAATTTCTTTGCAAATTTGTGCTGTTGTATCGTGCATATTTATGCGCTGATGGATTAACAGATGCTACCCAAGAAAGTTTAGTTATGATCTGCCCAGATATCATATAAACTAAAACAAATACAATATGTCTTGAGTGTTAAAAGTCAAGCAGCCTTTATTTCTACTGTTTAGATCAGCACAAGTTGTGTCACTTTTTTGTGTATCATATGTGCAGGCAAAACAAACAAGTAGCCTTGGCTTTTGCTGCATTTTCTCTCCTTGTATGAAATCAGCACATCTGATCCTCTCTGCAGAGTGCAGCAATCACGCCTTGCCTTGCTCTCCGCTCTTCAAACACAAGAGCACTTGAAAAGCTGATTTCCTGCTCCTCAGAGGGAGCAGGTTTCTTTTGTCAACTGAGGAGCCAGGTCAAAACAATAATTGTTAGCAAATTGTGCCTGAAAATATACGACGCTCATTTGATTTACATGTCATTTTCATGAGTCCACTCTTCAGGCCTCCTTAACTGCTCGCGATGTTACATTAGGGCTTCATCAAATGTTTATGAGGGCACATCAATTTAATTTCCTGGGAGTGCTAGAGTATGTGTTTGTGTGTTTGAGAGAGGAAAAGAAAAAGGGAATGTACAATGCAACCCCATATTAATGCATGTTATGTGAGGGGGCAGGCTACTCCCTCTGCTTAATGGGATTAAGGACATTAACAAAACTGTTTACTAAATGGGGACCTCTCTCTCTTGCTTCATCTCCAACTCTCTCTTTGTCTCTCACTCTTTCTCTGCCTCACTTTCTACCATTTCATTCTCTCCCTCCGTCTCTGATCCCTAATCAGCAAGACGGCCTAGAAGTGCCTTGGGGCTGAATACAAATGAGCGCAGCTGCCTAGTGCGGATTACAACCACACACAGGCCTGCACTTTATGTATAAATTCACACACATACACACACACAGTGAAATCAGTATGTGCAAACATAAGCTTTGTATGGGCATATGTCATACACACGCATGCCCAACACTTGCTGACACATGTATTTTCCAAGCACATGTCATACTATGAATTCTCACACGCACACATATACAGAAAGCATACTTAGTTCACATGTCTGTAACATCCAGTAGCAGACATATGCTGCGACACACCCACTTCTCTTAGTGTGTCATGGGAACATGTGTGCACATGGTCGGTATATTCGTGTGAGGGGGGCCTGTGCTGCCATATGTTGCCAGTCATCAGCAAGTGACATTGTGGATCAAGCTCTGCTCACCAACAACAATAAACAGATGAGATGAATAATAAATGTCATGATTAAATCTCCTCTGTTCAGTTTTTCTTGTGGTTAAGTTGACCTCTGTGTGTCTCTGTTTAAAAATTGCCTAAATGAATACATTGAGGTTATGGGATTAACCGCGACTTTAGAGTTGTCCTGTGTATGCTGCGTTAACCCTAAATAGATGAGCAGGAGCAGTTTGGCCTTTATTCTTGGCTCCATGGCACGTCAAATGACTGTAATGAAAAAAGGACATGCTACTTTACTTCCACATCCACGTTTATGATGCTGGGCTGGAACTGAGCTGACATCCTCTCACTCTTCAGGTTGAATTTCCCAAAATACCTTAATGGATACGGAATCAATACAATTTCAGTGGTATTAAATTTCGATGCTATCCTCGGTTTGTAAATAAAAGCCCTAAGTGCACCTACTGAGCAGGATCAGAGATAAAGTGGTTGTAGTGTCAGTATCACATCTCCATCTAGTGGTTATAAGAAGTGTAGCTACTAAATATGAGAGACGGATGGGGTCTGGATGTGAAACTTCTTGAACAGATTGATTCTAAATCTTTGAAAAAGTTGTATCTACTGTGGATTTTCCTGTAAAGACAATATCTAATATACTAACTTCATCAGGGATATCACTATTTAAATTTATCGTTAAAGTGGAGACAATTTGTAACAGTGTTTAGACATGAGTAGTGTAGGCCCATTGGGCTTATACCTGTACATAGCTAGAGTCAATAAATGACCAAATATACACAAATACTACAAATAAAATTACAACATGAAACCATAAGATTGCTACAAAGAGGTGGAAAATGACCACAAATAAGCACAAAATCATCCAGAAACATCAGAAATCATTGAAACAAGATGCAAAATCATTACAGAAACACTCATGAAAAATATCCATTTAGAGAAACATAACCACAAAAGAATGACCACAAAAAGACACAAAATTAACCAAAAGACAAAAAATGATAATCACAAAAAGAAAATACAAATGCATAATGACAACAAAGAAAAATAAAAAGACCAAAAACAGAAACAAGATCCCTACACATATGCAAAATGATCTCAACATGGAAAATTCTTACAAAAAAGGAAATTGAAAAGCTACAAAGATAGCATAACAGCCAAAAAGACACAAAATGACCACAAATAGAAACAAAATTACTAGGGATGTCCAATATTATCAGCCCACTGATATTATCGGCCAACAAGCTTCTTATTAAATGGTGATATCGGAAAATATCAGTATCAGTTTTTTGGACCGATATTTTGAAAAATGAAATTTCGTGAGATCTTGTTTCACAAGCAGCGGTCCAGCATGTAAAAAAGTTCCTGTGATTGTGGAAGAACTTCATATCCAGCATTCCTTTCAGAGTCATGTGATTATGGTGCAGCTGCCATATGTTGGCTAATACCTGCTGGTATCTGATATATGGCAGCCAGATGTCCAAACTGAACTCCTCTGGCTGAGTTAAGGATATTTTGCGATCCTTGACCTCAGAACAGATTATAGTTGTATCACTCAAAATATAAGAGATACAACCTCACAGTTCTCTGCATATATCGGTATTGGTTTATATCAGATATCGGAATTTAAGAGTTGTACAATATCGGTATATCGGATATCGGTAAAAAAAAAAAAAGCCTGTATCAAAAATCCCTAAAAATTACAACAAATCAATGCAAAACGATGACGCACAGATAGAAAATGACAACGCAGAGACAGAAAATTAGGCTGTTTCAAAAGGACAAATGTTTATACAGCACACGTAGACACCAAGCAACTGAAGAGATTCAAGACTCATTTGTGTTTTTAGGAGTAGATGTGACAGATGAGTGGCCTGTTGTTTTATAATTAATCTTTTTTTAATTGTATCCTCTTCTAGTTGGCTTAGAAACAAAACTTGATTAATCAAACTCTTGTTTTCAGTCTTTTCTTTTGCTCTATGCTCATCTGTCGTTGCATTCTGTTTGGTTTGAATCATTTGTGTCTTTCTGTTGAACTGAGCTGACCTCCAACCTGTTCATTTTTCTATTAATCTCATGAAATATTCACATCCATAAAAATATCAAGACAACACTGTGGGGGTTCTGACTGCATCTTGGCCCCTGCACAGCACCTTGTGACAAGAATAACCTGAATGGTTATTCAAATGGCAATAAAAGGATTGATTTACTGTGTGAGCCGTATTGCCAAGGTGACTCCGGAAACTCTGGGTATACATGCAATCTTCGTTTCCTCTGTGTGATCTCTCAGTGATCTCTTTTTGATTGATATTGGGAGAAGAGTTCAGCTGGAAGAAATCGTTTAACAAAGCAAGGACGATCTTCTCCCTGAGCAGGCAGAGGAAAGGCCACCACTTCTGTCTCTGCATCTACTTCATCTTCATCATCTGCCTGAGCCCTTTCTTTGCCTGGATTTCTACTTGGCCTTGAGCTTGTGGTGTCACGTCGATCGGACCCAAGGCAACAAAGCAAGATAGATTTGTTTGGCTTGATGGAAAGACGCTCTTAAGATGAAGGGTTCAAGGAGGAAGTTGCTGGTGAGTGGTGCATTATAGAGAAAGAAATATGAGCAAATCTATCATTTTTTATCTGCGATGATAACCTGTGTTGTCTTTATGCTTCATGCCAAGAAGCATTCAGCGTGATGAAGTTTCCTTTTACTAGATTTGTCCCAACTTGAAGTCTCTAACTCGGGGGTGCCCCAGTCCGGCCCTCGAGAGCTACTATCCTGCAATTTTTTAGGACATATCCTTTCCCACACACCTGAATCAAATGGCTAATTCCCTCACGCACATGTCATTCAGCTCTGTGGAGGCCTGGTAACGAGCCATTCATTTCCAGGTGCACTGGAGAAGGGATGCAACTAAAATGTGCAGGATAGTAGCTCTTGAGGACTGGACATGGGCACCCCTGCTCCAACTGATGCTGACAGATTTTTGTGCAAGAATCACAAGAATTTATGCAGCAATTGACTGTGGCTCATATGATAAAATCATTTATCGCTGTGATGTAATAGATAACTCAGTTAAGTGCACGTCAGCAAAATTAACAGCACTTAAATAACCTACAAGCTTCTTATCTAAGGTACCTGACACCTATTTCTCAGAAATGTACAGTAAATAAAAAAAAAACTAGTTTCAATAAAACTTCTTTTTTTCATTAAAGGTGAAAAGCTATTTTACTCTTGCTCAAATTTAAATATTGTTTTCATGTGATACACAAATCCAATCTGAATAAAACTTGACAAAAAATTCATTGCACTCAAAACCTGAGGTTAACAAAGTTCAGGTAAAGTGGCATGAAAATGAGTACCATCAAAATAATGCATTTAAGTGTTTATTTCTCTAAAATCTTACAATCACTTGTAGCTTTAATGGTTAGGGACCATGTCAGCTGTTATCCCCTCTTTCTGAACACATGAGTTTTATTCCACTCGCATTTTGCTTTCTGTGTTCCAGTTCGTTGTTACACCTGAGTCTCAAGTGCAAATTGTCACACCTGTTTCTCATTCATTATTACTCACTGTTCCTCTTCTCCTTAGTTCGGAGTCAGGTAATTGTTCTGTCGCTTGTCTCTGGTCATCCTGCTAGCTTCAGGTGGTCGGTCAGTCTTGAGATCTTGGCAGAATTTTGTTTGTAGCTCCTTGTTTATCCTGCCTCAGCATCTCTTTCTATTCTACAATGCTTATTTAAGTTGTTTTGTTTTTTTAAAGCAATGAAACAGTTTTCTCTTGCTTTTCAGTTTAACAAAAAATGGGTTCAATCCACTGGGAAGTTATGTTTACAGTATGTAAGCAAAGCAACACAGTTGGGGTGGTGAAGTGTCAGGCAGGATCCTGGGCTCAGCAACACATCAGCTAAAGCAAAGTTTGGTTATTGATGAAATTCTACATTAAGCAAACAGTCTGACCCACATTATGATGAATGTGTGGACATCTTTTTTGTGTAGTAGCACTACATTTCACCAGCTTGCTCTTCCACAGAATGGCTGCATGTCCATTATTGATGATGCCATTAAAATATGCACAAGGACAAAATAGGTGATGTGTGGACAGAGAAGCATATTTTTAATAATAAATGGTGGAAAATGCAGAGTTTACTTGTACTGTTATTAATTACTGCGATGCATACACATAAACTTTGAGTCATTGTTAAAACCAACCACAACCACAGTAGTTCAGCACGTCTCCAAACTTTATAATCAAGTTTTCCTTCTAAACTCTAATCACAATAAAACTTTGCATTTTAGTGTGTGTGACTGTGTGTTTTGTGGTGTCAACCAAGTGCAGTGTGATCTAACAGCAGCTGACAGGCAGGTTCGAGGCATCTCTCTAGGGTCCTCTGTGTGTATTTGCATGTGTGTGTCTGTGTGTTTGCGTCCTGCTCTAGTGGTGTGTGCTAATTGAGAGCTCAGCGGGACAGGCAGCAGGTCCTCTGTAGTGTACATGTGCACATGTAAAATCATACTCGGTCTCTCCGTTTCTCAGACAAACACACACACACAGCTCAACAGCAGTCTGCTCCGTTAGCCTTTCTACATTTAACATGAGTCCAGTCTGCAGCCTCTTCACTTATTCATCCCTCACCACCTCCTCCTCAGCCACTTCTCGCCTGCGCTAACCTGAAACGACAGCTGTGCTGTGGCCAACGGAGACCTGCCTGCCTCCCTTGTCTCGCTGGACATCAGAAAGAAATGCACACAGCACAGAGGAGCTGTGCAGGCATTTCTAGATGAAGGGAAATGTGTGGAGGATCCATGGTGCACAAGAGAACGGAGGTGGTATGAGTGGAGAGGAGAGCGATGGAGTGGTGTGTGGATGTGTTATTTACCTGGACAGGCTGGGGAGCAAAAAGATGAATCATTCACCTTCTCCTGAGAGATCCCACTACACACACACACTCACATGGAGACACAGGCATGCAGACACAAACATAAATGGCAGACTTGTACGTTCCAACACATCCACATACCGTAAAGGAAATTAGAAAATAAAGAGTAAAACACACACAGCTCGGCAGCAGAGCTGAAAAGGCCCAACTAAAGTTTGTTGCAATGGTCACAGGCTGTCTTTTTTTTGCTGCTCCTGTCAACATTTTTTGAAGATATCCCATAAATGATGAACATTTATGAACAGTACATTATATGAATCCTTGAAGGACCTCCATTTTCTTTACTTCAGTCAGGAAAATGATGTCAAAGAAGGCAGGTCTAGCTTCATCATAACACTACACATAAAACCTCTCTCACACACATAGCACACTTCAGATCTTTTAAATCAGCGGTGGGGAACCTCAGGGGCCGGTGTCCCTTCAGGCTTTCCATTTCTCCACACTCCAGCACACCTGATTCAAATCAAATGGATCTAACAACCAATCAAGTTCTGCACAGAGACTCACTGATTTGAATCAGGTGCGCAGGACCAAGGACGACCTGCAGGATGAGGGCCAAGGTTCCCCACGCCAGTTTTAAATAATTGAAACACATCAATCAAAAGGGACTTGTAGCAACCAACTCTGTAATAATAGCCAATAACATAAAACCCATCTATAATGGAATAATTTGTTATAGTTTTAAGTGTAAAAGTCAAAAATATAATAACTCACCAATAATGTAATTTTTTTGATGTGCAAACTGCAAAAAAAAAAGCTTAAATGTTTTTCTGAGAATTTCTGTCTCAGTTATATTATTATATTACTGGTTGCAATTATATTTTCAAACCATTTTTAAATACTTAACCAATCAATAGTATACCTACTTATTACTTTATTAACTCAAAAATGTTATTACATTATTGGCAACTATATGTCGTCTTTGGCTTTATTGAATTTAAATGGCAGAAACTGTTACGTTATTGGCAGGTACAGTATTATGCTATTCACTGTTATTACATCATTTGTTACTACAACTCTTTAATTATTTTCAGAAATACTATTTTGTTGTCTTACAATATAGCATATACTGTATGACCATATAGAGTCATACACTCCACTTCTGTCTGAATGAGTAACTGTTCTCAACTTATAACACTTACCATTTGTAAAAAATATATTA
Organism: Atherinomorus stipes; assembly: GCA_023101725.1. Lineage (NCBI taxonomy): Eukaryota > Metazoa > Chordata > Actinopteri > Atheriniformes > Atherinidae > Atherinomorus > Atherinomorus stipes. The sequence goes on along the minus strand of JALJCO010008534.1, from coordinate 1,341,583 downwards.
ACAAAACACAATGCGGGACCAACTCTGCAGACTGGGGGAACACTCAGATCAGCTGTAGTATTATGACCTCTGTCTATTGAGTTGACAACACCGTGGAGTCTGGTTCGGGGATCACAGTAATAATAGGTCCTTTGGGCTGTGGGTTGGGAGGTTTGTGGATTGGGCTTGTTTTCCACAGATGACATCAGATCAGTATCTAGGGAATTTGGAGGCCAGGTGAACATCTCTGATTGTTTGTCATGTTCTGTGAGCTCTTCTTAAACATGCCTGTACTTTAGTACTGTTTCCATGTGGGAGATGTGACTGCTTTGGTTTTTGAGTGTTTGATTTCACCAACTTTTATCTAAGTCTTTATGTAATTTTTTGCAAAATTGTCATAAGTTGAAAATATATTCATACACACAGTTTATATACTGCATGACCAGTACACACACACCCGTGTGTATGTATATGTTTGTGTTGTGTGGTGCTTTCCAGGATGGATGTCAATTACTTTGCAGCATATCCGACAGCTTCCATGATCCTGAGAGAGTGTGACAGCTGTCTTCACGCCCCTCTCACCAAACATACAATACATACACCCACCCACTCACACCCACACACACACACACACACACACAAACGGTCATCCGCATGCACAATGAATGACGGATGTGCCACCCTGTGACAGATCTGCTACATTTACCTGCAGCCAACAGGCTCGAGGATAGAGAGAGGGGCTGAGTATAAGATAGGAGGAGGTTGGGGTTAATGTTACTCGAGGCCAGACAGGAGACAGATACAGGGATGGACAATCCACCAAAGAACTGGTGAAGGGATAGTTTGATAGACAGATGTGAGAAGCTAAGAGAGGGAAGAAAAGGAAAAAAAGACAAGAGTTTAGTGATCAAGAGATGAGAAAGACAGTTGCAAAGAGTGAAGACCAATGTTAAATACTGTATATGGAAATATTGGCCAATAAAAGAGAGCCTGGGCATTGCTGAAGCTGGAGAACACAAATCTGCAACCAAAAGAAACTACAGACAAAAGGCTGTCAGAAATGGTTTGTCATCACCATTACCTGAAAACAAAACCACTTCCTTTTATAATAATGCCTTCATCAGTCCTCTAAACACAATTTTCCACTAGGTTGGTATGTTTTTTTTTAAGTCTCGGGCCCAGCCTTCCCTTCCTGAGGGCATAGACCCTTTAACTGATAAGGGCTTTGTGTGTTGGGAGAGCTGAAAGCTGAAGGATTGTAATATCTATTGTCGAGTTGCCTTCATTAAAGCGACAGCGCCTTGATATGATGAGACGTGCCTGACATTGCACACCGCATGAGAGACAGAAGAGGCGCTCAACTTCACACATATGTGCAGATAAAACTCATGTGAAGCATAAACAAATGAAAGAAGAAGACAGTAAGACAGACAAAAGTAGGAGAGTTAAAGCTGAAGCGGATTGTAGATTTTTTTTTCTTGGTTTTTGGGCTCATTATTTTGTTGATCTTTCCTTCTCCTGTGTGTCAATTACAAGTCATGGTTGAAGGAGCCTATGTCTCCCTCTCCCATGACCGGCGTGTTCTTGACATCAGTGTTGTGTTATTCATCTACATGCTTACTTGTTTGTGTCTCGCTGTCCTCTTCCATTCTATCAATCCTCCTGACTTAGCATGATGACAATTTGTAGAATAGAAAACTTAACAGGAGTTCTTGGGGGGGGGGGGGGGGGGGGGCATAAACAAGCTTGAACAACTTCGAGATGGAGAGAGAAAACATATTTCTTGCCTGACGTGGAAAATGAAGCTGTACTCTTGGAAACTATTCTCAGAACTTATTATTTTATCATGAGGTGTACAGTGAAGGCAACACATCACACTTCTTTTTTTTTTTGTTACATGAACACAAATATGAAAGCACGAATCAAGAGCTGTAGACCGATCTCTTAACTGTCATAGAACACCGTTGATGCCTTGGTGCTTTTTGCTTTAACAGAGACTATAAAAACTTGCTAAAACGACAGAGAGAGAACCCCGTGCTGTGCCGGGGGGCAAGCTCACCGTTGGCCTTTTCCCAAAGCAGAGGTGAAGTGTCCTGGTCCACTAATGTCATCATCGCAGCCAGGGTCAAAGAACTGTCAAACATACTAACACACAACCTTTTCTGGCTAACATTAACACAGTAAGAGAGTGTGATTATGTCCATGCCCAAAATGCCAAGTGCCCCCCTGTCCCTTCTCAGTACTTCTGCTGTTGTGCCGCTTTACTTGGTTGGGGTTAACATACACATGCAATGTGCATGTGTATCCCACATTTGTGTACTTACATAGCTACTGTATATGTGTTATCTTTACAATAACTGATTTCCAGTTATACATTTGGTGATGCAATTTGATAAACTGTTCTTTCCTGTTTTATTAATGATGCAAAATTATGCAACATTTTTATCTCAAGTACATGATGCTGCATGAAATATCCTCTGAAGTTTGCTGCTTTAGACTTTTACACAATTCCGGGTTTGTTATAACATCTGTTACTCATGTGAAAATGCGGCTATAGGTTGTTACCTTGGTTGTTAACTAACTGCACATGAGGCTGAGCAGCATGATATTAAAGAGAGGTTTTTACGAATATAGCATCATGAACATAGTTACTGCAAGTGGATTTGGAGCCTGCTGCTTTCAGATCAATTACATTTACAAGCAATTTCACTTCATCATTATTATGCAAAATAAACATTGAATGATAACTTTTCTGTCTTTCTGTAAAAACTGAATCACGTGAAACTTGTTTGAGAAGCAGATTGCGCTACATTAGGGTATAGAGTAAATTATAAATAGGCATCCATTCTATAAACATATTTTGGCATGTGTATATCTTGAGTGTGATCTGACAGAACAGGACAGAGACACACAGCAAATGAACTTGAGCCCAGACGATTCAGTACAGATGCCATGCAGTGAAGACATATAGGTGTTGGAGCGTGAAGGTTTTCCCTGCTAATACGGATATAATGATGTGACCATGACTGCATCAGCTTCAGTGTGTGACTGTGTGTGTGTTCATAGGAACAGTTGTGTTTTTTGATATGTTGGACAATTCTTTTTGACTCATACCTCATGAAAGAGAGAGTTAAAGATAGCTAGCGCTTAAAAGGGATAGGTAAAGGCTGATAAACAACAGGAGACAGAGACTGTGTGTTGTTTGGACCGTGCTGGGAAGGAAGTGAAGCCGACAGCGAGTTGGCCTACATTCATGCGGCTGAATGTGTGAGGGGACAGAGACAAAGAGATGTCCCTGTGTCGTACTAATTATTTATCCACAGTGAAAAAGTGCCGGTTATTTTGTAAGGTGTGTTTGTGTGTGTGAATCTGCTGAGGAAACTGGCACACAAGCTTCAGAAAGCCAGAGACACCAACCAATTAGGGGCAGCCATGAATTTCAAGTGATTGAATTACAATAATAGCAAAAAAACATTTAGAAATTAGATGACAGCTTCTGTCTCTTTGTATGATATTTGTTGCTTGTTTTTGTTGCGTAACCATGGAGACTGCTGGGTTTAAACCAGTTTCTAAAGATATTCTGAACAAACCAGTCCCAGTTTTCTTCTGATCTATTTTTGTGCTGTTGGAAGTCTTCCCTGCTTAAACAGCTGCCCGCGCAACCGAGCCTTGGATAAACTGCAAGAAGATGGATGGATGGATGGATGGATGGATGGATGTGCTCTTTCTTGCTGCTAGAGGACCTAAGACTTTCACTTCAAATCAATTTTCTTAACACTGATGTTGATGTTGATGTTGGTGCATATTTGGTATATCAGACACACTCAAAAATAGAGGTACGAGACAGGAACATTTCTGTACCTGTAGGCACATTTTTTACAAATGTTCTCTCAAAAGTACAATATTGGTCTTTATGAGGCCAGAAGTGTAACTATATACTATGAAAAAGAGTCCAAAGTAATATAAAGTACAAATTTGTACCATTTCAACCTTAAGGGTACCTGCAGCATTGAAAAACGTGTGTAGCTTGTATAATAACTATAAATAGCAGTCCTTCTAAACAGTAATTATAGTTATTATATTATGATTTTGATAATAATCATAGTAATAATTACATGTATAATTATATTATATGTGTTTGGCCTAATATTTATATAATTATTCATTTATTATTAGCATCTTTGATTGCTGTCATAATCTCTATTTTATTGACTCTTATTCATCATTTTTAATTGGTTTAATTGTACTTTATTAACTCATACAGCTTGATAAGGTACAAAAATGAACCAGGACCGAAGGGTACAGAAATGTCTTTCAAAAAGGAACACCCCCAGTGGCAAGCTTTGTACCCTTTTAAGTACAAATTGGTACCTCTATTTTTGAGAGTGTACTGTACAGATTGAAACTGCTGCTCCAGATTTCTCCAGGTCAGCCTGGCACCACATTTTGTATTTCTTTAACAAACTCCATCTGAGTTTTTCCTCACTTCCATGTCCATAAGTCCATATACACAAATAATTGTCAAACTAAAGAATAAGGATTTGAAGATTTTGATGACTGCCTTGTAACTAGGGCTGTATATCGTTGTGATTTTATCAATACCAATATCAATATTGATACTCCTTATCAATACTGATATTCATTGATAGTCTTATATACTGTTTTTTGATGTCATTGCATTGCTTTTCTGTCCTCATGGCACTTGGTTTCTCATTCAGTATGTCATTCTTTATTTTATGTCTTTCTCAAAAGCAGCTTTCAATGTTTAGAAAAAATACAATATAAATTATTTGTCGTGCTTAAATCATTGATATTTCAGTTGAGATTTCAAGCTCTGAAATAAAGTTAAAACCTTCAGTGATCTCGACTATCTGCATGTGTGTAGACCAGGGCCTGGATAAGACATTGTCACACTCTTTTTACTTTTTTTTTTCTTTCTGAGGTGGCATACTTGATAACATTTTCACTTTCAGACTCTAAAAGTGGTATTAATCTTCATCCAGGTTCCTGAAAGACATCCACTCTCACACACACGCACACTACATATCACAGCAAGATTGTTTCTGGCATTTCAGTGGTTTCGAGCGTCATCCCTGGTTGCCACTAGCGTGAAGCTGTGATCTTCACATATATGACACCTCAGCTCAACAAGGTCCACACAAATACACACACACATCCTCACTAAAAGGATGCTTGTGCTCTGTCTCTCCTGCCGTCACATTCTCACTTCCTGATTTGGACAGACAGAGACGAATCCTTTGGGACACAGACACACTTCTTTCCTTTACTTCCTTGCTTCTTTCTCTACTCTTTCCCCTTTTCTTGATCCTCTCATCCCTCTCGTGGGGGTTGAACGGAGGCGGGGCTGGAGGTTAGGCGGGTGGAGGCGGGTGATACACTGATATACAGTCAGTCTCAGGTTTGCTCCTGTGGGAATGGTGAGATGGAGAAGGCAAAAACATGACAGGCTCACTGAGGATTTTCCTCCTTATGTTATGAGAAAACACAGGATGTTCAACTTGGGGGACTTGCTCCAACTATCTGATAAAGAAAATGTGTCATGCCATTTTTACTCAATAAGGGGTTCCCACTCCTAATTTGAAAAAAGAAAAATCGTTTAACTTTGGGGGAGGGGGAAGAAACACACAAATACCACAGCTATGAGGCAGATATTTTACAGTCAGAACATGTTTTTGAAAGTGCAGTGAAGTTTCACAGATTTTAGCCTGATTTCTCACCAAAGAATGGGTTAAAATTAAACCTGTAAAGATGGTTATTGAGGCTAATGTTTATTGTCTTACCTTATTAATGTTTTGTGAGTATTTGTTCATTTTTTGGGGGCAAAGCTGGCAGAAATGGGCAAAACAACAACACTCCAGAATTGGACTTTCTGATTTTGTCCATTTTTCAACTACAAATGAACTCTAAATAATACAATTCACAATACATAAATCAATAAAATATTTATTTTAATTTAGGCAGTCCCCATTTTGGAAAAATATGTCTTTAAAAAATATGAGAAAAGAAAAATCTTCAGTTTAGGGGAAAAGCGAAGAGTGACACAAGAAAAACAATTAAACTTACCTTAAAATAATATTTTTTATTTTTATTTATTTATTTATTTTGCTTAATTATGCTTTTAAATCTCAAGTTTAGATATATAAACAAGGCCATTCCTAAAATGATCTTAAAATTGGGCTGATTTGCATAAAGTGAAAATATTTTATAGAATAAACACATAATTATATTTTATAGATTTCTCTGCTATAAAACATGATATGGAAGTTGGACATACAAAAACCTCTGAATTGACCATTACATGAAAGAAATATATAGTAAAAGAATATGGAATGGTTTAAACTCCCACAAGTTATATTTACTTTTATAGTTTCTAAATTAAATAATCTTATCGTAGGAAAATCAAGAAACATAATTCACTTGATTTGTTGGTGTATAAGTCATGACACATGCTGGATTTAAGATTTCTATTACAAAGTAATTTTTTCAGTAATTTTTACCTTCTTTAAAAAAAAATTATATATATTTATATAAATTGACATTCATTACAAAGCAATCTTATCTGGTCAGGAAACCTCCTGCTTGTTCAATAAAAAGAAGCAGCAATAGCAAAAGTTAACAATAGCAGCAGTCAGGAGAAAAAAATCACATTAATCATCCATCCATTTATCCATATATCTATATAGCTGTTTATATCAGCTTATTCTAATACAGGGTCTTGAGAGGGCTGAAGCCAATCCCAGTTATCAGACAAGAAGCAGGGTGCACACAGTTCTGAAAATTAATCGGATACCATGGTTCATTCTTTCTTAAAGGTACAGTGTGTAACAAAATTAAAGGTCACTGGCAGAAAAATGTAATACATAATTCAAAACTGTGTTTGGATTGATGTTCAATATATTCACTAGAATAGCTGTTATGTCTTTATTTTCTTAGAATGAGTCATTTATATCTACTTGCTGGGGGTGCATACATGGAGGCTGCCATATTTGTTCTGCCATTTTTACTATGGTGTTCCTGAATAGACAAAACAATGTGTGTGAAGTGAAAACCCTCTGAACTTTAAAACTGCTGTACCAACTTTGTTTAATGGGTGTTAGAGCACTGTTTGGGATAAGTAACGCCTTAAAAGACATTACAAGTATTTACTTGTAGTACAGTCATAGCTACACCTGAGACCACTGGATCCACTCACAGATGAAAACATCTTTATGTCTGGAAGAATTTTGGCCACTACCAGCCACCATGCATTCATAACAATGCTTGGAATCATTTGAAAGAATACATATTTTCTTTTATGTAAATACTTATCTTTACATCTTTTCTTTTGATTACTAATCTTTACACTAGATGTCAGTAATTCTTACATACTGTACCTTTAAAATCCTACCTTTTAAACAAACAACATGAAATTCTTACTTTACAATCAGCCAGTTTTTCATATCAGTGACGGACGTTTGGTGAAATTGTGCTCATAAACTTATCACAGAACTATAGAAATTTGTGTTTGATGGATCTTCACATTATTGTAACTGCTTTTTGGTAATACATCTTATGTTTATTTCCATTTTGAATGGTGCAACATTTGTAAATAAAATGCATTTGTGGAATGAGCAGCAGAGTTGTGTGTGTACATCCATGAAAAACTCGTCAAGCCTTCTCTCTCTACCAATGCCAAACAACTTATTCTGCTATCAGCTGACATGACTGTGATTCACCATCATGGCCCATTTGTCACTGGTGTTGGCAGCATGTTCACTGGGACCTGGTCATATGGAGGTACGTTATGTTCAGCTATGAGTCCAGATTCTGCAGGTAGTTGAATCGTAGTGCCAAAGTGTGGTGAAGTGGCAGAGAAAGCAATGCTGATTGCTTCATAGCCTCTAATGTGTGTGTGGGGGTGCATCTCCCTCTCTGGGAAACCTAGGATTCTCATCATTGGAGGCAACCTCAACACACAGATATTGACATGAGATTCCGCAACCAGTGACAAATGCTAACATGCTTTGTTTATTTAGATTTCCATCATCTAGTCCAAGAAATAACACCCAAAGAAGAATCAACAAGAGCACAACCTACATACTGAACTCTTCGGCTCATCCCACGCATGTATCTTCTTTAAAATTGTGGCACCATTTAAATAGGAAATAAACCAACTTTAAGTGGTAGATTTACTACAGTTAAGTTTAAATAACTGCAGTGATGACTGACTGGTTTTTAAGGCAGAAAGGTGGGGTGGGGTGGGGGGGAGTAAAAGATGGATAGAGTAAGAAATAGGAAAATACAACTTTTCATTTATATATGTATGAGTGAGAGAGAAGAGAGAGAGAATTCTGAAATTGCAGGTGTAGGCTACAGTGTTTCACTGGATCCTTTATTTGGACAAAAAGACAGAGAGGAAGTTGACTTTTGAGTGGTGTGAGGTTTCTTTTTCTATCTCACTGCTGTCAACAGCCGCTTTAGGTCACTGAGAGGCTACCGCTCCATCTACCTGTGTTTTAGCACATTACACGCTGCACTGCACTCTGCACACACTTTTACACACACTCAAGGAGCGACAGTTCATTGGTCAAGAAGGATCGAGGAGCTGTGCAAGAAACAGGGATTTGTCTTTGTGGAATGAGTGACCTGGCAAAGGTGGGCAACAGAAAGAAGACAGGAAGATAGATGGAGGAGGAGTAATGTTTGTGGCGAACAGAGATGCCTTCTAGGGAGGAAGTAAAATTGATAGATCCAGCCGTTAAATAATTTAAGAAATACATTGATGCTTTTATGCGGGGGGGCTAAGCTAGCATTCTGGGGTTCATTCATGAAAAAAGAAAAGAGGAGAATGGTGAAAGGATGAGAGGGGCTGGAGGAAAAAGAGGAGCTGTTGCTATGGCAGGTTTTAGTTCATACACACTAACAGTCATCGCCTCCCTCATTTTCTTTCTTTTTTTTTTTTTTTTTTTTTTCCATTGCACATAAGTTTAGCTTCATAATGATGCCTTTATTCTAAATGAGGTCAGGGATGAGTTTACACTCAAAGATTACAGAAATAGGCTTCCATGCATTATGTGATGCCCTAAAATGTACCCATACTATAATATTACCATTTTCTACAAAGTAGAAATTGTTTATTGTAATTGGTCTGAGTCAAATTTTTTGTTACAGTTTGGTGTAGAGAGTGAGGAAAGGACCCAGATACAGACTTACAGAAAGGAGGCAGGCAAGTTGTGAAATGAAAAATAAATAAATAAATTTAAAACACTCAAACATTAATTATTGTAGCCAGTTTTTATTAGCTTTCCTTTCAAAGATGAAATCTACTCATTTTTATTTCACATTTAACCTGTGACTGCAGTCATGTTGATTGCACAGGTGGTATTTTTTGGGCGAGATGTGCGAGGAGGAAACAAAACTGGGGAAAAACAAAAGAACTGAAACAAGAACAGAGCTAATGAAAATGACCAAACCAAAGGATAGCACAGAAAAGATGGAACATAAACAAAGAAATCAGAATTATCATGTAACAAAACACAAAAACCATGATAGTTGTTTACATTTTAACTGGACTTAAGACACACACACACACACACACACACACATGCAGACTCTCTTTTAGATGTCTTAAAATGCTGCACTGTTTGAAGCTGACATGTGACAGCACAGTCCACATCAACATAAGTCTACTCTCTTTTACTGCAGACACACACACACATGTATGGAAACACACACTCACACATACATACCCTGCTGTTGTACTGTGGACAGCTCCAGACATGCCGGGGCTGGACATGCCCAAAAGGCAGAGGCTGTTTCCTGTCACCTATCAGCTGGTGGCAGGCAGCGGGATGTGACTGTGTCTGCGTGTGTGGGCTGCAGCATCTATCTTTGTGAGGACAACATTGAGACATAGACGTTGGAAGTGGTGGCATTTAGCTGTGAAGTTAAAGTGTTTCTTGAATTTGTTTTAATTCCTCTTACATTGTTTAGTTCAGAGAATATTCATTTTAATGAGTCAGCAACACTCCTGTAAAACAGATTATTCAGGTTTACATAAACTATACAGACATCTATTTATCCTGTATCATTCTAAACTGCAACTGGCAATTTTGCTAAACTTCTTGATGAAATCAACAATACCAGTTTGTGTCGCTGATAGCATGAACACATATTGAACATTATCACATTACTACATTATAGTTAGTGGTTATATCTAGATTTTTAGCTGCTGAGGCCCAGTTTCTCTAATTATTTCAGTTATACTCTTTTTTTTTCTATCCATCTTTTTACACTTTTTACACTGGTAAACTCAAAATACCAAACAAAAGCTTTACAACTGATCTTCTTACATCCAAACTCTCTCAACATGTACAATATTTTACTACATATCATCTATGTAACACTGTGTATGTAAGTAAGTAAGCTCGTGGATCTTGTTTTTGGGTACTAACATGTCACAGGCCATGCCAGAGAAGGAGAAGGGAGATAAGAGAAGGCAGCTGCCTACCCAGGACTGCTGGCTTGGCTGCCAGGGGCGGGGCCAAGACAGCATGGCACACGTCGTCCTCAGACATTCCTTCTCCTCCCTCTTTCCCCACAGGCTCTGACAGGCGGCACGAGAGCCCCTCGGCCCAGTGAGGGGTGGACAGCCATCTGACAACTCCCCACCTGCATGACCTTTACCATGCTTGACCCCCTACAGGAGACAATCACCTCATAGCAAACAGCCCTGCAGGAGATGCAGACACACAGTGCACTCGGGAAGATACACAAATACACGGCCATGCATAATGCTCACACAGATTGGCAGACAGTGAGGTGGAAGAGCTGTTAGTCATATGACAACATGTATATAAGCTTGTGATGTGTTGTTTAGATCTGTGTGGATGGTTTACACAAAAAGAAAAAAAATCTTTTACTTCAGTAACAGCTTTTCAGTTTTATATTATGACAATAGTTTTTCCAGACATTTACTGGAAGAAAATCAAAGTTTAGTGACGACTCTGTGGGCATTTCTGGGGCCAATTAGTACAAACACCATGCAGGTTGGTTATCATTCTACATACAGATCATTTGTTTATTAGTCAGGTAACAATTAACCAGTTTTACCATTATTATGTACCTTCACTTTTTCAAGGTCTGCATGTAAACAGTTTCTGGAACAAATTCACTGTTTTGGACAAGAAAACATATAAGAAGACATATGTTTTTGTCTTCACTTCATTGAGAGAGTTTGGATGTAAGAAGATCAACAAGAGCCTCTACCAGAGGAGATGTAATTACACCATACAGGAGCTCCACGTTCGGTCAGACGGCTTTTTCTGTCCGGGGTGGAAATATGTGGAATAGTCTCCCACTGACACCGAGAGAATGCTCCAAACAACTCCTTCAAAGCTCAACTAAAAAATTGGTTATGGCTAAATCAAATTTGCACTCACTATTAGTTAAGCATTGCTCAGGCTTCATCAAGGAGCTTAAGCTGTACTCTAAGGATATGAATATGAACTGTTTGTGTTTTGTGAATCTATAGTGTATACAATATTGACTTGTATAGATTCCTTTGGATGAACCTGTAACAAGGAGTACTGCTTCTTAATGAAAGTTAATCTAGATTTTTTTCTCTTTATGTTATTCTTAGGGAAAAATGGAGCGGGAGATGGACAGACGGATCGGTGGGGCGTCTGCAGTGATGCGGATGCTGCATCGGTCTGTCGTGGTGAAGAAGGAGCTGAGCCAGAAGGCAAAGCTCTCGATTTACCGGTCCATCTACGTTCCCACCCTCACCTATGGCCATGAGCTGTGGGTCATGACCGAAAGAACGAGATCGCGGGTACAAGCGGCCGAAATGAGTTTCCTCCGCAGGGTGGCCGGGCTCTCCCTTAGAGATAGGGTGAGGAGCTCGGTCATCCGGGAGGGACTCAAAGTAGAGCCGCTGCTCCTCCGTATAGAGAGGAGCCAGATGAGGTGGCTCGGGCATCTGGTCAGGATGCCTCCTGGACGCCTCCCTGGTGAGGTGTTCCAGGCACGTCCCACCGGGACCAGACCCCGGGGGAGACCCAGGACACGCTGGCCTGGGAACGCCTTGGGATCCCCCCGGAAGAGCTGGCGGCTGTGGCCGGGGTGAGGGAAGTCTGGGCTTCCCTGCTTAGGCAGCTGCCCCCGCGACCCGATCTCGGATAAGCGGAAGAAGACGGTACGGTACGGTACGGTGTTATTCTTATCACTTTGTATTTCATCCCTGATTGCCATTTAGGGTTTTATCTGTATTTTATGTGATTTTATTGCTTGTGTTTTTATCTCCCTATGTGACCCCTGCCCCTGGGACTGCAGATGGAAATTAGCATTCGGCTAGAATCTGGCGTGTTTACATTCATGTATTTCTCATGTCTGTTCATTAACATGCACTGTCCCAATCAAATAAAATAATACTAATAATAATAACAATAATTTAAAAAATGGTTGTGGTCTGTTGACTTGGGTTCTAGATTTAGATTATTAATTCATTATGAGCCATGTTTATCATTATATTTTAATTTTTTCCAGATATGAGGTTTATAAAACATGTAAAGAAATGTCTTCTTCTAATTATTATTATTATCATCACCATTATTATTATTATTATTAGAGGCTGTCTTTTTTCCAAAATGCATTAAGAAACAAAACATAATATACAATAGTTTATGAAAAACATAAAATACTAAAGGAGTAAAATAGGGGGAAAGTAAATAGAAATATTTTAATGTGTTCAAAACAAGTGAACAATTCGAATAAAACTAGTTTAAACCTCATACCAGCCGTCTAAATGAATGAATAAGTAAATAAATAAATAAATAAATTGCAATTTAACTCTATGGGTAAGATAAGATATGAAAATATACGTCTGTATTTTTCAGTGGTCGTTGTTTGTTTTGTTTGTCTATTTTGTTGTTTACACCGTATCAAGATGTCAAGATTCAATGGATAGATTATAATAAAATGATTATTATCAAATTTCGTGGATTTTTACCATATTTTTTTCGGATTTATGTTATAAGGGGAGGGGGGGGGGGGGGGGCACCACAGACACGACCAAATGACGTCATTTACCTGCGACGTCGAGCCGCTTCACCGGAACAGCAAATGTGAAACGTTCTTTGCAAACGCTGCAGTTAGAGCAGTAAGTAATTCTTGTCAATCAACAATTTATCAGTAGATGTTTATTAAAATCACATTGGACGTTGTTATGGAGCCCTTCGGCGGCATTTTCAAGAAAGCGATTTGTATATATTTTATTCTTTCCTTTGGTTTAACACCTCTGCCTCACACTCAGGTTAGCATGTGAAAACGTAATCAAACGTGATCAGATAACGTGCTCGTTTTTCTGTCTGTTTCTAGGTCACTACCGCTTCGTCTTCTCCACTACAACACCGGTCTCAGCTCATGAATCCGCTTATTAAACGCAGACTCCCCCCGTCTGTGAGGAGTCTTCTGACAGACATCGGTCCGAAGGAGGAGCAATGGACTGACACAGAACCCGACACGGTGACCAGAGATGGGATTCTGCTTCCGTCCAGAGGACCTGCCTCTGGGCAAGAGGAGTTTCTCTCTCCAGCCAAGACCCAGGAGGAAAAAGCTACAGAGGCTGGGAGTAATACCAGGGGGAATGGAGTCTGCATGTTGTGTAAATGTAAACCCTCTTGCTACACTTGTCCCCGCTGTAACCTCCATTACTGTGGGTTGGCTTGCTATCAGAGCCCAGAACACGCGGTGTGTTCAGAGGACTTCTACAAGGAGTCTGTTCTTAATGAACTGAAGGGGATGGGGAAAACCGAATCTGAAAGCAGGAAGAAGATGCAAGAGATTCTGCTTGGACTAAGACAGAAAGCAGAAAGGACACACGGGGGGATGGAGAGTTTGTTGAAAGAAGTGGGTGTTGTTGGAGATGACACCGATGAGGGGGAAGGAGAAGCAACAGAGAAGGTGCAGGTTATGGAGCTCCTGTCCAGATTAGCAGAGCTTCAGCAGTCTGGAGAAGGAAATGAAACAGAAATTGAGGATATTTTGAGAAAACTCGAGGAGATTGGAGGAGGAGAACTACTGCCTAGAGACACTGCTGAGGATATTGAAAGTGAAGAAGAGGAGCTGGACTTGGCTGACCGGCTGTCAGGGTTGGATATTGATAAACTTTCAGAGGAGGAGCTGTGGGAACTTCTTAACAATAAAGAGAAAGATGAGTTTATAGGTCTGATGAAAGGTGGAGACCTTGGTGAGCTAGTTCTGCTGTGGAAGCCCTGGTGGGAGGAGCATGAGCAGGACGGGAGAGCACTGGTGGAGGTACTTGAGGAAGAAGCAGGTAAACTAGAGAAAGAAACTGAAACAGTCAAAAGTGAGCAGAGCTGTGACAATAAGGTCAAGACATCAGAAGAAGGGAGTCAGAAAACAGACAGTTTGACAACAAAGATGAAAAATGTTAAAGGAAGAAGAAGAAAGGAGAGAGGTGAAGATAAAGGAAGAGTTCCCTTAATTTCTACAAAAATTCCAAAATTGAGTTCCTTGTGTAAAAATCCATCACCTCTGGTATGCTACAGTTTAGCCAATGCACTTTATGGCTATGCCTTTACCTTGTGCCGATTGAACGGTGACACTGATTCACTCAGGTTTGAGTTCTGTGACATGATAATCGCTCTGTCTGAGGCCCTGAACTCAAACAGGGTGTTCAGCTCTGTCCAGGAAGCCTTAGACTGCGGCGAAGCTCTCATTCTCAGCGGAGGCTACCTCGACAGGGATGATGCTCAAGCTCCAGCCAGGTATGTGGAAGCTGTGGCTCACATCATGACTGGAAGAGACAGGCAGGATGCTACTGGATACTGCCTGGCAGCTTTGAGTCAGCTACGCTCAGTGCTCTCTGCGGCCAGAACAGCCCTGTCTAAAGAGGGAGAGGAGGGGGTGAGGAGACAGAAGTACTTCCTTGCCAGCAAGAAGTGTGAATTCTTTCAAGCCTGGGTGTTGGACAATGCACTACAGGTTCGTAGACTGGCTGTTGAGCTGTGGAGTGAACACAGTAGAAGAGAGAGAGTGAGAAAAGGCATGGAGAAATCAAAGACTGTAGTTGAGGAGAATTTGAAGAAAAGGAAGGGGAAAGGGAGCAGTAAGCTGATTGAAGAATTGAGTTAGTGAAATGTTGAAATGTTTCTTCTGTGTGTTTTGTTAAAGTTTGTATGAATAAAATAAATTAGATTTTATGTGGTGACTTGTTTGTGACTGGTTGGTTTTAATATCTATGTATTGTGTTAAAGATCAACTACAGGCTCCTCTGTAGTTGAGAAGCCTTATATTCATAAAGCTCCCCTTGGTAAAGCAAATCTGTTCAACACAATAAGCAGCTAGATCATCATTCTGCTTGCTATGATACTGGACAGGACTAGTTAAAAAAAAAAAAAAAAAAAAGATCAATTACAGAATATAAAAAGTTTTGAATCTATGGATATGTTATTGATTCAAAGCTATATTGTGGAATTATAAAATAAAACTTCAAACAAATTCAAACTGCAGGAGTTTTAGATTATGACACAAAGCAATGATCTAAAGAGGTATGAATGAATTTACAAACAGCAGAAGGCCCTTTGCTTTTATTGAACCTCTGTTCATAATTTCAAAGATGTGATTTATTGTTTCATGTAAACCAGCTACATGCCCAAAAAAATCATAAATATAGGCAGAAATAAAAGCATATCCTGTTGGGAAAAGAAAAAGTGGCCTTCAAAATACAGACGTTACTATTTAGTTTCTATAAAAATATGGAATTGTTTGAAAGAAGTTTTTTAAAAAAATTGAATGGACATTTTAATAATAAAAAAAGACGGTGGAGCAGAGCCCCATATAATAACACAAAAGAGGGTGTTATATTAGTGTTGTATACATATATCCAATGTTATTCTATTTAAAATATTCAAGCACTTATGGTGCGCAGCAGTGGGAGCACGTAGTGAAAAATAAAAATGAAGTTGGCCGGTGCTCTCGCGATAATACTTTCTGACTAGTTCTGTCGTCACGTGGTACGGATGCTTCTCCATGCTGTGACAGAAAACATGGCTGCGCTCTTGAGATCAGCCCGGTTACTTAAGTTTTCGCCTTCGGGTTTGCGTCAGATCACTGGGACCAAAAGGAATGGACCGCCGCTCGGCCGGCTCTACAGCGGAGCTGTCGGCGGCAGAAGGACCGGAGTCTGTTCCCGTCAGATCAGCCCTGTTTCTGACCATGTATCCAGGTATGCAACAGCACGTTAGCTGATGGGATCCATGCGTGAAGCTGAGATGTCATTGGGGTTCAATGACAGCCAAAGGCATACATGTGTTAAGACAAACATAACATGCGGTGATAACAATAAAGTCTTGACTTATATGATATTATGTGAAAATCAATGAATTGCAAGTAGTTAGCTGCTCGATTACATACAGTGAGTAAATATGGCTCCCGTTTTATGCAAGGTGATGATGGGACGTTGTGTAACTGGTTATGCTTACAATCTCTGTGACAACCCATCAGTAAGCCAGTTACTGTAACTTAGTTTATAACAGTAATATACCAGATAAGACTTGGTTTTACCCTTCTGTCTTTGATCCTAAGCGTTTTATTTATGAGATGCTAGCCTTTAGCATTGCGTCCACCAGGCTTTGTTTTACTGCTGTGGCCAATTTGATGCAAATGAATGAACTTCATGGTTGCCATCATTTATTTCACGATGAAGTGGGAGAGAAACGGTGCTTTAGTTTATGCCACGATGATTTATAGCAGACAGCCGTGGGTTATTTTTCTGGGTCTTCTTTCTTTCAAGGTCACAGCTCTTAACTAAACTACCAACAGCAGCTGAACAGGCGGTTCACTCATTATAACATGTTGCACAATAACAGTGTTGTTTCACACGCAACACATCCTGTACCGAGACAGACTATTACAAGTTAAATGCCTGCATAATGCATGATGTGTTTATCTGTTTTGTCTCTCTGTCCTGTTTTCTATTCCTCCCTTTTCTCATCTTCATAAAAATATTCTTTCTTTCTCCTATTATGTCTCCCTTCTTCTGCAATGCACCATAGTCGTGTGTGGCCGTATGCAGTGGGATGTGTGCGTGGTTACGCTGTGGCCACAGAGCAGAAGGATGAAGCCAGCACGGCGGTGCGATCCAAGCAGGCGCAGCAGTTTGACTGGGCCCTGACCAAACTGGACAGCTCTGTGAGGAGGACTGGTCGCGTCACAAAGACTTTGCTGCTCCGCATCTTTCACGATATCTGCAGGACAGGTAGGGGAGCAGATCATGAACCACGAACCATAACCCAAATTCAAGGATGGAGGTCAGCAGATCATGTAAAAATAATAATAATAATTGGGGCGGTGATTAGCTCAGTTGGTTGAGCAGCCGCCCCATGAACAGAGGCTACAGTTCCTCAGCGCAGTCGGCCCCGGTTCGATTCCCGGTCGAGGACCCTTTGCTGCATGTCACTCCCCACTCTCTCTGCCCCTTTCCTGTCACTATACACTGTTGTATAAAGGCCACTAGTGCCCAAAAATCCTTTAAAAAAAAAAAAATAATAATAATAATAATAAAAAATTTGAATATCCCTGGTTCACCAAAAAAAAATGACACCAATGACCAATGCATCATTTGTTCATCATCATCCGATGTGTTAAACTACATTTTTGTCCCCACATGCAGGTTATCCCAGTGGAAATCAGGCCTTGTTGCTGTTGCGTAGTTGTGGGTCACTGTTGCCCGAAGTGCCTCTGGCAGAACGCACTGAACTGGCACACCGGGTGTGGGAGAAGTTGAAGGAGCTGGGTAAGACCTGCACCATGTCTCACTCTCATGCTGTCTACTGCTACAGCTGTATCTGTGAATATGACTAGAACTGCGCTCATGTTGATGGTGAAGACATCCCAGCGTGTTTGACTGTGAAATCTCTGTTCATGTCTCTGTGTGTGCAATTCATGTGTATTTATGTGTAAGACACAGACTTAGACATTCTCAACTAATTGGCTGGTGACTTGCCGGACCCAATCAAGCCCAAAATGGCTACCAAATTTAGTCTCTTTACCAGATTTCAAACTGAGGTGACTTAAAGAGATTGCTAGCTTGCACTAGTAAATTGTGACTAATCAGTGGAAAGCTGTATCAAAAGTGATGCTTTTGACATCATAAGTTATTTGATCTTAAGGATTTGTACGGTATTAGGAAAACATGCAGTAATATTACTGAATATTGCGACAGCTAAATACAGTAAGGACATGTTAACAGATAAGTACATATATGGTTTTAAGTTCTGTGTATTTATAGGGGCTGCACTGTTGTCCCTTCTGTACATACGCTGGTTATTTGGACAGCATGCACACAAGTAGAAGTCCTGCCGTCATCATTCATATACACGTCTGTCTATTGAAATGTTCTGATTTTTCAGAGTCTGTGCAGTCACACTGACTGAACATTTTCACCCCCAGGCGCACAGTACGATGTCAGTCACTACAATGCCTTGCTGAAGGTTTACCTACAGAATGAGTTCAAGTTCTCCCCCACTGACTTTCTGGCCAAGATGGAAGCAGCTAATGTCCAACCCAACAGAGTAAGTATTACAAACGCAGGCTGCAGCAAATAAAGTAGCTACTTTATTATTTATCTGATCCTATCAAGCACAAGAGCTCCAACAATAGAAAAGAAACATACATTTATGTGTGAACACTGGAATATTTTCAGCTTGATGTAGGTTTTCACATTGTCAGAGTAATCACACTTTTCCTTTCAGATCCTCCAGTAAAACTTTGGTGTTTGGTTATTTTATGAAAGAGTTATGGTGTCAACCATTGGTTAATTTTGTAATGTTTGTTTGCACAGGTTACCTACCAAAGGCTGATTGCAGCTTACTGTCAGAATGGAGATATTGAGGGAGCCAGGTGAGCAAACTTTCTGTTACTCCGGACAGATCAGAGTGCATTGCTTTCATGGCAGCTGCTTTGTACTTAGGAAATAGTCTGTGGGTTGAGTCTACTAAATCTTTACAGTGCTTCACAGTTTTTGCCATTATATTCTGTAAAGTCTTAATTTAATTTTTTTTTGCTAACTTATGGGATTTGCAGTTATTGCAAAATGCTGTCATTATTTATACTGTCTCATCTCTGCTTTCACAGCACCATCTTGGGTTTCATGAAGAGCAAAGATTTACCCATCACTGAGGCAGTTTTCTGCTCTCTGGTGACGGGTCATGCCCGTTCCGGGTAAGTGTCACTGCTTTTAATGTGTGGCATTCAGTGGCATGAGTATTAGCTGGTTTAAAAAACAAGATACAGTTTGATCTTAAACAGGCTGTTTGTCTTTATATGTGCGTAGTGACATTGAGAGTGCTGCAAACATCCTGTCTGTGATGCGGGGGGCAGGAATTGAACCGAGTCCTGACACTTACATGTCACTGCTGAACGCCTATGCTGAGAAGGGAGATCTGGACAGCATGAAAAAGGTGTGTGTTATCAAAACAATAATGATGCATATTTTACAAAACCTCAGTTTCCCCTTTCTTCTCTTCATCCTCTCTTTGTTTTCCAACTTTTTCAGACTCTGGAGGCAGCAGAGAGTGCAGATTGCAGTCTGATGGACAGGGACATCATGCAGGTCATCTATACTCTGGCTAAAGCCGGACAGCAGCAGCTCATACCAGAGATGGTGGAACGCTTGAGGCATGAGAGGGGTTATGTACCAGGTACACATATGCACAGCAACATATTGCATATGCATCATGGGGTAGTTAGCCACTTTGGTCCTCAGTGTTAGACTAAAGAGGCCTTCACATGATAAGAAATTTGTGCTTTGCTCACTGCCAGATAGGGCGCAGAGAGCTGAGTGGATGCAGCGGAGAGCAGCGATACATCAGTTTAGGCTGTAAGATGCTCTACTTATTGTTATTTTGCTGCCTATCTGGGAAATTTTCAGCAGGGAGATGACGTAAACTGTTGCCTTGAACTGATAGTGCGTTAATTATGATTAATAACACAAATAGTTAAATGTTTTTGTGATGAATTACTTCTATTGAGGATTAGGGCCACTGAAGAAAAAAACATTCAGAGAAAAAAAGTCAGAATTCTGACTTTCTTCCAGAACATTAAAAACAAAAAAGAAAGATAATTTTCATGCTCAAACTGGAACTGCTCTAGCTTATGCATGCTTTTACTCTGTGCTGATTGGCACATTCCTGTTGTTAGCATGTTCATTTCTTTTAGGCAGAAATTAAGTGTTGTTTTCCAGATGTTGACTTATCAAAGGAAATGTGAGTGTTGGACTTGTACATTTCCTGCCTCTGCTGTGATGATGACCGCTCCTTCTCTCAGGGCCAAAGAAATATTTCCAGTATAAAATCTCAATAACCATTTTGAAAAGGGGATCCAGGAAGGTTTGAAAGAATATTCTCTTAAACTATGTGCATGCTTATATGTGCACATGGCGTCAGGAGTTTATCAAGGGGGCAGGGCGCACCACATAAAAGAGGAAATGCATAGAATTTGTTTTTATGACTAATTTAAAAGTGAATAGAATGTACCAGGAAGTATAAACCATTGTATATCGTATGTGGATTGTAATGTTGAAATGTTCAATAAAAAAAAGAATAAAAAAAAAAAAAAAAAAAGGAAATGCATGCCAGAGCCAAAGTGAACCATCGGGGTAAAAAAAAGAAAAAATTGCTCAGTGGAGTTTCCTGGTCAATAAAAGTCCTGTTGTCGCCTGCAGTTCTGGAAAAAAAACACGAGTAAAAGCACACACTGGCTCTGCGTCACCACGCAGACGCGACTGGACGCAGCACGAGTATAAATCCAGCTTTAGTGTGAACAAAATCTCTCTATGTTGTCTTTCTAGATGCCATGAACTTGTGTTTGAGCCTCATCACCCAGGGGCAGGAGGACACAGCGTTTGCCATCCTGAAGACCTTCCCTTCGCTGCAGTCTGACACTAATGACTCCTCTAACTTGGGCAACTTCTTCCTCAGACACTGCATCAACATGGACACGGTACCTCAGTAGATTACTCTCTCTTATCTTAGTTTTTTCTTAGAAGCTCTTGGATCACTGGATGATTTCTGAAGTTTTTAGACACATAATAGTTGATGCCTGTCTGTAGATATTTGTTAGCTGCCATTAACCTCTACAGCTGCTGATGCAGTGACTGTTTAGTCTTCATTTTAACATTTACAGTAGATGTGATTTTTAACTCGTTTGTGCTCTACAGCCGCTGGAGAAGATCATCTGCTACTGCAAAGAGCTTCAAGACACAAATCTGCACACTACACCATTTACCTTCACATTGTCCTGCGCCCTGGAGGCCAGAAAGATTGGTAATGCATATTCTCCTACCTGACATACACCTGTTTGTATTTTGTGAATTGTGAAAATAACACCGTAGCATGAACTGCTTTACTGTTTTTATCAAGTTACTTTAATGATGGGAAACCTAAAGAGTGGTCGCTCTGAATTAATCATGTTTTCTCTTTTTTTCCAGGTTCATCTTTGGAGCTAATGAAGTTATTTAAGGAGAAGGACCTACCCGTAAGGCCTCATTACTTCTGGCCTCTTCTCACACAGCCTGTGAAAGACAACAACATAACTGGTACAAAAGCACACAAATATGTACACACAGTAAAGTGTTTTAATGCTCTTACTCAGTCAAAATGAATAGATCTGTATCCTACAGGTCTAACTCACCTGGTCCCTGCAAAGATGACTGAACCACACACATGGAGGGCTTTTTCATTTCTGTCTCGGCCATTTTCTTTGACACATTGGTGATGTTTTGCTTAGCAGGCTGCACATAAACTGGGGATACTAAACTGGTCTGGAGGGTCCTGTCCTGCTTCAACACACCTGACTGAAATTAATGGGTCATCATGCAGAACTTTACTACAAGCTGTTGGATACATTTGATCTGAATCAGGTGTGTTAAAGCAAGGAAACTTCTAAAACCTGCAGGGCAGTGATAGTTAAGCTTCACCTTCAAATTTTTCAGCATCAGAACGTGACTAGAAAAAGCATCCAAGAGCCAGATGCCTGGAACCACACCTGTTAAAAGTTGGCTGCCCCCCATGACAGAGAATGGGGACCTGAGCCCAAAGCAGTAAAGGCTGGCCCTTGATACCCTCGTGATATTTCAGAGCCATATGGCTTCCTTTCAGGAGACAATTGCTTCAGATGTCAATTATATGGTGATTTTTGCAGGATCTGCTGGACTGAAGGAAAGCTTTTCTTCCATCTACGGTAGTTTTGCTTGGCCTTACTCACTGTAATGTCACGTTTGTTAACATGTCCCCAGGGAAACGCCTCCTCAGTTGTCATTTTCCAAATATGCTTGAGTGTTGCAGCCAGTGTTTGAATGGATTTTTCCATCATTATTGCATTCCAACTCTTATTCCAAAAGCTCTTTGACTGATTATGTCAGGTCCCTTTAGTTTAGCCTTCTGTAGGATCACTGATGACAATATATTCAAATTCAGCTTTGTTCTCCAGTTTGCCTTCTGTGTAGCTGCATGAACAGAACATCGGACTTTTGGAAGTTAGACCGGTTGTTCATCCCACAGGCTAAGTCACTTACAGGCAAATCCATATTTAAGCGATGGCTGGTCCCGCTGGGCAGCAGAGGTTATTAAAATGCCATAAGCAAGTAAAGGTCCTCAGGCCTCCCTCGGTCTACACGTCCACTCCAATGACGGCAACGTGGCGTTTATGGAGCAATAAAGAAGTCTGTATAAACCCCTGGTGAGATGGCGTGTGAACGCTCTAAGGAGAACATCCATAATGTTGTATTCTAAGCAAGGAAGGGGTCTTGTTGGGAAATCGCTGTAGTGCAGCACCTACCGTGTGTGTATGGAGATGCCGTCTTCTATCTCACATACTTGGATTCTGTTCTTTTTTAATTTTCTTTTGAAAGGAGGTAGCTGATGAGAGTTAAGTAGATGGTAGAAGTGTTTGTGGCTGGATCTTTTAGCCACTTAAACTTCAAATGAGTGGTCTCATGTGGATGTGAGAACCTAATGGGTGCTATGAAGCCCTAAGAGAGAAGATAAGAATACCTGGTTGTTGTGCATATGATCTGAAATGGAACAGTTTCTTTTTCTTTTTTTTTCCCCAGTGAACATGATATTAGCAGTTCTTTTAGCTGTTTCTTTGGTGGTAAGGTGTAGAGGGGATTATGACATCCCCTGTACCAGAAAGGGCTTTTAAAGAAGAGTTTCCCTCAAATATTAATGACCCACAGAGTGGTCCAGCTGGGACAGATTTCACTGGGCTGGGGCAGTGAAGGGCAAAGAGGTCTGATCCCTGCGTGAGAGGGTTAGAGTGGGAGGAGATGAAACAAACACATACATCAACACTTAGAAATACACACTCTGGCCTCTCAGGAGAGCTCTTGGAATAGATCGCAAATTTCAGAGGACTTCAAACTTCCCATTTTCTGCAGACCAAAAAGACACTTTGACTTTCAGAAAGTGCACTCAGACATGAAAGTCATATTTTTATTTCTCTCCTTGATCTCTCTCTACGCTTTTTCCATTTTTATCCCTCTGGTTGCATGTGCTGTCATGAATTGTGCTTTTCTGTTATCAAGCAAACTTCCAATTACTTTCAGCCGTTTTTTATGTTTTTTTTCCAGATGAAGACTTAAAATTAATTGATTACCTCTTTCTCTCTTTGCCATCTGAAATATTTGAATTTTAAATGCCCATGGTTCTCCTGAGGATGTAGCATCTCTTGAACTTAAAGGCCAAGCAGGTGACTTCAGAAGCTACTGAAAGAATAAAGTTGTGCACAGTTTGTATGGATGGTTGACCTGGTGATTTTTGCCTCATGGCTGGGACTCCCTAAGCCATCTTGTTAGGCTCTATGGAGATGGGAGGGGCTCCGTAGCTTTAAACACATGCATACCCACATACATGGATGCACATACATCTGTGAGGCAGATGAGGTCAGAGGGCATTTTGCTTCACTAGCTTTCTTCAGATCTTTCATCAAATTGAACTTGTTTATGATTTCAGGCCTTTTATCTGTGTTTTTTTTCCCCACTATGATAGCTCAGCACATGCTTCCTAACACAGGGCTGTCCTGTGCAGAACTATTTTTGCATCACATCTGATTAACTTGAAAGTTGATGAGGCAAAATTTTGCAACAGAATGCAGCATTGGTGGAGGAGCTCAGTGTGCCAGAATAACTATACTACACTTTGAGTAGACTTTTTTTTTTTTTTTTCATTTTAAAAATTCTTAATGAGTTGTTTATTCTGTAAGATTTTTTGAATATTAAAGCTTTCATAATGTCTAATTTTTACTATAATATTATTTATTATAATATTTTTATTTTTCAGAATGTTGAAGATGAGCTTGTTTGGCGGGAAATCATCTCAGTCACAGATATCTGGCATCTGGAGACTTGTCAGAATTCACAACTCATTAGTGAATATAGCCCGTCACACATGTTCAGCAGCAGCTTGGTTTTTAAGTGCTTTATTTATGCTGAGCTTTGGGTCTCTCTTTGGGGTTTTTAAGGGAATTAATAAATGATGGATTTTTCTCCTGTCAGCCAATTGACAGCATTTGAACTGGCAGGGAGATGAAAACTGGTCAGACCAGTTGTGGCGGAGCTGCAGATTGATTCTGCCATGTGGTCGAGACAGATTCAGAGCTTGCATGGTGAGATGTCTCAATGCCTGTCTTAGAAGCCTGAAAGAGAGACACACACTTAGACCCATACTCTGACTTAAACTCCAACCACACGGTGGACGGCATCCATTTAGGTATCACAGTGCAGACAGAAGGAAGGAAAGTGGTGAAACTTCTCTCTCACTCACACTTGCTTGTTTCCAATGATGTTTGCCTTAGCTCTCATGAATGATGCAGCCACTTTTTTTATTTTATTTCCCTCTAACTTCCCTTCATCCTCTACCACATTCATTGGCTGTAGGAAGAGTGTGCGTGCCTGCCCTTGTGTGTTTGTGTGTGAGGAGGGAGGGGGCAGTGCAGGTGATGTGACTGATGCAGAGTGACTTGATTTCATGTAAATGCAAGCGCTCTGAGGGAATTCACTTTGGATTACGCGCCCCACTGTGCACGGCCCATGAAATATTAAGCGCCGTGTCACTTTTTGTCCACAGGTGTCACTAGCGGGCAGAAAGGCCAGAGCTGTGGAATTGGGTGGGGGGCAGGAAGGAATAAAGAAAAGGGGGGGGGGAATCCTTTACATTTTGATGAGGTGTGGATTTGGCGGGTTTAGCGAAAGCATATGCTTGGCCGTACTTGCCACCTGCCGCCAGCTAGTCGGGGCTTGTCAGTCCTTGCGACACAACACATTCTTATCACTTCTGACATAGTGGAGCCAGAAAACGAGGGAGGGAGAGGAAGGGGAGACTGCAGAGCAAGGGAGGGTTTCTGGGCTTGTGTGTTTCGGATGATGAGAGGGATGTAAACATCTCCTTGTCTGGTCCTCCAAACCATTACCTAAGTATCGTTTGTGTTTGTGTATCGTTTTGTTCAGCCGTGTCTAACCTAACCTTTCTCATAGAGTGGACTGCACCGACTGAGCTCCTTTAAGGTCTTTTCTGAAAGAGGAGGGGAAAAGAATGAGGCAAAAAAAAAAAAAGATGAAACTACAGCTTCCTTCATAAAACACTTTCAGGTCCTAATTTCCATTTTTTCAACCTGCCGTTGCCTCGTCTGCACAAAAGCTACTTTCAGAGCGAAGGTGGTGGAGCGGCAGATGGAGAAAAGAAAAAGGGTAGTGACAGGTGCTCATGTCCAAGGACAGGAGGAGATGACAGCAACCGGTTCACTCCACTCCTCTTTTCCTCTCCTTTCTGTGTCTTCACGTCTCGTCCGTGACAGTTAACCGGAAGCCATGAATCTGATGATGATATCTTGTGACCACGGCCATGCTTAACTCACTACTTTGATACTTCTTGCCCTGGATGGTGTGTCAGTTTTTATGCTCGCCAACACGGAGCGGCCTCTACTCGTCTCAGCTCTCCTCTGTGCCAAATCTGACGGGAAATTTTTCAGGCAGGGAGAACGCAAAAAAAAGTTATTCATTTATGAGGATTCTGGGGTAAAAAAATGGAAAGAAGGAAAGCAGTTGAAACAACACTTCAGAACATCGCTAACTGTTTTTTCATTTTGAACTTTTGTGTAGTTATTTACTTTTTTAGGTTTGACCACTGAATTTCCAAGGTTATGTCCAGCCTTAATACAGATGGTGTACAAAAACTTAAGACTAAATTAAATTAAGACAATTTATCTTCACATAGCAGTTGTGGAAAGAGGTTTTTGTTAAAAATAACACACTCTCTTTTTATGAGAATGGAAAGATAGTGCTCTGTAGAATATGAATAACTAACTATCTATATGACTTTTATGAAGTCTTATCCTTCCTGTGAGTTCATGGAATCTGAAACAGTGGTCTGGTCCATCGTAGTCCAGCAGCTTATTGCAAAACCACCAGATGTCTTTCAGCTTTGGGCTTTCTAGCAATTTAACGGTATTTATTATCAGCTTTAGACCTGCTTGTGGGTTCGATAGATTTTATTACCTGCTGACACAGCTTGGCAGCATTTCCATGTTTCAGGTCTTTATGCAACACTAAACTGGTTATTGGCTGCAGACAAAAGCTCTACGTTTATGGCATACAGCTGACATGAGTTTTATTTATTTACCCTTTCTGTATAAGCCATGGGAGACCAATGTAATTTTCTCCTGACTTATAACTGCCTGTTTAACCCTTAAATCCTAGTTGGCTGAAGGGCTGAAAAGTGACAGACATAGTCATCTACTACAGAAAATGAAATAAAACAGGAGAGTAGTGTTTAGTTTCAACTAGTACTAGAAATTTAGACCCTAATGTTTACAAGACAGGGCTGAAAATGTATTTTAGTACTAACATTAATAAATTTTAGCAGACTGTAGACTATTTGAATAAGATGCCTGGAGTTCACTGCTTTCACTTTTTATAAGAAGAGCTCCTAGAGGATTTAAAGGGAACACTACAGAGTAAAATACGTTGTTGCATGCTTTTTTTTTCCCTCTTGTTGGGACTGACTGTTGTTTTCCTCCTCAAAATGACAGCAAATGTTTCAAGTGTCATACAAGGTTAAGATTGTTTTATGTGTCTGCAACCAGACAAACTTCATCCCATCCTTGTTCTCTAAAAGTAGCCTGTGAAGTCTGCAAAATCCTTACCAATCCCAGACTGCCTCTCAGGATGGCGTCTTTGCTGTCGTCCTTTCATAACAACTCACTCTCTTCTCATGATTTGCAAGTTTTCCTCAGTAAAGCTTGAGTAGAGTTTTTTTTTTTTCTTGAATTTGCAACACACTTCACTTGGAGGTTTATCTTGTTACTTATACTGAAACCATTTGGTGTTTGTTGCCAAGTATAGGTCCTATTGCAAAGAATTTTGCGCCCATCAGTATTTTATACCTAAATATGGAGGGAAATGGGGCCTAAGTTGAAAAATCCCAGAATTTTCTTCCAGGTTTGTAGATATTAGAGGAGAAAAAAGCATGTGGTTCAAAAGGTTAAAAGCTTCTTGGTCACAGACATGACTAGCTAAAAAAACTACAACAACAACAAAAAAAACCACCCCAAAAGACCAACAAAAACGTGCTTATAGCACAAGTGGAAAAAAAAAAAGTGCTGATGATCCTGAAAGCTCATGTCCGGAAGCCGGAAAGCACGTGAGCGATGGCCGACTTGTGCATTCATACCTCCAGCTCTCCATTCACTTTGTTTTCTGTCTGTTTGGCTCACCGTGAAATTGATTATGGATTATTCAAGAGGAAAGCAGGTGGTCCCTCTTTTCTTTCACAAAAAAAGGTTGGATGAAAGCGATTAGTGGGTAAGAATGAACCTATGGACAGCAGAGTGGATGGATCCTCCATTGAGAAGAAAGAGGAAGATCGCATGTTTACCTTTTCTTGAAAGCCTGGTAGATGGATAGTGAGAGGGGCAGA
Source organism: Atherinomorus stipes (assembly GCA_023101725.1). Classification (NCBI taxonomy): domain Eukaryota; kingdom Metazoa; phylum Chordata; class Actinopteri; order Atheriniformes; family Atherinidae; genus Atherinomorus; species Atherinomorus stipes. The sequence continues at coordinate 1,313,609 of JALJCO010008534.1, read as the reverse complement.
TGAATGAGGGATGTGGAGGGAGAGGAGGACTGGATGGACAGATGGAGTGATTCAGGTAGCCCTACCTGGGATAATGCAGCCCAACTGCAGGTTTTAATGGCGTATAAAAGCTCAGGTCTCATCTTTTATTCAGCTAAAGAGCGAGACTGCCAGGTGAACACATACGTCCCAAGAGGAAGCACAAACACGGATATATTTATAAGTGTGTGTGTGTGTGTGTGTTTCAGAACCTGAGTGGACTGTAAATACGCAGCCTTTTCAGGTGTGTCAACTGGAGGAAGCACTTTAGGGTAGTTTGCTGCGTGAGAGCAGGGTGTATTGGTGTTCTCGATGTGTTCATATAAAGCACATATTGTGGATGCGTTGATATTTCTGCAGTTTAACAACAAACACATGCAGGGTCATGTGTCTGTGGCCTTTTAGGCCTCTGACCTTTATGTGCTCACTCCAAGACATGTACAACGGGATGCTTCTGTGTGTGCACACTTACACATAAACTGTGGAAGTGTGCTGTGCAGCTCTGCATGTTTGTGTGGCTGTTTCATGAGCACGGGCTGTTTTAGCCTCCCTCCTCAGGGCAGGACTTCAGGGTTCCGCCGGAAAACTGGGTCCAAGAGTCCACTTCAGGCCAAGTGCATATTCATGCACATGTATTCACCAGGCCGAGGTGGAGGGGCAAGAGAGTGCGTGTGCAACAGGGCTTACACAGCTCTAAGCCTGTTTGGGGGTAGCGGAGAGAAAAGTGTGTGTCTAATAGAAGTCCAGAATGAGACTGAAAGAAACAAAAAAAATTGGGTTTTCAGACTAGAAATGTAATTTATAACATAATTCATAGACATAGAAGTTATATTTCTCTTTTTGTGTGTGCTGTAGTTGTGGTGGAGGTGACGAAAGGCATGCAGGAGCTTGGCGTGTCCCCTGACATTGAGACTTTGTCCAACTACATCCTCCCGGTTTTCCCCACCATCGAAGCGGCTCGACAGGCCCTAAAGGTAATCTAAAAGCCGATGCGTGGTTACATGTTGCCAGGGTTTATTGAAATGTTTTCTTGACAAAAAGCGGACTTCACTCTGTTCAGGATGCAGGGGTCTCTGTGGAGTCTGAGGGTTTCTTGTGCTCTGAAATTCGCTCCATGGCTGTGAGCAACCTGGCCGAAGTCTACAACATACGTAAGCTCACACAGACACGAACACTGCCTATAGAACCTCTACTGCATCTTCAGCATCCGTCATCATACAAACCGTTGCCTTGCCTGCGGGCTAATTGGCCCTGTGTTAACACATACACACACACATTTGCCCTCACACTCCTCTGTGCTCATCAGGCCTTTTAAGAGATTAGTCTGTGTGAATATGTAAGAAGCGAGAACGAGAAGCGCCTCAACTTGCAGAGGGACGGGATGGAGAGGACTGTTGAATAATGGATAACATTTCCTGTTTTCTGTCTTTCATCTCTTTTTAGTCTCAAACATTCACCACTCACCAGAACATACATGACTGTGTTTATACGTCAACTATTTCATAGTTACTTTCTCCCTTCCCTTCATCTCACGTTAGGGATGGGTGCCGAATTCAATACTTTTATTGGTACCTACCGAACTCCGTCGGTACTACCGAGTACCAATTCACGCAAAATCAAACTGTACCATGTTTCGGTGCTTAGATGCATCCTTTTTACTGTGAGGGAGTGGAAGAATTGGTGATTTCTATGTCGCACGTGAACGTCTCATCGCACGCATGACATCAGCCGCAGCGCCCGCATGTTCAGTCAGAACCAGCAGCTGATTGAAGCTTTTCTGGCCTCACTTCTCTAAAACATCAAGCTCGCTTCAATATTTTAGATGCAAAATGCAAGATAAGTGGTGGGAACTCGTCTGATCTGAGGAAGCAGCTGAATTAAACACAATATTCTAGCAAAAGATCCGTTCCCAATGCGTCGTCTTCAGCCCGCAGAAAGAAGAGGGAGACGTCAGTCAGTCCCTCAGCGGCTGAACAGATCTAATCGGGGGGCATATGATAACCAGCGGGTTCACAAACTGCCATTTCAAGAACTTAGTATGATGTAAATACTTACTGAGTTTGCCATCAACCCACACAGAAAACCAGTTTGGGGGCCGACGTGCAGGTCACATCTCTCCCTCCCTCCTATCCCACATCTTATTAAACTCCTCCTCATCACAGCGAAGTTTCCACAGGCGAGTGCTCCAGCCACAATACTTGCATCTGTCATCGAGTCTGCGACTCTCTGAAGAAGCTTGTATGGTTTAACCAGCACGGCAAAAACTGTGTGCACCAAGTCAGTAAACTGGGCTTGATCATTGCAGCAGGAGGCTCACAGCCTCCATCCTACCTGCACAAAATGCCGCGACACAATCAGTTTAGTGTCGGAGAACATTCCATCTTTTTTATCATTAAATTATTCTGTCATTAAGTTTCCCTCTGTGTACCAGACGCTCCGACTCCAAATAGAATTAAAAGCAGCTGGATTTTACTTTAATATATTAGTTAAAAAAATATGTTGAGGATGAGAAATAAATCTGTTATTGACATATAAACACACACAAAAGTACCGAAAACTGGTACCGTTTGGTACCGATACCAGAAGTTGGTACCCATCCCTATGTCATGTGAATATAGTTTTTGATCATTATCATTTTATGTCTAATTAATTTTCTTTAATGTAAATATGCAGTATTACTACAAACATAATCTGTTCAATTTTTCTAAGTAAAACAACAAATCTAAACAAAAAAAGAAGTCTCTGCATCACTTTTGCACCAGATAGTGGTTCATTCTGACATAGTTCCTGAACCAAACACTGATGTTGCTCCACATCATTGTGTGCATTATGGCAGCTTAACGGATCTTTCCTCAAGTTATGCTGTTCCAGTCCTGAAACATCAACTCCAAGACGGTAAAACTGAGTGGAAAAACCTGGAAAAGCAAAAGTAATCCCAGCAGTAAGCTGTCTAACAAGTCTGATGCAACTTCTGACAGATTCAGCCAATCAAAGAGCACAATGGTCTTATTTATTTGTTTTTTCAACTCAGGAAAGAACTACAACTTACTTTAGAATATTAATATTTAAGGCAGTATCTAGACTCCGTTTGTTTATGCAAATTTTAGATTCACAGACTCCCAGGCAGCCAGGATTTTTTTTTCATTAGTGAATCTCTTTCACATTAGCCATTTTTTAATTGTAAAAATGATTCGAAAGCACTTAAGTTTCTAGATAAGATTTATTTCACATTCATTCAAATTTTGATAAAATGTACTCTGCTTATTTTGGAAAAAAAGAAGAGTGTTGATCTAATTTACAAGAGCATGATCTTCTCCTCTGCCTGGTTTTGTTTTTAAAGGAGGATCTAGAGGAAGCTGCATATAGAAATCTCACATAGAAATGCATCATTTTTATTTTTTTATTTATTTTTTACAGTTGAGGTTTGATACATTTGTGAGGAGATGGCTACTAAAGCAAGATACATCTCTAACTGAGGGGATCCCATACCATTTTGTAATGTTTTAACTGTCCATTTTTCTATTTGTCTATTTCACATTCATCATCAGTCAGCTCTCTGGACCCCAGAGAGGGTTTTCTTTTATTTATTCTTTTGTTCCTGCCATGCAATGTCATACACATTCCACATGTGCCAAGGAATGTTCAGCAATGTGTGATGAAAAAAATAAAGTGAAAAAAAAAAAAAAAAAAAAGAAGGAAGGAAGAAATACATAGTTTTTCCTTTAGCGGATTACAAAAGTGGAATTCTCCCCCACAAACATCCTGTTACTCTTACAAATACATTGTGAGGAATTGGCTTTTTTGAGAATCAGCATCAACATTAGATAAGCTGTTTTTTTTTTTTTTATCATGATGTAGTTGTTTATTGCTCCCTGCCATTGAATTAATTTTAGCACATAATCTGTTTTAGCACATCTGCGTAAAGGCCTTTTCCTTTTTTTTTTGTTTTTCTTTTGTTTCTTTCTTTTTAAACCTAAGCACGAGAAAAAGCGTCTAGCTTGTTTTGAAATAAAGTTTTCTCCACCATCTGGTTGTGTTGAGATAATCGGAAATTAACATTCAACACGTGAAGTTGTTCCGAGAAGCTGCCTGGAGTGAGTCTTGTCATTTATTTGGCCCAAATCCAGACTTTAACTACTAAATACTTTTTCAATAATTTCTTGCGTGTCAGATTTCTGTTAACTATGTTCCACATAATAAATGACATTATTTCTGTTTTTTTTTAAACCTGTAATCACTTTCTGTCTGTCTCCTCCACATTTCAGTGTCGGATCCCTCATTTCCCTCTCTGGACCTCGGTTCTTTCCGCAGCAGCCTCATCACTGGCTTTAAAAAGTGAGTCAATTAGCCTGATGTCTGTTTATGTTTTTCCACGTTCCGCATCCTTTCAATTTCATATTTCTACATATTTGGCCTCAAACCTCCTGGTTGGCGTTTTTCAGGGAAAGCCTGTAGCTCTATGGAGGTCAGCGCAGCATATGCTGTGAATATGACATGTGCAGCCTATCACACCATCTACAACGTCCGTGCACCCCGGCAGCTGCAGGGAGAAACACCACATCCCACATACACACGGAAATACATGGGTGCCTCATGCATATGGAGGCCGTCATCCTCAGCTCTCGCCCCAAAGCACCGTGGGAGATATGGAAATTAGCAGATGCCCACCACTATCCTTCATGCCCAGACCCCCGTACTGGTTGCAGTCACTCTCACACTCAAAGACACACAAGCACACACACACGCACACACACACACGCACACACACACAAGCTTAGCCTTAGGACCAGGGTCTGACCCACGGGCTTTTGTTGAAGGGGTGTTTATGAATATTTACAGTTTCGCACTACACAGTCACACAAAAACACTCCTGCCCCTGAGCAACGCTGGGGGGGAGTCAAAGAGTAAAGTGCTGACTTTCCTGCAGGGACTAAAGTTATTTCGTTCACTGAGCCAAAATGCACTCGGTTGAGCTCAACTTTGAGCACCAAACTCATTCCTGTGTTTTATAGATTCCATACTAGATAGGTTATTGTAGTTTCTATAAATGTGGTGCGTCGTCTTTTTATAAGGAAGAGACACAGATTCTCTTGTTTGAAGGACAGGTTTGAGTTTGAGTTGTGTATGCAGAAACGGGCATGTGTGTAAAGGAGTGTTTTTCATGTTTCTGGCTTGTTCTAAGTCAGAACACAAATCATTGGTCTTTTTTTTTGTCTAAATCCACTTCCTCTCTTTGCTCTCATTGCCTTAGCCCACACACACACACACACACACACACACACACACACCTTGCACTCTCTTCTGACGGTTAGGTTGCCTGACAGGGTCATAATTGGGCTTGTCACTTGGGAAGTGTGTACGTGTGTGTGTTTGCGAGCGCCGTGTCATCGCGATGCGGGACCTGCCCCTGTCAGAGACAAGGTCAGGGGATAATTTAATCATTAAAGACCTCTTCTTCTCTCCTCTCATCTCCCCCTCTCTCCTCCTTTCCACCAACTAGCTGACAATGCCAGAAATGTCACACACTGTCATCATTTAGCCGGTGTGTGTGTGTGTGTGTGTGTGTGTGTGTGTGGGCGACTTTGTCTTTTGTGGTTTCCCAGACTTTTGCGCAGCTGTCTGTCCTCTGTTGTACTGTGGGATGGAGTGTGTCAAACTGGAAAACGTAGTGCTTTTTTCTTAGTGTGTGGTGTTGTTACACTGTCAGTTCAGTAGCCATGGCAACATGATGCTGCCAGTTTGAAGTTGTCTTTTAAATAACGAAGATGCAGAACTTTAAACAGCTTTTAAACTATATTCACTTCCTTTTTTACCTGCTGCTTTTATTAAAGGCCAAATGCATCAGGCAGGACTAAGATTTTGAGTCAACCAATAATTCATCAGTCACAGTTTTATTCTTCAACCATCATTATCAGTTTTTTAAAGAAAGTGTAGCCCTGTCTTGTAGATATTGATTTATGTTTTCTGACTTAAAGAAAAATGAGCAAATTGCACCTCAAAATCCGGTTGAACTGATGTCAGTGCTCATGTCTTGTCCTCTACTGCCCCCTGCAGGTTTGAAGATGTTGAGAGCATGGTGAAGGTAGGACATCAATATTCTCATTCTATAGCTATGAAAGCAATAATACAAGTTGTTTTCAGATTTTAAAATAGTCAAGAACTAAAAAATGATGGAAGAGGATCAATGTTAAATTTGGTTTAGAGACATGAAATATAGCAGAGTCAGTTAAGAATGTTACACAATGTTAACAGTTTTCCTGTGATATGTTTTATACAGATCATTTTTGGCTCGACATTCAGTGTTTTTTTTCCCCCACATTTTCCAAACAGAATTAATTCAGATGCATTGAAATTTAATGTTGGGATGTAGGAATTTACATAAAAGGAATAGAAGTGGAAGTAAGCCCTGATCTGTTCTTCCATGTTTGTTTATGATCTGCTGTCAGTTTTAAATTGACATGCTGTGCTTGTGCTCATCTGCTTCATACAGATTACTGAGCTCTTGTACAAAGATGAGCGCTTCTCCAAAGGAAACTCGAAGCCTGCTGGTAAGAAGACATTTGTTTCCTCATGCAGTTCTTTCCTATCTTCCATACAAGGCTGTATGAGTAAGTTTTAGGTATCCTTGAATGAATGCAGCATGTGTGGAGGTGAGAAGGAGATATGGAGGTCATTTTTAGTGTGTATCATCTCTCGGATCAGGTGATGAATAATGCCATTTACATCGAGTTTCCATAGCGATGGACTGTCACCAGGCCCACTTCTTGTCATTAAGCCTGTGTATTTTTATGTCTGGGGCTGGGATGTGTGTGTGTCAGCATGTAAGTGAAAGACCTGCTCTCTCCAGTGGAGGAAATGGAGCCCGGCTGCTGACACAGCGCTGAGTAGTTAAAGTGTGTGTGTGTGTCACTGTTGAGTAGCCTCTTTGCTTTTGCAGTGTGTGTACGTGGAGTGTTAATGTCACTCCGTGTCAGAGAGTCCCAAGTGTTGAATCTGGTGTGTGTGTGCTGGTGGGAGCGATGGAGACTGTTATCCATGTCACATCCCGTTAGACGACATCTGCGAACATGTGCGCATTTGTGTGTGAGCGCCGGAGTAAGATGAAGCTGTCACCGCCAGCCAGCCTACGTTCACTCAAAGTCCGGCCCAAAAGCCGCTCCTGTCAGCAGAAAAGCAGCACACCCTTACGCTCCGCAGAGGTTACAGAAAAACCAGACCAACACACAAATGGATGTCATGACTGACACTGTGGCAAATGAAATTTACTCCCAAGACGACCCCTCACTGTGCTTGTGTGTGTGTGTCTCCATCCAGAGGCTACAGCCTACTTCCTGTACAATGTGATCGACAGCATGTCAGACGGTCAGGCGCAGGTGCAAGAAGACAAACTGCGTAATTTCTTCAATCAACTACAAGCTCAGGTACAAACACACACTGATGAGTGAAAGCAAACCCTTACACACCCTACATACACACTGTTGCACTGCATAATCAGTTCGCTTATGACAGTCCTGCTTTAAAAAAGTGTTCATGTTTTGATCTGAGATGATTTGCAGTGTGTCATCATATTTGGAGGAAATGGGCCTCTCAAAATACAGTTATGGTGTTTTTGTTGCCATTGAACCACTTTGTCAAAGTTAACTCTTCACATCCAAAAACTTCTTTTTTTTTTTTTTTTTTTTTTTAAATTTAAAAAAGGGAAATAGTGATTCTTTTAATGAGAGTTCATTAATTTGGTTTTACTTGCATTTAAAAGTAATAATTTGGTTTAAAAATGTCAGAATGATGTAGAAAAATATCAAAATATGAACTACTTTTTGCAGTTGGAAAAGGTCCAGAAAATAAATAATAACGGACATGAATCCCATGACTTATAAATGCACACAGAACTGGAACCAGAGCTCTCTCAAGTACCACATAATTCTATGTTTTCTGCTCCAGATTTTACCATGTTGATGTTTAATTGATAAATAATCTCATTCCCTTGTCTTTTATATGGAAATGACGCTTAGTTGAAGCTGGCTTGTGTTGGAACACTTTTCTAAAGTCAATAAAACTGTTTTGAATTGATTTGGGCTATTTTTGACAAGTATATAGAGAAAATGCTTATCACAATATATTTTTACCCTTTAAAAAAAAAGAAGGAAGAAACCAAAGCCTAAAATTAAAAAGTTCCAACCAGTAAAAGAATATATGAATTTATTAGATGTATTTGCATGTATCTCTTAAAGAGCCACACATCAGCGAAATACTGTGGATGTTGGTAAAAATGATTGTTGAAAATGGTTTTTGCAATGGAGTGATTTCAGGTGGCTGCGTTTAAAGGCTTCGCTGAGATAAGTTCTTGATTTGTTTAAAGTTATTTCAGGTTTTTTACACTCACCCACCACCCCAAAGAAGTGATGCAATTATTTTTTATGAATTGGCTTGTATGAACACTGTTATTATATCTAGACCAATGTGGATTTGTTTTAACTGGATCACAATTAACTGATTCTGTCTGCAAACTGCCTCGAGATGACTTTGTTGTAAATTGGCGCTATGCAAATAAAGCTGCATTGAATTAAAAACTTTTAACCAAAATAACGGGGGGGGGGGACTGCTCTCATCCATGTGATATAAGTTCATCCCTTGGATTGATGCTGATTTTTTTCTTTTCTTTTTCTTATTTCTGTTCAGAATGTTACCATTCCTTTGAACATCTTCAGAGGGATTAAGAACCTTCTGGAGTCTTACCACGTCCCAGAGCTAACCAAGGTACGGAGCTCTGCGTTTTTTTGTTAAATGTAGCTCAAGACTTGAGGATTTCGTGCACAATTTCCAGATAATTTATTGTTGCATGAAAAATGCTTTAGTTAAGTCACCATCCTCACAATGAGGTTTGAATTAGGATGCAATTATTCTGTTCATATGTTCTGTGCTTTTTGGAGTTACATGATTATGTCTTCACTTCATGATGTGGTGTATTTTAGATGTGTAATATTAACTGTGTGTGTGTGTCAGGATGTGATTGCTTTGGTGGACAGTAAGGACAGAGTGTCCAATGGCTCTGTGGCAGCGACTCTTCGTGTTAGTGTAAGTAAGACAGCGTGAGGAACGGCTACTTTTTATTCATTTTCCCTCCTGTGCAGATGTCTCCATGTACATGACGTGCTTTTGTGAAATTTTGTGTAGACATGAGGTTGCGTGTTGATCCTGTGGAAGGACATTTTTCCTAACATCTCTTTCTCCTTCAGGGAATTGAGGGGAAGCTGTTGGCTCTTGAGAATAGATTGGCTGAATTGAAAGCAGAGAACAAACCGTTGGGCCCTGTTTTCAAACAAGCCATCCTAACCCTGAGTGCTGAGGAGGTAGGGCTTGTTTGGGCAACTCCGGCCTTACAAGACCTTCTTTGTCTGTTTCTTGAGATTTATGTGTGATTTTTCTGAGAGTTTTGTTGTCTGATCAGAACCTGCAGCGTGCCCTAGAGCTGAAGCAGCAGCACGAAGAGGAAATGACAGCCGGCAGCTATGCGACCCTCATCAACCTGTGCTGTCGCCACAACAATGTGGAGGAGGCGCTCAACCTGAAGAGGGAACTGTGAGTGGAGCACACACACACGCGCGCGCACACACTAGTCTGCACTGCGGCCAGTACTAAGCCATTAAAGTTTAACTTGAGTGGTATTAGGGGAGACGTTAATGCAGGGTCCAGCCGCTCTGTTGACTAGCTGAAACACAGGAAACTCTCCCCTCTTCCTCCCCTGTTTCCTCCTCCTCCTCACTCACCACCTGGTTCCAGCATCAGGCTGAATTCTGAGAGCACATTATAGACGAGCTGCATTACTGGAAGTGGAATACATTAATCAAGTCTGTCTCTCGCTGTCTCTGTCTCTGCTTTCAGGAGTCGTAAGGACTCATCAGTGGCACTGGATGCCAGTAAATACATCGCGCTGGTGAAGACCCTGGCCGTAAATGAGAAAGTGGAGGGTACGTTAACCTTAGGCAGCACCTGTTTGTTCTCAGTATTGAGTTATTATGGCCTTTTCCCCACGGCACGTGTCCCGTTGTGTATAATCACTGACAAATTACAGACTACCTCAGCAGCCAGTCAAATTGTTGTCAGGATCAACTGTTTGTCCTCATTTGAAGTGGAATCATATTTCATTGATATTTTTTTTTAATCATTAAAATTGTGAATACAATCAAGATCAAAACACATAAAGTCAGCACGTGGCTGAGGTTAATCCTCATTCATCTTCACTGACCTCATGCTAAAAATCCAGGAAATAAAACCAATTACAGCTTGATAAGGGTGTTAATTATTAGAGTATGCTTCGTTAAGAGAGTGACAGCTTTTACTTTAGGTTCTCTGTCAGATTGAGAACTTCCATGTCCAAAAACACATGATGGGAAATGCAAAGAACAGACTGAATACAAAAGGACAATGTCTGATGCTGCCCATTGATTTCTGAGCTGCTGTTTTGAAGCCTTGAGTTAATGACATAATGAACACTATGCATGTACCACTATCACTCGCATTACCCCGCCTATAATAACTTATATGGTAAGTAAATTTGACAAAATATAATTAATTGAACAAAAAGACCAAAAACATTGTACCAGGCTCAGACATGTGAAAGATTGCATTATCATACTGGCTACACCATATGTTGTTCATTCTTTTCAATGTAAGTTTTGATGCTTTAAATTAAATTTGATACTGCAGACTGATAGTGGACGTGCATGCTACTATGTAGCGACATGGAGCATGTGAAGTCTAGATATGTTTGGCTTGTGATGTAAATTTTATAAAGCAAGGTGCTTTTTTTCGTGATATTTTTTAATTTGGAGGTGCATTATTTGTCTCATGGAGTGGAAATAGATGAACCATTCAGCTTGTACACGCTACATGTTAGATAAATACCAATAATGTACAGCAAACCTTAAAACTAAGTAATGTCCAGTTTAAAAGATGGCCAACATTTCATTTTTATGTTTTCTCTGGATCTACGGTGAATGTGTGTCATTCAGGTTGTGTGTGTGTGTGTGTGTGTCTCAGCAGCTTTGTCACAATCTTTCTCCCTCAAACCACATTAGCCGGCCATTTTCAGAATTCTACGGTGGGTTTCCTTCAGCCCATCGAAGACCCAATTACCATCAGTGTTGCCGCTCTGCTTTTTGCATTCAATGACAGGAAAATGTTTCCCTTGTCTCTCCTCGTCTTCCCTCTCCTCCCCTTCATGCTCGCTCTCCATTTCTGTCTCTGCCTCTCGATGTGACCCTCTCTCCCCGTCAGTTGCAAAGCGTGTCATTCTCCTGCCCCACACACACACACACACACGCACACACACGTCAGTGTGAAATGAGAGGGGGTGAAATTACAGGACTGTGTGTATTTTTCCAGAATTATTGAAATCCGCCTTGATGCTAATGGCAGATCATGTCCACCGAAGTGCTCGAGTATTCCTCACACACACACACACACACACACAATGACACGCAAATTTGCATGTGAATTCAAGCAAAAGGCATTTGGTGGCACGACGGTTGGTGCGTCCATCTGTGTGTGTTTGGGTGTGTATAGGCAGTACAAACACATTTGCCATTAGCCAGAGTGTGCATATGGAAGGCAATGCTTGTCAGCCACATTAGCACACATGGCTAACCTTAATGTTAGCTTGTCCCCACCCAGGCGCTGGTCCGCCTGGCTCCCAGCACACACCAGGCCCAGCTGAGGATCATGTCTTCTGGTATCTTGCTTTAGTTCTCATCAGCTTTAATGGCTTTGTTGTTTGTGCCCTTGGTTCAAAACCTGCCATCATAGCTCACCAGGCAACTTTGTTTTCGTCTTACTTTATCCTTATAACTTAATTCTGATCACATTCTTTTCACCGCTGCTCTCTGTTCTTCATAATTAATTCCTCCTCTTCTACCAAATTAATTTCCTCTGCTGCTCACTCCTCATCTACATCACAGACCTTTAACCCTCACATTTGCCTGTATGACCATTATCTCTTTAAATATGTGGTAGTTTCTGCTGAAAGTTCTGCTTATGGCAACAAGAATAGTGCTGCTATACTCTGACTTGCCCTAAAGTATAAAGTCGTTTCCTCCATATAAGCCTAAATGTCAAAATTGAGCTTTTTAATGCAGGATTAGTGTATCCAGTGAGCTTATTTTGACTGAGTGCATGCTTTACTCATTAAACAAGTAAAACATGAACTTGTAGCACTTTTGACAAGATCATTTCTCTCTCACCAGCAACATGACAAAGCTAAGAGTCACTATGTTGCAGGTTTATCTTAAAAAGCAATTCAATTTCCCTCCGGGAATTAATAAAGTTTTCTGGTCCTTTTTTCTGTTAAACGAAAAGCACTGACATCTGTTTAAGTCCCAGGTTGCAGACAAAAGTTTGTAGAAAGCATTGCAACACATTAGCAAAAATTCTTCCTTTCTGGATTTATTAGAAAAAAAATTAGTTTATTCTCGACCTTTTTTGCCCCACAGATATCGCCTCAGTTTCTACCATTCAGCCTTTTTGACTTCTGGAATCATTGTTCAAATTTAAGTAAATTTTGAGCAATCTCAGCAGCTGTGCAAACCCAAATTACTCAATTTAATGTTTAAGTTGTTTCACTGCAACCCCCTAGGTTCATATCTTTAGCTAGTTGTTGTTTTCATCTGTCGCCAATGATATAATCACCTATCATGAGATCATCTCTTTGTGTACCAGATATGAGAATGATTTTAATCTGTTAATCATGTGACTCACTGAACCTGCCAACATGGGCTTCAAGCTGCTAAACATGGCTTTCACCTCCTAGCTTTGCTTCTCCCTTTTTGCCTTATTAAACACGTCCTCTCTATCACAAGCATCTCTTTGACCTGCCCTTGCTCCTCTTCCTCAATCGGTCCAACCTCCCACTTTCATAAACTCAACTTGTTCTGCCTGTAGGTGGTCTTGGGTTCATCTTTAGTGTCTTGTATGTGTGTTTTTGAAAGGAGACATCGCTAGCAGTCAAGTCATGGACATTAGATGAACCATTGGGCTGTGTGATGTTTGTTTACCTGGCCTGTCTGCCTCTCCGTCTCTTGATGCATGTATGTGTGCGGGGTCTGGCTCGGTGTGTTGGCCACGATGCTCGGCTGAGCTGATGGATATGCATACTGGCTCAATAGACGGATGAAGGGGGAGATGGAGGGAGAACACCATGGGGGAGGTTTGGATGGAGGGATGTTAGCTAGTATAGCTCCATTTGGGCAGATCAGCTCCAAGCCATTGGTCTCGGTGATTAACGGGCCTGTCATAAATGATGGAAAGAGGTATGGGTAGATGGATGGAAAGAGGCTGGCAGAGAGAATTTGTTAGATGTGAAATGGTAAACAGACTTTGCACCAGGTCAGGTTATTACAGACGTATTGTTTGTGCTGATATCAGCTTGTTTCTCCTGAAAATCTTTGGGGTGGTGATTTTAGCTAACAAGGTGTTTATTTTTCCCAGTGATACTTTCGCTCCCTGTAATTTCAGCTTTCAGCAAGTCTGGTCTCTTTGCTTTTCACTGCTTTGCAATGGTTAAAAAAAACTCACAATTATACAGTAAGAGAAGCTTCTGAATTATCAGCATTCAGCACAGTGGCATCGCCACACGATGACGATAGGATGTTATTCTGGGTGTATTCACCCTTTTTTCACCTACTGGATGTAGGTGGATCTCACTCAGATGGATTTCTGTGATATTTGGGGCGTTTGTGGACCACTTGGGACTTTTCATTCTATATTATTTTCAAACATAAACTCCTTTTCATGACTCTTGACAGCAACGGCTGTTTGCTTAACGTCTAAATGAGCATCCTGGTGCTTCTGTCGCGTTGAGTTTTAGTGGACATTTACAGTTATAATTTAACATGGTTCAATACTAATCTGCATGCAAAATCATTTATACACACACATTTGTAAGTTTTATGGCAACTAAGCTTCTATAGACAAAAAACATCAACCTACTTTGGCAAACCAAACTTGATCATTGTCATTCCTTATGTCTCTGAGAACAGGGTTGATAGATGTTTGTGTCATTATAAAGAGCATCCTTAATCCATAACTGTATTCCCTGGTGGAAGTGGCAGAGCTTTGAACTCTTTGTCAGTGTTGTTGTTTTTTTGCTTGGTTGTAACTCTCTTTTTGGTCAAACTTCAAATGGTTAAATTGTCTTTCCTTGCGGTACACAGTAAGTACCATGTAGCAGATCTTGTTCTTATTGCAAGTCTGACTCAAAACCTGTGTTTTTCCAGACAACTGAATTTCTTTACCCTTTCTTATCAACCAAAGCCTTCCTTTCTGCAATCTTTTGCAAGTTAATATCTTCTCAAACAAACCCTGAAAGACTCCATGGCTTCTTCCTCTCAACACAAGCAGCAGTCATACTGTATTTAGTTTGAAGGAAGGAGGGAGCATCTGTGATGGAAGGATAAACTGTGATAACAACAACACGAGGTACAGCACCACAACATGCAGCCAGATCATTGTCTTTGGTCGGTTCTTCCGTTCAGGATTGTAGGAAGTCAAAGTTGTTATTAAAGTTTGATGAATGGTGCCACAATACAACATTGTACCCGTGAGCTGTGTTGGTTCTATCTCAGAGTATTAAACACACGATTCAGCTGGTTGCTTTCCAGAGCTTTAGCTCGGTAATCGAGCTGTTAAAGAGCATTTCTTAACTTTACATTTCTGTTGATTGCAACTGATTAAGGTGTTCTCTGAGGGAGCCCTCATAAGCTTACAGTTCTTGACTTTGTTCTGTCCACCAGATGTTTTAGGACAAAAGTTTGGAACTCATCCACTTGTGCTGCAGAGCCAACAGGTTTTAAGCACTGTTTTGAAGCTGAATTATAGCATCCTGGTGGTTGGGGGGGGGGGGGGGGGGGGGGGGGTGAGAACTCTCCCCTTGCATTCCTTTTTGATGTTTTATTGTATAAAAAGTACAAAACCACAACAAACTCACACCAAAAAAGGAACAAAATGTCAAGATTTGTCCTCCATTCTTCATGAAAAACCCCCATTCAGATAATCTATTAAGAAAAATCCTCCATCTCCTACAGGCTTGCTTTTAGCCCCCTTCCTGATTTGCCATCTCTCCTTTCACACTATCATGCTTAATCCACCCTTCCTTCTTTTTTCCCCCTCCATTCCATTAAATCTGTGACAGCCTTTGGTTCCCATTGCCATAACAACTGGCGCAGGGAGGTGGACTGATGGAGAGGCAGACTGAAATTAGGATGCCAAAGCACTCACCAGTGGTTTCTCAGCCCCCGAGTGTTTTAGGAATGTGGGTTCCCAGTACAGAGTGACACTCTTGTCTGAGGGGTTTTGTTGTGTTAACAGCTATGCAGGTGTAGCCATCATTATACCCACATTTATTCACTTAAACTTGATTTTATGCCTGTTTTTGATCAAATTTACAGCAGTGAGAGAGGCAAAGATTCTTGCTGAGTGAATTTATTTTAGCAAGAAGCCATTATTGCCTGCAGTTGGAAGCTTAATGAAGATCATTCAAATACATTGAGTGTGTCTGCAGCGCTCCATCTCCTCCTTTCTTGGTCATGCTGTATAGATTAGTGTCTGTGGTGGATAGCGGCTATATCACTGACAGCCCATTAGCAGCTGTCTAAATAGATGGTAAACACATCTTAATTACTTTATGCAGATGCTGAACATATACACACACATTCTGCTCTCTCTTTTCACCATTTAGCCCCTTAGTGTTGGCCAGATGGGCGCATGGCCCAGTAAAAAGCCCTCCATTACCGGCTGGACTTAACCAAACCGATCCACCCCTCAGCCCGCTTACTGAGGTCTTGCTGGGGCCACGATGGGCCCTTGTCGCCACATACCTATAATTTAGCCCCCCCAAGTGCTTTCCACATGGCCACAGCAAAAAGCTGGCCTCCATTGTAGGGGTCTGGTAATTGTAGTCTCGTTTAGAAAACCGCAAGTAGCAATTAGCACAGAGTTGGCATTATACGGGGTTGGATTTGCATCCCTGCTGGGTGCAAAATGCTGTTTTAATATGGGTTTGTTTTCCCCACATGGAATTAGCTAAAGGGGCCTTTTATCATATTCACACACCCTACTCTTCTCCCAGTCGAGCTCTGCCCACCTCTCTCTCTACATCTCTGCGTTATCTCTCTCTCTCTCTCCTCATCTTTATTTGTCCTTTTTACCTTGTAATCAGTCCTGGGTAACTTCTTTTCTTCTAAAGTCCCATGCTTTGTTTTTTTTTGTTTGTTTTTTTTACATTCACAGAGGCAGTGGACATCCTGAAGGAGATGAAGGAGAAGGAGGTGGTGCTGAATGACACTCACATCACCACCATCTTTCACATGCTAAACGCTGTTGTGGCCAAAGGCGGCGTCTCGGTCGTCCGGCGGCTGCAGGATACCATCTTCACCCTCGGACTGGCCAAGCCCACCGCTAATCTCTGCTCACCCGTGGTTTCTGCTTACCTGGACAGGTAAAACAGAATGACAAGTGGCAGTTTCATAAAACACAAAACATTCCAATTTTATGTTAAACCGCTTTTTCATTGTGGTATGCCTCATTTTTATGGCTCAAGTTGTCGGCCAAGCAGCCAACAAGCTCACTTATGTGTTTTCAGATTTGGGTCCTCATCTGCCAAAGCTAGTTGCCAGGTGTGTGTATGTATGTGTATCTCAATGAGTCACTCATCCCTCCCTGTGATCATAGCTGGGGTTATATTCTGGGTCAGTGATTCAGACAGAGAGAGGATGTGGAAATTGCTCATTTACGTTTGTGTGTGAGTGTGTACGTGTGCTACAGCCAGGTTTTGTTTGTTTGAGGATGCGCCAGCTGCAACCTCTCCCCATGAGCCCCCACCCCTGATCTCCTAAAACACCCACTGCTATCCTCCGAGGGTTTAAAAGTATGTATATGTGTGAGAGACGGCCACCAATGCTCCTTCTCATAATGCCAGTATGCAAATGAATGTTAGCAAACATCCGCTGCGTGGTCACTGGAACTGCCCCACCTTTAAACTATTCAGGATGTGTATGTTTGTCACTGTATATGTGTGTATTCTTTTTGTGTGTGTGTGTGAGAGAGAGAGAGAGCAGCTTTTAACGACATCAGCTCATTAGCATGTTAATTATGTACAGACCACTAATTGCTGGATTTACCATAGACGCTCAGTGTGCTGATAGGGACCCGTCACCACATAAACGGCATCCTGCACACATCTTATGTTCATTCACAGAGGTAGACCTTTGCAAATGATGCTGACACACACACAGAGCTGCGTTCCTCTCCTCGGCTGTTTGTGTTGCCGTAAGTCTGGTCTCCGGCACAAACAGACTTTCCAGGTTCACTCGTTAATCACTGCCTCTGTCAGATTAGCGGGCTAATTTACTCCTGGGTCATCAACAGCAGCCAAAACACAAACACGAGCAGCAGCTTACCGCGGCCCCAGCTCACAAATCAAGTGCCAGTTGTACATCCTCCAACTGATACTGCAGTGAGGCACATAGCGGTGAACACAGGAAAACTGTATAGCTGCTGGTGTCCTCGCATCATCTGTCTGTAAGAGGTTTATTTGTCTTCTTTAAGCTTGAAATGCTGGGTCAACAAGCTTAAATAGATAAAATGTTGTTTGACAGAGTTGATGCAGGAGTTACTGGCCTCTTTAATCAATAAACAGTGTACAGCATCTCTTAAAAATAACACTTTTCCTCTCCAAAACTATGATTCAACCAGATTTTGTCTGAACCTGCATCAGCATTATTGCCCTTGAATTTGAGCTTATCATGATCAAGATTATTCTCCTTATTACCTTTAAGCTCCGTTTTTCTGCTTGTGTTTCAGAGATACTTTCATAGATTTGCCTTTTATTTCAAGGTGCATTGAAAGTGTGAAATCTTCCGTTTCAAGGCATCTTTAAGCACCACACACTTGACTCTTGCCAGTCTAGATGAATCTGTTTCCTTGCTCTCTTCTCTTTTTATCATCATCCATTCGCTTCCACCTCTTCATTCCGTCAGTCAGCGGACAAACAGAGATTCAGGGGAGGGTGGAGGGAAGCGATAAAAGAGGACAAAGCAGGCATCACTCCCGCCTGCACCCATCTCATCGCTGCGTCAGCGCTAATGACTTAATGAACACTTCTCTGCCAGATTAGCCCTTGACAGCCCATCACATGCACCGCCCCGTTAGCCTTCATGCCCGTCCGCTCAGCATTGTGTGCACTAACCTGCCAATGCGCTAGCTGGCAGCTAGCTCAGATTGCCATCCTCGAGGAAGTGATTAGCGACAGTAAATGCTAATGAGTCCGACAAAATGAAAAAGTAAGAGGACGCGTGATATGGCGGCAGTGTTGTGATGGAATATGAGGAGGCGGGCACAGAGCTGAAAAGATGAGCGGTTAAGAGTCAGGAATATTCTTCATTCACCCCTACTACTTAGATCTAGAGGATGAAAAAGAAAAACTTTAGTGGATGAATGAATGTAATGTGAGCTGAAAAATCAAAGTAAATGATCTTAGAGTTGGATGAAAAGTTGGATAAATGATGCAGGAAAAAGATGCTGGAAGGTGCAATCAGCTCTACATTAGTTATCAAAGGTATCAATATACTGATGTGATTTTAGCATTGACTAGACTGTGTAGCATTAAATGTTACTTATTGTGATAAATCTCTAGAGGAAAATCGCCTGCGCCATTTTGGTTTCACATCTCCTTATGTTATCAGTCTTGTGTTCTGCTTTTTCTCAAACTCTACTTTCCAAAAGCACTTAGTAAGAGATGAAAAGAATTAGAAACTGAACGCCAAACAGTGGGCCATTTGTGACCCAATGGTTAAAGGTTGGGGGACCCAGTTAAAGTCCCCGGGCTAGCAGCTGTCATAAATCACCGTGTACCCCTAAGCAAGATCTTTACCCCCACCCCTCAACTACTTCCTGGGTGCTGGAATATGCTGGTCCACTGCTATCTAATGTAATTGGATATGGGTAATATGCAGAGGCCATTTTGCAATTAGAGAATAAGGTAAATATGATTATTCTTATTATCTAATGCCAGATTGAACCTCCTGGCTCCTAAATAAAATGGGAATATTCTTAATACATTGTGGTTTCTTCCCAAATACTAAGACTTTAAAAACTACTGAAGTTTCCCCCAATCAAACTCTACATAAGTTTCCAGACTTTAAGATCTGTGCTTCTGACTTGTTTTGATGACACATTGACATTCATTAAACATATTCCTTTAGCCATTGATGCCCTGCTGTGTCTCAAGGCTGAAAGAACTCACTTTACTTTTTTTTTCCAGCCTGGAGCATTGTTTTACAGTTGCTACATCAGGCTAGCAGCTGTCTATAAATACACTGGCTGTTTGAACGCTCACCATAGCTGATTCAATGAAAAAAACCAAAAGGAGTCAACATTGGACTGACTCTTACTGACTGGAGAGAGCTCAGAGAAGAATTAGCCGTACTTGGGTGTGTCAACGTGCAACAATCTGCCAAAGTTCAGTCACTTGGCTTTAAAATAGATAAGGGCATTAAAATATTGCAGTCAAGGAAATTCCCCCCTCACTGTGGTCTTGGTTGCAAAGAAAAAGAATAATTAACACTTTTTAAGACATAAACAGGAATACTTAGGCTTTGTAAGGTAGATTTTAGGCTGAGTTGCAGAGGTGCTCCAGATTAATGAGTTGGTGTGCTCAAACAAGGAGAGAAAACTTTACAGTCACACAGGATGAATAAGGACATTCAAGACGATGTTTAAAAACAGTGAGAAATGTAAATATTTAAGTCTCTTTAATTTCTTATGTATCACGAACAATATTTGGTTTCAAGAAAAAAAATTCTTAGTTAAAGATTACAGTTTAACAATGACTTCCACCAAAGTTATTGTTATTATTGTTTTTCATATTTTTTGCAGAATTACTGAAAAAGTTTATATTTATTTTTCTGTTTAATTTGTTTACATAGGGGTTTTTTTCATGTAAAATTTTACAGGAGGAGACAAAATGGGGATAAAGGTTTTACATTTACAACTAGATTTAGGATCTCCTTATCCAGTTTTGCTGGACTTGTGCCATCTTCGACTGTTGTTGTTTGTTGATGTTTAAATGGCATTTTTACCCCAATCTTGTGGAAAAATGATTGGTTTGTAAGGCTTAGAAGTATTACGGTACAGTTAAATGCAATAGTTTAACTTGCATTGTAAACAGAAAGGTAATGCTGCTGTATGTCTGCTGGATGTGAAGCTAGCTCTTCAAATATACAACATGTTGCTATATCAGCTAAACTTGGTCAAAGTATTTAGAAGAAGCTAAACTTTTAAGAGCTTTTTTCCCCACACTTGTTTGGGGGGAGGGATAATGTCAGTAAGTAACTGCTGTTCTTGCACACATGTAACAGCAGGCTAGTGGTGTCATGATCACAGTCTCGTTTGCGTTTGGAGACACAGACACCCCGTTCTCCTCCACACGAGGACAGTGGCTTGATAACAGACCTGCCCATCTTCTCCTGAACAAAACAATGGGACATAGATGGAGAAAGCCAGGGGGGAGTCAAAATGAGCTTTCTTGTCTAATCCTTCAGGTTTCCACCGAGCAAGCCGCTCGTTATATTTTCAGGGCTTAATTGGCTGGAAAGTGGCTGACATGCAAAGTTGGGGACATTAACAGGCCGTGCGCTGCAGTAAATGGCAACGCAAAGTGACAGTTAAATTGTACCTAGGGTAAATTATCCATCTTTCGACGTCTTTAGCTCTTTTTAGGGGGTGGATCAGCAGGCGGAGAGACGGGTTGTAATTGCAACGCCAGACCCTTTTTGGGGGGAGTTTTTTTTTTTTTTTTTAAGATGTCTCATTAGGAAGATGGGATTATAAGTAGGTGTTTGATGAGGAGAAGAATGAGGTGGACAGATAGCAGAAATTAAATGTCCGCCAACATGAAATGACGCCATGTGCAAGAATGAACTTAATGCAGCTTATAGATGCAGCTCACTGCGATCACAAACAGCGTCCTGGCGTCCACTTTTTTCCCCCTCATATTTGTTTCCCACCTCCTGCATTTGGAGTGAACCGCACACCTATGTCACCTTCCCTAGTCCCTTTCAGTCTGTGCTCTTTCTCTCATTTTCAGAAATCTCTCTTCTGTATTGTTCAATCAGACTGTTGTGCAGTTGAACAGCCTCTTGACTGGCGCAGCTGAATAATGTTGTCCCTCTTCATTTCAATTAGCGGACCTCTTTGCCTTTCAGCCTCAATAACTTCATTCCTCCTCCCTCTATCACACTCTTCTGCTCTTGCCTCACAGAACCAGACAAGGTCAAATGGTTTTGTTTTTATATATATTTATAAATTTCCAAGTAGTTGGTTATTTTGGGCACATTTTGCATCTCCGCTTGCCTAATTGATTAGAGAAAACACTTTAGAAATTATACCTGTTCACTCTCAGTCTATAACACTCACTCACTCTACCCCCTGCTTCCCCCATGGATGCCCTATCTGCTTTGACCTCTGTGTGATTGACATGGTAATTACCCAATCAACAGATTGATGGCAGCGCTGTCACAATAGAGGGGATTGAAGTGGTCTCTCATGCTCACTCACTTGCTCTCTCTATCTTCCTCCCTCTTCTTCTCTTGTTATCACTCCATCAAGCGCTCACGTCCTTCCTCCGCATGCTCTTTTGTTTGTTGGAGAGAGGTTGGCAGGATAGACCAGGCGAGAAAGAGATGGCATGAGAAGAAGAGGTGCAAGCTGCGTGTATGTTAGCGAGAGCGGTTGCCATATTTTGCGCTAAATTGCTCAGCTGTGGGGCGAGGTCATGTTAAGGGGGAGTGAGAGCTGACAGGGTGAAATCAAAAGGAGGATGGCAAGAAGGAAAAGGGAAGAGGGAAGTGTGAGGAGGAAAGGGAAATGAGAGAGGAGGAAATGAGCGGAGGTTAAAGAGATTCGGAGTGGACAAAAGAAATGGAGCACAAAGAAGGTGGAGGCTGAGCAGGGAGGGGAAAGATCAGATGACTCCTTTTATCTGCTGTATTGCTTTGCCTCTAAAAGCCTGTCCAGAGAGTCATTAGTCCCTCACAGCCAGGTGTGTGAGAGTGCGCCTGGTTGTGTGAGAATGATGTATTGGGGCCAAAAGGCTTCATCAGCCATAGTTGTGCTGTCATGAATTCAAAGGCCCGTATTGTTGAGGTGGGTCATGGTGTTTGAATTGAAGGCCACAGGGTTAACACCCCATGATACGCTCTTTATTCTCCACCCACACAATCCTGTATATGACTGATTGGATGGACCTGTATCTAACTCACTCTCTGTCCACTCTTCTGTGTGTGTGTGTCTGCAGTAAGGATGTTTCCGGAGCTCTGGAAGCGGCACTGGAGTGTCAGAAGCTCTACAACCAACTGCCGCGCATCCATGACATCATCGTAGCTCTGGTGGAGAAAGGAGAGACAGATCTGCTACAGAAAGGTTAGACATCAGTCTGCAAAGTCTGTCCCACCTTATTCATGTTTAACGTTGTGTACATAATCATGCAGCACAAACTGGGCCTTTTTTGCTGGTATAATTGGTCCCATTTTAACATCAAAGTGACATTGAGAAACTATTCTTTAAAAACATAACAAAATTAGATCAAAATAATAATTTATACTTTGTTAGTTCCAATTAGGAAATTCATTCTCTGCATTTAATCCATCTCAAGTTTAACCTGAGAGCAATTTGAGCGCCTGAAGAGCAGTTGGTGGTGGTTAGGGACCTTGCTCAGTGGCCCATGGTGGTTCACCTGAGTGCTGTGTCGGGGTCTCGAGCCCAGGTCTGCCGCGCCAAAGCCTGCAGCATTGCCACGACATTGCCACTAGATTACCCACTCCCCCCCAAAGTTAGACATGAATTAAAATAGATTTCACTGTAATGTGTGACGGCAACAACTTATTGGTCCAGTAAATACCACCACCACCTGTGGGGACATGCATGTCATGATGGCATTACCTGTGCATCCTACGGGCTGTGCTGGAGTGTATTTTCTGACAGCCGCTACTTTGATAGAACTTGGCTGGCTTACTACTTTTGATTGGACCGTGAGCATCAGCCCAATACAGCTGGACAAGGATTGAGCTCTCTCCTGTTTTGATGACTTAAAAAAATTAATCTGTCCCCCCATCTTTTTGTCTGAGTTTTCAAAGTCCGTGTCAGACATTACAGCTGGTAAACATGTTTCTGTGAAGAAGAACTGAGCTGCACCCACAATGTAACCTGCCTGTAGCATCCTCACTGAGAATTAGCATGTCCACCCCAATGTTGTGTTCCAGTCTGTGCCGGACTGGAACACAACACAACAGTCTGCAACTCCTGCAAACTGATTTTGCAGTTATGTTCAAAAGCCAGATGTTGAAGGCTTATGATGTTATGAAAGTTCAGAAAAGGGGGCCCCTCTGTCACAGTTTACAGCTGGATTCTTGTCTCTCACTCAGCCTCATCCCACTTTTTCTCCTGATTGATTCAAACCTTTCGTCATTCCTTTGTAAGTGTGTACTCAAAGCACCCATTCAGTGTTTCTGCATTTAATGCATACGTAATAAGTTCCACCAGTTCCAAGAGCGTGAATAGGGCGAGAGGGTCAGAAACATTTTGACCAGGGTGGTAATGAGCACATCAGGCAGTCACATTTGGATCAGTCACCCTGCATCTCGACCACAGCACTGTGAAAAGGTCAAGTTCAATGTGCCACAAGGCCAAGCGGCTGAGTGTGTGAGGGTTGAAGCTCTGCAATGTGGAGCACCTCTTCACCTTATTCCCTTTCATTCCCACACATCCCAAATGATGACACATCCTCGGCTTGTCACAGCACCCTCAAACACAAAGCAAGTTCGACGATTTTCAGGCCAAGGCCCCGTGATGCAGTACCGACCAGAAACAAACCTAACACTGAATTATTATGTTTCCCACTTTATCGTTTAAAGCACGCTGTAGCAACGACTTTTGACTCAAACCTCTGAATCCCACTAACCCTGACTTCAGTGTGAGAGTGCCGCAGCCTCCTAAACAATGGCTCGTCCTGAGCACTTGTGCTTCAGGACAGCCTGAAAACCCACCTTTTGCAATAAACACAAAAAAGCTTGAACCTGAATCTTTAAGCAGACTAGCTTTCAATGATCCCAAAACACTTTTACAAAAGATTTTCACTCACATTTCCGACCTTGGTTTGAGTTGAGGCTTTAACACAAAACAAAAATGATGGGTTATGTGAGACTTCAGCAGCCATAGCAACCACTGAGCTATTTTCCAATGAGAGGAAGGACACAAAAGAAACTTTCAGCTTGAAGGTCTTCAAACTTAAGTTGATAAACCAGGATTTTCACATAGAAGAGAATTGTGGTCCAAATTGTCAGAAACTTGCCTGCAAACCTGTCCATATTACATCTGGAACACAGATTAATTCCTGAGGGATTTCAGCCCAAAAAGTAGCACATTGTTCTGTTCTCAAGTGAGAGCAAGTAAAGGGAGCGGGATTACTTTGTTGTCCTTGGCTTTGCTGAACATGCAGGTCTGTTTGGATAACTGAAAGTTTGTAGTTTGTGTGTTTGTGTGTGCATGCTACCTGTCCTGAAGCTGCTGGACAGAGATAGTACGTTACGCTGAGCAGAGCGCTTTAACAAGTTTACCAGGAGAGCTTAGGCTTTCATTCGGGACTCATGCACGGGTGTGTGTGTGTGTGTTTGTTTGTTTGTTTGGGAGCAGTCTTGATCCGGCTGCTTTGTGCTCGGGACATTGTGTGTAATAATGCAGTCTGAGGGAAATGATGAAGTGTGTGGTGTGTTTGATTACTTCCGAGAGGTTTATGTTTTTTTTATTCATGACCTTTCTCTGCTCTGTTTCTCCTCAGCTATGGACTTTGTTAGTCAGGAGCGGGGAGAGATGACTATGCTGTATGATCTGTTCTTCGCGTTCCTTCAGACAGGCCGTTACCGCGAAGCTCGAAAGATCATTGAGGTAAGCACACATGCTCATGTAACCACAGAGGAGCTACATTGGTGTTTTTTCAAACTACTACTTCCAGGAACACGTCCCCCATTGTTTCCTTTTTGGATATAAAAACAAGTTTTAAACATAAAACGAGGACTGATGAATGAACTTGGATAATTTGTATAAAAGTACCTGATACATGAACTCCTAACCGAATATCAATGGAAGACAAGCATTTCTTATTTTCTGTCCTCATCACGACTCCTTATTTGAAGTTTATTTGAATGAAACTTCATCAGTTATCAACAGAACATGGGCTTCTCATTTTTAGTGAATCTACTGAGCATAAAATGGTCCCCCCCCCATCTGCAAGACTGTCATGAACCTCAGCCTGAGGCTTGCAGAGGACATGCGGGATTGAATTGCCATCCTCTTTTTTTTTGTTTTTGTAAATCATCTGACCTGAATATTTCATTAATATTTATATCTTTGTCATCTTAAGTCCTCTATAAACCCTGTAGATTAGTGTGAGAAAAAGAGAGAGGCAAAGCGGACAGATAAGAAGCGATTTTCACATGGATAAAACCGGAGGGCAGCAGCGCAGAGAGAGGTTGATGAACAGATGAAAAAAGGGATGAGCCTGACATCAGAGAATGAAAGACAAGGCCATTATGTTGTCTGATCAGGATGAGAACAAAACAGAGGCTGGAATCTCTGAACTCCCTCACTCTGACATGACTGTCTCCTGTCCTGGTGTGCACTGGAAGAGGGATTTGTTCCTCATGAGGATTCAGGACCTCTTAAATATTATCACCATGTTTTTATTGTGATTGTGGATTGTATGGCTGCTATCCTACTTATAATACTCTACTACATGCCAGTAATGTGTGAGATTGTTTCTGCTTTGTACGAAGACTAGATGTACAGTTGACCTGGTCAAGGAACAAACAGGTCTGATTTTAATCCCGTTGACATGTTATGGAGGCATTTCAACAGTCATTACATTAGTGGAAACCCTCATTGTCTTTGAGCTGGTAAAGGAAACAATATTATCATCTGAGGTTATTTTTATCTCTTTTATCTGTAGGAACTGTGTCATTAAAGGTTAGATCTTTGCTTGTATGCTTCATGTTGACGATGCCAATGATTTGCTTGAGATGTACTTCTTTTGCCTCACGATTAGCAGGGCTTTCATTATCATACAATTGCAGTAATTGCCATACAAATAATTGTGATAAACAAGTCAGTTTTCTTTTTTTTTGTCAGTTTTATTCCCTTTTTCCCATCTTTTAGCTTCAAATCCAACATATCTGGCTGCTCCGCAATCAAAGAAATGGGCCGTGTTTACACATTTTGACTAAACAAAGATATTCTATTATACAGTATGGCTTAGGATGGCCTCATTTTATAGGGTGGTGTCCTATAAAAAAGGTAGAATTAAAAGCTTTATAGGGTAACTGTTTTTTATTGTGACTAAAGTTGTATATCATCATAAATAACATTTTGATTGACAAATCTGATGTTCGCGTTTATGACTGTAAACACAGGTTTAGAAAAAAAAGCACAGGTATAACTGACTGTACTTGTTTTAATTAAGTCATTTGAGTTGTCAAAAATGGTAATGTAAAGCCTTTCTAAACTGGTTTAAAAAAAACAAACCAAAAAAACCCTTGCAACTGAATTTAGTCCTGTGTAAAATCCCTGCTGCAATAGTTGCAGGTATTTATCAGCTTCAGCTCCAGTCAGATTCAATGGAATCACAAGGCATGGGTGCACTAACATTGTGTTGCAGTCAGGGCTTCAAGAGTGGGCACAGTTGATACTTTTGGTTACGTAAACACACATTTGCTAACTGTAACATCTGTTATGCCAGTTTTGAAGCCAATGGCAGTAACTTGGGGTCAACAGTCTATAAAACAGCATGTCTCAATGTCAGTCCTGCTATGTGGGAGGGACATCCCCCAGTCAAAAATAATGAACCAGCCTAATTACTGTGTTAGAGAGTTGTGCTTCTCAAACTGATAAATCATACATCAGTGGGATGTCATTTCTTTATATTGTCATTGTTGCAAGCTTTTCCTCCACTTTTCCGGTGTGTTGGTAATGCCAACACACCGGACAGACTGCCGACTGTTGCAGTTGTCGCCAAAAAATGGGGCCGGGCTGATCAATCGGCTTCAGTCTCGCCGACATGGTGAGAAAAGTGCCCAAAAACACATCGAGACGACTCCAGACTTGGGTGAACCTTCTGCGCATCCGCAAAAAATAATGTTGCCAGAACAGCAGGCAGCGCTGATCTATATTGTGGCCCCAAAAAGCGGAAATGACGGACCGTTTCTGAAGACGAAAACACGTAAAAGCTGATGCTGCTGTTGTAAGCGTTGAGCGAGGACTGCTCACTAAGGTCCCAATACGATGCCAAACGATGTTTGAGAGTTTGTCCGCTCTTCATCTGGTTTGTTTACCTTCACTTCGTGTCTTCTCGTTTGCTGATTCGCCAGCAAGGTCAAGCCTTCTCCAATATGATTGGTCAGCCCATCACAGACTGAATGACTGGCTGACAACGATTACACATGTTCAGTCGGCTGAAAAGAACGCCGACGGTGCTGGTGGCCGACAGATGGCCGACAACACAGAACACACCAAACTGACTTACGACCCCGACTTCAGAAGACTCCACGACCACACCAGCCGAAAATCGGCCCGGTGTGTCTCTGCCTTTAGAGTTAGTTTTTGGACAGGTTCTGAATACATGTTAGAACAGAGAAACCAAACATGGCTTAAAGGCATATGCCACCTCTGGGTGAAATGGAGCCCCTCCCCCCACAGTCCCCTGAGTTGGACAAGTGGGCAGAAGCATTTTTTTAGCTGACCCAGTCATTCTCTGAATCTCGCAGCACTGACTTTAGCTTAGCTTATCGTAGTTGCTGTAATCGGGTGGTTTCTAATAGCATCACTTGGCAAAAGTTAACTAATTAACTCAAATTTTTTTCCAATTACGTTTCGTGATCTGCACATTCTGATCGAGTACAAACGAGAAGCTGATTTCACATCAAAGGACTGACTAGGCGGTATTCAATAGGGAACTATATGCTGCGGAAGTAGAGAGGGAAAGCACCGTGGATAGTAGCAAAGGCAGCACGCATGCGCAGCATCCCCAACTTCCGTAAACAGGGTTGCCGCCATGCTGCACATGCGTGATGCCTTTGCTACTATCCGGAGAAGGGTCTATCTGCGGCTCGCAAGACAGGGGCATTCGTAGAGTGGGCGTGTCATAGAGTGACGTTACTCGACGACACGCCCACCAGGCCAATGATAGCACGGTAAAATGTAGCCCTACCCCTGACCCTTCCCCTAAACCTAACCAGACCCACCCACAATGTGACACGCCCACTATAGGACACGCCCACTATACGACACACCCACTGGGTTGCAAGCCGCAGATAGATACACTTGACTATCCGCGGTGCTTCGCCTCTCTACTTCCGCATGTTTGCCTCATGTTTGTACAGTGCAAGCAAAACTTTTTACATGGCATATTTACCATTTCGGATTGTTTATTAATGCAGCTTTGATGCATAAACAACAGGTTGATGTGAGTTTTGTTCTGTTAAAGTTTTCAGTTTCAAGAGTTTTCTTTCTTTGGAGTGCAATAAGGAAAAACATCAGAAGTTCCTTTTCACTTGACCTGCATAGATTTTTCTTTTAGAAATAAGTCTCAGAATAAAAAAAAAAAGAGAGAGAGAGAGAGAGAAGAAGTTCACTTCTGCACTGTGTTTTCCCCCTTACATCACGATGGATGTCTGGTGACTACAATAGAGTCATATCTCTCATCACTTAAATATGCATACTTACACACTCACTTAGACGCACAAATACTTTTTTCCCCTCAGAGAGAGTCAAGTGGCAGTCCAGAGTGGTGTCTCTCTTTAGGCTCTGTTTGGTATAATTGGCAGCTGATTAATCACAGCTAATTAAATGTAATGATAGAGAAAGGTGGCCAATTTTGAGCTAAATGGTCATAGTTGGGTAGGGGATTGTCAGGTGGCCAGGCCTATTATTGCGGCACACGTGTGTGGCGTATGTGTGATGGTCAAGGTTAGGTAGTATTGCTAAAGAGTGGTGAGCCATTATGTGTTTTTATGTCAGGGAGAGGGGTTTGTGGGTGTGTGTGTTGGCTAAGTGGCTAGGTGATTAGTGGAATTGGAACATTAGGAATTGAGATGGAGAGGCTTTGTAAAGTGGAGGTGACGGGGTCTGCTTTTTTGCTTATCTGTAGGTATATGTAAGAATGAAGAGAAACGTGTAAAGGTGTTTTAGCACCTACAGGTCACAAAAAAACACTTTGAGGCAGCTGGGCTGTAATACTTTGCTCTTTTGTGTGTGTCCTTGAAAATTGTTGTGATAATCTGACCTGTTGGACATTTTCCCCATCATCTTTCTCTGGAAGTGGTTTTTGTGTTTTTCCCTGTTTGTCTCTACTTTGAATTCTTTTGATCTACATGCGCCTTCTTATTTCTGAGGATTTTGTTTCTATCCAGATTAGGGAGATTTTGTCCTCATGGACTCAGAGCCCAAATACATTTATGTGAGTGTGTGTTTGCGCATAGTTATGCTGCTTTGAGCCCTCAAGACTTTTCTAAGTAAAGGGAATCAGAGGCAAAAAGATGGAGCACTTGCACTGGGCCTTAGTCTCTAAGAAGATTAGACAGATTGAGAGAGAGTGAGTGCTACACATTTTAATTTGTCCCTTTGGCTGGTTGGGTAAGAACATAATGCCTTTGCCTGGGACAGCTAGAGGGATGTAGAGGCAGGGGGAAAGACTGAGGAGGAGTGGGAGAGATTTGGAGGAAGAGGGAGGGATTGAGGGATGTGGGGATTGAAAAGGGAAAGGATGACGACAATAGTGATGGACGGTTGGAGAGAAGGATGAGGCCTGTCTTCTTTTTTTTTTTTTTACGTCCCTCTCACGGTATGATGGGCGTCCATCAAAGAGGCCAGCGAGGATTGAGTGCTGTTGATCCTCGTTCAGATTAACTTCCAGCCACATCGTTCTGTGTCCCTTTTTTTTTTTTCTTAGCCAGATTACCATGAAGAGAGGGAGGGTAAAATTTCTCGATCCTAGTCTTATTCAGATTGTCTCAAAGCCCCAAGAGAGAGATGAAATCCGGATCACTGCTTTTGCATGATAATAATCATCCAGGCACTGCACATATCAGGCAAAATCACAGCTACATGAGCCTACAGATCAATCTATGTCAGCCTTTATTGACAGCACAAATACTCTGCTTATCTACATATCATTGCTGTTCTGAAAGTAGAAACCAATCTCTGGAAAATGGAAGACTAGTGGTGCAGATGGCTTAGCGTCAGAGCATTTTAAAGCCGGTCCTATTGTTGGATCAACTTCAGTGGTACAGAATAGAGAGTGAAGAAAATTCCTGAAAATTCCTGACCTGAAAATTTTTAGAATATGTTTGATCATGTTTACTAGTTATCTATTAATCATCAGTCAGTCATCAGTCAGTCAGACTATTGACTAATTTCTTCTCATTTTTTAATGGTGTTTTCAAAATGTATTTATTTGTCTTTCCTTTTTTCAACCTGTCTGTATGCGATTGACAAAAAGGCAAACAAATTATTTCAAATGCATATTCTAAATGAATATTGAAGAAGAAGAAAGCTTAGGTCAGCTCTGATTGTTCAGGGAAACGTACGAAGCTCAGTTAAACACAATATTAACAGTATCTTTTGGTCTGTGAAGTGATTTATGTATTCACCGAAACTTCTGCAGTTTGCTGTATTTTTGCCTGAGCAGAAGAATTACCTTCGGTAATAATGGAAAATCCTATCACAAAAGGGGTCTGCTACATCGAATTTACGTAATAAAAAAACAAAAGAAACTGATTTTCCATTGCCTCTGTTATCTTTGTGACATGTTCAAGTGCTGCTGCAGTCAGAATTAAACATGGAGGCAGCGTTCAGTTCACTTTATTTCAGTTCAATTCAATTCATTATTATATAGCACTTTTCTCAGACACGGGGTCACACAGTACTTCTCAGTGATGATGTGGAACATGTGGAACAAATTCCCAGAAAACTGCAGGTCTACTGAAACTCTCAGCAGTTTTAAATCAAGGTTAAAAACCTTTTTATCTTCTGCTGCCTTTTGTCAAAACAACATTTATTATTTTATTTCTTTATTTTATTCTAGATTTTTCTGTTTTTAATGAATTTCTCTTCTATTTCTCTTTTAAAGTTTGTTTTCTTCTGCATCTGTAATGCTTTTAATGTTTCATGTAAAGCACCTTGAATTGTCCTTGAAATGGGCTGTACATACAAACTTGCTTTGCAACGTGAGGGTACCCAGCAGGGGCGGCTCTTGTCAGCGCTGCTTCTTCATGTTGGTGTGAGGCTTCTTTTAAAGACTGACGATTTTCTGAAAGATTACAACTCTTTCTGAAACCTTTTCTATCTCTGCATCTCAGAAAAAAATTAGAATAATCTTTTTTTAAGGTTTTGTGGTAACACCTTCAGCATTTTTGTGGATTATTTGACTTTCCCCTAATGTTTATAAATGTATGTTTTCTAAAGCTAGAATTGTTTCTTGAAAATCTTAATCCAAGGCAAATGTCACATCAAAAGCACATGGTGGATTTGGAGGTAATTGGTAGCGCTACATTTCTAGCTTTTATTTATTAGCTGCAAAACCACTCAGGGATGAGCAAACATCATGGAAGTACATTTTTATTATTGCAAAAGAAAACTGTTAAATTCATAACCATGATAGTCAGTCATGGCTCCGAAGGGCCTGTTATTTTTATGCCAAAAATACCCCAAAAATATTAAATGAGATGCAAAAATAAAGGTAAATGAAGAGAAATGAAGAAATGTTAGACATAAAGAAGGAGATAGAAGTGAAACCCAGAACAAAACAACCATGATGGCTATGAATAGAGGAAAAATGACCTCGGAGATGAAGAATGGCTTCAGACCTCAGATTATGATGACATGTTAAATAATGAAATGGTTTGTGGTATTATTGTCTTTGTTTTTCAGTCTGGATGTTTGGGTCCTTGACTGGACAAATAAAGGCAGTCCTTGAACTCATCTACAGTCAGGGTGTTGCCATTTTTATAATCCACCCTATGCCACACCTGCTTTAAAAGACAAAAGCTCTTTTTGTAAACACATCTATTTTCAAAACAACAGATCTATTTGCGTGCATTGTTTTTTTATGCATTTCTATATATTGTTATTATTGGTGCACATTAAATTATATTAGATATTTGGATCATGGCTTAAGTTGAATTGCTTTAACCTGTGTATATCCCACTTGTGGTGATTGAGGCCAGTGTTGTAAAATACTCCAAACAGGGTTTACATTATATTTAACAGTTTAAGTAGATTAGATATTCATCTGTTTTTCTTTTCTGAAGCTGTATCATCTGTTGTCCTTTTGTAGACCCCTGGATTGAGAGCAAAGCCTGGACGTCTGCAGTGGTATGCAGACAAATGCATTGTTACAAACCAGGTAAACCCTTCACACACACCCACATATATATGTGCACATCTAAGAAGGAACAAAAAAAAAAAAGAACAAAGAAAAAAACGTATAAACTTGTAACATAGTGAATATTGTGTTTGTGTGAATAGATGGAGCCGTTGGAGCAGATGGTGGACATAACAGCCAAGCTGTTTGAATGTGACAGAGATGAGATGTACAGTTACGTCCTCAAGCTCTGCAGTAAGTCTCTTTCCTTCATTACTCTGCTTGTCTGTTTCCCTCGGTGTCCTCTGCTTTTGCGACCTCCCACCTTCTACCTTTGCTCGGTGTGCGACGGAGCTGGATCGGTCAGGAGTAAACAGAAGACGTGGTGTGATTGCTGCAGGGGAGAGCAGACTTGATAACGAGTGATTGGAGTGTTAAAGCTGATTGTCAACCCATTACCCCCACTTCCCTGCACACACACACATTAGTTGGTGTGTTTGATAAATGACAGCATAGTTGAGGGTCGCTCAGTTGATCAGATCAGAGCTTTGATTGCCTTCTCTCAGCATGGAGTGCTTTGTCAGAAATACCTCTTTTGTGGTGACTATTTAGCACATATGTATGCATGACACAGCTTTATAACGTATAAAATCTTTTTTTCTAATTCCCCCTACACACACACACACAACGTTGTTTCTGTTTTCAGAGGAGACAAACAACTGGCAGAAAGCAGAGGCCACATGGACAAAGATGCAGGAGGAGAACGTCATTCCCAGAGAGAGGACGCTACGTTTGCTCGCAGACATCCTGAAGAATAATGGCCAAGAGGTTCCCTTCGAGGTGCCTGAGGTAAAACTCCAGCTTTGTAAGATGTGAATTTATTATTTAGAGTAATAATTGCCAGGAGGCTCCAGTAGGGAAAAAGCAAAGCAGGTAAATCTGAAAGCAAACACCACTGTCAGGAGCTCCAGGCAAGTCTGAGGTACAGCATAAATCACAGCACAGGATGCACTAAATATATTTCTCTGAATCAATTAGTTTAGTTTTCACTAGTTTATCCAGCCAAATATGCCCCAGCAATGTGTGATAAACTACATAAACAAACATCAACCTTCAGCATAGTAATCCTTTTGTTTTTTTTAGTTACCTGATGGTGTTTGGTTTAAACATAGAAGGGATTCTTTACTAATCCTTGGCTTGTAGTTGCTGTTACTGTTGTAACAAGTTCTGCTGTGATGAGCAGGGATTGAAACAACTTGGCTTTTTTTTTTTTTTTTTTTTTTTTTTTTATCAATCAGCTCTTTGTTTTTCACCTCTGATCCACTCTAGAGAAAACTCATGTGAACCTCTTGTATCTACGTTCTCTTCTGGTCACCACCATCATAGGCTAAGGTTGGTTTGACAGTAGATTGAATGTTTAATTGACATCTTTTACGGTTTGAGCTGTTCATGCTCATCCTGGCTGCTTCCCACCTTCCTGCAGCCCTGAGAACCAAATCAGGTTCTTTGGACTTCTGGTCACGATGCTTTCTGGATGTCTTACAAAGGTGGTCTTCCACACATCTGCCTTTGGAAAGATGCCTCAGGGAAGATCCAGCTGTCATGCTTTCTACTTTAAGTAAAAAGGTCCCCCTTTTCTTTAAAGTGTTGGTCATCCAGCCCTACAACCAGGGTGTCAGGGGCTACTTGGATGACTACTTCTCCATGATCTCCAAAAGAACGGGGACACCTACTTTAAGCTCAAAAATGAAAAATGGTCAGCAAGGTCGAGAGGGAAAGTGGGATTGGACCTGCATTTCGAGGCTGGCTTGGTAACACTGTGGTATCATTCAAGGTGGAGATCTGGGGGATTTGCAGTTCCTCTGACTGATTTGCAGCAGAATATTGATTAACAATTTATTGATAAATTTATAAACTATACCAATAATTCAATAATAGAGGTGCTCTTGTACATGATTCGGTAACACATTATGACGTCAAGTATGTACGATTCTCATATTTGGCAGAAAAAAAATTCTGTTGTTAACTGATTAATGGATGATTGATAATAAAACATATATGACAGATGAAATAACTTTTATTAATAATTTGCTTTATGTCTTTTATGGAGCATGCAGCTACATCCATAAGAGTTTCCAGGCTGTACCTTACTGCTGTAGTTACTGAGAAGACAGCAGTGAGGACAGAAGATTGAATGGAGTCAGAGCTTCTATTTGTTTTTTGTTTTTTAGCTCTTAACATAGTGATCATATGAATAACACTCTAAATGAGGTTATTAATATGATCAAACTTTCTAGTCGTATACTGCATCGGACAATTTAATTGGCCGGCAGACCAATCAGTTGGGCTCTTGGAACATATTAAACCAATTCCCAAAGATGTAGATTAGAGGATTTGCTGAATATCCAGTAAAACTTATAGTCACAAGGACGCATCCACAACTGAAACTGTAATCCAAACCTGTACAAACACTGACACTGTGTAATATGTTGTACATGCTCGTTGTAGGGCTGCTGTGCAGCACCTGTTGTCTTGTGTTGTGTACAACCACATAAAAGTGAAGCTGTTCTCCATCACCCCATATTTTCTCTCTGATTAAACACCACAAGTATTTTTTTTCTGAATTAAAAACTGTTGCTCACTGAATAGATTAACCAAAGAGCAAGTTGACCCTGGCCTCTGATTTTCACAGCTAACCCCCCAAAACTCAGCAACTCTTATCAGCTGCTCTCCATGCAGCCCCCCCCCCCGACAGCCCTCCACTTTAAGCCTCTGTTCATTACATGCAGAGCAAACAGGATTGAAGCTCCGATCTAGAGTGTGGTCAATCAGACAGGCAGGCTGGTGAAAGGAATTACAGCTTGATCTGTCTATAAATCTGTAATGCCCGACTAATTTAGCCAGCAGCTAAATGCCACCATATGGCTGCTGCTTGATGCTCAGCTGGACTGAAATTAAGTGAGAATCAGATTTTTTTTCATCTCTGTGATTTAATTACAGTAAGAACAAAGAGTTTTGCTCGACGTTTGTATTTTCTGCTGCTTTCCTCCTCACTGCTCTCCTCGTCGTTGGTTTGCATGCTCCTGCAGCGTGAAGCATGATGAGACAGGAAGTGATTGCTGTTGCCTGAAGCAACGAACTTGGTGACCCCCAGAGGCTCTCCAGTTGACACCCCCTCACTCCAACACACACCCCTCAACGCACACACTTTTTCTGTGCCCCCAGGGTGCCAGACCTAATTTGCCCCCAGCCAATACAGCTTAACCCCCTCCCCTCACTGCTTTATGGGTGACCGAGCATTAGGGGACCCTGCTCTGGCTCCCCGGCATTATTGCACCATCATATACACACATACACACACACACACACGCTCTTCAACAGCTGAAAGCATTTTCAGACTGAAAATTTCACTGTTTTTATAGAAACATCAAATCAAGTTTCAGCGTTGTTTTCTGTGTGCGTGTCATTTACAGACGTGGTACGAGCAAGCTGCTACCGCCGCACAGGTCAAGCCCCCGCCACCAACCCCGACAGCAGAAAGCGGTACTGATTACCACGGCCGTCTGCTGACTCTCTGTAAGAAGGGCAAGGCTAAAGGTAAGCAACGGGGGGTCGCCACAT
This sequence comes from Atherinomorus stipes, assembly GCA_023101725.1. Lineage (NCBI taxonomy): Eukaryota > Metazoa > Chordata > Actinopteri > Atheriniformes > Atherinidae > Atherinomorus > Atherinomorus stipes. Next base: position 1,277,515 of record JALJCO010008534.1, on the reverse strand, counting down.
ATGTCATAGAGCACCGTTAAACACAAAGGAAGCTGGTTTTAAATTTATAAACCATCAGAGGTGTTTACAATTTCCATTTCCAGTCCCCTGAAACTTCCCATCAGGATTCAGATGGCCTTAATTGTGTACTTTTTATGAAATGACTCAATAATAATCACTCATTTTTGTGTAATGATGTGTCCCATTCAAGTGATATCACAAGCATTATTAAAGTGGGAACAGTCAGCTGGATCTGACGACTTTGCAATGTGAACCACATCTGATAAATGTAAATATTTTGCTCATGTGATGCAAAGCCAAGTAATGTTTTCCACTTAGTGCGCTTGGAGCAGTTCGAACTTTGCAGACTTGCAATCATTTCTGTTCACGCTCCAATTTAGGTAAAGGTCATCCGTCATATCTGTGTGTTCTTTATATCAGAATAAGGAGAAAAGGGGAAAAAAAAAAGAAGTTCATGTGCTGGCAGAACAAGTAAACCTTTTTTAAAAAAATGAAATGTCAGTGGAAATAAATTCCTTATTCAGTCCTTTTACAGTCGCATTGTTGCTAGTTGGAGTGCTGGATCACAGATATTCCCACAGTGGTCATGCTTATATCGTGCCCACAGACAGCCTTATAGTGGGCTGGTAACACAGGTAGACATCTAAATCTGATTGGACCACTTACAAAAAAAACCTGTTTGACTCGGATTGTTTGTCAATATCTGAGGAAAAATCTGATTTAGATGTCTACAAATCTGATTTCTTCTCTTTATTAAGATGTTCTAACTCATACGTTTTACCATTTATGTTAACTTGTATCTGTCATCAAAGGAGCTTTAAAAAAAGGCCTTCATTTTGCATACATTAGGTAGCACCTGGTTTAGAATAAAACTTTGATATTGTTTTTCACTGCTGTTTCTACAGATTTCTTAATTTAATGAGGGTTAATTGGATTTTTTTTTATTATTAAATCCTGTACAAATGTCATTTTAACTTTCTCCCCTGCTCTCCTCTTTCTGCAGAAGCATTTGGGATGCTGAAGGAGGCTGAAAAAAGGGGCGTGGCATTACCCCCCTCTCCATATGACCACCTGATCCGTGCACTGTTGGCTGAGGGAGCCATTGAGGATGCATTAGTTGTCAAGGGAATGTAGGTGTTCACACAAAGGAGTATGTAAAAAGAAAAAAAAAAAAGTCATGAAAAGCTAGTCACACCTCGTAAATGAGTAGCAGTGCAGTACACTCGTGCACACTGCTTAGCGTTTTCGCCATCTCTCCTACAGAAGCGCTCTTTCTTGTGCTTCCTCCTCCTCCTTGAGAAGCTTCGTTGTAGAAGCTAAGGTTATAAATTGCTTAAGTTAAATGTCAGGCTGATGTAAAGGATGTACTCCAAGAGTTTCTTCAGGTCTCTCAAACAGAGAGAGACTTTGAAGAAGAGGTTTTTGTAGCTCACCGTCTGGTGTGGTTCTCTGAGGAAATACGAGTCCAGTTAGACTAATCTCTCTGTATTGGTCCTTTTTACTCATACTGTATCTAACATCAACCAAACGTCTACAAATCATCCACCTCGCTGCTTTTGTAGGCTCGGATCGTCACAACGTGTCACACTTAAAATCTGTGGAGCATTTAACGTCAGGACAGACAGATGGCTCTGCTTTTTATTTTGGTTCTGGACATGAAAAATACCAAATGCAACATGTAGTGTAGTTAATGCTCTGCTCCTTCCCCGTCATCTTCAGCTGGAGGCAGCTGAGGTCACGTCAGGCTAAAGCTGCAGCTCCTCTGTAGACATGAGGATTATAAAACTGATTGTATGTTAACATTCTCAACTCTGCTGGATATGAACAATGGTTCATGCTAAGCCTCAAGATACACACACGCTCGGATGTTCAGATTAGTTTTGCTTTTCTGGGAAACGGGTGACTTTGTGCAGAAATCTCAGTCTTCTTCCAATTAGTAATGTATCATGTGTTGTTGTGTTACCGAGGCCATATCAGGGCTTGAGCCTGGAGACAAATGGATGTACGAACGGAGGTATTACAGATGCAAGCTTAGCACAGAGCGGATCTTCTCTGATGTTTGTCTTTTTAGGTAATCTCCTACTTTTACTTTATCTCCTTTTGTCCTTTTCTTTATATCACTTTCTTTCCACAGAAGAAAACACAGACGCAAAGAGATAATAACATAATGACACACACTGAGAAAAGCGCTGTAGTGACTAGATTGAACAGAAAGAGGGGAAAAAAACATGTAAAAACATCCATTACACTATCAGTCTCTTCCCAGTTTTCTGCTCTCTACATGGTTCGCTCTCTTTTATTACAAGAATAATCATATCAATTTTAGACCCGTGTTTCAACAAGCACAAGGCAATATGAGTGATAACCCATCTCCAGTCTCTGTTTGAATTGGTTTATGGCATCCCCGCCTGGATAAAAGCTTAGTTTATCTGCACTCTTAATGAGAAGTGAAATGAGCTGAGAGGAGAGTCGGGGAAAAGATGGAAATGGGAAGGAAAGGATCGAGATAAAAGGGGCTAAATAGGAAAAAAAGGAGTGAATGAAAGGAGGAGGGCTAGATTTAATCATGTGTGGGGATAATGAAGATGCTATAGGCATTAATTCTCAGTGCATGAGGGTGTGTGTTTGTTTTTGGGTAATCTGTACAGAATTGAGCAGCAGGGTGCTTATGGTGAGATTAAGGGATTGGGAGAGAGTGATGATGAGAGAGAGAGAGAAAGAGGCAGAAGATGACTTCATTGGCTAAAACGTCTAGAAAGAGGAGGAGAGTGGTGGGGAGCGTGTGTTTGGGAGGAAAAAAAGGTGAGTGAGAGACCGCCTGGAGAGATTTTCTCCCACTTGATAAGAATAATTCTGACCCACACCCCTGCTGTTCAGTCTCCACGGCAATCAGCCAGCGACCCTGTTACTGCTCCAATCTTTGTCGTGACCCTGTCACAGCAGCTGCCGGATGCTGCTTGGCCTGGTGTCGCCGTGGTGATAAGGATTGCCAGCCTGATGCTCAATTGAGTGAAAGGATTAATCTGGTTGCAGGGCTATAATGATAAATAAAAAATAAAAAAAGGCAGGAGGCAAGTTTGATTGAGGTTTTAGTGGCAAAGAAATGAAAAGAAGGAGGGCTTGAGAGGACAGCAAACATGTATATACACAGTAAGGGGAAGGAGGAGATGGTGGGGAGCTCCTGGAGCCCTCAGCACTGTAGCGGTTAGTCTCTTCAAGCCTCAACCTTATATAATACCACATACAGATGTTCAAAAACGCACACAAGGGAGCTCAGCAGGAAGAAACATCACATATTTAGCGACATCAATCAACTGCTTGATGTCTGTATTGTTTTCAGGTCACAGCAGGCTGCCAATCAGATTTGCCTCTATTGTCTTCTCTGTCTTATATCTTTCAGCTCATGTGTTTATCCTTTCTGTCTCTGTGGAGTTTAATGCTTTTCTAAATGTGATGCCTCATAATAACACAGAATTCAAAGCTTAAGATGTCACATAGATAGGTCAGTCATTCCAGATTATGAAGATTTGCTCTTAATGGTACTCCATAGTATCTGCTTTAAAGTTAGAAATAATGGACTTTCTTGTAGCATCAGTCATACATGGATAAAATCTATCATGTATACATGATCTGATATAAAGATATCACAATATAAATAGGTACATTTTTTTCATTTTCACAGAAACATCCCATCCCACAAGGGATTACATGATACATGAACAAAAAAGACATAAATCCTTCTGCCCCAAACGCGTTACTTGTGCAAAAATAGAGCACAAGAGAAGCCTTTCTTCTTTTCCATTAGTTGTTGGATTATCTGACAGTGAAATTGTGTTGATTCTGGAAGCACAAACATGTTCAGGTAAAGATAACTGCTGGCGATGATGTATTTGATTCAGTGTCTTAAAAATCAGGAAAATAGTCATACAGCAGGATTTTGATGAAAAATTCCTCTGAAGTCAATAGTAACCTAAAACATCTCTGCACATCGATTTGTCGCTTAAATCCCAACATATAGAGGCAAATGTCACAATTGTTAGCTTCTTTGTTTGCATTTTTCTTTTGTGCTCCTCTGTATCAAAACCTATTTTCATCATATTAATATTTGTTTCCCTCAGTGCTGAATCTCACGTCCCAGGATTCAAGCTGAGTGATATCGCCAACAGTTTGCTCATCATCTCTCACAGCAAGAGAGGTCAGATCAAAGGTAAGATGCAAACACATGCACTGAATGTGCATGAATGTGCACATTTAATAATGTTTAGAAACACCCCTGAAATCTCACTCCTTTTCTGCGCTTCTTTTACAGATGCTCTCAAGGAACTGAAGTCCATGCTCCAGGTGAATCACGTGCCCTCCAACCTTGCCATCACCAGACTGGTTCAGGGGTTGGGCAACACCGGCGACGTAGCAGGCATCCAAGAAGTGGAGTCACTCATTAAGAGCCTTGGCACAACCCTCAACCTGTCCAGCATGGTGTTTGTTAACAACACAGCATTGGCACACATCAAAAAGTAAGGCCATGAGATTTATGCTTGGTGTAGGAAGGGGAAGTCCAGTTCTGGTTCTCGAGGGCTGCTGTCCTGCAGGTCCTTCAACACACCCGACTCAGACCTGGGTCATTTATAGGCTTGGGCAGAACTTGACAAGTTCCATGATGGAGCGAAGAAACATCTAAAACATACAGGACGCTGGCACCTGAGGACCAACACTGGACGTCCCTTGTGTAGAAGTTTAAGGTTTCAGGCTTTCTATGTAAAGACCAGCAGAATTTTGACCACAAACAGGTGACACTGAGCTATTTAGTGTATTTCACATATTTATTTCCTTAAATATGATCTTCACTGACTGCTGTTCCTTCAAGATTAGCACTGCTCATGTTTAGCTAAATGCAGTACAGACAACACACAGAAAACCAAACGTCTGTAAATTAGCAGGACTATAGGTTGCATGAGAAATATTCCATTTTACTACAGTCCAGTGTGAATCTTTTATCTGATTGTGTTAACATTTAAGACAGACATAACAGTTTAATACAACACCAGCAATGTGACAAGATCCAGGCTGACACACTCTTGCAGTAAAAGCTTACATGGTGAGTGGGGCATCCAGAACAAATGGGAAACACAGGCATAATAAGATTATTCATGGACTCCTTTTAATGTCATGACAACACCCATCCTCCGCTGCTGCTTCGTCTCTTCTTAAACAACAGAACAAAATAATAAAACACACTGTGCATCAAAGTTTCATCGTGCCGCTTGCCGCATTAGCACGGTCCCCCAGCTCGAACAGCAGCATCCCCATGCCAACTTGGAGGGACAGCAGGAAGTGAAAAATAGCAAGGCGGTCTCACGCCCGATTGGCCATCGCAGCGCGGACCTGTCAGCTTGAACCTTGACCTCTGGGAGCTGCGCTCTGAGCCTCTCTGACACGTGCTTCCCCGATGTATCTGAGTCAAGCTGACTGGTTAAGAGCTGTGGCGGAAAAGCAAGCAGGTCCGGAAAGCGGAGCACCACATTTAGAGGGGCCCCTTGCTGAATTATTCAGACGGTCCCAGTCGCAACAATCAGCGTAGATATGTTCCCCTACCTCTGGACACTCACACATGTACGTACACAGTGAAGCACACACACCGTGTTTGTTAAATTTTCATTACGACTGACGGCGGGGGAGCAGGGAGCGTAAAGTGTTAGTAGTGAGCTTGGGTTGCCAGATTGAGTTGCTCCACGTTTGTAGTGCTTAAGTGTGCAGGATTTTGTCTGGTGGTGGCAACCTCAGCAGAAAAACCATTTCAGAGTGCGACTGGGAGAATAAGTCAGGCTGCACAAGAGGAGGGTTGAAACTGGCAAAAAATTAATCTCATTTTAAATTGCTCACACTTTGTACATTTTTCTCACCAGCTTCTAGTTCTTTCTTGCCTAAATCTTCAGCTATGTTGGACACATTTATGTGAAATGTCCAGTGCTAATATGAGAAGATGTATGTCCGTTTATTTATGCAAGCGAGATGAAACAAGGTGCAGATGTCTGCTGGTAGATGGGTCATAACCAGCAAGCTTTCCCTAACCAAGCTAAAGCATCATCACCACATGTTGTTACTGGGCTTGAAAAGAGGCTTTTGAACATAAAATCTCCATAAGGTAGAACTATAGATAAATCAGAATGCAATAATTTGTGTATTATGAGAAAAAGTTGGATTATTTCATAGAAAAATATGCCATCACCTTGAACCTGATGGCAGCATGTCTTAAAAAAATAATTGGGGTGGCCATATTTACCACTGTGTAGCATCTCATGTTTTAAAAAGTCTAAACGGATACCAGCTGCTAGACTTTTGCAAACTCACTCAACTACATGCTTAACTGTTATTTGCACAGCCAGTATTCCCACTTTTTCATATTTGTTTATCTTAAGTACTTTCCCCCCTTTTTGTTATTTGATTTAGCATATATAACTGCCTGTGTGCCTTTAATTCCCCCACAGAGATAAATAAAGTTTTTGAAATTGTAGTTTCTCCACAGTCCTGAGTCTGAGTTGTATTTTGCATTTCACGATGCAGCTGATAAAGAGTTCAGACTGTAGGATGGCGCGACTCTTAGGCTATATTCACCCTGCAAATCTTTATCAATTCCCTTTTTTTCTCTCTTTCTTCTTCATGGTTGTGCACATGAGCCATCAGACTCCAGTCTGTAGCCCTAAAGTAACCTGCATGTGCAGAAGATAGCATCTTGTCACACGCAGCCTGCTGTGTTTACGTGTCCTGCCTCTTCCAGTGCAAAATTGTGATGCATGTCTTACTTCAGTTACATAAAAGTCAAATGAAATGCATCATAAGTGTTCAGACTGAAGTTGCTTTGGAAAAACTTGTATGTATCTGATTTAGAGCTATAAAAGTGGGCTGGGTCTGGTTTGAGAAAATTTAATTTGTACTGTTCACTGTCATAAAAACAATCAGATAGGTGTCGCATATGGGCAAGGAGGTCAGATTTGGGCCACTTTCAACTGTGGCGTGAAGCAACTTTATCCCATGAAGCCATGCTGTTGTAACAGATGCAGTATGTAGCTAAACACTGTCTTGCCAAAATGTGCAAAATCTTGCGTGAAAAGTGCCATTTTCTATATGGTACAACACGTTTACTTTAATTGCCGTTCAGCATTGGTGTAGTTAGTCCACATCCACCGCCATCCCAAGTATTGGGAGATATGTAGCTGCTATCAAATTTTCTGGAACAGTCTCACTTATATTCTGTTGTGAATAAAATATTGGTTTATGAGATTTACAATGCAGTGAGAACTGTTGGAACCAGGATCGTGATATAACTGTTTTCATGGGAACAGTGAACTAAAATAAATGAACCAACTAACCCTCATGTAATTTCTTCCCACTCTTTCTCCTCAGTGGTGATATCGAGTCAGCTGTAGAGCTGTTGGATGGAATATACACCAGTCCAAACAGCACCAACCCCAGCATGTCTTTCGTCTTCAGAAAAGTCCTGGAATCTGACAACGATAAAGCCTTAGACAAGTGTAAGACACACAAACATTCACAGTTCATAAATGTTCAATATAAAGAGGGAAACACTTGGCGACTGGACTGATTCAGATGGAGTCTAGCAGTGATACAAACAAAAAGCTGACCGGTATGTGCGTGTACTGTTGCAGTGAGTGCTATGGCAGAGAGGCTAGCCAACCACTTTGCCTGCTACAGACCAGCTTCAGATCTGTTCCTCCAGCTGCTAGATGTGGGCAAATTCGAGGACGCCAAATTCATGCTGGCTGTGAGTATTTGTTTGTGAGAGTCAAAACATTTATGCATCACAGATATATTTTATGCTACATGTTGTTCAAATGTACATTTGAAGATTCAAATGTGATAATTACTGTAATGGGGTTTTTGTGTCAGTGACCTAGCGAATCTGCAATATGACTGTTTGTGTGAAACCTTCAGACTAGTTTGGATACAGTCGACAGATACTGAGCAAATTTTCCAAATTAGAGCTAAATGAACAAGCATTTGCTAATGCTTTATCACCTCCTCTCATCACTATTTAAAGATGAGGACATAACCCATGGCTTTCTGTTTCATTTGTGCTCCTCATAATACATTTGCAGATTAAACTCTAGTTGTGATTGTGTAAAGATGAGATAGGAGTGCTACAAAAGAAATGTGATGTCTTACTAGCGAAAAAAAAAACACACACTACCTCTGAATGATGTTTTAATAGAAAACCTGCTAAATTACAAATGAAACAACCAGTTGTTGCTGTAATTCCCAGCTTCAGATGGCCGAGTGCAGATACTCTTCGTGCCCTGCTGTGTTTGGATGATCTGTCGGTTTGGGCTTTTTTTATTGGACAGAAGCTTTTTGTAGAGTGCAAGCATTATTTTATTGCCCATCCTGTCAGAATGATTAAAATCTGCCCCTCCCCATTAAAAAAACAATCAGTAAGAGGATGAATTTAGTCCATCACAGCTCCCTGCATTCATCCAGTTGTCAGACCCCCGTGATGGTGGAAACACTCCTCCACCGCAGTTGCTGACTTATTCATCCAGCTTCACATTTTTGTCAGGAAATGCTTACCCATTGAGTCTGGTGGTCTGAAATTAGCCACCCACTACTTCACTTATTTAACACAGTTCATACATTACAGCTCAATGACTTTGCATCGAGCCTGGGGACATGAATATGTTGCAATTAGATGAGCGAGAGACGGCAGGGACGATGGAGAGGACAAGCTGCATGAAGAAATTCTCACAGAAAGACATAAACATTTTGATGTTTACTTGATCTTTTCTAGCAGTGATACTCTCATTCTCTAAGCGATTACCCCTCTCAGTCATTCAGTTGCATGTGACCGGGGTGCTCACTTGTACAGATACTAATATGACTTGCATGAAATTACTAAAACTCATCATTTTTTAAATGTGAATTCTGCAGGAAGTCTGAGTTTTTAAGGTTATTGCATGTTCCACATCACATCATCGTAGCTGCTGTCTTTTTCACCCCTGAACTGTGTTAAGGCTTGAGGGATATTGGAGGACAATTCCATGAATTATGATCTATTATGATAATAATGAAAAAAAAATGAGGGTTGCTACTGCTCCTAAATTTGTTGGTGCTGCCACAGAGGAGTTATATACTGTTGTAATATACAGTAAAACAGGTGATTTTTCAGATCTTAGATGGAAAATTAGAAGCATTGACTTTTTTTTTTTTTTGGTCTCCTTCAACGGTCGGGTGAGTTACAATCATTTTTATAATTGCTGAGGTTTTTTTTTATAATAACTGGTCTTTCCTGGACAGAGCATGAACCTGAAGACACATTGCAAGCTGACCTGAGTCTGTCCTTCATCTCTTTCTGACATCCTGAGTGATTATTCCTCTCAATTTTTAAACAGGAATGTCTGACTAACATGCATGTTAATGAACAGATACATTACTTACTACTCCCATATTTATTATTATTTAAACATCAGCTAAGATTACATGATTTTAAAGCTGTGATGTGCACCCACACAGATGGTCTCTTTGTAAGAGACTGTCTTTCTTCTTCTCTTTTTACACTATAAAAAGAAAAAAAGAACTGCTTTTGAAATTTATCAAGTATTCAGCATCGCTTGCCAGATATTGATTACGTTGACTGGATGTCACTGTTTCCATTTCTTCATACTGAGTGTAACTTTGTGCTTGATGACATTTTTCTGGTTCAATTTATTTTACAAATAGTTTACAGAGTCAAAGAATCTTAAAATCAAAGGCAGATATGATTTTAAGATCTTTGATTCTTTAACATTTAATCGTGATAATTTTCTCATTTTAATTGGATTTCCTGTAAATTGATTCACTTTGAGATTTGAATGATGAACAAAGAAGACGACTGAGATGTAGTGAGGTGATTGATATGACTTTTTCTTGCTTTTTTCTGACATTTTACAAACAATTTAATAAGCAAATATTACAAAGTGCTTCACACTGTAGTAACAACCTCAAGTAAATAAAATGAGAAATGTTAGACTTAAAAGAAGACCCTGACTCTGTTGACTTGATCTCCTCACACAGTTCGTTCTAGAGTTCAGAGTTTTTGTCAAAAATGCTGTCACCTCTGGTCTGACTGAACAGAGTCTATGGAACAACTAAAAGACACACACTTTTTACAGACTCATATGGTTCAGATCAGATAAATACCAGGATGAAAACCCATAAAGGGCTTTAAAAATTGAGAATAAGATCTTAAAATCAATTCTAAAACGTGTCAGGAGCCAGTGCAGAGAGGCTAAAAGAGGAATAATATGCTTTCTTCTTGCTTCTAGTCAAGTCTGGCAGCTGAGTTTTGAACCATCTGTAGCAAATACATAGATTCTTGGTTGAAATGTGCAAAAAGGCTGTTGCAATGGTCGATGTATGAAGAGATAAAAATGTGTAAACGGATGTTCGTGTTTTTAGGAAATGTAATAGATTGAAATTTAGAAATATTTAGAAAGATAAAAGCATGAGGATACAGATTTTTTAAACATACTGAAGGCAGTTGAGTGGTGTATTCTGCATACTGGCAGTCCGCTGTCCTGTAGGTTTTAGATGTTTCCTTACACACCTAATTCAAATTGATAAATAACTTTGCATAACGTTGGTCTGTTTGATTTATTTAATTTGAATCAGAAGTGTTGGGGCAGGGAATCTTCTAAAACCTTCAGAACAGCAGCCCACAAGGACCAGGGTTCCCAACTTCTGCTCTGTGAGATAGATGCAGATACAGTTGAGTGTCATCAGCATAAAAGTAATACTATGTTTTTGGATAATGTGCATGTCCAAAGCCATGCATGTTAGGTTAAAAGGTCTCACTTGTAAATGAGAATGTATGTCTCTATGGGACTACCCATAAATATAAGTATAAATAAAGGTTAAATCAAAAAAAGGAGAAGCATTTAAAAACAGAATAAAAGCAGTCCCAAAGCTTACCCCTGTGGGATACCATAATTCACCAGAGAGACACTACACCTGTTGCTGTTGACACCAACACAATATTTTTCGTCTTATAAGCAGGATAAGAACCATTGTAAATCTGTAACAATATTTAATCCATCTACTGACTGATCGTAAAGATAGTAACAGATTCATTCCTTGCTAAGATGATCAGCATTTCAACTCATCTGCTGATTCAAGATAAGCTTCAGCTACAAGATTTAAACAGTTTAATAGATGTGGCGGATTACGTATTTTTCAACCTTAAACAGAAAACAAATAAGATGGAAATACAAAGGCATGGTAGTTGGCAGACCAAATTCAACACCTAATGAAAACATTACGAGGCAGCAGAATCAAACATGGTTCAAAGCTTATTTAAAGATGGTCAGCTAATAACTGAGGTTGCCATTCCTTACTTTAAAAATGATACTTGTAATGAAAATGTTGACATGATAGAAGATCTGTTGTACGTGTAGACATTTGAGGCAGCATTTAAAATGAGGAACTTGAGCTGTAACAAAGGAAAACATGAGCAACAAAAAGAAATACAAGGACACCTCCATAGTAAGGACTTTTTGTCAAACATGTTCTCCCATTTGTTAAAGTTTGACTTTAGATTTTACTGTAGGCTTGTTTTCATCTTCCAACCCCCTCCCCTTCCAAGCTGCTCTTCCAGGGTCACTGGAGGGTAGCAGCCCAACTCCTCCATCCCATCATAAGTGAAGCAGCACCAAAACTCTGAAAAGCTTTTAAGTAGGCAAGCAGACTATAATGATGACAAGGCTATCAGGAGAGAAGGAGGTGAGCTCGGCGGGGAGCAAAAGGGATGAAGTCGAGTCATTAAGAAGGAAAGCGGCGAGGCGGGCGCTTAACGGACTCGTCTACAACTGCTTTACGTGCGTGTGTGCGCCGGGATGGTTGAGGAAGAGGAGGAAGCATTCCCTTGGTGCGCAGAGCTTTTAAGCAGTGTGTGTGAGGAGCAGGGGGAGACGTTGGGCCCGCTCGGTTGTGGTGTCGCCGTTGGGAACACAAGATGTGGCAAGGGAGGGAAAAAAATACAGAAAGAGAGAGAGTGAGAGCATGGAGCAAAGTTGCCTCAAAGAGTAAAGTGGCATAGCGTTGGTCTAATTGCCTGAATTGTACTGAAGCCATTCTGCCACTTAGTGACTCAGAAAAGACTGCTGCTTGCTGTGTTTGTGTGGATGTGTGTGTGGGGCTGTTAAAAGCCTTACAGGCCGCTCGCTTTTAATTCTGTACGAGGTGGAGAAGGAGTGAAACACGTTAGTTTACGACTGGCTTGTAATTGGACCTCACTGCTGCTCATCCAAGAGAACACAGGCACTCACAGCGATGTTAATGCACCTTCTGCACAAACATGATCAGAGGGGGTATTATTTGATGCTAACAAGATTTCATTTCAACAAGTCAAACGTGGCAGAAATCATATTTTACAGTAAATGTAACATTTGTATGTTTTTTTTGACGTCCCAGTCAAAATAAAAGGTAACCCCTTGGATTTAACTTAGCAAATAATCTTAAGTCAGGTCCAAAGTTTAACGGAATGAGCACCCGGAAAATTAGGTCAGCTGACTGTTGTGGATGTTTCCATTTCCATACATTTTTTTGTTCCTTCCCTGGTGGCATGAGCATATTCCAAGAAGATAAAATCAGGAATGATTGGGCTCAAATTGTGTAAGAGTGATTCAGACATAATTTCCAAGAGTATCTTCCACCATGGAGCTTAGACCTTAGCCCCATCCAGAACACGTGGGACGTGATGGAGAAGACTGCATGAAGGTCCAGCTCTCACATCATCAATCTGAGATGCCGGCAACAAATGAATGATTTTCTGGTGGAAATAAATGTAAACTTAAAGGTGATGCCATGAAGAATTAGTGGTTGACGTTTTCATTTCATTATGTTTATTCATTTTCTTTTATTCACTGTGGTGACAATTATATAACAAAATGTACAGATTTGAGGAAAAAGCTCAAAGAAGTCACACATCGTGATTACAATATTGAATTATTTAGGACCAGGCAGTATATTACTAAATAGTTTTGTCTTTTTTTGTGTTCCATATGTTGTCAGAAATTGATGCATCTACGTCTATATCAGGGATTTCTGTAAACTCTGGTGTTCTCCGTTTGCCAGTGCATCTTAAACTTTTTATTTGTGATTGCATACCAATAAACTAGTTGGATAAATAAAAAAAACGGAGTCTGGTGCATAGAAGGTTCGCTATTTTTGCTAACATAATTGTATTTAACTTGCTGTTCTTTCTTTTATTCAGCATTTGCTGCCCAGCTTTTTTAACCTCCTGCTGTCTTCTAATTCAAGTCTTAAATCTGTACAGGAGACAATCATGTGAGGAGCAGCTCAGGATTAGCCCGCACTTACATTTCCACTGAGTAGTAGAAATGGCCTTTAGTGTTACTAAGTGATGATAATTATGCTTTTTGATGAGAAAAGTGCTGTACACTTAAATTCTCAAAGAAACGAGTCGTTATTAGATCCATAATTATCCTTTAACCTGAGTGTAACCCTGACTGTGCGAGTATTTGTGTGAGAGTGTGGGTGTCCTGGAGTGCATGTAAGTTTATATATTGCACCTACATGAAGAGCAGAGGTTGAAGAGTCCTATTGACCTTAAAAAAGTTAAGAGGAATTGATGTAATCTCACACATATCTTTTGTTTCGTCTCCATGCAGCGCTGTAACGCCGTGGCTGAACAGAAAGATGTGTTGCTGTCCTTCGTGGCTCAAAAAGCCCAGAGTCCTGGACAGGTAAAGTAACAGTTTTTAACTCCTCAGGATCCTTTTTTTTAATAGGTATTGGTTCTTGGATCAAAACCCGTTTGATTTGAAAGGCTTTTCAATGAAATATTAATTAAAATGACTGACAGTAGAAAGGAGTGGGATCAGAACTGATGATGATGCTTCCTCACCCACATATGTTTGTTTAGAGAACTGCATGTGGCTGTCAATAGACTCTCAAAGCATGAAAGTTTTCCTAACCTTCCAAAGATATATTTTCTGACAAAATTCCAGTTCAGGTGATGTAGTGAGTCTTCAGGAATTCATCCGCCTCTCCCAGCAAATAAACATGTAACAGAAACCATCTTTTTGCAGATGTATGAGAAATACTGTTAGTGCTAAATAACTTCAAAAAAATAAATTCGGCAACAGACATCAAGTGTGAAATAGACCAGATAATGGATTGTTCTGAATTTCACATAGACGCATAGAATGTCCCTAAATGTTTAATATAACTCGTTTTAAATAAGTGAATAAAGAATCTGCTCTCTTAAATGGGAATCATCCCTCAAGCTATTGTTGTTACTATGACAACAAAGGTCCCAAAACCCAAAGTTTTTTAAGGTTGCAATTACAAGGCTGCACGTGGTTTAAGACAAAAGTTTAACTGATATTTTCTTGATGTCTTCTGTTCCCTTTGGGCGAATGAGCTTACGCTTCAAGAATGAGAAAGAAAGGAAAATTATTACAGAGTTTGTTCTGAATCACTTTTACTTCCATTTATTTGGCAAAAATCTTGATGAAATGTTCCAAACTGATCACAAGCTTATTAACCAAACATTTATTCCTAAAACCAAATGAGAAGTAAGCCACATTGACCGAAGCTCAGTTACTGTATAGTCAGTGATTGTAAATCTGATTTACCTTTGAGAAAAGTGGCTGTATCTTGAAGGATTATTCCCACAATGGCTCTGATGTTTGGGACATCTCCACCATCATAAAGATTCACCTTTCATTAGGACAAAAAAGGAAAATTTGAGGTGGGGAAAAAATGTAGTATTGGTTTTGATAATAAATAGTTGGTTGAACTCAGATGCAATATCCCATCTACAAATTAATGAGCTTACATGTAAGTTAAAACCAAAGAGAACAGTCATTTTACAAAACCTCTGAAAACTGAACAAACTGCAGCTCAAATAGCTAAAACTATTGTTTATGCAAAGTATAAGAGAAAAGCTTATTTTGATTCCAGTTATGCCACTGAAACCAGTTTGACCTGCGTGCACGGTGGCAGATGTTGCACTCATGTATAAATTGTTTGTTTGCACAGATTGGGAAGATCCAGTACCTGCTGAGCCTGGTTCCAGACTTTGCAGAGAAGGAGGTGTTGAACACGTACCTGATGAAGTGTCACGGTAAGACGCATGAACACGCTTTCACTCGAGGCTTGAACGTAGCTGGTAAAGCAGCAGACAGCTCACTGGCCTGTAGATAAGTCAGCATTAACAGATGCATTAACAATGCATCAGGTCAAGGCGAGTGTGTGTGTGTGTGCGCCTGCGAGAGGCAGGCATTCGGGGGTTAGAAGAACACATGTCCTCTAATGAGTTAGCTGTCCTGGTTAGCCTAGCGTGCTAATCTCGACACGTTCCACCACTCAGCTTTTTACTTCACACATTTTTTTCCCCTCCCGTCTTCATCACTTCTTGTCCTCTCCACCTTTTAACTCCTGCCTACATTTTCTTGTCCAGTGTCTTTTTTTTTCACTTCCCCTCTTTGCTTTCACTTCACCTCCGCCCCGTTGTGGTACCCTGTCACACCACTGATGAGAAGACATGATTATTTAATTAGTTAGTGGGTCAGTCAAGCCAGCAATAAGGGCAGAAATTCGCAGCATTGTGGCAGAATTTTTCTCTCTTTTCTTCTTTAATAATGGCAACGCAACTGCAGCTTTGATTCATACAAAAGGAACAATTTGTTACAGGTTTACCGAAGATTCCTTAAACATTTGCATGAATATAAATGTGTCAGATTTATCAAAAAAGAAAAATAACAACAAAAACACCCCAAAAGCCTGATGATCAACATTGTGTATTGACACTGAATTTTCTCTTTATATAAATAAAGTATCATGTTTTTCATCTCATTCTCCGTCCTCTGGCAGTTCTGGACAAAGACTTGACGTCAGCCAAGGCTTTGCATGAGCAGATGCAGAAGGAGGGGGTCACTGTCGATGAGCTGTCGCTTAAACGCCTGGCTGGGCTTTACCGTGAAACAGGAGAGGCTGTGCCCTTCCCTGAGCCCCCTGTAAGTCATTCTCACACACACACACACACACAAAATCTACACAATACCTCTGAACACATGTAAGAATGTTTGATCAATTTAAAGAAAACACTTCAAAGTGGTCACTCTCCAAGTTCAGCAAACAAACTCTCCCTTCTAAGTTCGGCTCTCCATCATTGCTTGTGTGCACCTTTGGGGGAAATGAGCCAACTCTATGCAAAAATGTTGTGTAAAACTTTACGGTTACAGTTGGACCTGCAATAAAGCTGTTGTACTTGCCCTTCTTCGAGTTTCAAAGTGGAAAAAACACATGGGGGTTTGGAGTTCAAGGCGGGGGAAAAGACGGGTAGCAGAGCTCATAGCTCACGTCTCATTTCTGCTGTGTTCAGATGGTTAAAAGGCTGCTTGTCGTGCGTCATGGATCAGTTATGGCTGTACGCGCATGTGTGTGTTTTATTTCACTATGTTGGTCTTATTGGGCAGCAAAGACTGATAGGGACTTTTTTTTTAGATTGCAAAATGTGCTCTTTCTATTTGACTGCTTTATTGATTTATTTGAGATCATGTCACATGTGACCTGATGTAATACAGTTGACTATTACTGATAAAACACACATCATGTGGAGACATTTTGGGTTAATAATGTTGTATTTGACAGAGATATGTTCTTCTGAATGTTATTGGAGGTGGAACACTGTTGAAAATAAATTTGGCACACCCAGTATTTGCTGGTGTACACCTAAAATCATTGTTAATGCAACGCTAACGGTGTGTACAACGGTTTTCTGACCTTTTTTTCCACAATGCGTTGCGTGTTCATCACGTGGTCTGACGAGCTCTATAGCTACATTAGCTGTTGTTAACCTTTTAAGACCTGATTCAACATACACAAGTATAATCCTGGATGAGACATATGGACTGTTTTTCCCTTTAGAGCACGTTTGACATAATGTTATTGCCTTTTTTTTTTTTCTTTTTACATGATTTCTGAAAGCATCATCCTCTTCTTGATGGGAGCTCCATGTACAGAGGGCAGTATAAGATGTGTGCTGCACAGATGATCTTTGCACATCCTAGGAAGCACAGATCCTAACACATTGCATACTAAAATGACAGGGAGACCCTTGGGTGAAAGCCTCTATAAAGTGTTGCCATCCAAAAGAAAGAGTTCAAACCTCTAAGATAGATTATCTTTGGCTTTACTTCTTTCTGGATCCTCATTGTGTTTCTGAAGTAAATTCAGGGCGGTCACTAGATTCTCCCGACTTACGGCTGATAGAGTTGTCCATCATCAACTGAAGAGTTCATCAGATATTTACCTGCGTAACACCTTTATTAAAAAATCTGCGAAACTGCTCAGATTTACTCTCTTAGCTTCTAACTTTGCACAGTTCCTCATCAGACATTACTTTATTAATTCCTGGATGAACTGGGCTGCTATCCTCTGGTTTTCACCAACAATGTGGTTTTCTTTTAAGAGAAGATATAACCATTTACATTTTTTCTGTATTCCAGTTTAGTCTGGCACAGTCACACGAATCTTAATATAATCTCACATGACTTGGCTTCCTTCCCAAACTAAGATTATTATGCATACAGCCATTGTACTTGTGAAGACATCATTTATTTTTGATCATTTCAGACGGGAGGCAGAACGAAAAAGAAAAAAGAGGGTTAAGGAGCAAAATTTGAGCCCCTTGTGTGACTATCTTTATCAAAAAATGTTCATAGACACTGTTTTATGTTTGACATTTAAAATAAGCATTACCAGACTCATTGAGTGTTTCCCAACAATATTAAATAGTTAAGTTCTGATGTGTCTGGTACTGTATGGATGTCACAGTATTGATCATCACTGTTGACCAGTAATAGTTTAGTTTGCATTCTGCATTTGCATTCACTGCAGCATGAGTCAAGTAGTAGCAAAACTACAACATAAATACCCAAAAGTACATCTGAGTTGCACACCTGTCCTTGTCATGACAGCTATGCACAAAAACATAAATCTAAACAACATATTGTGAACAGGACTACACAAACAACACACTCACACACCCAAAAGCACCTAAGCAGTGCTGGCACTTGTTCAGCCACCATCCTAATGTGTGCTTTTGTGTTGTAATGTGAAGGAGCAGCGCTTCACGGGCCTGTAGCTTCCTTCCCCTGGGTTTGTTTTTTTTGTTTTTTTAAACTTAAAATGCGTGTGTCAGAAATTACACCCCCAGGATACAGAGTACCAACAGCGCATTGTGTAAGCGAGATGGTGTCACTACAATAGCCTTTCTTCTTTTCAGGCTCATAGTGTTTTTGAGCATTTCAGCACATTGCTCATTTTGTAAGCTGATGTAGCCCTATTTTTGGCAGAGGACATGCATACATGAACACACACACACACACACACACATATATAGGCCTCTCAGCAGCTGCACTTTGATGCGCTGTCCCCTTGAGGCAGGTGTAGACCGCAGCCCAACTCTTACCTTCCCATCACTCACCTGCAGGACGAAGATAGAGGAGAAAGAGGGATGAAGGTAGAGAAGCTCCTGCATTATTCAGAGAGTGTCAGGATAGCTAAGTGATTGCTGGTTTTATAGGCAGAGAGGGAGAGTTGCAAGGAGAGGGAAAGGTGAATATTCATGTTCAGAAGTTTTTTTTTTTCGAATAGGTAGAAACCCCTCCCCCTCTTTTTGGAGGTTGCTTTTCTGTGGAAGCCAGTATTTTCCCACAGCAGTGTGTTTTTGGAGAAAAATGTGATTTATTTAAAAATTGCATTTCTAATTGCTTTGAGTTTTGTGCAAAAACCTGGACAAATAAAACAACAAGTGGGCAAATCCAGCAAGGAAATAAGTTTCTGTAATTAGGGTGAGCTGACCCTTTGAAACCGTTTGAAACTGTGCCAGGATCTCTCTAGCTCTCTGCAGCGAGCGCAGCTATTTATCAGCATTAATTACGACATTAATAGGCAAGCACACATTGTAAAGAACCGGCGTAATCTGCAGAAAAGCTCTCACCTTCTCTCCCCCCCCCAAAAAAAACACCCAACACAACACTTTGTGTGGATCAAAACACTGATTAATTAGCCAGGAACAGAGGCAAAAGAACGGAAGTGTGCGTTTGGGGAGTGTGCTACAAATCCCTTATTTGTGTATTAATGGGGATTTAAAGATGAAACGAGACAACCTGGTTGGAGACTGGAGACTGTTTAGACCGACCCAGGAGGGGTCCCGCCCTGCTTACTTTTTTGGAAAAGATGCAAAATGAAAACACTTGTGAGCACGTTCACAGTTTGTTTGGAAAATGTTTGTTGCTGAGTCGTCGTCTTTTCTCACTCTGTCCAGGAGTCCTTTAAGTTTTATGCAGACAAGCTGAAAGAGAAATCCGCCAAAGCCCCGGTGACAGCAGAGGGATAAAGACTCATCGCGCTCTACTCATACCTCCACACAACCCCAACTGTTTCCTTCCTGGTTATTTTTATTTTTTATTAAGTTGTTGAAGCTGAAATGTTGAGTATTGTGTTGTAACTGTTGGATGTTTAAGCTTTGTCCAATGCAATATCAATTATGTTCATGAAGATGTTGAGAATGTACAGAAGTATTTATGCTAATAAATGATGATGGGTTAATTAATCTGGGTTCCTCATTTACTGTTTGCGTGGGTTTTTTTTTGTTTATTTTCACACTTGCATCTTGCTTTGGATGCAACTGAACTTTAAACTTTTACATTTAGAGAAACTTTTTTTAAAGTTTAGTCAACTAAAATGACTAAACTGCCACACCGAGTTGAACCCACAAAACTGAAGACCACCTTAAAAAACATGACTCACTGTCACAGATTATACTCCCAGAGGGTTTATGAATGGGTAAGAAATGACCTCTCCTCTGACTACCTACCTTATTAAATGTTGGTGAGACCTAATGGAAAGTGCATTTATGTATATTCTGCAGTATGTTTGAAAGAGTTTATTTTGGGAATTACCTGAAAAGATATAGCCTATCATTCATTTTTTAAAGAAATCGACTGTAATTGAGGTAATTCAAAACTGCATATTCCATTTTTAATAGCTGTATTACAGCCAGAGCAAAGTAAGGGTTTGCTTTGGTACTTTTTGATGCACTTGTCATGACCCTGTTTCCTGTTACATCGATTACTGATGTTTACATAACTTCAGTCAGCTGGTATCAAGAGTACAAAATTCAGGTTTAAGTAGGTTTTGATATTGTTTGAGATTCTAAAAGCAGCATTTAAATGTTCAAAGACTTGAAGTATGGAAGCCTATTTGAACCAAAATTATATAATTATTACTACATTGAGAAATTGACATTCTAATAAAAGACAACTTGTATCTTTTTTTTTTCTTTTTAACTCATCAACTCAGTTTTGTAGACAATTGGTTTCCACAAAAAATTGAATATGTTGTCAAAAGTTTGACAAAAGTAATAAATAAAAATTTTATAAAAAATCATGACATTGATTTTGAATTGTGGTCAAACAGAAATATTAAAAACAAACAATAAATAAAACAAGCATGATGGGGCTCCTAAACTAGAATTATGTTGAACTACACTTTGAGGCAATCACTGCGATCAGGTGTTTTCTGTAACGTTCAATGAGACTTCTGCACCTGTTGATAGGTATTAAGAGCAAGGTGGTCTGATTTGACTGAGACAGTTTAGTTTGTTTTTTAAATAGCTTTTTTGGATTATTATTACAATTCAAATTTGATTTTTTATTTTACTAAATTATAATTCATCAAATCTTTTGAACTTTTTTCAGTTTCTTGCTTTTTGAATAACTATTGTGAATTTAGCCTTTTTGCTTTAACAAGAGGTTATGTAAACATTTGTGCACAACTTGAAATTGGGATCATAAAGCAATATGTTTGGTAAAAGTGTTTGAAGTAGTATCAGAGAACATTGCAGAGCTTTCTTTGATCAACAAGACAAATACCTATTTCCAAATATAATGAAGGAAACTACAAAGCCCATCTAGTGAAATCGGAAATGATTTATAATGCAGTGACAGATTTTTCATGAATGGAAAGGGGACAACCAACAAAATCAGCTGCCCAACTACGTCTCCTAAATATGATGCTGCTTAATTATTTAGGGGTCACAGAGAGAGTAGACTACTGTTCCCTTTTTTTAAGGGGATGATAAAGTGTAAAACGCTGTTCAGTGGCTCACATGGTGTCCTGTCTGTTATTTTGGCAACTTTTCCTTTAAGGCAAACTCAGTCAAATTCCCAGCCGATACTAATGTATTGCCACACGTCAGTTATCTCATTCCCTAATGGCTACAGCTAGTAATGTGTGCCTACAATATTTTCTAATATTACCATTTTGGCTCAGTAGAAAAGGAAAAGGTTTGCACACTTAAAAGGCCAGAAATGTGCAAATGCATTGCTTAATATAGTACTTAATGTTGTATGAAGCCAATCATATACTTTGTATGATTGTATTCTCTTTAAAAAAGTAATGAGTAATTACAATAAAAAAAGGAAAATAATTTATAGTGATGTATAAGCACTAAAAATGTGAATGTATTTAGGAGTATTTTAAGTAGGGGAACTGTTTTTGAGCATTTCAGCGATGCATGATGAAGAAGCCAATAATGTCAGAAAAATTCTGCAATTCTAAAAAAAGAAAAAAACATTTTATTGCGATATTTCATGACTACAAAAGCAAAAATAAAATAGCCTTTTATGTCTGTTTTAAAAAGTGATCGTAAAATACATTAGAAAAGTAACCGTATTCACTTCTAAGACTTTTATAAGACAGAAGTTCCATCTGCATGTGTGGAGTTCTTCTATGAGATTGGTTTTAATACTTATTTGCATCCATTTGATTAAGCTTAAGTTTGCATGATGTGTCACCCAGTCTAACCCCCTCTTGGCATCAGCATCTCTTTTTTCCTCCAAACTCAAATATTCCTGTTTTATGTAATGCAAGTTGTTGGCACTGACAAACGGAGGCCTTAGATAATAACTGGTGGCTTCCCAACAAGATTCTGGGCTGCCTCATACCAGAGGGTCGGACTGGGTAACAGAGCTCATGAGTGATTCAAATGAAAACAGTCACACAATCAGTTAGAACTTTTTATTTTTGGAGAGTGTTTCTACAAAAGAGAGCAATGCTTCCTCTTTTACCAAATATTTTATTTATATATATAAAAAAAAAAAAAAACTTTCTAGCTTGTTACTTGAGTGTTATATGTAAGAAGTATTCTTTGACGTATTAAGAACAATTTGTGCATCTGCTTAGATGCAGGCACCTACACCATGTATCCAAAATTAAACCCAAGGACAAGCATAAAGACAAAAAACAAAAAAAAAAAACACTTCTTATTTAAATTCTTTAGTAATTTGGACTTGAACCATGTTGGTAAAATATCTAATGGCCTTTGGGCATGCGCAAAAACACAAAGTTTACATAACCTTCAATCTAAGGATACAAGAAATACAAGGTCTCTTTTCCCTCCCTGAGTGTGACTTACTAAATCTCTACTAGGCTTTTCTTTTTAGTCCATACACTGACACACATTGTTACAGTAAGCTTAATAACCTTACATATACAAAAAAGATAAAGCTGTGGAGAAAAAAAAGGAGATTGAAAATGGAACAAGCAAAAGCTGCAGATGGATATCTGCCAAAGTAGCGCTCTAATCGTTTGACATGACAGAGGAGAGGGAAGAAGAAAAATAATCTGGAAGCTGTTGCAGTGCTCTGCTGCCATCCAGCAGCAAACAGCAGTACTGCAGAAAGTGTGTGATCTTGTGACACAAAGACGGAGCTTTTCTTCTTCATTGGAAAATTTGATTTCATTATACACTTCCCAGCTCACCCCCCCCCCGAGATGTTTGATTCTCATTTCATGTGTTTTTATAATTTAACAGAGTTGCAGTTCCTAGTGTTTAAATTATTATGCTAAAAAAGGAAATGCACATACTTTACTTTTATCCCCTGAATTAAGCACTTCTACATAGTCAAACATGGCAATTAGAAAAGCAAAGTCAATAGTGTATAGCTCAGTGTCGAACCAGCCGAACAACAAATGACCTCCCTCCACTTCTTCACCTGCCTCTGAACATGTGTGATTTCAGACTTTTTTTTTTTTTTTTTTTAATCTGATTCTTGGAACCATTCGTGTTTTCACCACTCTTGACTGGACTTCTGTTTGATGAATTTAAGGCATAGAAAATAAAGCACCATAAAGCCCAGACAGACCGCCACCAGGACCAGGTAGCACGAGAACAGAGGGTACTGGTTCAGTTTCATGGCCTCCACAACCTGCAACACAAACATGTAGGTTTATCCCTTAAAGTCTCTTAAAGTTTGCCAGTAAAGTAGATTTTAAATGACATTATAGCGTTTTTACTCACATGTATGCCATCAACATTGATTGTGATGTTTCCAATGGTGACAGGGTACTTATTGCCTCTGAACTGCACCTGCAGCATCCCCTCAAAACCCCAACGCATGAATGAGGCATAGGAGAGCCACGAGGCCACTGGAGAGGGGAAACATGAAGAAAGATTACCTGATGATGCCATCTTTATCTAACAGAGCTATTTTCTATTGTTACACATGTTCTTAAGGAGTCTATCTCATCTTTTCTGTTGAGAGAACAAATCTGCTTACCCAGCCACATATTCTCCAGGCTGATGACAAAACCTCCAGTCAAGTAGAAGACTGTGAACAAGGAGTTGCCCATGAAGGCGGAGGTCTGCAGGGTGGGGAGTGCAGCAGCTACAAACAGAGCCATGGATCGGCTGCAGTAAACCATCAGCCACACTAATAAGAAGTTGAGAAGGAACCGGTCTGGAGCCTCGTTAAGTCCTGCCAGCCAATAAATGGGCAGACCATACACCAAAGTGAACACACAGTGTTCTGGCAGCTCCCCCAGGACCTGAAAGAAGCGACCATATCAATTCAAATCAGCAGTTGAGACTGACGTGCGGAAAAACACACACATGTTCAGTGTTATCTCGTATGTTTGCATACAGTCACATACAGTAAATCTCATCTCACATTCCAGTACTACATTGCAGTCAGGTGGCTCCAGCATGGAGCGAGCCTGACCCCTGCTGGAGATGATGTTTTATCAACGGGCTGTACCTTGGCGAAGAAGTACGAGGTGACAGAGTACATGCCGTCCTCCAGCTCGTGGTAGAGCATGGCTCTCTCTGTGTGACCTGCAGAGATCATTATTCAGTCATTGCAGCAGGTACAGAATTAGAAACTGATTAAACCTCTTGTCAAGTGGTTGTCAAAGTGTTTGGTTGGACTTAAGTGTTAATGTATTTGACATTCTTAATTGAAAAGTCTTGGAAAGTCACTATTAAAGTATTCAACAAGTTCATTTGGAATCAGTTTTTTACAACTCTTGGTTTTGTGTGACTTTGACCTGACTTACAGACCTAGACTTTAATGGCTGTTGTCTCCGTCTTCCTGTCTGCTGCTGCTGCTGAGCCCGACAACGGATGGAAATTAGCAATGGCTAACTCTGGTACAGAGCATCTCTTCTTTTTAAGACTAATGTTAAACTCTACATTGTCCCTTTAGAATAAACTAATAAACTAAAAAAAATAAACTAAGCTAAGAATCCCAGAACTCGGTCAATAGCAGCTACCTATGAGCCTGTCTGATAACTTTGTAATACTGTTTGAAACTATATTAGCTATTCTCGTTAGAATTTTATCCACTTATTTAATACAACTCTGAAAGATGCATTTGATAAACGTTTTTGCTTTACTTGTTTTTCCTCGTCTTTAATGATTTGACTTTGTGCATAAAATAAGTTATGCATCATTTAAAGATGCATTGCACAAACATTTCCCACACTGGAGGATGTTTTTTATGGGGAAAAAAACAAGCACAGATAATTAAAAGCAGTTTTTGTTTGAGACGTTTTGGAAGTTATTTTAATTTTACTCCATGTAAATAATACTTGATCTTTCTTATTTTCTTCACTTAAACTACCGATGTCCCATCCTTATTTTCTTTCAAGTAAAGTTCTATGAATGGGGTAATGGAACTCTAATATACAAAACAAACCCCCCCTTATATAAAAAAAATTTTTTTTTATTTCTATATTTTTCAATTAAATCTCCAACCAATCCTTTAATTAGAGTGTGCTCCTCTATTTTTGTCTACCAACTGCCCCTCCCTCCCTTTCTTTTTTCTTTGTAGGGGGGGGGGGAGAGAAGAGGGGGGTTTTTAGGGTGGGGGGGGGACTTGTTTATTTTTAAATTTTTTTTCTGTTTTTTCTAAAATTAAAGCCCGGTAAGGGTTGCTTTAAATATGCTGATGGTCCAAAAGGTTTCTCCTCATCAGTGGTTTTCATTGAGTTAAAAATGTTTGTGTTAACTGGGAAATTATATAAAAATTAACTGGGATTTGGAGAAAACATCGATGGGATTCAGCATAGCTTATGGATTTTTTTTTGAAGAAGTTGGAGATGCTTCTGACTTCGCATCTAAATACTGCTGATAATTTGACGTTATGCTTGAAGAATGGTCTGTGGTTTGTCCATTTTTTATAATCAATTTTTGTTGCAGTTCTTTCTTTTATGACACAAAAGGCACCTGAGCTTTGCTGTTGGCATCACACATTTTCAAAACTTTTAACACTTTCCCATATGTCATGTTTCCAGTATTTAAAGTTATTCAAATATCAAATGTGAGAAACAGGTTTATCTTTGCATGTTTACATTTAGCTATGACGTCCAGCACCACAGCAAATGGGGTGAGAGCTCCGATCATGTAGAGGAGGGCCACTGTGTCCTGAATGTTCAGACGCTGTTCTCCTGCCCCGTAGTAGAGAAAACCCACCAGCAGTGACATGAGAAGGGCCTCGAAGCCGTGAACCAGTAAGGTGACCAGGTCTCTGTAGTCATTATATATGTGGCGCCTGAGGAAGAGCAGAGGACAGGTTAGTGCTTGTGTGTCTCTCCAGAGTTCTGCAATACATCCTTGTGGCCTCTTACCTGATGAGGATGGTAAACTGGTGAAGTTTGCCAGGCAGTCCGTTTTTTTCCTTGGAAACTGTGATTACTTCCTCTGCTTCCTTCTTGCTTGGCTGCCGAGTGTTGCTGGACATGAAGGAAAAAAAGTTCAAATGTGATTTTTGTTCAAACTGAGATTATTAAAGAGGGTAAAAAGTTGATTTTTCAGGGAGGGGGGGGGATCTCAAACTAAGTACTGTAACTACAGACCCATTTACTCCCATGTAGAACAGTGAGGAGCAATATTTAGCCATCATATTTGTAGTATTTGTTTACAATAATGACAAAATGAGGCTGCAACAATAACAAAAAGAACAAGTCTGGAAAAACTACTAAATTTTACTCAAACAGATTTTGCTCAAACATCTCTCTGAAACCTTATTTATTTATTCATTAATTTTTTTAGATAATTAAAACATATAATAACATTTGAGAAGCTGTAAGATGGAGTGGCTACTAAACAGTTTTATCTCAGAGTAGAAAGCTGGAGGAAAAAAAGAGGCCAAACTTGAAATGACAACACATTTACTTATCAGTTTGTGTCATGTTGGTATCAGACGGTTTCCACATGTGGTCATCAGTGTCTTGGACCTTTTCTGAGAACTTCTCAGCCAAAAGTCTGGCTCGCTCCAAACACTCAGCCTCCCGCTCTGGACTGCGCCGGTCTATACTGATCAGATCAACTGGACATACACAGTAGATAGTTATAATAGTACAGATGATTGTAAAACCATTTTAAAGCCGTTTTTTGGTTTTAAAAAGTATTAGCCGTACATTTCCTAATCCTATATGTCCTCAACATGCAAGTAAAAGTGTGGCGTTGGTAGCAACTTTCTGACCATGCTGATGAATAGAAGAGCCAATTGATTGGACAATGTTTCAATATTCACACCAACCATAAAAATCAGAGGGGTTGCAGTATCGTGGGCAGGGGTACCCCAGGGCAGTGAAGTAAGGTACCATATCACGAGCTGCACCGCAGTAGACGGCTGAACCTGAAGACAGCAGCACAACAAGATCGAAGAGCTGGAAGATGTCCGATCGGGGCTGGTGGACTGACAGCAGGACCAGACGGTTTCCACGGGCCAACCGGGACAGGGTGATAACCAGATTGTGGGCTGTGAAACTGTCCAAACCTGATGTGGGCTCGTCCAGGATTAAAATCCCTGAAAGGTGAAAAGACCAGTTGAACAACTGCTAAAACAAACAGGCCTGACTGCCTGCTGATTTGTTAATAAATATGTCCTTGAGTACTAATTTTGAATTACTGAGTCTTTAATACTCGGTTATAGCTGCTAACCCTTTAGAAAGACCCAGCCTACTATTCGTAAGCTGCTTAGTCTTTGTTTGAATCATCCTAATAGATATCAGCACACAGCAGGTATCACAAATAAATGTTGAATGTCACTGAAAAATATAAAAGTCTTGGTTACAAATCAGTTCTTTCAGGCAGTTTAGAAGCATTTTATTCGATTTGATAGCAAACTTGATAGAAAAAAAAGAACTACATAATAAACTGAATTAAACTGGATCTTTCTCTAGGACTTTTTTAAAGTTGTTTCTGCTAAAGACCTTCACACATTTTACAAGATTCAGTACAACTACAATAACTCCACAATGAGTCTAACAAACAAATAAACAACACTCCAATTTGTAATTGTATTTCAATTAACAACTAAATATTGAAAAACAGAATCTGAGTTATAAGGTTCAAAACTTGACACTGGTTTCAGTCGTGAATATTTAGTGATTATTTAAAGCCTGAGTGATAACGTTATTACAGTATTTTATTATCATTAAATATCATTATATGTTATCTCAAGTATTGCAAGTAAAGAGAAACTTGTAATTCATCACAACAATGCCACTTGTTAACAGATTTTTTTTTTCAGATAATTTTAGGCAAAGAAAACCAAAGCTAGAAAATATGTAAGAAAACAGGAATGTCAAATTCTAGTCGTAAGGAGCCAGTGTCCTGCAGGGTTTAGATGTTTCCCTGCTTAAACAAACTTATCTTGAATTAATGCACCATTAGCAAGCTTGTGCAGATCTTGGCGAGATGTTGGGGAAATTCATCTCAATTGAACCATGTGTGTTAAAGCAGGGAAACATCTCAACATGGCAACAAAGCTTCTGGTTTCACAAAATCAAATTATAATAAAAGTTCAAATCAGTTAATAAACATTTTACATAAAAAGATTTTGGAGGAAAGTCCAAAGGTTAAGAGGTCGTCTCTCTCTTTTTGTGTTTCTCACCAGGGTTCCAGAGAAGTTGGACAGCTATGCTGACTCTTCTTCTCTCTCCACCAGAAACACCCCTCACATAGTCATTTCCCACTCTGGTGTGTGCACACTGCCGCAATCGCAGCTCTGCGATGACATCATCCACCTGCAACAGACAAGAGCAGAGACAGTTATTTTAACATGCATCTTCTAAAGACACTAATGTTATCAAAATGGAAATCTGGTATTTGACCATTGAAATCTCACCCTCTGGTCCCGCTGAGCTTGTGTGAAGTGAGTAGGGAGCCTCAGTTTGGCAACAAAGCTCAGAGTCTCACGGACAGTGAGGTGAGGAAGAAGACGGTCGTCTTGGCGAACATGAGCGATGCTTTTCTTCACCAGCTGTGGTGTGTTGGGCTTCCCGTTAATCAGAATCTGACCAGAAGTCATTGTGCCGCCTTCATCCCGACAAGTTATTATATCCAGCAGAGACGTCTTGCCACAGCCTGGAGAAGACGAGCGCTTACTCAGAGCAAAACTTAAACAAACAAACTAACAAATCAAAGCCCAAGAATGAACTTAAAATACACATGGATAACTGTTTTAGCTGTACCACAAACATTTGTCCCCTTTTACACCTTCTAACCCCTCACTCATCCTGTCCAGCAGGATAGCAAGTGGGATGCTGCTCTGGCTGCTGTTGTGCCAAACAAATTTGCTTTGCCAAGAGGAGCTTTGTAGATATAAGGCCCCTCTTGTTACTTAAATATTATTCTTTATTTTTAAATTAGTCTGTTGTTGAATCTACATATTAATGCTGGACCTGACAAAGGGGATGTGGGCAAAACAAAGGAGAGAGAGTAAACAGAGGAGAAAAAGGAGGTGAAGAGAAGTTGTCTACTTTTGAAAGAACATATTTGCAGCCCTATGAACAAATATGTCCCTTTACAGTGTGTTGTAAACATCAGCTAAACATGTGAACAATGCATGTTTTACTCTGTGGGAAGCTGGAGTGCCCCAATCAAAATTATCTGTCAAGAGTCTGTTTGCCTAATTACTCTACAGATATTTCTTAAAGCAAACATTTAAACTTTTTACAAAGTAGCTACGACTTTTTGACATACATTCAGCAAATTTTGTTAATACAAGTGTATTCCTTAAAATGTCCCCGTGATTAAATGAACCAGCCTACAGTACAATGAAAGCAGCTTAAGCAAACTTTACGTTTACTATATTTATAAGAAACAGCAGTATTTATCCACCTGAGCTGCCAATAACAGCCAGCATCTGTCCGCTGTGAACTCGCAGGCTGAGCTTGTTGATGGCCGTCTGCTTGTTTCCTTTTATCTCCCACGGCAGTTTGAACTCTGACAACCTCTCATACCAGGGGATCTGAGCAGCTGTGTCCACCTGGAAACGCATAGGCATTTTTACATATTTGCATATATTCACAAAGAGGTAGAAACATAAGCTGGCAGCTACCTCATAGTGCAGGTTATTGACCTCCAGCTCATTGCGCCCTCCACTGTAGGTGAAGTAGAGACTGCTGTCCTCCTCAGATGAGAACAGTTCTGTGTCTTGATGCTGTTAAAAGGAAACGGAAAAGACTGTGATTTTAAAATAGGCGTGGAAAAATACAATAGATTTTTTTAAAATTTGTATTCATGTCATTAATAAAGTATAAGCAACATAAGAGGGGAAATCCTGGTAAAATATGTTGTAAATAGTACTTTTTCCCTTTTTTTTTCTCAAAGACTG
Organism: Atherinomorus stipes; assembly: GCA_023101725.1. Lineage (NCBI taxonomy): Eukaryota > Metazoa > Chordata > Actinopteri > Atheriniformes > Atherinidae > Atherinomorus > Atherinomorus stipes. The sequence continues at coordinate 1,247,528 of JALJCO010008534.1, read as the reverse complement.
CTTCCTTTGCATTTAACACTGTGTGAGTAGTGTGGTCCTCTGTATCATTTAAGTTGTTTTAGTTATGTTTTTATATATTTTGTTTTATTTGTTGTGATTTTATTTATTTTATTTGTATTAAGATTAAATCTGTTCAAAATCTTTTGTAGCTGATTTGTTAAATATCTTGTCCTGTATGCATGATTTTTCTTTGCATGATAGCGAAATAGTATGCATCTGCTTGTGTGTTTAAGTAAATAATTGTCTGAGACCTTCAGTGGGTCTTAAGTCCATTTAAAATACTAATGTTGTCAGTATATACTGTAACCCTTAATCACTTTATTAAATTACATGCCCAAATGATCAAATGAGAATATAAAACACTCACACATTAAAAGGCATTACATAGTATATCACGTCATAAAACACTGCCCAATACAAGGTACTTTTTTTTAATCACAGCATTATGACAGCATTAGTTTCATGTATTTTATAGAAAAAACTATGTATGCAAGGGAGCTGCATGTCTTTAAGCTCTGATTCCACATATGGTAATAATAGTGTCAACATCCAACAGTGGGAACTGATTGTACCAGTTCCTTAATGAGTGATTATACAGAAAAACTTTAAGTTTAATGGGAAATTAAATAAAAGTTTAACACAACTTGAGCTGATGTATTCTTAATATCTATGTAATATATATAGTATATTTATATTTATTCATTTATTTTGTCCTGACTGACCTGTGGATTGCTGTTTTTATGATTGAGAGCAATTTCTTTGTCCATGATGATGCAATCTGCAGGGTCTGGTTTGTAGGGTCAAAAGGTCAGCTGCCTCCTAGCCCCTCTTTTTTTCAGGAATCTTCTCTTTCACTGTCTACGGATATCAGCCGTTTTCCTCTTCTGATGTTCCTGTTCTTCGTTTATTTCTCTGTTTCGTAAACTCCAGTCCAGCTGAAGATCTCCTCTTGTACCTCATAAGCCTTCTTTCTGAAGATGTCCAAGTTCATGTCAGTTCTTCACCAGCTTTCTCCTGGCAGTCATCGCAGTTCCAGATGCAGATCACGACAAGCAAACTGAAGAGAGACTGAAAGCTTGTGAATCTACTCCGCATGAAGGTTTTTTTTTTCTTTATCTTTACAAAGTCAAGATCAAAGTTCTTTGAGATAACGCACCTTTCACTGTGTTCACTGTGTTTTTATGGCTCAGATCAACACTGATGACCCTGCACTGTTGCTCTGTACGGAGAACAGGTGCACAGAAACTTATCGGGACTAAAAGAATATCAAACTAATGTGAAAAGGACTTAACACTTCTTGTTTGGAGCGGAAGACTGATTTGAAAGATGAATAGGTTTTACTCCATGGAGGCGGTGGAGGCACAAAACGGGACAAAAAGCAGGGAAACTTTCCGATTTGTGTCGGAGGAGAAGAGGGATGTAAAGATAGAAGGTGGAGAGGTGCAATCAGAGCCGTCCTGTTCTCTCAGTGTCAGTAAGATCTCCTACACTGTCAGGTAAATACAAAATCACTGCAAAAACAACTCAACTGGGCACAGATAGAGGCTGGCTCAAGCCAAATTAACTGTAACAATGAAGCAAAATGTATTTAAACACTAATTAATGCCTGAGAGTACAGCAGTAACTTTTCAGCAGTATGTCTACAGCAGGGAATATCCAAATACACTAGTGTTAAAATCTTACTTATGTTCATATTTGTGTGTGCGTGTGTGTGTGTGTGTGCGTGCGTGCTTCAGTGAGCGTGTAGGACCATGGTGGGATTTGCCCTCCTACAGGAAGCGATGGACTCGTCAGATCCTCAATGATGTCTCCTTCCACGTAGACAGTGGGCAAATAATGGGCATACTGGGCAACTCAGGTTCATTTCTAAGAACTAAATATTCTAAAATAACACAAAATAATTATATTTTTATAAAGATGCATTAATATAAACTTTACTCAATTTTTTTTTCAAATGGAAAGAGCAGAATTTGAAAATGCATAACAGTCCCAGAGTTATTGTACTTTATGAACATAATGTTGAGTATGGATCAATCTGCGTGTGTGTGTGTGTGTGTGTGTGTGAACTTTACATCGCAAAGGCTCCGGGAAGACAACACTGTTGGATGCCATCTCAGGAAGGATTGGAAACTCTGGAACACTGTTGGGTGAGATCTTCATTAATGGCAGAAAGCTGAAGAGAGAAGAGTATCAGGACTGTTTCTCCTACGTCCTGCAGGTAACACCCAAAAAACACACATCATTCTCATTTACAATCAAAAACTACATTTCCTTAGACATTTCAGTCTGGATCTTCAGGATCAACAATACAAAATGGAACTATTGTCAAAGCTGCTCTCAGACTTCCGATTTGTGAAAAGTAGCCTGTATATTATTAAACAGCAGTTTGAGAGAATTTAATAGCTTATTATTTAATTAATTCGCTTACAAAAAAAAAGTTTGTATGCTTTAAGTTGTCATGCAGTTCTACTAACCACCACAAATACTAGATCACAAACTCAATAAACACACTACTTTGCATAAACTCCAGAAACGCTGCCCTGGCTTCTGTATGAAATTAACTTAAGACCCTTGATAGCCTCCTCATGCTCTTAATCTCTCAATGAGAGGTGCTCATGTGTATCCAAAGCCCGAATTAAAAACACTGTTTTAAAACTGCATTTGCTTCCTTTCAAATCACATTTCTCTTTTTGCTGATAGCACCCCTGCCTCCGCCCCTCCACCGCTCTCTAAGCCTCGTTATTAACTTCCACTGCTAAGCCATAGATGAGGAGCTGATATGAGCTCCTGATATTAAAGTCATTCAGATGAGAGAATAAAGAGGAGTGGGATTGGGAAGCAAGCCATGTGTTAATTGAGGCAGGCAGCAGGTTCAGCTGCTTGAAGCAGTGTGTGTGTTTGTGTGTGCATGCATATCTAAGGCGAAGGTATATTACAGATGAGTTGTACAGGCATTCATGAACACGCAAGTAAGAAGCAGACTGATGAATGTGTCCTCTATCAATGTATTTACAGGGATGAGCTGCAAAGACAAGTGAATGAAATCTGTGTTTTTTACAAGCAATCAAGTCCAGAGATATAATGTGGTTTGATGAGTGATGCATATACGATTGTTATCTCACTTGTGGCATCATAATGTGAATGTTTTCTCAGTATAAATCCAGTGTCTTGTTACTGGGCTGTTTAAAAGAGGTCATATAATGCTTTCGGGGGGGTTCCTACTTTCTATCAATGGGTAATATAGCTTTAGTAGTAGAGGTCTTAAACTCCAGTCTTCAGGGACCACTGCCATGTAGGTTTTAGATATTTTCCTGCTTCAATTCACTTGGCTCAAATTAATGAGTCATTTTATTGTTCTAAATGATGAATCCTGGTCACGAGTTCATATTTTCATCAGTCGTCTTGTATGAAACATGACGGCTGAAAATGTGAAGCATCCAGAGCTTCTTAGTTCTTTCTTTGAGCTCATTAAGGAGCTTAATGAGAAACGTGTAGGGAAAATACAAAGCATGTTGGACTGCACCTCACCATTTTTGACCAATAGGAAAAATTTGAGTTTGCGGCATGGAGATCTTGAGCAGAGTGGAACTAAAAGAGATAAATCAGCTGGGGGTGTAGCAACAAGTAAAGTATGTAAAAGGATTCTACTTTTACAAATGAAAACATAAAAACTTCTTACTCATCCCTCAAATCTGGGGTCCCCAAGTCCAGTCCTCGAGAGCTACAATCCTGCACATTTTGTTCGCATCCCTTCTCCAACACACCTGAATCAAATGAATGGCTCGTTATCAGGCCTCTGCAGAGCCGAATGACATGTGCATGAGGGAATTAGCCATTTGATTCAGGTTTGTTGGAGAGGATATGTTCTAAAAATTGCAGGATAAGAGGTTCTCGCAATAAAATTTAGATTTTTTTCCAAGTGCATAATATGGCCTCTTTAGGGAAAGAAAGGTTTGTGTGTGTAAATAAATTAGACTCAGATTTCCACTGTAAGCTAAACACTTTCTGACATACATTCAGTAAGTTGCGGCATATTTGCCTCACTGGATCTCTCATCTTGAGACTATTTCTTCTCTTTTAAATTTCGTGTTTTGTACTACCCCTCTCTTTCCAGAGCGATAACTTGCTGAGTTATTTGACGGTGGAGGAGACTCTGACCTACACAGCCCAGCTGGCCCTGCAGAAACACTCAGCTGAAGCAATCAAGAAAAAGGTGATTTGTTACAGCTTTCACTTCTTTCCTTTCTCTTGTTGGCTAAATTTTATCCAAAGTAAATTAGGCAGTAAAACACAGAAATAACTTAATTCGTAAATATTCCTAATATTCTCGTCATCTGGCCTTTGACCACTGGTTGGTTTGTAGGTGTCGGCAGTGATGGCTGAGCTGAGTCTGAGTCATGTGGCGCACAGTGTCATCGGAGGTCGGGTTTTTCCAGGCATCTCTGGTGGTGAAAGGAGGAGGGTCTCCATCGCCAGCCAGTTACTCCAGGACCCAAGTAAGTTCCTCCTCTGCTGGGATGACCCTGGGAAGAGTTTTTCCAGAGGCTTTAAAACATATGACTTCCAGAAAAAGCTGTTGTTGCAAATCAAAATCACAATGATGAGATGAACTAAGGTGAGGTACTATTTTGTCTCTTAAATTCAAGGGTCATTACAGGAAAGATGTAAAATAGATATAAGAAGCATTAGAATAGTTTAAAGCTTTGCACCACATGGAGCATAGATTATATAAAATAGGCTGTAACTCTGTATCAAAACAATGTCCCTAAAAGATAGGGTCACAATTATTTAAGTGTGTTTTTTAACAATAGTCAGAATTTCTTTGGAATATAGTTTAGGATATGGGAGTCAACATGTGTAGACCTTGTTCTGAAATAAAAGTCCATGATTAAGTTTTAAGTTGGATTTACACTTTTGATGTAACAACTCAAAATATAACGTTTTTGATATCGAATTCCCCCAGAACCAAACTGGACCTATTACACAAATATAATCTAACTTAATGTTTCTTTGGAATTTTACCGAACAGTCACCAAATCATGACTCCAAAACTGCATTAAAAACAGAGAGCTTATTGCATGCCTAATACTGTACATTGAACAACTTGTTATATGACAGAGGAAATTTTATATTTGACCTGGATCACAGAGAAAATGCTGTGGATTTTGTACCTAGAAATGCATTGGGAAGAAATCTTTTCTTTGACATTATTGAGTGGAGTAAACATAATAAGTGAAACTACTGAAATATTACTTACTTACATTTCAAGAGAGACTTGTTTCCTTACCCAACTTGCTTATTAGCTCATTATGTTTCACAAATAAATTGTACAAAACAAGACTGAGAACAGAGGAAAGTTCCCCAAATGACCCGTCTCTCACCTCAAGAGTTTTAAAGTCTGCACTGGAAGAAGACAAAAGAATCTTAGTAATAGAGGACTGAGGAGAGGACAGAGTCAGGGATGAAGGAAGAGATGGAGAAGAGTATTAAAGGACTGGGTTATCACACCATGAAAGGAATGAGCAGAAACTTACCTCTGTGTGTGTGAGTGTGTGTGTGTGTGTGCTCATCCCAGGTGTAGTTTATCAGGTCTGCGGTCCTCCAGGGAGGATGAAGGGTCTTAGTCCTCATTCAGGATTAAATGGCTATGAACATACACACACAACTCAGAGTCACACACAGAGTAATGAGGAGTTCCCATTCGCTGCCTCTCCAATCAACCAGGAAATGAGTTAATCTCACAATTAAAGCATCTGCTAATTCCACTCTGCTTTCATAATGCAAAGAGGCAATCTTTTAATTGTCCTAATTAGAGTAATTAACTAAAAATAAGAGAACTCACTTATCTTCACAAGTTAGCCCCACAGAGAGTCCTGCATGTGCCTCCTTAATAAGATCATTTAAAAGTTTCCAACTTGGACGGAAAAAAAAAAAGTTACTGTCCTGCCTTTCACTTGTGTTCAGTGTTTCACTGTGTGACAGTGACGGTGGTGAGGTCATTGGGATGGTGTTGTTGCAGGAGTGATTCTATTGGATGAGCCAACCACCGGCCTGGACAGCATGACCGCCAATCAGATCGTAGTGCTGCTGGCAGAGCTGGCCAGGAGGAACCGTATTGTCATAGTAACCATCCATCAGCCACGTTCCGAACTCTTCAGGGTGGGTTTCCAGAAGAACTAGAGGAAAGAAAAAAGCAACTGACACACAGTTGGTTAAGTCTATCCTTCTATGTGAACTCAAGCAGTTTTTTTTCTTTTTTGTAATTTGTCTAAACTACTGATGTCCAACATATACCTCAGCAGAACAAGGAATGGGAACTAAAAAGCAATGTTCTTAATGAATATAGGCATGATAAACTATTACAAAGAACAAATGGGCCAGTGGGAGGTGATAATCTGTTACATGACAATAAAATACCCAGGTATGTGACGCATTTATAAATGTTTATTGGCTTCTCAGGTATTTAGCAGGATAGCAATAATGAGCCGTGGAGAGCTAGTCTTCTGTGGGCAACCAGAGGAGATGGTGGACTTTTTCAGCCAGTGTGGATATGAATGTCCAGAGTACTGCAACCCCTTTGATATATACGGTACAACACTCACACTTTAAACTCATAAAAGAAATAGAATGTGTTTCATGTAACAATATCTAAAGCATCTTTGTGGCAGCATCCACATTAAAACATTCAAACTGCGTGATGCCTAACAGTTGACTTCACCTCGGTGGACACACGCAGCAGTGAGAGAGAAGCAGCTACATTCAACCGCATGCATGAGATCACTTCATCCTATCAGAGTTCTGCCATCTGCCAGAGGATGTTGAGCAAAATGGAGCGAAGCCTGCAACAATCAGACAAGCCAGCCATCCCTTTTAAGAGCAAGGAATCACCCAACGGTGCAGCCAAACTTGAAGTTCTGTTCAGGTCAGTACTGAAAGAGTCTTCAGTCCTTGTTGGTGATTATAAACATCAAATAACTCTACAGAAAGCAGGGTTCATTTAAAAGCTGAACTGGAATAATAGAAATGATATTTAACATACAGTTTTATTATTGTCTTGACATCAAATGAAGCAGAGTAAGAATAAATATTTATTAACCATTCTTTGAGCTTGTTTGTGTATTCATGTGTGTTTTGTTGTTTTAGGCGCACACTGAGGAACCTTTCCAGAGACAGGATGGGTGTTCTGATGCGTCTGTCCCAGAACCTGATATACGGTCTGTTTGTGGCCTTCTTCGTCATGCATTTAGATGAAGATGTCACCAAGGGTGCTGTGCAGGACCGCATTGGCATCATCTATCAGTGTGTCGGTGCTTCACCCTACACTGGCATGCTCAACGCCGTTGCCCTCTGTGAGTTTCAACACCAAACATCTGTCCATGAAGTGGGAAGACTTTTCACTTTGCTTGGTATAGAATGATCAAATTTTTGTGGTTACTCATATCAAGGTGACATGGCAATGTATTAAACAGGATCTGTCGAATAGCACAACCTTTTTAAAGATGTGCATGAGTTGGATACAATGACATATTGGAAATTCTTAGGTGAGCGAGTGCAATTACCCAGGTAAAAGTGATGTTTTACTTAACCTTTGTTAAATAGAGTGCTTAAAACCTCCTTATCTCAGCTATGTGAGCTTGCTTATCTCCTGTACAGCAGGTGAAAGGGGTTTGCTGTCTACATTATTTTGTCCTCTTCAGCAAAAATATGTAAAGTTAAGTGTAGATTTTGTGGTAAAAGTGCTTGAAGCTTCATGTACTTTCAGTCTCTCATGGGTTATGATTAGGTTTAACAGTATAACACATCACATACTCTTGTGAATGGCATTTGTATTCCCTGATGGCGCCTGCATTTCTCAAAGGGATGATACAACCCGTTGCACTGCAAAAAATGTTCAGGAATGCTTTGAAGAGGATTCAGTTGCCTTTTTAATAATAATAAAAAAAGAATGAAATAGCTCTTCTTTTAAAGTGCTTTTTGGCAGACACAAGAAAAGCCTTGCAGGAATTATTGTTGGACTACATTTAGGGGTTAATGAATGTTACTTTGTTTAGAGTTCAACGAACCTGAGTGCCTTTTTACCTACAAACCTACCATGCCTGTGCTATGTTGTATAAAGCAGATGTGTTTGAGCCACTCTGAGACTGAAGCTTTGCTTTAATAACAAATGCTGTGATGTGAAATCCCAAATATAATTGTTCACATATATAGACAACAAGAAAGAGGGGAAAAAAAAAGGAAACGGCTAAAGTTGAATCTCAGCATTTGTACATCTCTGAGCTGCAAGAACCAAAACCAACATCACAGATTTGAGGACAAAAGTCCTGTGTGAACTATTTTGAATTCCTATGCCAAGTGTGCAGACTGTAATGCATGGTAAATCTTAGGTTGGGGGATTTGGGGCAGTTTTCCCAAATAATTCTGTTAGGAACTGTGTTTCTATAAGCAGCCGTGCCCTATTCACCCTATATGTTAATGTGGATACTGTACACAAACCATATATTATTTCATTCATTCATATGGTAAATGCTTATATTAGTAAATATGAATGATATATATATATATATATATATATATATATATATATATATATATATATATATATATATATATATATATCGGGATATTAGGCTCTGCATTTCACCCATCTCTGTACAGTAGTACCAGAGAGCAGTGGGCTGCTAGTTAAAGCGCCCGGGGGGCAGTTGGTGGGGTGAAGGACCTTGCTCAAGGGTCCACAATGGTATATTATATCGATACACATGTGTATGTATATATACAGTATAATGTATATATCAATATATACATATTGACTGTATTTTTAAAATCATTCCCCAAATGTTAACTAAGCTTTACGGCTCTAGATGTCAGTAATAAAAGTAGTCGTAGTAATAAAAGCAGAAATAGAAGAGGTAATAAAACCACAGACTAAGTAGAAATTTAAATCCTTTTGGCACCTTAACAGCAACTGGTTTATTATTTTGACCTTGAATCTCACAGATTACAGCTGATAGTAGTACAGAAGTATTTTTCATTTAATTTCATAGAATAAACTGGAATGCATCTTTCAGAGAAATGGGTTTAGTTAGTTTAGTGGAATGACTGCACAAAGGCCTCTGGATGATTTTGGTTTTTATCGTAGTGTTTTGGGAAATTGTATATTATCATGTAAGATGTTCAGTTTAATCATACCTGTTTCAATGTAGACATTAAACTGGATAATAAAGGGTTTATAGTTAACTTAATCCCATATATTTCCTTTTCAAAGGCCTAATTTCCCCACAGACTTATTGATATTTCTTCTTTCTTTTCCCACTCATTACACAATAAGTTAAGCTTTGTCTTTATATTAACAGTCCCTGCATTGCGAGCCATTAGTGACCAGGAGAGTCAGGATGGCCTGTACAGTAAATGGCAAATGTTTTTGGCCTACATTGTCCACATCCTGCCTTTCAGCATCTTGAGTGTCGTCATCTTTGCCTCCTTCCTTTACTGGTGGGTAAGAAATGTGTAAATGGCGCAACTTTACTCATTTCATTCGTTCATTTATCTACAAACTTACAGAGGATTTAATAAATCTTGTATTGAGCTCGACCTTCTTTGTCCCTGCTTGATGCCCCTCTCAGGACAGTAGGGATGCATCCGGAGAGTTTGCGCTTCTTATGCTTCACTGCAGTGGTTCTAGTCCCTCATATTATAGGTAAGCTGATAAGATGAAGAGTAAAACATTATTATTGCACACCTGCTTGTCCATGTGATGTTTTCTCACATGGACAAAGCACATCCTTAAACTGTCCACATTTATTTCAAAGAGACAGTTGTCATATTTATCTTTAACACAACAATGCTGCCATAGTTTTAGTGCTTCAGAAATGTCATTAAACAAATATGCATTTCATCTTAGATAACCTTTAAATACCACATTACCACAGCTTTTTAGCTTTAGTTGTATATTTAATAGGCTCTTGTCCATTTTCTCAGGCGAACTGCTGACTGTGGTGCTGTTAGGGGTGGTCCAAGACCCAAACATGGTCAACACTGGTGTGGCTTTACTTAATATTGCAGGGATCTTGGTGGGATCTGGCTTCCTTAGGTGAGACCCTCTACATCGGTTTTAAAGTTTAAATAACTTGATGCCGAGCCATGTGGAACATTTAATAAATAACTTTCTCAGGTTATTGACAATGACATTATAGAGGCCTTTGCTAACTTTCCTCTCCTCTTCCTCTCAACAGAAGCACCGAGCAGATGCCCAGAGTATTTCAGTGGCTCAGTTATCTGACCTTCCAGAAATATAGCTGTGAGCTGCTCATAGTCACCGAGTTCCACAATCTTGAATTCACATGCAGTAAGTTGCTATGGCGCCACCTTAAGATTAAGGAACAGATATTATGATCATTTAATTGTTTACTGGTTTTATATACCTGATATAACATCTGTGAATTGAATGCTTATCTCTGGCAACAGTTTTATGGCTACAAATTCTGATCTAAAAAGGCTGACTTGACATTATTCAAGTTGGGGATACTGATATTATTTTCCTTTGGGGAAATTCTTCTCTTGACCTACAGTTCAAATTCATAAAATAAAAAAGTTAATGAAGTATTAGCAATATTTGTTGCACTTCTGCAATGATGTAGAAGGAGTCGGAGCCAAATGTCATTCTGTTCATATGGTCATAAGACTTGCGCTGCGTGAGTAAAAGTTCATTGTTCAAGGACACCTGCGAGGACAAGTAGTAATCTGTCTTAGACAGCAAGGTTTTTATTGTATGGTTTGTATAACTGAACTTGCTAGACATCTTTAACTCTTTGCTGTGCTTTGTGTCATTACAGATGTTACTAAACCCTTACCAGGAGCCTGTTTGGTCACTCAAGGCAATCATATCATCGACCAAGGCTATCCTGGTGCTCTATCTCGATACACACTAGACTTCATACTCCTGTACTCCTTCATCCCTGCCTTGGTTGTGTTGGGTATAATTGGCTACAAGATCAGGGACAAGCTTGTGCGCCACTAAAACCATGTTGTTTTTTAAGCACAAAGCTGAACTTTAGTTGAAATGCTCCAAACAGACTGGCTGTATGATGTTCACAGTTCAGGATGGCCTACACTGAAGAACTGTAGCGCCAGCTGATTAAACTTTAACCATTCTCTTATACTCTCAAAGAATACTTTTGTTAAAGCACTTTAAATTTTCAAGCATTAAGTTGGTCAGCTCATCTGTTCAATCTCATTTAGATTTTACGTAGCCATAGACACAAATAAGAGAAGAATGCTGGTGTGTAATGCATAGATATAAAAAGATGGCACTAGATGTATTTTTTTAAGCTTCCTCGTTTTTTTTTTTTCCTTTAAAGGAAGTTTGAGCTCATTTAAAAAAGTCAAATTTTACGTTTTGCAATATTTTCAACTTTTTTGTGTAATTTCTTTATACATCATATAAGCACTTATGGATTTGTTTGTGCATTCAGCCTTTACTTGACAACAGCTTTCATTTTTTCACACTCTTATGACTTCTTAAAGAAAGCTGATTTATTTTCTATTGATTGTATTTATATATTTATATAGTCAGTGCTTTTACACCAATGCAAATGCTTTTACCATCTCTGTGTTAGTTGGTATCTGTGCGTCATCACAGTAAAAATTTGGTTCTGGAAATACATACTGCAGCAAGAACAGCAGCAGCAGCTCTGAGTAACGCAGCGAGTGCTCACATAACTGTCAAATAGGTTTATCAACTACAATGATACAATTATGCAGTATTTGGTCACAAAACTTTACACATGTAAGGGTGCGGAAGGCCCAGTTCTAAAATGCGCTTAGTCCCTCCCATGAGTACTAAGTACTTTGTCATGTAATAATGACTTGAGAGCAGTCATGGGGAAATAAAATACTTTGTGAACTGCAAGTAACACAAAGCTAATAAAAGTTGTCCATGAATTATCGCCTATTTGGGGGAGCATAGTATCAGTACTTTGTTTAAATGCTATGACTGTAAATGGTCGTTAACAAGAATCAATGCAGATCAGAAAATAAACTTGTTTATTTTTCTAAAACAGATTTTATTAGTAGTTGAAAAAAAAAAGTTAAGTTCCATTTGAGCTGTGTGGATTCAAGAGATATAGAAATGAAATAAACAACTTATAAACAAAATAAATAAAAATATGTACTGTCTGTACGATATCATGTGTTGGTATGAGTGTAATAAAGTTATCTCTCATGTGTCCAGCTCCAGTCCTTTCCACGACTTGGCAACATTCTTTTTATACTGATCCAGTTCCTAAAAAAAGAAGCAGACAAAAACAAAGATAAAACACAACAATTATTCAACAGTGAAAAATTTGCATGGCATATTGCAATAAAGCAACTATGAAAACTCGAGTTGGTTCATAAATACGTGAACAAAACTTTTTTTTGACAGATTCAAATAAAGATACATGATAGACTGTTTATATCAGCAACATGAGACATTTAGATGAAAACAAGAAACTGAAATAAGTAAATAAAATCCACTTAAATATAACTTAGCAAAATGAAATGATTGTGGTTTAAAAAAAATTTAAAAGCAATCTAAACATGCTTTTAAAACAGCTGTGTTTGGGGCTGGGGGTGGGGGTGTTGTAAATTTCCAGCTGGTCTTTTCCATAAAAAGGCAAGAATTGATCCTTTTTCAATTGGCTATTCAGGCCAGTCATGTCATGTGTGTGATCCAATGGCAGAGCAAGAATGGCCACCCTCAGCTGAGGATCAGTAAGCGATAACTGTGTGTGATTTGTGCTCAGGACTTCCACAGGGTACTACAGTACGAGTGCCAGAGTGGCCCCGAGGCAAGATGGCAAGAGAGCCACTAATCTGAGTTTATGACTCCACTGTTAAGTGTTATCACAGTCTGTTAATGACATCAACACATAAAAGACACTAAAGACAGGTTACTGTAGGACAAAAGGTTACGTACTCTCTAAGCATTATCCCCTAACGTGTGAAGCAGAGAGAGCAGACAGCATCTAAACTACCACACAATCTTGCTTTAAGTCTGCTTCATTTAGCCCATAAAACTTCATCTGAAGAAGAAAGAGGATGCCCACACAACAATATTTGTAAGCTTTTCAGAAGCCCTCAGATATCCATATAATATTTTGATCTATAAAATCTGGTTGTGAGGCAAACCTCTACAAAAGGAGCAGGAAACACCACAACATGGTTCCCCCTAGTGTCTATATTACTATAGGTCTCCCTAGCCCAAATATAGAGGGTTACTATACTGTATTTAGCAAACTACACAAACTTTTCTCTCTCCTGCTTAAATGGTACAGATAGACTGATGAATATACAGTATGTTACATGTCTGTCACTGGCTAAAGGGGATATTTTAGGTGGGGGGGGGGGCCAGATGGTGATCCAGATCAACACCAAAATTGTGCCATTAAGAACATTAAGTGACAATTTCATCCAAATCTATTTATAGCTCTTTGAATATTTTGCTAACTAACAGACAGACAGACAGACAAACAAACAAATGCCAGGAATTACATATAGTATGTCACTGGTTAATGAAATTAGATTAAAGGGCTCTCCGCTTTTCTTTTTTTTTTTTTTTTTTTTGTTTTTTTTTTTGGGTGTTTGTTTTTTTTCTATTTTTTTTTTTCTCTACCTTTCTTTGAAAAATACTTTATTTATCCCAGAAGGGAAATTCAATATTGCAATAGGCTCACTCTTTTTTCTTCTGAACAATTTAACATACAGTATATACAAGAAAAACAATACAACAATAATAATCGGTCAGTCAGTTTTGTTCTTCAGGGTGATGCTGCTGGCAGGAATTAATTTCTGTATCTCTCCGTCCTACAGCGAACCTGACGCAGCCTCCCACTGAACACACTCTGTTGATTCTTCACTGTGTTGTGGAGAGGGTGGGAAGTATCCTCCATCATCTTCATCAGCTTGTGCAGCATTCTTTTCTGAACGATCAGCTCCAGCAGCTCCAGAGTTATTTCCAGCACAGAACCAGCTTTCTTGATCAGCTTGTTTAGTTTCTTCAAGTCTCTGGTTCTGATGCTGCTGCTCCAGCAGATGCTGCAAGGCTGATTGCACTTTCCACAACAGATTTATAGAAGATCTGCAACATCTTGGTGCAGAAGTTGAATGATCTCAGCTTCCTTAAGAAGTAGAGTCTACTCTAACCTTTTTGTAGATGTAGTCAGTGTTGCACTTCCAGTCGAGCCTGTTGTCCAGCTGAACTCCAGGTATTTGTATTTCTCCACCACCTCCACCTCCTCTTCCAGGATGTAAACAGGGCTATGCTGCTTATTCTTCAGGAGACTTCCTCCTGAAGTCAACAATCATCTTTTTAGTCTTGCTGGTATTTAAGATGAGGTGATTGTTAACATTTCACAAACTGATTGACCAGCTCCTTGTACTCGGCTTCTTGTCCATCACTGATACACCCCACAACTGCAGAGTCATCAGAGTATTTCTGCAGATGACAGGACTCAGAGTTGTACTGGAAGTCTGAGGTGTACAGTGTGAAGAGAAATGGTGAGAGTACAGTTCCTTGTGGTGCTCCAGTGCTGCTGATCACCATCTCAGACACACAACTTTTCAGGCTCACAAACTGTGGTCTGTTTGTTAGGTAGTCGTAAATCCAGGTGGTTGTGGAGGGATCCACCTGGAAGTTATGGAGCTTCTGACATAGCAAAGCAGGCTGAATAGTATTAAAGGCACTTGAGATTGGTGAAAATATTCAAAAAGTAAATGCATTAATACAAACAAATATATGACTTTAATGTAAAAAAAAAAAAAAAAAAAAAAAAAAACTCAATACAAAATTTGATGATGTGTCCAGGTTTTACAAAACCACAAGTTTTTTGCCACTTCCTGAAAAATAACCATTTTGGACATAGGAGATTTGGACCCAACGGCAGCAATATGCAAACTGTAATGGGTCCTGAAAGGTGTTAACTTGCTTGCTGAGATGAGCCAGTTAGAGTCTCCCCAGGAATTTCTTGATGTGATGTCAGTGCAACTGGTCTGTAGTCATTTGGTTCAGCTGGTTGTGTTTTTTTGGCACTGGAACAAGACAGGATGTTTTCCACAGCACTGGAACTCTGTTCTGTCTCAGGCTGGTGTTAAAAAGGTGCTGGAGAATCAGACATAGTTGTTCTGAGCAGGTCTTGAGAACTCTGGGACTGACATCATCTAGACCTGCAGCCTTGTTCCGATTCAGTTTCTCCAGTTTTTTCTTGACCTGGTTGCAGGAGACAGTCAGGCTGGAGGTGGAGGCAGAGGAGGTCTCAGGATGTCCTGATGTGAAGGGAGAGGAGGCTGTGTTCAGGTCCATGACTGAGGTGCAGGGTGACAGAGTGGAGGTGGGACAGGAAAGCTGTGGGCTCATGGAGGGTGTGTGGTGTGTTGGGTTGTCGGCAGCGGGAGAACTGAACCTATTGAAGAACATGTTCAGTTCGTTAGCTCTGTCCAGACCTCCATCAGTCTGGTCCCCCTTTAACTTGAAGCCAGTGATCTTCTTCATTCCCGACCACACATCCCTCACGTTGTTCTGCTGGAGCTGGCTCTCCAACTTCTTCTTGTCATCCTCCTTGCACTTCTTAGTTTGTGTTTTTAGTTGTTTTTGTGTGGTCTTCAATAACTCCCTGTCTCCATCCCTGAAAGCTTTATTTTTGATGTTCAGCAGCTTTTTTAGGTCACTGGTGACACACAAAAGTTTATGTACTGTAATCTGTCACACACTCAGTCATGGTGTTGATGTCGTCTTCATGAGGTTCACAGAGGACATTCCGGTCTGTGGCCTCAAAGGACCCTCTCAGAGCATCTTCAGCCTCAGCAGACCAGGTTTTAATAGTCCTCATAATGACTGGTTGCTGCTGAACGATGGGCTTGTAGGTGGATGTGAGCAGAACCAGATTATGATCTGATCTTCCTAAAGGAGGCAGGGCAGAGGAGCAGTACGCATTCTTGAAGCAACCTTTACCAATGTTGCATTGTTACACTATTTTCTTAACAGGGTAAAATGCTATGAATGAGGTAATGGAACACTAAAAATACAAGAGAGACCCACCACTAATCAAAACAAAGTATTATTCCAATCTGTAAATATTCAATGAAAACTCCAACCAATCCTTGAAGTGGGGTGCACCCCTTGGATTGGCCTGAGGGACCTGCCTGTGAGACCTTTGCTTCTGCATTGGGAGGCATAGAGAACGGGTGTGTGTGTGTGTGTGTGTCTTAGGACTGAGGCGGGACTGTTTATATTCAAATAATCTTGCTGTGTTTTCTGAAATGCAAGATCGGTAAGGGTTGCTTTAATATTTGCATAAAATAAATCCAACATCATATTTTCTCTGGTGGAGCAGCTGACAAACTGCTGGAAAGTTGGTAACGTAGCAGAGAAGAGGACGTTGTTGAAGTCTCCAGAGATCGCTATGAATGAATTTGGATGCTGTGTTTGTAGTTTAGCCACGACAGAGCTGATGACATCACAGGCTGTCTCTGGTGCGGTACCTGGTCTTATATAAACCACTACCAGAATAACACAGGCAAACTCTCTGGGTAAATAATATGGACGGAAACTCACAGCAAACAGTTCAATGTCTCTTGTGCAGATCTTCTCTTTGACAGTGACGTGTCCTGAATGGCACCAACGCTGATTGACCAGCACTGCAGTTCCACCTCCCTTCAGCTTCCCACTGAGCTGTTTATTTCGGTCTGCATGGACCGTCTTGAAACCGTGGACAGACGCATTACAGTTCGGGATGTGTTCATGCAGCAATGTCTCGGTGAAGCACATAGTACTCCACTCTCTGTATTCTTTCTGAGACCTTGTTAGCACTTCAAGCTCCTCCATCTTGTAAGCTAGCGATCTCACGTTACCCATCACAACAGCTGGAAGAAACAGTTTAAATCTCCACTGTTTTTCTCTCTGCCTTACCCCTGCCCTGCATCCTCTTCTCTTTCTCTTCAACTCCACTGAAATTTGACGGATTATTTCGCTAATAATCTTGATTTGGAAGAGTTTTAACAGTTAATCCCAGTGGTAAACAATTTTTCCGTTGCCATACACATCATAACAAGTTGTGAAAAAGCCAAAGATATGAAGAAAAATCTCCAGTGATGCACAGCCTTCAAACCAACATAAAAAATCCTCCCAGAAAAACCTAATCTGACAGGTAATGTCGATAAAAAGACAACTATATTTACAAAAAACTTAAAAGCTAAGACAGAGCTATGACAAACTGCTGCCACCTAACGGCGCATTCTAGAACAATGAGGAATTTAATGTTAAGATGCGTTACCTGGTCTTTCTGGGCTCTCATGGCATCAATCTGAGGCTCACTGTACTGTGGGTCTTTAGTTGGATCCTTTACTTCTGTTTGGCTACTTGTACTCTGCTAAGACAAAGTCATTTAAATACATCAAAAATTGTTTAAAGGAGCTCTTGATTTTGTGTTACACAAATAAAAATTCAACAGACTTTTATTGAAACTTAAGAGACTAATTCAATTGTGTTTTGCAAAGCTGCTAAAGATGAGGGTGATTCCAGATACTCAACTACCTCATGTGGAAAGACTCGTTCATACACTTTCTTCCAGAGGTCTTTTGGGTTTTTAGCATGAAGAGAAGTTATGTCTATGTCGACAGTAGGAGGAGAGCCTTAAATAATAAAAAAAAAGTTATATGAAACACAATATCCACACTCCTGTACATGGCAACAAATGTCAACCCACAGAATGGCTTTAAGTTTGGTGTTTGTCCTTCAGGAAAACACAGTCGAAGCGCTTGTAATTTATCTAAATGCAGTACTGCGTTTGGCCACTGTGTAGTGCTGTGCTCACCTATTTGGCTGAAAGAGTCAGAGCCTACTGGAATGATGAGTGGCTTGTTGGGATCACAGGACACAGTTTTCCTAATCACAACAAGAAGAAAAAGAAGGAAAATATGATGAAAACCCAAAGCATTTTATTGTTTTTCATTACAGATTCCTCTTCATTCTTTTCTATAAACAAAAGTAGATTAAATGACCAAAGTAACTCTCTATAACCAAATACCTTAACACCAACACCTCAGGTGGTGGCATTTAAAATAATCATTCAGTTGAACTACCAGCTCTTTAAAATTGTTTTAACATTAATACAACAGATGCATTAGACCTCAGAAGTTTTAGATGAAGGTAACAAATAAAATGGCAACAAAATGAAGAATTCATCTTGAACTCTTGAAAATATTTTACCAAGAGGCTGCTTACTCCAAAAATAACTGCAAATTGTAAAATCTTACATTGTCCAAGTGAATCACAGATAAATATGAATTGAAATGGAAAAAAGAGGGACTAGAGGCAGGAATTTAAAAAAAACAAACATGCATGTCCATTTCTTTAATACTAATGGGTGATGAAGCGCTTAATACCAAAAATAACGTTTCCACCCATGTTTCCCTCAGTTGCCTTGAACAGGCTGTGTGCTGCAAAATGCGCTGCAATTCAGTGTCCGAATTTCCCGCACTGCCCTGTGTAAATGACCTACATCCGCAGTTTTGATACAGAGAGAAGATGGTCGCGATAAATTCAAACACTGTAAGCGATAGTTATGGATTCTTCTGCCGTCAGCAAACGATCCAGATCAACTGAAAGACACTAAAAAGTATAACTACGGAGAAAAGGGAAGTAAACAACATTATAGCTTCAGTTTGTGCACGCTCCCATGACGGCTTGGCTCGTGGCTGCAGTTACCTGAAGTGCCAGCCACGGCAGTCGTGAGTTTCGTTTCTTAATCTTGCCTCAAGTCCCTTTAAAATAACACTAAAACTCCATAATGTGTGGTTTACTACAATTTTGTGTGGTAGCTGTTGCTTTCCTTACCCTCTGTCCAGACCAAATGCCAAATGAGAGAAGAGGCTCTTGGTTTTGGACATGAGGCTCTCAGATTTGATACTAGTGAACTATGGAAAAAACAGACCCAGAATTAAAGAGATAAACCATTAAAAGAAACAGCAGACTTTAAAATAATAAAATGAAAGGATACATTACTCCTTTTCAATCAAAACCAATAAAAAAATGTCAATTTTGGATGTTGTGTGGAGCATAGAATTGCACTTACAATGAGAGATGCTGCGTAATAGTGGGCAATAAAACGCAATGTTTTGCTAACCACTTTCTTCTTTTCAGAGTCTAATTCCTGAAACACAAGTGAATCACTCACTCAGGGTCACATATACGAGGTTCCAAGAAGACTTCAAGAGATAAAACTGGCTTCGTTGTTAACTGTGACTCCAGATGAGCAAATCTTTTTTAACAACCTCTAAAGAAATTATGAAAATCTATAGTGGTACACAACAAAACAAAGCATGTCACTACAAAACCACTTTTACTGGTCATGCTGAAGCATATATCTTACCTGAAAGAGGTCATATTTGCTGCCAATGATGAGCAGAGGAACGGGAAATGGACTGATCAATTCTCTGTCCTGAAGAAACAGAGTTCAATCATCTAAAGAACAAAAACTGCCTTTCCCTACAGGAAAAGCCCTTACACATATCTTTTTTTAAGTTGACACTGTGAGGTGAGATTTGGTTCTTTGTTTTTTGTATTAACAGAACTGTTTTACACCTGTTTTGTTAGCAGTATTTCCCTCTGTGAAGTAGCTAAGAGCTTGAATAAAAAAATAGTCTTTCATGCACTTGAAACACACATCAAAGATGGTACTAAACAATGACTATACAAATACACGGGCCGATTGGTCGTACAGGGTGGTCTTTAGGTAGGACACGTGCTGCAGGGAGGACTGGCGTCTGCTGTTTAGCACTGCGTTTGGATTTCTGTGCTTGCTGAGCCTGGGAGAAGACTCTATCCAACTGAGCTTGTGCAGCCTGCAGCAGCTTCTCCATGGTCCCCCACAGAGTGTTGGGTTTAGACAGGTCCAGAATGAGTATGACAGAAAGAGACCTGAAAAAAAGACGGGGAGAATACTGTGCTGTGGCAGGATACACAGAGGAAGATGTTGCACATTGACATGGCATTACTATCAAGAGCATGCTTGTATTAAACATGCGTGCAAATGTCTAAAATATATGAAAAAATCTCCATCGGGTGAACATGTCAATTACCCCTTTAAGTCAAAACAGCTAAACAATCTTGAAAAGTGTGTTAAAAGCACCCTACCTGATGCTGAGAGGAGTAATGGGTATTTGAACCAGGTCTGACAGAGAAGTCCCTCCTCCCAGTTCCCACAGGTGGGCTATATCTTTGGGCTGAATGAGGAAACCACCAAACTATCAGTTATATTACGTAAGTTATCAATTATCTATAACTGTACACATCTTCTGTACCTCTTAACCATGTATAGAGAGCAAGTATACAGGGGAGTGGGGAGCCTAGTGGCAGCGTCGCGGGCCTTGGCGCAGAGGACCTGGGTTCAAGACCATGTCACGACACTCCGGTAAAAACCCACTTTGGAACCCTGTGCAAGGCCCTCAACCCCCACCAACCGCTCCCCGGACGCCCTAAGTAGCTGCCCACTGCTCTCTGACACTTCAGAGATGGGTGAAATGCAGAACCTTAATTTCCCCTTGGGAATCATACAAGTAAAAAAAAGTAGTGAGTTTTAATCTACAGCATATCAAGTAGAGAGGCACCAATCCTATACCTGGATAGGATAATTGGCCTTGATATTGATTAATCAGCTTAATCGGATGTTGGATGAATGAGGCCAATCCAGTCATTTCTTTTTTCTTTTTTTTATTAATATCATACACAGAAATACAGTTATAGCAATCTAGTTACTTCAATTCTATGTTTGCAACACTGGTTACGTCATGGTCCTCACGCAAGCAGAGACATGTTATTCATTTCTTTTTGCTGCTAATGTACTTTATTTGAATGTTTATTTGAATTATGTTCAACATTAATGTTCTGCTACTGAAGTCATCTTTGTGTTGGCTTCAGGTGTTTGTGTCGATTTTCGTACAGCTTCATACACTCTTCTACCAGTGAATTTTTCTCTGTGCCACTACGTGGCTGCAGCACAAATTTAATGGATGAGCCCTATTCTTAATTGTTTGAAATGTTCTTTTCATTAAATTCTTCTGCTTTTTTTTTTCTCCCACACACACACCTGTGCTTAATGTAGGTTCAGATATTTCAGAGTTTTTCTAGTGATGACACAATGTTTGACGTTTAAGCTTGTAAAGGTGTTGCTTTATAGTTGAAACATGCATAATCCCTGCTGAGGCTGCTGTTGTTACAGTAAAATCCAAATTTGCAACTGTAAATAAATTAATTCTAAACTGACAAATTATACTCGGAGTGCTACAATACTGGAAGTAATGGCTATTCAATAATAATCATATCCAAGTTTTGACAGTGTCTAGACCTTGTTTGAAGGTATTCTTACTGTGTTGTGTCCCCGGGCTCGTCTGCCAAATGTATATTCCAGTGCCAGAGTTGGCTTTGGTGGTTCATCCCTGGATTTAAAAAAAAAAAAAACTGTATTATTTCAGCGTAGCAACAAAATATATAAAGAAAATTTACCTTACAAACTAAGTGCTATGTTAGTCTAACTTCTTTTAAATAGAGCTATTGCGTGGATCATTAAAGGTAAGGATTAACTTTTCACAATCAAAATGATTTATCTTTATTACTGCAGGTTTAACGGTGTATTGAGTAAACTTCCTTCAGCTTAGGTCTGCGTGCAGAATAGATGTTGATAAGGCAGGTAAGCATCCAGACGACACACATGCTCACCTGTCAAGACATCTTAGCAGAATAGATGTTTTACCCTGAAAAAATAAACAAAAAAATCAACTAATATGGCGAGCTTAAGCAAAAGCTTGCTCCAGACATAAGTGGTTTGGCATCATGCTAAACAAACCCCAGCCTTGCTCCCCATCAGAAAAACGCTCCGCTCGCTGACTGTCTCTCCTCGGTCCTCCTCTCCATCTCCGCCATCCCGACTGTTGACCTCCGCCGCTGCCAGCTCCCATAATGTGTCTGAGCTGGCGAATAAAAGACAAAAGTGTCACGTTGTTCGAAAGGCAATCATGTTGTTTATGTTTATTTAATATCTTCAATGGTTATACCTAGATTAAGATTCTTACCTTACTTTTGGCATGAACTTTGGTTATCAAGCAGACAAGCTAGCTAAACAGCGAGATGCTAGGGTGAGCTGACTGAGCCGTTTGGCGTTGTCAGAGTAACAGCGCTTCTTCTTCTGATTTTTTGTAAACAACATTATGGTACAATACCGCCACCATCTGGTATCTCAAGACAAAAAAAAAAAAAAACGTCTCAAAAGTACCGGTACATAAAAGTTCATTTACATAAAACAAAAAAAATCTAATAAATATTCGTTATCATATATCGTCATCATTGATATTCTTTTAATCAGACTAGACACTACCAAATAAAAAAAGAAAAAAACAAACAAAACTTTACTTTTTTAATATACCATTTTATGATACCAAAACAGTTGCATTAAAAAATCTGTTTTGAACTGCACTTTTTTCATTCGTCTTTATACCTTCTGTCTCGTATTTGTTAGACTTTAACATGCTCTACTATTTCTTCTTCATTAAAAAATTTGATGAGCCATATCAAGCCTCTCATATCGTTTCTTCCAGTTCACCAAACGCCTCCCACTTTCCTTTGAATTTTATCTCATAAATCTGTCATCCTTTTCTCTCATCTTCTTATCGCTTTTGGCATCTTTTCTTTAATGTGCTCTTAAAAATACCTTCTACTCCTGAGTTAGAGTGTCTATTTTTTGCTAAAAGTTACGTTATGGGAAATGCAGAGCATACAGTGCCTCTGTTATTACTCCTTTAAGCAAAATTCAGTGGATGTGATGACATTTAAAAAATAAATAAATAAATAAAACCTCTCCCTTTTCATCTTTTCCAAAGGCTCACAACTTTATTACTGACAATCCAATGAAAGACAATCAGTGCTTTTTAAGGAAGATGCAGTCATACATTTAATAGAACTTTAAAGAGGAGTCGAGGTCCCATCACTTACTGTAAATTTTCAGCAAATAAGCAAACTTGCACCGGATGGTTTGTATTGTAAGCAACAGAAATATTCAACAGAACATACACAACATATAGGCATTTATGAAACAAAGTACTGCAAATGATGTTATGGCATGTCTACAGTACAAGCTTCTTGAAAGAGAATAAAGATCTTCATGGAATCGCAAACAAGTCTTTTCTTCATGAACTGATGATCTTCGAAATATGTTTGCTGTGGAAGTCCTGAACCACCTGAAATGCTGTTCAGAAAAATCCATTAGACTGCAAATAAAAATTGTGGTTGATAGTCTCTTTGCAGACAGTCTGTCATGTCTTTTTCCGTGGTTCATCACAATAGGGTACATTTTCCAGCAGGAGGCTCTCTCTGGGTCGAAGCACTGTCAGATATAGCAAGGATAAGAAAAAAAAAAAGAGGTGTATCATTAGGAAAACCATCAAAATATGTCAGAGAAGTTCTCACTTCTGGGATATGCGGTATTCTTTCAGTATACAAACTGCTTTAGTCAAACATAAAAATTTTTAGAAAGTAAATTCGGGAGAGAGAACTGAAAAATCATACACAGCTTGTTTTCTTCAACATGCTCCATTTGTAGAACGGCCTGCCGAAGAACAACTTCCACATCTGAGCCCATTTTAATCATCTGTCAGGAACATAGAGGGAACATTTCAGAATGTAAAGTAGGCACAGATTCTAAGTATTCTGGTATTACCCACAAATTCTCTGTATTTGTCTTTTTTGTCTTCTTTAAAATCAACATTTTGCCAAGCCGATATTGAGATGACAGTAGGTGAAAAATATGCCCTGAAGATTCAAGCTAACTCCATAACTGTTGGTTTGCCTCACTTTCAGCATATAAATAGTTTATTAAGAGAGTTTCTGGTTGTTTTTAAGTACCTCAACCATCCCTCTACACAAATCTTATGCAAAATATCAGAATAATTAAGGACATATATCAACGCTCCCCCACTGCAATTACTTTTTAATTTAATTGTTTAACAACACCACTGTAAACAAGACAAGGCTGCAGCCGGGTTGCAATGTGCGCTGTAAAGCTAATTGGATTCCAAAGCATTGATAAACTATAGTGGTTTATAAACTTACTTTGAAGAATAAAAACCACCGATTTATGAGACTTGAGTAATCTGAAATATCAATAATGCTGATAGAAAAATATTTGTTATGCTGTGCAGCAGGTTTAAGAGGGGCAAATGGAATATGTGCATTGTACAACCACACCTGTAAGACCTGGGCTTCAGGACTTAGCTGAGGGCTAGAATCAGTCAGTGTGAAAACAAATAAAATAGATATGTCTAATGCTGACAGAAAATGACATTGTACCTTCTGAATGTTTTCGTCTGACGTCTCATTTCTGTTTTTCCGGAACTCCTCGTTGATCTTTAGCCTTGCAGCTTTGACGAAGAAAACATCTGCATTAGATGACTGCAGAGTACAAATTTAGACTGATGACTGGAAAGTTTGCTACGAAACATCAAGCCTTAAATCATATTTTTTCTCTGTTAAGAGACCAGTCTGCTGGCTAACTCACCTGCCAGTGCCTTTTCATCATCTCTGAACACAGTTAACCTTGTTCTGTGCAGCGATTTGAACACACTTAGGACCTGCATGAACACACACAGTCAGCTTCTAACTACTTCTGAGATTTGACAGCTGTTACGTGAACTGATGGAGCAATATTGTCATTAGCAACATCCAACGGTTTAAGCTATTTAATCTGATACTTGAATAAAACACTGGTTAATCCTAACTCAGCTGTCAATAAACACTGCTTTAGAAATATTATTGTCTCCGTGAAATGTCTCCTCACCTTCAAACGAGTACCCATGTTGAGTTCTTGTACTCACTTCCGTTGCACGTAGACGTAAGTAGGGAAAAGTCAGTATTGACCAATCAACATAGACCTTCAAATGACGTATTTTTGTGGCCAATCAGCGTTCAGTCTATTTTTTTTTTTTTTTTTTTTTTTAATACTGATCTGAAAGCAGCGCAGACCTGCAGTCGCGCAACCTGCGGGTTATCTGCGCCAACATGGCTGATGAAACAGCGAAAGCGCAGGCAGCGAAACCAGGGGGAGACACTATATTTGGAAAAATTGTACGCAAAGAGATTCCTGCCAACCTAATATACGAAGATGATCAGGTATGCGGGCTGATTGGTCCAGGGCGGCTCGGCTGCACTCCCAGCAAGATAGCTAATGCTAGCTCCATGCTAGGTGCATTAACGGTTTGAGGTTTGTTGTTAACACGCCATGTGGAAGTTAACAATGGCAGAATAAACGAAGCCAGAAAATAAAAGTGCAGACTAAAGAAATGGCACAGATAATCTCAACAATCAGGAAAGTTACTTTGAAAACTGGCTTTTATGCACGGTTCAGCTTTGTTCTGCTCTGCACATGTCTCCTTTGCTGCCACTTGGCGTCTACATTTGGCTCTTTACCAGAATGTAATAAGGTCGGATTGCAGGCAGCAGTTTGAGGCGTCTGTCTCGTCTTGTGTGCATGCATATGTCGTAGAATATGTATAACGCAGTGAAACAGTATTTCATTGTTTCAAAACAAAGGTGCAGCTGCACTGTGTTGTCACTATTAGCAAATAACCATGTCATCATGTCAGGTAACCATGTCATCTCATGTCAGGTCGTGGTGCAGTTATTCATAAACTGCACCACTCTTTAAACTCTTGAATTATAATATCAAGCCAAGAAAACTACCTTGCATATTTGTCATATCATTTCTATCGGATGCTTTTGCTCTTCTCCTGTACATTTACAATTTGTCCTTTTCTTTCTGTTTCAGTGTGTTGCCTTCCCCGATATCTCTCCTCAAGCTCCCACACACATTCTAGTTGTCCCCAAAAAGCCAATTGTTCAGTTGTCACAAGCTGAGGATGATGATGCTGCAGTAAGTTTTAACAGCTTTCTGTAAGCTACCACTAGAGGGAACCATTTACTGCAACTTTATCTGAACACCCTTTAAACCGTGGTAATTGTTTTCTGATGTATTATCTATGTTATTCAGTATTCAGTAATATTTCTTTCTGTTTTTTAGTTGCTGGGCCACATGATGTTAGTTGCAAAGAAGTGTGCTCACGATGCAGGTCTATCTAAAGGCTACAGGATTGTCATCAATGATGGTCCGGATGGGGGTCAGTCGGTCTACCACATCCACATCCACGTTCTGGGTGGACGCACTATGGGGTGGCCCCCTGGCTAATCTTCAATCTTTTGCTCAGGCCACTTCACCATGTTAACGTCTGTTGTCTGACATCTATAACTGTCTGTTAAAAGGGAAACAAGATTCAACAAAGTCATCAATGATAATAAAGTTCTCTACAATAAAGAGTTTTCCTTGTTTTTCTCACACCAGACTGTTCAATGCCTTTTTTTTTAGTACTCAAAAACCTGGAAGCAGCCCAAATGTGTGCATGCTGTTTGGATTTCAGGTCTTCTGCAGAAAGAAACGGTTTACTTCTTCTGCAGGCAGTGATGAGATAGTTTCAGTGCAGCTGAAAATTCAGTTTGGTCAAAGGTACATTATCTAAAGATGGTTATCTGCTAGCCAAAAAGTTTATACCACTCTCAGTTCAACAGCATTAGATCACTGGAGCTGAGAAGAGTTTTGTTGCTCCTAATTTGAATGCGCTCGAGAATAAAAGAGACTTTGTTGGAGACATGGTGTTGGCCTCCCTCATGAAAAAAGACTTGAACAGTCTAGTATGCAAATGTTTAAGTGTTCAGGAGACAAAGGGGTTGCTGAGTTATTTGCTTTTTGAGTTGACACATGATTAATTGCCTTAAGCAAGAGTCTGCTTCTATTCAGTAAGATTGAGGCCACAACTCTGGATCTGCAACCCACCATGTTTTATTATTATTGTGAGAAATTCAGTCGAGGGAAAGATGCAGGGTTCTTGTTAGTTGTGCAGATGGTTTCATCTCCTTATCTGAGATGAATTTTGTGACTTCTTAATACTGCACACATATCTAGATACTTGTGTGGAAATTATAAACACAGACAAGTAAATGGCTCTGTTTTTATTAACAGTAAGAACCAATGCAGATAGTTGAACAAATATAAAATGCATGAAACATCCACATATTAAAACAAAAAAGAAAATAAATAAAATGGTGTTTTTCTTTACAAAAATAAAAAAAATTACAAAGAACACTGATCTGACAACAGCATTTAAAAAAAAAAAACATGTACCTAGGATTCACAGTCCCCTTACTTTTTTTATGATAAAATGGGGAAGGGGAGAAAACAGGTAAAATAATTAGAGGCTTTGTTAGAACAGAGTTTCAGAGGCAAGGCAGTCACTTCGGATATCAGGCAGAGTGATGTCACTCAATTCATGCAACCTGTCACTGCGTCTTCATTTCATCTGCATGGGGAAAAAAATATGTGCAAAATAAGGATTTTTTTTTTTTTTAAAGTCAACTACTTTCTTCTTTTTATCAATGCCCTCCTATTGTCAAAATGGGCACTTAGAGGCATTGAAAATAGGTGTACAGTACAGAGAGAAGGAAATGAACATATTCTGGTACCTAATTCACTATTGTCAGAGTATCTACGTACAAATACATTGCCTTAAAGTCATCATACTCTAGACACAGACTATAAGCTGAAGAGATTCAGAAAATGGTTAGTCTCCATAAAGTTACTACAAAAGCAGCAGTCAATGAGAGGAAGGTTAATTACACAGAAGTATACTGGAGCTTTCCCGCTTGGTAAAAACAACAATGAGCCTTCGGTATTTACACTGATGTAAAGTCACATTACAAGCAAACTTAATAAAACTGGAGCAGTGCTAATTACAAAACAATCACTGACTACTTTAACCCATAAAAGGCCTTTTTGTGAATTTTTCACTTTTTGATGGCACATTTAATAAAACTAATTCCAGCAGCTTTTTCATGTTCAGGTTTTGTGTACTTCAGTGACAAAAAAAAAATCAAACCATTTAAAATCTACAGCAGCAATATCTAAATATTGTAAAATATTTCTTTGAAACACTTCGACACTCAAACAGAAGTCACATGAGCTGTGACCAGAAAAAGTAGAAAACAGCCAATTAGAAAAAAAAGTATGTAGAATTAGCATTTAGCTAAGGGCATAGATAAAAGTGTTTTTCAGATGAATAAGCTGCTTGAATCTTTGATTTGTTGACAGAAAATGGGTCTTGACATTCAGTGACATAGGTGAACTGCAAAAGAAGTTGACATCAAAGTGAATTGCATTATCAGCTTTTGCATAACAGAGTCATTTAAAGATCACGCTATTGTTGGAAAATGACTTTAAAGAAACATGTCAACTTTGGTAAATAATATTCATTGGCTTCCCTAAAAGCTGCTACTGCTGAGTAAAACCACCATTTGATGATTAGTATGATCAACACGAACTAACTTGCAGTTGTGTCCTGCACAAGCGGCTGCAGGGACAAACTGTTTCCAGCTACTCAGAGATGGAGAGGCATTAAAAACCTGTTCCAGGTGGCTCAATGGACGGTTACAATTCTGTAATATATATGTAAAAAAATCTGCAATTCTGTGTAATTTTTGAAATAATTTTAATAGCTGCAAGTATAAAGCGTGTATTATTATGCAGGTGGTTTTTCAGGGTGGTTATTTAAGGCTGCTGAAATATTCTTTGCAACAAACTCAAGAATATAAATTATTGCAGTTGTATTTCGTTACAATGTAAATAGAACATGTTAAGAAAGTGATATTTAACAATGCATTCAGTTTGTCTGAAGGTACTGTTTTAAACTCTTACAAGATGTTTTGAATCATTTTTTGAAGGGCCAGGGAGTTCTGCTGCTACTTTTGTTGATGTGTTTTAAGGCATGTCCTTGTGTAGGAAGGGTCCAGACACATGAAGAAGGCAAGAGGAGTGAAGGAAACAGAACAATCACAGAGATCTGTCCACCAGGACGTCAGGTTGGGCCAGGGAGTATGAACAGTTGGAGGATGAGATGTTATTGTCAGTATATTTGTGGATCAGTTTCTGTTTGAGTGTATGTCCGTGGTGCATCAGTACAAGCTTAGACTGGAGCCTAAAGGTCAGTCTAAGCACTTCAGTTCTGGCCAGGATATCTTTTGCTAAATCATCTTTTGACTAAATCCTAATCCAAAATGTTACAGCCAGCAGAACGGCCACTGTTCAGTGAAAAACAAATCTGTTTCTGCACCTGCGTTGTTAGAAACACTGATCGCCAGTCACTTGCACTCCAATCCAGACTCACGTTTATTCGCATCAACTTCATTTAAGAGTCACTTCCTGTTCATTTCTGTGCGATGGCCTCCTCTCCGCTCGGCCTCATGCGGTTGAAGGGAAGCCCCCCGACTCCTAAACCCAAACCCACACTGGTGTCTTGTGCAGTCTTCTCTGTGCTGGCAAAGGTGGTCTGAACTCTGGAGGAGGCTGCTGAACCTCCAGGCCCAGGAAGGATCTCTGGCAGTGATTCTTTGGCTGGGGGCGCTGACCCTGGGCTGGTGGCAGAGGAGGAAATGGCTTTGGCCGTTTGGGGCTTGGTTGGGGTGGTGGGGCTGGCCAGGCCAAGGCTGGCCAAGGCATCCAAAGTCCCATCTGGGTCTACCATCACATTGATCACTAAAAAAACAGGAGAAAAAGAGTTTGTGGAAGATATGAGCAAAAGCACTAATTGTTGCTCTAGTCTTTGTACATCATAAGAAATATTTCATGTTAAGCAAGACACACCTGACAATCTAACACACAGCAGCTCCTGAAACTCAGTTGTCTGACACACACACTTCTAATGTTTACAGATTTAAAATCTACAATATTTATGTTTAATTTCTGCTGCTTTCTCTTAATATTCACACAGATCTCGATCAATATCCATAAATAAACTACCGATAATGTCTAATAATGTGACAATGCAGGTTAGAGGTGTGCATTTGTCTGTACCTTGGAGCTGCTTCTCAACTCTCTTCAGTTCCAGCAGAATTGAAGATATTTCCTGCAGAAAAAGAAGAAAATAATAAAAACAGTGTTAGCTTAATGTAATGCTGGAATTTTCTTGTTCTCAAAAACCACGCACACATATCAGTTTCAGTACCTTGTTGGAGGTTTTAAGGAGTGGCACATCACTCTCTGATCTCAGTTTACTCTCAATTTCCTCCCAGTTCCTGTCCTTATCCTTAAACAAGATCCTAGAAAAAAATACATGATATGGGAATGAGATATGAGAACACATCTGTGTTAAAAGGTGTTTTTTTTTGTAACACAACACAGCATCACTCACAGGGCAATAAGTTGTTAAAAAAACAACACATAGATATTAACGGAAGGTTAAAATATAAGGCAGAATCACCTGATCTTTCCTGCTGTTTTGTCTACAGAGTGTCTGATCTTGGATGACAGCTGAGAAACTGAGTGGATAAGCAGGCTGTCCAACACCGCCTGAAAACACACAGGGAAAAAGATTCACTGTGACAAATGACAGCTTGAAACTGATCGCAGATGTTCTTGGGAAAGTCTCCTTGTGGTGTCATTTGGCTTCAGTTTGCCGCTCACCTCCTCTCGGTTCCAGGTGCGTCTCCTCAAGGCTCGAGGCTCCAGGCTGTCGGGGGCTCGGGGTCGGTGCTCCACTGGTTTGCCGTTAATCTCTGGAGCCTTATTTGTTGCGATAATAGGAGGGATCTTCCTGAAGTTGAGACTCTCGTCAAACACCCGATCCACCAACTGGGTGAAAGGGAGGAGAGATGTGAGAGAAAGAGAAGTCAATTTCAAAGTTTCTCTCTAGTGTGACTCCATTTATTTGACGGAGTCAAGATGTGAGAATTTAATAAACAAATGAAAAACTGCAAAATAAAGATATAAATCTAACAGAGCTAAAATGCCTCTTATGACCAAAAGAAGAAAGGAAGACTGAACAAATTCAGAAACCAAAGGGCAGCAGATGGAGTATAATAGATGAATACCTCTAATAGCAGATGAAAGCTATGAAGCAGTAGAGAAGCAGCAGCTTTATTAAAGCAAAGCAGCAGAAATGATCAACTTGTTATGGAAGCGCACGCTTTAAAACAGTAGAAGAAGAAGAAAATATCGGGCACCTTTTTCATACTCTCCTGTATGTCCGGCTGCGTGGGACGTGCAGGGCCTACCTCTTCCCGGGTGTCGATTGCCGATCCCGGGGTGGTGGCAGCTGTGCTGACAGTGGTGCTGGGTGCGGTGCCAGATGAGCTGACTGAGTCGATTTCACCAGCCACATCATGGATCTCACGAGCCAAGATGGCCAAATCCTTAGCCAGGTCCTGGCTGATCCTGCGCACACAGGGGAATAACCTGTTAACCATCAGACAGGGTTCTTTAGGATGCGGGGTAGACATGCTTTGAAGACAACAGCACAATGCAGACACATCATACAGATTTGATATCAATTAATGAATCGGTCTTTAACTTTTTATTAATGATCAATACCTGGCTATCTCCTCGCTGTGTGCTGTCCAGTCTCTGATGTACTCCTCTTGCTCTTTCATGCGGTGTTTGATCGCCACCCCACCAGGACCGGGCACCACTCCCGAGCCCGAGGTGGTATTCAGCCTCGAGCTGCGGTGGGGGACGAGGTGATGAGGCCGCACGTGTGAGCGAGCTCCATGCTTTGGAGAATTCCGGCTGGAACCAAACTCTTCCTCTGAGGTGGAGCCATATTCCGGCGGCAGACGCCTCCACCTGTTGCTGCTGGACACTGTGAGGGAAATAGAAGGCGAATATTATGAGTTACTAAACACTGGTGCACAAAAACATTTAGTTTTTCCACAAAGTCAATAAACAAGCTTGCAAACATGAGAGGCTTTGTTACTCAGGAAGCCTCCCGTCATTCCCGCTTTGATCTGACAGAAGCAGAACTTTGCAAACAGGAGAAGAAAAGGGATTCCTTTTGTTTGTGAACAAATATAATGAACAAAGCTCAGATTTTAAGATCATAATATTTGCAAAGAATGTACTTGAACTGTCCTTTTGAGCCAAAATAATAAAGAAAAAGTATATAGTTTCATAGTTATAGTATAAGCTGTTGTTTATAGATGGATAGCATATTTAGGAGTGATAAAACTACATAAGACATAAAAACACCAGGAAACATAAAAAGGATGCTGCATGTTATAATTTAAATGGTCACAACACCAACTCCATTAGTGCAGCTACATTATGATGAGGCAACAACTTGCTTTAAATGTCTCTTTGAAGTAAAAAGTGTTATAGCGTGAGCAGAGCGTTTGGATCACCATCATTGTGTTAATTCATGAAGTTATGAGAGTAAACACAAAGTTATCAATGAAAAGTTTGCTAGAGCTGGGTCATCATAGTTCCACTTTTACTTTCTGGTATGTTTTTAAACAAAATTTGAAAACATGCAAAGTGATCAGATTAAATTCTTTCATGAATTAAAATAACTGAACTCTTCATTTAAATATACTGTTTTTGGTTTGATGAATTTGCCTGCAGCTTCCATTGCTGCGACCCAGGTCTGACATGCACACACACGCACACACACACACACTGCACGCAAGTAGTCTGATTAGGCTCTGTGGTTCTGGTACAGTACCCATCAGCTCTTCCTCTGCATCACCATCTGCAGGTTCGGGCTGAGGGCTCTCTGGACGATGAAAACCAATGCACAAGTTCATCACAACCAGGTGAAAATATTTACAGAAAAATGTTTACATATCAACACGATGAGGAATGGAATGTCAGATTTTTTTTCAATGAGATCATCACGTCACACAAAAAGTTTCTGTAAAAAAGACAGATTTATGTTTCCTCGTCTTATTTATGAGTACAGCCGTTGATCTGCTCACCTGTGGGCGAGCAGTATCCAGATGTACTGGTTTTCGTCTTGGTCTCGTTCAGTTTGGACACACTGTTTGCTCTCATTCTGGGGGTCAGTCTGTTCTCTGTGGGTGTCGAAGAGCGCAAGCCGAGACGCAGAGCAGTCTCTGCTGACAGTCGGGGGGACGAGGTGGAGCTCCGGTTCACTGTGCACTCTGAGTCGCTGCGGGCTGAGATGGAGCCCAGACGGTTCCTCCGTGGCTGAGCCAGCATGTCGAGCCGAGACAATCCCTTTCGACCAGATGGTGGCTTAGAAGTGGAGCTGGTGGTAGACACCTCAGAGGCCACAGAAACCCTGTCAGCATCTGCTAGATCTGTATCTGATGTATCCCCCAGCCGGGCGCGACGAAGAAGGGAGGCTCTTGTAGGCCGTGGCTGAGGCAGCGCGGCTTGCTTGCTCATGGAGGAGGCCGTTGCTGCTTGGAGAGTCCGGCTGGTTTTTGAGGAACCACTGATGGATGATTTAGCAGACCTGCTGTCCAGTTTGGAATGTGGGACATCCTCTGAGCCCCGTCTAGGTCCGGAGTATCCCAAAGATCCAGAGTAGGTCTCTTGGTCTGAAGACAGTACATCAGAAATGGGGAAGGAAGAGGTCTGGTCATCATCAGTGAGATCCAAAGAAGGCTGCCGTGCTCTAGAGGAGGAAGAGGATGGCTGAGTAGAGCGGCGTGCATCGGCCCGGGCCGTTGCTTCAGCTGTTCTACTTTTAGTCTTCCTCTCCAAGCGTTCTCGAGCGCTGGCGTTTGTGGTGCTGGTCTTGGAAGCTGTGCTCATGTTGCTTTTTTCCCGGTGCATGCTGCTCAGAGAACGCCGTTTCTGAACTGCGGCCTTCCTCTCTGCTTCTCCAGCCACGTGACTAGCAGTGCTGGCAGTATCCACATCAGATTCAGGAGAGATGGAGTCAGTCCGAGGCGGGACACCAGAACCTGAACCTTGAGAAGTCGTTTTGCTACTTTTATGGTCAAGTTTGTTCTCGTCTCTTAGCTTAGCCTCTAAGAAAGCCATGACGGCTTCAGTGTCTTTCAGGAGTGTAGCGGTGTCCATGCTGCCTACGGAGTCGCTGCGCTCCAGCCCACTGCTGCCTCTGTTAATGCGAGGGATGAGCTCTGCAGGGACATTAGAGCTGGGCTTCTCGATAGTGAAGCTGCCCTGACGGACAAGAGGCTTTCCAGACTTGTCTCCTCCTTCTCCTCCTCCTTTCCTCTCCTCTGACCTCTTCCTCCTTTCAGTGCTGCCAGAGGTTCTGAGAGGAGGCTTAGATGGAGAAGAGGTGGAGCTTTGTTTCCGTTTACTGGTCATCTCACCGTCTTCAGTGGGAACTGGGGACTCCCCGTCTCCCTTATTTTCTTTCTCTTGGGGCTCGGTGTCTTGTTTCTCTCCTATCTCAGACCTAAGCGCTTTCGGACTGGATTTAGCCCGGGGGTCATCCACAGGGAGCTGGGGGAGGGTCCTGCGTTTACGGTCTGTTAAACTGGAGCAGGAATCACCTTTGCTGAGTGGTGCACCAGGCTCAAAAGCATCAGCTCCTAGGCACAAATGAAAAATTGTTTTTTTAGTTAAATAGATATTTCAAAATTGACTTGATACTGTGGGGTTAAAAAAAAAATGTTTTCAAATACTTTGAATTTTCTCCACCTAAAAATTTTACATAGGCCTTTTCTATTCTGAGACAAATGATTAAATACCTCTCTCTTTGTGTAGGAAGGTGGCCACCTCTGCTCCAGAACCCTCTGGGTCTGTCCTGGTGTGATTGGCAGCTAAACTGGCCCACTCAGAAACCCAGCTTGAATCACCAGGAAGAGCCTGAGGCGACACAAATTGTTGGGAGAGACAAAAGAGAAAGAAACGGGACAGAGAAAATGGTTATGACAGTTAATTCAGTTAGGAGCAGCATAAAATAAACAGAGCAAATAAGAAGAAAATGTTCCTCCAAAAGCTGAAGTTGAAAAGAAACATGATCATAAAGGTTGTCTGGACTGTAAGGACAAAGGGGGGTGACATTCCAAAAACGTCTTTTCACAATCAACATCGATAGGATTCAAGGCAGTGTGTCTATCACTCTTATTTACTACATAATACCACACGATTGTCTCCGAAAACAATATTACACCATGCAAAAATTTTATTTTTCAAAAAAATACACCTAAACAGCTTAATAACAGAAATAACAGACAGTTAGGCTGTCAGTGCAGATACACACTGTTCTCTCCCCTCTGATGAAATCGCCTGGAGGACTGAACACGTC
The DNA here is from genome assembly GCA_023101725.1 of Atherinomorus stipes. NCBI lineage: Eukaryota > Metazoa > Chordata > Actinopteri > Atheriniformes > Atherinidae > Atherinomorus > Atherinomorus stipes. Next base: position 1,212,386 of record JALJCO010008534.1, on the reverse strand, counting down.
TTTCCTCATCTCAGTATGATCTAGGTCACTCTCTGGGTGCACGAGCCTCCACCAATGAACAGTCTAGTGAAATAAAGTGGTCAAGTCACAGTAGTGACTGTTGCTCACATTATAAATCTATGCCATGAATCTTCACCTTCTTCTGTTACACAACACCGAACTGAAAGCTCTGTGAAATACTGGAGTTCATTTCTTACGGGGGGATTTTTTTTTTCAAACCAAGATAAAGCTGATAAAAAGGAGTCATGAGTGCTGCAATGCTGTTTTAATGGGAAAAAAGGAACAAAAATGAAATAAAAACCCCATTTTTCTACCTCTTTCCCAATCTCTATCGTCTTCTTCCCTTTTCCTTCTCCTTTTACGTCTGACAGAACAGAAGCGTCTGTGTTCTCCTGCACACCAAATACCTACAAATGCATGAAAACACAAGAGAGAACACTGACAATGTAACAGTATGTAGGTATATAGTCATGTCATTCATGCAAAATCTTGTCTTTTAGCACTTTTTATGTGGACTTATAAACAATGTAGTCTTACTTCTTGTTCTCTACTTAATATTTAAGTGCCATTGCCTTCTTTAAAAAAAACCATCAATGCCATTATCACTCTTCTACAGTGTTCCTGATGAACAAAAGTGAACTGAACAAACAGCACTTGTTGTATTGAAGTACTGGTTAAATAACACTGACACAAACAGAAATCACATGCACAATTTACAAAAGGAGGAGAGTGAGAGTGGACAGCTGTGAGCAGAGTGCCAATTAGTGTGTCAGCTAATTACAGGAATTAGCATAACAACACTTCCAGTTCAGAATGTGATGCGCTCACACTCAGAAGGACTAAAAGTACACCCCACTAATTATATCACTGTTTACCTTCGGATAATATCTGCATATAACACTAACGGACAAGTGCAAATGTAAGATGTCATTTTGTAAATTTTACATTAATCATGTGCAACCATAAAATGTAGCAACCTGTGAGCAACAGCGTAACCTACGGAAAATAGGTTTGTGTTGGCAGCCTTTGAAGTTTTGAATCTAATAAGGTGACAACTGAAATGTCTTGTAAACTTTTAACACTTTCTGAAAACTATTTAAAGGAATTCTTTAATTTACTAGAAATAGTGATTACATGAAGCTGGTAAATCTGGCCCATCTCTCTAAGATGTTTTCTTCTATTTCTGCAGTTTTCTGCTGCCAGGGAAAAGCTCTGTGCTGCAGGACAAGAGCAGCAGTGAAAAACTAATGGTGGTTATTCAGCATCCCCAGAGCATTGTTTAATAAAAAACAGGACAGTGCTTGATGGAGAAATCTCTCCAGGCTATTACAAAAGCATTAGGTGTACCAATGGGACAGAGCAAATGAGTAGTGGTCAAGCAAGGCCACAAAGAGATGATACCACTGTTACAGTGGCAAGAGCACCAGACGCTCTCTCAGGACTCATCAACTGTAAAAGTGCAGACAAAGCAGGTAATAAAGAGACTATTAACCTTGGTGTGGTATGTTTGTGTTTGGTCAGATTCTTCTCTTTTGAATTTGGTCTACTTTTATGGTTACAATTCTGTTAAGAGCTGTAAGGAACCAGCTCTTTCGTTTTCAAACTGTAGTGACTTTTAAGGAGATAACAAAGTAAAATGTCTTGCCTGAGATAAATCACAAATATGACAGATGGTATAATTAAACCTAACATTACATCAACAAACACCGGTCTTGTCCCATAAATAACCTGTACTGGTAGAACAGAAGTTAAAAAGTGAGATAAGGTCAGTGAAATGGTTCGTTATGCAGCACAGAGACCAGCATGTTTGGTACACTGTTCTTTTAAGAAACTGGGGCTGATGTTGGCAGCATTAGATAAAGAATGCCCATTTGGGGATTAATAAAGCATGTCTGATATTCTGAATCTGAATGAATCCATAATTCAAGGTCCTCTACACAAGAACATAAAAAGAAGGAATCTCTGTAGTACTTGTTCTTGCAGCCTCGAGAACAAGAACAAAGTTCTCGCTTCTCGCAGAGTATTTTACAAGCTTTAGTCAAGTGGAGTAAAAAGCTGAGGGCGAAAAAGGTAAACCATCCTACTAAGGGGATTGGGTAGCATAGTGATAATGTCGTGGGCTTTGGCGGGGCAGACCCGGGTTCGGGTTCCCAACACGGCACCCAGGCGAACCACTGTGGGTCACTGAGCATGGTTCTTAACCCCCACCAACTGCTCCCTGGGCGATTTAAGTAGCAGCCCACTGCTCTTTGATTCAGAGATGAGTAAAATGCAGAGCCCTAATTTCCCTCTGGGATCATATATCAAAAAATAAATGAATAAATAACTAAAAGCACACTGCTGTAAACATCCCAGAACATTGTTTTCTTAGACAGACTGTTATTAATGATGTTTTGACTTGTCTAAACAGAGTGATATAAATTGGACTAATGTGGATTTGTTTTAGTTGAATCACAATGAACTGGAGGTGATTACTGTATGTCTATAAAGGGCCTTCAGATTACTTTGTTGTGAAATTCACTAAAACTGAATTGACATTCCTACCTTGTCTATCATGCGCCTGGCCTCCTCTTCCTCTGGGTTCCTGTTCTCCAGCTCAATAGTGTAAGTCCCCTTATCGCTGTGATCATCCTCTGCCTCTCCCCCCGCTGTCCCTGCTCCTCTGCCCACGACTGAGGCGTCCTCACTTGGGCTGGTGGGGCTGCCTGTCGCCAGCCCGGTACTGGCTGAACTCCGACCAATACTTGGGTCCTCTGACCTCTGCTTTAAGAGCACGCGGGCAGCTGTCGGGGCACCTGCAGCCACTGTAGCTGGTATTGGAGCTGGGACCTTACCTGGAAGGTGTGCACAAGAAGCAGAAGCACAATTAATGTACACAAACATGCTTTCCCTGAAAATCACGTTTTGCAATTTTAACAGAAGTTTTTCTTTTTCTTTTTAAATTGACAAACAGACAATTACCTGAATCTGAGGCAGTTGTTGCCGATGTGGAAATGCTAAACACCTTGGGGTGAGACGGAGGTTGAGGACACAGTCCCTCCCCGCCAGCTCCTCCCCCAAGCAGAGGAGCGGTCTGGGAAAACGAATACGAGCGACGCTTTCGAGGGTTTTCCTCGTCGTAGAACTCGATCATAAAGGCTGTGCGCGTGCCAGTTGTTTTGGTACCGCTCGCCGTCGTGTTCCCCCCTCCTGCTCCTCCGCTCACGTGACTGTGGGCTGTTTTCAGGCGTTCCTCGAGAGCGTGGCGGCGGTTGGCGAAACGTAGGCCCAGTCCATTCTCTGAGTCACTCTGGGTGCCATCCTCATGTTTGCTGCCTGCTGGGACACAACAAGGAGAGAGACCTGAGTTAACTACCATGATCAATTTTACGCAATAACAAGAGCATGTTGGAAAAGCGAAATGCTAAAAGAAAATTAACCTGGAGCTTACATGCAGTGTAATGATCACCTGAAGGCAGTTATACAGCAAACATTCCTAAATTCATACACTGTATGTCCAAAGCATCACCACAGCAGACAGCTGTTGTCAATTCCAGCTCAACATGTGTAGCTTTTTAAATGTCAACATCATCAACATTTGCCCCACATAAACCACATCACAACAGCACATCCACCTGAATAGACAGCTGTCATGGACACTGCTACACAAATCAAGGTTTTTGCAAAAAATCAACACCAAACAAACACTTTTTCGTCTGATTCAAATAATGCAACCATCTCCCAACTTTGCATCCGAATTTGTGATTTACTTACCACATTACTGCGGTCTCATTTTCTGATCTGTCTGGGTTGAATCAGCAAGTCCTCTCAGTATCATGCAACTGTAGACAGTGTGCCACACTAATCCAGACATGCCACCCACACGACTACTGGCCCTGCCTACTTCACTGCCAGTGAGTTAGGAGAGGGGGAGGGGAGGAGGAAGACATGGAGGGGGAAGCAGAGTAGAATGCTGGATGTGTGTGCGTGTGCGTGTGTGTGTATGTGTTTGATGGGAGGTGGTTTAGGGTGTGAGGAGGAGGGGAAGTGAAAGGGCAAAAAGGAAAGAAAAGGGGAGGCTGAACAGGGAAGGAGGTGGGGGGATGTGGAAAAGGATGAGGGTGGATGGAAAGGGAGAGTGGATTAGGTGAAAAAAAAAGCAAGAGTGAGGCTCAGGATTTAGTATATTGCCATTTGAGTTGACAGCCGCTCAGGCCCAGCTAAGCAGATAGCTATCCAAAAGACAGTTATTTGAGAAGTAAAGGGGCAGAACCGGCTTCTATTTCACACATCACTGACAAGAATCAATACACTGTTCTATAGTCTACACTATTCTTATGTCCAAAATAACGTATGCTTAAAAAAGATCTACAGCATGAGCTTGGATTTGCACTTTAACATCAGAACATAATGTAAGCAAGCAAGTTTATTTGTAAAGCACATTTCACATACAAGACAATTCAAAGTGCCCATAAAACAGTAAAAGCATTACAGGAGGGTGCTTAATGAAAAAGAAACTATTTAAAACTACATGAAAATATTAAGAGAAAAAATACACAAAGAGAAACAAAATCACATCAATCATATCAAAATACTATAAACTAACTGAATTAAATTAAATGATTAAATGCAGAGTTAGCCTCTTTACTACCTAAATACTAGGCTGGTCAAAAAAAACAAACAAGAAAAACAAACAAACAAACAAACAAAATAATACTCAGATACTAATCAACAATAATACTAATCAACAATTTTTTTTAAAAAAGTACTGCATCGGATTCTCATTTGCATACAGGTACACATTCAACCTCTTCCCACACTGGTAGCTGACCATGTGAAAAATGGTTGATATTTCCGAGAAAGTCTGTCCCAAATATGGCCCTCATCTACAGTATTGCTGGGCCCATATTTGGCTTAGACTTATGCCACTGACTACATGCAAGTCTGGCGGCCAAAACTCAGCCACAGGACCACCACATGTGGCCCACAAGGAAACTAAAGCAATCTTCTGTATGTTCAGCACAGCTCCTCATATATGATGCCATGTTGCACAGTTGTGCTCCTAAAAGAGCCTATTTGATATCAAGCATATTACCAGTAAAACATACGTTATAAAAAAATATTTGAAAATAAATAAAATATTTGGACACAGTCTGGCCCATACAACAGTGCCATAACAGAGCTGTAAATGTGAAAAGCACCTCAGATTACACCCAAACCATTTTCTAAGCAACAACAATAAGTTTGAGTTTCCATTACCATGACAACTCCACTAAACAGCATGAATCCAATGATTAAAACATGTTATGTTACCATACCATATTGTTGTTTTGGGTAAAGAATAGCTTATAATTTTGCCTTTTTTTTTTTTTTTACTTCAACTGTGTAAAAGACATACTGGTACATAACTCCCGTGTGACAAAAGAGCTTTGCTTAGTGTGCTTCAGTGTTTTTACAGGGGAACTGATTATGTGCTATGATGTTGAGTCAGACTGATTGCTGATGGCACTTCACTTTTACTTTTTTAGATTAATTTATGAAGAGCACTGTGTCTTTGGAGAATGAAGCCAGTTAGTGTTAAGATAACGGGAAACTACCACCAGTATCAGTATCAACTAGTGTATTTAAAAGAGCTCAACACTGATTTGACACATGTAATTTACAGGAGCATCACAATAAAAATGATCTTCAAAGTAATTAAAACTCAGTAATCTTCAGCTCATTTACCATCAATGATCAGATCTGATTCTGAGTTGGTCACATCGAATATAAAATACAGGATGGTTCACTTCATAGACAAGAAAACTGAGTGTCTGCATATAAGTTCCTTACTTCAAGTTAGGAAGGCACAAGTGTTTATAGAGCACAAAGAGACGGATCCTGCTGGAGGGTGAAAGTTTGGCATCACACCAGCACACAAAGCAGCCTTTTTCCCCCAAATAGAAAAGTGCATTGAACCTGCTCCTCAATGTTCACAGACAGGAGCAGGCTGGGTCAACAACCGAAAAGTTCTGGAAATAAAACACAAATGATTTGCCAATAATTTTTCCAATATACTAATGTAAACAATCATTTATCAAACCAAGGAATTATCCAAGCCGGACAGATTATAGTCAGAACCATAAACATGTTGCAACACCAGAAAAAGAAATGCATTATGCTGTCTCTCAAATTAGTCAAAGCAAAATATGCAGCACTTTTTTATATGATCGGTTCATTTTTTTAAATAAATATTAGGCTGATTTAGTTTTCTGAATGTGTTATTTTTTTGTATGCACTTGAGGTAAATGTTACATCTACAGCTTTATTACCTACACCTTTTGGGTATATCACGGTTAATTATGTTTTACTCCTTACTTGTCAGATAAACCGATCCCATTTAAACCAGGGTGTAAGTAGAGCTTCAAAATGCAAAAAGAAGAAAAAGGACCAAATGTCAAAAAGTAGAAAGAAGGCTTTGTATTGAAAACTGCATTTAAACTTAACCAGGCTGTTCATCACCTGATCAAAAGTTTAAGACCATAGCCAAAAAAGCCTTAAAATTGAACTGTGTTTTACAAAAGGACTCAGTAGTGAGCAGTGTGGTCTACATGCCAAGTAGCGCCACCATTCTTGTTGATGACTCCAAAATTTCATTCAGGCATACTCAATATTGGTGTTTCCAGGAGGTGGTGGAAATGTTGTTTCATGTGGTGAAGATGGCATTAAAAGGCGCTTTCGGACTGTGGGAACCTTTTAGAGTTCCTTTAACTTTTTCGGGAACCAGGCCGTTTTTTTTTTTTTTGCACATTCCAACATATAGGAACTAAGGACCTCTGACCTAAGCTCCTATAGCCTTTTTAGCTCCTACTCCGGTTTCCGTAGGGTAGTTAGAATGAAGCCCCCCCTAATAGCTCCCTTCTTCCACCTCTTAAAAAGTCTCACAGCTGTTTACCCGTTTACTGAGATCGTAATAACAACAAGAACTAATACAATAGGAGTGTACCAGTTCATTATTAAATCAATTACAATGGTTCATGTTCCGGGCCAATAACTATTTTGAAATGTCGAAAAGCAATTATTTTCATTTTAATGTAATGACCAAACACAGCTGCAGTATAGCAGTGGAAGCTGCGGCTGCTGCAGTGGATGGACCGTCCACAAAAGTTCCAGGCGTACTTCAACAAAAAGTAAACAAGGGAAAGCTGGTAAGTTTATAATAGCTTTGAATGAACCCCACTTCCACCTCATCACCCATCCCCATTTTTCATTTTTTTATATCTCATTCCCTTCTTCCATCTTCAACCCCCTCTCCCCTCCCCCCCCCCCATTAACCACTCACAACCCCTCCCTCACGCCATTTTTTTTTTCTTTTTTTTTTTTTTTTTGTTTATTTTTTTTTATTTTTTTTAATTTTTATATTCTTTTTTTTTCAAATCCCGCCTCCTATTTTTTCCCATCTCCCCCCCCCATAAAAGAGATGGAAAACCCAAATACAGTTGCAAATTGTGTCAGTACAATCTGCGCCACTTTAGTGAACAAACCCCAGTCCGTCCACTAAAGTGTCCGAGCGTACTTCCACGAAAGGTAAACACTATGTTAGTAGGGCAGCATTCCAATGGGGGGGTTGTTCCGTTACATGATACATATGACCGTGATGAGGGAAAGCTGTGAAGCTTGCCTTTATAACAGCTTTGAATAAAAGAGATGAGAAACCTCAGTTTTGTATTAGATCTGCTGGGGCATATATTATCCTGTTGCAACCATTGCGTGACACACAGTCCCTAACAAGGTCCTCCCTCATGTACGAACGCACACTGAAGGCGAAGAGTAGTTCTTATAACTAAACTCGGGACGTGTAGTTATAGGAACTGAGTTCTTAGAACCTCTCTGTCCGAATGCGCCTAAAAAGGGCATCTACTCTGGAAGTGATGTCCATTCTTGTAAACTTCCCTCACCATCCATCCCCAAACATTCTCAGTGGGATTTAAATAAGAGAAACATGCAGGATTGACATCACTCTCCTGGAAGGCATCCTTAGTTTGGTGAGTGTTGCGCAGTGCAGCGTTGTCCTGTTGAAAGAGCCAGCCATTACCACACAGATGAGGGCTGTCAGTCAAGAGGGATGCTCGATGCAGCATCTCAGCATAGCCAGCAGCAGTTTGAAGTCCTTCCATAACCTGAGAGAATAAAACTTTTCTCCACCTTTCAGTGTCCCATGTTTGGTGGTCCCTTGCAAAGTCCAAATGGGCAAATTTGTGGTCTGGGAGGAGATGCGGCCTTTGAAAATGTTTTTTTGTTCTTCAATCTGTTCTCTCACACATGCCGTCTTATTGTTATTAGGCTGCAGTCAGCATCAGTAAGGACCTGAACATGGGTTGAGGATCAGCCTGTGTCTTCACAGACAGCCTGTTAAATCCATCAGCTCGGCACAGATTAAATTGTCTTGTGTCTACAATCTGACTTTTTATCCCATAGCCCCCAAGATCATTTAAGATATCTAAAGTGACAGTTTTACTGCATCCAACCTCAGCAGTGTGGTGCGCTGTGAGAAACCTTATTTGTGCAGCTCAACAATCCTGCCATAGTCAAAGGCAGAATTTTTTTTCCCTTTGCCATCAGGAGATCATGACAGTGTGAATGCAAAAAGGAAAATGTCATGAAAGTCAGATTTTTGCACAGATTTTGATTTTATAAGGCTATGGTCTAAAACTTTTGATCAGCTGATGAACAGCCTGTTTTATTTTGAATGCAGTTTTCAAAACAAAACCTACTTTTTTTTTTGCCTCTTGGTCCTGTTTCTTCTTTTTGGATTTTGAGCCTCTACGTACAACTTGTAGTTGATCCTCCAACATGAAATGCAAACCCGTGTACTTTTTTGACATATACATACATACACATATACATAATATATATATATATATATATATATATATATATATATATATATATATATTTTTATATATATATTTTTTTATATATTTTTTTTTATTGGAGGTATTTCTAAAGCTGCAAGTCCTAATCAGCAACATCCAAACAAACAAAAGCTTGAAATATATTGATTCACATATTAGTTGTATTAACAATATGTAAATTGCACTTTTTAAGTTGAATTACAGAAATACATGAACTTTTTCAGGATATTCAAATTTTTTGGGTAGTACCTGTATACACACACAGTATATATATATATATATATATATATATATATATTGTATATATACTGTGTGTGTGTGTATATATATATATATATATATATAAATATATGTATATATACACACACACATATATTACATCATTTTAAGACTTGTCTGAATGAGAGTAAACACTAGAAAGCAAGAAAAAAATCTGTCTTATTTATACATGTAGGAACTTTGTTAAGCATGAAATAGTAAACTTGACTTGTCTTTTATCATTATTATTTTAAATATACTATATTCTATTTTATAAAACTTGACATAAACCTTTGAAGCAAAATAATATTAAACTGCTTAAGTATCAGTTTAAATGCTGTTTCGACATTTTGGTGTTGCAGCAATTCTTCTGCCCTGAGCACATTTCTGAGCCTGAGGCTTAATTGCCACATTTTACTCCTACAACTTTCACATCTATCCTCTATAATTGACATCTAGTAAAACGTACATGTCATTAAAAATAAGAGAGGAAGCATAAAGAGAAGCAGTAAAGAAAGCAGCGGGCGTTACAGTAGGTTGAACAGATCAGCAGATAAGCAGACAGAGAGAGGCAGGTCTTTCATGCTCTGTTCCCCAGACAAAGAAGCCCTTGGCAGGACCAGAGGAGAACAGAGGTGTCTGTGAGAGTCCAGTGCTCTGTCCCGCTTGCCCCACTATGACTCACAGTGGAGTTGTCCTCTGGCTGTGCACACAAACACACGACCAAACACCCAAAACAAGGATGCACTGACTTTACATGAACACAGTCACACAAAGCTCAAGCATACAAAGCAACATAGCATATGCCGGTATTTATCGCAGCAGAAGACAGATACGTTTTGACTACTGGATCTGTTTAGCAATTATATATTCAAACCAAGAGGAATCACATATTTAAATGTTACAGTGATGCACACAGTAGTTCCGATTTCAAATAACAGAATAAAGATATAATCTGTACAAATTTAAAGCAAGAAGGAGACTCACCTTGACGCTTGATAATCACAAGCCTTCAATCAGTAACCACCCCCAAATTTCCTCACTGAACCTCGATGACACACCCTAAGCAGATTTTACACAGCTCCTCTCACACATGCTGCACTGCTTGTCTCCAGATCAGTGCTGAGCATGTTTCAAACATGCACATACAGCAGGCAGACGTGGCAAATTTCAGCCGCACCAATTCGCATGTGAGCAGCACATGCTTCACACACACCCCCAGTCTGCGCTGAAAAGCATTTCACATGCGAGCTACTGCAGCCTCTACACACACATACACATACAGATGTTTACAGCTAGATTCTTCTCTTTGTAAATGAACGCCTGAAATCTCTGCTTCCTTTCCATCATCACTGTTACTATAACAACTATCAACCAAAGGCTGCTCTCTCTTCCTTCGCCACCTCCCTCTCTGCTTTGCTGCAGTCCACCAAACAAGCCTCTCTATCTCTCTCTTCTGCTTTTTTTTGGCCACTCACCTTTGCTGCTATTGCTGCAAAAACTGCTGTCACTGCTGCTTTTTTCAGCTTCTTCACACTCTCACCCGTCTCCTCAGCTTACCTTTTCTCTTTCACACCTCGCATGCCCACCACCAGCATCAGTTTAAAGCTTTCTATCCTGCTGTCTACCTATATTCTATCAAACCTTCTTTATGCTCTCCCTCCCTCTTTTCCTTCAAGCTCAAGCCTTCATTTCCCTCCATCTATTTCAAGAGTTTTTTTCTACTTACCATTCAAAAAGTCAACAAGTAAATCAATCAGTTAGTAACAAAATCATCCATTAGATGAGACAATTTGTCAGCCAGTTGACATGGATGTTGGTTGTACTAACTCCATCTAACATATGAGCTTGTCTGCCTTCAAGCTCAACCTCACAGATCTCTATCTTCCTCAGCTTACATATACCCCTACATTTCAACAACTTTATCAAGCCTTCACGTAATTGACTCATGACCAGTATGAAGCATATGTAAACTTCTCTCACAAGCAGCGGCTTTCTCTGGAGGCAAGAGCTGACCCATCAATTAAACAGAATGAAAAAATAAACAGAACAATCATTATGTTACATAATTCTCAAACTTTTTAAAAAAATATAAATATCAACAAGGGCTCAAACATTTAACTGAGGAAGCCCATGATGAAAAACAAAATAAAGAATCAAAATGGCCATTTAAAAGCACTTGCAATCAGGCATTAACTGCCTTTACAGAGCACAAGTCTGCTTTTCAAACTGGATAACAATTCTGTAAATGGTGAAAAAGCAACCCTCAATAAAGAAGATAAGCCTTGTCACTGCCAGTCAGAGCAAAGTAGACAGTGGTTTAAATCTTTTTCTTTGCCAACTGCAAATCCGTGTGCTTGGTTACTGCAGCCAAACACATCTAAAACTAACAAAGACACAACCACATCCACATGTAGTAAAGAACAGGGCTGCCGACTTCAACCACTTTGTTCTATTTTGCAACCATTTTATGAGACAACCAAGGGCTCCAGAGCTACTGAGAAACATATGACCCATTTGTTTTTGTTTGTTATTTTAAATCATCATCGTATATTATTCACTGAAACAAAGGAAAAAGTGTGCCATGAGCTAGTGACTGAGAATGCAGACAAGATGAGGCTTCTGTTTTTCAAAATGAAAAAGACCTCATGCAGTTTAGAAGTTAGAGATATAACAAGGAAGCAAGGCCATGTTTTACTTAGTGTTTTCCTACTACAGTAAGTAACAAAAGGGAAACAATTTTCTCACTAAATGCAAAACACACGTAAAGTGCAACAACAGCATGCACAACTTAGAGATGGATGCCCTGATGGAACAGCAGCACACCTGCTTGCAGCATTTAAAAAAATAGAGTAATCTACTAATCTGTGTGCAGAGGACACTAAAATGACAGAATTTAATACATCCTACTACAATGTGAGTGAATATCTCCCATTCACTAACTTCACAGCTCACACTGAGAAGAACCCTACTTGCAGAAAAGACTGAATGTTTGTGCAGTTCTATTAGGAACACTGATGAATCCACCAGTTCACTTACTTTAATATGTAGTGTTCTGCACTCATAGTGTTTTTAATCTAAAATTATTTCTGAAAAAGTGATTTACTTTATTAGAAGGTAGAATTTAATCAATTTAATGTATATGCTTATTTTAAACAGTTAAATGAATATTATAAGAGATTGCAAGTAAGATTTTTTAGGTGAGGGAAACCAAAGTGTGCCTTGGCAAAAATAAACACATGAAATAAAATAAAAAAAAACACTTCCCACCTTTGAGTCTTTTGAGATGGACCGGCACGTCGCTCTTGATGCTCTTGCTGTCGTCCTCTGTTGACTCGCCGCGCACTAGAGTGGGGTCATTGTGAGCCAGCCAGTCAGCCACCTTGCTCTCTGATGCCATCATAGCAGCTTGTAGAGTGCTCAAGTCCCTGCCTCCTGCACCTCCACCTCCTGTTCCACTCTTCTTGGAGCGAGATCTGTGGTGGTCAGGTGTGAACTTCGACACATGGTCTTTAATGGTGACTTTCCCTGGAGAAGTGTTGTCAAACTCTATGGTGAAAGAGGCGTGTCCTTGAGCTGTGGAGCAGACAGTGCAGTTTTATTGCTGCATCAGTCAGACCTAAACACAAGACTGCAAACTGAAGCACTCAATTTCTTATTAACACTTTCAAATACTTATTGCAAGAGTACTTATTCCTACATGTATATGAAAATGTTATGCCATCTGTTGCAGAACAACTGTTACTCTGTTTTCTATACCCCAACAATGGCTACTTCCTGTTTTGTTTCTTTGTGCTATAAAGGACTTCTCACTAAAGCCAACATAACACTGAAAAGTTGCAAAGTCAATACAGTATATTACTGCAGTAATGTCACAAATTAACACTGTAATTATTTGCTATTTAAGCATACAATAATTCTAAAAACATACCACACACCTATTCCCATTGCCTTAAATTGCCATTGAAAATCAAGACGTGCAATACACACTCCATAAGCATTTATTAACAAGAAATCTGAAAAACACAAATCTTGACAGCATTTCACCTGCAGTGATGTGGCTGTGAGTGGGCGCACCCTCTGTATCCTTGGTGGGAATCTCGTGGATGCCATTATTGGCCATGTGACCTTCCTTGGTAGGGATCTCAAAGTAACTGGATTCATGAGCGGAGGATGCATGAAGGCTGTCCTCCTTTGCTTTATCTCCTCGACGGGCCTCTTTGCTCTCTACATTTGGGGGAAAGAAAAGTTACCAGTTTGCATTTCGATATTTGGTAGTTTGAGAAAACTTGTTCAAATCTTCTGAGATCATATAAGAAATTCTTTTTTTCTTAGAAAGATCATAATTAGCAAAAAGCTTATTTCACAGTGCTGTGGTCCTGCCTCAGTGAGTAGTCATGACAATATTTTGTTTAGCTTATCTTCAGTATAGGAGTGGATGCAGTTGCAGTCTGTTGAAGCTTCTGATAATATCTTGAGGAGAGAAACATTAATTTGAGGAATAACCTAACATCCACTTGCAGCACAGTCATAGATGAATACCAGGACTGATTGTCAAAGCAATTACTAAAAATAATCAAAGTGAAATATCATGTGGATGAGTTCAACCAGAGTTTGTTCTTCAGCTCATGAGTTTGGAGCATTCACTATAAGTTCAGTGTTTTCTTCACCCTTTGTCACTCAAAAATAACAAGTGCTGTTACAGCTCTTTGATATCTGTTTAGGGAATGACAATATGAAGCACTACTTTCTCCACTGTTTATTTTAATAAACAGAGCCTCTGTGGGCTGTGCATATGATAAATGATACTTTCAGAAATTAGAAGGGCCATCTGCTTCATGTTAAGGAGAAAATGTTGGAACATATGGCAATCGACAAAAAGAAACAAGGAAGAGAGAGGACATAATCATATGTGAAAAACAATTAGTCAATTTCTTATGAATCATATATATTTAAAACAAGACTGTCTTTCTTGACTCAAGAGACAAAAGATCTCAACAATCCATTATCTGCATTAAATGCCTTATTTTGAACTTTCTTGGCTTTAACTCAGTTTAGCTGATATAAAAGAAAATCTCATTAGTATGACTGGTGGTTGCCAGCATAAGCTGCTCAGCAGTTTTATGAAGATTTACAACCTCGTCTGCTAGAACAGACAATATGTGAGTAATGCAGTGATTTAAAAGAGAAAGTGATGCTACACAAACAAAACTAAACACATGACTCCGCTTCTATATAGCAATGCTCTTTGGTTTCCAATCACACCTTAACTCCTCCCTAAAAGTCAAAAGCAATGTTTCCATAGAAACACATAATCATATCAACAATTTTGACTTTCGGTTTGATCAAAACATCCATGATTATGGTTTTAACCACAATCAAGCAGCCCTCTTAATGTTACTATGTGTTCATTGTTCAATCCATGATTGGTATAAAATTGAGACAGGTGCAGAACAAATGAACCAATTAAACAAAGACAAAACCATGACATTGTTATTAGTTCCCTCTTTGACATTGTGATAACAAAACTTCCCTTTTTCACTTTACTAATAAGTGTGTAAAAGTATGAATGTCATCATGTGGCTCACCTGGGAACTAACCTCAGTGGACAATGTTAATAGACTTTCTTTGCAGTAAGTTAAAAGGATTTATTATTCTGTAAGTTCAAACTGAAGGTAAATGTGATAAAGGATTTTCCAGAAACTTGTTAAAAAAAAAAAAAAAAAAAAAAAAAGCTTAATAGACTCACCTGTATTGCAACTGAGGTGCAACTCAATTTAAATAACAATGGCAAACAACACAAAAAATTATTAGCATGAACTATGTTAGAGCTAAAAAGAGACCACTGACAGACTAATGCTTAAAAACGTAGCAAGCAGTGAAGTGCAAAGTAAATAGATGGTAGATTAAAACAAAGTTTGCTCAAATTGAAAGCCCTTTACCAGCTGTATTAGCCAAAGTGCATGGATTTGAAAGCAATACTCACCAGACAATAAGAGAGTGGTTAGCTAATGATTGCTGCCGTATGGAGTGGTCTGTTTGGACACTGTGTGTGTGTGATGTGTGTATTGGGAGGAAAGGAGGAGCTGGTGCAATGGCGTAACCCAATCGGCTTTAGTGACAATATGTAAGGAGGGGGGAGGCCCAGGAAAGGGGGGCTGTGACAACATGGCCTATTCACTGAGAAAGAGAAAGAAAGCTAAACTTAACTGACATTCACATGCAAGCAAGAAAACACACTCAAACAGAATCACTTCCTGCCCTAAACCTCTTTTTCTCTTTTCACTTCCCCTCAACATCTATATCTGATGCAAGTGAGGAAATTCAGAGGGAATGCTCACACGGTTTAAGAGCATGTACACTGATAAGACCTTCTTTTAATGTTAAAGATGATGTCACTCACAAACATACACAGCAGTCCTGACACATGCTGGTTCTCAAAACAAATCCAACATAACAACATCCACTCAGCGGTGAGTCTTCTGGAAGTCAGAGCTGCCAGAGAGCAAAATGCCTTCCACTTACCCACTTCCATGACTGAAGGACTCAATCCCATTTGCCTGAATCTTTGAATAGCTTTTGGGCTTCCAAATCACTGTTGCACAGTTGGAAAATTTTACTCCCAAGAGTAAAATGAGTCTTTTCAAATTTTCGCTCCAAAAGAAAAATACTTTGCAAAAATCCACAGAACAATACGCATGGTACAACACAGACACGGTCTCTCACTGACTCAAGAGCTGGAAGACAAAGTCTTCCTTTGCCAGACTATCCATCCAGATGTGGTGAGAGATTTGAGGACGCTTCAGTGTGATCCAGTGTTTGTGTATGATTAACCTCCCCCCACTCCTCCTGACCACACTGGTCCTCTAAAGAGTCTAAACCAGCCTGGCACAGACTGATTTTGCATCACTGAGCTGTTTCACTATGGTATACCCTCTAATCCTGTTACTATCCCCTCTGACTTAACAGGGACCCCCTCCCCCCAAGTCCACTGGTCACTATACATGAAGATATTGTCAACAAACAAGACTGAAAAAGCCTTTGTTTGCTCTTGGATGTGCATTCATAGCAATGACCACAGTCTTGCTGTCCATTTGCATATTTGTTTTACCACAAACAAACAAATATATATATATATTTTTAAAACTGAGCTTAATATGATTAAGCTATTCAAATTCTGAGATAAAATACTCACAGCATGCTTCAACTGGTGCAGCCTAATTCATCTGCTGGTTGGAAAATGGCATCCTAGTGGTTTAGACTATTACAATATGCTTAACACTGATAAAAGATTAATCTGGATGATTATGCGACATCAAAAGATATTTAGCATCAACCATTTATTTTATAGATTAAGCTGACAATTTTTTCATGAGGCTGGCAAACAAAAATCAGAGCTGAAGCATGTCCTTTTTAATGTGACAGCTGTGGAACAATCTTGTTGATTACGTTAGGACATCTATTTTGTCTATACATGCAATAAAAAAACAAAGACAATCCATAAATAATGTATTAGTTTGGCAGTTTTGTCTATTCTCATTAATGTTAAATAATGCTGTTTTGTTTGGAAAAAAAGAAATGCAAATACCATCAGCCACCCTTCTCTCCATCTCATTGGGTTAAATTCTTCTTAAACTCTGTGTTAAACCATATAGAGTTTATGTTTTTACATTTCAACACGCAGTGTGAGACCTTCCTGTATTTTTATGCTCAAGATCAAGTGAGATGCTTCAACAGTCTGCAACAAACATGGCCAAAATGTACACAAAGCACTGTTTAAGTAATGATCTGTTTTACATGTATTAATTATCATTTTGTCTAGTGAAATAAAATCTTTAAAATTGAGAAGAGATGTTTGTGCAGGGATAGAAGTTAAAAGTCTGAAACCACTCAAAATTTTCCAGCCTCATACCTGAAATGGAGCTGTCATGTTTTTTTGAGGAGGATGACTTGGTTTCCTGTTTGAAGGAATTTTCGTCGTCTGCATCTCCATCCCCCCACCAAGACGGCTGGCCATACAGGGGGGTCCCACGAGGCAACGCTGTAACATCCCCTGGACAGACACAAACACAGATACATTTCATCAGTGCTGTGCAGAAGGTGCACATTTCACTGCAACTGTGATCTGTCAAGTGTTTATTATGGGCTGAAAAGTGAACTTCTCATCTAAAGTTCACTCATTCATGCTGCTGCAACAGAAAGAATCAAACTGTTTGTGTGAGAATCTGCTTGTGGATTAATTCCCTATTTGTTCAGTCTTGGACATGTGACCTATTTTCTAAATTGTCATGCCCTTGTTCTCACTTTTTCTCTCTCAGACATAAGCAGTGTAAATGGGAGAGGGACTTCACGCTGGCCTCTCTTGTTCCCTTCAGCATGAAAACTGACATGGGACAAACATCCTGTGCTAAAGAAGCGCAGGAAGTGAAAGGAAACATAGTTGAGAAAGAGAAATGACCCACAGGCAAGGGTCCTTAGGTGGATTTAAATCATCAGCATGTTGCATCTTACATAAATAGGACACTTCATCCTGTGATTATTTATTTCTACCCTGCTTCTTTCACCTCTTTCTTTCTTTTAGCACCTCTAAAAGCCAGCTGTGCATTTAATCACAGTGTATAAAGATAATTACAGTTGTATCTGTACAAAAATACATACAGTAAGTAATGCCCTCCCCTATAAAGCTTGACATATGCTTATCAGGAGGTTAAATATCAGGGTGAAGCCTGGTATTACAGCAGTTACACTGTAGGGTAACACAAATGAGTGTCAGATGGATGCACTGATGCTCATTTAGATCTAAATGTACAAATGTATAAGAGTACTTCAAAATGTGGAAAGATCACATTTTCTTTGTTCTTTTTTTTGGGGGGGGGGGGGGGTTAAAGCAGTCACTCTGACTTTGTTATGGATTACTGTAATCTATGTAAAAACGCTGAAATAAGGCCATGTGGCCTTGATTCAACATCTGGAGATTTATCAAAAACCCTGCTACTACCCCTACCAAGCTACTGATGTCAGTTATTAGAGCCAGCTTCAGACCAAGGCTGCTTTTATGATGAAACAGAGTAACTGCATGTTAGTGTGGTAGTTACAGTTCTCCCCTTGTGACCACATCCACCCCCTGCTGGTCTGACCTAAAACCCACCCACAGAATTTCATAATATCCGGTGTTAGTGTGGGTTCTGTTACAAAGGATTGATAAGATTAAATGAAGTTGCATTTAAAATAAAAAAAAATAAACAATAAAAACATTAGACCATAGCAGTACACTTGTATTACAGTATTTGTGCTTCTGCATTCTCCCTTAGTTCTGTATCTCACCTCCTATCCTTTCCTCTGTTTTGTGAGAGTCTACAGATTTAGCTGACAGCTCTTTGGAAGAGGAGACCCCATCCAAAACTCTGTTCTCCCCTGACTTTGCAGCGCTGCTGCTGGGGGACTTTGGGGTCTTCGTTGGGGTCTTAGTGGGGGACTTGCTTGTGGTTGTGTTGGCAGTTGTTTCATTACTGGACGGCTTCTTGCTGAGCTGCAGGCCACTGGTGAACTTTTCATGCTAGAGGGAGATGTAGAAAGATGAGCAGAGATGTAGAAAATATGACATTTATAATGACACGGGACAGGGCACAGGTTGCATTGTTCTCACCTTTAGAGCCTCCTCTGGCACAGTGAGCTCTCCTCTCACCACCGTGAACAGATTGGTATGTATAACAAACAAAGGTTAAAGAAAATTCTGCCATGTTCATTTGATGCACAATAAAACTTTGGTAACTTGTTACGAAACAGAGCAGCTCCTCAACCAGTTATCAGAATGAGTCCAGTGGATGTGATGAGGCTGAAAGGATATCATAGCCAAACCTCAGCTTGTCCTCCAGCTTCAGTGTGATGTACATTTGCTCCTGGATGCGTACATCATTTACAAAGGTCTGCAGAGTGAGTAAAGGTAAGACACAATAATAAAGGTTCAAGTTTTATTTAAATAGCATCCATCCTTACAACATGAGTAATCTAATCTCTGAGCAAAAACAGAAATCAAAGTAAGTCCAATTCATTATAATCTAATACCATCTGTCCAGTTTATTACAACTGTAGACATATAATGTCATTTCATAATAGGAAGTCCAGTGAAAAAAATCAAAGGATATCTGTAGATTTATTTGCTGGCAATCCAAACATTTAACTTTTTAGTTGCAGTTGAAATTTGTCTTTGGGGAGCATAAGCATGAGTAAAGAGAAACTAACCATGCTAGATTGCAACCAGAAATATCAATCATGGACTGTCAATAAGGTCCTAAACAGGAACCAAAGTTAGTCATGAATAAAGGCATAAGTAGCTACAACAAAAACACGAACTTCTCTGTTTTATTCACAGGTTTGGTTTCCACCTCTCTCCCTCTCTCACACTCATTCCTCCCATTCACCCGTCTTTCTACTCTGCAACTCTGAGGCAGATCAGGTTTCGCTGAGCTGCAAATGAAATTTTATCACACTTGCACTGCTGTTGTAATAAAACATTCCTCCTTCCTCTCAAGTGAGATGAAATCACAACAGCTTAACAAAAACAGCAGTGAAATGGCTTCAGTAAGACAGAAAATGGCGACATTGTCCAAACTTTGTAGTTACTGCTGTGGCAAACCTCTGCATACCCACTGACTCAGCAGGAGAAAACTTCCTCTGAATCCAGCCAAAGAAGCTGGATGGTTAATGACACAGCAGGAAGTGACTCTAGCTTCCTGTCTGAGAGCTGGGGAGGATGTCCATGTGTCTAATCTGTTGGGCTGTGACGGAGTACCAATCAAAATGCATGACTAATGCCATGTGGCAAATGTAACAAGCTTTTACTGCATTTCAAGCTTCACAAAGACACAAAATCATATTTAAAATTACACATATATGTATGGAAATATCATCAATTATGAGGTATTGTTTTGAGCTAGCTAAAACAGCTTTATCTGTACTTCTGCTTAAGTCTTGATTTACTACATTTCCCAAATTTCCTTTAAAACCCTGAATTGGGGTCATTTGCAGATCCATAATTTTATTTTGTTGATCTACTTAAATAGATTTTACATGTTTCATGAAAAAAGAAATCATATTTTTCTCCTAATTTACATTCTTTCAGCATCTTACTCTTGAAACTCTCCCGTATAGCTCCGGTCCCTTTAAGACAGACCTTTCCAATCAAAATAATGGCACACAAGGACACTACTGAGCTACCTGGCAGACATTATGCAAATGTAATTAATGGTGAAATCTGTTGTTTATGTCAGAGTGGTCACATTTAAATATATTGTGAGCATCTGCTATGTTTCAGAAATTGCAAAAGGCTTTAATTCTCCCGTATCACCTGTAATTGTTTGACAGTAAATGAGTGGGGCGAAATGAACAAAGATTACACAGTGAGTTTGTCCTTATAACATCACAAAAACATGACTATCAGATGACTGTCTACTTACTATCAGTAGCATTTACATTTCTCAAATGAGACGTAACCTCATTTAGAGCTGTGGTTGATAAAAATAAAAGGCCTCAAAATCATTATATTCATCATGTCTACCTTTTCTATAAAGCCATTCTCTTCAAAATTTGCTTATGAAAATATGCCAGCTCGGTTTCCAAAAACATGAAAATTTAGATTTACTTGTCTTATTGTAACATCTTTAGGGAAGACATGTCAATAGACTGGGGACAGAGAGCAGACTGATGGTGTTAAGAGGTTTCAGAATTTGCCTTCAGGTAGTGATTTATATGTAAATATAATCAGGTTTCCATATCAATCATCCTGAGGTCTAATTAATCTTTATTGTATTGACAAAGAGATCGATTAGCAGGAGAAAAATAGAGTACCACTGACCCCCCCCCCCCAAAGGTTATTTAACCTCTACTGTTAGAATCTCAGTCCATTTAATTTATGTCTTTGTTGCTTTGGGTGTCTTATTTCTCTGGATTTCGCAGTTTTACAGTATATTTGCAAATTACTCCACCTCCTATTCAGCCCCTTTACTCCTTCTTCAGCTGGCTAGTAATTCTGTTACTGCTTAATTATCATCATCTTTTTTAATATTTATTAGTTATTCTTTGTAGTCTATTCTCCATTCTCTCCTGTCTGTTTTTTTCCCCACCAATCTCTATCTGTTTTGCATTGTTGTAGGTATGTACTCACCCCATTCAAGCTGCCTAGATCCTTGACCTTGTGTTCATCAGTCCCAGCCTCATAGTTGATGACTGCATGCTGCTTGTCCACACTGCGGGACTGTGAACAACACACACACACACACAAAAAAAAAAAAAAAAAAAACAGAAATGCTACATTAGCCTAAATACTGCATTTATAAAAGTTTAACTTTCAACAAAATTTCCCTCAATTGCTTTTAAGGAACATTGTCTTAATGCTAGAGACAAGGTGAGTATGATTGTAGACTGCAGAACTATAATTATTTCCTAACCATTAGAGGGCTTTATGAGAATGAAGCAAACTGTACAATGTTAAACTTTTGAGGACGTATTGGCCTCCAATGTCAAGAATATAACTTTGAAGGTAAATCTCAATGTTACTGCATATTTGTGATCCAATATCACACCAACACAAAGCATATTAGGAGGCATTTCAGTGTCTGTGATATTGTTAACGTCATACAGTCACCTTCACATTCATTCACAGATGTACACAAACACAAGTAGAGTAGACAAAGGAAAACAACAGAAAAATAAAAACTGGAGATAAAGCATTGATTTCAGCAGCTTTCATATATGAGCTCATCAGCTCTTTCAAGGATAAACTGTCTTCAGAGAAAACACTGAAAACCTCTTGTGTGCATGGTATGAGCCTGAGATAGACATATTTGGTGGAATTTGCCAAACCGCATTCATGTATTGCTACTGAATCCAAAAGCATCAAAAAGAATTTAATGACACTGGCTGATAAGCAAGTTTGGTGTGTTTTTGTATTTTACAAGTTGAAATATCTGCTGTCTACATTTCACAATTCAAGCTGAAGTTAGTCAATACTAGTTCTGGGAAGTGAACCTTAAATTCAGTGGTCATATGACCCTTTCCTATAACTCAATCCCTCTTTGTTTTAAAGAAGCACACTTGTGTTGAACCAAAAATGTTAAGATAGTTCAGGAAGCAACTCCAGAGAGCCAACAGTCGAACAGATTACATTACTGAGATAAGTTTAGACCAAACGGTGTAGAAATTGGCTGAGCTGCCTCTTACACTTCAAAATGCAGGAGATAAGTTTCACGCTGTTACACAGATATGCTGCTGACAAACATAATGTGTAGAGAGGAAATGGAGAATATAGATGTATGGAGTAGCTCAACATAAACAGTTATAGCCTTGCAGCTTTTTTTTTTAAATCCAGTTTATTTCTACCTGGGAGGAAGAATGTACATGACTCAGGTTGATATCACATATGTTCCTGTTTTCAATAAAGTCCTTCCCTTTTTCAATAAAATAATAAAATGGCAGTCTTTTTACATCATAAAGACATAATACAGACACATTAAGACAACTTAAATACCAGTAACCGCTGGGTAATTCTCCCATTGATTCATTTCAACTTTGATATTTTGTCTGTGAGTCTGTCTGACTGTGTGTTTGTGTTTTATTTGGTGCATGACACAGCAGCCTTTAATGTTTAGCCATGTGATGAGGCCTTGGCTTGTTGAAGCAGTCACATGGGGCACAACTGTAAGCTGCTTTGCCAACACACAAATATGCAGAGCCAAAAAAAAGTCCCCAATTTGTAAGATTTCCCTTGTCATTCCAAAGATATCACAAGGATAGGAACACAAGAACTCATACAGAAACACACTCAAGAGCAGTAAACCTTCAGGTCATTGGAAACGTATTAGGGCATGTCTTTGAAAACAGATATTTTACAACTCTAATGACTCTCATCAGCTTGAAGTCTTCAAAGAACAGGACTGTGTGAGGATTTAAACCAGTCAGTTAACTAATAAAACTGAGAAATCAGCCCATTAAAGGGTCAATGCGTTCAACTTTAGATACAAGGCAGCTGTGTGTTAGTCATATAAGTAAATAAAGAGGCATTTTTCTCATCAAGATTAAAAGGTCATCAGACATTTGAACATTTTTAAGTCTGTGGCAGCTGCAAAAACACAAAAGCAGCAACATTAGCATGTTCCAAAGAAGATTACATGCTGTAATAACCCAGTTTTCTTCTATTTAGAGTGTGTGTATCATCATCAATAATCTGACTGGATGACTGAAACAGCATCTACAGGCCCAGAAATTAAAATAATAACAATTTAAACTTTTTTTTAATTAACTTTAATAATCTGTAGTATATTTGCAGAACCATGATACATTGCATCTAATCAATTAAAGCCCCTCTTTTCCCTGTTTTCTTCAAATTGGCATCAGTATTGGCATTTTTACAAGTTATAAAAGGAAACCTATAATATATTGACACTTAGATTTTGATGTTAAAAACATTAAATCCAAGAAGAGCAGAGGAACATTTTCATCCACATATAAAGAAAACAAATAGAAACGTGTATCACAGTAAACAGAATCTAACATTAAGCAAACGTTTATGTGTAATATGGAGAACATATTGTATAGAAATGGGTAACTTCCTCCCAACATGAAGTCCTGAAAGTGTCTTTGACAACCAGACATTGAGCCACTGGGACTGGTAAAAACTTGTCTCAAAATAACACCAGTGCTGCAACCATGGATGCAGCTACTGTCCACAACTGACTCAGTCAGATAAGATCTAACTCAAGAGGTATCTGCCCCACTTTCTATTTATAGTATGGTGACCTGAAGTTCGCATGAGTGTACACGTGGTCCCTCTGGATGCATGCACAGCGACAGATACACACACCAACATGCAAATATAGAAGTGTGATCTGCTGCTGCAAGATCACAAACGTGAACAAAGGAGCTGTTTTGAAGCTGTCTTACTACAGATGCCTTATTAACTTAAAAAAAATGATTTGAGCATTTATGAGAATGAGAGGACTTCTCTGTGTTCACCCGTAATCCTATTAGCTTAATAGTAGCAACTCAGTACTTCACAGACTTCTTAAATTGTATTTGTTCCGGTCTTTTTCATGCAGATCTGTCAGAAAAGAAGCGGTGTGTAAAGTTTCCTTACCTGTAGCATGAGCTCACAGTCATCACGACCAACAAAGATCATTTCCCGGGGAAGTCTGTGGCGAGTTCCCCCACTGCTTACTAGGAACCAAGAGGTGACACTCATCTCTGCACCCTGCTGTGGCCTCTCGTGCACACCTCCTGAGACAAAAATGAACATTATATTCAGCTTGATATACACAAGATTATTAAATCTCAGGTGTTAAATTCAGAACTTTTCTGTTTGCAACTGTTGGCTTTTATTCTTTTTTTTGGTAATTTTATTTTTATTTTTCAATTTAATAAGCAATAAGAAGAAAAGGAGACAATAAATAATAATTCAGATAATAAAAACAAACGTGAACTTCTTGAGACGTATATAAATACTGACTTTGCAATAATATCTTTATTGTAAAGACAGTAATCAATTACAGCTTTATTATGGTTTATCACTCTTTTTGAGATAGTATGTACTAAAATTAAGATTATTTTTGACAACAGTGTATAGAAAAAGGCTGTCATGCTTGGTTAATTTACTGCTATAGTGCTCTTCACTGTATTCGGATTGTAATTTTGTAGCAGCAGCTCTTCATTTCTGCGGGCTGCCACATGTCCAGAGCTTGTTTCACGTGTGTTTTGACAAGCGCCATAACAACAGGACAAGGGACGGAGCATGTGCAGAATGACAGACATTAACTTGGGGCGGAATAAATGGTTAAATGTGAGGCAATTTTTTTTATTCTGAATTGAAAGAGGAATAAACCAACCACTTAGTTCGGAATGAACTTTTATTTGGAATTAGGACACGGTCTCATGGGTTTCCTCAAACGAACTAGACTTGAACGATCTGGATTCTCGCTGCAGGGGTCCGACAACTCTGCGTGGTGTCATAGTTGTTTTCTGAAATGTTTTGAGGACAAAACCGTCGTCATCACGCCGTGATGCAAGTAGCAAGAGAGGGCAAAACTCCAGTTCAGCTGGTGGCGTCATCACCTGCTAAGTGTGATGTCTGTCACTAATAGACAGTCTATGCACATACATGCTGATGTCTGTGTAAATTTTCTTTGTTAAATGTTTAAATAAAGAATGGCCCCTCGTCAGTGCAGCAGAGCATGCTGACCGAGAGAAAGCCAGCATTAATTTCCGAGAAACGTGTCCTGTGTGTCTCATTACTCGGTGTGCATGAGGGATGTCTACTTAGGGAGAAGCGTCGGCAGGCAGCTCTGGCTAGAGAAACACAAACAACTGCTTCCAGAGAGTTCCAACACCACCCCTTTTTCCCTCTCTCCCCCCTGCCCCCATTGCGTCAAACGTTCCGAACTTTCCAATCCGGCCTCTTCCAACTGTTCCGTTCTGACAACTGTTCTGGCATGGCGCAAAAATTTGGATCTAATCCCTTTTCTGGACTTGAGAATGTTTTAATCGTGACAAAAGTATCCATGTGACCCTACCCTTAAAGAGGATTTAAAACTCTCATGTAAACGCGGTAATTGTGGATAAGCTGGAAATTGAATACATTTAAATGAAATTTTAAGAAAACTGTTTTAAATACTGAAAAATGAATTAAATTAATTATTTTAGTGAATTATACACACCTCTGGTCCAGATAGCTGATAGACCACTGACAGCTTAACACTAGGCCATCCTGAAAAACATGAAAAAGAATACGTTATTTTTCAAAATTATTCTCAGAGGCCCCAAAACATAGTATTTTTTAAATAAACACAATTAAAAAAAATATAAGGGAAAATTATCTAAAGAAGACAAAATGTAAACACTGGTATAGATATACTTAATCAAAACCCTCCCTCTCGGTTTGCTTTGATTCGGTGGGGGGAATCAGTTCGAGTGGGCGGTCTTGCAACACGATACCTCTGTCTACGCCTAGAAACGAACATCAAGTGAGCCAGTAAGATACATCCTCTCTTTCTCTCTGCCGGCTCTGATGAATGCCAGATGTTAAAAGAGGAAGTGATGTAGGAATGTTGGCTGGCCTACCCATCAGGACGTTTATTTTCCCTCCTGCCTCCCTCCTCTCCACCACCACTCCCCTTCAGATGAGCTGGAAAGGAGGTCACAGCAAACTGTTCTTACTTTCTAACTGCCCAGGCCTGAAGAAAGAACATTAAGCACATCTAACCAACAGGCAGGTGACTTACTTACATGTTACTAAAGGATATACAGTAAGAAATTAGGTTTAATGAATTCAAGTTGACTGCTTGATTGGACTGCTGCTGTCTGAACAACTGAGTGTAAAATACAGCAGCTTATGAGCTTCCCATAATTTTATTTTTCATACTGTCACAAGATATTACCAGAAAATTCTTAGAGTGAAGTGGAGAGGCTCTTGTCTCAGTTATAAAGCCTGTTTCATTCAGCTACACCTCAATGTTTGGGTTTTATAAGAGGTTTAGACACCGAATACTTTGCATAATCATTTATTTTTAAATGAAATGTACTTTTCAAAGCTTTTCAAGTGGCATTAAAATAACAGAGGCTTTCTGTCGTGTGTAGAAAGTGCCAAGAAAAAGCCCATCAGAGTGGGAATTAAAGATTATTGAGCTAAACCCTTGCTCACTTGACCCCAGAAGTACTTAGTATACCAACTCAGTAATCCCTTGAGTAAAATTTTAATCAGCTGCACACCTCAGTTCCTCGCTTGACATGGCTGGGAACATGACTGTATCAACAGCTGTCTCCAATGTAAAACAGATCAGTTTTCACTCCCGCTTCTCCCTCAAAATCTGACAATTTTATGCACTGTGAGAACAACTTGAGGAGGAAGTTTGAGGAATTTGCTTAGTACTTTAAAGTAATGCAACAAATCATTTAAAGTGACAGAGAACACGTTTAATAGATATTGTTGATTAAAATTGGCCAAAACTATGATAAAGTTTCTATACACTTATAAAAGAAGGAAATTGAACAAATAACAGAATACAAAACAGTAGTCAAAGTAAATTCCTGCTTGCATCAAAGAAAAAGTTTTTTTTTTTTTAACTTTCTCATAGTATAAATAAATTTGCCAATAGGGCTGCAGATGAAAGAACAAAGCTTAAAGGAATAGTACACCCACAGAATGATGTAACTTTGTTTTCCACTTCCCCTCATGGTGAGCAAGACTCTGGAGCACTTTTTTAATATCTCAAATGCAGCCGGCAATCAGGAAATACTCCTCCATACTGCTCGTCCAATTTAATCCAAGTGTCCTGAGTGGGTAGCGTCCAGAATTTGCTCGAAACTACATCATTTAGTATATTTTTAGAGCCTAAACAGTGGTACATCTTACTTTCGCGAAGCACGCATATGCGCATTCACGAAACTATGGAAGCATCTGCATTCAGAGCCTACTCTGCCGCTAATGCAAGCGTAGAAGAAGAAATTTGCTGTTTACATTGTACTAAGAGCGACAGAGCTGCAGAAAAACCGGGACAAACACAAGAGGGTCCAAGAGGGGTTGGATATTGATTTAAAACAAAGAAATAAAGAAAAAGAGAACGCATGATCTCGTCTCTTGTGGCTTCTGTAGTTTGAACGCGCATCGGCGTGCTCGCACGAGATGCGATGTAGATAAATTCTATGCAACTGAAAACATCCAGATTTCAGCTGACAAGTTCATGCTCATGTGTTTGGTCAAAAGGTGATACCTTTTTTTCTTTCACAAACAAATGGCAAACTGTAGTTGCCTGACAGCAATGTGTGGCAGCTAACAGAAATGGAAGACATACTGTGTTTAGATGCTATGCTTGAACAACTCATTAGGCTTACCAAACACAGCAACAGCATTGGCATTACACTATAATCATGCTCGGTTTCCCTCCCGACTGTAACCAAATCATCAAAAAGCCTGCCATCTCAATAACCTCTGCACACTCACATGCAGAATGCAAGGTTTACAAGACTGTGGTCGAGCAGCATGGATACGATGCATACCAGTCTTTATGGTTCCATTAAAAGACCTTCTCACTATGACACATGAAAGACGTGGCACAGATGGGAGAATGCAGAGGTCGTCCTTACGAAGGGGATGCACATGTGTCTGCTCTCCATTTCACTTCTTCCAGGCTTAGAATCAAAGGGAGGCTCATTCAGATGGCAAAGATATGTGCTCTTTCTTGTTTTACACTATTAATTAGAAACATAATGCTTTTCTTTTTTTGTTTATCATATCTTTCATTTATCTAAATTATGCTAGATCAAACACTAACAAAAAAATTTTTTAGGTAAAAACTGCGAAAATCTGTTTTGCTTATGGTTTTCAGAGGTTAAATGTCAACCTCTAGAAGTCTTGCAACATCATATTCTAGATTTCACGAGTGTAGATATTTGTTCAAATATGCATTTTAGACTTATGATTCATTCTACTCCCTCAGCAACATTCTTGATGGGGCTAATAAGGAGAAAAAGTGACCTCATGTTTTTGGCAGGAATCTCCCAACCCACTGAGCTGCTCCAGTAGTATCTCCCCACACACTCACACACACACACACATAGAGAAACAGGGAGTGAAAGAGCAGGATTATTCCAAGATGACTGAATTCTTTGTATGAAGACAGCAGAGAGAAACAGGAAGTATGTTAAACACTTCTTGTCATGGACAATCATCTTTGCATTCATAGCACGTGTAGCTTATCCTGACATATCATAACTAAAGGCCAGATTTGAACCAAATGAATTTCAGCCTGATATTCTTGTTATCATTTAACAATAAGTGGTTCAGAAATTCGAAATAAGCAGAGGTGATTATAAAGCAGAGCAGGATAATCAGATTTATCAGCCTTAACTAATCATTCTTGCAGTTACACTTCCGCCGTCCAACATGAATAAACAACTTTCTGTTTCCTTGAATATTTCAAATCTCTTCCCTCCTCTCAAAACAAGCCAATCCGAAACGCTAGCTGAAAGAAAGGAAGTGGCGTCAGTATTTATGGTCATCAACTAATTTTCTTCTTGCTGCAACACAGACTGCAGCTATCCACGTAGCATCTGGCTGGAGTGTGTATCCCAGGATGATGCAACAGCTGGGTAGCCATCAGAAGCACTCATCTGCTCTTCCACAGGCAGATGAGTGCTTCTTACCGCCATCGCAGCCCGGACAGCTGACTCACACCACATCATACACCTTGAGAGCTGACACACATTTGCTTAGCAAGCCTAACTCAGACAAAAACATCAGGAAAGCCACAGAGAGAGACAACTCTTTGTCTCCTCATACTCATTTCCTGTTAGTCTTATTATGAGAGCTCTGATAAGGGTGTGGCTAGTTGCATGTATTTAAAAAACATCTTGTTGCAATTACAAAAGAATTTACAGGAGAGGCCAGCTTTACTAATTTATAGAAAAAACAATATTTAGTTTTATATTCCACAATAAGCACTGCCTGAAAACACACAAAGTAGCTGACTTGAAAAGGTGTTTGCTGCACTAAATAATTTCCATCTTAGGTTGGTTTCTCAAAAAAAAGAATCCTCTGGCTGACGGGAAGATGAGTTTAGTGTTTACCAGAGCAGCAAAGGCTGGCTGCTCGGATATAAATAGGACTCAGTAGTTGCTGTAGCTTTAGTATTAATAACACACTTGGCTAAATAGACAAAGAAAAGAGGCTGCACAGTGGCGTGGTGGTTAGCACTGCAGCCTCACAGTAAGAAGGTCGCTAGTTTGATTCCCGGCTGGGGAGGGGGTTCGAACTGCGGCCTTCCTGTGTGGAGTTTGTGTGTTCTTCCCGTGTATGCGTGGGTTCTCTTCGGGTACTCCGGCTTTCTCCCGCCGTCCAAAGACATGCTTGTTAGGTTAATTGGACACTCTAAATTGCCCCAAGAAATGAATGTGAGTGTGAATGGTTGTCTGTCTCTCTGTGTTGGCCCTGCGACAGACTGACGACCTGTCCAGGGTGTACCCCGCCTCTCGTCTGATAATAGCTGGGATAGGCTCCCGCGACCCTGAACTGGATAAGCGGTACAGAAAATGACTGACTGATGATGATGACAAAGAAAAGAGGAACAACTAGATTACAATCAACTTTTCCAAGAAAATGGTAGAAGAATATAAAGAATTAAGGTACTTAGTTTGACTCATAGAAAAGTGATTTTTGGAGAGATTTGTGGTGCAGGACAAACAGCAAAACAACAGCACTCTCTTTTCCGCCACAATAACAACACTAATGTAGGGTCGGTTAGGGTTTTCAGACTGAAGTCAATAATAGGCAAGGGACACAGAACCAGTCTTTGAAGCTTATAGCTACTGTGGGTCCGGGGAAGTCTACAACCCCAGAGGGGTGTACAGAACAACCAAGAGAACAGATTCAAGATGAAACAGTAACCTCTGGACAGACAGACAAAAGCTTTTTCAGTCCCCAATGACTGAATTTACAACAGACAAACAGACATGAAAGTGTAGAGGAGCTTTTTGTTCCTCCTAAGATGAGACAAAAAAAGGACTAGCGAGGCTTTTACTATGATACAGACACTTAGAGCATTTTGTCAAGTACATAAAATTTATTTTATTGCTCATGGAGCCTACTGTTGTTTAACATATTTAATTCTCCTTTGGAAATCTTAATAGTAGAGAGCAATTGAGGGCAGACTAGGGTATATTATTCACACCTAACCGTTTGCTGGACTCTGCACGATAGAGGGTTGCAACATTCTTTCGGTGTGAGTTTGTTTTCACACTGTCAAGTGAGCTAGAGATTTAGAAGAATATATTATCTTCACCAGTGATGGTCCTACATCAAGATTTACAATAGGAAAGGACACGACAAACAATGAAGAAGAGAAGTGGCTCACTGATTGGTTAATGCAGGGAAACTTCTGTTTCCACCACATCAGAGCAAAACACAAAGCTGCATCAGAACCTCACAGTCTGTCCATATTTCTGTCAGAACTTTTACATCATTCCTCCACATCTGACTCCAAAGCCCTTTCTCCTTCTGGCATCTTTTACAGACATCTGTTTTGATAGCATGCCATTAACCCATGATGCCCCACGCTGTACTCATCATCCCTTTTGTGTTGTAGTCTGCTTCCTGTATTTGGTTAAAGTGGACCAAGACTAAGGTTTGTAGGCGGACCAGAGTTCACCTCTTTCATCTGCATCAGAGTTTGTTTGTGCACTCACACTTAACCAGACTTTCCAAGCAAACAAACTACGATTCGAGTCAAAAGTGCTAGTGTGAATGTGCCTAAGATTGGTGGCGCTCACACTCTGTTACTGTGTAACACAAACCTGACTGACACTTCACCATCCCTTTTGTATACTAAATATAACGTTCTAGTAAAGAACCAGAGAGAGATATCTGTGACATGAATGTCACACTAGCATGTAATTTTCTGGATATGTTATTGCTGCGAGGAATGATTGATGATTGATTGATGTCAAAGTAAAACCATTGCACTCCAACTCTACCAGGAGATAAGCCCATTTCTAAAGTCTGATAATAATAATAGTATAGAATTTTTTTGGGCTAAAATTAATAACCTACAATAGAGCTTGCTATGGCTGCTTCAGGGATAACTAAATGCAAGATTTTTATTTCATTTGACATTTGAATTACATTGGCCTACTTTGCCTTCTTACAACTAAAGCCAACAAAGGGGTAAATGCTCTTTAGACATTTATGCTGATATCTGAGAAATGAAGAGTATTGTTTGTACTTTTTCCTCATTCAGCCAATCTTGAATTCTATATAACATTTCTTAAAACATATCTGTGCTTTGAATATGTCATAAGACTGATAAGTGTTCAAAGAAGAAGTCTGATAGCAACCAAGCAAGGATGCTTGTTCAGCTTCCAAACACTGCTTTGGTAAGGCCAGCCAAAGATGGATTTACCCAAGCAGGGATCTGATTTAGGGAATACGCACACAAACAGATAAATGTATAAACTACATCATTTGTCATTTATTAAGGGATTCATTTAATGTCCAAAAAGAACACTTAACAGAAAGTTAGACTATTTTTCCAGTATTTAAATGAAAGTGAGTCAGGTTGTGATCACAACTATTTTCCAAACTGCGAGTTTAGATTGAGATTAAATGCTTGACACTGTAAAACTAATTGCAAAATAAAGAAAGATGCCAAAAAAGAAAAAACATTTATGCCATAAAAACATACATTTGAATTAAGATGATAGTAGGGCAAGTAAATCTCAGCTCCATCAAGATGCAGATTTGAAAGTCCTTGAATCTGTTCACACTGAAAGTACTTTCATTTCTGTGAAGTTTAACTAAAATATTTTAGCAACAGAACAAACATGAGAAACGTCCTGTTCTCTCAATGAAAAAGCTCTGCTCCTGCCAAGCAGTGTCAAGGGTTCATCCCACCTTTCAAAGGGCAAAGTAAATTGCAAGCAGTAGCGATGCATCGCAGACCCCTGAATTGTAATTGGATCAGGTGACAAGGTGACAAGGGATTCCCGCCCCTTTTGCAACTACACTATACACTATGATTTATATACTGGAACAAGATCACAGCACCATAGGGGTGGATGATAAATCATTAAGCTAGTCCAATACTACAAGTCTAAAGAATCTTGCATGTGTATAGCTTTATGCGTGTTGACATGGCTAGCATATGCAGCTTGTGGGTGAAAAAACTGCCATGCAGCAGAAAAGACCATATGGTGCAGAAAAGCAGCCACACGCATCACATGCCGACTGGCGAGAGGAGACAAACAAGCAAACACCTCCATTTAGCCAGCATTAATCCTGCCTGCTTCTTTGTTATTACAAAACACAGCCCTGCACCCCCCCTGGCCTGAAGACATCAATCCACCACATGCTCCATGACCCCAGTGTTCAGCATGCCCTACAGACCTACATATGGAAATTTACACTTCATGGATACTCAGAAACCTGCAGGTTTACAGTCAAAAACAGACTTCTTCCACCAAGCAAAATATGTGCAAATAAGGTTATTAATCTCGTTGAGTCTAAAGGGGGAGAAGGCGGTACAATAAACAAGAGCTCATAATCATAAAGAGATCCCAAAAAAATAGATAATTAATAGTGTAAGAAAAATAATGAGGCACATGCCCTGCAGCACAGCCTCTATCGGTGCATGTGATTAATTCTCTGAAGCATGTGTGCATAACTTTTCTCAGAAAAATACATCTAAAGACACACATTTCTGGAGGCAGTGTTCTTAATGGGGCATAAAAAAATACAAATGTGGTATATTAATAACTAAAATTTAATTATCCTTTAAAATACTAGAGGGATAAATAGATTATACTGTGGTTTAGTTAAAACCTTTAGTTAATTTAATGACTTGTTAGATGGACATTTCAAACAGCTCTACAACAAAATCTGAAAAAATATCAAATTTTTGAATACTGAACTTGAAATTCATTAGTTTGGTGGTGGGTAAACTCTCTTTATAGAACAGATGGTATTGCAATTGTGTGAATAAATTCAATTTCATGTAAACTCTTGAATAAAACTGCAAAAACGGTAAATTAAGTATAAAATTGCTCTGCTTAATGCCTTTATGGCCCTGTCAGATTCCTGCTGAGTTGATAATGACCCACCCATGGCCCTTTAACAGGAACATTAGTATTTGACCAACTCTGTCATGTTGATTATGGCTCCAATGTTCATGCTGCCCAGGGCGGACAAAAATAGCAAACTCTCTCACACTGAAATCCACACTGGCACTTAGGAGAGGAAAAAAATATAAACGCTAGCATAACAGGACAATCAGTGGCTGGCAGAGAGGATGATGGGAATAGAAACTGCCCAAATCAAGATCAATATCCGCAGTGGAAAGAAGCACAAATTAAAACAAGCTCAGAGGGGAGAACGTTACACCCCAAAACAGATGTGAGGTTTGATCTGTTTTATTTTTCATTTTGAGGAGTAAAATGCAGGAAAAAAAGAAAAAAAACAGGCACACCCCTGATGTTCCATAACAAGGGAGAGGCTCATGATCATGTGTATTTTAAATTAATCCCAACTACATCTCCTGTTTCTGCTCTGCTGTGGTGTCTCTCCCATTTTTCTAAACTGCAGACCAGGTCCTTTCACCTCCCTCTTTCAGACTCTGCACACAAGGAGAACTGTCAGCAGGCAAAGCTATCTGACTCTCACAACCCTTTTAATGTTTCGAGATCCATTGCTATTTTAGCCATAAGCTTTCTTCTGCAACACTTCTAGAAAATAGCTTGAATAAAATAGAAGCAGCTCATGTATCAATTTTCAGACAAGGTTGTTTTCAGCCAGAAATAAAACTCCCTGAACACTAAAGTCAAATGAACTCATTTCCTAAACTTCCTATGACACACAATGGCCGGACAATGGTCCCCAAAGACGTCCCCAATCCCAACTATAGTTCAGAAGAGAATGAAGCTGAAGGAAACCCTTACTAAGCACTGCTCTTTGGCCAGGGATCATCTTATAAATTAGGATACTGAACAAAAAAAATCAACTCAGAATCAATGGAAAGACAATAATCAGCTTATAACAGTATACATTGAGTGCTAAAAATTTGACCAAACATCCCTTATAACAAGGAGATTGTAAGGATTTACAAGAAGCTGGGGGGTTACTGTTATTAAACAGAGTGCAATGTCTCTGTTTGGAGCATAACTGTATAGTAGGCATGCCAGGCAGCAGTATAGCTTGGAAGTTACTGCTGCTTCCTCTCTAAGAGTGCAGCAACCGCCCTGTGATACTGACACAGTTTTATAAAACGCAACCGCCTGTGGAGCGAACCGGCCTGCCAACCGCTACATTTGCACAGAGGACAGTCAGCAGGGGAAAAAAAAGAGTGAAGGAGAAAAGGGAGAGAAGGGAGCAAAGCCCGACTGGATGGTATTATCTGCACATTCTATGGCTCGAACCCAAAGAAATTTGAATTCTTACAGCTGAAGGAGGAGGAGACTAACCAGACCTGATGTGGATTATAAGCTCCACAGCTTTCCAAGAATCAGTTCAGTATGTGAGCAGCTGACTTTCATTGATTAAATTACTAAATTCATTACAGTGCAACACCTAGTAAATAAAAGATAACCACAGAGATTTGCATTTGGCACAGATGGCCTGCACAGTTTTTACATTATTTAACCTTTTTGTTTTATTTACATAGGGATTGCTTATAAGACAGTATCTCAACCGTAGTTATTTACACATGTATAAAGTTGATAAATGGTTATTTGTAAAAGTTTCACATTTGATGTGATAATGATTGCAAAAATCAAACTGAACACAAAGAGAGCAAGTGTATGTAGGCCAACTACATCTGCCCCACCAAAACAAAGCCTCCACACAGAAGAAGTGGTGGGGGTCCGACATCAGGAAACACTCCGTTGTTGCGTTGCATTACGAACTACCTAATCACAAAAATCTAAGCCTCAGACAATATGATTTCTTGCGGGACTCAAAAAAGAGAACCCCGAGGCAGGTCTGTTTCTAATGAGATAAACAAAGCGCCCAATGTGACCGACCTTCATTGATGTGCATCTTGCCTCGGTATCCTTGGTGTGACGACAGAAAGATGCAAATGACTAAAAATGAGTGGGTCAATAGTAAAGTACTAACCTGTATAAAGGCAGTAGGAGGACAAACGTGGGTTTTTTTTCTTTTCTTTTTTACAAAGCCAGCAAAGTGACGGGCCAGTGTCGCTTTACAAAGGTGGAGCAGGGCAAGCTTGTCATGCTGCTGCTCACAATAGTAGCCATCCAGTTAGCCAACAGGGAGTCAGAGCAGCATGTTTAGCCGTTACAGGCATGACAGGATGTTCACCAGGCTTATTGTCATTACAAATTACATAAATCAATTTAAAATAAGATGTGATGGTTTAAAAGAAAAGGGAATCCACAATCTGCCTTGACACCTAAGATAATTTAGAATTACCACTGAAATCAGGAGATGTGCAGCAGAAAAGCGGAAAACCGACTCTTATTATTCCACAAACTTCACATGAGCGGTTACCGAGGTGGGGAAAAAACTTGTACGCTGTAAATTGTAGCTTTCGCTAAATTAGAGTCAAGTCTGCTCCTTGCTTACCCTTCTCTTTTGGGTGTGTGTCGCTGTTGAAGGTGTGTACGGAGCTCAGTCTTGCCGTGCCGTCGCTGCAGTTCAGTGCGGTGGCCTGCTCTCCCTCCGTTGCTCAGCAATAAGCTACTCCCCGCAAAATAGCGGTCAGCGCTTCAAAGCGGCGGAGGTAGGAATTACTGCTTCCGGTTATGACTTTCAAAATAAAATCCGAGGGGAAGCAGTGTTTAGTTTATTTTCAGGAGTAAGTCTTGAAGTGGCAGGTCTTGTATCCGGACGATCATATGAACAACTTCTCATGTCTTTACACGATTTCAGGTATTTCTGTTAATAGAATAGAATAGAATAGAATAGAATAGAATAGAATAGAATAGAATAGAATAGAATAGAATTATTGTTACAATATACATTCACGAGACTAAAAGCACTCTTTCTCCCATTCAAAACATGTATGTATGATATATAAACAAAAATAAATGAAAAAATAACTTGCAAAAAATAAAGGAAAAAGAGAGAGATAGAGATATGTGTGTGTGTGTGTGTGTGTGTGTGTGTGTGTGTGTGTGTGTGTGTGTGTGTGGGGGTGGGGGGGTGTGGAGGGAGGGGTGTCCCAAAATAATATCAGTCATTACTAGTTCTAAATAAATATTGTTGACTTATATTGTATGACATTTCTAAATTTAGATTTTTATTAAAATAATTACTTGTAAACAATGCCAAATATGATCATTTTACATGACTGAAACTAATGAGAGATACAGAATGGTATTTTTTTATTTTGGTCAAATATAATTGATTTTGAATAACATTTTCATAGTATTTGTTACGTTAAGTCACTAGTCAAAAGCTATACCCCTCTCCCCCCTTTCCTTCCTTTTTTAAATCTTTTGGCTCTCTGTTATAGTGTTTTATGTAAATTTTATGGTAGTATGGTAATGCTAAGCATATTTTAGAACTAGTGTGAAATTATTGTACAGCACTTTGGTATGCCCAAATCGTTGTTAAAATGTGCTTTATAAATAAAACTGATATTGCCATTGGCATAAACTATATTTACAATAATTCCAAAAGACTGTGTCTGAGGTCTACTCCACAGAGCTGAGTTTAATGGGACAGAAATCATTGGTGGAATGATGGAAACCATTTCTTCTTACAGCGTTCTGTGTTTCAGCAGTACAGTATGGCAGAATTAGTCTGTTCTGGAACGTGCTCTGCATTGGACTGCTCCACTAACATAGATGCAGTGTACAAAAAGGGTCTGAGCTGCATGGCTCTACTTCCTGCAGAGAATCAGGTCTTTTAATGTCTGCAGCAGGATGCTCCACACGTTTCAACAGTCTGTTATTGTAAGCACCTTCTTATATGCTGCCGTCTGATCGGGTGCAGCCATCAAAGCAAAGGATGCCAACACACCAAGAAAACTCATCAAAGGCCATGTCTGTCATTGGGATGAAGCTTCTCACTCTGGAGAAGGTGGTTAGGAAGTGCATGCAAGCAAAAATTCTGGCAGTTGTAGAAAATGACTTCCACCCCCTCCATGACACACCGGCCAGTTTGAAGAGCAGGTTCAACAGCAGACCTTTTCAACCTCTCCATCTGAAGGAACAATACTGGAGGTCGTTGCTGTCAGGCTACAACACCTCTACCAGACCTACCAACCATCCTGGACAGACACACCCTCATGACTGTGCTGACCATTACAGATGCGGGCATGAAAAAGTTCCCCTTTCTGCCGACTGCCAGCCACTTACCAGCAACTTGTCTGCCAATTCAATTGCACAGAGAAACGCCTGTGTGCCCAGGTGAAACAATTTCAGAGCATAAATGAATGCCCGGAACAAGGACGTTTTCACACGTCAAGTTTGGACACCGCACACCAGCTGCTACAATTCCATTTCCCTCCAGGGATTGATAGTTTTCTGATTCTGATGATTTTACTGTGTCGACACACAACAGCATTTAAAATGGCACCGCAGATAAAGACTTATAAAATACCTTGGCCATTGTTTGGCAAATATTAAAGAACCTCAGCCATCATAACAAATAGAGATGGCTCCTGCCCTTCCTGTAGATGGCATCAGCATTTATAGGGAAGTCCAGTTTATTGTCAATAAATACTCTCAGGTATTTGTAATCTTGCACAGTAATAGTAGAGTAGTGACAAGTGAGGAATGGCACAAGTCAGCTTTCCTTTTTTTTGTTTGCCTGCTTGTTTTTTAAAATTGTTTTGTTGAGCATGAACCAGAATGGGTTTCCACTTTTATGGAAATAAGCAAAATGAAGCTTTGTGGATCTTTCAAGCCTAAGTATTGTATATTTTAATTTAATCTGGATGTTGCTGGATCACATATCAATACTGGACCTCATGAGTGAAAAAAAAAATGGTAAGAGTGGAGAGAGCAGAAAAAGAGAAAGGGAAGGGAAGAAAAAGGAGACAGGGATGCAAAATATATAAAACAATAGTAACAATACTTTCAAACCCTTACAGAAAAAAAAAAAAATCAGCTGTTACACCTGGTTTAAAAAGTTAGCAGGAGGCATCATATTTGTAATGCATTGCTTTGTAAAAGCACAAAGCAATCAGAAGGAGCACCAACAGGATGACAAATTGAGAAAAACTTGATTAACACCAGCAAAATGTATGAAAATATAACTGCAGGTATTGGTGATTAACCCTACAAGTTAGCATGGTAACTGTTGTAAACATGTGTCTTAAAGAGTGTATGGAAAATATAAGGAATATGTCAATTTTAATGATGAATATAAGCTTTTTTCACGCAAACATTTTTTAAAATTTGCTTTACAAATCATCATTATTACTATTTTTTAAATGCATCTGTGCCCCCTCTGAAAAGGATAAAAGCATAAAAAGGGGGTCCCAGGAAAGACCGGACACTGGTCAGGCCAAGGGTGCTTTGAATGCAGGCTCAAGGTTCCATGAGCACAGGAACCAATTCAATGACACAGTACACAGACCCTTAAAGATTCAGATAATATTTTATGATACCTTGATGTGCATCACTGACACTATCTAATGTACAACAATAACATGTAAGTTAATAGTTAATGGTACTACTACTTGAAAGAAATGATTTTGCAATAACGAAAGAAATATACGAACCAGCTGGATTTATCAAACTTGAGGTAAACTTTTTCCAAATAAATAAAGTCTGAAAATGGTTGTACTGCAAATATTTTTAAGTAGATTATATATTTATAAGGTTTTAAGCTAAAATTAGTCATGTTGATTGAACAGTCACAAATCATCTGTAGTTACAGTTATATTACACACTCCCTCCTGCTATGAAGTAGAATCTGCAAGAAAAAAAAAGGATTATGTAAAGGAAGTTGCATAGAAAATGTCCAACAGATGGTAGCGTAGCTGACATCACACAAAAAAAAAAAAACAAAAAAACAACAACAACAAAAAACGGATTGGACAGGATTACACATTAAATTAATCCAGTTTAATGTTCTAAATCTCGCCCTTTAAATTTGAAAGATTGTATCATTATTTCCTGTATCAGAGGTAGGCTTGTGTCTAACTTGATAACTCTCATCTTCAGCAGCGCCTGCGTCTACACTTCCAACCGTGGATGCTTCCAACTCAACCAGAAGCAATGTCCGCCAGAACAGGGTGGGCGGGTTTCCTGGTCGCACTGGTTTCGTTCCGAGGTCTTTTGTTACTGTAGCACCACCTGGGCTGCGCAGCTGGCAACATGAGTTATGATGCCAAAAAGAAGAGGCAGCATGTGATGCATAAAGCGCAGCAAGAGAGCAAAACACATAAAAACAAATTTTTTTAAAAAAAAGTGTACAAAAATAGCTGCTATCATTTCTTTCTTTCTTTTTAAAAGAGAA
Source organism: Atherinomorus stipes (assembly GCA_023101725.1). NCBI lineage: Eukaryota > Metazoa > Chordata > Actinopteri > Atheriniformes > Atherinidae > Atherinomorus > Atherinomorus stipes. The sequence continues at coordinate 1,172,297 of JALJCO010008534.1, read as the reverse complement.
GATTTATTTGAATTAAAATTAGAACAATTCATGTTAATGCAGGAAAAATGCTTCGAGGCTATGCAAATTGAACAAAGCACAGCAGGGCATTACGACCATTACATACACACAGATGCGTATCAGTCTCAACTGCGGTTGTTACTACCAGAATGCCTCTTTTATCGAATGAGCCGAGCCTGTAATATATTTACTAAACCAGGCTAATATAGCAGATTTTAAATAATGCTACCACAAAAAATAATCAATTAAAACGAGATATATTTCAAAGTATCTCAAATTTGAAAATGTTTTGTTTCGTACGATGACGCATTGACGTCCCTTCCCTGTCTGCGTAAGGGCACTGGGTTTCCTCTAAGGAGGATCCGCCAGGAAAGGCGACGCCTAGGAGATTATTTTTTTCCCACGTTACAACAGTGAATTTTCAAACTGTAACCCAGAATTAAGACTACATTAAAACCACTATAAATGATACTTAATTTTAGAAGTCGACCTTTTACTTTAAGTTACCTATAAATGACACCGAAATCTGTTTGATAAAGCCTAAACCAATAAATGAACTCAGTTTATCAATTATTGTTCTTTTTAAATTAATGTTTTAAAATGTCATAAAGCAGAGAAATGTTTTGACAGCTGAAATCGCAGCACTGTATTATTAACTAAGGGATTTTTCTTTGTTTGTTTTTACCGCCTTTTATTTCGGGAGGCAATGAGGCATAAACCGAGCTAACCCTTTCCGTTAAAGGGGCGTTAGAAATTAGAGTAGGGAATGTGCAGCGCGTGCGGTTGCAAGCGAATGACGGACAATATGGACGGCCCGCGGGATGTTCAAACTTCCAAGCGAAACGGTAGCTCCAGGTCATTGTTTTCAGCCGGTTCTGCAGTGGCTATGGAGATTAGACGGAAGAAAATACGGCAGAGCTCTTTATTCTCGCAGACTGAGGTATGTTCCTGATATATTGAGCGATTTAATATGTTTTACCGTCAAACACTGAATCGTATTGACAGATCCGTTGACGCTGGACGTGGATACGAAGTGCAACGTTTTTAATGCAGGAAGCTAACATGTTTTCTTTTATGCAACCGTCATATTTATGCTTACTCTTCTATGTTCAATTAACTAGAATTCTACTACCTTTTCATGAACCACGCTGACTTTCATGTTCCAATGAATAATAAGTTCCAGTCATCCATGGGAGTTGTCCTGTCCTCTTTAACCCTGTTCACTTCCTGAAACTAGCATTGCCGAATTTTTCAGCTTGCTTTATGTACTCTAATATCGATTAAACTAATTTTCTTTCAGGCCACAAGTATGGCACGATGCCCAAGGCTTCTGAATGACACTCAGCAGATTGTAAACGACATGAGTTTGTTGCATATACGACAGATTTCTGGGAAGCTGCAGGTGCATAAATTTGTTATGTGGAGGATCATGACGTTTGCATGCCACTAAGTGCTGCGTTCCATTTTCATCGGAACTGGGAAGTGGGAACTGGGGAGTGACGTCACACCCGACCAACTTGCGTTCCAGCTCACTGGTCGGAAAACCAGTTAGCAACCTAGCAAAACAATGTGTTTGCTAAGGCTTTGTTATTAGCCGTTGTTGCACAGCTGGTGTTGTAGTTCACATATACCATGAAAAATGTAATTACACTACAGCAGCTTCCCTGTACATCTTATAAACCAATACTACGTGTACGTTGATTTATGCAACAAAATATAAGTAAGAAGGAAATAAATGAACATTACAGAAGCTTCTAAAACTGCAACACAGGGCGCGGCCATCTTTAAATCTGAACTCGGAGCTGCGAGAGTTGTCCGACTTTCCGAGTGGGAAATCCGACTTCGGGGGGCGTTCCAGTTGAAACTTCCTACTCGGAACTGGGAATCCGACTTCCGAGTTCAAATGGAACGCAGCATTAGTGCACGTATCTCTAAACTCTCCTTAGCAGTCCGTCACCCCCCCCGCAACGCAATCTCTTATCTACTTAAAAAAGGATTTTTGGATTGGAATATATATTAGGAATCATACTCCATTAGTTTACATCCACATCTCTTTAGTCTTTTGTTTAGTATATCATCCATACATCTCCATACTGCATGCCTTCCATCAAATGACTAGTATTCTCTTATTCAACTTAATTGTTCATCATAAAACCACCTGACATCACCTGCATGCTTTATTTTACAAAAAGTTGCTCTTAAGTGAGAGCAGAGGTTGGCTTTATTGTCACAAATGTAAGATTTTTTTATTTTCAATTATCTACAATCCATGTAGATTTGAACCAAACAATTGGAGAAATGGGCAAATAAGAGCTTAAGTAATAAAATTAAAAACATATTTGCAAAACCAATTTTTCAGAAATATTGGGTTCAAATAATGACAAAAAAGAGAGAGAATTGTCATAATATGGCACAGTTAAAGACAAAAGGTAAACCACTGGGGGCCCAAAAGCAAAGCAAACACTCGTTTGATAATTTCTGATGTGCCAACTGAGTTCTGAGGTTCTAGGATAATATTTTTAGGGGTTTAGTTGAATAATCATTTTCCAGCTTTGATTTATTTTTTTTTTTCACCCTCTCTCTCTTCTTTCTTGGGGTTTTTCTTTTTAAGAGTTCTTCTCTCTCTCTTACTTTTTTTATTATCCTTCTACATTTTCAAAGTAAAGCACTGTATTAATATCTCACTTAATTTTTTTTTTTTTTTTTTCTTTTTTTTTTTTGATTCCCCCTTGTTTAAAAATTAGTGGATCTGCTTTAATTACATTTTTTTTTTTTTTTTTACCTGCTTTTTCTTTTTTTTTTGTGTGTTTCCTTTTGCAAGCCATTATGGGGAAAAAAGTGCAATAGTTAAATTAAAAGGAATGAAATATGTTTTTTTTCCCCCAAAAAATATTGAATATCAAATATCAAACTAACCAAACTGTGAATTTAGGTTTCTTTGCTCTGTACTCAAAGCAGAAAGCCCAACATAAAGTTTTAAAAGATGTGATTACACGTTCTGTGTTGACTAAAAGGCATTTTGTCTTTTCAATCTTCTTTTTTTTGCAAACAACCCAGGTTCTTGAGGTAAGTGGCACTAAAAGCTGTAAGATTCTGCTGATAATCTTAAAAGCACTTTTTGTTTGCTGAAATGTTTGTTTTGATTGTGAAAGTGCAACTTCATCACCAGTCATCATGTCCATGTAGTTACTGTGTTATAGTGTGTATGAGAACCTGAAATAACATACCAGCCTGTATTTTAAGACATTCATTTGGTCATTGAGAAATTTCTTTTTTGTACATGAAGAGCACGAACATACAAGAGAAGCTGGACTTTGAGATGCGAATGCGAGAGGGGGCCTACAAGCTGCTGCTTGCATGCAGCAAGCGAGAACAGATTCTTAATGCCTCCAAGAACCTGTTAACCTGCAATGCCAGGATCAAGGCTTATCTCACCCAGTTACAGAGGAAAAAAGAGGAGCAGGATATGATGGGAACTGCCACGAGGTAAGGAGATTGGTGTTTGTTTGCTATGCTGTTGGTTGAAGAAGATACTGTACAATTCTTAAAGGGGAACTTCGTTTTTTTTTCAATCTGGACCTATTTTCTTGCATGAAATATGTTCATTTGCTCACCCAGACAGTTTTGGTGCAACTTGAATTTCTTCAGGAGATATTTAGATCCACTGGAGATTAGCGTAGGCGCCATATAATGGCAGTGATGGGGCAACCGCATCCAGCCTCTAAATAAGGCATTATCTGCCACAAACTCCTTCATTTCACCAATGTTTTGTTACGAAACATTAGTCGGACTGAAGTTCCCCTTTAAAGTTGCTCCTTTAAATACAAATTATTGCAACTTAAAGACTGAAAAGTCTGATGCAGAGGGTTTGATAAACTTTTAAAGTTGAAATATCATTCGTCTACAATAATTATCGATATAAACATTGCAGCCAGTTGTAGTGATGTGTTAAAAATTTTATTGCAGGCTGGCAAATCAAGCTACTGGTGGTCGTTTATCCTGCCATGGCACCATTGCTCTGTCTGGTAAGATTGCTTACTTTTTTTTGTTTTTATTTATATGGAACACATTAAATATACCCCCAAATAAACTATTTAAACAGTGTTTTGGTCGCACTTTCTTAAAAAAGATCATTTCTTAATTTATTGGGGTGTTAAGTGTTGCTACATAAATAAACTTTGCTCTGATGTAGGTCTGCGGATTCCGTTGATATGGAAGGATTCAGACCACTTTAATAACAGAGGGAGTAGGTTTATCTTTTTATATTTTGCATTCATGCCTTCCATTTAGCTTTCCCTCATGTTATTTTGCTAGACTTGCTGTACTAACCTTCTGTGCATCCCTTGCTTTCGGTAGGCTCTCGCCGGGTGGCTATATTCTGTCTGATGCAGATCGGCTCAGACGTGTTTGACACAGAGATGGTTGTGGTGGACAGATCTGTCACTGATGTCTGCTTTGAGGGAGTCACCATCTTGTAATCATTTTTTTTCAACATATCCAGCATGCAGAAATATGAACTTGAACAGCTACACTTCTTTTTGAAGCTCTTTAGCATCTAAGCAGTGCTTTAAAAGAATTTCTTTCCTTATCAACAATGATCTAATGAGGAGGGAGTTACTGATCAATGTGTTGCACTGTACTATTGACTGATTTCTAAAAGTTCAGTTTTAAATTATCATCATCCAGCATTGATGTTTGAAATTCTTATCCTCAGTAAGGAGGCGGTTCCTCAGTTTGAACTGAGGGTGGAGCTGTGGAGCTGCGCTGTAGAGGAAGAGCTCACTTTGGTAAACACGCCAAAGAAATTGGCAAAGAAGCTCCGTACCTCCTTCGGAAAGACCTCTGTAAAGAAGCTCTGCTCCCTGCTGGACACCCCAGATCCTGACACTTTCCTGCAGAATAATCCCATACCCTCGTATGTACCATTTTTTTGTTTTCAAATCCTACATGGGCTCTTGATTCTCTGAGAGTTTTGCTGTTAGGAACGGCCTCGATAATGGAATGAGGATTGTAATTAAAATTTGTTTGAGATTTGTCAACAAGTAACACAGAGTATGTACTAAAATAAGGTTTTATCTTACTACCTCCTACTATAGTGACAACATCTGCAGGCAAAAAAATAATTCCTCGTGTTCACATACTTGGCGAATACAGATGATTCTGATCAATATTTGTGGATCTTAATATACATTTAGCCTATAGATATTCAGAGACTGTGTTTGTCATGTTACCATATGAAATTTATTTTGCTCTGAGAGGAAAATCATGCTTAAAGACATATTAGAGTTTAAAGTTGCACGCTCAGCTGAACATCTGTAAGTGATAAGCACCACATGTTCATAGGGATCATTTGGGCCTTAAAAGAGAGATCATTTATGAAAAACAACATGGGTTATGAGCACATTACTGAGTTAAAAGGCTAGAGTTTAGCATATCTTTTCAGGAAAATAAGTCAGTTTGGCATGTTTGAAGATGGCTAAAACCTGGTGTGTGTGTGTGTGTGGCTTGTACCAGCGGAGCCAAATACAGCCTGCTGGCCTACACGACTCTGGATCTGGCCGAAGCTGAAGGCACTTTTCAGTCTCACTCTCTTATTGTCCTCCAAAACGGTAAGAAGCAAAGGCAGAGAAATTTAATATGTAAGGATATAAAAGACTTTTGACTTTAAGCTCATGAACTGAATCAGTGTCATGATAATGATAACATTTTTTACACCAGTAAAACTAAGCAAAATAACCTATAATTGAGGTTTAGCTTGGATTAGTTTTCTTCCTCTTGCTTGAGTGATTAATTGGATAAAAGTTGATTGTAAGGATTTTTTTTTTTCTTCTAATTTCAAAGGTAAGTCTTTGTTTTCCACTTTGGCACATTAGCATTCAGCTCTACAGTGGATATTATGAGGTTTTAAATTACTATTACAGTATAACAGGAAACTTTTACACAAGAAGAAAATTTAATATTTTTTCCACTTATAATGAAAAGACTTTTTCTTGCAATACTGGAATGATTCTTAATGAACATTTTTTTTTTTTTTTCAAATAAAGCCTTTGACATCTACTAAGGTTAATGCTTGCAGGCTTCCGTATTTTCTCTTTTATTTTCCTCTGCTGATGTTCATCCTTACAGCTGAGTGGTCATCTTGGCTTCCTCTTTATGGCAACCTCTGCTGCCGGTTAGTGGCACAGCCTGCTTGTATGACACAGAACATGATGACTGGCTACTTGAGTCAGAAGGTGCGTTTATTCTTTAACTATTCTGTTTATTACCATGACTTTTGTAGCTAGCTCCTGGTTTAAGTTCTGAAGTTTACTTTTGCTGTTAGGGTGATTATTTATTTATTTTTTTTTCCAGCAAAGTGTGGAGGGGTTGGACCGCTGCTGCAGACTTTACTGTGTGCTGAGTGCTGGTTTTTTGTCCTGTTACTTCACCCCAGAAGAAATTGATGCTCAGGTGCAGCCCACTCTAAGGGTGCCCATCAATAAGGTAAAAGAGAGGAGTGTAAATTTCTAAATCAATTTAAATGTTAAAATGTACCTATTTATTATTACAAATGCATTAGCCATTTTAATTGTACCATATAGAGTAATTTTGAAGTGATTTACAAACAGCAGGTTGATAGTTGTTTATTTAATTCTCAGTTTAACCTTTTCCCTCACATTTTGCAGAATGTATAATGCAAAAAACATATTTTTTTTACTGAGATCCTGCCTGCATCTTTGGCATTTTACTGCTGATTTAATTTTTTTCCTGCACGATCAGCGCTGTTTTTATTTTATTTATTTATTTATTTTGGTCCAGCATCTTGCATAGAACTGTCATTTGTAAAATGTCAAACTCCTTTCTCAGTTTAATTTATTTATGTTTCTGCAGGAGACCCGGATCCGTGTGATGGAAAAGAAGTCAACAGGCAAACAATCCAGGAGTTTGTCCATTTTCAACCCCTCACCAGAAGGATCTCAGACCATCGTCTTTACCGCAGACACCATGGATGAGTTGGAGGACTGGCTGGATGCCCTTCACCAGCACCTATATGATCAGAGTAACAACCTATATTTACATGAATGGCTCTATTAAAATTGTTTTTGTGATGGTGCAAAGAGAAGTTACATATTTGTAGTTAAATTTGTTTAAAAACCTCTCATCAGTGACCAGTGGTGTAACCTTTTTAAACTTCTTTTTTGCAACCAGGCCAGTGGCTGCACTGCTGCAACCGGCTAATGAAGATTGAGGTCGCGTCACCACGAAAACCATCACTCTTCCTCACCAAGCAGGCCGATTCTGTTTACAACGACCTCAGTAAGTGGAATAGTTTGAATTACTAAGTTGAACAGAAGTTAATAATTTGCTGACTGATGTTAAAAGTTTTAAGACTTGTATTTTTTAAAAGATATTGCCTCATTTTAAGCGGTCACATCAGATGTAATTGAATATACACTGCCTGGCCAAAAAAAAGTCGCCACCTGGATTTAATTAAGCAAACAGGTACGAGCCTCCTATTGGTTAATTACTGTATGGGCGATTATCTTTTTAGCTGGCAACAAGTCATTTAGCCCCAACTGGTGCAATGAGTTGCATCGTATTTCCTAAACAACCATGTCACATTCCGTGGTTGTGGAAAAGATGTTAGTCTGTCTGAGAAGGGTCAAATCATTGGCATGCATCAAGCAGAGAAAGCATCCAAAGAGATTGCAGAAACTTATAAAATTGGGTTGTCCGATCCATTATTAAAAACTGGAAGGATAGTGGGGACCCATTGTCTTCGAGGAAGAAATGTGGCTGGAAAGGCAGATGAAGCGATGCAGCATCATGCCTAGTGCCTACTGTACAGCCTGTGGTGGCAGTGTTATGATCTGGGGTTGCTGCAGTTGCTCAGTTCTACTGTAGGTTCAGCAACAGTATGTGCTCAAAGAATGAGGTCAGCTGACTTCCTCAATATACTGCATGACCAGGTTATTCCATCAATGGATTTTTCTTCTCTGATGGCACGGACATATTCCAAGATGACAATGCCAGAATTCATCAAGCTCAAATTGTGAAAGACTGGTTCAGGGAGCATGAGACATCATTTCCACACATGGATTTGTCCATGTCCAGAGTCCAGACCTGAACCCCATTGAGAATCTTTGGGATGTGCTGGAGAAGGCTGTGACTCTACCATCATCAGTATAAGATCTTGGAAAAAATTAATGCAACACTGGATGGAAATGAATGTTGTGACATTGCAGAAGCTTATTGAAACAATGTTACAGCGAATGCGTGTCGTAATCAAAGCTAAAGGCGGTCCAACAAAACATTAGTGTATGGCTTTTTTTTCTTTTTTTTTTCTTGGGGTGGCAACTTGTTATTTGGGGCGGGGGGGCAGGCAGTGTTTTTCATGACATGCATAAAGCAGTTTTCATTACACTGTTCATGATACAAATAGATTCCTGTTGCATGCAAAAGTGTTTCTGTGACCTTTTGAGAAAAAGATGAAAAGTAAAATTTTCATTTTGAACTTTTTGTCTTTTGCTTAAATTTCATCTTGATGCTCTTTAATTATTTTTTTTATGCAGGCATTAATTCACCCAGCAAGTTTGAAAGCATTACAGACATCATTCACAGCAAAATTGAGGAGACAGATGGTCACTTCCTGATTGGTCATGAAGAGAAGAAGGAGGCGCCTAATTGGTCCAGTCTGTTTGATGGGTCACATTCAGTGGTAGTAGAGAAGAGCATTCTGTCCCAGAGCAAAACCTCCACCCCTTATTCAAGCCCAAATCCCAAAACCAGCTCTACTCCCCTCAGCAACAAAAAGCGACGCGCTCCACCCCCTCCGTCTGACAGAGAACCTTCTGCTCCCCCTACCCGTCCAGCCAGACCTCCCCTCCCTATTCTTCATCACCCTCCTCCCTCATACCAGGAGAAGGAGAACTCTGGCACTTGCATTTCACATCCAGCCACAAGGTCCAAAACGGGAAGACCATCTCTGGATGCCAAGTTCTCTGCCATCATCCAGCAGCTCCAGCGGAACAATGCTGGAGGCGCCACAGCTCTTAGCCGAAGAAATGCTCCACTGGGCGTCCTTGATGTGCACCCACAGGGTCAGTCTCAGCCTCCTCACCAGCAGCTGGAATACCAGAACCACAACACCCAGACCCCTGAGACCACAACTGATCATGGTTTTGTCAGAGCCTGTAATGGTCCTGGTCCCGTACCTGCACCGCGCAGCAAACTGAGGAAGTCTTTCAGGGAGAGAATGAACCTCAAAGCATTGTAGCCTCATCTTTAACCTGAGTAACTGACTCTACCATTAACAAAAATAAGTAAGGAGAACTTTTCATCTGAGCTGAGTAACACCGATATATTACATACATATCAGTTTGCACTTCACTAGAAATGAAAACTGACTCTTCTTTAACAGATAAAGGAATATTTTATTATTTGGGGAAATGCTCTTACCATATGGACACTTAATGCTTGCGCCAGTTAGCTTGGATTAGGAGAAGTTTTCAAAACGGGAGGAAATGACTAATCTGGGTCTGTTTAATGGGTAAACCAGGAGATTTTAAGTTCATTACCTGATCACAACACGACTCCCAATAGTCACTGCTCTAGTGGAGAAACTCAATAAAACTGTGATTACTTCACCCCTTTTTTTTTTTCTTTTTTTTTTTTCTTTAGATAAAACATGTTTTGTGACCTGGTCTTCAGTATTTGCTATATTTAAACAGAGCCAGGCTTGCTCTTCTCATTCTTTCAGCCTCTACGCTAACTTTCCCATGGACCCAGCTTCATATTGAGGTCACAAATCTTTTCATCGAGCAGCACAACATGAAAACATGCTTTCCAAAATGTCAAACTGTTATTAGAACCCATTGTATGGATAGGTGAGGGGCATTAAAGAAATAGGGGGATTTTTTAAAAATCTTTATTACAACCTCACAAATTCCTGCTGACACTTCATATCACAATATCAATACTGTACTGAGACATCTCCTGCTCCACTTTCCATATATCAAGTTTTTCATGTGCAGCTAACCCATAGATGAAATTGGAAGCTGTATGCTGGCTTGAGCACCACTATCATCAATCCAACTAAAATGGAAAGGCATATTTTTTGCTCTGCCACTGGAACTGAACTAAAGAGAGCCTTTGGAAAAGCACTCAAATTGGAATTGATCCATTGGCTAACTGTGGACGACTCATTCCTTTTGGAACTATTGACATATTCTACTTACTGTGACGACTTTATGACCACTATAGCTGATTTTAGCGAAACGTGATTTTTAGGAGCAATTGCAAGCACTAATGTGACTTTTCCACTCCCCCAGAGGTCTTAATAATAGAGTGACCTTGGTTTTTAGTGGCTGCACAATATGTCTAACATAATTTACCATTGCAGCCAATAAATACTGTGAACATAATTGAATGAATGGGTCTTTTGAGTGGCTTAAATAATGAATGCCCTTGTGTGTGTGTTTTGAGCTTACCCAGTACTGCCAGCCAACTAAATATTTCAGCCACTTAATGATATTGTATTGAGGAACAGTCATCATAATTAGACATGGTGTATAAAAAGGTTTAGCTACTTTCCCTGCAAGCTCAGATAAAGCAATAAGGTGAAAGCTGCAGTAACTGTTTTTCTTATCTAACCCTCCAATTTCAGTTAAATTTAGAAGGTAGAGATGTAGATTTGTGGGGAGGTGGATTACAGGAAGGCTTAGTTTAAGCCTTGAAAAAGAGATATGGAGAAAATAGGTTGTACAAAGGGAGAGACGGCTCAACATTAGCAGTGTGGCAGATGTTTCTTATGCTCACTGTGTATTGCTGATACATTAGTCACTTTGATCTTTTACTGTATGCACCTGGAACAACAGGAGAGGGCTTAAGGCTAAAGCCTCCCACATTACTTTCCTTACTGATGACGCTGGGATTAGATTTTAGAGAGAATGATTATCAATTATATTGCATTCTTGCCTTCTCATGAAAATTTTGGCTATTCTCAGACTTGTAAACACAGGGTAGCAATGCATGTTAGCTTTACTGGTAGAGTCTGTGATAAACATTGCTGTATTATTTTGTAGCCATGGTGTAACTGATTTTAACACAAATGCAGGAAATGCAGGCTTTTATCAAGAATCTGAGAAAAGATGCCGAATGAATAAAAGTAATTTTCTTGTTGACTGCAATTACAGTAGAAGGGATTTGTAGTTTTTGTGTTGATTATGACTAAATGTTCTCTGTTCATCATTTACTGCCAAATCATATTAATGTCTTTTGTCAATTTAAATAGACTTTCAATGTTGTGGTCTTTATGTACCATTTTGTAGCCATACATTAATCTTGTCCTCGTGCAGAATGATTTGTGTTTAGTGTAAAAATATATGTCAGCTATTGTTTCACAGAAAGTACAATTTCTTTTCGCTCTGTTGTCTTGGAAGTTAACTGTATTTTTTATTATTGCTGATCTGCAATAAAACGACCTACATTCTACCCTGGTGAGGCTGCTTTATTTTTGCTGAGCTTGGAAGTATTGCTGAATATTTTTCATGCTAAAGGTTTACCAGGGGGTGGCAATAAAAGTCAAAGCATAGCTTTTATTGCAGCCCAATTCACATCCCATAGAGATACATGCACTGGCACATTTCTCCACTGCAGCAAATACTGGAGAGGCTTCTCTGGCTTCCTGCCCAGAAGTGGCCTGTTGTGAAGATTAAGGCGGATGGAATCTCATAGCCAGATAATGGTATTACAATAATAAAATCCCATTCACACTGCCTTTACACAAGAAAAAAAAAGGGGAAAAAAAAACATTACAATGCTGTTAAATATAAGTTTATACAATCTTCACCATTTATGTGCAGTTATGAACACAACTGATGAAACGTACATAGATAGTAAAATATTTTAATTAAATATACAGGAGGTCATATCATACAAAATGTCTTTATTTTTTTTTTTTATCTTGTTAACCAGCTGGGTGATTGGTAAACAGATGGCTACTGTATCAAAAACACTTTTAGGATGCACATTAATGGAAACAACATGAAGAAAAAAAAAAGGTGAAAATGCAACAAATAAAAAGAGTATCCTAATTCTTAATTTGTAGTGTTTAGCCTAACATGAAACAAGAGCAGAAAGAACACGGCTAGATCATGTAACCAACTTTTATACTGTTTTTTTTAAAGTATTTACAGATTATAACAGTGTATATCATAACAACCACGCAGTACTATCTACAGTGCTATTTACACAGAAAATAAGACAAGAGAGAAGGGTTGTCATGAATTGATCCCGTATGAATGTTCTGTACAGGAGCCAGCACTAATGCCAGTTTTACCTAGACACAGCATTGTACAGTACTTAATCAGAAATGAATGTCTTTAAGTATTCAGTAAAACTTTACAAACAGACATTTACAGCTTTTTTTTTTTCTTTCTTCTTCTTTTGAAACACCAGACATGTCCACTGTGTATTTCGACTATCCTGGATTGCAATTATAGTGGTTGTAAAAGCCAGCGCAGGTGTTGTCTTTCCACCTTGGGCTATGAAGCACGGTAGGCATACTTTATGGAATCTGGTACCTTTTCATCACAGCTAGAAAATACATAAGAGCTCACATGCCCTGCGGACGACAGACCCCAAACGTGTCAATATCAACTGTCAGTAAATCCTGCAGGTTCTTGTATAATCGCTTGCCTGACAAAGTTAAGCCGGAGTAGATTTGTTGAAGCACAAACACTAAACATTTGGTTAATGTACTGTTGTGCCTTACCCTTTAAGTTTGATGTCACAGAGCCAAGTGTGCCATATTGTTTTTGTATGAGCGTGAGATAACATTGATGGTAATATTGACTTTCCTCCCTTGCTACAGAAGATTAACCTTAACAAGTGTAGTGCTAACTCTAATCCAAGACTGCGAAAGGCACAGATATTTGCAAAGCAGTAATATCCTAAGTGATGACATTCCTATCAAATCATAGTGATTCTTTTCAGAGTTAAATGAAAAGAGTCTGTTCGCTCAAAAAGAAAAAATAAAGAGCAACTTTTCAAGTCGAGAACAAAAAAAAGATGAAATGCTGATTTTTTTTTTTTCCTTTTGTGGTGAGCATTCCACAGCAGACGGCTGCTTCATTATGCTGGTTCTACAGACAAAAACAAGCCGCAACAGTCTACTCATCACAAAGAGTTTTTGGGGTGGGGTGGGGGGGGTTGAATAACTTTCAATTTAGAAAGTAAAAATGAAACCAGCTTCTCATTAACTTGCAACAAATAAACATTCATGATTCGTCAACAGACTGAGCATGAAAACTGGTTTTGAACGGAAATACTTAATAAAAACCTTAACTGAGTAAAAAAACAAGCGATTCTACAGTACATCTGTCGTACACAGCACCTCTGAATGTTATGATTAAACTATTTGTGTTGCACCACAGCGAGTGTTCACGTCTTTTCCAAGCAGTCGGGGTGGATTTACTGTGGCGCAAACAGGCAACAGAGTTCAGCGTGGAGACATGTAAACAAATACAACACCACTGGCTGCCTAAAGAATAATAATAATGCGCTAAACAACTGTTAAACAGTTTGCTATGATGGACGCACATCTAGTTATATAAAGAATTTCATTTTCATTGTCATGTTACTTGTAGTGTTTTTTAAGCAACAAGGTTTAGCCCTCAGACACAGTAAACAAATGGCTTTTCTCTGTTGCCCTCCATTTTTCACACAACTGAAGCAACAACCTGACTCATGGTTACTGAAAGCGGCGAACTGATCTGTGAGCACATACACACGAGCATTGTGCAAATAGGGAAACAACAGCAACAACATAAAAAAGATACAGTAAGTGGTGATACAAATCCAGAGCAGTGCAAAGTATAAAAACAAAGGCATACACAAATAAAAAAAAGGAAATGGAATTTACAGTCCATCTGACTGACATGTTTATCAAGTCTTTCATCAGCTCCAAGTTGAAATCAGTGTTTTGTCCCGACTGAGCCACATTCCCCGAGCAAGAGAGACAAAATGAAGCTGACACAGTTTCTGAGGATGAGAAAGGAGAATTTTTAAAAAAATCTCTCCCTTACAGTCTGGTGCTGGGGTGTACCGAGGACAACTGAGGTGGAGGGAGGGTCGAAAGAGGGTAGAGATGGTGCAATAGGTCCCCGTACAGTGCTGCACCACCAGGGTGCCTGTAGAAATGGTGCGGGCTGGGGCTGGAGGGCAGCAGCTGCCTGTGGAACATCACTGGGGGGAAGGGCAATGGGGGGACGAGGGGAGACACAGCCGACTGACTTTTTAGGTACTGTAGACCTGGATGCTGCTGGAGTCCGTCCTGAGCACCTGCTGAGACCAGGCTGCCATGTGGGTACATGCCAGCATAGAGGGGTGCAGCGTGGGCCGGGGGGAAGGTGGTTGTGGGGTGGCCCTCAGGGAGATGATTGCTAAGGTGAATGGGATGGGCCGGCTCAGCTGGTTTTAGCTCCTCTGGGTCGCTGCGTCGGATTGTGCCGGCAGGGTGGATTGGTGTCACCACACGTACTTTCCTTTCTGGGGCGTCTTCGCTTTCGGGCTCCACTAGGCTCCGCTTAGTGGGTCGAATGGGGCTGGTGAGGGATGATTCACCTGAAGCTTTGGGGCTGGGAAATGGCTGTGATGACTCTACTGAGCTCTGCTTGGGAGGAGAGATTGTCATAGGTGGAACTCTGCACGCTTTGGGATGGGAATCTAAACCCTGGTGCATGATAGGATAAGGGAGACTACAGAAAGTGGGCTTTGAAAAGGAGGAAACCCTCTGAGAGAGGGGCTTAGAAATTGTAAAGTCTCTGGTCTCATCTTCTGCCTCTCTGCGCTCTCCATGTGTTTGAGTCCTATCACTGTAGTGAGATCTGTAGGCCAAGCCCTCTTGCTCCAGGCTGCCACAAACAAAGCCTTGGCTGCCCTCACGGTCCCTGATGTAGTGCTCTCTCCGCTCTCCGCTGGCAAAGCCAGCCAACCTCTCTTGGTTCAGGCAGCTCTCAGTTTGTCTGTACAGACTGTGAAGGTGAGGAGAGGAGTAGCAGTCACCTGCATAGCTTCTGGACTGAGCAGCTGGGCCATGGAGCAGCTTCTCCCCAGTGTTTTCAGCACCATCTTGGATTTGGGTTCGGGGGAGGTAGGGCTGCCATGGTGCACTAACTTTAAGCTGAAGTTGATGGCTCGTCCGGCAACTGTAAGTGTCTGAGAGCTCCCCAGAACTGCCCCTCTCTGACTGGCCACTGGTGGTTTGTTGGTGAGCCTTGCTGCTCTGGGCATGCTGGATCACTGATGGCCTGAATATAGGTGCTACCTCAGGGATGTCTGACCCACGCCTCTGTCCCATCACCTCCTCATCACTCGTTCTCTTGTCTTTATCCCGTTCAGCCACTGATATGACAGGGAGTGAGGATGCAGTTGTGGGAGGTGGAGGCTGAAGGGGAAGAGAAGAAAAGGTGAAAGAGTTGGACTCACACACTTGGGAGAGAAGCTTCTTTTTGGCGAGAGGAGACATGACCCCCTGGCTGGCTTTGCAGTAGGGAGCTGTCTGTCCAGAGCTCTGGGTACACTCCTTTTTAAGGACTCCATAGTCATCTTTCTCTGGGAAGGAATCTGAGCTCAAATCTATACACTGTCCATCTGCCTGCTTACACATGGGCAGCACCTTCCCCACTCTCCCACCATGATTTTCAATGAAGTCTTTGACCTTGGAGAAAGGCTCGGGCAGAGCAACATGTCCAGCAGGTTTATTCTGATCCCAACGATGAGGCAGATAAGGAGTTTTAGGAATAAAATGCCCTTCAGTTTGCTGTTCGCCAGTGAGTTTTGCTTGAAGGGCCTCACTGACTGGCCTCCATTCAGGGTGGGGCCCAGGGCCCGTGTGGAGGGGTAGACCAGCACGCAGTGCTCTGCAGTCTGGTTCTTTGGGGCACAGTGAAGACGACTGCTCCACCGCCAACGACTCCTCCTTCTTCAAAGTGAGATGTAGCTCTTCCTCCTCTATTACAATTGGTTCTTCTTGCAGAGGCACCTCCTTTTTTATGGCTGTGGAGAGTTCATAATTCTGTTCTTTCCCATTTGGGTCCTGCATGTAGAAAAATGGCAGCTGTTAAGATTTCTTAAAGTAGAACAAGCAAAACACTTTATTTTCTTATCATTTAGCAAATTCAAAAATAGCACAAACAGAAAGGGTCTGATGACTACAAACTGGACCTGAAACCAGAGTGAACAGGAACCCTGATGGTGCAGGAGCTATGACTGACCTGTGATTGCTCTTGGCCTTTCAAGGTCTCCCCTCTGTCCTTTTTACACCCTGGTTTGGGATAGTTGGGGACTTTCAGTTTCTTGGCCCCTACTCCTTTGGCTTTGGCTCCAGTTGCAGAGGTCTTCTCTTGGCCACTCTCCTGCTTCCTTGGTTTGGACAAGGGGAGGGGCTTGTCCTGCTCGCCTTTTATGTGCCTCTCATACGGAAGGAGGAGCCTGAGGAAGAACGCAGGCAATGGGGAGATTATCAGGTGATCTCATACCACATTTGTAATTGATTGGTGATCAGTAATTGTAAAATATCGTCACACAAGCAAAAGTTCTACCATTCAAAACAGACAAAAGGCAACCCCCTCCCCTCTGCACCATTTAACATTCTTTCATGAAGTTTAAGGAACATTTTAAAGCATGGCAAGTTTTTTTGTGTAGCATTATATAAAAATATGCAAATATTTTGTTTGGTAACACCGTTCCTAGAATAAGCAGCAGCCTTGCTGTGTGCATGTGGTGTATTATAGACCTTGCTCTAAAACCTCTTTGTTTTGATACCTGGAAAACATTAACAGTTCTATTGTAATTAAGCTAGGCTGGGGGAAATCCAGGCTCCAATTGGTGCCAGTGTGCCTCTGTGTGTGTGTGTGTGTGTGCGTGTGTGTGTGAGAGAATGTGAATAATGAGTTATCCCCTGCTGAGACAGATCACATTTGGTATTACTTTAACCTTGACAGAGCAGAATAAGTGTGTGGGTGTGTAAAGTTACTGTGGTTGGAAATGAAAAAAGAGGAAAATATCTGGAAGAATTGAAATCAAATGCTTTAAAGAGACCTTGCAGCATATAATATCTACTTCAACATACTAATATGATTAATGGCAGAAGCTCTTACAGTCATGGAATATTTTCAGATGGTAGCAATATGCTTTGAGTCTTTAACACAGGCGAGAGCTGCATATTCTCAAGCTTAATTAGGCTCATACTAAATGACAAAGATCATTCTGTAGAATAAACATCAAATAATTTTTGACTTGTGTTATTTCTCCTCTGAATACATCCCAAGTCAATTTTCCATATCTGATGTCGTAACTAATGGGAACATTAAGATCTGGATAACATAACAATACCCATGTGTAAAATAATGACATGAAGAAACCAGCAAGGGAAACTTTTAGACTTTTATTGCTCAGGGAAGAAAATGGAAATTGGCACAAGACCAGAAATAAGAAACCCTGTGGAAGAGGAAACCAAGACAACTAAAAAACTACAACTCCACAAACTTCAATAAGCTCCTCTGAAAATCTTTACAGATTCTCTGTCAGGTTTTTTTCTCGAATAACAATCCGTGAAAGCCAGACAGAAACATGACTTTTTCAGTCATGAGAAAAAATTAGGTCTTCTCGTGTAACGACAAGAGACAGTTGCACTATTCCTTTTAAGGGACATGGCGGTAAAACAAACAATGAATCAAGAGCTGTTTCGCCCACTCTTCAAAAGAGAGAGAGAGAGAGAAAAAAAAGCCTCAGAGAGTTCAAGAGGCTCTGTGGGATTTTTTGTTATTTTTCCTCTGAACAAAAGTGCTGGCAGGGAAAGCGGTGAAACTACATTTCATACAGCTGGTCTGGCACCAGGCCCCAGGCCAAGAAAGGAAATGTACTATTAAATGTGACTTATTGAAGAGACAGAGAGCAAAGAGGTTGTGAAAGAGAAGAGAGGAGGGAGAGAGACCAAAAGCAGAAATAAAAAAGGGAGAAAGAGAAAAAAGGGAGGCAACTTAATGAGAGCAAAGATTATTGTGACAAAATTATGAAAAAATGTCTCGTGATGTCTCCTTAACTTTAAACACCATTTATTAGAAACAGAGAAGTGCTTCTCAGAGTTTCATAAATTAGCCAGTACAGCACACAAAAAAGCAATTATACGAATCTAACCATTATGAATTCGTCATTTCTTCAAACATTAACATGGGTATCTGAAATGTGCAGATGTCTAGCTCACATCCAATCAAAAGGGCAGATAAGCTGCATATATAAGAGGGTGTACTGTTGATTATCTGCATGATCTGTGGGAAAGAGATGGCTGACTTGCCCTGGGTCAGCTTTATGGAATGTCAATAAGGGGCGAGGGGGGTTGTCGCTGGCCCCGATAATGTAAGAGCTGATCCCGGGAAATTACTGGTGCCTTAAATAGTTTTAAATGGAAAATCTAAGATGTTATGCTAGCCAGAAAAACAAAAATCAGTCTCAGGAAGTTCCTGTCATTGTCAGAATTATTTGCTTTGTTAACAAAAGTAGGATGACTTGTAAAAGAATATGAAAAATAAAAACAATATTAGCAAAAAAAAAAAAAAAAAGCAAGTCATCTGTTAAATAATGGTTTTTAGATATCTACCTTTTAAGCGTTGCTGCCAGCCCAGCAATTAATGACTATTCAAACAACAGCCCCATTTTTAAACTTATATAAAAAGCCAAACCAAACAAAGAAAGTAAAACCATAATAAAGCCCTCAGCACGACAAAGTGGAGTAATTTCAAGCAGTTCACATATAACTAAGTCATGATTGTGCAAATATAATATAATGAGCACCCGTGATACAATAGCACTATAAGTAGCAATTTCCTCCAAGGCAGAGGAAGAGATGAGCTTGGCAGCCATTGAATTAGCTGAAAGAGAGCCAGGTGTAGTTTGTAATTTGTGCCACTTGGGGGCGTATGCTGCACTGACAGATTCCAGGAACAAATTTCACCAGGGCAGGAGAGACAACATTTTTATGAGGTCAATAAATTCTTAACTTTGTCTCATGCCAATTTATCACCTGGCTTTTGTTTAAGCAGCCGTTTTCCATGTTGATAAGAAGCAACTTAAACATGCAGGGAGGAGATTAAAAATTAAAAAGTCAAGAAATGTCTTGTGTAATAAAGCTAAAAAGTTTCCTCATTTATATGTAATGCATCGCATGTGAGTGATCACTAGCTGCGTAATTCATGAAAGCACAACTGTCAACTAAGTAGATCTGAGGCTTTGAAATAATGGGACTACACAAATGCACACACACACACAGCACCTCCCCCTCAAAAAAGGCAACTTGGCAAAAACAAGGTGACTTTACCAGCAATGTGCTGCTCTCATCTGAGTTTTGTGTTACAGGAACAAGCAGCATGCTCAAACCCGAGGAATGCCTAAGTCACCAAATAAGTGGAAAAAGCCTGTGGGCTGTTCTATTTCAACAATATCCCTCCCATCCAAGCTGAAATTAATTTTAGCTGGTGTTGTGTTAAGATCACAAGAGCTGCTTCATGCATAAAAAAAGGAAAAGAAACTATTTAAAGAGCTGGTGGACAAGCCCCCAGGGCTGTAGAAAGATTTGGAGGAATAGAAACATAACTTAGTTTTACAAGCCTACAAGAAAAGAGAATTACATTTAAAAAAAAAAAGCCAAACTTTTATCAAATCCAAAAGCAATGATTAGTAACATCACAGAGACAAGAAAATAAACCTCTTATCGATAAAAGATGGAGACAAAGTGCCAGCTGTAAGATAAACAGACATTGTATCTGGTCCCTCTGCTTTGGATTCATGCCTCAAAGCTCCTCTTTTGTCTTGAAGCCAAACCACTTGAGGTGACCCTCATTCATGCAGTTAAAACAGGAGGGCAGCACAGGAATGTATGAAAACTTAAGTCCTTTGTCAAGTCTGAAAATACCAGATTTAAAATGACCTCTACTGTTCCCCCAGGGTTTGCTCTCATTAGCTGCGGCTGCTGCAGCTTGCAGTAAATGTTCGCCATAGCAGGTGTGAGCCAAAAGTACTAACTGTGTAAAATAAATGTCTTCTATTCTGCATAAAGAACGCTCAGGCTCTTAGGCATTAATGCCCAGTAATATTGAGGAAATATTCCCTTTTAACTGTCCTGAGGTATCAACTAGAATGTCATCAATTTAATTTGCTACACTGACTTATTAATCTCAGTAGACTAGAACAGATTTGTGTACAGCTGAATGCCTGTCGCACATCAGTGATATAATTTGTGATTTCTCATTGCCATAAGGGAAAATGTCAGACCTTTTGAAAAATATCCACACGCACACACACACACATGCACACAAAAAACACTCAATAATACGATTTGTTATATATGAAGAAGGAATAAAAGTCTCTACTTTTTCTTTTTACCACTGAATGCTCAATGATGCATTTGTCATGGAGAAACCATCAAGCTCTCAGAGGTTAAAATAGCTGCCTGCTATTTTAGTGTAAAGAACATGCAGCTCTTTGGCAGCATTCCCATAGTAGCTGAAGTCCAGATTCAGTCGAAGAGTCACAGAGATACAAAGAATTTGGCCACACTTTTCATCAGGACATGTTGAGACATTGTTTGTTAGATAGTGTTAAGGAATGCTGACAGACAACACACAACAGTGTTCTCATGTTGCAACTTTCCCTTCACCCTACTTTCTCTCTTATTCCATAATATGAACACTTCTTTTATTTTTTTGCTTGTTTATTAAAATCTTGTCATTGTTGCTGTCTGTCTCCTTCTGTTTCTGACAGAGGGGACATGAAAGGGATATTCCCTCCACACTGCAATCCAATGATCCCCCTCTGCTTAAGGACCAGACCCCAGAATAATTGAAATCTCTGTTTGGGCTGCAGCATTAGAGAAGGCAAGATAAAGTGTAATGCAGCACATTTGATGTATCTGCAAAACAGCAAGGACAAAGCAGAGAGAAAGAGAGAGAGATGCTGACGGGAGCATGATTCTGAGAAATGTAGCGGGGTAAAATTCAGAAGAAATGAAATTCTATTTCTCTTTTCTCTCACCCAAATCCGAGCCCCTCTATTATCATTCCCATTGTAAAGACTGACTCAAGGTTTCCTAACAATGTATTTTTACATCTAGCGAGCAGCTGTAGTGGATGCAGAGGAACATTGATACCAAGAGGAATGAATAAAGGCTGAATCAATAAAACATCTAGTCGACTAAAATTGGAACAGGCGTGCATCTGTCTTAAAAGAAACACATATCTGCATGATCTGAGCCAGAGAATACTTCACAAGCCTTAGACTTTATGTAGAGTACATCTGGCAAACATTGACTACAGTAAAGATGAAATGATTTAATCCAAACCCCCTCATCTACACTCTGCTGTTGCCCAAAACCTCAGAGTTTTTAAATAGCAAATTATTCTAAATTGCTTCTCTGTTGCCATGGATACCCCCCTCCTCCCACACCACCACCACCCCAATGCCAACCCCATTGTGCAATTACATTAGAGTGCCAAGGCATGGTGAGGTATTAAAAATCTGTAACAGGCAGAAATGAACAGAGATAGTGGAATGTGATGTTTCTGTAACAAGAGATCACGTAGGAAAGCAGGAAGATTAAATATGTAGGAGCTGTTAAAAGGCGCTGACCTGTATAATGAAAGAAACAGCATGAAGTGCAAGGCAGGGAGCGGGAGAAAGGGAGAGTGGGGGGACTGGGGGGGGGGGGGGGCACAGAGAAAATGGCACAGCACAGAAGCAAAAGGCAGTCTATTTCAAGGTTATTGATGCCATCTTTTTCATGACCTCATTTTTAATTCAGAGCGCTGGGCCCTGACAGCTAATCTCGGGAAACGGTTTAAATAAATATCATTAAAGCTTCCCTGTAGCTGCGGCGGCAGACCTTGGCTTGGACATTTCTACATTGATTTTTCCCGGCGCACTAATGAACGGTGCTCTGTGACTAAACAACAGTAACTTTGAAAATGACAATTAGCTGAGGTTATCTCCTGTTCAATTCCAGCTATGCAACTCCATTTCTACTAGTGATTACCGCCTGCTCCTGGACAGCATAAATATAGTGATTATGCCCTTGGCTCCATCTTTCACAATAACATCTCCTAGGAAACCATTTCATGTGATTTTACCATTAGGACTATAAAGGGATAATGTGTATAATTTAAAACAAGAGCTGAATGCTTGTAGATATTCGCAGTCTTTAACTCAAATAACACCACGACAGCCAAGAATATCCACTTAATTGAAAGCAATTATGCCCTCAAATATTGTTTTCCTTTTTTTCTTACTAGCTGGAGATTTTATTCCTAGCTCTACTCCACTTTGCCCTGCTGAGACAAATCAGATGTGATCCTCCAGAGAGAAGTACAAAACATAGGTGTTGTTCCAGTTTGTGCACTGTACATTCTTGCTTGTGAATTATATTTTTGTAGCACATTGACTAATGATTAAAGGTGGAAACAAAGACGCCTCTGGGGAGCAAACACACACTTCAGCGAGCCTACAAACAGCCTCATTCATCATGCGGAGAGAATGGCCGTGTTTGCTGAGTTAATACATTGGAGCTAATTGCCCTCCAAGCAGCCCAAACACCAAGGCTCAGCTAAAATTATTCCCCTGAATGGAAACTTGCTCAGCTTCAGCTGATCTCTCTCTCCTCACACACATACCCCGTCACCCCCACCATCACCCCTCCCTCGTACACCTTCTCTCTGTCAGCCTGGTATTCACTGCAGTGTGTGGATATTATTGCTTTGTATTGATTCAGCATTATTTTCTCTCAGCTGCTTCACGGTGGCTGGAGAGGGAAAGGCCAGCGCAGCAGCAGTCACACCTCAGCACTTCCCCACGTGAATTTGTCCAACTCTGCCTGCTTTCATACGACCCTATTTACACCTTACAGTCTAATAAACAATACAGCTTTTCATATCTGGCCTCAGTAATTTATAGACTCTACAAAACAAGAATAAATCCTGGTTATTTTGCAGTGATGAAACTTTTTTTAGCCAGGTGTTGATAGTCACATCTATTGTTGACATAAATACTGTATTCCCATTTGAGGTCACTTTACATTTAGAATCACATCACAACATGCTGAATAAAAAACTTTTACACACGTATGGGTTTGCAAATTTCCTGGAAATGCTCTGGGCTGGGCTTGGGAATACACTTGCAGCATGCAATCTTGTGACGATCTGAAAGTGGCCGGCTCCCTCACATGGCACTGCTGGCATCTTTGCTGTCTTACTGACAGGTGTATGTGTGTGCCTGAGCTGTGCTGATGCATGAACCTGCAGCAGCCGGAGGGATGTGGAGAGGGTCGCTGGCCTGTAGGAATGACCTGCTTGACGAGTGACTGGTTATCTCTTGCTGGGAAGATCGTATTTGGCATTTGTTTAACCTTGGAAAAGTGGCTGCGTTGTGCGTATGTTTGTGAGTGTGTGGGTGTGGGAGTTTGTGCAAGCAGCACTGAATAATACCCATACAGCTCCCTCAGGATCATATCCATATGCTTGCTTTGGTTTGGTAATACCATCTGAGTGATTATAATGTGGAAGCTCAAAATGCTGCAGTATCTGACTGAATGATTAAATGAATACATTAAACTGGTGTTTTCATTTTAGCTTACAGCTTTGTGCACTTGTAATGCATATGTATTGGAAAGCACAGTTACTGTATATATGTACCCATGTAGGTCACTTAATAATTTAAAACTCTGCTGTTATTTTCAGTCTTTTAATCCTCTGGTTTGCTTGTAAAACAGAACGAGGGGAGATTACAGCATAATTGGTTACATAGTGCAACACAACTGATCAATTAATCCTAAGAAAATAACTGAGTTTCATCTCAGGATAAATTGATTCAGCTTTATAAGGAAAGTATTTCTTAATGCAATCATAACTACATGCAATAACATCCCGCTGAGTAATTTGAAGCACTGTTCTTCATGTTTTTGAGTGCATTGACTTCCCTAGAATAAGATCAATATTTGTCTTGTGGTGTTGAATAAAGTATTGTGAAATCATATTGGATGCAGCTGTGGGGGAGTTATTCACTTCAGGCAATGCAAACTGCTCCATGTGTCCATGCATAGCAATAATATGCCAAATATGACTCCCCAGAAAAATAACTCACCTCTCATAGTGTCTCCGCGTACACGTGGCGGCGCTGGTGCTGCTGGGGTTGCCGCCCAATTCATCATATACATGCTTCCACTGTCGGCGCACTGTGATCTGGAGGAACGGATGAGAGATAAGACAAAGAGAAAATGAAAGAGATTCTAAGATGAATAAGGACTTAGGACAATTGGAAAAATATGAGAGAAAAAAAAAAACATAAAGTGGTTGACATCATTTCAGGGTCTTGGGGAGTTACTGAGTCATGATGTTCCAGTTATTGAATTCTCAACACTCAATTCTCTAACACAATAAGCTCAGTTAACATCATGCAGTCAGTTGTTCCTGCTATAGCCCCTTATCCCATAACAGATGGGAATAACGGACAGGCTCCAACACAAAACAGAAAAATCCAGTCTGCCACTGAGCTAACAAAGCCTCAACATGAAACATGAGATAATCAGCTGCAGATATGAGGGTTTTAAAAGGATACGAGCCCTGATTATATGAGCTGTATCCTGTTTACAGCCTGATGTGACTGTCTATTTTGATGACATTATACAGCTAGCTAATGAAGAAACAAGCATGAGCAACACACTTGATGACTTAACATCAAACATTGAGAGTACTTTGGAAACATGTTGCGCATGAATAGTGAATGAATAAACGGCAGGTAAGGCTGCCAACTTAAATGCCTCATACGCCCTTATTTCTGACTCACTCTGGTTGTGTGTGTACTTGCACACAGTACTGTATATGTGCACACTCATGGGTATGTATGTGCATTACACTTCATCTCCAACGTGGGAAAAAATGAGCGATTTATCCAGTTTCCTTCTGCCCAGTGCAGAACAGAGGAACATGTGTTTTCCACACCAAGGGGGTTTTGAAACAACAGCACCATTTCTGCTACAAGTGGCTCTGAGCAATGCTTTCTTCTTGGGAAAATAGTGACTGACCTCAAGGGGCAAAAGAAGGGTAGACAAAGAAAAGACAGGAAGGAAAAGAGACAGGTAGGGGACAGCATCAGAAGAAGGAATACGTTAACATGAGAGGAGGGGAGGATAAATATCAGGAGAAGGGAAACAAAAAGAGGGGCAGATGGAAGAAAGAGGGGAGGGTCCTGAACGAAAGAGAGGGGAATATATTGCCACATATGTGAATACTTACCAACTCATATCCTCCGAGTTTCTGAGCAGCTTGAAACATAGTCCAAAGGTTGACTGTGGGAGACAGAAGACAAACAAGGCAGTTAGAAACTCTGGGAAAGGACCTGAGCTGAAACAAATAACGTCATATACAGTCATTACACCAGAGGGAAGGAGAGGAATATTTTGATCCCCTAGTTATGAAAAAACAGTTATAACAGAATGTGAAAATACACAATGATAAGTGAAAGTGTACTCATTATGCAGATTTTTTAATTGCTGTATCATTACATAGTACATTAACACTGCAAGCTAGCTAGCTCGTTAGATTGTTAGCAAAAAGACTTGCTAGATTGATAGATAACAAGCTAAATAGCTAGATAACTATCTACCTAGCTAGCTAGATAAATAGATAGATAAATGCTCATGGGTTGGTTAGATAAAAGTGTTTAGTGGTTTTTTACAATTAAGAGTGCTGCCCTTCAGCTGAAATGAGCAAATGAACAGCGAGTAACTGTACAAACACAATGCGATAAAATAAAGCACATTTCTCATCCAGACAAAAACATTTGTTAACCCTCAGCTGCAGCCCGCAGGTATGAATGAAAACCATTTCAAGCATCAAACGCTTGGCAATATGCTCCAACTTCTGTTTGAACTAATGCAAATTCATTTGCATTGATTTCCCCATGCAAATACCTCATGACAGGCCATATCAAAATACGTGTCTTGTGTAACATTTTTTTTTTTCTAAAAATAGTCATGTAAGCTTTCAAAAAGGCTTCAAATGGCTGCCTCTCTTTGAAAGAAAATATTTCCCACAAACAAAGAACCGTGAGTTCATTGGGGGACTTTCTGTGCCAATGACATTTGTATTTGCTTTCTGTAACATCATTGTTTAACATTTTTATATGAAGGCCTATAAATAAGAAAAGGAGGCCTCGCCTGGGGAGAAATCCATCAAAATTCAATCTGTGCGTACACAAAGCCTTGCATTTGTCAAAATGACATTTTCCTATCTCCGCATTTGACAGCATTGATTTTTTCCTTCCCTCCTCTCTGCGACCGTTGTCAATGCACGGGTGGAATAACAAAGGGAGCTGGGTAGGTTTTTCTGTTTGAACTGAGCATGCTGGCACATTGTGCTCTCAGACTGTGGAAACAGAAAGATGGTCTATTTAACTAGCTTGTTATGCGTCGACTGTAATTACCACAATCACACGCAGGATTGGGACAGGGCAGAACACATAAAGGAAATGAGAGAACATGCCTTTTCTTAGATGTCTTGTCATTAGTAATTTCTTTTCTTAATCCCCTCTGTTTGGCAGGGGCAATTATCACTGAGATAAGGATGACAAAACAGCAACACAATGCAGCCTCAATGACACACCGATGGCATGGCAATTAGACAACAAGGCTGAAAGAGGGAGACAAATTGGACCTGATGTTCACAATCACTTGCTGATGTCCAAGCGTCGAGGCACACGTCTGAAACTGCCACAGTCAAGACGCGGACACACTTACTGATTAATCTCGTAGATCAAGGACATTCAGAATACACAATATAACCACTACAATTGTTGTCCTATTTCTACTCAATCCACAGCAACAATCTCTTTTTTTTCCTTTAACGCCTCTTCTGCAGCCATACAACTTAAAAGGGAGCAGCTGCTGAACAAAGTCAATAATAACCAAGTGAGGAAAAAATAGAAGGACACTGAGGTACAAGAATAAACTGCTGCCCCACTTATTAGTCATGTTCTCTGATTCAAGTACTAGTGTGCATTCAGCCTTTTAGATTGTCAAGGACTGTTAAATGGAGTCATCACGTAAAGAAGATATTGACAAAAAAGGTGCAATGACTGAAATAATTAAAATAATCTGCAACTATATTTAGAAATATTTGTTTCCATAATGTATTTAAACAGAAGAAAGAAAAAAATATTAAGCACTGTCAGGATCTAGCTAGAGTGGACATGAAGATTTATTTCTCTGCACTGTAAATAAACAAATTGTGTGAAGATGTCTTCTTGGACTCTGAAATCTGTGAACAAATTCTTACTATTTTCTCTTCAATGAATAAATCACTGACAAATACAAAGGGAAAGACTGTATGTAGATATAAGGAATCATAAGTTTTCGCTCTAGGACTTGATGATAGAGCGACTGTTTATCTTCATTTTTAAATAAAAAGAAAACACTTTCCAGCCTGCATCTGATCCCCTTTTAGTTGTTTTACAGGCAAACTGGTCTCAGATCAGCACCTCTGCTCCAAGATGTTTAATGCAACAAACGTTGGAGTGAAATTCAGCATTAAAGCAACTCAGTAAAACAACCAGGAATTGTGTTGAACCAGTAACAAAGTCCCCAATTTACTAAGTTTGCAATATGTTATGAGCCAAATGAGGTAAAAACAGATTGACTGAACAGCTTTATACTATTTTGCTGCAATATAACAAAACACAATTGCAGCTAGAAGATGATGGGCTAGAGATGTAGCCAATGTATAACAGGGAAATCAAATGAGTATTTTAGCAGCCCGGCCAACAAAGCGATGGCAAGTCTGGTAAATCATTCAACCATCTGTTGCTTTGTTGAACTCCACAGAACTTCATAAAAAAGATTAATACACCAATACAACTAAAATAACATAATTTCAATTTCCATTACAGGAAAGTGGGTTCTTTGATCCTTTAATGCATTTGTACTGAGCTTAAAGGGAAGAATATGAAAACGGCGGCTGATTACATCTAAGGGTTTGTATTAATTATGATGTGTTTTTCTCTTTTTTTTCCCTCCTCTTTACATGCACTGATGTGTGCTCGCTGCCAAGGACAGAGTTTAAACAGCATGATTTCACCATTTAATGAGGGCCTTGCTTATGATGTGTCTGGTTTTGAGATTCAAAGCATGCACTGTATGTAAAACAGTTGGCGCGCGGACCTCGACTTTATTCCGAGCTCAAACAGAGAAATGCCAACTTAAAGTAAAGCGTGTTGGGTATATAATTCTCCTGCCGTCTTTCTGTTTCTCCCCCTCTCTCTCCCTCTCTCTCCCACAACCACAACGACCTATTTAAGCTACAACATGTCGGTAGCCAAGATAACAGGACTGTCAAAATACTGCGGTGAGGTAGCAGAGTTGAGGCGACCACAGCTTACCTTTATGTAATAGTTTAGAGTAATGAGTTTTACCATGCCATAAACTGTCACTGGTACATTCAATAGACTTCTCCTTCCCTCTCCTGCTTCACGTTAATTTGCTGGAGTTGTTGAGTTACGTTCTGATCTGAATGGCTAAATCCTTTTCGGTTCCTTTGACATGAATTCAAATGTGAGTTTCTTCTTTGAATAAAGACTCAAGAAAGCACGAAATTTAAAAAAAAAACCCACAGTGTGAGATGAGAGCCCACGTCTTGTGTGCCTTGCCTCAAGATCAAACATCTCAAATAAACACACTTTCAGTTTCAAGAGACCAGAGTGCTCCCTTTATGATGTTTATGTGTGCGTTTCTCTTCTCTGCCCTGTGCACTCCGAGTGCAAGTTAAGCATCCGACCTATATTACAGATCTTTCATCTCGGGCAGACGTGTTTCCCATACATGTGATGTTCTTTTAACACTGTTAAAGGACGTTCTTGGCCTTCACAGGAAACCCCTTTGACAAGTGTGAGAAGATATTTTTCTATTCTTATGAAAGATAGGCTAAATGTGCTCTGACAGGAAGCCTCCTGAGTCTTAAAACTGCTGGATGCAATGTTTCTCCACCCAGACTGCTATTCTTTTAGTTTATTATTACCACAAACTGATTATGCTTTTTTATTCTTTAACAGCTGTGGAGTTTTTGAGATTTTTTGCCATAATGGCTGTAGTAACTGGCAGCCATCTCCATTTCCTCCCTTAAGACTCTCATATTCTGGATAAAGAGGACAAAGTCTGCCTGACATGACTGAAAAGCAGATACTTGCTTCTCATTTGATCACAGCACGGGGGCAGTATAGTTAACATGCGGTTAGTGATGCTGATTAAAACCCACACAGAGGGTTTTTCCCTGCCTGTTTACCATCTTGAATGACTTACAAAGTGCAGTTTTACTCTGATGTTTAAACTGGGATTAGAAACATATTCTTCTGTTTCTTTTCTCTAAGCTATGAGATATTTTAGGTTTGAAATAATGCTTTTGCTCCTACAGGTGTTTTTCTTTTTCTGACTCTTATTGTTTTTAATCTCCTCTCTCAGCTTGCTAACCTTCCCCACTGGCAATGTTATGACCTAAATTTTCAAGATAACCCCGATAAAATCTACCCTCACAAACTTTACTACTGCATCTACAGTAGAGTGCTCCTTTGTTGAGATGTTGTGTTTGAGGGAATAAGAGAATAAGTCATGCTACTCACTCTGTTTGAAGCCGAGGAAGGGGATCCTCTCTATGGGCGTGTCTCTTTCTTTCATGTACTTGTAGAGCGCCACTAAGAAAGCCTGCTCCTCCGCTCGGCTCTCTTCTGATGCTTCCTCCTCTTTCTTCTCCTCCCTTCTCTCGCTCCTCTCCTCCTTTTCCCTCTCCTTTCCTCTGTCCTTCTCCTCAGTGGAAGATTTCTTACTGAGGCCGGTGGCCTTTTGTTTGGCCGGGGTGATTATTTTTCCATTGGGTACCGTTTTGCAGTTGGGTTTGACCTGTGGAGACGGAGCACACGGAGGAAAACTGAAACCTCAACAAGAGCGTTATTTAAACGAGGTCAGACAGATTGTATGAGATGAGTTTGGGTTTAAGCGCAAACAAATATTCTTAGTGTCCACAGAGGGGGCCGCTCATTGATTATCAATGGAGCAGCTCGTCTTGTCATCATAGATTAGGCACAGATAAGTTTGAGTCCAGCTTTGAGAGAGATGCTACTATTGATTTAACTGTGCAAGGTCACAGGAATAACAACTGGAGAGGCTTTTAAAGGAAGATATTTCCATCACTTTGTATATAATAACAAGTGTCAGACAATAAATAGATTACAGAAAAATACAGTGATAAAGAAACTGATATTTCTAGCAAAAACTGCAGTATTCAGTTGTCTTTAACTAGCATGATCTGAGGAGCAGTTGAGTGATTCTTCTGTATTTACAATGCTGCTTCCTGCTGATGGAAACTATGGAGCAAAGAAAAAGATAAACATCTTGTTCTACGGCAGGATCATGTTGTGCTTGTTTAAAAGACTATTATGTGTTTGGAGGCAGACACAGACAAAGAGAGTGCTGCTACAGATCCAGGCTAATCAATCAACTGTAAAATGAGTCAGATGAAAACAAATTTTATTGCCTTGTTTTACAGATTTATCCATAAAGACCAGAAATGAGTGCTTCAAAACAAACAAATGCCAAGCATTCCCTAGTTACAGCTTGTCACTGTCACTGCACCTAAGTCAAATTATGTCACCCCTTTGTGTAACATGTGGCTTTCACTGTCACATGTTTTCTCTGCGTGCACGGATTGTTACACTGCACTACACCACTGCTGCGTAGGTCACATTGTATTGTTTGGAGAAGTGAGACGCAGCGGGCTTGTTTTGCAACTGGAGATAACAAATGATGACCTGGAAAGCTGTTGGTTAGCGACACAAGTTAAGCCTTTAATGCAAAGCCAGTGCACAAACATCACTGCATAATACTCCTCATATGATGTACTTTTCTTTGTTGACAAACTTTTATGAGTGCTACCTCTCACACCGAGCTAAATTTATGCATAATTAACTTGTATACTGTACAGTAGGTGTTGCTTTTCAAAGAGATCTGTTTTCCTCTCTTAGCCTGTGTTGCTGCAGTAATGTGATATTCCCCCTGGGGATCAGTAAAGATTTGTCGCATATATTTTTTTTTGTCTGACTCATGTAATCTCACCTTGGTCGTGGTTTTGTTCTCTGGGCTGGAGGGGTCTTGTGCTGCCACAGCTGTTGAACTCTGGCTTGACCCTGACGAGCCCTGACCCTGAGCCTGACCCTGGGAGTCCCTCCTCTGAGAGATGGACAGCTTCTTCTTCCGAGGTCGCCCCTTCAGATTGGGAGCTGAGGGACAGGACACAGTGAATGAGATTCATCCATTTAGCCTGGAAATATGTCAACTCATGCAGCAATGAGTGATTTTCACCTCCTTGTGAGCAACATGTAATGTTTTTACTTGAATATAATATATTTTACAACATCAAATTGAAACGAATTTCCTGCCAGGCAGTGTTTACTTTTAGCTGAAAAGAACGGAGGCTATGACAGGAACATTTACAACCAGGGAAAGGAATTTCACAGGCCTGCTAGCCTGTAGCTAATTATTTCTAAACTGGATTAGTGCAACATTGTGCTGAATGGGGTAACAGCCTGCCAAATTGTTCCAATGTGCTAGTAAACATGATCCTCAAGTTCCCTCTGAGCCTAAAAGAGAAACTGCATTTAAATTCTGACAGATGTATTTTTAAGACAACAGAAGAGGGCGTCAAACCAGTCAAGCAGTTGGTGAAATAATGCAAATGACAGACGGTGGTTGACCAGCAAGCTCACAACAGTGGAGAGAAATATTTTATACAGATGCTTCAAAAAGTCAAAGCCTGTGTGTGTTTCTTGCTTTAACATAAAGAACCATTTTTCTTATCATCTAATCATAAAAAAACATGAGTCGCACTTCAGAAGCACTCATCACTATGCCTCTATTTCTGGTTTCCTCTGGTTGGTCTGTTCATGTCTTCAAGCTCAACGCAGTTAATTAAAAACACATGAACCTTCCTGATAGGAGTTCTTTGTTTGAAAGGCTGGCAGATATAATTGCTCAGTTCACATTACATACACAATAAAGTATTTAAACCTTCCAAGTCCTTTGTACACCCACGTTTATGTCAACCAGCGATTGTAATGTAACTTCTTGGCAGAGTGCCTTGCCTGAACGCAGCAACACAAACAGAGATAAGCTCAAAGGACAGAAACAGAAAGAAAAAGAGGAAAACTTCAAATAATCTTAGTTCAGTCACGTATTTCTCAGTGTCAACATTCTTTTCTCTCCACCCGCAATGACAATTAAATCCCATCCAAGGTTGTTCGCTGCCAAAAGAACTGTGTGATTATTTTTGTCAGATCAAATTCCCATAAAGAAAATGTTACAATAACACAAGGGTAGAATAAAACTTAGAGTCATTAAGAGGGTAAAACACTCCTGACTTAGCAGCACATCACTTCATTTTGTTATTTTCACAACCCCTACACTGTGGAAAAACAGCTCAGGGAAAATTCCAAGGACATTTGTTGAGCATTTGTCATCTCTTTGGCAGTGAAAAAACAAGTTTTCAACACTGTAATCTTTGCTTAGAAAGCACTGGGTGTGTTCCTCCCACCGCTGTTTTCTCATTTTACTGTTCGCTCTGCTTCCTTTTTTTCTGCTAATTACTTATTAAGACCCTGAAATCATATAAAATACTTTGTCCATTCATTTATTTAAGTTACACAAAAGCACAATACAGTATATAAAGCTACATATAACACTTGCACTTAAATCCTATTACAAAGCTTAAACTCTTAAAGAAAAGACAGTTAATATGAAAACTGGATAAAAGAATTTACTGAGAGCATGCCAGGTCTATGTGGTGCCTTATACATTGAAAACATATGCAGTCTTACAAAAAACAAACATTTAAAGACCAATTTGCTTGCTGGTTTGACTTAAGATTCTCATCTGAGTGAGGTCACTCTCTGAGTGCGGTTCTGTTTTTAGTCCAATCACTAACCCCCCGACACCCTACACTCAGTTACATAACCTGCCTGTCTGTTTACATTTTTCATCAGGTCAAATACTGCTGCGTAAGAAAATGCTGCAATTACAGCAAAACACTGCTGCATAAAGCACGGTGCCAGGACAGAGTGAGCTAAAATTCACCGGAGTAGCAACAGAAGACAACCTGAACACATTTAAACCAACCCAGGTAGATATTACAGTGAACTAGGGTTAAATGGTGCTTTCATGTATTCTTCTGTAGACATACACAAGCAGGCACAGAAGGTCAAGTGGAGGCAATCTTTCTGTGCTGCAGAAGACGTGCTGATCTGTTCTCCACATGGCCGTGTTGCATAAGGGAGGAGTCATCAGCTTTAGAATAACACCAAGAAAGCAAAACACGGCCAACTTTGTAGATTGATTTTTTTTTTATAAATGGAAACACAGGCATTTATAGCCTATCGGAAAATAAAGCTAACATCACAAGACAATGATTTTACAGCACCCAGAGAGTGATATTTTTACCACTCTGTGGGCATTAAGTGTTTTTTGGTCAATGCACTAGAAAAGGAAAAGATCATTTAAGAATGTGTGACACTTCCCTATATGAGCTGAAAACAGACCCTACAGTCACACACTAAAAATGGAAACTTAACAACCTTCTGCATTTCCTTTTTGCTTTCCATTGAGTTGGTTATTGCTCAGTCGGTAGCTTTCTGCTTATCTAGGACACTAACATGACTTGGAAACAAGCCTTGATGTGGCCAGAGGGCTCTTGGTCCTTCACAAAGCCCCAAAGGCACACTGCTCTCTCTCACACACACACACCTACCAAAAAAAAATCAGACACACACACACTGCTATTATGGCACACTGCTGTTATTATGATGAAATGTAGTGTAGTGAACAGCATTGTAGACAGAGGTAAAGCCACGTGCGTGCACACGCACATAAACACACGTACACACACAGGTAAGGGGTATTCCCCCGGGGTGTGAATCCATCATGTCTTGTCAAAGAGCCATGAGCCGTGGAAGTCACAATGACTTCAGCAGCGAGATGCATGGGACGACAACTTGCTCTCTGAATGACGCCAAACGCTCTCAGCTCTTATTAGCTTTAAAACAAGGCCCTGTTTAATAATTTCACCCCCTCAGATTCAATTAAATACAGAAGTAATGCCATTCTGTTGATGTCAGTGATAATGGAAAAACTCATTAGAGACAGCTCAGGAAGGGTTCTGATGGTTCTATGCTTCAACAGAGAAGAGCCACAGGGAACCAACAAAATAGACTGATTGACTGAAAGGCTGCTGGGAATACAGAGGTACATAAAGCCTACTGGAGAATTCAGCCAATGGATGTCTGAGATGATAAGACTCAATATCTATGTGTTTATTTAACGACCAGTAAAGTGGTTTCAAAAATCTCTTTAAAGTTGGGGGACATGTGATGGCGCCGATAGGCTGCATGTTTTTACATTTGTCTGGCAAAGTGAAATTAAAAGCTTGGGGATCTAAAAATACTTTGATGTACTTAAGCAGATTAGCAGCCAACTCATCCCTTCATTTGGCACTTTTGGCACAGTAACACTCACACACAGCCACAACCAAAGATGTGGGTAGTGGTTTCTTATTTTTAGTCACGTTGGCGTTATGAATCAAAGGATGGTGAACTGATTCGGTCAGATCAGTTAGACAAAATTCAATAACTACAGAGATGCAAAGAGAAAAGCTGTGATTGGAGGGACAGACATTAAATGTTGTGCTGCTATACAGTTATAACTTCTATCAGCTTAAACTAGAAAATTGAATGGGAGGTCAAAATAAATAAATACATAAATGAAGCAGCATGGGCCATATTCATTTGTTTGATAGAAAGCTTCTTCAATTTGGCACACTACATGGGGTTGCTCCTCTTATTCTTTTCTATCAGGTTTCATGTGTGCATCATAAAATGTTCAGCAGCAGCAAAACTAGAAGTGCATTTATGCCTATAATTTTTTTTTAACTAACAATTTTCTCTAATTTTTAAGTGTTTGAAACCCCAGTACCACAGCCATAATGGATTTACACCTTATACCTTGTAAGATCCTGTTGGAAAATAAATTAAATCAGACTTTTAAAATATAATCTTAAAATCTTTTCTTAAATGCCTCCTTTGCACAGAAAAATATCATGGCGTTAAGGAAAGTTGTGATGAATAATTGATTTCAGGTTGTGCTACAGTTAAACTACAACTGCTCCTAGAGTTGACTGAAACACATATCACCTTTGCATTCTTCCACTATTATCTTAGATGTGCCATCAAAATGCAAGCAATCACATGGAGAGGGCAAAAAAAAGACACAAAACTGAAAAAGTATTTGCTCCCTTCCTGATTTCTTATTTTTTTGCATGTTTGTCACACTTACAGATGGGTTTCCGAGCAACGTCACAGATAGGATGCACGTAACCAGGGGGCAAGAAAACACAGGAGAAGCATTACTGAACTATGAGAAGATGTGCGTTTACATGCAAGACTAATTGCAGATGAGATCGAGATATGACGTGAGAGTGTCTGGGAAATATAATTTTGAGTCCTGGTATTTATTCGGTTGCAAAAATCAAAACGTTAATGCAAGTAAATAGCTGAAAATGGTGATAACAGGACAGTAGGAGTGACTGTCTTCAGAAAACCCTTTCGGATAACTTCTGCAGGTTCAGACTACATGATTTATTTAGTCTTTCACCATGTTCACCATGCCGTGTTGTAGTTGGGAGACTGGTACTATAACAATACCAGTATCACGGCTGTGACCAGTCATCGATCAGTTCAGGGCTCACGGCTGCATCACAACACTGTAAGCTGTAAACACTGTGTGTGACAGCTGTCCACTGCTCAGACAAGGAAAATAAAAAGAAGAACAATCTGACTCTGGAGCCGTTTACAGACATTCACGCTGCATTACAACGCATCCTGGAGTAAAAGTTGCTCCTGTGTGGAGGTGGTGAAGAGGACACCGGAGCAGAACCTGCTGTAGACAGCAGACTGTTGTGGCCTATGTTGGTTTTAACAAAGAGTCTAAACGAAAGTTTAAGCCGCTTTCTAACTCAAGTTTTTCAGGCAAATTTCAAATGAGTTCCAACACTAATAATATCCATATTTTAACAAGAAAAATGCTGTTTCCAGGTGATGACACCCTTGTTATGTTAGTGTAATGGCAATAGACACACAAAACAGCAACACTGCGTCTGTATTTTTTTATTCGTCATCAAAATACAAATTTATACAATATAATTTAAAACACAA
This sequence comes from Atherinomorus stipes, assembly GCA_023101725.1. Taxonomy (NCBI): domain Eukaryota; kingdom Metazoa; phylum Chordata; class Actinopteri; order Atheriniformes; family Atherinidae; genus Atherinomorus; species Atherinomorus stipes. The sequence goes on along the minus strand of JALJCO010008534.1, from coordinate 1,135,979 downwards.
CGATCTCTGTTTATTTCATTAGGTTACTTTACATTTTTGTGAATATCAGTGTGTGTTTGACCATAGACTACAGTAAAAAAACAAACAAACAAAAAAAAAACTGTTGCGCGCGCAACTGTCAATGTTTGTAAACGGGAAACCCATCTATGTTTCAGATGATCAAACACTCCAGTTTTTGCTCTTCTCAGGTCACTCCTCTTCAGAGACGGATAACAATATCTCCAGGGCTCTCAAGCTGCTGTTTGACTTGCCGACTCCACTGTTTCCCCCTGTGCCAGCCTAACTGTGCCCAACATACTGTTGCCACACAAAAATTGCATTTGGCAACCCGCAATGACAGCCTGTATTGGCTTGTAGATGTAATGCCATTGTCAAACCCGTTAAAATGTATTTTATATTAATTTTTTTAGGCTTCAGGGCAAACGCTTTTTCACACAGGGCCATGAAGGTTTGGAGTATCTTTACCCCCCTTACTAATAAAAATCTTTATTTAAAAACTGCATTTTGTGTTTACTTGTGCTATCTTTGTCTAATATTTAAATTTGTTTGATGATCTGAAACATACAAACATGACAAACATGCAAAAAAAAAAAAAAAAAAAGAAATCAGGAGGGGGAAACACTTTTTCATACAACTGTACTGTACTGATTGAAACTTCGACAATGATTGTTTAATTTCCATCTACATTAATCTAAATCAGTATGGAAGCAACTAAGTGCCACTTAGAATGTTGTGTCAGCAGAAAAATGTGTCACTATATGTTGAGGGAGATGTTAGAGGAAGCATTAAATCTTGTTCTTTTTGGATTCAAAGAATTAAATTGGCTGTCAGTGTTGCTGCAGTTTAAGAGACTTTTATGTCTTTTACCCATGTAAAACTTATCCTAAACAAAACAGGTAGTTCCTGTGTTGCTTGTAATTGTCAACAGCCCCAAAGCCACGACATGTCAGCTCTTTATGACAATCTGACGCTAACTGATGCGTTTACCACAATGGATTTTAATTAAAAGTTGCCTTTTTTCCCCTCGTCTTCAGTAAAACTCATGTACATAGCCTTCAGACTGAACATCAAAGCATTATTTGGATGATTCAAAATATTTTCAAAACTGAAAACTGAATAGAAATTGAAAACAAAGCTGCTAAACAGGAAGTGAGATAATATCTCAGTACTTCTTTCATGTGTTGACACCAAACTTGGTATGTTCTCAAAAACATTGTCTCATGTGGAGCGCTGCAATATTAGTACATCAGTGCTCACAGTTGAAGATGAAGTTGTCATGGTGACTGTGCCCCGTTGAACTGCTTAGCCTCCTCAATCAGCACTTGCAGCTATATTTATCAGTTGTTAGTCTGCCAACATCATAAAGCTAAAAGAGTTTAACTAAAAACTCCTACCTCCTGCTGGCATGGCTGTAGATTTAAACAACTTGTTAATTTACAATCTTCTGTGAAATCGCATTAAGCAGATGTGCAAAGTGGCTGTTATGAGTGTTGATCATTCATTTTATGGCATTTTCAAAGGTCAAGCTGAAATAGATCACTTATAAGAGTTGTTGAGAAACACTACAGTGTCAAAGTTGCTAATGACACAACAATACTGATCAACCAACAGATTACTAAACTGCAAAAACTCCATGTAAAGCGTCACAGAAGTTATCTATAAACTCTTTGTATATACAAAAGCTTGCAAGATGTGAAAGTGAAACATTCCTCTAAGCTGTGACTGACTGAAGCGAGCAAAAATGCCCCATCTGCATTTTCTTGAAATAGAGCTCCCACTCACGGCCGCATGCAAACTCTTAATTTTACAGTTTAAAGTCAACTTCCTCTCACCATAAGGAGGTCCAAGTTCAAACAAGGGGGTGAAGGAGGATGAGTGAGGCATGACTGGGACTAGCAGCGGTAGATGAAAAACATGTTTTGACATATTTTGTTGTCTCACTTGGTTGCAAATTCACTAAAGGCCTGACACCCACTCAACAATTATGAGCATAGCCTGCAGCCAAAGGTAACATTCATGTTGCAATACATAGTCTTGTCTGAACAGCACATTGTGTCCCTCAGGAAAGAACAGAATACGGGGCAATATAGTGCAGTTTTGAAATTGAAAATCCCTCTTGATTGGAAATGTTTTACATTAGAGAGAAGTGACTGAAAAGGCAACAGGGGTGGGGGTGGGGGGGAACTAAATCAGTGAACATCCTGTTGATAACACAAATGAAATCTTTAGAGCAAACATGGCATCACCCTTCGAGTAAGTTAAGCAGCATAGTGATGTTGTTCACTAAAATGACATCCCAGCTCTTTCATAATTAAATTCTCAAAGAGAGATTCACAGTCAGTTTCAGAAAAAAAAAAAACCTCCCTAATGAGTCACACAATGAAGGAGGGTGAGGACATAAAGATCTTAAACAAAACACATTGTAAAGTCATCTTTAAAACATCCCGCAATGACCATCATCGCAGGAGAGACTCAGCACTGTATGTATCTGAGCAAGTGAGAAGGAATCCTCCCACGGGAAGCATTTGTAAATGAAACTGTACCTGTGAATACGCCAACGCACACACAAAGAAGGTCATTCAAGTCTGACATACAGGGTTACAACATTGGAAATTTACAGCAAGTCATAAAACATAAAGCCCGAGCACAGACAGCACTTAAATTCAGCACGCGGTGATCACCAAAATAAGAACATAATACTACTGAAAAATGCAACTTTTTCACCAGAAAACAGAAGCAGAGCTGTGTCATCCAGAATAAAATAACCTGAACATGATTCATAGGGAATACCAAACCAAATAATTGATAACTAATGAATAATACATGGAAAATCCTCATACCAAACACCTTGTGATACAGCTCTTGAGGCATATAGTTTAATCTGTAGAGCAGTGGAGCATTAAATGTGTGATCAATGAAGTGATATCACACTTTGGTAGAACATTTAACTCCACTGGAGGCACAATGAAGTGACAAGGGGAGCTCCAAAGCAGCAAAGCAACAGTACAGGAGAGAATATAAAAAAGGAGCAAAGACTGATTTCACAGCCAGCAGTGACAGGCGACGACATGTCTTCACTATACATCAAACAACCAAGAGGTTGGAGGGATTTCAAATGTTTCTGCTCAAGGATTGCATGTGTCTGACCGCAAATTCAGGAGCCAATTCTTTGAGAAACACATTTGAGATGATGTTCCTTTCCCCAGCTCATTTCTGAGTAAATACAGCGTTTGATCTTGTTTTGTCGGCTTTATGACGCATGTAATGTGTTATTCAGATCCCAATGTTGTCACTTCAACTCAAGAGGCTTCATTGCGTGACCATAAACATGCACACAACAAATCCAAATCAAACTCAACACCACAGAACAAGAAAGAGTTTAATTCTCGACACCTCAAATGGCCCACTTACTAGAATTTTAATGAAAGATTTGCCTGTTAAATTGGCAATAAATCAGGATTCAGAAGATATTACTTTACACAAGGAGTAAATTTCCACTGGGTATTCAAAACTTCATTTTATGTTTCACTTTGAAAGAGTGGCTTAAATCTCTTTCTAGAGAGTCCTTCTACTGCTCAGCTATTAAAATCAAACAAAGGAGGAGAAGAGTTCATAAAACTGCTCATTCATAAATCAATCAAAGCTGGCTTTAATTATTACCAGTCTTTCTTCGCAATATAAGAGGGAGAGTCTGATATTCTTGCATGGTTCCTCCGCCAAGATGGAAATAGGAGCAGAGGTAGAAGATTGCTGGTATTTGTTTGCCTATGCAAAAACTACTATGCTGAATTTATGGAAACTTGATGCAAAGGTGGAGCTCTTTGATATCAGATCTGGATTTGTTGCTGTAAAATGGAAAAATAGAAGGGCCCAGCTTTGGTGGAGGATGTCCTCTCACTAGTTGTAGATTCTTACTGTTTTCAATAATTTACAGAAAATAGTACTAGCCAGGTTTCTATGCAATAGCAAAGCAAATCTCAAGGAATCTTCAAACATCTTTCCACTGATTTATTTGAAGCATATTAATTAGGGTGCATAGATTCCTTAGACGAAAGAAGTACAAGCAATCCTGCTTTTGTAATTCATTAAGAGTCAGAACAGGAAGCAAACCTCGGATAGAAACGGATAAACAACTGAAGTGGACATCCATGAGAGGAAAATGCAGGAGTTGCTTTATTATTATGGGAAAAACTGGAAGATTATGATATCTGGGAAGAGGTATGAGTTTATTATTTGCCAGCTCAGACTGGAAACAGTGAGTCAAGCTAACAGTTTTAGTCTTTGCCACATCAGCTGTGATCAGCAAAGTTGTCTCAAATTTTCTGTTCACAACTTCCTTAAGCAAGCAACTAACCTTTTTTTGCACTTTAGTAGAAGTTTTTCCAATTGTCACCATTTACCATTAATTTTTTTATATTCACTCTTTCAAAATACAAAGAAAAACTGAAAGAAACCCAGCTAACAGGGGAAAGGAAAAACAAACATTTTTATTAGGACAACATAGCTGTAAAATAATCTTTTAGATCTGCTTTTCAAATATTATTAAATGAATGACTTTGGTGATGCCCTCTTGATTGATAGCAAAACTTTATCTTTGTTTTTTTTTCTATGTAAAGTTGGATCTGGTGGATAGTGGCCACCATCACATTCCTCAATCTAATACAAGCTGTTTTTCACAAGCTTCTAATTCCTCTATTCCTGAGGCACGTTCCAGCAAAATGTCATCTGAGACATACTGACAGCCCAAAAAGAACTGTGCAGTCATACTTCAAGCCTCTTTATCACTGCAATCATCAAAAATTGCACAATGTGCCCACAGAGTGCGAGGGCGGACACAGTACACTGTTTTTTATTAATCATGAAAACCTCTGTAGGTTGATAGATGACACAAGTGTTAATTAATTTCTCATGAATATACAGAAGAAGATTATCGTTGATTAAAATAAGAAACATTTCCAAGCAAGATCTAAGAGTACAGCGGGTGAGATTTGGTCAACCTCAGGGGAATTTTAACATCAATATCACTGACATATTTTCATGACTGTTTTTGCCCATGAATGCTACATGAGACGATATTTTTATGCTGCAGTGCCTGAGAGCTATTCTGAATTTAATGAGGAGGAAAACATCTGGCTGTTTCCGAGGTTTGATAATAGATACTGCATCTATTATTACACAAACACAGCCGAGTTCTGCCAGCTTTCAACAACAATGAATTAAATTTTTCACCGGTACTTTGAGTTTGTGTGCTTGATGAAAATATCTGAAAGTGCATGCGTTGGGAACTTGTGTTCTGACCACTGACACAGAAAATCACGGTAATACATGCCTGTTAGAGCACGTGGCTGAGTAAAAAGGCAGGGATTAGGCCGGCTTGTTACTAAAAGAGGTCTAACAACAATCCCCCGAGGTGCAGCCGACTCATCTGCAGGTCGCCAACTGTTTCTTGTATACAGGTTCTTCTTTCTAACTGCACAGACCCCCGACTGACTCTGTTTCTGCCTTTGAAAGACCAAGTTCATCCAAATTACAAGCACAAGCACACATGGAAAAAAGCAAAGCCCATTATTGGTATTTTTTGTTCACATCTCAATTTTCATTTTTCCGTCCCAGTGCAGCGGGGGGTGAATTCAAGTTTGCTTTTGATGATCTCTGAATAGACAAATTACTTATAAAATTGCACTACCTGTTGTTTGAGAGGCAGTGGAACAAGCTGCAAACACAAAAAAATGACATATTATGACCTTATAAAATTGTTAAGAGGAAAATTGGAAAAAACAGATGCCTTTGTTCACATCCAGCAAACAATAAGCAGCATTAGCATTCATCCTGAGTCTTATTTCTATGCTAAATATTGAGTCTCTAAGGAAAATAACCTGGGTATTGAAATTCTACAGTGTGTTTGCCTTCTACTTGCCACATTGTCTATTCCTTGGCAGAAAGTGGGTTTGTTAATAATTCTTTAAAGACACACTCACCCCAGACTAACAGAGTCAGGATATAGTTTTTCACTACACGTAATCCTTTTCACGTTTCACATTATCTGATTAAAAGTAATTTGACAATATTGATGTGTGACTCTTAAACAAAGCAAACCCAAGATTCCCTTGAAAATTTCTCCCAAAGAACTCATTTCACCATTTGTCTTCAGATTATCCAGAGTTACAAGGACGTTTCTGGAAAACAGTCATCTCTTAATGCCACAAGCACCACAAACCAAATTCCATTAACCTCCATCATAATGAGGTGGAGACAGAATCCCTTGAACAAATAAAACCAAAACTATCAGTGAGGTTGGTTGTGATGAGTGGTCACAGAAACAAACGTGGTTTTTCATCCTTTAATCAAATGTTCTCTTTTTTAATGTGTACCGATGCATGAGTTCAGCATGGATACATACTGACATTGCAAAGATGAAAATCCATGTGATTTTTTTCTCCCCCTTTTTTTTAAGACTCCCACTAGATCCCTTCTCCTTGTTGCAACAACTCTGACATCCTGTTCCACTCTATTTCCCAAACCTATCATTTCCTATACAAACGCTGCATTATATTGGCTACAGTCTGTTTTTATTTTCCTCAAAGACGATTCCCTTCAGCTGGCTGACTGACAGCAGTGTGTGTATGCATCATTATCTCCTTCACAGAGCCTGTCTGTTGCCATAGCCTGTGGCAGACCTCAGTCACACGGTATTAGAAGTGACTTCGGTTTCCACGGAGCGCCTTGCTGATGCCTGCTGCAGGTGCGCCGCACATTTGATTTAACCAATGGGATATCGGTTAAAAACAGATCCACAACTATAAATGTGTAAAGCTGGGATACTTGGGGCTAGTAAATTTCTCTGACAACTAGTGAGTAATATTATCTTCCTTAAAGCAGAGGTCATACAGGCCATGAACAGAACAGATGAAATCTAAAAATGAAAAACGGCATAAATTCAGCGGCTTTAGTTATGTTGTGCTTGCAGGTGCAACTTAGTGTGAACTAAACAGGAATATTGATTCATTGCAGTCTTTACTTTGAGTTTATCTAAGGTTTAAAATGCTGATCAGGCCTGAAGTTTTAGCTTTAGCCTTCAGCTCACAGTCCGGTAACAAGATCTACCACTGAGGGTCTATGCTAATGCCTTGCTTGATAGTGCGCAGTAGATAAATCATGTTTATAGATTGATGTCCTCTTCTATGGCCCCTGTGAATATAACAAGATTGCTTTCCACAGCATCTAAATATCCGATTTATGCATGCAAACACACAGCATAATAATAATAAAAAAAAGAGAAAATAAAAAACCTTGCATGGATGTGGAATAAAGAGTCTTGGTTGCCATTTGCAACTACAGCCCACCACGGAAGCTATTATTGGGTGTTTAAATTCTAATGTGCGACTATGGTGTGAAAATGCTCTTTCTTTGTGTTAATCCTGACTATTTGTCAAATTTAAATCCAGCAGCACTGGAAAGAACACATCCATTCAAAGTGAAATCAATTCTGACCCCCCCCCCCCCTTTCTCTCTCTCTCCTCCACCTATTTTTGACTTTCTCCCACTCTCCTGCTTCTCCTATCTATTTCTTTCCTTTCTGTAATAACTATGTGAGCGGCAGCAAATGTAATTACAAAGGGGTGGGGTTGGGAGGGATGTTCATATCGGTGAGTGTGTGTGTGCATGTTTATGGCTGGGTGGGGTGAGGTGGGGGGGGGGTTGCTGTGCATGCACAGCAAAACGCAACATTAAAAAGCTATTATCAGAAAAGGGAACGTTTTGGCAGATATACGGCAGAGGGCAGCTTCCGCCATATGTTTGTGGAAACGGAGACAACAAGTCAGGTAGTAATTATCAATCATCATCAGGAGAAACTGTCAAAGCACTAGGACGGGCACGCTCCGACTAGCGTTGCCATGGAGACAAGCCCACATCCCAACGAGTGTGTGTTTACCAGGACATTAAAAATACTCTCCCATATTTTTATCTCACACTTACAAAATCATGTAAATCGTCCTTTTAGCTCCTCTCAGCCATGAGGACTGTTTATGTCTGTGTGCGTGTGTGTTATGTGTGAGTGTGTTAAGTATTTCCTGCCAAACCATACTAGTGAAAAAGGGACAGAGCTTAGGGTAATTTCAGCTGAGGTTATGGTTTTTGGTTTTACACTGATTTCCTTGCCTTCAGGTTCTGGCATGTTAGTGGTTACAATTAGCAGATGGAGATCTAGATGGAATATTTTCACCATAGTAATATAACAAGATAAATGTGTGTATGTGTGCACATACATAATGCATTTGCCAGTAATGAGCTCATTTCTGTGACCATACTGTTGCTGTACACAGACCCTCCATTCAGACTGTCATTGCTAATATTCCTCAGCCAAGGAAAGAGGACATTCTCTCAAACCATCATGACTGTCAGTCTCAGCTTTACATATTTCTTTCTCCTTTTTTGCATAACCTACTTCAGTTTATCTTTTGCATACACCACATGCCTTTAAATCAAAAGTCAATGCTTGCCTTGAAGGCTATTCATGTCCAGAAGAGTGTACAGTAAGTGTGACTTTTCACAGAATCACACACGAGGAATGCTTTCTGGAACGTTTCCAAATGTTTCTGCCGACAATAGTGCTTTCAGATGACAATCAATTTCCATGTGACCTCAATCCATTACCCTACCAGGATTATTTTCACTTAAAACAAGCTCTGAAAATTAGATACATAAGCAAGTAAACATGAAAGCAATTTAAGGGAAAGTGGTGTTAGTGCAATATGAATTTTTCCTGCTTTATTGTAGCAGTCGTTTGTAGAAAGAAAAAAAAGGGTAGTGTTCTTAATTCGTTATTTGTGCGCTGTTGTGCATGCTCCCCCTAGGGAGAAGCAACATTACTCTTTCATCAGATCAAATGAAGCGAAGCCGTGTCGTTCCAGGAAGAGCCAATTAAACAGTTCAAAGAAGTTTATTATTGCAATGGATTATGAAATCATTCTCATCGGATTCATTGGGGTGTGTGTTTCTACAGGGGTGTGAATGTGTGTACTTTAGCACAGCGCAAACTCATAAAGGCTGTCGACTCAAGCTTTCCATTTGCAAAGTAAATAGGAAATTATGCTACAGTGTTACATGTTTTACAAGGGAAATTTCACAAGCTCAATTTGTAGCCAAAATAAGCTGAAATCATTCCCTCATATGTCTGTTTTCTCTTTTAATTCCTTCTTCCATTGTCCATGTTTCTTTGCCTCTATCCACCTCATGTGATTGCCTCATGATGGTAGCCTTGCCTGTTAAGCACTTATTAACACGCATCACATTTCAGACATGCCTGGGTTTAATCTTAACCCAGTTCAACTAACTGACAACCACACTGACGAATGCAACGACCTCTGACCCTGACCAACTGAATAATATCACTCAGTTTTTTTATCAGATGACACACACATACACTTACACGGTGTAATTACGCAAGAAAAAAAAAAAAAAGCTTTGGTCTTGGCTGAGGTCCAGCAAGCTACAACGTTTCTGTGTGTTCAAACTGCAGTAAGTCAGAATGCTATTTTCCCCGTCAGCACTGAAATAAAGCTGCTACACAGTACAATACAGGCTGTAAATATCTGACAAGTGAACAAGTCACTTCAGCTTTTCCCTGCGTCCAAGTGTTGGCAAGTAGCTCTTAATGGCCATTGTTCCAGCAGAGGAAATTAAAAAATAAATCCCATTTTGCAAAGAAATGTGAAAAGCACACAGAGGGACTGTCCCACATACACACATGCTCACACACACGTGCGCGCACACACATGCACGCAGTGTTATTCCAAGAGTGCCACATGTAAAACAGAGTCATAGTTACATAATGTGGAGGATTTGCTAAAAACGGGATAACCTTCAAACGCTTCCACATCATTTGCACTGACAGACTGCTGCAACAACTCAGTGGGACTGGGGCTTTAAAAAATACAGTATTTCAATTTGGCTTTTGGAGGAAGTGAGAGGGATAGACAGAGGGAGGGAGAGAAAGGGGGGGAGGGGAGGGAGAGATGAAAGGGAGCAGTGGATAAGCTTCAAGGCTTATCCTATTCATTACTGGAGGAAAAAAAAAATCACAGCATCGACCTATAAATAAATGAATGCCAGGATAAACATGAAGCCCATACATCAATAAAACATATGTATTCTAATAGATCACGCTCTAGTTACACTTGATGGGATTGAGTCAGCCAATGAGCCCAATCATGGGGACTTTATCATTTTTGAAAAGGTGCACAGCATTATGCCATGGTGATTATAAATAATCATTGTTCGAAAAACAAAATAGGCCAGTGGATACTTTTATGTTTCTGTCCGTTTTTTTCCCCCTTGTTTATATGCTAATTTATCAAATTTGGGGGATTTAAGAAGTTCATTTCACAATCTACAAATAATGTGTAAAAACACAATTAGCTTTCCGCTTTCTTTGAACTCTCTTTTCTTACAATTAAATGAAAGCAGGCGAACAATCAAAGGAAAAAGTAATACATCTGTAAACTGTAGCAGCTGCCAAACGTGTCACTAGAAACATGATTGGAAAAAAAAAACGGGAACATCAATCACAGCAATCACTCACGGCATAATCCTCATTTTTGCTGCCACCATGCATGACCGGTGCAAGAAGGATTTTTTTTTTTTTTTTTTTTTTTTTACGTAACTTAAATAACACAATGTCTTTTCAGGAATCGCAACTTGCAACAGGCCTCTACCTGCAGAAAGATAACCCAGCAACCAGCTAGAACTGCATGCATGAGGCACTTCGATGGCAGACCCGCTGGTGGAGGCAGACTTTGTAAACAGCCAGATGATGCAGGCGTGTTCACACCGGGTTGCAACATGCGCTTCTGTAAAGTTTACCAGGGACACAAGTTGTATCACATCTGGAATCTCGTGAAAACACTAGATTGAATAAGTGTATCATGTAAATTCAGTCTTTATTCAAACCACACTGACCAACGGTGATTCCTCAGCTTTTGACAAGTTTATTAATGGAATAATAATGGAAGCCTTTATGAATGAGGTCAAGCTGGCCTCCTCAGCTGAAATGTAAAGTCATTAATAACACACTTTGCAGTTTATCAGTTTCTTAGATTACACCAAAGTGTGACTTTAACATCTTGTACCATTTTTTTTTCCTTTTATCTCAAAGTCTAATAATGACCAGCAAAAGTATTTCTAACATCAGACCAAAGTGGCTAATATGCAGGCTGTTTAAACATCTTCTCTGTGGGCTGCATGTTTATTTACAGCATTATCAGCTTTACTATTCTTTGTCAGCATTATCTTCTCATGGCACTGAGCTAGCAAGTAGGGACCGGTTTGAAATCATTCTTTGCTGGTGCATTCAAAGACGCTCTAGCATCCTTTGTTTGAAAGTCAGCTCCCCAAAACACAATGCATTCATAAACCACCGCACAATACGCAGACAGAAAACTGCAACCTGAGGAGAAACACATAACAAATACGATCATATGTGACTGATCTGATTTAAAATGCTTCCTGTTTGGCAAGACGACTGAAATCTTGGATGTCGGAGCTTCCATAAACGCAGCCACAGGGAGAGATTTCCAAACAGTCGCTACTCGCAGATGCAATAACATGTGATGACAGGGTGACAATAAAATGGTGACTGAATGTTTCGCTGTGTTAGATCACCTGTATAAAGGAGTTTTTATGCGTCTGTGAAGTGATTTTCATACTCAAGTAGAGATTAAAATGACTGTAAGATAGGAAATCTGTGTGAATACTACTTCTGTGCTTTTAATCAACACTTTTCCAGTCCATTTCATATCTCACAAACCTTAAATTACTTGTCATCTAATAAAGTTAACCTTTAATGTTATCTTTAAATTGCTTCTTTTTTAAGATACTGTTCCTGCTTAAATCACAATTTTTGTTGGCAGAAACCTAGTATTTTATGAGATACATATTTAATATGGATAGTCACTATAATAAGCACTGCCCTTTACTGCCTTATGCAACTACAATATTTGTTTTAACAACTAGAGAAGAATCTGAAACCTATCAGAGTTAAGGGTAGCATATTTGTAGCCTGTAAGGAAAAATTTAGGGGACCAAAACAAGAAGCGTCTTCACCCCAGAGAAAGCCCTTTAAACTACATGTGATTGGATAGAATTATTAATCTATCTATCTATGTTTTAACTAGATACCACAAATTAATCCACAGTTTCAATCGCTTAAATGTTGTAACACCACACCTGAGCGCCCCTTCTGTTTCTACTTGTCAATTATCATCAATCAGCTGCTCCTATGAGAAACCTTTGACCTGGTCAAGCTCTCTGTGACGCGACAGTGAAAAGCTTATTTATCTATCTGCGCTGTTTGCTAAATATTAGATAAGTTGCAATGCAAAGCATTATGCGCAGAGCTGGTGAGTTGGTGATGACATAATGGGGATAATCAGAAAGACTGTGCCTTATTCATCCTCAAAGTCATGCTAATGTGACCGTAGCAAGGTGGTTTTACTTAAAACAGCGCTGCATTGATTCTGCCTCTGCATTCCAGGTTCATTAAGGAAATGAAAGAAAGTCTATAATAAGGCTAAGTGTTAAAACTGAAAGTCCTAAATATCTAATAGAAGGACATGAGGATATGTCATGCCGTGTGTACAGTAAGTGGTCTTACAGCAGATGTTCAGCTTATTTTTATATACAGTCCATGTCCTGATTATGAAATGTGACCACACAGCCACAGCATGTGCTCTTTTCTCCTCTAAAATCTCCTCTATGGCCTCCGTATACCACAACATATGGAGAATGAAATATTCATGGGCTGTTGGTTAACACAAATCTGCACAGGAGATGAGAAAACATGAGCTTAGCAAGCAATTTGCCTATTACATTAACAGAAGGGGCTGTCAAGGGACAATATTGGCATATGCATATTTTACCTAATCAGATTTCATGTTTAAAGAGCAGCGAGAAAGTGGTTCAAGTTGTGGAAACAATGACATCATGCTGCATGCAGACCCAACCCAATCAAGCTCGCAAGATATTATCTCAACTTGGAGGCTTGACATTTTAACATGTTTACCAATTTTAGATGTTTTATTTCTTCTTCTGCAGCAGTATCCATTTCAGTTTACAAATGAGAAGCTGTTACACTGTATCAGCACAGATGTCACTAACTCAGATATCTTGTAAATACACATGAAGCAAAGCCAAATTCAGACACAGATGTACAAAGCTGGCATGTACACGCCACAGTACAAAAATAGCCTGCAAAATTCTGTTTATGATCAGTGCATCTGGACAACGTTAATATACTGAAGCAATAAATTGTTTTTATACTCCTCCCACTCAAGAGGATTAGAAAAAAAGGATTCTAAAGGATTGCACTATAAATGTTTCTTTTTAATAAAACATCAAACCAACACTGAGTGAGAGATATTTCAAACAAAACACACTGAGCTGATCATGAACTATATAGTTTCTGTTCCAAGGAATGAGACCTGGGGAATATAGGACAAATGAGAGAGAGCAAGAGGAGGAGGAGGAGGAGAAAAAGGAGGGCAGCTTAGCCTCAAACATGATTGCCTCACTAACTTTCAAAATACTGTTGTTTTAAGCTGAGCGCACAAGGAGCGTTGGGTTTCTGGAAAGGTGGAGGAAGGGAGGGGAGAGGAACGTCTGGGAACAGAACCTCAGAGAGAATCAGAGAAAAATGAGAAAAATGTTGCCTGTAATATTTTCCGTAACAAATGGCCGTCTTGTTTGAATGCATCATCACCATAAACCATTTCTTGGGTATGCTCATGCATGTTTAAGACAGCACAGTCAAATGGCAAACAGCTTGTAAGAAAAACTTTTTCTTCAGTCATTCAGCACTGCAACGGTTTAGCCCACTCAAAATATTTCAGGTCTTTTTTTATGCACTGCAGAGGAGCCTTGGTAATGCCAATATTATTACAGTGCAGTATGTCACACCTTTGTTATTCTAAGGTTCATATAAGAGATTGATTTCATTTTGTAAGTCAGTGAGAATGCAATAAGTAAAAAAATATTTGTACCAGTGTGGTCAAAAACACAATTTATATCTCCTGTTGGATATTTGTGCAGTGGTAATATTACTTCCCTCTTGGCAAGAAATGAAATTGAGGACACAAAGTAGCACGGGTATAATCAATCCACGCTGGCAGAGAATGCATGATAATTATAAACAAAAACTGTGTCATTCCCCATGAGGAAAGCAGCTGCTGGGGTGACAAGCAATGCCGAACATGAATATGGATCACAGGACCCCAGATCTCATAACTGATGCAACCGCAGTTTTCCTAAAGATGGTTCAAAGGAAAGGACGGTGGTGGTGATGCAGTTGCAATGTACATAGTCAAATAAAGCAGAATTTCTTGTAGCTGCTGTTAATGCAGCTGGAACAACTTGAGCAATCAAAGAAGCCAGAGCATGTGGGTGTTTCATTGCTCATCTAAAATCCAGATCAACGACAATGAGACATGTCCAAATAAAGCAGCATGTGCCGTTTGTGGAATAATAAATCTCATCATAGTTGTGCTGCACAAGCAACTACTGTAGCGCCGTGTCAAAAACAGGCTGGATTTCACCAGGCTTTCATCTGTTGGTTACATTTTACACAATACAGTGCATCAGGCTTGCTGACACTCAGCAATACCATTTTTCCCTCTTTTTTTTTTTTTTATACATGATCCCTCTCCTCTTTTGGACCCCCTGAGGTAGCTTGACACACTTTCATGAATTAGCCAAGACAAGACGGACAGCTATTACAGCTGCCACTGCAGATTTGAATGAATCTAAAAGGTCAGAATTAGCATTGGGCCGAGCACAAAACAAATTCCTAAGATTGCTCCACGGATCATGTTTTCACTTTTTAACTTTGAGCAGCTCAAAGCTTATCTTCTTACATGTCCACGGAACTGCTATTTGTCCTAATAAAGGTGTAATACCGCTTTTATGACTGGTTCTTTTCTTTGTATGGAGCTTGTAAATAGCTGGAGAACCGTGCTCAGCTGCTATGTGTGTTTCTGAGTGCACATGTGTAAACATTCATGTGAGCATTTGTGCTTGTAAGTAAGACGCCCGTGAGGCCTTATTCACCTGCCAGAGTGATGGAAATTACTTAGCGCTGCTGTTTTGAAACAAATCACAATCAAGTCTCCAAGCAACAATTCGAGCAGAAATAAAAAGTCTGCTTCAAACTGAGAAAACCTTCATGTGAATAACAGAAATCTGGCTGCCTGAGTTTAAAAAAACAAAAAAAAAAAAAGGGGGGGGGGGGGAGAAGAATTCCCTACAGCTATGAAAATAAACCTTTAGCTTAAATGTGGCTCACAGAGGAATGGCATCATTGAGCCAAGCGAATGAGCAACAGCAGCCACAGGATGTTAGCGTTACTATTCATAACTTATTTTCCTATGCCTAAAACTGTTTTCCCTTCTGGTCTCACCTCTGCTGCTGCTCTCTTAAAAACGCTATTACCTCCTGGCAAAATTACAGGAAAAGTAAAACAATGACTTCTGACCAGAGGAGCTGTAACTGTGAATGTCACACTGATGCCACTACAAGAGCCTGTTGAGCTACCAAGCAGAGGGAGCATAAAGAGGAATGAATCACATCACTGCTTTGTTTTAGAGCAGCTCAGGTTTAATAAAACTGGTGGATTCATGAGCGTCAGGGAGGCTGCAATGAGTAGCAAATAGACATGTTCCAGCACTTCACTACTCTGCACCGGAACCACAAAATACTTTTCATAGGTGTGACTGATGAGGATGTTTGAACAGCAGTTAGTGCTGTTCATAAAGAGACAGATTGCTTTGCAGACAAATAATCATTAAACTTGAAACCACACTGAACTGTACCGAGCACTTCTTTTAGCCTTATCTTTTTTTCCCCTATAAACTCAAAGATCAAAAGAATGCTTAGTTTAGATGGCCTTGATTTATTTGGCAAATGTGACAAACAGAATTCGTAATGATGTAAGATCTAAGCACAAAAAAATCTCTGATCTCCACTCAAATACAAATTACAGCTATCGAGGATGAAGCGCAAACTTCTTCATCTCAAACGATAATAAAATAGTTGATTTTTTAAAAAAATTCCAAACCAATCCAAGTGGTTGCTAGTTTCTTGGGTTGTTTGTCATTGCAATAAAGTATCTCCAAATTTAATAAATCATCAAATATGATGGAAAACAGAACACAGTTGTTAAAAATTTCCCTTTCTTGCCACATTCCAGTGCCTACATTACCCACAATGCACATGGATGTGTGCCAACAAACGGACATGGCAATTTCCTTTAATTATTCCAGTACTATTTTGGCATAAAAAATGAGGCAGTTGTGTGTTAATTTGTTGTTTATTTTTGTAAAATGTATTTTTATGATGATATTTTATGATTTATCATGACCCCGAACGGTGGATAGGGTGTCAACATCAGCTCTGGTCCATTTTTAAGTATCTTTAATACTTTCCATTTTCTTAATAAAATAATTAATGATCAAAAGAAAATATCACTTGACAATAATCTTTAATAAGTCCGCAGCTTTTAAAAAATCAGAGATCAGTTCTATCTTAACCATCTGCAACAGTAAAATCCTGTTTTTATTAATTCATAAGTAATAATTATAACAATTTCTAACAGTATCTTTGTCAAAGAGGGGATTTCTCCTTTTGATATTTTAGATGTACGTCCCTAATTGTAGACTCCTCATATATTTTTACTTAAATAACATCTTAACTTTAGGATATTACTTGTAACAGCACCCTAAAAAAGAGGTGTTGAAAATAAAAGATCTGAATATTTCCTCCATCCCACATAACAGCTAAAGTAGACACATCTAGCCTAATTTAGAAATGAGAAGCAACTACAAAAGTCTAGTGAGTTTACCTCTCTCCATCTCAAACACCCACATGTGTATTTGTCATTTTAAAACTATTACACTTCAACCTCAGACGGCTAGTGACTTGTGTGATGTCTGAGATCACTTCCTTTTAAACAATGTAGTAGACTATTGAGAAAAAAAGAGGGGAAAATGGGCTTTCTCATTGAGCTGTTACAGGACAGTTAATGTATTTGGCTTTGAAAAGCCCCATGTGGGTTTTAATTTTGAGAGGCAGCCCATACACAATTAAAAATTTAAATGCTCTCAAGTACAATTTCTGAATTTTCACACAATGGAAATGCATTAGTCTCACCAAAATCCCAATTTTCCACTTAAAGGGAACTCAAAAAAATGGTCCAGCTAACCCGGAATGATATAATAGGAAGTTTGAAAACCATATGATGAGAGTGTGTTGATGTTCACACTGTACAGTAGATCAGAACGCGTCATGCTTTGCATGGCAACCTGCAACACTTCACACACCATAATGTGTTAACTTCTTTAAAGGACAAAAGAAAGAGGAAAAGCTGTCACTCACCAAACTCGTCACAAATGCTTTCATACTGGAGCAGGGTGGGGTGATCGAAGGTGTCACGGCAGTACAGGATCCTCGTGCTCCCTCCCAACGCAGCAATGCCGCCCAGCGCCAGCACCGTGTGGTCTATGAGCAGAGAGGATGGCTGTTCTCTGAGCCGTGCCAAAACAGAGCGGTATCGGCAATACTGGGGGTAACTGAGGACTAACACCTTCCTCCCATCCTCTTCCTGGCCTGAAAAATGCACAAAATGCAGACAAACAGTCAGAAAATCCACAAAAATGACACATAGTTCAATTTATTGAAACAGGAAAGAATTGTAGGGAGATAGGAAAAGTGTTTTCCAAGTGCTCCTGTAAGATTTGTGGAGAAGGGGTTTTACAGGACACGTTTATTCCTCCATTTCTCTTCAGGTTTTATGACTGTATTCCCTCTCATAGATCATTATGTGGCTACAGTTACATTTTAGCACAACTGCTGCCAGTTATTGCAAACATGATCTTTACAGTTCTGTGATTGGAGTGACAGTGAACAGGACAAAGTTGTCACGAACACAGCACAGAATAAAATCCTTTCAGCATTTGCAAGAAATCTCCAAATGTTTTCAATTTTATTTTCTATCTCTTCCATGCAACATAAATTCCTTTACATTTTAATCACAATCATTTTGAGGAAACACATTAAGGAAGCAAACGCTCGAACGCTGCTGTTTCAGTGTGACTTTAAATAGCTTTCACACAAGTTTCACATCCTTCTATTGTAGTAATAATACATTTCACCCAACTGACAGGACACCTTTTCACATCTGCTGTACAAATGTATTACAGTATGTTGTTAGGCTGCATGTTTGAAATGCATCACGCGTATAGCTGTTGGGCTGACAAGAAGAATGCCAGAACAGCCTGAGATGCTTGTTATTTTGACTGACTAGGTTTTTAACAAGCTACTTCAAGGTGGGAAATGCTCAGAACAATTCAGACAAGGCAGGTTTGAATGAATGTGTGTGAGCATGTCTGTGTGTGCAGCCATTTGCCTGTTGACCAAACACAAAAACAAATGTACATAATATTTTGTCTGATTTTTTAAGCTTTAAAATCAGCACTCGTTTTGAAAGTCATGGAAGTGAAGGCTTCCTTTAAAGTGAGATTTCAGCTCCTTGTGAGCACTGCCTCTGATATTAATATTTCATTAGAAGATTGTGTGTTTGACTACTGCATTATGATGTTTAACAACTCAGTGGTAAAAAAACCAACCTTCTATTATTTGAAAAAAAAAGAAGAAAAAACCTCATGACAGGAAGTGCAGGCTAAATGACAATAAACTGCCATAAAAGCCAAGAAAATATGCTGATAGACAAGCTGTCAATGTTACACTTACACCACGTCACATTAAAAGTGAAAGTCCAGCATACTTACAGTCACAATGACAATGCCGACATGGAAATAGCTGAATTTAGCTGGCATGCTAACCTGCTACAATTTCCCTAAAAAGAACTAAATGTGAAGAACAGCTGAGGATGATGGAAGTGTTATTAGTTTTCCAGGTATTTGGTCACAAAGCCCAAACACAAAAAATGAAGGGGTCGCCACAGTTTTGAGAATTCACCCTGAGGGAAGCATAATTGTGTATATGAAATTTGCTGGCAGTCCATCAAATGGTTGTTTAGATATTTCAGTCTGGGCCAAACTGGTGGTCCGCCTGTCAGGCTGCCATCCCTGCCTAATAAAAATACCATGAAGGCTCTGTTGGACACTTACAACTAGAGTTTATTGTTATAGGGTAACATAAAAAAGTAAAATTGAGGCATGCAAATGCAATACAAAGTGTTAGAGAGATAGCAAATGTTACAGCAAATTCAGTCTCTAAAGCTTACAGAGCAACAGCTCTGGTATTGGAGTTTTATGAGTAATATGTTTTCATTAGATTTTCCCTGCATGCAGTAATCCTCACTTAATCATCTTCTTTATATTGTTACACAACTAAGAGGAAGTTGTCTGTTAAGGCTGAAAGGTTACTGGTGATGAATAAATTGACAATTTTTTACTTTTAATTAACAGAACTCATCTTCACTCATCTGCCACCCACACAGCAGAAATATAGTTATCTATAACTAATTACAAGTTTGGTAATTACTTTCTTGTAGCAGCAAGCGATTGTTAAGTAAGGTGTTGGGTAGAGCTCTGCGCTCAACTAAATCTCATAGACTTTATCTATTAAAATATGAATAAACATTTGACTAAACTAACCTTAATCATGCTGCCAAAAAAGAATGAAAATCAGCTATATAGTATGTGGGGTGGTGATTACATTCTGTATAACACATGATGCTCAATCAGATGCACATGATACATTTTAGTGAGGCAATTTGGGGTTATTTTTAGTTATTCAATAAAATATCAGTTAACCAAACAGATGATTGGTGAGTAATACCCTGGGTAATGCAAAATATATTTATATAAATGCTGACATAATGGTCATATAACATTATCATTCACCATCATTTCCACTCTGCCTCTATTACTCTCCACATATCTACTTAATTTGCATAAAAAAAACAGGCATGATACTTTAGCAGTAAATGAACTACAAACAAGCTACAAACCGAAACCATGAATGGAACCAAACCCTTGTTCCTTAACAACAGTCTCTGAATATTTCTATACCTTTATCTGTTTACAGATTATTAGCAAAAGATTGTAAAATAGAAGAACACAACAACTAAGAAAACTAGCAGCAAAACAGGTTCTAGCTTGATAAAGAGATGCTTGATTCTAAGAGTCTGAACCTAACATGCCTCTAATCTTGTACTGTGTTGATCGTATCACACTAAATCAACATAAAATCAGAAGAGTAAAGGCCATAAATACGAGAGCATAGTAAATTGAAATCAGCCAGTCATAACGTGCAAAATGAATTTGTGTTGTTTGTTTGAAGTTTCAGCCAGACTCCCATTTTTTAAGACTCGCCCAGTCTCTTGTTTGAATAAAGTAGTAATATCTTGCTTGCATATAAAGCCAACTACACGGTTCAACAGCTGATGAAGCAGAGTCAGGCAGCTTGAACACAGTTTTCTATGAATTATTCACTGTACTGTCTGCTTTAACAACGCTCTTGGACATGACATTCATGGGTATTTCTGAGGGTAAGTTAATATTTCAGGGCTAGCTAACTAGCAAGCTTTTTGTTTTGCTTTCCTGAAGACATGAAGTTTGAATAGAGTCTAAAGATTTTTTTTTTTTGGGGGGGGGGGGGGGGGGGGGGATTTGGTCTTAGCTTATGAGGCTGGAGCCTCATAAAATCACTGAAATGTGCGGAAAAAGGACAGGAGGGAGTCCATTCATAGCATATTTACAGCAGCTGCATTCCCAACAATTAGTGTAATTAGTTCCACTGTACTCCAATATGAAAACCACTTCAAAAGAATGATTAAAACCATTCAACCAGCACACAAGCACAGATACACTCACACATAGACACTATATTTAAAAAAAGGTGCCACAAAGCCCACAGATAGGGAACCACAAATATTCTTACATGCATGCACATTCATATCACACAGCAGACGCACATTTACCCAAGACCGCTGCATTTGTCGTGTGTAATTACAGCTCAGAGGTATAGAGCAGCTTTTGTTTCCAAATGTCACAGATTTTTATTGTAAGCGGTCACCGTCAGACCTGCTCTTTCTCCCGAGGACCCTCACAGCATTTCACTTGATTAGATTCAATTTAGAGAGAGTGCTGCAGGGCATTAATAACTGTACAAAGGCGTTGCAAACTATGCATGTCAGCATGCATGTGTGTTGGTGCGTGAAATGTACACTGAGTGTATGTACACTTTAAAAATTCCTTTTGTTCTTACAGACCAACCTTTAAAAAAAAAGAAAAACGGCACTCTTATCTTGCTATAAGCTTTCTAATTGGTTTGGGCTGTGGCTGTCTCACTGCAGAGAGCTATAAGACACTGCAAGAACATTATAAAATCTGTGTCTTCCTCTCAAAACCTCCTTTGTTTTTTCTATAACTGTCTGTCTTGTTGTAGTGCTGGCTTGTTGATCAAACAGCTGTAGTACAGCAGATTATTTTCAGAACACGCTGTAAAGCACCTGACCTCGTAAACTGCAATAGTGTCAGGGTCATAACAGCTCTGCAGGACAGCTGATGTTAGAGCCACTCAGTCAGTGCAGCACTCAATAAATTCTAATAATCTGAAACGTGCAGTAAACTGGAAATGAATACTGACCATTAAATATTATATCATGTAATCCACGTGCTGAGTCCCACCCAGTTTTATTTAAAGATTCATGAATAATTTTAGACTTCTACATAAGTTGCACTGCACCTGACATGAATAAACCCAAACATATCACAGTGATATTATCAGGGTTGTACTTGTACTTCTTACTGGGCTTATACTTCTTTTAACTTATGCTAAAAGTGAGTGGGGGTATAAAGTTTTGGTATAAAACAGAATATTCTGGCAGCCCCTACTGATCATAAAGTGATCTAGATGTGAACTTTGATGGTTCTCAAACACAACCTCGTATCTCCATCTTTAATTCACCAGCTATACTGTAAGTTTCTCAGACGTATAACATAATCACTGACCGAGACAATATCAACTGAAATTAATTAATCTGCATAATTCTTCTAAACATTTTTCTGTATTACTATAAAAACTGCTGGATGGCACAAAAAAGTGGCATTTCAACCAATATTGTCCCTATCAATGAATTTTCAAATTGTTGAATTTTCACTTGAGAATGACCTTTTTTTTAATGGCTTTTTCATGGAATGTTGCCCACTTCTCTGATACATTATTATTGCACATTAAACTCTCTACTTGATGTGGTCTTACTTCTTAAATTAAGCCAACCTCACAGGTTATTTGTCTCATAATTCATCTGTACATCTGTGCTGTTCCAAAATATAAAGCCTACAATAAAATGTAAACAAATATCTATTAGTTTCCGGGTCTAATGCTATTTATGGTTTTGGTGCTACTTTTTTTTTGCTCTTCTAGTTTAGTTATACTGACTCCAAATACTTTTAATTCAAGATGAATTCATTTTAATCATTTTTCTGTTTTGCATTTTATGTATAATTAGACACAAACAATGCATATGGTAATTAACAAAAAGGAGAAAAGGTAAATCCTCACGAAAAACAAGTTTCTGCAATAAACTTATTATTTCATGAGTGCTTCCCTTGCTGGCAGCTTCATGAGCAACACTGCTCATACAGCTGGTGCTGTTACTCCTAAATAAATATAGATTCTGTGTAGAGGTATTATACAGATATTTGTTTTGAATATTTTGTGCAATTGTGTTTTTTCAATGTACTTGGCTTATTTGGTTTTCTAGAAATCTTGAAGAACTTGCCATGGCTCCTCTGTGGATAATGTCTGTCACTGTCTTGTTTTTGTAATCCACACTTCCTCCATCATACCGAGATCTTGTTACTGAAGTTAGTTCTTTCAGACTGTGGGTGTACATTGTGGTTGATGTCGCCGTCTTGCTGCACGCGGAACGAATTTGGGACACCACCTTGTTGTTGTACTGCATGACAGATAACAAATGAGAAGCATCCACAACTTTTGCTCAGGTAAACATTTAACATAAACAACAGAATAACTATAATAAAATAATATATCCAAGAAACACTCAGAGCAACTGCTAGCACTTAATTTTAGAGCCATGCATTGCATGTCTTTTGATCTCAGGAAAACGGCACTAAGACCTTGACTGGTTTTGTTGTGGCTTGATGTTTTTGTTTCTACTTCGTGGAAATATCAGTAGCAGCTTGTTGATGACACCCACAGTAAAATACTACAGAGCTCTGAAGACTAAACCGAGATGTTGAAGCAAAAAAGGTGCCATATTACTGATAGTCAGACTTAAAAAAGACCTGCATTCAAGCTGAAGAGACTTCAAAGGTGACTGAGTTAGTCAAGTAAAAAGTGTGTGCATTTAAGGTAATGAGGATGTGAAGAAGGCACAGATGAGTCTTGTGATGACAAGATGGGGCTGATCTCTCCAACCTTCCATATATTAAAGAGGCTGAACTACTTTTGAAATGTGCAAATCAAAATGCAAACAGGGACCGAATCACAGCCCGATGTTATTGAACTGCTTGTGTAACAGAGCAAGTGATTAAAATGTATGTTTCAACTTGAGGTTTGAGCAACTGAACCTCAAATGTCAGGACGAAGGTTATATAAAGTGGACAGTATGCAAAACTCTCATCTGAATATGTTAAAAGCAGACATCCGCCAGAGAGCATAAGATCAGGGAATGTTTTTTTTTTTTTTTCCTCCCCACACTTCATAAAAACATGAAAGTGTTTCAGGTATTGTTTTGATTACTGAGGAATAGTTGAGCTTGGAGTGAATCCATACGGCGGCGCATCACTCAGACGATGAGACAGATATTCCACAAAACACAAAGAAGTTACAAGAATAATGCATATGCATGACCTGATGCAACATATGCATGTTTGATACTTGATACAAACAAGTTATCCTTTAAGACGTAATGATATATATTCTCAACATTGGTAAATATTATGGTAAAGTCTGTAAAATACAACTATTTTTCTAGCTTTTTCAGAAGTTGAGAACCCACAGGTGAGGCTTTTTTAATCAAAGCCTTTGGTCTGAGTGGGCTAAAGGGACATACTGCTAGATTTGATTGTACTGATTTTCCTGGCCTCTGGGCAGGCTTTGTTCTCTATTCACAACAGTGTGAAAATCAGCTTGCAGAGACTTTAAAGTTTCTATTAATACATTTGGAAATCCATCACAGAGAGTAAATGCAAAACAAATGTAAGATTGAATGTGAAACATGATGAAATTCATATCGTCCTTTCTGCAACATCTGTGTCACTCTACCATCTTCCAAAAATTTGATTTACTCCCAAAATTACTCATCAGCTAGATGTTTGCCAACTGACAACTGTGTCTTATACAGCTACTCATCGAATTTTCCTGAAACACATCCCTGCATTTAAATACACAGAAATCATTTACAGCTGCATGTGAATATTGAGGTTTTAAACAAGTCACTTTATGCTTTTCTGTTTTTTGGAGGTTTTCCACATTCTGACAGTTAATGATTTTTCCACAATGCAAGTTACAATGACCTTAGTCCACACCCATGGAGGTTATTCCTTTAAACAGAGGACAGTATTCCTAAACTGTATGAAATACAACATTAAATCTAAGACCAAACTTTACCTGGACTCGTCCTAATCACTATCATGGGGGTTTGTTTATCACACCTCAAACAGTAGACCAATCAGAGCAGGCTGGTTCTACTGGGAAGGCGGCTTAAAGAGATAGGAGCTTAGCAGTCGGATGCTGAGAAGAGGTGCTACAACAATGTGAAAAAACAACGTGTTTGTTGAATATTAAAGTATGTAAATGCACCCACAATCTTGAATTGGATTAAGTGGGTAGAGGAACTGGATGGATGGATGGATGGATGGATGAGTATATAAATGTTTTAGTAGCATCAAAATGAACCTTCAAAAATGTAAAGTACCAAATACAGGCTCTTTTAATCCCTACTGTTGGATTTCTTTTTAAATTTTCTTTATTTCTGTTATATTTTTCGGGTGTGACACGACGACCAAAACTATTTAAACTGTTGAACAGACAGAAAATGAACTTTTGCCAACATCATGATTCACTTTTAACAAAAAAATGCCATATATTTATGTGAAAACTTGCAGTCCTGAATGACAACACTTGACAAGAACACACTACGCCTTAAATCTGTTTATGTAACAATCTATTCCTGTAAAGACATGTTTAATGGGGAATATTGCATTCCTGTATCACTCTGTAAGCAACACTACAGTACACCACAGCAGACTGGTAAAGTCATTAGCCACAGTAGCTGCCATTAGATACTCTAAAAATAAGAATCTACATCTACTCCGGCATAGTAAAAACAACTCTTGTGTGTGCCCAAATCTGGATCATAAATATGGCAAAATTATATGAAACAACACGGATGGGTTTGAGATTTGTGGGGGAAACAAACCAGTAAGAAAGCTCTTCCTTTGATGAAGTAAAAAAGAAGAGAGAAGACTGTACTGTGCAGTCACATCATACACTGTATGAGAGAAAATGAGTGGAAATAATGAGAACGAGCTCTGACACTATATGATACCAGAACAAATATTTTGTGTAATGACATCAAAGGAAAAATTTCCCTTTCATAACAAGCATGACAAATTACTCATCATAATCAAAATCTCAGAAATGCTGCATGCAATATGAAACTCATTAGTTGAGGTTGAAGCAGCAGCTCTGCAGGATGAATAGCTATCGCAGTATTAGATGAAACGTCACTGATATTATTGAATTTCAGAACAAGAAAATAAAGATGTTAATCTACTGATGCATCTCTTAGATTCCGTCTTCTGTGACGACTTTGAAATCTGGGCCTAAAAAACTGGTCGTAATGCCAGGGTTCCTGACATTTAAAAGAAGATCTGTGCGGCTAATTAAAAAATCCAATGTGATTCATGTAAACTGTGTCATTTATAATCAAGCGTGCTTAAAAATATTAAAACTGCCCACAAGCCCAGACAAGATCTCCCAGGCAAGTGTGCCCATTTCTCTCGTCACAGACAAGCAGAAAAAAAGCTGAAAACCATTACTCTCATGCTCTCTGTCACCCGCTGTAGTCCTTAAATCACTCACTCGGCTCAAATTTGCTGTTGTCAACATTTCCACATTATCTGCTCGGCCAAGGAATTTACTGGATCCCCCTGCTGCGTTAGTGGGGTTGGCGAGAAATGGGAAGGCATGTAACCCTGAGCTAATAATGTCACTTTCATATTTGATGTTTTCTTTGCTCTTTTTTCCTTTTTACTCCGGTGGAAAGACAAAAGAGTTTTAAACATTAGCCAAAAAGTAAGACATTACAATAAAAAAAGAGAAGAATAAAAAAAGAGAAGGCTCTTGATTGGTATTCTAACTTCATGCTCTCTTCTCTATGCTCTGTATTGATCTCTGAGCTTTCCCTGTTTCCATTTAGCCTCTTCGCATATATAACACATCTCTGATTCATCCTCCTCCTCTCTTTTTCTCACTTCTCAATGACACTGAAAGGGGGCCATATAAGCAGCAGCAGGCGCCCAATCCGGCTATTGGTTTCATGTTATTGAAACCTGACCAAATAAAGAGGGGACAGCATCTGCCAATGACACCAAATGGAAAAGAAGTGCAGGGAACGGAGAGAGCATTACATAAAACAATGAAACTAATTCACTGAATTTGCATGATTCACTGCTTATCCAATCTGTGAATGACTACACTATCTTGGATAAAACAAAATGTGCTGGAACATTTCACTAATTACAACCTAGTGAGTGCAGTAAACAAAATCGCATTAATCATGGCCAGGGTGCAGCATCAATAAATCACCACAGTGGAGTAAAACAAAGGAAAGTGATCACACACAGACACTCACACTCGGTTTATTCTGTTCAAAGGGAGTAAAATTGGAATAATATTTCAAATGTGTTTAATGGATCCGCATAAAATGACATACTGTGTTTGTAAATGACTCAGAGGCCGTCCGTCATCAGCATCACATCAGTCACACACACTGACTCGCCTCTACCCTGCTCATTATATCAGCTGCAAGCTGTGCTTTCACACACAATATACAGAACACAAACTCTGCCTTTCACAGGTCCCATACTCATCTAAACTAAAATCAATGAGAATATCTTTGTAGTTTTTATTATATTACTAAAAACGTGTACTAAGTCAACTATACACCAACAAAAAGACATCAAAGGCGGATGCCTTTAATGTGTACATGCTCACTTTGAGTGACAGTGAATCATCATCAAACTTCACTCATTTCACCACAAGCTTCAGCTTTTCTCAGCTGAGTTTGCTTTTAAGATCCAAGTCTTTCCATCTAATCTTACATGTGCACAGATCCAAAAACCCAGTGAACATCACTTGCTCAGCATCAGCAACCTTGGGAAGCATCAAGCAGGTTTAGAGCTTGATGTTGCTTTCAGGAGAGGGCGAAGACCTAGCCCAAAGCTAAATTATACATATAAAAGCTAGCTGGGTTTTAATTAGTTCTGATTCACAATTATGGGATATAACTGACTGGCTGATATATTCCCAGATCTAATATCCAAAATATTTCCTGAGATGAGAGTAATTACGGACTGTTTTTGTTTTTTACTTGAAGGAGGTGTCCTCCCACCTTAATTTCCATCCATGCATCCATTGTATATGCCCATTTATTCCAATGCAGGGCTGCAGAAGGGGCTGGAGCCAATCCTAGCTGCTGTTAGGTGAAAGGCAGCATACAGTGGACAGGTCACCATTCATAGTCTAATTAAGCACTTCAACTGAGTTTCAAACTGTGTTTATTTTAGCTTTTTTTTTTTTTTTTTTTTTTTTAAAAGGCTTCACTTTGCAACTGATTTCAAAACATGCCCCTAAATACATGTGTTTACAACTGTGATGCCTATAATAATGCTATATAAATATTGCAACTCACTGTGGTCATAAAAAACGAAATCTCTTCAAGCTTCCCAGAAACCTCTCAGCAGCATATTCCACTGTTTTTGCTGTCCATTTGTAAACATATCGTGTTACAAACATTCACAACATAACCAGCATGTTTAAATTTTTACAACCCCAGTCTGGCATTTCTGTCCTGAATCATTTCTAAAGTCTTATTTGCAGAGGAACAAGCCAAGGAGCAAATCATCTACAGCAACAACAAACAACCTGGAGGCAGGTTTTGTCTGAGGGTTGGGACCTGGGATCTAAGCAGTATCATAATTTGTTTTAAATATGTCTGCTAGCGAGCTTGCAGACGGACAGATGAAATCAGGTCTGTGCTGGAGGACACATTTGAGAAAGTGAATCGACTGCACTCATCAGGAATTCAAGCTGATCTCATCTGTCGCTCTGCGTGGAGGCACTGATATTAAAAAGAATTGAAGGTGGGTGGAGTCAATATGACTCTGAGACATATCTGGCTTTTCCACTCGCATGCCTAATTCTTTTAAGACAGTCACATTCCCACAAAAGGGCACCAACACCCAGAGGAAATGTTGTGTTGAAACTGTACAGAAAACAGAGCGAGGGAGAGAAAAAGCCCCACATGCATGCTGGCTCCTGTTCTTAATTATAGTAAAGCACTAAAGTGCCTCATTCATTTCAGCAGGGTGGGGCACAGAAAAAAAAAAAGGAAAAGCAAAAGAAACGTTTATATAATTTTCACCTCAGTTTATTCAAGTGTGAGGCAGAAGGATTTAAGACACACAGTTAAGTATTCGAATAAAACACACACACATAGACTAGTGGTCACACTTATGCGAACTGTACACACAGTCATAAACACAAGAGAAAATTCAACTTCCCTCATTTCAATTCCAGCCCAGATGTTCTTGTGGTTGACCGAGTTGGGGGGGTGCACTGCATTTTTTAAAAACACACACCCATATTAATGCTGTCAGATAAACAGAAGAGAAGAGAAGAGAAGAGGAAGAGAAGAGAAGAGAAGAGAAGAGAAGAGAAGAGAAGAGAAGAGAAGAGAAGAGAAGAGAAGAGAAGAGAAGAGAAGAGACAAAACAACACAAGCACTTTCCTCTAGTTGATTTATGTGATTCTATTACATTAAACATTCTTTCCCCTGAGCAGGCTCAGCTCCCTAGCAACCATTGCTTGCAGCCCTAATGTGTCTGGCATGAAGCCAGGAAAAGCTGCCTGCCTTATTGATTGCCAGATTGAAAAGTTTGCATTTAATAGGTCCTGTAATACATGAAGGAATTATTCAGAGGGGCTCCCCGTCAAAAGCCCAAATTGGTCCTTTTGATTATCAAAAAACAACGGGGGCTTCGAAACAAATGAGCTTTCGGAGAGCTCCAAAGACTCTCTTTTGTGATCAAGATGAAATTATCCGTTGCTTAGGCCGCACAAAATTATCGCTGTCATGTGGAAGTTAACTTGGAGCTGTGTTTACTATGACATTTAAAGCCACATTGTTGCTTAATAGGAGGAGGACAAGTTTGGGACCATGTTGATCTCTTTGTGTGTGTGTGTGTGTGTGTGTTTTGACGGATTGTCCCTAAACTGCTTGCTGTCTGGTCCCTGCCTGCATCCTGACTAATGAAAGACTGCTGCTGGGTTTTGGGGGTCAATCCACTTATAGCACAGTCAATTTTGAGTGGAAGAAAAAAAAAAAAAGCTTCTCTGCAAGAACCCAAAATGTGCAAATACCACAGGGAGCAAATTTAATCAACTATCTCTGGGTGCAGAAATACAGCTGCCTTCAGACTACACAAACAAGTGAAATGCCCCTCTCCTAAAACAGGCTTAAAAGCTGTTACACCCAGGTGATGATACTCTATCTGCTATGACGGCCACTCTCATTTGTCACGCAGCTCGGTCCGACACAAACTCGATTGAGCAGCTGTGATCGGGGATCTCAGATGTTGTCAGTGACAGAGAGAAAGTGAAATACACAGAGTTGCTTTGGCTCAGCCTGTAATAGACAGCATTTTCAGCCTCACATATCCTTCTCCTGCAGAGTGAAATGGATGACATGTTTGACTCTAAATGCATCTTTAATGGGACAAGTTCCTATTTGAGTGAGTTCTGCTGGAAGGTTAGAGTAAAGGATGGAGAGGGAAAAAAAAAACATCTTATCAAGAGATTGGGAATTGGGTCAGGCAAGGAATTACATGCCATTCTAGATCAAAGTTGCCCTGTGTATTTCCTCAAAGAAGGGTCTCTCATTATCAACTCAGATTTATTTCTCAAGGCATATACTGTGTAATAGAAAATGTGATTTAATATGTTTTCAGTAAAAGAATGAAGAGAGGAAAGAGGGACAGAAGAGGAACAAAAGCATATTTCTGGAGGCTATTTGGGACAGGCATATATCCCAATGGTAAATCTGTAATGAGAAGGAGAAAGAAGAGGAGGGCATTTTGAGATGCTGGGGGTGGAGGGGGTGTTGTTGTCATTTGGTATGGCTCCATTATGAATTCCTGTCATTATATAAAAACTTCTCTTTCTCCCTGCATCTCTCCATCCCCCTATCATGAGATCTATATAGAGGAGGAAGGCTTTAAATAAACAGGCCGTACAGTTAAGCCAACTGGAACCCCTTTCAATAATTACATCCAGCACAAT
This sequence comes from Atherinomorus stipes, assembly GCA_023101725.1. NCBI lineage: Eukaryota > Metazoa > Chordata > Actinopteri > Atheriniformes > Atherinidae > Atherinomorus > Atherinomorus stipes. The sequence goes on along the minus strand of JALJCO010008534.1, from coordinate 1,105,373 downwards.
ACTCAATTTGCATTGCATTTATTTAGCCAGAGGATTTGACAGTGTGGCAAAGAAAACAGTGACATTAGCAGCAGATGATAACAACCAGAGCTGTGTGCTCCCAAAAAAGGGAGACATTTTAGTCTGCGGCTTAGAGGGACTCTTTACAGATAGCAATATGTCATTAAAATGTGTGCCATCTGTTCAGATTCCTTGTTTGTGTGTTGGAGGCACAAAGGCAAAACCCCAGAAATGCAATGTGTAGGATTTTTCTCCTGCACACTTTGCTGTGCAATTAGCTGTGATTACACATTCTAACAGCACAGCAGAAGAAAAAAAGAAGAGAACAAGCTATAACAATTGTTTTCCCTCCACATGCGGTAATGATCTTTGTTTGAAGTTCCCGAGCTCAGTCCGGCGTAGTTTCCACAAGACTGCCGCCTTTTTCAAGCGACGTTTAAACAGGCAGGTCATTTGTGATAAACTGCAGCCAGCTCGGCTTTAAACTCATTCATTCCAGATTGCAGAACATGACCTCTGATGTGGTAAACCTCCGTTCTCTGCTTTGCTAACAGAGCTGTAATCACTGTAATGCAGCACATAGTGTTTGGAGCTGCTTGTCTCACATTGCATGGGAAAGATAAGAACTTCAGTGGAGAATATCTACAAGCTATGATAACACTTTTATGAACTCTGGTCATTCATGTCAAAATACTTTTTATTTTTCTATGCAATGTGGTTTGAATAAAGACAAACAATGAGTCAAAAACAACAATGAAACTTATACTTATGTTTCTTTTATTAGTTCTGCCTTTTTTTAGATAGAGTTCAATGACACAGTGATATGAAATAAAATGGATAAAAAGAATCGTTTGGCTAATATATTTTCAGAACTTGGCGGTCTTTGTGATTACATACACCACAGGAGTGTCATGAGGCAGAGTTTGTGCCTGTCATCAAACACAGCTGCTGTTTCTCTCATTGAATTATTGTTTTTAGCAATATGAATCAAAATAGTATATCTATACCGGAACAAACCATCATAATTCTGTGACTACGCCATTGTTAAACTTAAATACTACATCCTGATGCACTAAATGAAGCACCAGCTCACCCTAAGTTATGGCTTGCAGGAAAATCAGGGGAAAAATAAGGCCGCCTGAATGCCTCTCGCTTTGCCGAGTGGTCCTCAGGCCACCACATAACAAGGAAACGGACTGACAGGTCGGAAGAGAGTACCAAACAGCATCAGTGATCTATTGTTTGCAGCGAGGGCCCTCCGTCCAACTCCTCCTGGCAGTCAATAGATCAAAGAAAGCAAAATATATTACACCATCTTCACCAGGATATTTTACAAACACAAATTACATCATTTGTAGGTCTTTGGCTTAATAAAAGCATTAAGAGCAGTTATGTGCCCAAGGAAGTATGTGTGACCGTGCAACACACACACTCACACACACATGCACACACACAGTTCCCACCAAAGGTCTGGAATCCATCAAAACCTTCATTGCAATTACCTTTTCAATGTGGGAAAAATGCATTACGTCTCTGTTTTGAAATGAACAATGTTATTCCTACAAGGCTAAAAGTGCACCATTTGTACCGTTCCCTCCTTTATATATTCTGCAGCCTGGCTCTTTGTCTGTTCCCGGCTCTGCCACGCAGATTATGAAAGATATTATGTGGATGTTGGGAAGCTGATCTGCAATCAGCGTCAAAAGCTATTTTTACCTCGGCACAGGTCTGACAAAGTATTTCATAAACACTGAATACTAAAGCTTTTTCTTCTTTTTTGTTCCCACACCTTCACAAAGGTATACTCACTGAGCTGAGTCTTGAGTCTGAGCCAAGTTTTGAGTCTGAGGTGGTTAAAAAAGCAGATCTGGTTTATTTACTTGCACATGTGGCTGTAAACTCAGGATAAATTAATAAAATGTGTGTTGGGTTTGCATATCAGAATGAATTGCTTTGACAGAAACAACAACAGAGAAGCAGTTATGAAAGGAATGTTTTTATCACCAACATCAATATCAAATGAAATGCGAGTCAACTTGTCCAAGATATAATGCAATAATCTGAATGATGTTCATGTGCTTTTATCAGAAATAGCTGTATCTGTGCTGATAATATCAAGGGCTGGAGGAATTAATTTAAGTACAAATTGTGTTAAAGCACCAATAAAGTAATGTACAAACACTCAATTATAAGGAAAAGTCATGGCCTGAAAATGTCAGTTGAATAAGCGGAGAAATACTTGGCCTACTTTCTGCAATATTTAAGTATCATTTTACTGCTGCAGCTGGTAATAATCTACAAACTGCTATTTGTTTCTTATTTTATCTAAGCTGAATAGGAGCAGATGTGTAAAGTTGCATAAAAGTGAAACACTCTTGCTAAAGTTCAAGGTTCAACTGGTGATTTCGGCTGTGGCCCGTTGTTGGCTTTACTTTTGAGTTGGCCCACAGTTGTAAAGTTACAACATCTGTTTAAACATGTCTAATAGTAACTTTTCTTGAGTAAACATAAGACAAACACTCCACATTTCCCAACATTTAAAAACTAAACTGAAGTATTGCAACATATTTGGTGAGAAAATATAAATACTGTAACAACACCCCCCTCTCTCAGACCAATTTTATAAGCAAGTATTTGACCTGTTTTATTTTTCCTTACAATGTAAACATTCAGAGATACAGTAGGAAACCATTAAATCATAACAAAAATAATAAAATATTATTCTGTTCTCATGCATGTTAATGGGGTGGAAAACTATTAAGAACACTTTTAGAAATAGCACAACCCAGTACGCTACCATTACGCCCTCAGTGATAAATATAAAGTAGGATTTATAGCTTGACATCATCAGCAAAAACAGCATTTGACGCACATTTGTTAAAGTACTTTTGGCAAAGATGTGCGATTATGTGACATTTCAAAAGAGTTTCTAACAAACTGGAACTTTTACATGAGCTGGAAGCAAAAAGAGTTTGTTTCAGATTCAGATGTGAGGATGAGGACCTATCTCTGTCTGTCTGTCTGTCTGTCTAAGGTGTCGACCACATCAGGCGCTGTCTGGTGCGTTGTGGTGCGCAGTGCCAAAATCGGTGCCGTGGAGCGATCGTTTTGGCTTTTGTTCTATTTTCTGCGCGAGCCACGGCCAAATTTGTCAAGCCAAGCAGGAAAATAAGCAAGAACAGGAGGCAAATCTATTAAAATAAACCCATTTTCAAAGTAAAAACATCCAGATGCGCTTTAAAACCCGATCTCTTTTAAAGAGATCTAATTATATGTCAGACATGTCTTCATCTTTATTATAAATGCAAAGTGGAAGGATTCACACACAGAAATATCGGCCTTCCCCTTGTAAATAGTGTGAAAGCAGAGCAGGAGATGTAGACATTGTGGAATTATCAGCTGCAGGCGGAAGTATGTAAGCAAGAAAACGAAGAAGTCACTATTACACCAATATGCCGAGTAGTAATAATCAATGTAATGTATGAATATTTATTTGAGTATAATCATTATTTTTCCAGTGTTGTAAAATTACTTACAAAAATTACTGTTTTTATATTTGTACTTTACTACTTTTATTTCTGACAACTTTTACTTTTACTTCACTACATCCCCCCCCCCCCCAAAACCCAAAAAATACTTTTGCTCTGTTACATTTACCTGAGCATCCTTATTACTCATTACAAAATAAGAAGGAACGTGATACCCAATGGACAATCTCTGTTTTCTTGTAGTGGGACTAGTAGCCAATGATGTTGGAGATTTAGACCACAAGACATTATCACTGGTTTACCCCATTGTGCAGTGGATGAAAGCAGCGACCAGCAGGTAAATTTCAAATTAATGGTCGCATTATTGTGTCCGGAGCCTTAGATATTTTTGTATATGGTTGGATTTATGTAAGGAGGTATTGGAGCTCCTTTACACTTTGCAAATTAAACAGAGCGTAAAAACTAAATCAAACAGGAATAAAGATAATATTATACTCAAATTTCTAATTGTGTTTTATTAACAGTACTTTTTACTTTTGATACTTAAGTACAGTAAATACTAACTACTTTTTAAATTTTACTCAAGTAATATTCAGGCAGGCAACTTTCACTTTTATTTGAGTAATTTTCCCGTAAGTTACTTTTACTTTGACTCAAGTATGACTTTTGGGTACTTTGTACAACACTGAATATTTCTGAACTTCATGCTTAAACATTACGTTTTTACCACTCTTATTACTTCTTGGAAAAAATTTACTTCTAAACAAGTCTTGCCTTCCAAAAATGGAATTTGCTCAGCAGATTATTTCTGCTTCTAAAAACTTCCTGAGAACAAACGAGCAGCTACAGATTTATTTCGACAGATTATACGTAGATGTTTGTGCTTAATTAACTGCTATTAAACATGTGAAGGAGGTAACTTATAATCAGCGTATCACTGTATCAGCCAAGTTCACTCATTCATTCACTTTCTGTACGTCTTATCCAGTTCAGGCTCGCGGGGATGCTGGAGCCTATCCCAGCAATTAACAGGCGATAGAGAGACGAACAACCATTCGCGCATTTATTCACTCCTAAGGAGAATTTAACCAATTATAAGAGCATGTCTTTGGATTGTGAGAGGAAGCCACACATACACAAGGAGAACATGCAAACTCCACACAGGAAGATCACTATTCACACTCCTCCCTAGCTGAGGTTCAAACTAGCGGCTTTCTTATTGTGAGGCTGTGGTGCACCAGCATGTAGCCCCACCTGAGCAAACATTTTCTAAAGTAAATTCACTTTTTTTTTAGCTTAGCATCAACATAGTTAAAAATTTAATTTACTTTAGAAAATGTTGGCTCAGGTGGGGTTCCAACTTAAGTTTTTTGTGTGATGATTAACACCTTAAGTATGCTTCACTGGACAAACATAACTCATACAGATTCTGAAGCGACGCTGCATTGAATAGAGAAATACAGGAAGCAACTGTCTCAAATCCAGCGTCAACTACAACGATTGCATCCCCTCCAACAGCATGCTGTTTCAAACAGTTCTTTGTTAATAACAGTTTTCTAAGATACATATTATTGACTCAAAAAGTCCAACTCGCATACTGACTAAAACAGTTTAAAACTGTAAAACTTCAAATGGTTATCTTTCTGTTTTATAACGTTGCTGCTTTCACAAAGCCTCTCAAAACCAAAACTTAATAAAGAAGAAGAAGAAGGAAAAAAACAGCTAAAACTGCTAAAAACACACACAAAATAATCAAAGGTTGGTTTTCATGGGGTTTAATAGGCACAACAGGGCATCCAGAGGGGGACGATTTTAAATGCATTCATAAAACAGATGGACTGGCATGCTCATAAAATATGCAGAGTTATTAGCCATACAATCTGTGATGTCTTGAGTGCTTACGGAGCAGCTTAGAATCATCCATATCTATCTATCTGAAGGGCGAATGTTGATCTGTCATACAAGAATCCTGTTGGGGGAAGGGGGGGGGGCACTCTGCACTGAAAAATTAGTGTCATCACTTTAATACTTTAAATGAGCATCATTTTTTGACAAAGACTAATATAAAAATATCTCGGGGGGGAAAAAAAAAAAAAAAAAAAAAAAAAAAAAAAAGAAATGCCTGCTGGTTGGGTAACACTTAAGTATGAGTCAGAGTAACAGGAACAGGCAGGGAGTTTGTTAGGGAAAAAGAGAGAGAGAAGGAAAGAAAGCAAATGTTCTTTAATCAATCCACAGTTACAGTTAAAACCTCATGGTCCATGTGATTTTACTGCTTTCTGTTACTAGATGATTGTAGGAAAGAAGGTAGACACATGATAAATAAATCCATCAAGGAATTTGTCTCAGAGGCGGATGAGCTGGTGTATTATGAAAGCACCTCACTCCCTGTCTGCCTATTTAAGATGCCTGGCAGAGGTCACATCAATAGCATCTCTGTTGCTTCAGACCTGACTAATGGAGAGAAGAGAGACACAACTGTTGTTTCAGACCTCCCTAATGGAGAGACAGAGCTCTTCATTTCCTCCGAGGCCATTCTCATTGTTTAACTATCCACCAGCTCTCAGCCCCCTCCTCCTTCGAAAAAAAAAAAGCATTATTCGACACAACAGAAATAAAATAACACAAATTATTGATGAATGCAGTTATCCAAAAAGCCAAATATGATTACGGTGTGCAGCCTAACAGGATATGGGTGGTCTGTCTTTCTCTCACAGTGAAATGCTTCACCCATTCAAATTCGAAGCATGCTCAAACATCTAATAGATTTTTCCACCCCGGCACACAATTTACTGCTTACAGATTTAGAATTCTCTGGCTTCCGGCCAGGCCACAGTCAGAGGGGAATTAATGATATGAGCGCTTCAGTGAGGAAAAACAGCTTGTGATTCTTTCTCCTACAGGTCTGAGCATAATGAAGTAGATACTGCCATAAACCCCCAAAACTGGGGGAAAAAAAAAAAAAACATACCAGAGAAGAAGGGGGAGGCTGAGAGAGGCACATAATCAATACAAACACTCCATTAAATTACTTCAAAGGGGATTTTGGACAGTTTCTAGAATTAGTTCTGCAGAAAAAGCAGAAGGGGAAGCAAATATGTTTGAGGGGCGGAAAGCAAACAAGTGCAAATCATATAATCTGCCACATACTCTGCATGGAGGAGTACAGTGGCAGTGTGTCTTACAAAAGCATGGCATTCTTTCTCTATCACAGTCACAACATAGCATTACTATTGAAACACCATGGTCTGTTGTCTCTATCTTTTCTGAGAAACTGCTCACTCCTACACATGTTGCAGTCGAAACATAAAACAGCTTCACATGTGATAGTGATTCAAAGTCCCAAATATTGTTCTGTATTGTCACCAGGACAAATCAAGCATAAGAAGACAGCATCAGTCTGTTTCCTTATCACAACCTCCTACCCGCATAAACATTCTGTGATGCTCTGAACAGTCTGAGAAGGGACAGAATCTCCCCTCCACATCAAATTGAAATGTTCCGACTGAAATATTGTCAGGATATCAACGCGGGTTTATGTGCCAAGTCTGGCATACAGATCAGATGTTGCATCAGAGAGAAATACAGTGGTTTTTATCCCTGAGCGAGCGAGGCTGCACAGCAATTGCAGCTACACTCCTTTCTGGGCTATTGTGCCTTCAAGCTTAATCAATATAATTGACAAAATGAGACTAAATTAAATATACTCAACAAAGGTCAGCATTTAGACTTAAAATCCGGTTAATGTAAACTTTTGCCTCATGATGCAATGGAGATTAGATGCACAAGTCTGTGTCTACTGGAATTATTTGCATTTCAATGCAACCATAGTGACATTTAAAAAAGAAAGTACATCCTGTTTTATTTCTCAGGGTTTATTTATCATTAAAATCATCTGCTCCCTATCATGTCTTAAAATTATGTAAATACAGCCTCAAGAGAACAGCACATAACATGACATATGACCTTTAGCTGCAATAACTCAAAGTTATTGTTTTCTTTATGAAGTCATCATGCTCTCACGTCATTATAGAGGAATTCTGGTCCACATTTCCGTACAACACCGCTTCAGTTCATTGGGCTTTACAGACATTCATTTATGTGCAGCTCTCTTTAAATCCTGTCTCAGTATTTCAATCAAGTAGAGGCTGGCCTTTGACTGGGCCATTGTTAAACCTCTATTCTTTTCTTTTACTGCACTAACATTCTGTTGTAAATTTGTTGGTATTCTTGGGATCATTGTTTTGCTGGATGAATCAGTTTCAGTCTAGTTTTAGGTGGACACAGCCTCATATTCAATGCCCTCCCCATTGCTGAGGTGGCATATCTGTGCCTGTTAGAGCAGAACAGGTGAGGAACATGTTATTTCTTAACAGTGTCTAGAAAATCTGGAAGGGCTTGCACGCATCTTGTCTGTTTGAACAGCGGTGGGAAACTTTAATTGTGGTTTTAAAAAAAAAAAGTGAATGCAAATTCCCAACATTCTCATCAACAGCAGCAGCACGGTAAATTTAGGTGAAAAGTTGTCAATCTGACTTTAAATTCTACGTATCCATGTTGCTGTCCAGCTGAACATGAAGCAACAGGTACTGATCAGGTTTGAAGCTACTTCTTTACCAACTTTTGACAAATCATTTCTATAAGATATCAATTTTTCATTCCAGTATGGACTGATTTCTGTCAGATAAAGCAGAGTTTACATTAATCCACAGATACACATGAGCGGTCTATTATGAAGAAACTACATCCTTATTCTCCTGTTTATCCACAGCAGCAACACAGCAGAGAAATGCAGAGACTTGAACAAAAAAAGATTGGGGGATACTCACTGAATTCAATCAAATCCCACCTCAGAAGACTCATATTAGACTCAAATGAATGTTTAAACAGAAAAATGTGGATCTACTTTGTAACTAGCAGAGTTAAAGTTCTGCATCCAGTGCACAGTTAGTAGTATGGAAGAGGGACACTGATTTAAGCTGACCTTAATTCAATTTAACAAATAGGTTGGTAATGAAGGTTGGGCTTTCATTAAAGGGTTAATGGTTCAAACCGTGATAGCCCTCGTTTATGTGTTTTAAATAGTTTTGAGCAAAAAAATGTACACTAAGTTGCTCCTGACGTAGCAAGGGGGGAAAAAATACAAGTTAATATAATGAATATAATCTAAAATATGTAGCATAAAATGCATTGAAGGCCAGTTATTTAAAATTATGTGGGGGGAAAAATTATAGTCATTCATTGCTAGCATAAAACTCACATCAGAGTTCACTTTGATGTAATTCTATTAAGGAGAATTTAATTTGAGACCTTGTTAGAGACTCTACTATAGATGGGGAAAGAGAGTAAAAGCACACTTTTAAGCTTTTCAACAGCAAGAACGTGTATTCCTTTGACTAATAAAGTAATTTCCATTGCATGTTTTCCAAGGAGGAACAAAATTATACCTCCTAAACTTTTGCATGGTGTACAATATAAATTTGTTAATTTAAATTACTTTGCTGTGTCAAGGACAGAGTCAAACCTTTCTGCATAGATATTTTTACTGCTCTCAGACAGCCCTGATCCTTGCAACGCTGAGGGATGAAGCAGCTTCAAACGATACCAGAGGTGAGAGCAGAAGTCATGAACGGCATCTAGGTTCTTTGAATGCTGAGTTAAATAATGTGACCTTACCCCCCCACCATTTCATCTTGCAATAGACTCACTGACCTCCACGCTGAGAGCCTGAATTTCAGAAAGGACAAAAAAAAAAAACTTATTTTAGCATTTTCTTTCTAGATCTCTCTTATTCCCCCAGTACAAGCCAAAAAACTGTATTAGCTGATACAGCTCTCAAACATTCGGCCTTGTAGTATACAGCCAGAAACCAATTTCGGCAGGCAGCAATGAAAAAAAAAAAAAACAGGTCAGTCCTCTGGGGAGAAATAGAGGGGGGTAGAATGTAAACTTCCCTGGCAAGCCATCCCTGGTGGATTGAACTGTAAAAAGAAGCTCTAAAGCTCACTAGAGTACAAGATAAACTGAGTGGACAGTTTGCATTACCTGATTAAGTGAATTACATTACAGATTACATAAGGAGTGCAAAATACAATACATCATTCTTAATGCACTTGTAGAACTGAGTTATATGCTTACTTTAGAACTTCTCAAAAGCTTATGCAAGGCATTCAATTAAATTGTGATATAATCAAATGTCCTTTGGCCATCAGATCTAATATGTAAGGGTTTTTACTACGATAATAAACACAACATATAACTACTAATTTGCTAGTTCTGGGAATATTATTAGCAGCAGCAGCTCTAGATTTAGCATGAGGATATTACAGCCGCACTGATCTCATCAAAGAGAGACAGTGCATTATAAGTCCTTATACACACACACACACACACACACACACACACAATATATATATATATATATATTTTAAGAGCTTAACGAAAAGACCCTGTTATTCCAGGTAGGCCACTAAAACATTGCACAGCCTGGCTGAGCTGCAATTTGAATTATGACACCAATCATTTCTCTGCCTCAAAGGTTTTAGAGAGCTGTGAATGGTGCAGCACTGCAGCGAAGGTCACTTGTTTCTAATTAATTACTTTACTTTATGCGGGTATGCATTTCTGAGGTCAGAATACAGAAGGGCTTTGTTCACTTAGCAAATCATTATGCCCCATGTACTACAGATGAAGAAAAAAAAAAACAACTGTCATGCTGCTGTTTAAGAGCTTGAATGTTTCACATGTTGCCTGTGAGACACAAATACATAAAAGGGTACTTCATTCACATTGGCTGCTTGCCAGGAAAAGTTAGGACACACACTCGGAAAAAAAAGAAAGAAAGAAAAAAAAAGCAGTTTCCCTCAATAACAATGGCACACTTTATTACTCTTTAGCTCACAATGGTTTTCTGTGCAGCTTTTGGTATTGCTGCAGTATCCTGTTATGGAGAACAATCCAATTCTTCTGACATAGCTACACATCAGCCCGAGAATAACAATCAGCAAATACATCATTCAAGTAATACAGCGAGCTGCCGCTTCAGGCTAAAACAATCCAAAAAAAAAAAAAAAAAAAAAAGAAAGCAAGGGAGAAAGCGGGGGTATAGCTGTATCATAAAAATCAGTTTAGTGAATGAGCCAACATATTACACAGAATTACAGACATTCAGCTACAAGATGCTTTAAGGCTACTTTTCTATCTGATCTGCTGCTGCTGCAGTATGAATATTTCATTTCAGTAGTCAGCAGCATTGCAGTGGCATATTTCATATTTCTATGCAAAACCTTGCACACAGCAACGCTCATTTTCCTTGATGAATAAGTGATCTCTCTCTAAAACTCTGCCCCTCTCCTTTTGTTAGACAGTCAACAACAGACACACGCCAAAGACGTCGCGAACAAACAAACAAATGGATAACTGAGTGCACGCCACTGATTGTCTGTGTGTCACACGTGTATGTGTGTGTCAAAGTGTGTGTGTGTGTCTCTGGTGCCCTGCCAGAGTCTAAACCCGTTCTGCTGAGTGGGCAGATTCTCTGGCGGAGTGTCCCATCGGAGTGACAAGTGCATTTAGAAACAGCCTGATGGAGTCATTAGCGGCAACGCCGCTCATTAGCAACATACGCGCATACACACACACATACATAGTGCATTCACACACACAGCCTCCCGGCAACAATAGCGTTATCATCAGGTTATTGCACTGACAACAGTCAAATCTATAAAATCTGGACGATGGCGCACATTTATAGAAAGCCAAGATATGGAACATAACACCATTCAAGAAGCAGACTGACATATCTATTTATGCAAGCAAGCAATCATACACATACACACACACACATCCCTGTAGGCACATTCACGCTATATTGATTACTGGAATAACAACAAAGCATTCATTATTGATCTCCTTGTCCTTTTTGCGTATGAGATTCATGCAGTGTCGAGTAATCAAGGGCATTACAGCATCACACAGAAACAAACAACTGCTTCTCTTTGCAGAGGATCCGGAGCATAAAACACTACAAGAGCCATCAATAAATCAACATTTTCTTCAGAACAAGTCAAGCATCTTCAAGCATGTAGCATATCCACTTCCGTGTAGACTTCAGGAACAAGGTGCTTATTAAAAATGAATTAATGGGAGATCATGAAGCTAAAATTCTGGCTAAAGTCTGCAGGGTACAAACTTGTGACCTGACAAGCGGTAGTGCAATTACGATGGTATTTTTAGCTTGTTTGATATGCTATATTACACCACTTTAATCAGCATAAGGTATTACATCACAGCCATGTGAGAGGCAAATATGTGGGAAACAGCTTCAAAGAGAACATAATGTTCTTTTTGATTATTAGACTCAAATGCCAGAGTTTCCTATTTGCATTAGATGAGTCATCCGCAGAGACATCCAGCTTTATGTTGGGCTTGATTCATGAGTGAAGCTGTAGTGAGAACCCAAGAGCCCGCTTCAAGAATCAAGCATTCAATGACGCTTAATGGCTCAGCGTACATGATGAATACACCAGACAACCATTCAGACGCACACAGCAGTGATCCACAAAGCTGCTGAGCTACACAGCCAATTATGACCTGAACTGATGGATAAAAAGGTAACAGAGGTGCTTTAGACTGCAGTTTGATGTGACTTAGTTATTTAACAACACCGCAAGCTGAATTGTGTGATTGTTTTTTTCATTCAACTGAGTCTCTCTTGTCACAGTCTGAAAACAGAGCTGTTACAATAGAAGATAGTAATATGTTGGCAAACAGACTGCCATTACCTCCAGCCTCCCTCTATTAGTGTGCTTCTCAGCTCATTATATCAGGAGTAATTCAAGCTACAAACTGATGAATTACTCCAGTCGAGACAACACTTGTTAAACCAAGCAAAGGACTATAAACATAGGGTGATTTATGGTGAGCACAGGACACAAATACATAAACATTCACCACGGCAGCCCCGAGATAATGGAAACACTGCAGTAACCTTCTGGGATGGAGAGAAATTTAAGTTGCTGGTGCTCACCTAGCTGCGCCCGCTCCCTCTGGACATCCTTGAAGTTGAGTCCGCTGGTCAGGGTGCTCTCCCTGTAGCGGTGAAGAGCCTCGCGCCTCCCGTTGGTCCCCAGCTCCCGGAGCACAGAGGGCTTGAGAGGTTCTACCTTCAAACCATTGGCCCATCCTGAGAAGTCTGGTACCGTCCACTTCACCAGGTCCTCAAGCCGTACAATCACCTTCTCAGACACCGCAATAACCTCATGCTGAAAAGAGGCAGGGAAGAATCAGAACAGAACAGGTGTTATTAGTGAAATTTGAACTCTTAAAGTCCTCTGAGTAGAATTAAATAGCTACAATATTTTAAGTATATAGCTGTAATTATGTATATAATAGCCTTTCAGAGCCTTTCAATCAATATGAAAATCATCAGGGTCAAAATTGTGAAATAAGTGGGACTTAAATCAGCACATCAAACAGCAAAGGAAGCAAGACAAAGAAAAAGCCATCATTATTTATCAGTTAAATTGGTATGTGCGTCAAGTAGCATCACGGCTGTGGATGCACATTAATGTAAGTAAATTACGGCATCATGAATATGGATGATGGAGGTGATTGCCGAATTGAATTCATGCCAGGAGTTAAATCAATGTCAATGAGGACGTAGGTGTTTCAGACTTTTTGATAAGCGTTTAGGAAGTGGGGCTCTTGATATTCACCATGAATGCTGAGATTTTATGCTTTTCAAGTCACACTCGGTGGCTTTGATTACACTTTCAAAGTGTAGTGGAGAAGATGAAATGAAATTTGTTACACTGGGAGTCTAATGAATAAACAGCAAAAAGCTGTGAACTGGCAGCCTCCGAATCGCAGAAAAACCGAAAATGTAAATCTGAGGCAGTGAAGTACACTGAGGTATGACTTTATAGGTTATACTTTAGCTTGTTGCCTTCACTAGTGTATCTGTGCAAGTGTTTTATTTAGTCTTTTCATCATACTGATGTTGATTCAGCTCCTTTTAATAACTCTGATACTCAAAAACTTCAAGTCCAGCAGAGTGGGAAGGAAGCAGAGATGGTAAAATGTGTTTCCATTTGAAGGGCTAATGGCTGAAGCGCTTGTTACTAACAGAATGGAGTGCTGTGGTGTAAGATGGCTATTACAGAAACAGGGAAATCTGGAGGACAGATGTGTACAGGCAGAAAACACACCAAATAGGTCTCTGATGTTTACCTAGGTTATCTACAATCTAGCTGGCATCTGTCTGGCTGTATGCATTTCCCCTCAAACAGCTTGTAATATTACTGACATTAAAACAACACTCATTACATTATATTTACGTGTGTAAGTGGAAGATGTAGACACAATAAAGCTGCAATAAAACAATCGTAAAATTCAAAACAACTCTGCTGCAAACCCCTCCTATGTGAAGCATATGTCGTGATTTTTTTGCATTTCTCACATTTTGATTGAACATATCAAAGTGATTATCATTTTGCCACCATATTCCAAAATCAAACACAAGACTTTTAAGTGTTTAAGACTCTCTGAGTGCTCTGTCTATACAATTACTCATATTCAGCTCTCGCATCATCTGCAACTACAGGCATATCAAATCCCAAGCAGTTGGAGACAGTACTTCCTTATAAAGGAAAAGCCTGCGAGGGATAGCTTGATATAGCTGTGCCTCCCTCACTAAGTAGAAACATCAAACATGGGTTTTTTGGTCTTCTTATAATGAGCTGTCTTCAGCTGTCAAGTGGTGGCGGGTGGTTGTAACCGGCTTTCCATGCAATGAAAAACTGACTGCTGTTTCTGCCTTCACAAAAGCAGGCCATTTGAATAATGCAGAGAAACAGTAAATAGCATTCAGCCTCCAGCCAAAAACCACATTGCACTCTATCTGTGCAGCATTATCTACTGTACTTTGATGCAATCTGTTGACAGCACATAGAGAAACAAAATATTTCGGCAGGGTCCATTCAAAGCAAAACTAATGCACTGAATGTTCTGCAGTTGTTGTACACAGTCAAAGAGCAATCTGTCAAGGATTTCAATAGCACACAGAGCGTACAGAGCAGCATCAAACCTTTAAAAAAAGCCATTCCCTTTACATTAATCAGCTGAATGACACACTGCCTTGTGAGAGTGTCAACAGATCCTGTTTGGGGACTTGTTTGGCTTGAGAGCAAAACACAACAGGTGAGTACAATTCAGCAGCTGTCAACACAGTCTGGAATATAATCAGTCTATGAAGGGAGCTGCAGCCCTGAAAACAGGCTACAGCCATTTACTTGGCCATGCGACAATCCATTTCTTGCGTTTCTTTACCAGCCGACTTTGCAATGCTTAAGGTCTGTGATGTGTAGCAGAAGATGGAGTCGTGGTTTGTGGTTTGCACAAGTCATGATATTCTGTTGAGAAATATGCAAATACTGGAAAATCAGGAGGAGGGTTTCTGAGAAGCAGCCAAGCCAGTCAGTTATTGAGAAACAATCAGAACAACATAATTGCAGCAACCTGTCTCCTATGACAGAAAAACACTGATGCAGTTCCCCAGCCAGTGATTGGTTCTTGTATAACTGCACCAATATTTTTTAGTTTAGAGTCTGAGTGGACAAACAGCTTATCACGACTCTAAAAGATATCCAGAGCAAACAGTTCAAAACTCAAAAGAACAGGACTAAAATGGTGAGAACAGCAAATATTTAGATTTGAGAAACTGAAAAGGGCGAGATAAATCCTTCAAGTCATGAGTTAGTCTATCAGAAATGATAGCTGACTGTAGAAGGGAGTTCTAGCTCATTTTTCTCACTTCGCCTGGGTTTTAGACTTTTTTAGGTATCAACCTGGAAACTGTGTGGACTAATTTACAAAATGATAAACAATTACAGACTAAATGATGACTGAAATAATCATCAGCAACTTAAGTGGTATGCTGTTGACTAATGTTCTGCTGGATTTATTAACTGAGTAATTATCTTGGCTTTAGACATACTGTAACTCGACTAAGATGAATCATCCCAGCAGCATTCAGCAGCACAGCAGGGGTCTGCGATTCACTCCCTGGATTTTGGGCTTCAAAGATGCACTTTAGAAACTCGGGGCCTTGCTCCTGTGTAAATGCCGCCCGTCCACACTGTGCTGTCATTCTGAGTTAGGCAGTTGATAGTTTAGCAAAGCGGCGTACACAGCCAGCGGGCCACTTGATAATATAGGTCAGAGGACTGCAAGCCCACAGCCAAGAGGTGACACTCCACATCAGCAACATACCAAACAGCCGGGTGTCATTTCAGCGACTCTTCCTACACGGATACATTAACGGCATTTATACACTCCCCATTCTACTCTACGTATCTTAATGTGTTTAGATGATTTTTGGCCTCGGGTGCATCAATAAACACGTACACAGATTAACTGCTGCCTTTATGCTTGAGTTGAAATGCAAGGTAACACATTAACAGCGAAATGTTGCATCCCGTCTCCATCCTACTATCAATATTTCATGTTATTACGGCAGCAGCATGATATCTCCAAAAACATTACCGTGTGAATTTATTGCTTTGGCTGCATATAATGGACTTAAAGTGAAAAAATAAAAAAACAGAGCAGACTTCTGCTACAAAACTGTAGATAAGTCCGTTCCAGCGACGCCTGAGTCCAGGAATCTCATTGTAATTAAACTCACTAAAATCCATATCATTCAATTTACATGGGTGGGTTGAACTGGTGACAAAACAGCACAAAAGGGATGTTTCCAATTCTATATGTGGTGATCCAATTAGAAACAATGCACTCTGAAATATTCCATATCGCTGCGCGTAATTCCCCAGCGAGAAATCCGCAACACTCTGCGTGAACATTCCTGACTGTCAGCGTTCTGCTGCGGACCGTCTCATCGCTCAGACAGGACTTTCAGCTTGGGAGTCAAGGGGTGCTTGCTCCCAGTGGGTGGGTGTCTTCCTATATACTGTGGGTGCATACACACACAGGGCTCCTGTCATGCTGGGAAGGTTTCAGCCTGCTGCCTCAGAGAGGTCAACACTGGAATTCCTAAGGCCAAAGGAGATTAGTAATTGAGTAATGGACATGGTGACATGGACAATGAGGAGACAGAGGAGAAGAAGTAGAGAGAAGGAAAGAGGGAGAGAGAACCAGGGTATGAAACACAATATGAGTTCATTATCTATCTCCCCTCCCCATGACTGACCTTGGCTTCAGTGTCCCAAAACAAACTTATCTGGGAATTTAAAAGGAGCTCAGGGGAGTAAGCCAGGGGACAATTGAATTAGAATATGTTTTGTTGAGACTGCCGTGAGACGACAAAGAGTTCAAGGTGCAGCATTTAAAAGGTGAGAATTATTGTACATAACACTCCACCGTTTAATTCGTACAGTTTATTCATATATGCAGAAAAGTTGCTGTCATACCGACGGGGCGCTGAACTCATCTTTTATTCGCTGATTCCATTAAGAGATTGCTGTTACACAAGCTGGGGTGATATATGAACTTAGCATTCTTTTGCAGCTATAATGACAGAGAGAAATAGTGAGATAAGAAGAGTTTTCAAAGCCTTTCTGAAAGTGGGTGAGGCATCCATCATGTAAGGTGACACCACAGAAAAAGCTGTGTCAGCCCCCTTGAATCACTGCAGCTTTGTATCCTTGTGTTTTAGCAGATGCACAAAAGGGGGGGGGGGGGGGAAAGAAAAAGACTAAATGCATGATGCTCCATCCAAGAATCCGCAGCTAGGAATTAAAAATGTTGGCTGGAGTATTAAGCAAGAGCTTCCCATCTGTGGCTGTGTTCTCCTTAAAGGTTATAATAATGATCCACTGTAGCTGGAGGCGCTGGAGTCATGCATCAAGGCAAATGTTTGCCTGTTCAAGTGGTTAGTCAATGACAAAGTGGAAGAAACCGAGCTAAAGAGCACCAAAAGTCTCCAGCGTGTTGACAAACAGGCGCTCCTGTAACATATCATTACTTAGGCAGCGAAGACACAAAACAGTTCGACGAAAAAGAATCTGAATGTTTGTGGGTTTTTTTTTATTGCCTTTGAAGTCCTGGGTATTACATTTTAAAGGTTTTAAATTACACTATCCTAAAAAGCTGGTAATAATTTACATGCTATTTCAGCAATGGTGAGGAATTCACTGGAGGGCAGTGTTCAGAGTTAATGACTTGTTCTGCGGCAGGAGGAGGCATACACGCGTGCACGCGCACACTAAAAGCCCCGACTCACAGCCCCTCCACCCCCATCGCGCCACCTCCAAATTCCTGCCATTGTTGTGTGAATGGGGAGATTTGGTGTAATGCAAAGACTGGCCAAGACATGAGAACAGTATGGACGTAGTAAAAATAAATAAATAAATAAAAAAGATCTCTGTAAAAATGTGCCGTATCACATTTACACTTGAGTCATTCAACACGAACGACCTTATCCATCAAAAATGCTGGTTGCATACTGTATCTAAGCCACTTATACTTAACTCAACCAGCATCCCAGATGCCTGAATTACCCATTCAGGGTTTTTCCCTTAGGAAAAATCAAAGAAGCAGCAAATGAATACAATCTAATTTCCCTACAAGCTGGCTTTCCAAGCACTGAAACACATGCATGGACTTCTGCCATGTACTGAAGAAATGGCTCTGGATGCATGCCAAAGTGTTTTCCACAGCAATCAATACTGGCCTACTGCTGCAGTCCCCTGCCTGTCAGAGTGTCTGTGTGTATGTGCCAAAGCCTTGTCAGCTAGAGGGACAGAATAGAGGAGAGGAGAGGTCAGATGAAATCAGAGGTGATGATAATAGCACATTAATATAACATGATCCAGGAATATTCTCAGTGGTTGTGAATTCCCATTAAGAGTGCCTCGCTGTAGTTGCAGTAAAGTGGGATATATATACAGTGGAAGATAAGAATAAGTAATTAAGCGCCTGAAGCGGAGTATACAATAAGTGGGTGTCGTGTGTGGTGAGCTGTTATCTACAACAGCTTTCCACTGAAATGGGGACTCCAAAAACAGAAAGTATTACAACTGGTGAGCAGCACCAGCAGGACAGACCGGCCATTTGGACTGAGAAGAAATAATGTGTCACTCAATGAGTTTTAAAACACATGTGACTGTTTAGTCAGTGGCAGTTTGCAGGCAGACAAATAGAGCAGAGGCCCTGATAGAGGGGTTTGTCATAATGGGTGAGCAACCCGACACAAAGCCTGTTTAAACAGCAAGCTGAGCTCAACTGGTGGTGGTAAACAGTGCTTGTCCGACTGAGATACAATGAAAAATAGAGCTTCCTCCACATATGGACTTAATAATTAACTCTGTATAAATAGATTCATAAATTTACCCTGATCTGTTTATCATCTAATCAGCAAACACAGGCGCCGAGAGTTGCATTTATTTAGCGGATCATTATTTTTATTTCCAGCCAAAGCTGACTGGCTCTAAAGCTGGCTGCATTTAAAAGGAATTGACCTCCAACCCTGTGACAGAAGAAAAACAAGCACAGTAGGTCATGGGTTGGTTCCTCTTGTCACTGCACAGCACAGCAAAACAGTGCAAACACACTGCAGGAGAGGCTGAAAGCAAACAAATACCTGAGAAATAACCAGGAAATTACATCATACCTCAGCGCTGAGAACACAAGTAAATCAGTAATCCATTGCTAGTAGGCTGGTTCAATATATAAGGCTCTTCTGATGCTTTGAAAAAGTCATGCCTTTTGGTATTTGGGGGATATTGGCTTCAGGTTTAAGTTAATAGCCATCTTCAAGATACAAGGAAGAGAGAGAGAGAGGGGGAGGGGGGGGGGGAGAAAACAGCCATGCTCCAGCTGTTTACATACCACAAGTCAAATATGGTTTCTGTTTTATGTTGTGTAAAAAATATTCAATATTAAATCTAACATGATCTGTGAATAAATGTCATAAACTCTAATCATACAAAGTTGTGGTTTTTACCTCAGGAGGCTGCATGTGCTCATTTAGCACAGAACTCTAGAGAAAATATTGCACTTCCTGAGAGCTGTAAGGTATCAAGCTCATATCTGTATAAGTCACAAGGCCAATTCCAACTCCTGATTCTCAGCCAGTCAATTACGGATTTACAGTTCAGTGTTGCTCCACAGCCATTAGTCTGTCTTCACACACTAACAGCCCTGAAGAAAAGTGGTTTATAAATTCCACTTCTCAGTGTGGCTAAAAATGAACTCTTTAATGTTTACCTTTTCACACATATAACACTCTGGTGCAGAATTTAGCAGCTGATGAAATGTAATGTTACAGCTTTGCTATTTTTTTTTCTTTTCTTTTTTTTGTGGGGCTGGTTTACCCATTCGGTTTGTTTTTTGGATTATGGCATGCATCTGTATGCACTCCTAGCTGACTCATGCAGTGAAGATTAGTGTTATGGGGCAAAGTCAGCACGAATCTGAATGGACTCGGTGAAGGTCATTAACTGGCTTGAAGTTGTTAGGGCAATTTTGACTGTGTAATATACAGTAAGTAGTCCGATTTGCTGAGAGCAAAACGTTTGACATGCCCTTTAATTGAGGTCAGCCTGCAGGCACCTACACAGCAATTTAACTTATCATCCCCAAATTATATAATTCAAGTGTCTGGCCTCATCCTATGATCTTTGCAACTTCAAAGAAACAGTGTTTTACAAAACTATTGCTTAAAAAAACTTTTTTTAAATATTTTGTTCTACACTGCAAATGCATCTGTTCTCTGAGCGTATTTCACAATATGAGATGAATATGTGTGATTTTATTTGCTCTGGCACCGCAGACGTTCTGGTAGTTGAATATAATATTTTCCAGATAAACTCAATGAACTGGAATGTAAGCACTTTGCAATGCAAATAAGTCTTTGGGAAAGGGGCGGAGCTGACATGTCGTTGCGCGAGTGTGGTCTTAGAATCGGTAATGCATGCACTCAAAGTAATTACTAAATAATTGCAGCGTGTTAAATACTAAAGCCAGGGGGGTTCTGCAGATGATATCCGTTCATAGAAGAATTCACAAGGATGATATAGCTTGTCTAAGCGGCCATCCATAAATAGCCACCTTTCTCATGAAAGGGAAATGTGATAGCCACTCTATTACTCAAGAGGAAAGAATGTAAGTAAACCATCAGCGGAAGAGTCAAGTACAAACACGGCTTTGTCCTTCCCTATAAACAATATAACAGCAACAGAATTATCTCCACGCAGCCGCGAGTGATCAAAAGCAGAGTAGTAGTCATTAAAGTGCAGTTGTCATATCAGAGATAAAACAACACATTGCTTGTTTAATAGCCAACAAGGAAACCTAAAAAAAACAACAACAAAAACTCTCCATAATCAGAGTAATGCCGTCCAGAGCAAACCGTTGAAACCGGATCACAAGCGCCACATATGGCCACAGTCAATCATAACTATTGCTTTTCTGTGCCAACAACAGCGTAATGCAACACAGGGGCGTTTTAAGCGCTGCCTCAAATGTGAGCTGACAATATCGCATTGTTGAGGATGGAAATGTTCACAGGGAAAATTATGCAAAGCGTGGAGAGTAGTTAAGACGTGTCAGCGCTGGCTTTGCTCCGCCACGCTTTTATGACTCGCTTTTAGCCTATTTCAACATCAGGCTGCATTACAAAATATCTAATAACTATCGCAGCGACCGATCTGAGCCAGTTTGATCCCGTGCATTCATTACCGTTTCGCAATTTCCGCCCATATGTCAGTATTTGACACGCTTTTACCAAGAAATGAAATGACAGAGCCCAGGCGCAGGATTCTTGCGGAGCCCCCCCTCCTTTATAACACAATTAACCCCATAGAGCGCAGCGGCAACCTTATTGAGCGCAGCTGGACAAGTGCACATTCAGCAGTTGACACCACAATAGACAAACAGGCTAAAGTAAAACTAGAGAACAAATTCCGCTGTAGGTCAATTCTTGTGCTGCTCAATACATCAATGTCAGTATAAATGCACGCGCTTATGAATGCCTCTTGTCATCGGAGACATCCACTGCCAACTCTTAATGCAGTAAAATTGCTGTTGAATAAAATCCTCTCGTGCAAGAGCTTTAATAAGAAAAAGATAAGTATATACCACTGGTTCATAATTATTTATCAGGCGGTAAATAGTCCTACCTCTCCATGAGTGACTGTCCGTCCCTGGGGGGTATCCTCGGGTAGAAAATAAAGTTTGGAGCTTGATAAAAGTTGCTTGCTTGTTCTTTCTTCCCAGAGAAGCTGAAGCTCCGCTATGCAAATAGGATCCTCGGGTTTACATCTGACGAAGAAAAAGTCTCCGAGAGCAAGAATTCTCGGTTTGCCGTCCCGGTTAAATTTAAAGGCTTTATAGAATATATATGGTCCATGTAAACCGCAAGACGAGCCCACCCACTGTAGAGGAGAAAAAGACAAATAAATGACATTAATGACTGGCTTATCGACTCATTTGCGAAACAAATGCTGGCACACACCTTTAAAAACACATCTTCTTCACTACGTACGGCTGGAAAATCTCACATAAGAGATATCTCAGTTTGCTCATAATTTTGTGTAATCTAACCGAACTATTTTTAGATATTCAACACATGAAACGGATGTATTCAAACCAAAATGCAATATGTCAAAGTTTTTACGGATTTATTGCATGTTTACGGAAGGCGGCGATTAGAGCAAAATAAAATAAATCGACGGATGATAACAAACGTTACCTTCAGTGAGTTCGGCTCCATCTCGACGTTATGAATTGATTAAACTCAACACGCTCTCCAAACTTGCTGGCTTGAATGGATTGCCGAAGGTCCTGCAAGGGACGTATATCTGTAGAGTTCAAAATAACGCGTTTAAGGCTTCAATGGCACACAGAAAAATGTGTTTTATATTAAAGAATATTGAAAAAAGTATTTGTAGCCGACGTACTAAAAAAAAATTAAAGAATATTCTGGTACTGACTTTCCTAGCCTGATTTTATTGAGTATAATAGTGCATTTACGCTAAATATTTGACAAAACTATAATAATACAAACGATTGTAAAAAATCGGTGATAAATAGTTATACAAAACGGTAGAAAATATGTTGTGGCATAATAATATCCTTTTAAAAGTTTAGTTTGTGCTATTGATCTGCATTACGGGGCATTTTGAAAACTATGTATCTTCCAGGACTTCTGTAAAAGACGTTCAGTATGAAAGCACATTTCTCACAGTAATGACACTGAGGCGCTTGCTGTGGATGCCTTCAAGAAACAATGTTACATGAAAGTTAATAGGGCTATCAAATGATTCCTCAAAAGGAAACGCGGAACCCGCAAGGTGCTTTGTTTTGAGCGGAACTCGCTCTGCGTTATGGCTTCAGCGCCCAGGTTGGCTTCAATGCTTTAAATAATGCCTTTTATATCGGCTATATATATTTATCTTTTTTAGTCAAGCATGAAAAAACAAAATTGGCCAAAAGAGAAATCGGGGCGTCACAAGACACTTCACGAAGCGGCGGTCCATTATGCAAACATAAATCATGTTTAAACACTAAGCTGACCTTGTGAAGACAGCTGGGTAAAGGCTATTTGACACGCATTAAAACATTTGCACGATTAAAGCGTCTGATGTAATAACGAATATTTATTGTTTTAAACTGCGCGGAATTACAGTTGTATTAGGAACCAATATTTACCAATGAATTGTTTATTGTAGTTGCACTATTTGTACCAGCTTACACAAACTTCACGGTTTCTATTTACACCCATTGTCCTTTTTAGTCTCCGCTGGCTGAATGTGCCAGCTGCGTTTTATCGGCTGTCTGGAATAATTCATCTTTTTTTTTTTTTAAGTACCCACTCTGTCCACAGCGCTGTGCTGTTTCTCCACTCTCACGCATTCTTTGCCCTGTATTTATCCACCACTCAGATCGCAGAGCATGCAACAACGACACAGGCCTACTTCTGACACAAGCTATTTCAAGTACAGTATTACGCAATGCGCCTTTTTTCCTGAAATGACTGGCAAAGCTTGCATGCACGTTGATTCACAGCCAGTAAAGTGTATTCATGCCTGTTAAACTGACATGTTTTCCTCCTCTAGTTAATGAATGACTGCCTGATATTAATCTTAAAGACATTTAGAGGAATTAGTGCTTAAACATAGTCATTTCAGCCAGTAATAGCCTCCATGGCTCCTTCCGTCAATTCAAAGAAGCAGCAGGACATTGTATATTAATACAGAAATAGCTGAGGCAATGCTCTGTGACACTAGGATATTTTAAGTGCCATTTTAGGACAGGGCATACAGTGGCTCACACAGAGGCTCATTGTCTCACATGCTGCTGCAGCAGAGTTGGGATTCCTACAGTGAATCCAGTATAAACCACAGCTCCTAGTGTTATCTTTCTTGATTTCTCTCACAGCCATTTCAGTGGCTAAATCGATGGGGTTGCATTGTTAATGGCAGCCACCATAATGAAGTCGCTGGTTAATCAATGGCACCACTCGAGCTCTTATCTGGCAATTGCAAGTGTTTTTTTTTTTTTTTTTTTTTGTTATACTTGTATGATCCCCGAGGGGAAATTAGGCTCTGCATTTCACCCATCTCTGTACTGAGTATCAGAGAGCAGAGGGCTGCTACTTAAAGCGCCCGGGGAGCATTTGGAGGGTTAAGGACCTTGCTCAGGGATCCACAGTGTTTAACCTAGGAGTCGTGTCGGGGACTCGAACCCGGGTCCTCCGCGCCAAAGCCCACGACGCTACCACTAGGCCACCCACTCCCCACTCCCACTCCTCCTGCTTGTCAACAGGCAGAGCCCTGGGCCACTGCAACATTATGATGCAGATATTGATGTGAATGAGGGCTCATGTTGAGAAACCTTTATTTAAAAACAAATAACAAGTGTGTGATGAAAAAGAGACTGGTATTGGGCAAATATGGTAATGTCAACATATTTGGGGCATTGAAAAACTCAGCACGTTGTCTACAAATGCATAATGCACAACCTGAAAATCATTTAATATCTCATATTTATGTCTACAAATCCATTTTGCTATTACGATTTCATTGAGAGTGGTTTTACTTGGTAAGTGACCATAAATGAAAGTAAGGGCCCCACACATTCTCTGCATTACTGTGTAGACAAATAAGCAGCTTTAAAAGATGCGTAAGCCACAGTAGATGGAGCTGCATGAGTGAACTCACAAATTAACTCTCTAAAAGGCCTTAATGTGGGCAATGAAGGGAAAAGCTCAACAAATATGTTTCAGGGAGATACATACCTACACACTGAATGTAACAGATACACACTGAAGGCCCGGCAAAGCGGTAAAGGCTTATTTTCTCTTGACACAGGTGTTCCACGTCCAACATAATGAGGTGCGCTTCAGCAGGGAGCCTCAGACGTGGTTGAAGAGTTATCTCAAAATGAAGTGCTCTACAGTTTTAGCCACAGAGTAGACATTTTTAAATGGCACGCAGGATTCAAACCATATGTTGACATGTCTTAGTAATGAATATTAATTTAATTCAGAGTGACTCAGAAACAAGATTCTGCTGCAGAGGGATTAATTCAATATGATGATGATGCCATCAAAAGGAAAACAGACACGATAAATCTAGTTTATGGACAAGAGTGGTGAAACTGAAGGGGAACAGAAACACATTTCACATGAATTAACATAAATAATAGTGGGAAAAAAATTACTTTCAAACAGCCAGAAGTCATTTAACATGCAGTTTAGCCTTTGCAGATTTATTTCCTCAGTTGCTCCTTCCAGACATCCTTTGAGCTAAGGTTGGACAAAAAAATTATAAGAGTGAGAGGTCAGTATTGACATCTGATATTACTGTATGTTGTTGCTCTGAAACAAAGTCACCTTTATCTCTGCTGAGTGATTCTGTTGCTTTAAGCTATTTGTTTTTAGCTTATTTTACACAGTTATACTATTTCTGTCTCTTCCAGATGGCAGTGAAAAGGTTCAGACGAACCCACTTTCCAGCAGGCTACTTATTTAACATCCAGGAGCAGAGGAGCAATGATAAAGTTAGCCAGTGAACATTTATTTAACAAGGGTCACCCCAAAAATAGACAATCAAATTTGAACAAATACTTAGAGCAGACTGATCTTTACCCGGTAAACCGCATATAATCAAGTGCAAGTGAATGCAGCATCTAATGTTATTATTTTATATAAACCCTGCCATGTTCTTCATATAAAGTAGGATTCTTACAGAATCATCTGGCCATCTGCCCTTTTGTGGATGATACTCATTTTAAATTGCTTACTTTTTTGAAGTTGATGTAACAGTCATAAAATTACCAGATGTGGTGAGAAAAATGCTAAAGAAGCACTAATAAAACTTATGATTCAGCTTAAAGCAAGTTTTTCTAGTTATCAATAATGTATAATGTTTATACAGCTGTGGTTAAAACCAGACGTTGCAAAATCATCCAAAATGAAACTTTCTTGATTTAGAAAATATCATTGACTGTTTGCTTTTACAAATTTTACTTTCAACATTAAATGACCGTTGAAGTTGAATTAATCAGTTCATTATTTCATAAAACCAAGCACCTTTTTAAAAAGGCCTCGTCTACATGTGCTACCCCCACCCCACCTATTGAAAATAGTCTAGACCCACCCCTGATGGTTGACCTTTTTGCAATAAAGAAGTAAATATTGCCCTCAAGAAATTTGGAGACCACAGTGAGTGCAAAGAGGAGAAGATATAAAAGGCTCACATTCACCATACTTGAAAGAATAATGATTCACAGTACCAGTGGTGTAAAATAAATGCATGAACTGACTCAGTTGCTGCTCTAGGGCAAGTCTACTTGTGCTTTTCCCGATCCATTAAACTGTGTGAACAATGATTTGGCAGTTGTGCTCTACTTGTCATTCATCCATAAACCTCTGCATGCTTTTCTGCCATGTATTTTTCATCACCTAAATATGCCTGCATACTTTCAGGACATCTGTGTTTACATTAAAGTTTTCTTTCTTTTCAGTAATGACTTTTAGAAGAGGTTGTTTAACATTTAACAGCATTTTTTTATGATGGAAGTGGAAGGTGGGGAATTCCATATTTTTCTTAAACATATTCCACTTTATACTTGCACATATTTTAGGTGAAATGCACCATTTAAACTTGGAATGGGTCACAAAACTTTGGAATATTTAACATATGTTCAGATTTTTTTTTTTTTTTTTTTTACATCTTTCACCAGTCGAGGTTATAATAGATGTGCATTGAAATTATTAGTGTGTTAATTTCTCAAACATAATGCATAGACAAAATAATAATAATAATAATAA
Organism: Atherinomorus stipes; assembly: GCA_023101725.1. Lineage (NCBI taxonomy): Eukaryota > Metazoa > Chordata > Actinopteri > Atheriniformes > Atherinidae > Atherinomorus > Atherinomorus stipes. The sequence goes on along the minus strand of JALJCO010008534.1, from coordinate 1,078,592 downwards.
TAATAATAATAATAATAATAATAATAATAATAATAATAATAATAATAATAATAACTTCTTCCACTCTTATAATTTAAGTTATCTACAAGGGCAATATAGTCATTGGCCCCTTTCTGAAAGCTACTTTTTGTTAAGCTAAATTCATCAGGTTGTAACTATCAGCAAATTAAGGTTTTAAACTTAAAGCTACTTGGCAGCATAAAGAGAACAAGTACAATCAGCTATACCTCATTTAGTTCAAATAAAGAATCAGGTTTATAAATAATGGGACATTAACACAATTCTCTTTACTTCTAGACCCTTAAAAGTGGGAGGCATGAATAGAAAGCGTTGTAATTATACACTCTTCACCTGATTTGGATGTAAATATGTTCAAAATAATCTGAAAGTTTGCAGTTAAAGCACAGTTTGTTTGTTTAACTTAAAATCCATTGTGGTGCTGTATAGAGCCCAAAACATGAGAATTGTGTCATTCTCCCAATATACAGTATATGGACCAGACTACACATGATATTTGTGATACAGTACATTAATAAAATTGGTTTGATAAAGCAGATTATAGCAGATGGTTTAAAGATTATTTATTTATTGGCCATGAATACCTTCACTTTGTTTTGTGCATGTGTATGTGTGTGTGTGTGTGTGTGTGTGTACGTGGGCACGTTTATGCTACATTATGGGGACCAATTGTTTTTTCAATTAGAATATTCTATTTAGTTAGAAACAGAAAATCCAGAAATGGTCTGTTTTACACTCAAATTTGTGTGGTTGAATTAATCCAGCAGAATACAAGAAAAGGATATTTATATATGTTAAAAGTATAAGCACAGCACCACAGAAACTGTCAGGGAAAATAAGCTCTTGTGATAATGTTGGATTCATGTGTGTGTGTCATATTCTCTGAAGCAGAGACGCTACATTAAAGGTGACTGTTCGGTTTTTACATCCTAGCTTATCAAAGTTGGAGGTTGCCCTCCTCAGGGGACTCTAACGCAGGCAGGTCGGCACAGCGAATGGATGTTGGACAGAAATTTAAATAATATCATTGGTTATCAAAAAGAAACCACATAAAGTGGCCTAAACATGTTTAATTAGGTGGACAGACAAATGTGGTTTTAAAGAGTTTAGCTTTTCTTTCTCTTTCACTGTCAGGCACAGTTATATTTGAATACCTCCCCCAAATGCTGATTGTATCTGAACATTTGAACACAGGAAGTTTAGCATGCTTTACAAAACCTTAGTTTGCATATTAACTGCTCACAGGTACATGCACAGCTAAGTTGTTGCTTGGTTAGGTAGACCCGAACATTTAATAAAACCACCATTGTTGTCCCTATAGTACACATGGCTGGAGGGGGGTTCTTGAGTTATTCAGTGTATGTCCAACACTGCAAACTGCAAGCTGAGAGAAATGCTCAAGATATTGTGCTGTTTCTAATTTTCCCTGTAGGAGATCATTGTTTACGTAAGTGCAGCTGAATTCACTGCCTAGATATCTTTGAATTACTTTAATAGTGCTTTTTATGTCGGGTGACCCTGCAGTTTTATGGAAAAATGTGTAATAGTCCTGCGGTAGAAAGCTATATATTCATGCTGACAAAGACTGCATCAGTTTTTTCCCCATGTATTTCAATAGAATGTGCGTTACAATTCACATTTGGAGCATTTTTGTATGTTTTGCTGAAGGGGCAGGACTCTGCAGTAATCCAGGATTCCTATGTAAACTGTTATTATAAGATCATTTTCAGTGTGAACCATGATCATTTCCTAACTTTAATCATATAATTTTTAATACTTCAGTTAACTAAGGGTAGCAGTTTGGTTAATTAACAGTAAAATCATGCTTCTGAACACATTTTAATATCTTTTCATGTACAGTAATACTTGAACTCTGTGTTATCCAGCAGAGTTGTTTTCCATAGAATAAAATTCAGACTTTGCATGGGCATAAAGAGATGTGGATGCCGCTTGACTAGTAAGCTGCTTTCCCATCGTAAATATGTGAATTACAGCAGATTTATGGGCTTCATTAGAAAATAGTTATCCACAACTTTTTATTCAAAATAAACAAAGAGGGAAAAGATGAAAAATAAAAAGGAAAGTGAAAGCATGTGAGTTACATTGAGTGCATAAATGCAAGAGTCAACCTCGAATCCCATAATCCAGATGTGTTTGTATGGTTATAATACAGCTTTTATATAAATTCAATCAGACTAACACATTATATATTTAAAAGTAGGGTTTCAGCTTGTCTAAACATTTAAATGAGATTGCTTTTAAGATATTATGATGTCCTGAAGTGCAACGTTTGTCTCTGAAATTTAGTTTGATGTAAAAAGAAAAGGAGGCAAGAGGAGAACACAGAAAACAGTTTGGATATTAAAAACAAATGGGGAATTAGAAATGAACACCATCATCTCGTATGAAAAATGGGAACAGGCATGTGTAGATGGACATAAACTAACCAATAGCCCAGTATGGAGAGAGTTTGAACGGAAGATTAGGATGAGATATTTCAGGACTCCTTCTATCATCTCAAAATTTAGGAACGTTTCTAACATGTGCTGGTGGGGTTGTGGCCTGATGGGAGATTTTACTCATATGTTTTGGGACTGTCCAAAAATATTGACATACAGTACTGGATTGAAATACAAAAAGAAATTAAACAAAGAATAGGGCTAACTACCCTTTGACCCAACCCATTATATTTTAGGAGTGATACCAGATGATCTTGGAGATAAAAAACAAAGGTACTTATTAAAAGTACCTCTTACTGTAGCCAAGAAGATAATCACAATCTCCTGGCTAAAGCCACAGCCACCATCATTGGACCAGTGGAGGGAGAGGGTTCTAAGTGTCTATCATATGGAAAGTATAACTGCAAGACTCCAGTTAAAAGTTGACATTTTTGCAGAGCAATGGCTCCCAATTACCTTCCAGCTTCCAAAGCTACAATAACAGAGATGAATGGGAAATGTCTAGTGTTGAAGGATTGGCATGTTCATCTTTATAACTACAGTATCAATTATTGAACTCTGCTTCTGCATGTTTCCTTTGTATTTGGGGGTTCAATGTATGGTTTCCGGGAGGGTGGGGGGAGACTAAGACGAATGAGTACCTGCAATGTGTCTAAATGTATGTGGTGTTATGACTGTGATTATGCCTTGAGAACGATAATAAAAACAATTTTGGAAAAAAAAAGAAAGAAAAGGAGGAAGATATCAATATTTAAAAAACTGTACCTCAGCACAGTATTTCAGAAAATGTTACCTTTTGTGATTTTTTTAAATCAAAATTTCCCAACTTTAATGATCAAGATCATTAAATAGTAAAAAGCACCTACAGCTCTATCTTTAATTAGTCATCTAATAAAACATGGGTGGTGGTCTGAATATTATTAGCCTTATCCTGCGGAATAAAGAAAGAATGGAGGGCACGTGCAGTATACAGACAGTCAAACATCCCATTTACTGGCAGTAAAAGTGTGATGTTACGACAAACATTTCTAATTATGCAGTCAGGGGATTATGAAAATCTGCAGATGACTAAAACAAGAAAGCCTCTCAGAAATGAGGGCAACATACCCTATCTCCTTCTCATTTCACATGCACACTTGCGTTACCCAGTGGATATCCATCTATCATGAGTGGAAAGTCCTGGGACATTAAAAATCCATCAAGTAAATTTGTCCAGAGGAGCATGTTTCAGTAGTAACTTTACACCTGTGTCTTTGTGCAGCTGTAATCACATGACAATGGCCCTCCGTCTGCAGCATGACTTTAGGAAAGGTAACAGGAGATCTGGGAGATGTTGCAGGGCTAATTTTAACCTCTTTGACTCATTATAACATGGTGTTGCATTTCTCTACACTTAATCACGTGTGAGAGGACAACACATCAAAGAGAAATACATTTACTTTATCGTGAGGTTCCCTTTTAGTTAGGAGCTGATTTTGATATGTTCATCTGAAAGCTATTTAGGAAGATTTCTGTGTATATTAGCAGGTGTCAGCCAGTGCACTGTTGGCTGAATATTAACTCACCGAGCTCATAAATATCTGTGATGCAGTAATATCTTTAGAACATCAAAGGAGCAACTGCATGCAGCGAACTGTGTGCATTGGTACTATTCACGGCGGAACAGATAGCCTCTTGAAAAAATAATACTCTGCTCTTGTTTTGTTCTTATCTGGTATCACTCTTGTTTATCTGAGGGCCATACCTCATCTTGATTTATGCATAATTTATGGTTTCTGCAGTCCATCTTTTCAATTTCAGTACTCAGCGCAGAGTACCCTCATTTCCAACAAACCAATTACTGCATCCATTCATGACTGCTGATCAGATCAGCTAATGCCATATATTTATATATGAGTAATAATGATTCATAAGGCAAACATTGGTTGGCCCAGTCTAAATGATTACCATGACAATGAACTAATTGCCTGAAAAACACAATTTCACCTTCACGAGTAACCATCAGAGCTAAATTGTTTGATAATGTCAAGTGAGTCATTTTATTAAGCGATGCACAAATGTAATCATGTGGCAGGACAACGTGAATTCAAGTGTATACAAGTGTTAACATCAGTATGGGTTTTAGATTATTACTGCAGTGGCAAATGTAAATTTACCTCATTGATGGAGAGTGCTCCGCTGAATCAGAAATGTGCAAACCACAAACAAAATAAGGCAGCTTCATTCCCCTTGTCATCTGCACACACATCAGGACACACATGCACACGCGTTTTATATCTCCCCCATCTGAAACCAGGATTACAACCATGAATAATGTATTTATGTAAATGTCTGATGGGCATAACTATAAAAGATGAGAGTGATTGAAAAGGCATTTTGTTAGATTGAGTTACAGCTGCCTGTGAGTTATGGATGCTTCCACTACGTGGAGCGAGTCAAACGCCACTGAGGCTGAAAAAGTAAGGGGGGGGGGGGGGCTGTATTTTTGAGGCAAAGAGGTCACAGTGTCGCCTTCTTATCCAAGAGATACATTAATGCAGAACCTGATCTCAGCATTAAAGATTTACTTTGTATGTTTGAAACATCAATCAGGTTATTACACCCAGTGGTCAAACCATCGCTGATGATGGCATCAGTGAAGAGAGAGACCTCTGCATTAACCACCTATAATGTATCCCCCCTGCTTTTTCTGTCAAACACTGAATTTTTTCTACAAAAATAGGCACAAATGTCAGCAGACACCTTTGATCGGATCTTTCACTGGTGTGTGTCACTCTTTCATCTGGACTGAGAGCACAGTGTTATGTATATGAAAATACAAAAGATTAGCCTTGAAATATGACTTACAGTCTTGAAAATAAAGGTGCTGTGTAAGAAGCTCAGAGCCTGAGCACACATATTAAAGAAGAAGAAAAAAAACCTCTCAACATTAATAATTTATCTAATTTTATAAAGCAATTTAGCAGTCACTTGAAGTTGCTATGGTGACAGGGGGATATTTTGAGACAACTAATGACCTATGCAAAACCCACTCACTGTAAACTTCACTCAAGCTAAATGAGATTGCTGTCTGTGCTGTGTGTGATACATGGCTGAGAACTTAATCCCTGCGCTATGCTTGGCCTTTTTCTGCACAGGACAAATTAAGGTTGTTAATATCAATGTAAAACATCTGTGGGCTGTTTACTGTACAGGGAATATGAGCCAAGCAGCAAGCAGAGGCCAGCACTGCGCTGCATAATAGTCTTTTGTTTTGATTGCTAATGCAGAATTTATAACAGTTGTCAGGTTAAGGTCAGAGAAAAATCCATCGAGTGAGAGGAAAATGAATATGGTTTGAGCGTAACTCAATATGTTTCACACTAACTCTGCTTCAATATCTCTTTTTTTTCAGCTTACGTCAGAGATTCCACATTGGAAAAGCTTTGAAGAGTGTCTCTGTTCTGAGGTGAATCATATTTGTCCAATAACTGCTTGGCCTGTTGCAGCTGTCGGGGCTAAGACAGAATGAGTCATGTGTAACCCATTTAAGTCTAATTTCTCCCATGCAAATGCCTGACATGTGTGACTCTGCAGGGCCCTGAGTTGAAACAGTATTTTTGAGATGAGGGGGAGAGAATCAGTGCCAGATCTGTATGACTATTTAACCACCTGCTTCACCCGTGACCTGCAGTGTTTAAGGCAAGCTTAAATTTGGGAAACAGTTCTCTTGTGTTGTATCTGACATGGTTTAAAACCAGGCACAGCTGCCATGAAATTGAATGAATAAACAAAAGAGGAGTGCAAATGAGTGTTTTTGCCTTAAAAGGAGCTCTCCTCTGGAAAATGTAAGTTAGACCTGCTGGGCTGTATTAGCTGAAACGTTGGAGAAAACAATTTTTTCCAAAAATGACACGTGAAACAGTGTTTGTTGGCTTTAATCACACACCTCCCTGTGACCTTTCACAGCATGCTGATATTATTTGTCTATTAGGATAAAAGTAAGATTGACAAAAAAAAAGAGAGAAAGAAACAAAAGAAAAAGGCGCCACTTTCAAAGCTGCCTCTGGAGGCAGTGGTGTTGAGTGCCACCTGTTGGCTCTCACCAGTCACGACATGGAGCTGGCTACAGCTGCTCAACACTGGATCACAGAGGTTAATTTATACTGGAACATAATAGTCTAGTTATTAGTTGCCAAAGACGTAGCCTGGAGAGTTAATTTTCTTATAAAAACTGCTCTAAGTCTGTTGTCAGCAGCAAAAATACAAATTCTTAAGCTTAGATTGCAGGTTTAAATCTGATATGTTATAAGAAAAGGATAAAAGATATATCTGATTTCTGATGTATTGTGATGTGTTGCAAAAACGTGCAAAGCTTCACTGTTTCCACTCAAAACTTCCTCTTGCTGGGATGAGAAAAACCTTCCAACAGCTGTTCAGACAAGTAACACTTAAACTGTCATCTGAAACCTAAACACATAAAAATCTCTCAGGGTAAATTTTTGCTGGGCTGAATGAGTCAACATGTGTTTTGAATAGGGATTAAAAGATAAAAGAATGCAGTCAAGAAGCAGAAAAATGTATCAAAATCAAGAAATTAATGTTAACATATGAGGATAAACTGATGTAGTAGTTCTCATATTGATTTGTTATCCTCTAGCCTTTGTGTTTTTAAAAAAAACTTTTTCCCCTAATGCCATTACCTCCAAGTTTCTTCTGAGTAATTTTATAGGCAGACTAAATACATCAAAGAGCATAGACATAAATATTCTGTTCTTCTGTAATCCCTACAGACTGTCTTAGAAGGTTTATGTTTGTCTGTAGTTAGGGAACCATATGAGCACAAAACAGCACAACATGATTAAGGATAATTGATAGTTTGACACTGGCCCTCTCTACAAGACATGGTCCAATAAAATAAAAGACAAAGCTTTATTGATTTTTGGTGTGTTTGTCCAGTTGTCTCAGTCAAATTACTACAAATGACATCATAGCAGCATGAAATACAGTATATCAGCCATGTGGTTCGGGGGCCTGCAGTGGAGCTATAGTTAATGACAGGAGTAATTTGGACTACTAACAGACAGATGCAGATAGTTGACTGGAAGAAAAAAAAACTGCAATATGGAAAAAAGCATTAAATGAATATATGATGACAAGTGGAAGAATAACAAAGGACAAAGAGGGGGTGTACAGAAAACATGAGACTTTCACAAAAAAACTCTGAAAACATTTGAAAGATCTCTGGAAGCAGGGATACTCCAATGCTCCAAACTAATCCCTACAAGAATCCAAGGAAAACATGACTGGGAGAACAGGCTGCACAAATAAAACAGACAGAAACAGGACTTTTCCTGCAAAGAAAGAAGGATATATACATATATATATCAGAAAATATATTTTTAGTATAGAGCTATTGACATGAAACTTTCATCGGATGTCGGCAACAATCCAAGTAATGCACACATACAAAGAAACTTTAACATTTATGTCCATAAATTAAGCTATGTGTAATATAGTGAAATGACACAGGGAATAAGTATTGAACACATGAAGAAATGTAGGGCCAAAAGATCTGGAAAGCCAAGAAAGCAGCTGGAGTCTGTCAGTATTTAGAAAGTAATCCTGTCTGCTATCAGTGCAAAGTAATATCAGCTGGTTTAGTCCTTATTGATGCCTTTAAAAAGGTTTCTCATCACCAAGGTGTCACACAAGAAGCATTCCATGTTGGGTAAAAGCAAAGAGCTGTCTGACCTACGTAACCTTATTATTGCAAACACACTGAAGGCATTGGTTCCAGGCGCATTTCTAAACTTCCGAAAGTTCTAGTGAGCACCATTGGGACCATCATCCTGGAAGTGGAAAGAACACGGCATCATCATAAACCGGCCACGGACAGATTTTAGATTTTAGAGATTTTAGACAGAGGAGTTAGAACAATAATCAGAAAGGTTCTCCAACAGCCCAGGACCACTCATGGAGGGCTTCAGAAAGACCTGGAATCAGCAGGTACAGTTGTTTCAGAGAAAACAAGAAGTAATGCACTCACCCTTCATGCACGCACACCACGCAAGACTCCATTTCTGAAGAAAAAGCATGTTGATGCTTGTTTGAAGTTTGCAACACAACATCTGGACAAACTCATGACCTTCTGGAGAACATAGTCTGGTCAGATGAGATCAAAACTGAACTCTTCGGATGTCATAACACAACATGTTTAGAGGAGAAATGGCATCAAAAACACTTGACTCCAAAAACAGTGAAGTTTGGAGGTGGGAACATCATGGTGTGGGGCTGTTTTTCAGCATGTGGTACTGGTAGACTTCATATCATTGAAGGAAGAATGAATGGAGAAAAGTAGAGAGACATTCTGGACCAGAATCTGCTGCCAGCTGCTGAAGTTGAAAAGAGGCTGGATCTTCAAGCAGGACAACCATCCCAAACACACAGCCAAGGAAACACTCCGATAACAAAGCTGCCAAAACAGCCCAGTCAATCACCCCACTTGAAAATCTTAGGAAAAAGCTGAAGATCCAAGTTCACCGAAGAGACCCCCGGAACCTTGAAGATTTGAAGGCAGTTTGTGTGGAAGAATGGGCCAAAATCCCACCTGAACAACGTTTTCCACTGGTTTCTCCATACAGGAGGCGCCTTGAGGCTGTAATCACCAACAAAAGTTTTTGCACCAAGTATTAAATAAATTTCAGCAAGTGTATTCAATACTTATTCCTTGTGTCATTTCACTACGTTACACAACTTAATTCATGGACATAAATGTCCAAATTTCTTTGTATGTGTGCATTACTTGGGCTGTTGCCGACATCTGGTGAAAATTTCATGTCAATAGCTTTACTGCAAAAGTATCATCTGAGAAAAATATTGACGCGTTCAATTCTTTTTTTCCCCGTTGTATTTGTTTACGGTAATGCTTACAGTAGGGCACACATCAACTTTTCATTTCATCCTTTATTATATAACATAAAACCTTTCTTTCCGCGGGCGTTGTAAGCTTCAGCATCAGTGCATCGAGCTGCACAGAGGGAATCACTGTTCTATCATCAATGACCAGAGCCCCTTTGACCATCTCTGTCATTATCATCTCCACACAGTCACGAGCCAAATGTTTAACAGCAGCCTCACTCAGGCCTGTGGTATGATGTGGGGTGGCCTTTCAGTCTCAATCAACACAGAGGAGTCTGTTTCCATTCACAGCCTGCTTATCACTTTTTGACAGAATGAGCTGCTGATGTCAGAAAGGAATACGCTTTATTAAACATTGCCTACTTCATTTTCGTTATAGTGCCACTTCTTTCTGGGTTATTCTATGCTTATCACCAGGAAACTAGAGAAACTCAGCTTTCAGTGTTATTTTTTTCCCTTCTCTTCTCTCCTTCACTCACTTTTCTACCATCTGAAATTCTTATTGTGATTATGTGCACGTGATACAAGCGGAAGTATGATGACAGATAATTTGGAACAAAGGCAGGAAAAGTCTGCCTCCTTTGCGAGGTCACCAGCCCTTTCTGGTCTTTCCTTTCTGCTGCACTGGCTGACCAGACTGATTTCAACAAAAATTAAACCAGCATGCGGCCAAGTAAGGCAAAAATGATGTGAGAACATTTGTGCATATCTGTGTGTTCTTTATTACACATACTGTACAAAAGGAATTTCACCCGTTCATTCTCTTCTTTCATTGTACAAAACAAATGCAGAGGAACAGTGAAAAAATAAATGTAGTGTTCACAGAAGAATGCGTGCCTATGTATACATTATATATATTCCCATAATTTATGCATAAAAGTGTAATATAATATGCATAAACTCCTTTGTGTACTTTCTCTGGATGTTCTGGCTTCCTCAGTCTTTGTTGTTCTTGTGAAGAGAAAGACTGGGAACCTATCAGAGGAATCCTGAATCTGACCCAAAGTCAGATGGGACAGCATCCAGCAGTCTAGGGTTACAGTTTATTTATTTGTTTAAGATATAAGCTTGTGAATTATAAGTCAGAAACATATTTCCAAAGGGTTTAGGCTGGGGCATGTTTACAAATGTGTTGTGCCGCAACATGTTTGGAAACGTATCACTTGGCAATGGCATAGTTTTGATATATTCTCATTCCTGGTATTTATTCAACAGTTTCGGACTTACTTTACCATACAGTATCTCTCATTTCAAATATGTCTTTTGTTTTTTATATGTACTGTAACAGGTCATTGTATCACCGAGACTATTTTATTTAGGAACCATGCTGTTATACCTGCAGAGAGTAAAACCTGCTCTTGTTTATTGTTAAAAGAATCCCCATTAGCTGTCTCCAAAGTGGGACGAGCTTGTCTTCCTGAGATCCATACATAAAGACAAGACAAAACAAACATACAATAGCCTACATGAGATACAAATCTTAATCAGCAAGACAATGGTTTTCTATAAGCAGTGAAACATTGCAGACATCTGAACATCCAAAATCGGTCAGAAAATGTTATAACGTTCATGTATGTTCTGAGATGTTCACACATCTGGGTTAATGGGTTAATAATAGGTAACTGATGTGTTTTGTTTTCCATTAAGTGTGCAACTTAAATTATTTACAAATCAATATGCAATATTAACTAGACCACTGACCTTTATAAAGTGGTTTCAAGAAGCTTTTACATAGCCTAATATTCAACAGTTTACTACAGTAACTTAAAAAAGGCTTTAAGAATAAAATAAGCAACATTTGCTCCAACTCTACATTAACAAAGGTCACTGATAATAATCCAGTTTTACAACAGCTTTGCCATGTCATGGACTTTGATTTTTTACTTGTAGCCTTATATGTTTAATGGTAGTTAGCTATAGGCTATGAAACTTGGCAAAGTGGCCTGCATGTCTTTACTTGTGGTGTTGACATGTAAAAGGGTCTAAATGACTCCACTGAGACACACTTTATGTGCTGCCTGCATTTGCGGTGAGGACAGCAGGGGACGTGCTTTCTTCATGATCTTCTTTCAAGGAACAGCTCACACAGTTTGTGGCAGGCAAATTTTAAGATGTCAGCCATAAATCATTTTGCAGAAAAAAAGAAATGGAAAAAAGAAATTGATGAATGATGATATCAATAATAAAAAAACAACAATGAACTTTCTGAGACTACTTTCATTGTTGTTAAGTGCCCCCGGTCCGCATACAGCGTCATTACTCACTCTTATCTGATCCTCTGTTGAAGAGAACAAACAAAAAGGAGGGTTAGAGGAGGGGCTTAAACTTTTGGGGGTCTGTTTTTGAAAGTAGGCTATGTATTTTCTGTGTCAGTGTGAGAGAAGCTGTCACCGGCTCCGTGGGACCTGAACTCTGGGGAAGAGCGGGAGTGCTGCGCCGGCGCGATGGTCCTGTTTAAGTTTATAAGTGCGATCGTAACTAGAGCTTTATTTATCCTAGTCTCTCTGATCGGACTCTTGAGAGTGACAGTAGTGAAGAAAGATCCCAATTATTGGTTCCTGACTCTGCTCTTTTTACCTCTCGTTATTGAAATGATAATAACTCTGAAACGGCGTCAGGGAAAGGATTACAAATGGTGAGATTTCTTTGTTATTGTCATATTTTCCTTGAGGATGATCATGTCACATACTGATTAGCTCCTTTTTTTATATAATTTAACAGATGAGCGTAGTAAAAGTTATTATGTTTTCCCGTCGCCCTTCACCCCAACAGCCCCCCCCCCCCCCCTTCCCTGCACCCTGTATCCTGCTTGTCCTGGAGGCATTGTGCTGGGACAGCAAGGATGGGCTGGTATCCCTACACTCCCTGCAGGAAGCTAATCTCTCTGGACAGTCTTCCATGCATTGATGATTCTTCTGTTTTGTCTAACAGTACATCCAGCCAAATTTTGTTTACACAAAAAACAAGAAGTCCATCCTAGTGCAAAAAGAAATGTGGACATATATGCATAGTTATTATTATTATTATTGTCTTGTTTAATTATGTATAAAGCTTAAAAGAAACAGTTTGTGTGCAGAATCTCAAGGGAGTTAGCAAAGAACAAACACATTGGACTACAACCAAATTATTACTTTTTTTCTTCTTTTTTTTTCAAGTTGAAGGCCTACTGCTTTATAAATCATTTCATCTCAGGTCTGCTAGAAATATCCCGATTTGTGTTGTATTCAGTATTTATTGGATGTCTTTTGGACTTTCTATAGGTTGTCTCCTCCTATTCTAACATTTCTGATCAGTATTATTCCCTCCATCTGGATCCTGGAGGTTGATCATCAGCTGAACATGGCTAATGAACCTGAGGTACTTTGCACCAACTAAAAAACGACTTGTTTCATGACTGAATGCTTATAATAATGCTTTCTCTGTTTCCAAATGTGCCGTAGCACGGTAAAGCTGCCGAATTCTTAGCATTTACAGCTGCTGTTCCATTTAATATTGCATTTGCTCTTTAATGCAATAAAGGTATAAAGGTATGAAATTGTAGACTTCATGTTGTCTGAAAATGTTTTCTTTCATCTGTTTTCAGTGTAAAAAGCTTGACTCTTGGGACAATTTGCTCGGGCTGGTTAATCAGAGTAAGACCACTGTAAACCAGACGGACCATGATTATATTACGGTAGGAAACTGGAAAACGCATCTTTTGATATTCCAGAATCGACATAAAAGAATAAGTGTGGAAAAATGGTTTAGACATTTACTCTAGCATTTTATTTTTAAAACTCCTTACCCTGCAGGATGTATTCAAAGTAATGTGAGGAAATCTAACCTTTATGTGATGTAACCTACGTATCAGCTGGCACATGGAATGCTGTGTGGTGAGATTTGAGTTTTTGAGTATGAGTAAAACAAATCAAACTTGAGGTCAGGAGATGTTTAATTTGTTTTACTTATGTTTTGTAAACATACATTCTGAATTAAACTGATTCCAATCTGAGTATTGTGCTCAACTAAGCATTAATTAATTCCAGCAATAAATGAATAAAAGCTACATCCATATGAAATGTTTTTCATTTATTTTAAAGATATAGGCTTATCTTGAATATGACACCCTAATAGGTAAAGAAAGCAAATCTGGTCTGCACAAAGTTACTATTATAATCATAAATGTGGACCATGAGAGGAGATATTTGAGATCTTTGGATAAATATACTTGGAAGTTGAAGGGATGGGTTCTGTACAGGCTGTGGGACTGCCAGATTTCTATGCAAGCATCCACATCTGGGGAATTACAAATCCTGATGTCTTATACAAATGAAATAATTCAGAAATGACCCTCCAGTGGGAAATACAAAGAAGGGCCTGGCTTCTTAGAAAAACTCTCCTCCTTCTGTCATATCTATAAATCTGCAGAATTAAAGAAGTCATTTATGACACAACAGGATTGATAAGGAATTTGCACAAGCAGTAAGGAAAGCAAATGATATAATATGTCAGAAATAAAACTTTCTTAGCTACAGCTTCATGTAGAGTAGCTTAAGAATTACGTTTTCCTATACAGGAGACACATGTTTTAATGCTTATGAGGCACTGTTGAATGTTAAAAATAGTGCATTACAGGAAATTGCTGGAGTTCTGGAATACTCAGGATCAATGCCAAAAACTTCACATTTATTGTGTTTCAGTACTGGTTAAGTATTTTAAAAAATGCTTGAATTTAGTTACATCAAACCAATTCCTCTACCAGCTTGCAAACTTTCTTTAGAAAAAAATTCCGATTATTTCTTCAGAAGCATTTGAATTATGAGAACTTCTCCTTCTGCTTTGCTGTGCCTGTGAAACAGAACTGAAAATAAACTTCCATGTCAGCAATATTAAAAGCCTTGTGACTTAAAAAGAAAAGGGAAAAAAAAGACAGGGAAGGAAGTTGCTGTTTGAAGTCAAATAAAACCCAACCCCGCCAGCGTTAAGTCATGGATTACAAAGAAAGTTGTAACTAAGTGGTTCCATAGTAAAACAAACAGGAGTTTACAAATGCAATGGCCTGAAGCCAGATTGAAGCGTTTAAACTGATTAACAGCTTGGCGACCACCACACCCGTTTAACCCAGGCAAATTAAACAGATAAGAGTTGGAGGGCACACTTTCCCCATGATGCACCACTACGGTATAGCACGTGTCATGTAATTACTGTTTATGTTGTGCAGCATAAACAAATAACTGAAGGCTAGGACTTACAGTATTCTACATTTTCACATAGTGAACAATTCTTATCTAAAGATCATACTAACAATGAGCTGATATGTTTGGTTTATTTTGGCAAATTCATCTGAGCCATGGACACCCACTGTTATCTCAAACTTAAGAAAAAGTCCTGAAGCCGTCACACTCACAATAGCGTTCTTCCTTTTTGTCCTACTGTATTTTACCAAGAAACAACAGTATATCTGATGTACTAGATGTATACACTGTCAAATGTTAACTTTAAAATGTGAGTTAGAGGGCTGCCTTAAAATTTTAAGTTGAATGAAATGTTTTTTGTTTGTTTCAGATGTGCTTTATTACGTATATTAATTTATAACACAACATACCAGAAGCTTGTTAATTTGACAAAAAATGATAAATTTGGACAACAAAAATGCCAAAATGCAATTTACAGTGTACAGTAACCAAGAACTTTATTTGGTGCGCTTGCCGTGCTGCAATCCAGCAGATTTATTGTGAAGTTCTCCTGCTGTTTTGCACCACAGTTGACAGTAGATTATTGCTAAGCCAGTTGATTATTAAGCTTATTGGCTGCTGAACTGAACTTAAAAAGTTGCTATAATCTCATTTCACTCAGTGAAACACATGAGGTTGTTTTAAATGATGTGCTTGGGCGACGCCCATTGTTATATCAAACTAGCAATATTTTCTTTACTAGTGATTGGACAGGAAAGTACATGAATAACAAACAGCATAACAAACATGAAATGTTTTCAGTGGTATTCTTTACATGATGACTTTGTGTCTGCAAAAAGCATATTCTTTCTTTGTACACCTCTATCTGTTTTTTTCAGTCATGATCATCCATGAAAGTGCTAAATTAACTTCAGGGAAAATAAGTATTCATTAAAAATCAGAAGCAATAAAAGAAGTAGGCTATAGACTTTAGAAGTAACAGGATTGTCTGTTTTGATTGAGCAAGCTCTCAATCTACTCATGACAAATGGACAGTTAAAACCTTTATGGCCCTTTTCCATTAAGTCAACTCAGCTTGACTTGGCTTGAGCTGTTTTTGAGGGTTTTCAATTAGGTTGTAGCACCTACGTAGGGCGCAGTCTCATGGGTTTTCTCAAACAAACTAGACTTAAATGATCTGGATTCTCGCTGCAGGGGTCCAACAACTCTGCGTGGTCTCACGGTTGTTTTCTGAAACATTTTGAGCATGAAACCGTTGTCACCACGTCGTGACACAAATAGAAAACACGCACATAACCCGAGTCCTTTCCCCACCCTTTGGATCTAACCGTTCCAGACTTTGCAATCGTGCAGCCGCCCTCTTCCAATCATTCTGTTCTGACAACTGTTTTTTTTTTTTTGTTGTTGGTGCAGTCACATGGTGCATGAAATACGGATCTAATCCCTTCTCTCGACTCAAGAGCAGTTTAATCGTGTCAAAAACGTCCACGTGGCCTTGCTATTAGCTGGTGGTCCAAGTGAGCTGCATCAAGCCGTACGTGATATACACAGACTGCAGGTCACCGATTGGCCAGCGAGTGATGCAGATGAGTCATAAGAGCAACTCCGTCCAGAGGCCGAGCAATAAATAAACCGTCACCTCAATGCCAACCAACTGATCTGAGTAGAGTCATATCAACCTGATTAGATACTCACAGAAAAGTAGATACTCAGACATGGAGAACTGGCCAAATTAGACATCACACAATTTGTGTTCAGGCTGCTGTTTGAGACCTTATTACTTGCATTAAAACAGCTTTATTATGATTTTCACTTCTAAAGCTGTGGAAGTAAGGGTTAAGTCCTTTTACAATGATCTTAATCTAAGTAATCCACCCCTCCTGTCAGATTGTAAACCATTAAATATTAATCAGTCTATTTTTTTTTCCTTCTCCAGAAATTCAACAACCTTTTGTCAACTGTCTGTTCCAACGACTGGATCCTGGCTCTTCATCAGATTGTGCTCATCCTCCTCATCTTGGGGAAGTGGCTCCTGCCTCTGGGAGGCGGGGTCACAAGAGATGAGCTGTCTCAACTTCTTCTGATTTTTGTTGGTACAGCGGCAGACATCCTGGAATTTAGCAGCGAAACCCTGAACGATGTGACAGGGTGCCAGTGATTTTCTGACTTGGTTGCAAATGTTTCACATTTTTCTGTAAAATGTCTTGTCTGAACTTTGCAAATGCATATTGTCACCCTCGTGAAATAATGACCTAAATCCTTTTTTTCCAAGTCTTTTTAAGACACAAAAAACTGATTAAGATATTTTTTCAGTTTTTTGTGTTTTTAGAAATAACTTACATTGGCCATTATTCTAGAGGAAGAAAATATGTCTATTCAATATGCCCTGAAGGCTTCATACAATATGAATGTACTCAGATTATTTCTATGCTGCCTGTTTGTATTTTGCAGAGCAGAAAGTCCTCATCTGGTCCACGTCATCCTAGCTGTGTGGACGTGGAGTATGCTGCAGTTTCCCCTACATCTGGCTGGTCAGTATCTGTTTGTTTTACTAATTGTTGTGCTTTGGAAGATGTTTCAGCAGAAACGGTCTATGACATTTCAAGACTTTTAGTTGTCAAGGCAGATCAGATTAGAAATTATTATGGCTACTTTAGGAGTTTGTATCAGTAGTGATGTAGTTTGAAACAGGATCTCAAAACAAAAATCAAAGCTACAGTAAACTGATAAAATGTTTCCACATTTAACTTGGCTGATAAGAGGAAACCATTATCATCCACAACCAAACTATCAGATTATTATTTTCTGTTTTCTTTTATCATCTGAAACTACACTGAGCCCAAAAAATGAACATAAACCCACTTCCTGAGGTCAGAGAAAGCAAAGGATGAGGCTGTAGAAAAGAAAAAAAGTCTCAAATTTGTGTGAAGAACAAACAAAGCCCACAAATACTTTGAATTATTAATTGCACAACCTCAAAGTTTGTTAATGGTTCCTGATAATGAGTACTGTATCCTTACAGTCAAGGTGCATTTAGGGCACTTAGCTTGAAGGTATGTTTATGTCTGGTCACATGAGTATGCCTTATCCATTTCGGAGCTGTTTCTGAGTGAGTGATGCTACCCTATAATCTCCATCAGCGGGCAGTTTGTCCATTTATCCTGCAGTTGAAGGCATTCGGACTGTTCATATTGCTGTTGATAGTATAAGAATTTTTCACATTTTCTGGGAAGCTGGGGTTGATGCTGTAAAAGCTACAGTACAGAACAATTACAAAATTAACCTTTGGATCCAAAAAAACAGTGGCAGTGAAACAATCTAGTGGTGATTACCAAAAAACAGAGGAAGGGAAGGAATAAATAACTGATCCACTTACAGTATGTCAAAGTCTACAGGAAACTTAGTCATAACAATGTGTGTCACTCCTTTCCACTTCCAAGAAAGTCCAGCTGCTTTGCACGAAACAGTAAATCTTGAAAACTTTCAGAGCTTCGAAGAAATACAAAAATACAAACAATATTATCAGGTATATAAGTTCTATTACATCAAATGAATGACTCAGATACAGTAAATTCTATGGAAATTTAGCAAATAATGTGTGATTTAGTGATGTCAGCTGGAGCCCAGTCAAATAATTTATCTTTTTTTTTTTTCTTACTAAAGAAAACAACTGGGAGAAATGACCAGGAAGAGCCTAAAACAGTTGGAGAACTCAATTTAATGAAGAAAAGGAACAGCAATACTTCTTTTATTATTTCCTAGCAAAGAAAACACAGAATCTTGACAAAAGAAAAATAAATAACGTACTCTTCCAATTTCTTGTTACTGAAACAGCTATTCATTATGCAGTCATAGCAACTGGTATCTATGTTGAAATAAGACAGGGAAGACACAAGAAGACAATCAACCATCATCAGTCACTATTTTACAATAATATTTTATTACTTTTGCTATACTGCATTTAAAATAGGGTGAATGCACAGGGTAGATAATCTGATTAATGAAATAACAGTAGATTCTTTTAGGTGTTTTTTCTTGTTTAGATGATGCACATCAGGCAGAAAATAAATAACTGCATGAATTACATTTGACTTTGCAAAGATTAAAATGAGGTGACTTTGTCAGAGTATGCGGAGGAAGAGGAACCAAATGTGGAGCGAAGAAGATCGAGGCGTAGCCAGCAGATTGTTTTCATAGATTTATTGCTGAACCTACATGGAAACAAACTGGGAGTCAAAGGGGGCAATCCAGAAAAAAAAACAACATGAAATGATCTGACAAGGAGAAAATGAAAACCAGAAGAATATAGAGAGGCAGCTGAACCTAACAAGGAGTGGCAATGTGCAAATGAAGGTGTGAAACAAGAGCGGAGATAAACTCAGCAACAAAAAATAGGAAGAAATGAAACTGTAGTTAAATAAATGTGAGAAATTTAATCAGAATCCATAACATGAAATAGAAGCTCAGACCACTTCATATTATATTTGTTTCTACCTTTAACATGACTCACAAGCACTTTAGAAAAGGAGAAAACATCATTTTCTTCTCATGTTTTCTTAAAGAAGCTAACCCAAACTACTTTTGTAGGAATAGAAAACAAAAATAGATCAGGGTGAAAAGACATTCTTTTTCTAATGCCACATGGATGCACGTCAAAGTGGTGAGCAAGACTTACAGAATGCCGTCTGAATGCAGTCCATTTACTGATAAGAATCTTATGGATTTTTAAGTATGCCTCTGATTGAGAGGAATTTTGGATGGGATAAACAGGAAGAGAGGAAGACAGCATTTCAGAGATAATAGGTGACTGTATGGGGGACGAAAGCGTCCATAGAGTTTGAAAAGACTGCAATCGCCTGGGCAACGGTTGACTCATGTGAGTTCAGCGCAGTGACTGATCCCATGGGAAGATCTGTAAGTACACAACTATTGGACAAATGATGTCTTTCTTCAGAATTCTATCAAATCACATTGTCCAGAAGATGAGAAAGTCATTCAAAAGGAAAAAAAATTTGACCCCAAAGGCATTTATTCTTTGACTTATGAACTAATAAGTTCTTTCATCTTTTCCTGTTGGAAAACTCTTGTGTTTGTTGGAAATATTTGCAGAAATGAACCACAATAAAAGAAATAAGATTCCTTATATCATCCTCGGGAGAAATAACATTGATAATGTTGTGCTGCATCACGTCAAACGAACCTAGTGATGGTAGAATAAAGAAAAAAAGGAAAAAAAGAAAGAAAACAGATAGGAGGATAAAAAGAGATGTCAAGTCTCAGTAAAGTTTTTGGCCAGTCAGAGAAGAGCTGCTGCATCTTATCTGTCCAGACTGCAGCATCCTCACTCTTACAGTGGTTTAGTGTCATGTTACATGGTAACTTTCTGCTGGTTGAAGAAGATTTCTAACCAGTATTTTTTGCTTGAAG
Organism: Atherinomorus stipes; assembly: GCA_023101725.1. Classification (NCBI taxonomy): domain Eukaryota; kingdom Metazoa; phylum Chordata; class Actinopteri; order Atheriniformes; family Atherinidae; genus Atherinomorus; species Atherinomorus stipes. The sequence goes on along the minus strand of JALJCO010008534.1, from coordinate 1,058,614 downwards.
ACCATCTTCCATCACGCTAAGTCAAACTGTGCAGCACAGCCAAATGGAAAGCAGACAGTACAATGACACAGAGGCTGTGAAATGTTGACTTTAAGCTTACCCAGCAAGAGGTTCTGATTGATTTTTTTTAAAAACCTGTCTGTGCATCAAATACAGTGAGTTTCAAAAAGACACGAGATAAAGTTCTGACTTCTGAGGTACATTAAATATTGCATTTCATCCATTGGCCCAGTTATAGTCAGCAATCGCTTCATATGGACCAGTCGCAGGACGCATGTTATGTTAATGTTTTTAACTGGAAATCTGAGAAGAAAACCAGATGGAGAACCAGATGCGAAACCATAACTTTTTACCATGAGTTCAGACTCTGGGCTTCTGTGCAGCGCTGCAGCCTGTCTTCCACTTCCTGAACAGAGTTGAAGCCTGCAAGTAGAGTGGTTGAGTTACACCGCTGCCCTATTGAAAAAAAAAAAAGAAAAAAAAGAAAAGAAACTATTTAATAACTGGATAAATGTCTGCTGTTATTTTGTTCTAAATGTCAACAAATTTTCTGTGATAGTTTCTATTTCCTCTCACAATGGTCAGATACTGTATGATGTTTGTTCTTGCTGACACACATGAATAGTGTAAACTCAGCGAGCAGCGACATTCACATGATAATCGGATGCAAGTCACTTGTAGAAGCAGAAAGCCACTACATCTGAAATGACTAAACTGGATCAGCGTAGTTGGCTTTGGAATCAAACCTGGTCTGGCACCTTCATGACAGAATGTGGATGTCAGCGTAAACCTGTCAGGAGCAGCAGGAAAAGTTGTTTGAATTATTAAATGTTTTTCCTAATATATTCCCAAATAGAATTTTCTGCTAACCTTTCCCCTTTTCCTTTATTTGCACAGTGGTAAACTCTGCATCAGAGAATGAAGGGGATGTGGGCAGCCGGGAAGACAGCCTATTGGCCAAACACAGCACTGACATATGGAGCATAGTGGAGGCCTTGTTTATCCAGAATGGCCCTTTCCTTGTGGTCCGGCTCATCGTCATGACCCACTGTCGTGTCTTCCGCCAGATGCTTGCTTTCTTTGCTTTGAAGAACTTTCTTGTGGTCATACTGAACTTGTACAGGTTGGCTGTTATATGTCAGGACTTCAGGCCTTCCAGCCACGACCCCGTGAGCAGCGGCTCCGTCCCATAAGCCGGACAAGTCATGGAAGTCCTGGAGATGGAAAAGTGCCACTCTCAAAATGTTATAATGGACAAGCATAAACTTTAGTTAGAGCAGGGGATAAAGGAAGTACTTGTTTTATGTTTCTATCTCACATTTTATTTACAGTAACAAAGTGGAATCGGCTCATTTAATTGTGATATAAAATACGACTAACAAGCAAAAACATGACAAACATTTTTTTGCAAAAGGGATATAATTTACTTTTCACACTTGAAAGAAAACTTATTTAAAACTTTGTCTTATAGACATTTCAAACCCCTATAGAAGCTGGTGAAAATCCCTGCTTCTCCTGAATGTCAAGTGCATGAACACTGGTGAAAAACTTAGTTGAGGTCATGTGTAGAGTGTCTGATTTTGACAAGATTAACTGATGTGGCAAGAGGATACTGCAAATGAAGGAAATAGAGCAGGGTGGGGGGGTAGGGGTCCCAGTGAAAAATATCCTGGGATGGTCGCATATGCTGTAAAACTATGCACATTACTCAGCTTGCCATCAGAATAAAAGTAGAACCAAAACATGACCTGTGTTTGTCATTTTAGTTCTCATGAAAAGCCACATTAGATAGGAATCTTGCATATGTATTTGATGTCTGGCTAAGAGGAAGCGAGAGTGGCATTGACAGGAAGTAAGTTAGACGGGCAGATAAGCACAAAGGATGTGAAATTTTGACAAGCAGAGATGAGAGAGCAAATTTTGTGATTTAATCCAAAATAGCCAGCATGTCCATGTGGGGCTCATAAGGGTTACATTTTGGCTGCATATGAGGAACCCAAGTGGGTTTGTCCACAGTTTCCATGGTTGCCCCACATGTCTTTCCCCATGTGGGTTTTCACATATGGGGCCCATGTAACAAAGAGATCTGCAAATTTGCCCAGTTTAAGCCGATGCCCATTCAAACACTTACAGGCTATATGGGCAAACACATGTGGGGCCACCATGGAAACTGTGGACAAACCCACTTGAGTCCCTCATATGCAGCCAAAATGTAACCCTTATGAGCCCCACATGGACATGCTGGCTATTTTGGATTAAATCACAAAATTTGCTCTCTCACCTCTGCTTGTCAACATTTCACATCCTTTGTGCTCGCTCTTATCTGCCCGTCTAACTTGCTTCCTGTCAATGGCACTCTCGCTTCCTCTTAGCCAGACATCAAATGCAAGATTCCTTTTTCAATGTGGCTTTTCATGAGAACTAAAATAACCAAATCGACATGCTGGCTAAGAAATCAATCAGTCCTTTTTGATAAACACACCATCACAAAGTTTTTTTCTTTAAATATTTTGATGATGCTCTAATCATGTCATTTCTTACCATTGTGCAATATATATTGTGCATACTCAGGTTTAAATGGGTTTTACTTGTAGAATAACCTTTCAAATCTGCACTTGTTTTTATAATGCCAATAAGTTAGAGTATTTCTTGGTTCATGTGAAGAAAGCAAATTGTGAAACTAAAAGGATAACTTGTTTTTCAACCTGGACCTTATTTCTAGGAGTTTATACGTGCATTTACTCACCAGTAAAATTTCTGTATCACTTTGACTCCTTCGGAAGATATTAGATTGAGTCGCCCTACAGTGTAAAGCCATATAATGCGAGAGATGGGGCAGCCTATAGAAGGCATTATCTGCAGCAAAAACTCCTTCATTTCACCAATACTTTAAGGAGAATGAACGAATGAACGAATACTATTGTCCTGTGAGTTCAGAGGTTCAAAGTTTTGAGTTTGGTGGTGTCTGGGTAGCGAGCTGCTCTCTCAACTGTACTGTGGCCTGTGAAGTGCTGAGAAAACTTCCCAATAACTAACGGAGAGTTAATTCTGAACTCACAGGACAATAGTACTCATTTGTTCGTTCCTTCTACTTAAAGCATTGATTAAATGAAGGAGTTTTTCTTGCGTTATATGGATGTATGCCGAAGGCCGACACAATTTAGAAGCTGCAGCTTAAGAAAACCTCAAATTCAAAAACTCAAAAAATTTGAATATTGTGAAAAGCTCCAGTATTGTAGGCTCAGAGTGTCACATTCTAATCAGATACGTAATCCAAAACATCTGCAAAAGTGCCCTGAGCCTTTTAGAAAGTCCCTGTCTTGGTTAAGAAGATTTCACAATCATGGGGAAGACTGCTGATCTGACAGTTGTGCAAAAAACCATCACTGACTCCCTGCACAAGGTGGAAAGATACAAAAAGTGATAGCAAAAGAAGCTGGTTGTTCTCTGAGTGCTGTCTCAAAGCACATTAATGGACAGTTAAGTGGAAGGAAGAAGTGTGGAAGGAAACGGTGTACAAGCCAGAGGGCTGATCGCAGCCTGGAGAAGATGGTCAGTGTTACGTTTCCCAGTCTGTGATGACCTGGGGATCCATGTCAGCTGCTGGTGTTGGTCCTCTGTGCTTCATTAAGTCCAGCATAAATGCAGCCGTCACTTTGGAGCACTTCATGCTTGCTTCAGTGGACCAGCCGTATGGGGATACAGACTTCATTTTCCAGCAGGACTTGGCACCTGGCCACAGTGCCAAAAAAAATCCTGGTTCAACAACCATGGGATCACCATGCTTGATTGGCCCACAAACCCACCTGACCTGAACCCCATCGAAAATCTGTGGGGCATTGTCAAGAAAAAGCTGAACGGGAAAAGACCAAACAATGAAGAGCTCAGGGCTGTGATGGAAGCATATTTGTCTTCCATAACACCCGAGATATGCCACAAGCTGGTAGCTTCCACTGCACCCCGGGCAGTCATTCATGCAAAAGGACCAAAACCAAGTATTAAGTACAGATGCAAGATTTTGTTTTAGGAGGCCTGACTTTTTTGCTTTCAAAATCCTTTTATAATTGATTTCATGCAATTTTCTAATTTTTTGAGTTTCAGAATTTGAGGTTTTCTTGTTTTATTGATTTGCATATTATTTGAATATGTAAATTGCACCTTTTACATTGAATTACAGAAATAAATTAACTTTCTCCAGATATTCTAATTTTTTGGGTAGTACCTGTACTCCCATAAAGAAGATCCAGGTTGGAAAAAAAAGAAAGTTAACCTTTAACTTGTTAGTGAACAAACATGTTTTTTCTTTTACCTGTATTTTCTTGTTTGCCCCAAAAAACACTACTTTTTGTCACGGCTGAGCTCAGCAGTCAAACAAGGGGGCCCAAATGCAGACGTCAGCCAGGTACCAGGTTTTTCCAAAATGACAGATTTATTTAAATTGTGTGGAGGAAATAATCCGGGGAACACAGGAGCTTAGATTCCTGGTGGAGATCCAAGGCTGAGGGGGGAGTGAAGTTTGCTGGCTGTGAGTAGGCGGAGGGGCGAGCAGGCAGGCAATGGCTCCGGGAATGGAGAGAGTCGTGGAGAGCTTGAAGCAGGTTCTTGTTGTTTGTTGGAATCCAGTTTGGGCAATGAAGCACTATGAGCACAAAAACAGAGTTGAAGTAGCTGAACGGGAGGGACACAGGGGAAAAAGGCCCGATACCCACAAGATAGTGAGACAATCTGGCAAAGTCTGCAGGTCCTTAAGTAGGCAGCTGATGAGGTCTTGATTGAGCACAGGTGATGGTAATCAGCAGGCCAGACTCTGCCCTGGATCTCCTGGAAATCTGCTCAGCCCCACCTAAGCTCGGAAACAGGGCAGCAAGCAAGATTGTGACACTTTTACCCTGTCAAAGTCTCCTTTTATCTTCTTAATCTATTCATTATTGTTTCAGAAATATGACCTTAATTTTCCTCTATCAGAAGTTGCAACATTGACATCAGTGCTACTGCTTCATGACCAATATTTTATTCTGTGATATTTTCCTGTTCGATAATAAGCATGTGTGTGAATAAGCATGTTTATTCAAAGTGCATACTGTAAGTACAAATGTACACAAACACAAATTTGAACTTGACTTCTTTGCACATCTGATTTGACATTTTACCGACTTATAAGCAATAGAATAATAATTGCTGTGAGAACATTGCACTGAGCCCTGCGTTGTCTTCTGCTAGCAACTACTACGTTGTAGTAAGAAAAAACACAGATGACTGTCTTCCATCTGTGGACATCAGAGCTGCAACACTTGTCGCATTCCAGTCTTTACCGGCAGATGAGTGACCGGCCGATCTTACAGTTTCTGTTTGAATTATTTAATCAGAATCTGTTTTATTTAAGGACAAAAAGCGTGTTCAGCTCCCAGTACAATTACTGCAGCTGATGTCAAACTGTCATGAGTTTTTCAGTCATTCGAAGCCACAGATCATCAAAATTCCTTTCTCTCTGACTTGTATTTTTTTCTCTTTGCAAATACCAAAATGTACAATAATTTAAACCTGCATAGTATTTTGTGATGTTTCTTGATTGTATTAAAAATGTCTTTGCATGTAAAGATTTATGAAAATAGTAACACAAATTGAGCCTCTTCATTTATTCATCAGACACTCTACAGAACTTTTGCAGATTTTCTCCATGAGGGGTGAGATGGTCTTCTATCGAAGGCATCCATCTTGCATCATACCTGTGTGAGTTCTCTCCAGCCAGTAAAAGTCAGTCTCATCTTGACTCTTGTCTTATCTCTTGCTCTGACTCTTTCTTGTCTTTCTTACTCCAAAAATGTTGTGTTTCTTTGCTGAATCAGCCACTGGATGTGTTTCAAACGATAGGTAACTTGCCTGCAACTGCATGCGGCGTCCCAAAAGCAAAAGTTGTAAAGTGCAGTTTGCCAGTGACAGCGCTCTGCAGACAAGACTCAGAGGAGAAGGTCTCTCTGCTGCCAAAGTGACATTTACTATGTTCTTATTGATTACTTTGTCAATAAATCTATTCTTTTGTTCTTTCCCGTCAGGCTCTAGGTAATTCTTTATTTTTCCACAACAGTCAGCCTCAGTCAGGACACTGCTGGGCAGCATCAGCTCCAGAAATGCAAATAATAAATGTCACTGTGCCATCAAATGGGTCTGGAACACAGGGTTTTACAGTTGGAAAGGTACATAGTGTATCTTTACACTCTCATTACACTTTAAGGTTGAGAAAATATTTTTTTTATACCTAACTACATCTACAATCTGATAATTACACAGAAAAATGCAGCAGGATGCACAGATGGCCTTTGTGATGATCAGTTCACCGCTAACAGACACTGATGGTTATGATAATAACTATATTTAAGTGGCTGCCAGAAGGAAGGAAAGAAGATAGCAATTTAAAGTGTCTTGGGAACGTGCTGGGCCACAACTTCACTGCTCCTTATCCAACTCCAGTTTTACTAAAAACAACAAACAAATAAACAAGAAAAAGAAACACCTCATTTCAGCATTTTATTTGACAGCACGTTATTTATGTAAATTTCATATTGATCACATCATGACACTTCTTTCCTTTGATATGGTTCCTCACTCCTGTCCTGTGTTAAAATGTCAGAAACTGGAGATTGAAAAGCGACTTTAAAGGTTCAGTGTATAACAAAATAAAAGGTGACATAAAAATTTTAATATGTCATTAATGTTTCTGTTGGCATCTAAATGAAATCTAAATGAAAGGGGGAGTGGGTAGCTTAGTGGCAATGTCACGGGCCTTGGCGTGCAGGACCCAGGCTCGAGCCCCCGTCACGCCACTCAGGTAAACCACTGTGGACCCCTGAGCAAGGTCCTTAACCCCCACCAACTGCTCCCTGGGTGCTCCAAGTAGCAGCCCACTGCTTTCTGGTACTACTGTACAGAGATGGGTAAAATGCAGAGCCCTAATTTCCCCTCTGGGATCTCAACAGTATAAAAAAAAAAAAAAAAAAAAAAAAAAAAAATCATTTATTAAAATACCTCATTTGTTTCTACTCTGGTCTATTTCGATTTACTTGCCACAGGTCCACATACATGGCAAGTGCCATATTTATATTCCATTTTTACTACAGTGTCTCCAAATAGACAAACAACTGTGTATGAAGTGAGAACCCTGTGAGCTTTAAACCTGCAGTCCCAGCATTGTTTGATTGTTTGAGCACCATTTGTAGCCTAATAGGTTTTTCCTTAAAAGGCACATAGAGGAAAACTGCATGTTGAAGTTGTTTCCTGTAGTGTTTTGCTGCACCTGAGGTCACTGGATCCACTCACAGATGAAAACATATTCATATCTGACAGAATTTTGGCCATTATGGCCACCGTCCATTCATAGCTGTGCTTGGCATGTAAAGTAATTTATACTCATCTGTACAACAAGATGTCAGTAATTCTTATACGCTGTACCTTTAAAGAAGTTGATTGCCTTTTCAGATGAATGTGAAGTTGTGTTTATGCTGCCATCTTGTGCAGGACTCCTAAATCAAGATGGCAGCATAATTTTATACAAATACTTACCGGTCATGTAAAGGTACTGTAAACCTGTTCATTTTTGCTTGTTAACACAAATAGTTAATTAGTTGACATGGCAGTAATTCAGTGTGTTCAGGCATGTAGTCATGGTTAAAATGACTTGTTGAAGTTACAAAACAGTGAGCAGTAATTATTTGGGCCAATATGATTTTGAAGAATGGACATACTGGTTTGACATGATAGAATAGCAACAGTAACTCAGATAACTACTGGTTATAACCAAAGGATGCAAAATTTTGAATGGACATGTTGAACCTTAAAGCAGATGGACTGTAGTAGCAGTCCAAGTTACTAACATAAGTTAGTTAAACACCGCCTAGAGTAACTATCTGCGACTTTCACCCAGATGCGTGTGGTGTAGTCGGGTGGTTAGGGTTAGGGTCAGGGGGAAGGGTCAGGGTTAGGGTTATATAAGCTCCTGTAAGCTGGGAACCAAAAACTGAGGCTTCAATTCACACAAACTCACCAAAACTCGACAACAGACCAGATCTGGCGATTCTCCATTTCAGCTGCAACATTCAGATGGTAGAGTCAGAATTTGGTGTAAAAAACATGAAAGTGGGACCGGCTTTCCTTCAGTCTAGTGGTGGTGGTGTAATGATGTGGGGAATATTTTCTTGGCACATTTTGGGCTTGTACCACACCTGAGTATTGCGGTTAATCATGTCCATCCTTTACTGACCACAATATACTCCATCTTCTGATGGCTACTTCCAGCAGGATGCACCATGTCACAAACTTAAACTGGTTTCGTGAACATGACAGTGAGTTCACTGTACTATAATGGGCTTTGCAGTGACCAGAGCTCCATCTGATAGGGCACCTTTGGGATGTGGTTCAGGCTGCTTATTTATTGCTATACTGTAACTGAGGTGTTCAGGTTCCAGGCTGAAACTGGATTAACCATCAGCAACTTACTAAGAAATGACTGTTATTGGCAGACAGATTACCTATAAAGACCTGACACAATGGCAGAAATGCCACTCATCTCCCTCGCTTCCTGATGATTCATGAGTGTCATCTGTGTTGTCCCTGTATGAAGCTTAAAATGCTCCCTTCACTCTGAGGTATTATGTACTCTGCTATTATGCTAAGATGTGCTGCTCACTTTTCTCAGAGAAACAAGGAAGCAGCTATTTCCTCTCACTGTTTGCTCCCCTTCTTCGGTCTGTGTTTTTTTGGTAGCCTGATTTCCCTTTCTTAGGGAAAGATTACTTTCTTCTGCCTCCCCCAGGCTGTTGACTCACACTGTACACAGGCTACGTACAGTAAAAGGATGCAGCTGTGGACTAAACTATTTTACACCTTTTTAAAGGGTTAAGACCCCCAGAAAACAAGCATAAATATTGTTAATACAAAATTCAGTCTCTCAACCCTTCTTTCAGTCAGGGTGGATTTTATTATGACAGTTAATTAGAAATTAATTATTTTAAAAAATACAACACAAGGCAAGTTTATATATAGCATATTTCATGAACAACACAATTTAAAGTGCTTTACATAAAACATTAATTGCATAAGTCTTGGGTGCTGGGAAGCAATAAAAAGTATTAAAGAGATTTTAATAAGAAATTCAAACTTTAAAACCTGAACTTCTAAATAACACGACAACATCCTCATCATCCCAAGCTTTAGAAGAGGGCCCCTCTTGACACTGGGCCCTGAGTTGCCAGCAGTACTCTCCTGTCACTACAAATTCAATTCTGCTTTAAGTCTGCAGCCCCATAATGTGTATAGGTGATCAGAATTCAAATATTTAACTTGTACTTGATTCACTGTTGTGTTTGAAGGTAATTCTATATAATTCTATAATTAATTTCAGCCTTTGATTAATTGAGGACAGTAATGTCCTCTAAAGGTACTTTAAAGTATATAGTCCAATTGAGTTCATTAGTCCAATTATAATCCAATTTATAATAAGCAAGTTAATATAAGCCAGTTTGATAAAATAAAAAAAATTGCCACACTAAGCATATCAGCACTCCTTTGAAAAACCTAAAAATGTATTTTAAATGTACTTTTAAGAGCTGATAAAATCTATGATGAATTGATTTCCTCTCATTTTACAGCAAGGCTGACATTTTGTGGAACTTTTATGTATTGCATAGTCTTGCAGCATCTCTCCCTTTCTCTCCCTTTTTGCCTTTTATTTTATGCCTGTTGTAATTTCTTGGATGAAAACTAAAGCTTTGCCTAAAATAAATTTTCCAAAGCTCAGGGCCACGTTGAAACCGAGCACCCCAGCAGTTCCTGGTTATCCTGTGTAATATGACTCAGTCACTGGGTCCCAGTGAATGGGACCGAAGTCAATAAACTTCCTTGCAGCTTTTTAGGTTCTTTGGCAATTTTTTCTCTCTCTCTCTTTCTTTTTTTTTTTTTTTTGCAATGAAAAATTCAAACAATGCAATCATCATCTGTGTAACTGAGCTGACCACCAAGCCAGGCAGAAACTCTGGAGACTGAAGAGTACTTGTAGTGGCCACTAGATGGTGAGCTGCAGAAAAAAAAAACCCTGTATGTTAACAATAGAGTTCAGAAGAGACAAATGGAAATCAAAAGCATCCCTACCATCAAAGAAGGATATTTTCCCCTCATACATAAAATCAATTGTAAATGTAACTGAAACCTTCTAAAACCTGACGACCCCAAGAGGGAGATGGTGAGAACAGATGGTGCCAAACTGTGCAAGAATAGCTGTTTTTGAGACTTAACCTGAACTTTATGTGCTACTAAGACTTTTTTTTTTGTGCTTCACTTAATCAGAGATGGCCTTTAGAGAGATAATGTTCAAAGATAGTTTTGGGATTTGAGATTTAGAGCTACAGCTGCATCATTACAAAGGAATATTCATATTCACCTTGAAAGTTTTTTTTTTTTACTTTTTGAAAGCCTGAAACTTTCGATTTGTGCTGATGTATTTGCCTTTTTAATTTATTCTTCACAACCAACGCATGTACAGTGTAGCAATATCTTCATTCTTTGACAAATCTCCCTTCACAATGACTCCAGAAGTATTCAAATAGACCTTGTGGTTGCAAAGATGTACTAATTTCATTATTATGGATACGTATTTTGAAGGAGAGACCTAAAAAAAAAAAAAAAAAATTACAGTGCTCAAAGTTTATTTTCTGACAGCATTTTTGTTTTAGGACTACTTGAAATTAAGATTATTTTGTCAATTATTCTCAAAAAAATGTCTAATAATCTGCTGTAGCAGTTATGTTGTAGTTTTGATTGAAGTTGAAATGTGTTTTTTTGTTATATTTCCCAGATGCCTTTATATGCTGCAATATTCATATTTATATTTAACTTGTAACCTTTCATTAAAATGCAGTCTTTATGAACTTGACTAAATTCCTTGATAGCATTCACATTACATCATACACATAAAAAATAAGAATACAGCAAAATATAGAGAAGTGAAATAAGGCGAGGTCAAGTAAGTTAAAAAAAAAAAAAAATATGGTATATACGCCAATTAAGGTTTTGTATAAATAATGTACATAAATAAGTAAACACATTGACTATAAGCAGGTTAAAGGTCAGAGCAACAATTGACCTGAAGGTAACTGTCTCTCATCCTGTTCACACACTGTGTTGCTGTGGCCGAACAGTGGACAGAAAAAAACAAAACAAAAATAACATAGAAAAGTTGTTTCTATAGAACAGCAGAGTAGATGCTTTTAAAAAAAACACAAAAAAGAAAAAAAAAGGGCCTTCAGAGTACCTATTTTGGCAAAGGTTGATAAATTTGTATCAGCAAATGGAATCAGATTCATGTTTATTGCAGTCTCTCAGTTAACATTACTGACGGCTAAAGCAAAATCCCTAATGTGGTTCCTCTCCTCCTTCACAACTTCCTGTTGAAATGATAACTTTGTTGTAGCATCAGGGAATGGGTTGCTAAACATAAGAAGCTGTATGCTTGCTTCTAAGTGTTGCACATTTATGATTACATTATCCTTTAGGATGTATTAAACTATTTCACCAGTCTTCCCCATGCATTATTGAGCCTTTCAATTAATCTAATATTTCATCCAGCCTACTGCAGGTGCTTACAATAAACACAAGCAGTTTTGCCCATTTCAGTAGAAAAACTGCAAAAATATTTAAATCATGTTTATTTATTTATTAAGCTTAAAAAAAAACACTGGTTTGTAGAAGTATTTTGAAAAGACCCTTGAATTTGAGGAATTTCATGCCAAAAATACTTTCTCAGTGTGTGATTGCTTATAACAGTACTGTACTTCTTGTGCTTTCAAATGTCACCCCAATGGCAGATGTTGGTGCATCATGCATTTATACAGCTGCTGCTCCATTTAATACTGCATTTACTCCTTAATGAAAAGGGTTTAAAGGTATAGAACGGCACGGGTGCTCTGAAAAGACTTTGATCTGTTTTCAGTGCTAAAAGCTTGACTATTGAGAGAGTGTGAATGGACTGGTTCAACAGAGCATGGCTTTCAGAAATCAATCAGACCCAAAGTAGTATTTACCAGACAGCCAGGCAATAGGGAACTGAAAAATGAATATCACTTCCTTCCCTCTACAATAACATCTTTTGATATTCCATAAACAGAAAAGAAGAGTGAGGAAAATCATCCTTATGTCAAGTATAAATTTAAATGTCATTTCAATTTCAACAATCAAAAAAAATAAAAAAGACAATCCGTAGAAAGCTACCAATGCCAAGTGTTGGGGGAGGAAAATAAGTAGAAGTATGATCAATATGTTAGCACGATCAATATGATAGGCTGAATTAATGTCACTTGGGACAAAAGAAGGCAGGGCTTGAATTTTGGGGGGTTTTCTCGTCTTTTCCCCCTGGTGTCAGTGTGAAGCGTGAGACAGCTGCTAGCTGTAGCTAGCATTGTTTGGTCTTGTATTTCTTGTAAACCCCTTACACTGCAGAATGGATTCAACAGAATGTGTGAGGAAATGAAACCCTCATGTTGTGTATCTGCGTCACGACACAACAAACTAGCGGGCACATTGTCTGCTTTGGGGTGAACTTTGAGTTTGCAAACTTTTGCCTCAACCAAATCAATAAATATAAGTGTATCTATATCAGTCTGTTAATCTGAGGTCTGTTTTTTCTTCAGGAAATTTTAAATTTGTTAAGTTTGGTTTGATTTGAATATGTAAAAAAGTCAGTACAATCAGCTCTATTATATTCCCGCTATATCTAAAAAGCACCATCCATATGTGTCTGCTTTTTTTAGATGCTTGAAAGTGAAATCATAATAAGCAGACGATCTGTGGTCCGCACAAAGCAGCAATCATAATCCTAAATGAGAACAGATATTCAAAATTCTTGAGGAGACCTACTTCAAAGTTGAAGGGAGGAGTTTCTGCAGATTATGTGACAACCACAGCAAGAATGTTCTCGGTTTAAACCTCAGCTGGAGCTTTTCTGCGTGGAGTTTACATTTTCTCCCTGTTTATGCCTGGGTTCTTCCAGATTTCCTCCTAGTCCATAAACATGCATGTTAGGATAAAATATGTTCTGGTTTTTGAGCAAAACTTACTGCCATCACCTACATAATGATTTTCTCACACAAGTCAAAGCTCATTCTGCACAGTAAAGCGCCACTATAATCAGTTGAAGTCAAATTCTGACCTGCCTACCCAGCTCTGTCACCTCTGAAAACATTTTTACATAGAATAAAATGCAAAACACAGTCCCAGTCTGCTAACAGGCAGCGTATATCAAACAAAGAAGGGGGCATATTGTTCTATTTTAAAATTTTCTGATGGGATCCAATTTAAAGTTGACTAATTGTTTATCAAAACAAAAATATTCCCAATTTCATTATTTTCAATTCAATTCAATTCAACTTTATTTGTACAGCGTCCATTCATGACAATGTTACCTCAGGGTGCTTAAACAGACAGAAAAGTTCAGGTCTGATAGATAACAGCCTAGCTAAGGAAACCAACAGATTGGATCGAATCTTGACTTGACCCGGTCCAATCCCCTATCCTGAGCAAGCACGGAGTGGTGGCAATAGTGGGAAGGAAAACACCCTTTTAACAGGGAGGAAAAACCTCCGGCAGAACCCGGCTCAGGTAGGGCGGCCGTCTGCCTCGACCGGCTGGGGGGCGAGAAGACAGAAAGGGAGACCAACAAACACTGCAACGTTATCCAGCCAGATCTGCTGAGAGAGGAGAAACACAGTTACTGATGCAAAACTGTCACAGGTTTCTACATGGAGAGACAGAGATGGTGGGAGAGAAAGAGCCCAGTGCATCATGAACGTCCCGCAGCAGTCTAAACCTATAGCAGCTTAACTAAGGGATGGCTAACCATCCCTAACTATAAGACTTATCAAAAAGGAAGGCTTTAAGCCTAATCTTAAGGGTAGAGAGGGTGTCTGCCTCCCGAACCTGAATTGGTAACTGATTCCATAATAGGGGGGCTTGATAGCCAAACGCTCTGCCTCCCATTCTACTCTTAGAGACCCTTGGAACTACCAAAAGGCCTGCAGTCTGAGAGCGAAGTGCTCTGCTTGGAATATATGGAACTATGAGATCTCTAATATATAATGGAGCTTGGTCATGGAGAGCTTTATATGTGAGAAGAAGAATTTTAAATTCTATCCTGGATTTAACAGGGAGCCAATGAAGAGAAGCTAGAACTGGAGAAATATGATCTCTCCTGCTGGTTCTAGTCAGAACCCTCACTGCAGCATTCTGGATCAGCTGGAGACTTTTCAAGGCATATTTGGGGGAGCCCAATAATAAAGAATGACAGTAATCCAATCTGGAAGTAACAAAAGCATGGACTAGTTTTTCTGCATCATCCTGAGAGAAGATGTCCCTAATTTTAGCAATATTATAGGTGAAAGAAGGCGGTTCTAGAAACCTGTTTTATATGGGAGTGGAAAGACAAATCCTGGTCAAAAATGACTCCAAGATTCTTCACTGTAGTGCTGGAAGCCAAATTAATGTCATCCAGATCAACTATAAAGCTAGATAATTTAGTCCTGAGTTTTTCGGGTCCAAAGACTATAACCTCGGTCTTGTCTGAATTTAGAAGCAGAAAGTTCAGGGTCATCCAGGTCTTTATGTCACTAAGACATCTTTGTAATCTAACAAACTGATTGGTTTCATCAGGCTTCATAGATAAGTATATCTGAGTGTCGTCTGCATAACAATGAAAATTTATGCCATGTTGTCTGATGATATTACCCAAAGGAAGCATATAAATGTGAACAGAATTGGTCCGAGCACAGAACCCTGGGGAACTCCATGAGTTACTCTAGTGCGTGATGAGGACTCGTTGTTGACATTAACAAACTGAAATCTATCAGATAAGTATGACTTGAACCAATCTAATGCAGTTCCTCTAATTCCAATAACATGTTCCAAGTCTCTGTAGCAGAATGTTGTGATCAATGGTGTCAAATGCAGCACTGAGATCTAACAGGACAAGTATGGACAGGAGTCCTTTATCTGAAGCCATGAGAAGATCATTAGTAACCTTCACCAGTGCCATCTCTGTGCTATGATGAGCTCTAAAACCAGACTGAAACTTTTCAAACAGATAATTTCTGCTCAGATGGGCACAAAGTTGAGCTGAAACTGTTTTCTCAAGAATTTTAGACATAAAGAGGAGGTTGGACATCAGTCTGTAATTAGCTAACTCTCCTGAATCAAGGGTAGGTTTTTTAAGTAAAGGTTTTATTACTGCAGTCTTAAAGGACTGAGGTACATATCCTGTCAATAGCGATGAATTAATCAGATCTAGTAGGTAAGTGTTAATCAAAGGAAAGACTTCCTTTAGCAACTTGGTTGGGATGGGATCCAGAATGCAGGTAGAAGGTTTGGATGCCACTATTAGTTTGGTTAACTCAGATATCTGTATAGGACAGAAATGATCCAGACATATTTCAGCATCTACAGATGTCTCTAAACCTGCTGGGGGTAAGATGTCGTTAGTAGCTGGGAGGATGTCATGGATTTTCTCTCTAAAAGCAAAAATTTTGTTTGTGAAGAAACTCATGAAATCGTAACAGCTGAGAGTCGGGGGATGCATGACTCAACAGCACTACAGCTCTTCGTCAGCCTGGCTACAGTGCTGAAAAGGAACCTGGGATTATTCCTATTATCCTCTATCAATGATGAATAGTAAGCTGTTCTAGTCTTACGTAAGGATTTTTTATAAACTATAAGACTTTCTTTCCAGATTAAGCGAGACTCCTCTAAGCCAGATGTGCGCCATTTCCTCTCATAACGTCTAGATGTCTGTTTTAAAGCTCGTAGCTGGGAATTAAACCAAGGAGCTTCCTTCTTCTTTTTTAACAGGGCAACATTATCTAGTGCTGTGCGGGTTGAAACTGCTATTTTATCAGCAAGCTGATCAATCTGAACTGGAGTAATGCTTGAATAGATGCTTTCTGTGATGTTAACATCTGGCATTCTAGGAAATAGTGATAAAAATAGATTCTTTAAACTTGGTAACGGTACTATCTGATAAACATCTACTGTAATGGAATTTATTCTCAGCCATCGTGTAGTCAAGTAAAGTAAACTCAAAAGTTATTAAGAAGTGATCAGACAGAACAGGATTATGGGGAAAAACTTTCAGTTCCTCACTGTCAACACCATACGTCAGGACAAGATCCAGAGTATGATTATGAGAATGAGTGGGTTCGTGAACATTTTGTGAAAAACCGATTGAGTTTAGCATAGACTTAGAAGAAATATTTAAGCTGTCATTGTTATCGTCGGCATGAACATTAAAGTCGCCCAAAACGACAACTTTATCAGTATTCAACACTAAATCTGATAAAAAGTCTGAAAATTCAGTCAGAAACTCTGAGTAAGGTCCAGGTGGACGATACACTACAGCTAACAAAAGTGGTTTCTCTGATTTCCAGTTAGGATGAGAAAGGCTTAGAATTATGTGTTCAAAGGAATTATGACTAATCTTAGGTCTGGGATTAATAAATAGCCCTGATTTAAAGATATAGCAGCCACACCTCCTCCTCAGCCTGCAGTTCTAGGAACATGAAAATTTAAGTAATCGTGTGGAGTAGATTCATTAATAGTAACATGATCATCCTGCTGCAGCCAGATTTCTGTGAGACAAAATAAATCAATATGATGATCACCAATCAGATCATTAACTAACAGAGATTTTGAAGAAAGGGATCTAATATTTAATAATCCACATTTAATGGTTTTATTTTTCTCTAACAGGCGTAACAGATCGCAAAGACTAGAGAATCCCAAAAACAGAGAACTGGTGAGGAAGTGTGTTTAAGCGTTATACGTTGTGAAAGGACAAACGGTGAATGGTATTAAGACACAATAAGCAACTAAAAGGGCAGCAGAGAGAGCTAGCCCATCGGAGCCCAAACAAGCGAGGTACATAGGAGCAGACAGGAAGTGACACAGTACGCCTTACCGCAACCATATTTCGTATTTCATTCCATTTGTTGTATTTGAAGAATTGTTAGTGCAATATACTACATACTGTAAGTTATTTGCAAATCAGTCTGCTTTGACACAGTTTACATGACATCCCAACTTTCCTAGAAGGTCAAAAGGCAAAAAGGAATAATGCACAAGTTGTAATCATTCATTTTCTGTACTGCTTATCCAGTTCAGAGTCACTGGAGCCTATCCCAGCTATTATCAGGCGAGAGGCAGGGTACACACTGTACAGGTTGCCAGTCTGTCACAGGGCCAACACAGAGAGACAGACAAACATGCACGCCCACATTTACACCTAGGGACAATTTAGAGTGATCAATTAACCTAACACACATGTCTTTGGATGGTGGGAGGAAGCTGGAGTACCTGGAGAGAACCCATGCATACATGGGGAGAATGTGCAAACTCCACACAGGAAGGCTACAGTTGAAATTGTTGGAATTGAATTCCCCAGCTGGGAATTGAACCAGTGACCTTCTTACTGTGAAACTGCAGTGCTAACCACCACGCCACCACGCAGCCCAAGTTGTAATCACTGCAGTGAAATTCACAGTCCTTTGTAGCTCTTTTTTAGTACAATAAGAAAAGAAAAAATATTTGAGAGTAAAAAAAAAAAGCTGCAGGCGATTCAAGTGACACTTGTTTTAAAAAATGCACACGCTTGCACTGAATTAACTATTTTATGTTTGCAGATAACCCTATTATCATATCAGTAGTCTTCCTGAGGTACTTCAAATATGCTTCAGAGATACTTGTAAGAGCTGATAAAATCAATTATTAAGGGATTTCCTCTCATTTTACACCAACAGTGGTTTTCTTGTTAAACTGGGCTGCCGTCTTGTGGCACTTTAATGTACTACACCGTCTCGTTATATCTCCCTTTTTTTCTTTTCGCCTCCCCTCTCACCGCCCGTCACTGCCATTTCATACCTGTTGTAACAGATGAGAGCTAAAGCTTTGCCTTTAATAAATTGTTTCTGAGGGTCAGGGCACATTAAAAACCCGTACCTCAGCAGTACGTCCAGGTTTTCCTGTGTGTAATATGACCCGGTGAATGGGGCTGGGCTTGGGCTCCGGTTTTATGACTAAACAAGCCCAACCCTTCAAGTCCCAGGCAGGTTTAAGACTGCATTTCTCTGTCGGGTGGAGCTGATTTTCTCTAGTCTGCACTTTCACCGTCTGATATTCTCTTCGCGTAAAGACGCACAGGACGCCACCCAGACTCGTGCAGCCGGACTTCAACTCCTCGCCCGCTGTTTGTCCTTCTCTTTTCCCCCCTGCTCCACACACTCTGAGAGTCAGACATGTTTCGTTGTGGGATCGCCTACCCTCGATGCAAGTGGATCGTTCCCCTGCTTCTCGTCTTCGCCATTATTTTTGACATAATCGCCATCGCCGCCCAGTCCGGATGGGTCGAGGACGAGGACGCCAGGTCTCACTACGCCAGTATGTGGGATCAGTGCCGAGGCAGGAGTGACCAATGGGAGTGCAAGTCGCTTATGGAGCACTGTAAGTATTCATTTATACTTCACATCAGTTAATATCACCAGAGGGAACACGAGAATGTCCCGGTAAGGGTTTGCCTCCACACTGTGTATAAAAGTCAACATCCACACATTGTAACCCAAGAGCTGACCTCTGATAACCAAAAACAGCCAAGCTGAGGAGGAGGAGGAGGAGGAGGGGGAGGAAGGCCTCCTGGACAGTCGGGCGGAATGAACTTTGGTCTCCATTATAATGAACTCATCAATCCAGGAAAGCGTTTCCATGCAGGTGGAGCAAAAGGAGCTCCAGCATTTCAATCCTTGTTGGGAATATTATCACACACGTCTCGATTTAAGTTTGAGTGACCAGTTAGAGTCAGAGATGATGGAAATCTAAAAAAGACATTCAATTCCTATTTTGATTTTTCACATTATGTTATTTTAGGCTTATTTGGGCTTAATTGTTCTTATTACAAAATAAAGAAAATCTTCTGTTTGTATTATTTCAGGAAAAAAGAAATGTGCTTTAAAGATTAATTCATAAATCCATTCCTCGCAAACTGTGTCCTGTAAAACTTTCTCCCATAGTGTAAAATGTTGCATTAGTTCACTGAGGACAACTTTCCAGAGCCAAATCTCGTCAGGCTTTTGGGAGGAATTGGAAATGTTTTAAACCCTCATTCCAAAACACAAATGAGAATATACAGTATAAGATGGTGGACTTGGTATCACAGATAATGGCTATTTATAAACAAACTTAATGAGCTCCTTCTCCCTGTCAGTCAAAGACACATAACATAGTGACACTCAGATAAGTTGAACAATATCTGTGGACAGGACAAACTTGTGTTCTGCTCAGGTTGTGTTAAACCACACCCTCAGATACCAACAAAGGCAGTATTGTTGCTCCTCCCTAGGCTCAGTAGAAGTGGCAGCACCTGCTGAGGGCTGCAAAACACACAATACTGTATGTTCCCAGAGATATAAAGAAGGTTGTAATTATACGAACAATCTGGGCATTGAGAGGTGCAGTAGTATCAAGAGTAGACTCCACCTAAAACAGGAAACTTTATATTGTACTTATGCTGCTGGACATGAAAAATGTATTTTTTGGGGGGGTTGTTATCTTTTTTGTTTGGGTGAACAGATCTAGTTATCAAGACTTTTCTTATTTTGCTATGAGACTAACTTGTTGCACAAAGCTTGCACTTATCATAGCTGGACAATTACCAGCTGATACTATAATAAACCAAACTGTCAATGACAGCATGAAACTGTTGGTGATGTAAACTCCAGGTGAGCTATATCATCATTATTTTTCTGTGTAATAATTAAGCTACAAGATCCACTGTCCACAACATGTTTCAGGATATTTTTATAGTTGCTGTAGAAATTGTTCATTACATTAAAAAGCCCTTACACCTCAGGTTGTTGGGTCTGACCCTCTGACAGTTAATTATTTTTCTTACAAATGATTTCAATTCGTGCTTGAAATGTCTCTCTCTTTTTGTTCCACTATACCCTGAATCATCCGTACTATTTCACCTATCCCAGGCCTTACAGAAATGTATTGGAAAAAAACAGAAACATAAATAAAAGGATATGTTTCTCCTTAAAGATTTTCCAAATAGAATTACACATACAGAAATGACATTACATGTTATTGTTAGAGCTGAACATGGGTACAGATATATGACATTGTTGAGAGAACATTGGTTCTGCGAAATGGTGTAAAAGCTTGTGGAAATACTGCATGAAATTGTTACTAAAATGGACATGTTTCCAGACAGGTGAATGAAAATGACCATGATGATCCACCATAAATTTGAATAATGTGATTTGCTAATTGTGAACAGACCTACATATACATGTATATATTGGTACAATTTTTCGTAAAGAAATTATTGAACAAGGAAAAATATCAAATTTTCTCTTTTGGCTTCTTCAGTAAGAGGATTTTCTGCTTTTCTCTGTTTTACATCTTTAATATTTACATTTTGGTGTTGGGCTGTTGGACAGACTGATGAGGCGTTCATGAACCGTGGAGTCTAATGAATGTAATTGGCATTGCTTTTGATTTTACACAAACTGATTAGCTCATTGAGAAATAATGTCAGATATAATTAAAGTAATCATTAGCTGCTGTTGTAATTTAGATCATAGTTTAATGGTTTTGTGACAGCGGCAGCGGCGAGTACATCATTATAAAACTCAAACACTGATTAAACACAATGTTATGTAACTGTGTCTGTCATTAAGGCAGGATCACGGATCACTGAAATGAGTACTAAAAACACAAGTCGTTTCGAGCAGTTTCTTATTTAAAATTTTAGATGGCAGAGTTTTGTTATGCCTGAGCTGAAGCGCTCTGCACTGCTGTTTTGGATGGGTGCCTTTTACTCAGCACGGCTTAAACAAAAGACCCAACACAGCTGCCAGCAGGCTACTGGCTGGATAAGATATATTTTTGCCCTGAGGTTTCTCTGGCCTAAATACTTGTTGGGATCTTCCAGAAACTAGGGAAATAAGCACCGTTGGCATGTGAATGCAGGATGTCACAAAAGTGGGAACTACACCAAACAGACTCCATATTTAGGAGGAAGGAGCAGTTTTCCCGGGAGCTGCCACTTCGCGAACAACAGGAATAAACATGTTTCCATCGTTTATCCTAGGGGTGTTTTTGGAAAAATGTGTTTAAACTGGAAAATTGCAGAAGTCTGATTAATAACACAGGTTGTCAAGACCCAGGCAATGAAACAGTATCTTTTTTTCCTTTGGAAGGGGGTAGGAAACCATACATTGTTTGAATGCACAAAAATTGGGTCCTGATAGTGCAAAACTTTTTAAGATACAAAATTTGACCAACTTTTCTTGAAATATGTTTTATATTAACCTCTAACTAAAAAAACAACAAAACTAGCAGTCACAATTATTGACTGGTGTTAAGGGACTGGTTATTTTCTAATGCCGACATCCAAAAAGATCAGAGATAGGAACTCAAATACTCACTATAACATAAAATACTCAGTTGAAGCCAAAGGGAAAACATGTACATTTTTATGCATGTAACAAATATAATTCTACATGTCACATGCAGAGCATAAAGACGTGACAGACCAACACATGCTGATAGTTACATGCAACTCTTCTTTCAAGTGATATTAGCATAAACGTAGTAAACTTGATTATGTAAAGCTATACAACATATTGTACAGCTAAAAGTGATGTTTTATTGGCAATACGGTTAAGGGACAATTTCCTCTACTATCCTTATTGATATGTACTTATAATATATGTTTATTGATAAACCTGCCCAGTCTTATTATGAAGCTTAAGCCTGTCGGAGCCTTTTTATGTTTTCCTAACTTTGACTAAGAAACTTGGAAGACTGCCCTGTTTGTTGCACCGCCATTATATTTTCCTGTTATGTTTTCCACTTGTTACCTAAGCATTCAAACTCTGGCGGTGAAAAGTAATGCCTTTGCAAAAGTGGGAAAATATGCAACATTTCTTATAACTCATACATATATATACTGTATAAACTGTTACTCGATTGTCTTGATAACATTAAGGCATGGATGTCATTAAATTTTCTACATTTTAATGACAAAAAGACAGAGGTGTTGCTATTTGCAGTGATGCCTCCAAGGGTTCTGTTGACCTGGGGTTCTTCAATAATTATGTGAAACCTGCAGCAACAAACCTTAGAGAACATATCAACACTAGTCTTAGACTTGATGCTCAAATTATCTCAGTGGTCAAGTCCAATTTCTTCAGTTAAGACAACTGTCAAAAGTAAAACAATTTTTTTTTCTCGTCTCGGCATCATTTAAAAATTTTGATCCATGCTTTTCGTGTTGAGTCAACACGCCTGGGCTCTGTTGCGTCTGTCGGGGGTAAAAGCTTGTTCTTATCATGCTGGATATGAAAAAGGATCAGCTGTTACCTGTGCCGTCCTCATGATTATTGAATGGACTGACGGCTATACAGTAAGCTTGTCTCACAAGCAAAGCAGCACCAGAGGAGAGAGAAAGAAAGTGATCTCTCAAAGTATCTGACCTTCATTCCACAATCTCATAATGTTCATGTTACAACTAAGTGGGACAAAGAAAAGAGCCTTTGTGAGACAGGCATCATTGTTTGGCTTAAAAAAAAAGAGAGAATAATTATTGATAGAGTTGTTAATTAGCTTTTTATCCATTGATAGAGAAATCATTTTAGCCTTGAAAAAAACAGAAGTTTAAAACTGGTTAAACCATAAAAAAAATTGCCAATTTTGACAATGGAAGTAAATGAGGCCAAAGAAAAGACGCAGTTTTTATAGTCTGAATTAAAACACTGCTGCTGTGCTTCTTTGGTTTGGCCGGCTTCCCATTTATAAACCTTTCTCAGAAAACGCAGGGTGTCGAGTTGATCCCTGCTGCTTGAACTAAAACCTTCTTCTAAGAGCTTTGATGGATATTATCCGAGACTATAAGACCAGATCTGAAGGCTTGAAAAAATCTCCTCACTTGTAGCCCAAACACACCAGCTCCACTGGGGCCAAGGCTTTGTTAAACGAATGTGAGAGTTTGCAAAATTCAGAGGAGCCTTTTTGTGAAGCTTCAGATTCCAGTGATTCTGTCAATGTGTGGGAGAGCAGTCTGAGTCCTAAGTTTTGATCAGAGAGACACAACAGATGTAGAACAGCTGGATGGCATTATGTTGAGAGTGATGGGAACAGTCTGCTGCGATAGAAGCAGATATCTCCACAAGTATGGCCAAGTTTTGCAGATGGTGAGAAGAGTATATTAAATGAGCAGCATGCAGTGAAATGTAAATGCAGCTTTCAGAATCAGTTTGTGTCTTTGGCTTTTCTCATAAAGACTTGTTTGAACTTGAACAGTAGAGTATAAGTGTACAGAAGAAATCCACATGTTGTCTTTTCTGGATTCATTATCATTTACATGCCCGTTCACGAACCCAAACATCTTCCATAATTATTCAAAGAACAGACATTAAATTTGTTCTTTATCTCTACAGTAAGTTACTTGGGGCAAAGTTAAGTGACTTAATGTAAATGTTATTATATCTTATTTTATTTATGTTGAGGAAATACAACCATATTAATCTTAATAGGTTAAATATAGGTTATAGGTTTACTGTGTATGTGTTTTGCGTTTCCGTTCTCTTTGGAAGAGCAACTAACTAACTCTTAACTTAACCTCTTAAGCCCTATCCATATTTTCAGGAAAAAATGCCTAACAAGGTGTACACAAAGTAAATGAAGAATTGCTCAACAATAACAATGTCAATTTTCATGTTCTTGGTATCTAGGGACATCTGGAGACGTCAGAGAATGTCTTTCAAGTGTTAAAAATTTTGTATCTGTTACTATTTCTAAGTAAATTACAATTTGGCACAGTTTTACACCAAGCCGGGGGTTATTCCTCGCTGTTAAAAGGGTGTTTTCCTTCCCACTGTCGCCACCCCTCCGTGCTTGCTCAGGATGGGGGATTGGACCGAGTCAAGTCAAGATTCGATCCAATCTGTTGGTTTCCTTAACTAGGCTATTATGAATCTGACCTGAACTTTTCTGTCTGTTTAAGCGCCCTGAGGTGACATTGTCATGAATGGACGCTATACAAATAAAGTTGAATTGAATTGAATTGAAAGTTTTGAGCTCATTGGGGTAGAAGCTTCATGTAACAGTTGAAATACACACAAGTGCCCTGTTTAATTATTGTTTAATATGCGATTATCATGCATGTAAGTTCTTGGGCCCGTATAAGGACCCATAGGGCTTAAGGGGTTGTTCCTTTAATTAAAGATGCCTCAGATCTTAAAGCAACTCTTACCGATGTTGCATTGTTACATTATTTTTTAAATAGGGTAAAATGCTATGGATGGGGTAATGGAACTCTGAAATACAAGACAGACCACCATTAATCAAAATAAAATATTATTCCAATCTCTAAATTTGCAATGAAACCTCCAACCAATCCTTGCAGTAGGGCCCACGCCGAGGATTGGCTGAGGAACCTGCCAGTCAAACCTTCGCTTCTGCATTGGGAGGCAGAGGGAATGGGGGGTGGGTCTTCCGAGTGAGGCGAGACTGTTTATATTCAAATAATCTTGCTGTGCTTTCTGAAATGCAAGATCGTTAAGGGTTGCTTTCATTTGTTAAAAACTGTAATCCATTGCAGTCACTTATGTTATTTTGCTGGACTCTCCAATTAATAATATTGATTATTTTTTTCTTTTAATCATTTCATTGCTCACACACAGAAACGAGAGTAATGACATTGTTCTGCTAATGTAAACCAAACTTACTGATGTTTTTCTTGAGAGTTGACCAGTCTAAAAGTGCTAAAACTAATTTAGCACAACATTGCACACCTCATATACAACAGTGACTTCAGTCAGAGGCTTCTTCATCCTCCCTCCAATGAGCATCTTACAGTAGGTCATTCTTGTGCACAGCAACAGTTTTATTGAATTGAACTGAATTATAGATGAGGTGTTGTCTCTATTGCATCTTGTATACTTTAAAACTGTGGCTTGAACTTTTTGGGGATTTAAGAGTCATGTGGGGTGAAAAGTGGCAGTTGTTCTTGTGTTTGCATGCAAATGAAGGTCATTATTAGTACAAGAGAAGTTTGAACCAGTCGAGCTCGTTTACTGTGTACATGATGACTAAATGCCTCTGGCTGAGGCAAGTAGGACATTACCTTAACACACACACACACACACACACGGCCTTAAATAATTTAGGGTGTCGGCGGATCTAGTGTCAGCTAAATGGGCGTAACAGTGTGTTGACAATCCACTTTGTGAGCTTGGCTTTTATTTTAAAATACATCTGATACATCAAAATCTGCAGCAGTCTCTGGCTGTTTAACTTTGTTCATTTTTAGGTATAACCTAAATGTTTGCCGGATGTTTAGGATGCTTTTGTTTGAATTCATTTAATGTTTGTTCAAATGCATAATGCCCTTTGTAGTCTTTTCTCAAAAACAGAAACCTAGCAATAACAGGCAGCGTGGGTTTAAGTCGTAATTCCTTCTAATTATATATCATGCCTGCGAAGTGGCAGAGAAGTCGAGTGTTGTTTAGGGTGTGGCAGTTTTGTGTTGCAAATTCACAGTATTTGTCCCTACTCTTCCATAAGTTCATGTAGCTGGTACTGAGAATGCATTTTCCTAGTTCATTAATGACTAAAGGCCATTCAGACTTACTGTACAATTAATGACTCACTTATTCCCAGAAACTGAATTAATATATCAGCATTACCTACTGATTACTCAGAAATGACTGATTTTGGAATCATTTAACAGGAATTAAGTTGTGCATAAAATGGTTATTTGATTTTACCTGCTTCTACGCAGCAGTGCTGGGTTGATTTCAGATTACAATGATGCAAGTTAAAAAAACAAAAATGACCAGTCCAGTGTTTATTTTAAGCATCTTTTACAAAGAAATATTGATATTAAATAAGAAAATTTTTTATGTATGTT
Organism: Atherinomorus stipes; assembly: GCA_023101725.1. Taxonomy (NCBI): domain Eukaryota; kingdom Metazoa; phylum Chordata; class Actinopteri; order Atheriniformes; family Atherinidae; genus Atherinomorus; species Atherinomorus stipes. The sequence goes on along the minus strand of JALJCO010008534.1, from coordinate 1,032,621 downwards.
GCCTAAGAGGTCAAATCCAGCACAAAAGAAGTCCCTGAGCCACTCCTTGCAACTTCTCTGCTCCTCATTGCTCTAAACTGACAACTGGAGGTGATTCAGGTCATCCTCCATCTTGATTTTAACTTGGGGACTGATTGAGCTCATGTTCCCACAGCAGGAAGTTGCACTATTTCTTTTACAGATCAAAACTACCATTTCAACTAAGTTTTTAATTATTTGGCTGAAAGGTTTCAAAGGCCCCAAAAGTGATTCAAACTGTAATTTCCATTTGTTTGCATGCAACTAATGTATCTTATTTTTTCTTTTTGACTCTAGCTTGGGCCCAGGCAGTCGCTGCTCTCATGGTTATTGGCCTCCTTGTCCTCATTGTTGCCTTCATCATCTCCGTTTTGGCAATGTGCCATGTCAACACTGGTCTTCTGACTCTTACTGGAGCTCTGCTGCTTATTGTTGGTAAGTTACTCGCACATACTCAAAGAGGAGTGTCACCAAACATCCCATACTCACAAAGCCCACATGCAGTACTGAAACTTAGGCCAGATTTTTCCATCAAGCCACGCAAACAGAAAGTTGTGTGATACTCGACTGTAAACTTTCTGTGTGGTATTTGCATGTTCCCTCTGTGTCTGCCAGGGTTTCTGTGGAGAGCATTGTTTTAGCACTGAACACACAATGAGAAACACTAAACCATGAATTAAATTTACAAAAATATATTACAAACAACATCTCATACACAATGGCATTTCAATGTGCTTTACAAATAAGAAAAACCATAAAGAGAGAAATACAAGCAATGCTAAAATATTAAAATCACAAGAAAATATAAAATAGTTAAAGTAGAATTATTAAGCAAAAACACAACCGTCTAGATAAATTAAAGGATCTGATGCAGATTTCATGCATGGAAAAAAAAAAAAGTTTATAAGCATTATTTAAAATTGTCTATATTTGGAGAAAGAAATGAGCCTCTCAGTATATGATTTGAAATCCAAATCAATGGAGCATCTTTGTGACGTGATCTAAATTGCCTCATGTAAGCACAAAATAGGAGAATATACAATAAAAAAGAATCTGAACGTCAACTTTAAGACTATAAAATTGAATGAAACCTGCATTATTTTTTCCAGTCCTCCATAACTGGTGCGTTTACACTCAGAGCTAATTTTTGTTCAGCTGGGATAATCCATTTAGTTAGTGATATATTTCAGTTTCCATGCACTAGAGGGAAAACATTCATTGACAAGATTAATCATGTGCAAGTCTACAATGATAGCTGGCCTTAACACCTTGTTAGTGTTTTTTTGTTTTGTTTTTTTCTAATTAATCTATTCCATCACAGACCAAGATAATCAGCTAACATTTCAGCTGCATGTGCAGTTATGAACTGGACAGCTTTAGATCATCGTACATTTCTTCTTAATTTTCCACTAATCAGATTCATGCACTCTTTAGTGGTATTCTCTACTGTTACTGGCTTCCCTTTCTTTCCACGGGCATCCTGTTTTACTTCCAGATCAGAGCCCAGGACAGGAACTGTGGAGTTATGTACACAGCCAGTCCATCGAGTCCAACTGAGTGGTATTTCAGGAATTTAAGCCGGGTTAACACACCCTGTTAGTGCTGTTTAGTTGGACTAACATGTTCACATGTTTTAAAAGTCCAGTTTTTTATTATATATAATGAGTGAGTAGATATTTATTTCTGTAGTGCCTTTTGCAGATGAAATCACAAAGTGCAGAGACAATTAAATTAAATAAAAACATAAAAGCAGAGCAAATGCTAAATACTGTAATTTTTTTTCAAGTCAACATGCTGGTTTTGGCTGTTTGTATTATAAAAAAAGCAACTACCAGCATTTTTCAGATGTTTCAGACCAGGGGCAAGATTGATATATTAATTTACTAAAATTAGTTTATTTTTAGTTTTTCAAATTTTATAAAAAAGACTCAATACTTCCAGATTTGACCAGTCTTTTAGTTTAGTTTGTTTATTTTTTTGGTGGACTTTTCCTCAGATCGCATTATAGATATTTAAAAGTCAGTCTCTTTATTGCTTCTCCCAAGCATCGTTTATCTTTAGTGTGTTTGGCCTCACAGTTGTGGAGCTGTTACTCACTGAGTGGTTGGATGCTGAGGGAGGGATCAGACATCGAGGTCGAGCAGGGAGACGAAGATTACTATGAATTAGATGGGGGAGAGGTGTGAAAGTAGATGCTGAAAAAAGGTGGAGTCGTGTAAGTGGAAGGGACAGACATGACAACACTGGGTGTTAAGAATTCCAGAGAAGAGGTGAGGATGATGAGTGATGTTGTTTGACGTTGGAGGTGTTGCAGAGAAAAGGTGTGTGTTATCAGAAAGTGAGTTTTGTGTCATTTGCTTAGAGTGACTGTGCTGTAGCAACAGCTGGTTTACTCTGTTTATTTGATGTGACTCGTCCCACAGCGAGCGTGAGAACAAGAGGCAGAGCCCAAAGACATGATGAAACAGCCCCCGTCATGAACCCGTCATGAACCACGAGTTCTGTGATGTAAACTTTAAATGCATCTAAAGGAATTTTGTTCCTTTTAAAATAAAAAAAAAGAACAGATAAAGCAATAATCAGATATCAACAAACACTTCTGATTAACTTAACCCAGCAATTTAAGACTTATCTTGAGATGAAATCTTCAAACAAGTTTGTTCTGTTATTTTTGAGTGTTTGAAACAGTAAACTGGCGTCACACCCTTCTCAAGAATAATTGCCAAGAAATTATGACAGATAGAGGCTGGTGCCAGGACAGATTGCTGCTGGCGAATTGTGATGCGTTTATGCCACTCTAACACTCTCTTGTCAAGGTATTTTCCACACTATGCTGCCAGTGCCTGTATCGCTTTGCTCACCTAGTTTCCTACATGATTGACAACGTATATTGTCTTATCTAGATTACAAAAAACTTTCCCTCTTTCGTAAAAACAAACAATTTCAGACAGTAAAAAGTTTCTGGCGGATTAGGCTTAATTATATCTGCGTTTGCTGTTTTTTCCAGTGTGATGCCAAATTATTCCCTTGTTCTTTTACAATAAATTAAACTTTAATTGGATATTTTCTTTTTTTTCAAATTAAGTTAGATCTGCAAAAAAACTGGTAAGCATAAAGACTAGTATTACAAATGCAGATACTCAGAGGAACCATTTGATGCCCTTTTTTTTTTTTTTTTTTTTTACCGTTTGATAGTTTCCTGAAGTCTCAATTAGAATATCTGGGAAATGCTTTGGTCAAAATAGAGCTCAGGGCCCTTTTAGAGCATGAAGTTGCCCACTAGATTTCAGTCCACCCCTCTCTTCTGCAGGATCTTCTTTTGCAATCACTGATACTCAATAAATATTTAAAACACATTTTAACCCAATTAAGAAAAAGAGAATAGAGAGAAGCCTCATTGTTCACACTAACATACACCAAACTGATGGGAAAATGCTGAACTGATTTTTTTCATTTTAAAAAAAGAAACCAAAAAAGAAACCCTTAAATATCCCACATCTTCATTTGGTCACAGAAGATTGGTACTATTTAAGACATAGTTTCATTTTGAAACATCTGTTTAACTTGATCAGGTTGTTAAACACCAAGTTGGTTCACACACCAGTGGAAAAATCCCTTTTAATTCCCCCTTTTTTTTATCTGCTTGATAAACGCTGGCATTTTAAAGGCTAATGTTTAAAACTGTTGCTTTTATGGGCAAAATTGAACTAGTATTAATTTTGAAATGTTCTCTCTAAACTTAAGAGAACTAAATAATTAGTGGTGAGAATTTCTGGTAAATGGAAATGAAAAAGGAAAAACAAAAATAGGTTTCAATGTCAATGTCAATGTCAGGTTTATTTATATAGCACATTTTTAAAAGGCCAGTGGCCAACCAAAGTGCTTTACAGAATAAAAGACAGCAATGAATAAAGTAAATGCAACACAATAAAAACAGTAAACTCAAACTGGTTTGAGTTTCCAGTTCTGAGATGCAGTGAATGCAGTATGACTCGAATTTGAAATTGGATGGAGGCAAATATAAGGGAGCAAGACATTTAGACTCTGACCTAAGGAGCGTCAAACGAAGTGCAAGGGTGTTTTTTCTTTATTTGTATTTATTTATTTGTCTTGTTTGCATTTTTGGACATATATCCTCAAAAAAAAAGATCATTTATTATTAATTTGCTCCTGCAAAGTAAAATAAGTTATATCCGGTATCTTGTACAGTATAAGGGGGGAAAGTATTGATGTTTTGCACAAGAATGCCTCATCAGGAGACATTGAGACAGTCATGAAATATTGTCCACTATTAGATTGATCAAACTTCACAGTCTGTCCTGATTATTTTTTCTGGCTGCGGAACAGTGCACCCACGCCTTGTTTGTCTGTCTCTCTCCTCAGTGGTTCTTCAGATCATTGCTCTGATCATCTACCCCGTCATGTTCAATGATCTGATCTTCGAGGGCCAGTATTACTACACCTGGGCCTATGGGTTTGCCTGGGGCGCCACCATCCTCTGCTTTGGCTGCTCCATCCTCTTCTGTTGTCTGCCACGTTATGAAGATGAACTGCGTGGCGATGCAAAGGTCAAATACATCTACACCTCTTCCTGAAGACCAAACCTGCTCACTCAACCATTTGCAGCTGTTTCCACCTTTAACTCTCAACGGGATCTGTACTCACCATGTACATCCTTTCTATAAATTTCACCAAAGATCTACAGCGATGCAGCTCTGTTAAATTTGATTCAGCAATGGAAACATCCCTTTCCCAATACTTACCATCCCAAAGTGACTCGGACTTTAGCTGTTGCACCAGCTTTAATGTTTAGATTAAACCAGCATCTTCAAGAAATGTTATTTTCCACAATGAGCATATCCCTGACTTCATTTGATCTTTTACTTGTTGTCAATGCAGTCTCACCCAAGTGCACTTAAGTTTGTGGCAATTTGATGCAAAGCATAGCTTTCTCTTCTAATCCAATCTTTGTAGATGAGCAATCCAGACTCAAATATTTGCACAAGATGCAAAATGAATGTTTATCATTGTTTTATCTGGTCTTCTGGGTTCTGATTAATTTTTATCAGTTCTTTATAGAATCATTGAGTGTATGTTAAAGAAGTATGGAAAGGCTGGGACTAGGAGGCTGAATGTAATCTATACATATGGAAATGTACATGTAGATTAAGGGATGTTTTTGCACCTTTTATGCGTTTTCTTATCTGCTGTTTGAGAGTTTTGTATTCTTATTACTTAAGGGGTTATAACTGGGAGATTACTATGCTTTATTTGGATGATAAATGATACAACTTATGTGTAGATGTCCACTTGTTTGTTCATGTAACACAGAGGAGGAAAAGGTTTTTGAATTATCTGACTTTCATGCTGGTGATTCTCTACAAATACAGCTAAATTTGCGCCACGTCAGATTTCTAATTTCAGACATTAATTTTCTTCAATATTCCCTTCTGACAAATGGAAACATTTTTATGTAGTTCTGTATGTACGCTGACTTATTTTTAGAGATAATGTCCAATTTTAGATAAAAGGGAACATTTTTTGTTGTGTCTTGCTTCCTCAGAGCTGGTACGTGTATTGAGGGGAACACTCAATCATGTTTGACTTGAGTTAAACTTTTTTCCTTTTTTTTTCTAGTCACACACAAATGACCAAACTTGTGTTTTCTGAAAGTCTTCAAATGTTGGCTGGTTTAAAGAAGACATGCAGCCTAATCCCATCTCACTCCTAAAACTTGTGCCTTAGCTTCTTCAGTGTTGTGTTGTTGAGTCAGTAGGTGTTGTTTCCTACTGGTTGGTCTGGTTTTACTGACTCGGGCTGCTTCTGTTCATGTCAAGACCTCATTCAAGCCCCAACAAGACCAAGCTGATTTATTAGGTCTCACAAAAGCGTTCTAGGGAACAAATCTTGGATGAAAAGAAAAATATATACACAGTATAAGATGTTACCTCTGATTGTAGTGAAGTTGCCAAAGTCACTTATGTTTTTTGTGATCTAACTTTAAGTGGTTTAAAACCATTGCTGAGGTTTCTGATCATTGATTTGAATCTCTGTTTTTAACACCAGCTTTTGAATCATCAGATATTGTGTGGATATATATCGAACTAAAGGAAAATCTCACTGGACATCTCCCAGCTGTTTTTTCTGCTGCAGTATGAATTATACTAAGTAGTTTGTGTATTTTTATGCAATAAAGAGTTTTTTGTTTTAAAAACAGTTGCATTTTCTGACTATTTCAGGGCTTTTCTGACTATTAACACAAAACCACATAAATATAATCAACATGATTATGTTGATTATAAATATAGCCAGAGTGTGCATTCTGTGATAAAGAAAAGAAATAATCTGGTTTCTCTTAAGGGAAAATTAAAGAAAAAAAGCCCTGCAATCTAATATTTAAAAATGTATATAAAAGCACCTAAGACATATCAAAGTGAAAAAGAAAACTTTGAACTGTGTTTAAAGCCCCGTTTCCACCCGCGGGTCTGGGTCAGGTCGGGCCGGGCCAGGCCGGATCGGGTGGGTTTGGGTACGGATGTGTTGATTTCACGCTGTGTCCCCACAGCAACCTGTACCTTTATTCTGGAGGCGGAAAATTTCTGGACAGCGCTGCTACGTGATTGTGTGACATCATCGCCGTGTAACGCCGTTTAACCAAAAACACCGGCGCCACACGTGACAGAAACAGAAAGGAGTCACCCCGGCTTTGTTTTTACGCTGGGTCACGCGGGAAGTGGTGGATTTTTCAATGAATCAGCTGATTGCTGTGCATTAGCTCCACCTCTTTGGTCCGGATCGGTTAGATCAGTACCCCTACCGAAGGGTGCCAAAAGTGGTGGTCCGGGTCGGGTCGGATATAAGGGTACCCGTCCCAGTTTTTATCTGTGGAGACGCAAAAAAACGTGGACCGATCCGGCCCGACCCGACCCAGACCCGCTGGTGGAAACGGGGCTTAAGTCTGCTGCCCTCAGTGTTCCTGTCTTTGTGTTTATCCTTATTCCTGTTGATAACACAGACACCAACACACAACTGCAGGCACATGGAGGAACATATGACAAACAACAATGAAATGCACAGATGTGAGTCATAAATTATGAAACACACACACCCAGAGAGCCCCACCCTGAGAAAAGTCTGGGTAGGAATTAGACTTTGCACAGCATGTCCTGACAGCTCTGGTTTCTCTATGAGAGAGGTGGAGACAGAGCAAGAAACACACTGGAGAGGGAAAACTAACAGGAGGGTGAGGCATGGGGGACGATGACGAAGGGTTACAGGGAAAAAAATGAGACGTTGAAGCAGACTGAAATAGAAAATTAAAGGAAAATTAAGATTAATTGGAGTCTTTATATAATAAATGAACTAAAATGAATAAATGTTTTTTTTGTCTTTATATTGTTTTACTCTAATTAAATGACAAGACAGAAAATAATTGTTTGCTTTTGTTTAAGAAGAAAACATACTATAAAAACATCTTAAATCATTCAGTTTTATGCTTAAATGAGGATATTAACATTTACAGACAGGAAAAAAGAGGGGGAGAGGACCCCCATGAGGACAATACTGGAGTGATAAAAGGGTAAAAGGATCAAATCAATCTAAAACAGTAAAAACTAACATGTTTAAAAATGTAAACAGAAATTCATGCTTGGGTAAAAAATAAATCAAAATAGATAAATAAGTATGATAAGAATTAGATGGAATTAATAAATTAATAAATGAAATACAATTTAATGACAGATAAGAATAGGTGAAGATTAATTAAGATTACTAAAACTTAGCTAGAAGCTAAGCTAAAAAGGTAGGTCTTGAGCCTTTCTTTAAAAACATCAACAGTCTCTGCAGGCCTGAGGTTCTCAGGCAGGCTGTTCCACAGGTGAGGCCCATAGTGTTGAAACAAGGCCTCGTCATGCATGAACCCACCAGACCTTAGGAACAACTAAAAGGCCAATACCTGAGGACCTCAGGGTACTGGCCTAAAGGAAAGTCTGGCAAGTCAGATAAATAAGAAGGCCTAAGACTATTAAGACTTTTATAAACCAATAAAAGAACTTTAAAATGGCAGAAGATTCCCAAATCCAGGTGTGAAGCACTTGTTGCATCATTCCCAAGAAGACTAGCTCAAAGGGGTGCTTCTACTCAGGACTGAGCAAAGGGTCTGAATACTTATTGTTCAGTTTTTCTTTTTTGACAAATTTGCAAAATTTTCTACATTTCTGGTTTTTTTCTGTAAAGATGGGGTGAGTGAGTGACAATAATGGGATTTTTTTTTTTTTTTTTGGCAAATGGATGCAATGAAACAAAGAATGAAAAGTTGAAAGGGGTCTGAATACCTTCTGTATCCACTGTCCATCAGATTACATGTGTTTTCTACAGTGAGTGTCAGAGTAGGCTATTGTATAACTGACCAGTAATTTACTGATATACCATCCATGTATATTCTGGAAATCAACATAGGTGTCCGCTGTTAGTGACCTTTATTACCCTGTCGTCAGAGTAATTGACAACAGGGTTGAATGTCTGTCATTAATTACTCTGATCTTTGCAGAACTACATATTGATGCTTACTCTAATGAATACACGCAAAAGACAATTAAAGGCATGTCTTCATATTATACATAGGTAAAAGAGAATAATAAGAAATCATGATTTTGATGCTTATTAAAATATATTCTAAAAACTCATCAATAGTTACTTCATCTGGAGCGCCATCTGGAGCTTTGGAGTGACATGAGCTTGCAAGAGAAAAATAAAACAACCTGCAGGGGGCACTCATCAAGTTTATTGATAAACATAAACATTATCAGCATGACAAAAAAGTTCACAAGAGGAAGAATTACTTAATATTACATATACTCACATAAATATTTGCAAAGGATGGAACCTTCCTATCTATCTATCTATCTATCTATCTATCTATCTATCTATCTATCTATCTATCTATCTATCTATCTATCTATCTATCTATCTATCTATCTATCTATCTATCTATCTATCTATCTATCTATCTATCTACATCATCTATCTATCTTCTAGGATAATGTATGGAATGCAAACTTGTAAAGAGTCATTTTTCAAGTAACAAGAATCAAATTCAAGTGTTTGATCATCACTGCTTAATTTCAGTGCATATTTTGTGTCAGTCTCCTGTGTCTCTCCTGGCATATGTTGCGATCATTTGTGATGCTGCTCAATGCTTTTTGAACTCCATGAAAAAGTTTTTTCAGTAATGAAACGCAGATACTGTTAGTGATACTTTTGTGCACTGCAGTTTGATTATACCTTTACATCCATCTGCCCTTTTTGTCCACCCAAATAGGCCGATGGTCAGTGTTTCCCTGATGTACCACTGCTGTATTCTACATGTGCAATGGTGACAAACATGCTGAGCATTCAATTAAAACATTCAAAACAACACAGTTGTCTTTTACAATATACGGCTATCACTGTGCTCAGCTGCCAGTTTAATTTCTACCCTCTTGCTTAGAGAGACATAGAATGAGGCTGAATTTATTCTGTCAATACTTGGCAATGTTTGGATATGATAGGAAAATAGAACAGTCCAACTTCATTTTCATACTATATAGTAATATTATATAAGTTAATATAATGTAATATAAAGATCAAAGCTAAATGATAAATCGCATGCTTTTGAACATGATGTATATTCAAACACATACAACCAAAACCTCAAGCTGCAATAACTATTCCATTATGGTACAATGTTGCTGCATGGTAACACCTACATTTTAACAAGTTTTCACTGATAAATTATTGAATGATTTGCTTGAAACTATTAAAACTTAAAGCTTGCTCACAGGGTGAAAATATTTTTTCCAGACAGAAAAAAACCAGGTAGTAATGTTTTTAATCTTTTTTTGCAGCAAAATTCCTTAAAAAAAAAGCCCACAAAAAAGGGTTTAGAAATGGCTTCCTACAGGTCATGTCACAAATTCAAGCACTGTTATTGTTTCCCTTTATTTTTCACTCTTTTTTTAAGTATTGCATCATTTACAGTAAAGGGAAACTTTGTGAAGACGTGACAGGCTAAAAATGGGTCTGTTGTTAAATCACAACATTCGGATGACTGAATGCAGTTGTGAGGTTGAAAGTATTAAAGGGAAAATAAATATCTGAAGTAAAAGTATGAAACAGATGTCTGTCTTACCGTGTCATACCTGTAATGAATGATGAAAGATGCATTCAAAGATATACTGTTTTTCTGATACACATCTTTTTAATGAAATGGGAAAAAAAAGCAATGTACCAGCAACATGTTGGAAAGACTTTTGTGTTTCCTGTTGAGGCTTTCAGGTCGATAAGCTGCTGGAGTACTCCTGTCAAACTTCATAAGGGAAAAACCTTGCAATGACAATCTGACGTAAAGCAAAAATATCAATGTTTTTGCATCCTAACTTCCTCTGACCTTAAGCAGCTCATAAGTTGTTGTAATTTATCATCTTAACTATCTGAATCTGCAACGTCACTTGGAAGTAAAATGCGTAATACTTATACACCTTCTGCTCCTATAATAATAATAATAATAATAATATGTACTTTATTCATCCTAATTAGAGCGCTAATTAGGAAATTCATTCTCCGCATTTTAACCCATCTCAGGCTGAACCTGGGAGCAGTGAGCTGCTAATTAAAGCGCCCGGGGAGCAGTTGGTGGGGGTTAAGGACCTTCCCCATGAGTCCATAGTGGTTCACCTGAGTGCCATGAACTTTGCTGTAATTCTTTTACTTTATCAGAGAGAGTTTACACTACTCAAACTCTCCTCCAGTGAGATCATTATAACTTTATTATAGTGTGTGTTACTGAGCCGAAGCCACTAGAGGTCAGGCTTCATCAGTGTTTCCGCCGTTACTACTTTCCTCTTCCACCTTTCAGCTCACATTACCTCATCAGCCCAGGTCAGCATGAACTTCTACTTTTGTCTTTTTGAATGGTGGCCCCAAATAATGAGATGTGTGAAAATCAATCTGGAAGTAATTGTCTGCTTCCCCACCGCACACACACACACATACAACACACACCTCCCTACTCAAAGCTGTGTCAAGTGATTTTCAGTGGGGGTTGGTTTCGATCCGCCTCCGAGGTGCTTTCCACTGAGAAGAAGAGCCAGAAGAACATTGAGATGTTCCTCTTCACAGTTCTCCCCAGGGTTCTCCCCACTGTTCTGCCACCTCATACTGGGATGGGGCCCCGAAGCTTTTGGGGCTCTGATGGAAGGATCTGGGTTCAGAAGTCACTCTGAGGGACTGGCCACACTGTCAGAACAGAAGAGATGTATGACTTTGGAGGACTTTTATGGGTAATAGACTCAGAAGTTGATGTTAAGAGTCTAAATTACCAGCAGACTGCCACGTGAAGATGTGAACTCTACTGATATGGTAATAGTACCAACATGTTGTTTGATAGCAAAATGTCAGGCATAATCCGGTTATTGTTGCTTTTAAAAAGAGGGAGGAACGAGTAATATTAGAGGAGAATGAAGAAAAACAAGACAATACATCCAGTGTGTGGCATTTACATAGAAAAACAAGGTCACAGCTGTTTTGATAAAGGACACATTACAGCGATCAGCGTGTGCGGTTAACAAAGAAGAACAAAAAGATTCCTGCCAGCCAGGAACTAAAGTTTACATCATCTTTTTCTAATCCTTTTTTTTTTTTTACTTTTAAAAAAGTAAAGGTTATGATCAAAGTCCCAGTGAGACAGACACATCCTTTCATGTTTATATAATAACCCTATAGTTGAGGCAATACAGGCAGAACATCTTAGAAGACTTTTGTCACTTCTGTGTTGGCTAATTGTGAACCCAAGAAAAAACTCAGTACGGTGTCATGTAAACAGAAATTATCACAGCTTAGTGTGGGAATGTGTATGTCTGACTTATGAAGTTCTTGTGCTGGTAAACATTGACGCTAGAAGTGATGTACTGTCAGGTTTTCTTACAATAAATTGTTTGCGATGGAGAAATTACCACATCATGATTCCAGTTCAATGTCTAACATTCATGATACAGTTGTGCTCAAATGTTTACATATTCTCCCATTTAAAAAAAAGGCTAAGTTCACAGTAGTTATTCAAATAACAAGAAACTGAAAAAAGTAATAAATAAAAAACATACTAAATTATAATATGAAATAAAATATTGATTTTAAATTGTACTTGAAAAGAAAATTAAAAACAACAACAAAAAAACTGTCTCAGACCAATTAGAGCACCTTGCTCATGAACAGTGGGCCATAATACCTGTCAACAGGTACAGAAGTCTAACTTTTTGTAAGCATTATACAGTGGGTACGGAAAGTATTCAGACCCCTTTAAACTTTTCACTCTTTGTTTCATTGCAGCCATTTGCTAAAATCACAAAGTTCATTTTTATTTCTCATTAATGTACACTCAGCACAACATCTTGACAGAAACCCCCCCCCCCCCCAGAAATGTAGACATTTTTGCAAATTTATTAAAAAAGAAAAACTGAAATATCACATGGTCACGCTTTGCTCAGTAGAAGCCCCCTTTTGAGCTAATACAGCCATGAGTCTTCTCGGGAATGGTGCATGCCACTTTTTCACACCTGGATTTGGGGATCTTCTGTCATTCTTCCTTGCAGATCCTCTCCAGTTCTGTCAGGTTGGATGGTGAACGTTGATGGACAGCCATTTTCAGGTCTTTCCAAAGATACTCAATTGGGTTTCAGTCAGGGCTCTGGCTGGACCACTCAAGAACACAGAGTTGTTCTGAAGCCACTCCTTTGTAATTTTAGCTGTGTCCTGAGGGTCATTGTCTTGTTAGAAGGTGAACCTTCAGCCCAGTCTGAGGTCCTGAGCACTCTGGAAGAGGTTTTCTTCCAGGATCTCTCTGTACTTAGCCACATTCATCTTTCCTTCAATTGCAATCAGTCAACCTGTCCCTACAGCTGAAAAACACCCCAACAGCATGATGCTGCCACCACCACGTTTCACTGTTGGGATTGTATTGGGCAGGTGATGAGCAGTGCCTGGTTTTCTCCACAGACGTCACTTAGAATTAACTCCAAAAAGTTCATTCTTGGTCTCATCAGACCAGAGAATCTTATTTCTCACAGTCTGGGAAACCTCCATGTGTTTTTTTTGGCAAACTCAGCAGGCTTTCATATGTCTTGCACTGAGGAGAGGCTTCCATCGGGCCACTCTGTCATAAAGGCAAGGCAAGTTTATTTGTATAGCACATTTCATGTACAGAACAATTCAAAGTGCTTTACATAAAACATTATAAGCAAAAGGGAGAGAAAAAAAAACAATTAGAAGCATGATTCAAAATTAAAAGCATTTAAAATTAAAAAGAGAGAATACGGAGACGTGCAGATTTTAACTTTTGAATAAAATCTACGTAAAAGCAGCTGAGAACAGGTGGGTCTTCAGCCTGGATTTAAATAAACTAAGTGTTTCAGCTGATCTGAGACTTTCTGGGAGTTTGTTCCAAACATGTGGAGCATAGAAGCTGAACGCAGCTTCTCCATGTCTGGTTCTGACTCTGGGAACTGATAAAAGGCCGGATCCAGATGACCTGAGGGGTCTAGTAGGTTCATACAGGGTCAAGAGGTCACTGATGTATTTTGGGCCTAAACCATTCAGAGCTTTATAGACCAGCAGCAGAACTTTAAAGTCTATTCTCTGATGGACCGGCAGCCAGTGTAAAGACCTCAGAACTGGACTGATGTGGTCCACTTTTCTGGTCTTTGTGAGAACTCGGGCAGCAGAGTTCTGAATGAGCTGAATAAAGCCCCGACTGGTGGAGGGCTGCAGTGATAGTTGACTTTGTGGAACTTTCTCTCATCTCCCTACTGCATCTCTGGAGCTCAGCCACAGTGATTTTTGGGTTCTTCTTTACCTCTCTCATCAAGTCTCTTCTCCCATGATTGCTCAGTTTGGCTGGACAGCCGGGTCTAGGGAGAGTTCTGGTCGTCCCAAACGTCTTTCATTTCAGGATTATGGAGGCCACGGTGCTCTTAGGAACCTTTACTGCTGCAAAAATTCTTTTGTAACTTTGTTCAGATCTGTGCCTCGCCACAATTCTGTCTCTGAGCTCCTTGGACAGTTCCTTTGACCCGGCTTTGACCTCATTTGCTCTGACATGCACTGTGAGCTGTAAGGTCTTATATAGACAGGTGTGTGCCTTTACCAATCAAGTCCATTCAGTTTAATTAAACACAGCTGGACTCCAATGAAGGAGTAGAACCATCTCAAAGCGGATCAGAGGGAATACAGTAGAGACCCTGTGACTTAAAGCAGAACTCATTAACTTCAGCTCGGGGCTCCCCCTAGTGGTGTCCTTTCACTGTCGTAAAGTTCAACCCCCTCCTACACCCCCACAGCAGACAGACGACTTCTCTGCCTGTCTTTCCTCTATTTTGATCCCTAGATATATTTCTAAGCTTTTACTAGCTTGTTGATGCTACTTTGCTGGGTTGGTAGCAGCACCTCGTCTCCCTCTGCTCAAAGCAAAGTCCTGTCTCTTCTGAAACGGGACATTTTGCCCGCAGGTAAAGTTGCATAGAGCTGCTCGCAGGCCAGAGGCACCGGCGGGAGGGGGAAAACATTAAATCGCTCCGTAAACACTTTGTTTAGCCCCACAGGGATTCCGAAAAGCATTTATTGAGGTAAAAAAAGTTACTGAGTTCTCCTTTAAATTATGAGTGTTACTGCAAAGGGTCTGAATACTTTTGACCAGGTGATATTTCAGTTTTTGTTTTTTAATAAAGTTGCAAAAATTTCTACTTTCTGTTTTTTTCTGTCAAGATGGGGTGTTGAGTGTACATCAATGAGAAATAAAATGTTTGTTTTTTTTATTTTGGCGAATGGCTGCAATGAAACAAAGAGTGAAAAGTTTAAAGGGATCTGAATACTTTCCGTGCCCACTGTATACACATGATGATTGCATGTAAACATTGTGTTTATAACATACATTTATACTTTTAATATGAATATGAATTTGTTTTTCTTCAGCAGCACAAAAACGAAACTGAGATAATTGTCTTTGGAGCCAAGAAGAATAGCAGATAACTACAGAGCTTCAATCTATACACCTAAAAACCACCAATCAGGCCAGATATTTGTGTTACGATGGACTAAATTTTGACAAATACAGTATATTAAAGAAAAAAAAAATCAGCCTATCACCTGAACATCTCAAGGATAAAAGATCTGATGTCTTAGCAGGACCCTGAAAAACTAGCCCATGCATTCATCTTTAGCTGCTTGATTATTGTCTCTGCAGGTCTACCCCCAATAATCATTTGGACCGCTGCTGTGCATTCAGAGGTCTGCTGTTCTAGTTTTCACCATGATCAGAGAATTGGACCACATCAGTCCAGTTCTGAGGTCTTTACACTGGTTGCATGTTCATCAGAGGACAGACTTTAAAGTTCTGTTGCTGTTCTATAAAGCTCTGAATAGTTTAGGACCAAAATACATCAGTGACCCCTGACCCAGTACCTACCAGACCCCTCAGGTCAACTTGATCCAGTCAATTATCAGCTCCCAGAGTCAGAAACAGACATGGAGAAGCTGCATTCAGTTTCTGTGCTCCACATGTCTGGAACAAACTTCCAGAAAGTCTCAGATCAGCTGAAACACTTAGTTTATTTAAATCCAGATGAAAGACCCGCCTGTTCCCAGTTGCATTTAGGTTTTATTCAGCAGATCAAAGCTGCACGGCCTGTTTTAAGATCGAATGCTCTCTTTCTAAGAATTTTTTGGTTGCAATTTCAAATCATGGTTTTAATTCTTTAACTTTTTCATGTTTACTTTTCTTTTACCATGATGTAATGCTCTTTTTTGTAAAGCACTTTGAATAGTCTTACATAAAATGTAAATAAACTTGCCTTGCCTACAGCAAATATTGTTTTGTTTTGTTGTTGACAGATATTCAGTTATTAATTATGAATATTGAGAAGAGTGTGTTAGCAAATTATGAGAGTACACTTGAACAGTGAAATGTCCTTTGTGATTTGCACATCCAGTTTCTCCTTTATAAATTTGTAGCCTATATCATATTGCTGGGATGCCAATGTATAAGCACAATTTTAATTCTGCACAGTGTGTATGTTTTTTTATTTTCTTTTTTGTTTGTTTGTTTGTTTTTAAGAAAGTTACAGTATTGTTACAGCAGTATTAAAATCTGAAGTGGTATTAAGTGGAAATGATAAGCAGATGTGTAATTAAGAACACTATGACAACAAAGTAAAGTTCGATTAATAAAAGAGAATTTGCTTACACCTCTGGAGTTTATTTGTACTGACTTCCGTGAAGTCGATTTCATGTGAAAATGTAAATTTTAATTTTTCACCTTTGACAAGGACATTTTCTTGAACTTAAACACAACAGTTTAATCTGTCTACCTTCATTAAACTTTTTCTGGAATCTACAGAACTTCACAAAACAAAGCACCTAAATGTAAGTTGACAAGATGTACTGCTGCTCGGGTAAGTTTAACTTTCTTTTCTTCTACTTGGGGTGGAGATGAGGTGTTCTGGTATTCTTAAAAAATTCCTTTGCATTTGCAACCAGTCCAGCAGTTAATGTTTACTTGGACTCCAGTATATCTGACTCCACTGTCAACATTTATGACATGATAAACATTAACAGCTGGTGATTTGAAGCAGTGGGTCATTTTTCTCCTTTAGGGGGGTTCCATATGCTGATGAGTGTGTTGCTTTGCTTTCACAACTTCCACAAGAAGCTATGGATCATTCCAGCCTGTGACTCAGCCTGCATGTGACGCAGCAAGGAAGCTTTAAAAAGTTTGGAAAGTTTGGTTGGCAATATGATAAATAATTACCCCCAGAGGTAGCATCCAAATAGAGCAAACTGAGCAAAGTTTATTATGTTTCATGACCATGAATTTATATATACATATATATATATATATATATGTATATAAATTCTTAGTGGGTGGTGTTTGTTTGATTAGTTAACTTGAACATTCATTGTACTGAATGTCAACTCTGGGGTAAGATCAATACCTTAAACAGGTGAGGCTTGTTCTTCATGAACGCATGTCAGGTGATGACTAAAGTTTCTGTTCCCTGCATGAGTGGAGGAAATTGATCTGTGGTCGCTGTTTGGGCAGCACAACGCAGAAGTAGAAGTCATTCCAAAGGGAAGAGAAAGGGAAATGGAAAGGGAAGAGTGACTCAGCAATACATGAATGAGTAGTAAGACTTAAGGCTCTGTGTGGATAGTTGCGAAGCCACTCAGCGAGGTTTGAGCTCTGATTTACTTCACAGGTAAGTTAACCTCTTATTTTTGCATATGCATAAAGATGTCCTCAAAACCATATTATTGTTTAGTCCAAACTGAATCATTGTGATCTATACATGTCTGTTATATTTTTCAAACATAATGAGACTAAGTTGTCTTTTTACTTATTTGATGGTTTATTCTTAGCCACGGTGGTAATGATCTTTCAATCAAAGAAGAGTTTAATTACCAAGTATTGCAATTTAACATTAGACCTTCACCTTAACACTAAGTTTATACAAAATTTAAAAAGAAGGAAAAATGTTTCTTTGCCTTTTTCTCCATTTAGACAACAATATTAAGAATCTGTATTTTTAGCAAATGGATGAGACAGTTAATAATATATTAACAATAGTGAAATGTCTAAATTTGAACAGTAGTGGAAAAGCAAAGACTCACTTATATTATCCAAAACAAGTAGTCTTACAAACCTAAAGCAATTTGTAAAGCTGACTCAAGCAGGTTTACTTCCAGAAACTTTAACAAAATTGATTGTAGTTACTGAAAAATTTTCTGTGAAAGGGTTATCCATCATTCATAAATTAAACAACCTCAATGGCTCTAACAAACCAAACCTTTACAGAGTTTTAGGTTGGGTAATAAATTGAGGAACTCCATGTTGCAAATATAATTAATTCACAACATTTTTCATGTGTGGCCTATTTTGAAATTTAATTGGACTTCTTCTCTGAAGAATCATTGTCTCAACCACATATAAACAATATAAATGTTATTCTGTTTGTAGTGTCATGATTTATGATGACTGTGGGTTGTCTTTTGAACTGCTAGATATACTTTTAGCTTCGTTGTTCTCATGAATACTGGAAGTTTACTCATGATGTACAACAAATCAATCTTATGGACATCCTAGTGAAACATGCAGAGCATTGATGACACATTTATATAGGGAAGGAAACAGATGAAGGTTCTGTCTTACACGGGGAATCACTCCACCCCTGAAAAAAGGTCTCACCATCAGATGGTTTTGTTGTATTAGGAAAATTGATACTGAAGATAGTGATTATGGAAAAATGCTACTGAACTATAGGGAAAGAGGCTTTCATAAAACTTGGAAAAAAGCAACCCAAGAAAAGTTTAGCATTGTAACACATGCACAATACCTTATAAGGAAAGAAAAGATTCCAACATATAAAGATCTCTTTTTCTCCTTACTTCTCCAATGGTTGTTTGATGTTTGTATGATTTTATTAAGTGTAGCATCCATGGCATTGCAAGCCTACGACAAATATCCCCTTGGCACAATATAGTTTCACCTAACCTGATCTAAAAACTCAGTTTTAAAAAAGAAGAAGAAAAAAACCACAATAACCTTGCAACAGTGGCAAATTTGAGCTCTAACCCATCACTTTATGATAAATTTAAGAAGCTGCAAAAAGTAGCCTAATCAACCTTCAAAGCCAAGACATATTTTGGTGAAATCAGATCTTGTGCCTGACAACCTGTCCAGAATTTTAGCTTTTACAGATACTTTCTAAAACCAGATATCCCCAGCTGGGGGACATTGAGGACAGTTAGCCAAACTACGCCAAAAAAGCCATCTTGAAGACTTCCTGGAATCTTCTGTACTAAAACCTCTCTGATTTTGTTCTGCTCATAGGAGTTGACCTTTGCAGAGATTGTGTTCACATGCAGTATTTTACTATGATTTAATAGAAGTTTAAAGCTACAGATGCATCATGCCAAAAGAATATTCGTGTTCCTCATGTTTATTGTGGCTCCAGAAGTATTGAAATAGACCTTGTGGTTGCAGAGACTCTTTTGATAATGTATATGCAATTTTCAAGCAGAGGCTTAAAAATTAGGCATTGGGCTACAAAGGGATATGCACCAGATATACGTAGAAATCTGATATCAGGAAAACCACGAGAGTAAGAGACACTACCACTTGCTCAATAGGAAACTGTAGCATTAAAAGAGCATTAGATAGCTGAATAGCATACCACAGAAACTGCATTCAAACTCAAGCGAATCCAAAGCTTGTGAACCCTATCCATGCAAACCCTCGCCTCAGGCACATAAGAACCCCCTGAAGAGTAGATGTACAAATTTAGATCCTTTACAGTTGTACACTTTAAACCCTTGCTTCAAAATACCTCAAATCCAGGATACAAAATTAACCACTTTTTTAACGTATTAGGGGGAGATTACATTAACATTTATGACAAACGTATTATCTATTTCTTCAGAGATTTAGCTTAGATTTTATTCCTTAATCTATTATGATGTATTCTGTGTTTATATTCATTCAATGCTCTTGTAAAATGTTTTTAGGTAGCTATTTAACTATGCTGAGGATACTGTATACATTTTGTTTTTGTGCATAATTTGTACCTGTGTTTTTCTATTTTGAATTTTGTATTTCAGATCTTGTATGATTTTTAGGGTTTGCAAATGATGGATTTTAGCCACACAAGTTCACCTGAAGTTTGTTAGTGTATTGAAAGACAGGGGTATATAAACCACTGTTGCATCTAAAATGTGCAACACCAGCAAGTCAAATGAGAGAGCAGGAACAAAGTGCAGCAGCTTTTAGCTTCTAGTTTGGTTGACCACAGTAAGACGGTTGATGTGCTCTGCCACATACTGGTGCCTCACTCATTGATAGCAGAGCTTGTTAACCACTTTAACCAACAGGTGCATAAAGAGCGTGGGTTAATACACATGTTGTGTTTCAGGTTATATGCCTGCACAGGCAGGCTGGATGTTGAGTTATTGCTACCAAATGTTTCTGTTTCATATTTGCATGTATAAATGGTTTGGTATGTTCAGTGCAGGGACTTTATGAAGCCTCTTTTGAGGGGAATTTGAGCAAAATTATATCATTTCTATGTGAAAATTTATGTTCATGAGTGTGTGGAAACAGCTAACATGAGAGAAAAAGTTTTTTTTTAAGTTATATTTTTTATTATGTCAGTGGAACTGAATAAAAACTCCCTGTAAGACTTCTGGTCTTACAGCTCATGATTCTTAGAAAGAGAGCATTATTTTTGGCAGGGGTTATTTACAGCTCAAAGTAAAGGAAACTTTTTTTAAAGTGTTAGGCCTATTTAAAAAAAAGAAAGAAAAAAGGATAAGCTAGAGAAATGTCAGAGAAATTGAGCTTTATTTTAAGCATTTTATTAGTTTGTGTGAGTCAATGCCTTGGACAAAAGTGAGATCAAACTTTACTCAAATGTGCATAAAATAAATCGCCCAATAAACTAACTCATAATATGTTTCTTGAACTTATAACAAGCATGGTAGCAGAAAGAGCTCCTTCTTTTGGCCCCTAAAGTGTTTAATTCCTCTGAGGACCAGAAAACATTATTTCCAAACAGTCGATGCAGTAGCCTATCATGATATCATCATTGCAAAAGCTCTAGTCATCCCCTTTAAATACTCAAACACACGTGCAGTCAACAAGTCAACACTGGTTTCTCAGAAAGTGATGAGTTTTTCTTTTGTTTTTCTTAGTCATTTGCTAATGATGCTGGTCCCAGAGCAGATTAATAGTTTATTTCTGAGGCCTCTCATGAAATATAGAGTATGACGCGACCTGTCTGGCTTCTTCACTGACGCTCTTTGTGCTCAGTAGGTGGGATATGCTTTTCAGTATACACTCAGACAGACTGAGGCCCCCTGGCGGCAGAAAGCTGCAACGTCATCAGTTTGTGAGAGAGAGAGGGAGAGAGAGAGAGAGAGAGAGAGGAAAATGGGTGGACGGAAAGTCCCCGTGTGGAAATCCCCCTGACTTTTTCTTTTTTTTTTTTTCTTTTTTTTTCTTTCTTTTTTTTTTTTTTTTTATCGAACTAGCGTTGGCCGACGTATGTAGTCTTTTGACGAGCTTCGCGAGCTGCGAGGGCTCTGAAACAGATCTGATACTGAAGGAAAGAGAAGGTTGAATGGCGCCGAGGACCGCTGCGGTGAGGCTGAGTGAAGTGGCTGAGAGAGGACTAGCCTGAGCATCCGGGAGGCTTTGTTATTACCCCGACATATTACACAGGTAAAATACCACTCTTGCTCCCTCGTTGGCAGCTTTACCCTCCTAGGGGGTGAGACTTAATTGGGTACATCAAACCCGGGCCTTGAATAATGTATGGTCGTGTTCCTGGGGACATGGAGGAAGCGTGAAGCCTGCTCACGACAGTGGCTTTGACAGCCATTGTTTACAAAGACGTCACCCTCAAGCGGCTAACATGGCATTTAAACAGACAAATGTAGCATCAGCGCCGCTGCGCTGTATCAATACCCGCGGTTTGCAACGTGAACGAACGCTACATTGTTTCAGAGGTAGTTGTCATTGGAATTACGTAAGCCTTTAACGTCAGCAAAGTCTCCTGTTATTGTGTTATTGTGTAGCCAGCCATCCTTCACGGCTACGTTAACCGCCGTCTGTCTACCGAAAGTCGCCCCGCTGTGACAACACACCACACCGGGGTTTGGTGTTCACATGCCTCCTGACATCCATCCAGGAGTCTGTTGTCTGTTCCTTCAAGAAGTGACTGACTAACCCTTTAGCATGGCCTACTCTGTTGTTGCACCTGCTGCTTTTTGGGGTAGTGAAACCAGCACAAGCTCATCGTTTAGGTGTTTTGTGAACTTTTACTGAATCCACTGACTCATTGTCCGCTCTAAAAGCAGTTTAAAGGGGGGATGCTGATGGATGTTTAAAAGTGAGCAAACTCCAGGCTTACTTGCTGACCATCACTTTCTACTTCCTTAAAGCTAGCAACGTGCTGAAGCTCTCCATTTTGCTGAAATGTTCCTTCATAGCCTCGTTGGCTCAACTTTCTCCAGCCTTTTGAGCTGTGGATCTGTGATCATTACAGGAGGCTGTGCCTCATATTGGTGACGTTTCTGTGAAGCTTGTAAAATAACAATGATGAGTATGTTTTAGCACCTCGTTTCCTTATTTTTAAGTCACTCTCTGCCTTTTAAACAAAACCTGGATTCAAGTTGACAGCTGTTTAGGTGATGGCAATGGGGGGACCTTGTGACCTTCCCAATGGCTTGGGAAGCACTGGGTGGCCTGCAGTGAATGTCTGGAAAACACCAGTGTATTGTTGCAAGGCTTTGAGCTCAGTAGGACAGTGGGACACCCAGTTGGGGGGGAAATCTCAAAACTCATCAAGATGAAAAAGAGAATTAGAAGAGCAAACAAGAATACAAAGCTTTCTTTGTGTTCATCATTTAATTTGGCCTAGCAGAATCTCCAGTGAAAAAGCACCAACAAAAAAAACTCCACAGTGGAATGATCGTGTGTGATGGGTGGTTTCCCGAACAAACTGTGAATTAAGTTGTGTCTTGAGTCTCAATTAATAAGGAAGGGGAATCTCCACTGAAAATTTCCCATCAGTCCCACCAGTCTGTTCTTTTCTACCGCTCTCTGCTGTGAAGTAACAAACCATCTCCC
This sequence comes from Atherinomorus stipes, assembly GCA_023101725.1. Classification (NCBI taxonomy): domain Eukaryota; kingdom Metazoa; phylum Chordata; class Actinopteri; order Atheriniformes; family Atherinidae; genus Atherinomorus; species Atherinomorus stipes. The sequence continues at coordinate 1,009,895 of JALJCO010008534.1, read as the reverse complement.
TTTCTTTCTGTCCAGTTTCCAAGTTGTTCGGTCATCGACGGTTGGTGCCTCCTCCTTTCCTCCTCACTCCTCTTCCTCCCCTCCTTCCATTCTACTGGCCAGCCATCCGCCATGTCGCAAGGTCAAAACTTCCTCCCCAAATTCCTGTTTGTCTCCAACCTTCTGAAAGCCGTGAAGATCCGTCAGCGAGTGCCCAACGACGTAGTGAAGCCTGCCGCCAGCGGCGGCCTCATGCACCACCTCCGAGGAATGCACCGGTACACGCTGGAGATGATCGCCATGAACCACTTCCCCCAGGCCTTCAGGGAGGTAGTTCAAGCCGCCATCCTGGACCGAGCCATGCAGGCCTCATTAGAGCAAGAGAAGAAGCTTAACTGGTGTCGAGAGTTGAAGAAGATGGTGCCGTTACGTACCAATGGTAAGAAACATCTGAGTGATGTGTAACAACTGTGTCGGAGTCTTCAGTATACCTGATGTATGTGATTTTTTTCCTTTTAGGTGAAGTTTTATGAATCTAGGAGTATATATATATAGGTTTTTGGATACTTTAACACTGGTTTGCATTTGTGGTTGTTATGTATTCATGGATTAAAATGAAGAAGTACAACTGAAGCGGAACTTGATCAACTCAACAGACTGGTCACAGAGCTGATGTAAAACTTTTCCTTCTCAATTTTTAGGAACTGTAGAGAACTTAATTTGAGCCCACAGAGAATGTGTGTTGCTTTTGTTTCATTTTCTGTGACAAAGAAGGTGTATATTTCTGAGTCAGGGGTATTTGATATGTAAATTCTGAGATGCCATTACTCACTAGTAGGGTTACTGTAAATGACAGCAGTCGGGGTGCACCGGTTCCGCTTTCACACAGACTCATTTAGCAGCCCTGTTGGTTTTACCGTGCCGAGTTTGAAGTTCAGCCGACCCGCTGCTAAGTCATGTTTTCTGTTACGTGGATGTTGTAACTTGGGAACATCCCAGAGTAGGCAAACATTCAAGCAGAGGTCTGAGGGCTTCTGATTGTTGATCTGTTCTGGGAAATTTAATGGCGTCACACTAGGCTTTGTTGTTTACTGTTGAGGATGTTACAGACCCAATTGTTTCCATCTAGGTTTTTTTTTTTTTTTTCCTTTTTTTGTTTTTATTCACAACTTCATGCTTTGTCCCCTACTTTTATATGTAGGTGTGTATTTGGAGGGTGAAAAGTCAATGATTTTTTTTCCTTTTTTAAATGGTTATTGATCTACTTATGTCCCCCACCTCTCTGACTGAAATCTGTGCTCAAGTATTTGTGTCTTGTTCAGTCAGATGTTACTAAAACCTTTGTCTATATTGCAGTAGGGCTGGACGATTATGGAAAAAATTATAATCACGATTATTTTGACTAATACTGAAATCACAATTAATATACACGATTATTCATTGATTTTATAAAAAGTGTTTATTGAACCACATAACTCAACTTGAAATATGACTTTTAAAAAAATTAAACCGAAAATAAATTAGAAACAAGTAAAGGAGTAAAATAAGAATACTATTCAATATAATAATAGCAATAAAAAAATAATACTAAGTCTACATACATTCCTTTTCTATACTCCCTGCAGTTTGCTTCCTATAACTCCACCAGTCTGTTCAATTCAGGATTAATTGTTTTTCTTCGATTACAGTGTTTTTGTGATTGTGAAAAGGCAAAATTGAAATCACGATTAAAATTCGATTAATTGTCCAGCCCTATATTGCAGTAACAAATTTCACGTGCACTTCAAATCTATTTTGAAGTAATAGGAGGGGGGCAATAATAATTAAAGAAAATTATTGGTTGAAGCATTTCCAATGGAGGGAGGAAATTTTGTATTCAACATGTGAGTTTCGAGGGAAGATAGTTTCTTTATTTCTCATGTGAGAAATTCCTACATTGACCTCATTTCAGAGTTTACTTTGAACTGTTACTGGATGGATGAGGAAGTGACTGGATGCTTTGTGATAAGGGTCCATAGAAATTCTGAAGTTGGTAATAACTCATTGAGTTACGGTAACTTTCACTGGGGGATAGTTCCTCTTCAGAAAGGCCCCTAATTGATGACAAACTCGTCTGACTTCCAGTGCCGGTAACCTGCATGGAATTTCCTGGCTTGCTTAGATGATGTCATAAAGATGAGACAGAATTTAGAGCTGGATTGTCTAACTCTAAAGGACCCAGACATGACTTTGAGCAGAGGACAACCAACACACACACACATACACACAGAGGACTGACTGCTGCTGAGTCACTGGAGCTCAGCAGACACACATAAAAACGAAGAACGTGAGAGACGAAGTCTATTCGTGAACATCCAACATCATCTGGGACTTCGATTTACTCCCATCATCTGCGTGCTTGTCCGAAAGATTGAAACCTTTGGAGATTTAAGACTTAAGGAGGAATAACCGTCATAAAAAACAAAAAAGCTTGATAAAAGAATTCACCCCAATTAAAATAACAGGGCCATATCCGTTTCCTGTTTCCCACCCAGCAAAGTAATGCTTAATTTGAATTTAGAGTCTCCTCTGTCTTGAATGTCTAGTGTACATCCAAGGGTTTTTCCCAAACAGCATCCCATGTCTGTCATGTGTCCCCATCACGCAGGATTGGTTCAGCTACAACACACTGACTACATACTCTTAGAGCAAAGCGTGCACACACATCTGTATTGTTGCTTTATAAGATTTCAACAGATTTCAGGTGTTTCGTTTTTTTGTTTTTTTCATGCTTCATTGTTTTGGCATTATATAATCTTTTCTATTCACTTTTACTGTTTGACTCACCCTGTTTGACTCACTTTGAACAAAGGCTGAAGGACTGTCACCTGGATGGGCTACAAAATAGAGTTTAGTCTGATCCTGCGCTGGTGTGTTTTCAGGAAGTGCCTCAGTTTGTCACAGAGGAAGTGTCTATATTTAGACTGACGGGACCATCTGACTGTCTTTCATCTTTAGTCACCGGGCACCTCAATTCAGGGTCACAAGTCTGTGCTTTTTGTGATGTGGAAGTGTATCTGCATGTGGATGTTTGAGTCTGTGTGCACGGATCTCTGTTGAGGGCACCTTTTCTCACTAGAGAGCTGTGAATTTTCTGTTTTGAGTGATGCAAGAGCACCGAAATGCAACAACAGCTTGCTAGTCTGAAATAGAAATGGAAGTTTTTTTTGTTTTTTTTTTTACTTTTTGTACAGTGGGATGTTCTTTCAGCTGAGTGAAAACAAGTATATCTTGCATTAGTCATCTCGCAGCACAGAAAATGTTATTTTGAGAAACTGATCACAGCTTGGCCTCAGGCACACTTGCCTCCAAGCATCACAGTTTTTTAGGATGTTCATCGTGGAGGCAAACCAGTTTGTTTAAATGATTATTCAGCTTGTATAAGAACAAAAGGTGGTGGGAGTGGTAGACTAGTGGTTACAGAGATGGGCTTTAGATCGGGCAAACAGCAACCCGGGTTTGAGTCCCTGGCGTGGCACTAAGGCTAAACCTTAACCCTCACCAGCTGCTTCCCGGGTGCCAAGACATGGCAGCAAGAATCTAGAGACCGAATTTTCCCAATTTGGATTGATATAGTCTTTAAAAAACAACAACAACAAAAAAAACCCCAATAATTTCTTTTAAAATAGAAAAAGATAGAAACATAAAAGAGGTAGACAAACTTTTCCCATTATACGATATATATATATATATATATATATATATATATATATATATCTTCCCTTTGTGTTTTTACATAAGGGCACGTTATCTCAAAGCCTGTTAATCTTAGCCTTTATCAGCGGGCGATAGTAGTTAAAAGTCTTCAATTCCATCCTGCCAAAGTCACGCCCCTGTGGAAAGTACAGGAGCAGCTGAGTAGCACTGATGAGCTGGGATCATAGGAGGAGAGCACATACATACACACACTTTGCGCACACACAAAAAAAGCAGAAGTTAACTCAGGGAAATTCCTGTGTTTAGTGTGACAACAGGGTATTTCAGAGCAGCTCACATTGAGAAATACAGGCTCTCATGTTTCACAATGAGAAAAAGACCCTGTACTGCCATAGGAGACTAAATAAAATTCCAGGACATGGACACACACGCACGCGCACACACACAAGAGCCAACTTTTTATTTTTTGGGGACAGTTGGCAAAGCTCTCTTATCATATATAAATATGTAAAAAAAAAATGTATGCAGATTTTGGTTGGAAGTTTTGAAAAGTGAAGCTTCGTCAGCAGCTTGTGTGTGCTTTGTTCACATATGAGGGTCATATAATAACTCATAAAGCAGAGTGACAATTGGCCTGACAGTCTGGAAATCCCCAGATTTAAGTTACACATGAGTGTGCGCACGCAGCAGTTGTCCGCTGGATATGCTGTTTGCTGAATCTGCACACGCTTGCACAACTTGAGAACTTTGCATCCCGTGTGCGCTGTCAGCTATCAACTGATTGTCTCCTCTGTGTGTCTGCAGGAGATGGGAACTGTTTGCTTCACGCGGCCTCTCAGTACATGCTAGGTGTTCAGGATACAGACCTGGTGCTTCGGAAAGCTCTCTACAGTGTTCTGAAAGAGACGGACACCGCTGTGTTTAAAGCTCGCTTCCAGGCAGAGCTGCTGCAGTCCCAGGAGTTCACCCAGACTGGACTCCGATACACCACCACGGTATGAAGACCAGGCTATCTTCAGCTTAAAACTCTTACTTGGTAATGATACAGCTGCTAGACAGCAAATGCTTCATCAACAAGATGCAGGCCATGTCCGATCTTTTTCTCAGCCTGCATACATCAGCTTACATTCGTTCCCTCATTTTAATGGTTAAAGGAATGATTTTACACAACTGTCTGAGTTTGCTAACTATTTGTGTGTTTGTCCTGTCCTAGAACTGGGAGGAGGAGTGGGATAAGATTGTGAAGATGGCATCTCCAGTCTCGAGTAGCAATGGCCTCCAGTTTGATTCTCTGGAGGACATTCACATCTTCATCCTTTCCAACATTCTCCGTAGACCCATCATCGTCATCGCAGGTACTAACTTTAGTAATATGTCTCTCAGGACATTGTTTTGTTGGTTGTTTTGTGAGTCTTTGTAGTGTTTTTATTTTACCTCATTCTGTATGTTTCAATTGGTTGTGAAGCTTTCTAAAGTACAAACAAAATAAACTCTAACAAGATTGTTTAAAACCTGCGGGATTGTTGTAATGATTTAACCAATGAAACATGAAGAGGTGGCACAACATTTTGCAGTCACTGCCCTTGCCAGTCTTATCAAATTTTGACTGATTATATTTGGGAACTTTTTAAGTGGGACAGTCTTTGAAATGGTTGTGATTAGGGCTTTTTAAAAAATAAATGGTATCTTTAATTTTTTTTTTCCTTTTCAACAGACCAGGTTGTCAGGAGTATGAAATCTGGCTCCTCAATCTCTCCTCTGAATGTGGGTGGGATTTATCTGCCTCTACACTGGCCGCCAACAGAGTGCTACAAATACCCAATTGTGCTCGGTTATGACTCCCAACACTTTGCACCTCTCATCACCATAAAAGACAGTGGTCCAGGTAGGAGACACAGAGAAGCAGATTCACAAAGGGGGGATTCAGTGTCCATCCAACATCTTAATCTTAACTGTTGTTTCAGAAATCCGAGCAGTACCGCTGATCAACCCAAGACGAGTGGGCTTTGAGGAGCTGAAGGTTCACTTCCTGATGGAGAAAGAGCAGCAACAGAAGGAGAGACTTCTCAATGACTATCTGCACCTGATGGAGATCCCTGTGATTGGTTTGGGTCATGAAGCGACACTGATCATGAAAGCTGCTCGGTACTTATAGTTTATAAGTTCTGTTCTTGAATTGATGTTTTGAAAGAGAAAAGTTAAGAAAAGGTATCAGTTCTCGGTAGCTAAAAACAGTATTCCTCAATAAAGATGAGAATTGAAGAACTTTTTTTTTCTTTTGGTTGATGGTCTCTGCCTTAAAAAAAACTATTGCACACTTAAGACTGTATTTATCTCTGAAAATAGAAATAGAAAAAGTACAGCATGAGTTATTGAACACATTGTTTGTCTCTGTCCTAAGACTGGATGAGGGGAACCTTCCTGAAGACATGAACCTGATGGAAGACTACCTGCAGCTTGTCAACCACGAGTACCAGCGCTGGCAGGAGGACAAGGAGCAGGCATGGGCTGCCCAGCCACAGCGCCCACCACCCTTCTCCGTCTCCCAGCTCTCTCTCATAGAGATCCGATGTGCCACACCACGCTGTACCTTCTACGTCTCCGTGGACACTCAGCCTCATTGCCATGAATGCTTCGAGAAGCGACAGGCCACCACAGGTGGGGGAACAAGGATAGAAGGTGTGGTTCAGACCAAGGGAGCAGGTGTGCAAGGTGGAGTAGGGGTGATGGGTGGCTCAGAGACTGAGGTGAGCTCCAGAGGAGCCCGAAGCAGCAGCCCCCCATGCTCTTCTTCTGGGAGAGGGGTGGTGTTATCCAGCCCCCGCTCTGCTCCACCCACTGCTCCCAGCCTCAGCCTATACAGTGAAACTCATGCCATGAAGTGCAAGACACCCGGCTGCCTCTTCACCCTCAGTGTAGAACATGATGGACTTTGTGAGCGCTGCTTTAACTCCAGGCAGAACCATGGACCTTCTACAGCAGGAACAGCTGCTACTGGACTCCCAGGCTCCAATGGGGTGCCTGTTGTCCCCCAACCGGCCCAGGGCTCTGGCTGGACCCAGTGGGGGGGCTGTGAGACAGAGAAGGAACGATGCAGCATGTGCAGACAGGAAGCGTTCAGGATATTCAATGGTCTGTGTCCGTCCTGCATGCAGAGACAGCAGGCTCCAGAAAGGGGTGAGCCACAGCAGAACAACCCCAGGACTGAGGCCTCATCCTCTGCTTGGAGCCAGGCCAGAGACACTGAGCGGCCGTGCCTCACCCTAACCCCAGGACACACGTCAGCCTGGCAGACCCCTCTGGCTCGGCTTTGTAAACGAACAGGCTGCCAGTTCTTTGGGACACCAGAGAAGTTGGGTTTCTGCACAATTTGCTATGTAGACTATCAGACCAACCATCGTAAGTACTGAAACAAAACTTCTGTCATATTACAGTTTTATTTAGACATAGAAAATGTCTGTTATTATAATACATAGATGTGGTTAGTTTGTAAAAATTGCAGTTAATGTTTAAGTAACACTCAATATTTCTTTGCTCAAAGTCCAATCATATGGCATGGAGCTAATGTTGATCACTGCCTGTTCCAGACTTGACTCCTCCCCCCGCCCCGGTTCAGAGCCGGCATGGTTTAGAGACAGGTTTCCAGAATGCCACACGGTGTCGTGGGCCTGGATGTGGTGCAGTTGGCAAGGCGATGCTGGAGGGCTACTGTGATAAGTGCTACGTTAAAGAGCAAAGTGCACGGCTCAACCAAGTGGCACATCGCACACCACACTCCCCTCCTCTGGTCATGGTGGGTGTCTGCCGTACTTCTTCCTTGCTCTGCTTTCCTGCTTTTCTTTGATGTTTTTTTATTCTTCACCCTCCATTATGGTTACCTCTCAGTTGCTAATAGACTTCCCCTTTTCCTCCACTTAAGCGTGACCGAGCAGCCAAACCCAGATCTTCGCAGCAATCCCAGACCCAGAGCCAGACTCAGTGCCGGCGAAGTGGCTGCAGCAACGTGTCTCCGGGCTGCACAGACCTCTGCCCAGAGTGCCACACGCGTGGTCAGGGCAGGGAAGCAGGCAGGCGGGCGCAGGCGCCCAAGGAGAAGTCCAAGCAGCGGTGCAGGACGCAGGGCTGCGATCACTACGCCAACCAAGAGAAACAGGGCTACTGCAACGAGTGCGACCACTTCAAACAGATTTACCGCGGCTGACCGGACCTTCGCCACCACACATGGCGAAAATGACAACGCATCGTGAAAGCCGCTGCCGCCGCCCTGCTGTGGGCTCCCCATGCCAGTCAATGCACCTCTGATACTAACTAACCAACTAACTAACTAGCTAGTGACTAACTAGTAACCTTATGGCCTGAAAATCAACCCCTCCCCCATGTAGAATGTGAAGAGAGAGTGTGTGTACATGGGGGGGGTGATGAATGTGTGTGTGTTCGCAGTAGACATGGCCTCCTGAATACCTCTTTGTGCAATTATTATCATCTGATGTGCCGTGGGCTCTTCACGGTGAGAGGTTTGGCTACATGTCAGAGCAACTGACTTAACTCTTGTGTACAATATGTATTTAGAGGTACGTAGTGAATCATGCCGGACAAAATGATTGTATGTTGACATAACAAGAAGCATCTGACATTGCTTTTTAGACCACAGCCAAGGATTTATACCCCCATCTGTCCGTTTTGTCTGTCTGTCTTAACCCATCTGTGTATCTGTCTGCCTGTCTGTCTAGCATTTACTCTGCAGAGTGAAGGATGCAGTAGCTGGGCAAGCCCAGCCACAAATCTGTGGAAGTAGGAAGCAGAAGTGAAGCTTAGCGGGCCAAAGGAAGTCAAGCGCTTAAAATTAAGTCAAATAATATTCACTGTTGTTTAGCTTTGCTCTTCAAAGCCTCTCATTTATGTACTCTTCAAATACAAAGGCTCTTGCCATCAGTATTGTAATATTATACTAATTTAATTTTCCCCCATTAGTCAACAACAGTGTAAGTTTTATGTTTTCAGGCAAGTCACTTTTAGTATTTTCACTTTTCTAAGTTAATGTAAATTGCTTGATATGGAAAGTAAAAATAAATCACGTGTCTAAACGATGCAAGACAGACAGGGCAGGCCCCTGCTAGTTTTGGTGCTACATGTACAGAAACACAAGCCTCTCCATTGTAGCCAACATGCTGGTGGTGTCAGCAGCCAGAAGGCAGAGGACACAGTAAAGACAGGACTCACCCTCCTTCTATTCCTCCTTTCCTTCCTCTAATTTCCCCTTTTTCTCCAAAACAGATCTGTTGCCTTGGACATTGTTTTCATGTTTACTTACTACTTAAGCACCTAGAAACGCATACGAGACATGCGCACGCAAACCTGCACATGCACATACAAATGTAGTTGTGCCAGTCCTGTCAGAAGAGGATTGGCAACAATAGTAAGAACTTGAGAATGCAACATGTCAGTCTGGATAGTTATCCACCTCACCACATGACACATTTGCACACATGTAAACAACACAGCTCTTTGAGATTGTATGCCCCCACCCAAGACTGAGGTGAGGTGTAGCGAAACAAAAAGGAGATGCATTTCTCTTTGCTCCACCCGACTGGATGTGCCAAGGCGACAGTTTCAAAACTTCAGAGAGCAATCCCATTGCCTGCTTTGGCTATTCTTGTTTATCTGAATGTGTTTTGTGCTGTTTCTATAGCAGCACGCTATTGGGGCTGATCCTCGATAAGTTTTGCCTTTTAAGTAGTGTTGAAATTCTATGGACCAGAGGAGCCTGATCAGTGGTTATGTATCAGTGCTCCCACCTTTTAAAATGCTTTTGTGAATATGGATTTTAATCCATATTGTAGGACCTTCCAACCCGATGCCTCATCTTCAACATACACACACACAATGCACATACATGACAAAAAAAACTGACATTCCTGTTTTCTTTTGTTGGTTTTGATTTTTTTTTTCTTTTTTTAATGTATTTTGATATATTTGGTTCTGTTTTCTGCCAATAGACAAAAACAAAAAGGAAAAAAAAAAAAGTGCCATCAATTGCCAAACAGTTGTTGTTACCTCCTTGAATGGCCAGCCTGGGTTATTTTTTAAGACTTAGAGGAGTGCCACAGATAGACATCTTTTATTCTGTGAAACCATGCTTTAAAGCTTATCAGGACCTTGTTGAAAATCCCCAAATGGAACTAGCTTTCCACGAATTTTAAATATGTGAAATGTTTATCTGCAGAGATAACCTCAAGCATAAGACATTTATCAGACCAACTCGAAAGTGATATCAGCAGCAGTTATTCCCCTCAGACCTCTGCTGAACACTTCCTCTGCTGTAGATGTCCATCTGTGGCTCCAGTCAGAAATGACAAACGGGCTCTTGGTCTGCCTTTTCATTCAACTGTATCTAAAGCTGTCAGGCCAGCCCACATGCTGACGGCCTGTGCGTAGATCTCTGTGTGCTTTAATCACCTCTAGATGAACCTTAATCAATTAAAGGCCAATTAGTGGTCAAGCTCATCAGGGCCCCTGGGGGGCCTCTGGCTGAGGTTGGCTGGGGTGGAGATCATATAAGTTGCACATGACTTGTCTAAGCTGCTGAGGCATTTAGGAATGATACTCTGACTTGTGGAGGGACATTCCAAAAGTAGGAAGAGCATCGGCTTGAGAGCAGAAGGTGCAACAAAACATGCAAATGGTGTGGAAGTTTCTTTTGACAATAGGGTATTGTATGAAAAAAGCCTGTTTTTATTTGTTAAGTATTTATTCATATCAAGATATCTGTATTGTGTGATCCAATAATTATTTATATGTCGTCCTGAAATGAATTATTTTTATTAAGAAACTGACTTCTTGTCTCTGTAGTTATTGTGTGTATGTGTGTGTGTACTTGCATGACGCTGGGGTCTGCTTTTCTTTTCTTTTTTTGGGGGGGTTAACTACATAAGTAAGGGAATACATTATGTTCATTGAAACACCTGTAAAGGTAACCATGCAAATGTGTGTGAGGCACAACAATGCACTCTTCTTGTTGCATTGCAGAACATCATTTCTACTAAAAAACCGTTGCATACAGTAGGCACAGAATCCATCTCCAGTGTAGGAAGTGTTGTGGGTGCTGCAGAAGCAAACAGATAACATTACCAAGGCCTAGTTTAGATGTGGCAGGGTGCACCATTTACCCATTTGTTGAACTGGGTTAGCTCTTTACTCTCCCCTCCACCTCTGATGTTCATTTCTGTTTCAAATTTCCATAGAAACCGATTCAAATGATTAGGTTTTTCTTTGGTGCTTTTTCCGAGGCTGTTGTTAAGCTGTTATGTTTTAATAATAGTAATCAAAGAAAAGGGAACCCCCACCCTCCACATTTAAAAGCCAAAAACTTTGTTGGTCAGGGGGAGTGGATCATTTGGTGGGAGGGGGAGTTTGGAGTGAGGGGAGGTATGGCAGTTGCAGGTGGGGAACTGATTATACAGGCTACAGCAGGGACAAGGTGACATTTAGAAAGTGTGGGACTGCACGGTTGTGCGTGGGCTACAGATGATTGGTTCATGTGGTTTCCTGGAAATACCCCTGCTTGCAAACTCATCTGACAAGAAGTCAGTTCTACTTGAGTATGTGTTAAAAGCTGTAGTCAACCAACAGGTGATGGAGTTGACCCAAGCAGCATGGATGAAAGATGTTTAGAATCAGACTTGTGCTTCAGCGGGATTTTGTAGTGTTATCCTTTATTTTAACAAGTAAATTCTCATTGAGGTCAAAGCTGTCTTTAAACCTTTAATCCTTCATTTAAATGTTTAAAGTAACATCAGTTACACGTAGAAATGAGCCACTACTATTAAAACAGTTCATCTTATATGTTTCCATATTTAATGCTAGTACTCACTTTATGAGTAGTACTACCTGCCCTGGCTTTTCTTTATGGACAGATAATTTTAAAATGATCACCATTAAAAATCGTATTAACTGTGGGCCTGCCTTGATTAATAATGCACTTTTTAGTGGAGGAAGTAGAATTGAAATAATCCACCGCAAGTTCACCCAAAGATTATACTCATGTAACGGTGTCATTTGTGCCTGAGAAGTAAAAACTAGAAGTATACACCATGCATCTAAGTTGAGTACTTTATGCTGTAAGACAGCTCAGTATTTCATTAGCTTTTCATTTGATTTGTATGAAATCATCCTAATGGGCAGATTTTGTTTCTTAATGCTGCTGTTAGTTAAATGTAGTGGAGATAAAGGGTACATGCATTTTATACATAATACTGTTTATACATAAGCATAAAACTGATGTTCATTTAAAATTATACATTAGATTTGATGGTAAACTCACTGTATAATAAGGGGGACTTGGAGCTTAGACTGACTCTATCCTGTCTTTATATATATATATATACATATATATATATGTATATGTATAAAGTTCTCAAATATTTGACTACGATCATGTTTTATACAAGAAGATGTGTATCTTGATCTTATTTAAATTTAACAGTGTAACACTGCACCACATAGCAATTTACAAGTCAAAGGAAGCTTCTTGTTTCCAATCTGTGTGTTCAAGCTGTCATCAGTTACTTATGAATGAAAATGTCAAACCTAAATTAGAGCAGTGTCTTTTTCTCTGTCTCTGTCTCTCTCTTTTTATGAATGAATCCCCCAAACCTCTGACTCACTCCGTCTTCTTTGGAAAGTTAAATGTTGCAAAAATCAAAAGTACAGTCGTGGCTCATTCAGAAGGAAGTTATCTGTCATTGTGCAATAGGAAGCGGGTGTATCCATGGTTACTTTTGTCTGACTGTTTTGAAAGCAGTATCAAGCATGAGCTACTCTTTTATTGAACAAAATCACAAAAACACACCCGAACTAATAACTTTAACTGGCATCTGAATCACACACAAACCATTAAAGTCTGTGTCATTTTTTACTGGAAGCTGAAGAAGTTTCATCATGCAGGTTGTAAATGATCCACAGCTGAAATACACAGATCACAAAGCACTCAATGTGCACAGGCTACAACTAAGTGTCAATTTATATATATATATATATATGTCTGCCTCTAAGGTAAACTTTCTGCCATTCTTTTTCTTTTTAGATACTAACACATATAAGCCACACGATAAATAAAGGAAACAAATTCTCATACAATGGAATTTATGAACAGAAAATAATAGGCATAAGATATTTTAGCCATTTGTTGCTGTATACAGTATGCCAGTGATTTCAAACTCTTCAATCTATATATAAACTTACACATCAGTAAGTAATTGAACACTCCTTATATATATCTGTAGACATTGTTGATAATGGAAAATTATTTAATGCCCATATACAAATCCTATTAGTAAGGATTTCATTAAAACCTTTTTTAGTAATAGCATTTATACCACTCACTTATTCATCAGCTTCAAGTTTTGTCTTGTGGCCTTTGTTTACAAATAATATCCTATTATTTGTCAGAGGGGAGGAAAAATATTTAGTAAGACTATTTATAACTGACATTTTTTTCGGAAAATATCTTTAAAATGTTGTCCATTGGATTTGTTAATATATCAAAATAACATTTAGATATAGAAACTGAATTATGATATATGGGGACGGGGGTTTAAGTAGTTACCAAATGTATTCAATGACCATTAAAAATGTCCAATGTTGTCTTGATTTATGCTTCATAGAACTACGGTATATGAAGCATTTATCTTTCATGTCCTATTTCAAAATGTGAAATGAGGTCAGTGGAAATGTCTGTCAGCAAGGTTTGCTGCTGAAATGTCTTAAACCATTTTACTTGTTAACGATATTGAGGCGCTTCCAAGAAATCCAAGAAGCAATCACCAACATTTTTATATCAGCCGTCAGTGTGTGCTGTGTACAGGTATGTACACACATACCAGACATCTTGACAACGCGTCACTGGAAAAGATTGAAAGAGAAATGAAAATGGCATGAGGCCGCAGAGGGAACCAGTACAGCAGGTAAGAACTGGTTTCAGGGTCTTCTCTCAAAATGTTCTCCACCTTTTTTATCTGGCTATGTTGCATTTCAGCCTCTAGTTGAAATCATTATCTGTATCAGTTTCCATTGCAACAGCAGTGAAGTTGAACTTTTTTGAGTTTACAAGTACAGTGTGCAAGAATGACTACATCTAGTGGTAAAGATGAGCGTAGAATTGACTTCAAATGTCAAGCATAGCTGTGAATGGATGGCTGTCATCAGTGGCCAAAAGTCTTCCAGGCCTGAATGTGTTAATCTGTGAGTGGATCCAAAGGCTTGGAGGTGCAGCAATGAAAGCACTACAGTGTACATGAAAATACTGCAAAATTATATATATTTTCTTCTTCTATGTGCCTTAAAGGCTTTACAAATCCAAGACAGGGCTCTAACACCTCTCAATCAAAGAGCATCTTGTGAATGTAAGCCCAAAATTCACAGGTATTTCAGCTCCACTTTGGTCTGCCAGCTTGCATTAAAACAGATGACTTGGTTGAGGAGTGATAAACCCTGCACACAAAAGCAGTAAAATTAAAGTCACTGAAAACAGCAGTGAATGCTGAGCATAGTGTTATTTTTCTGTTATTTTTCATTTATGCAAGATTTTCACAATGTTTATTATTCTTAAAATTCAGTCAAGGCTTTTATTGGAAAATCTCAAATCTATAGCATGTGATCATTTTTCATTCCACATGAATCTGTTTGAAAATCTGTCTTTCTATTATCCTCTTAAATTATATTACAAACAACTTGTCAGATCTTTACACATTGCTTCATAAAAAGGAGATGGTTAGTAAAATAGGGTCCTTGTAAATAGAAAAAAAAATAGAAGAGGATACTACATATTTCATATTTAGAAACTTATACCACATGTTCACAAGTGGAAATGCTTTGTAAGATGAAAACACATTCACAGACACTTAGAATTACTTTATAACACTATAGGCCCAAAAGGATGGGGATTAGAATAAATGTAATCCTGGTGATAACAGCAGCAGTTTTAGTAAAGGATATGGCGGTGATTTTTTTTTTAGACAGACTATCAAGTAGAGAAAAATGATCATGTACTAATCTAGATACAATTAAATTGTGTTTAGTAAACCTGAGAAAACGTTATTGTTAAAGATTTGTCTGATGTTAAGCAAGGAAAATATCCTTATTTACATTCACATCTTATACTTTTGCTGCTATCAAACTGCAGTACACTGCACTGACCACCGGTTCGCAGACAAACCGCAAGTTCAGGATCCAAACCAAAGACTGTAAATATACGATCCAAACAAAAAACACTAGTTGACGGAAGTGAGAGCGTCAGTTGGTGGTGCTCTCGTTTGGTTATCCTCCTCCACACTCTGGACTCCAAGGAGGGGCGGTCACGTCCATGAACCTTCATAAATTAGAATACCGCCTCCGAGGCAAGCCGGTATAGTAAAACGAACGCTTTGTTCTTGATGAACGTCATGAAGAACAAGAATGATGGCCGTTGTTGTTCTGTTGTAGATAGCTTAGCATGGTTTTCGAGCGTTTCTGAATGACTTAACAAGGGTTGTGTTTCAATGAAACCGTTGGACTCAGATGAAGAAGAAGCGGAGCCGCTGGGCGCGAAAGAAAAGGAGCAGAGGCGTAAGTCAGCGATGCATGACGCTGTATTTGCTAACTTTCCCCGAACAGGCGTCTAACGGACAATTATTGCTCTGCATAGTTTACCTAGTTCAGTTTACCTCAACTGGGTGACAGAAAAAATAATGTCCAGATAATGCATGCCGAGCCTGTTACAACTACTAAATGAGTTTAAAGTATTAGATTTTGATAGAAACACTAATAAAATGTTCTAATCGCTTGAAAACAGACACATTCAGGACGAATCGGTTTTAAATTAAAGGGCTGTAATTGCTAGTACATTAAAATCCATGTTGAATTCACTAAATGTATATTAGCTTAATCTATCTGAGCTATGTATCTGACCTGGAGAACTGCAGCTGGTAGAGAAAACCCGTCACTTTTGATCTAGTTTCAGTTACCTTGCATTATTGTCATGTTTTCTTGGTGAAAGAATAGCACACATGATGCACAGAAGAATTTGAAAATGAAGGTTTTCTTCTAGATGTTTCTCCTGTTAATAAATACTTGCCTTCCATATTTTGTTTTTAAAACATACACTACTTTGAAATAACATAAAATAAAGGAAACAGCAAATCTTATTTCTTGTCAAATGAAATATTCAAGTTGAAAAGATTGTGTTGAAAACAAAATTACTTAAGGATAACTCATCAATGGAAAATCAAAATCATTAACCCATGGAGGTCTGGATTCAGAATTGTACTCAAAATAAAAGTGGAAAAATCGGATCACAGGCTGACCCAACTTCTGTGGGGATCTCCCAAAAACAGTAGCTGCTGCATGTGGCGGCCATGTGCCTGTATGCTCTCCATACAACATCTGGGCATGCTGTTGATGATGATGGATTTTCCCCTGAAGATCCCAGACCTGGATCAGGGCATCAACCCTTGGACAGTCTGGTGTGATGTGGTGCAACTGATGGAATGAGACATGATGTCCCAGAGGTGCTCTATTGGTTTCAGGTCTGGTGAACGGGTTGGCTAGGCCACAGCATCAATGCCTACAACACGCAGGCTCTGCTGACAGTTTTTCTCTTATATGAACATAGCAACAATATCTGGTTTATTTAAAAGTCCCTGTAACATATGACTGACAAGATTTAGCAAAATCAATCAATAAGTCAAAAGCACTTTTCAGAACCAAAATGCAACACAAAGTGCTTTACATAGTTAGAACTCTAAAAGCCTATCACCTATCCAAATCCCCCCAGACCACAAACCCACAAGCCACACTGACACTCTCCCACACATAAACTTGAGTGTTCTCTAAAAGCACCATCAGTCATCAACAGTATACAAAAATAGAATGAAATGGAATCAAATTAAATTAAATAAGACCCTAAAAACATGGAGTGGGAAAAAAGTGTAAGGTAATGTATAGAAGACAAAACTATTTTAAGAAATCAGCCACAATTTAACACTATTAATCACATTGTGTTTTTGCAGATGTGACATTTCAGAAAATTTCATGTCATCACTGGTATAAACTTACTGCTGCACTATAAAGGAAATGAGACACCTTTACCTGTGTTGGTGATGAAGTTCTTACAACATGACAGATGTTGGCTTTTTACACCAGAACTTTACTGATGTAGAACTGCATGTCACAATGTATCTTTAGTTGATCTTTATTTATTTATTTCTTATTTTAATCAAATGATTAATTCAATTACTTGTAAAATATCCGGAAAAGTTGCCAAAGCTGATTGCAAATCCCCACGCCCAGGGAGACATGACATGTTTCAGTGTCTTGGATTGTTTGACCATAAGTCCAAAGTTAAACTGACCAGCATGCAGATAATATGTTGCATGTATGATGCTGACTGTGTGCGCTGATTACAGAGCGGACCGGTCAGTGCGTCCCGCAGCTGAACAGCACCGTGGAGCAGTTAAACCCTGAAGATGAGGAAGACGGAGGGAGTGATGGCAGCCTCTTCATGGTGGTGGCTGAAGAAGGCAAGACTGCGTGGAGTCAGAAGAGACAGAGTGAAGCAGGTAACTCAGTAATTTATTGTAACATGACTTGTGCTGCATGATGACATTCAGTTCACGAAGTTATAATGAAAGCTTTTTTGTTTGTGTATGCATGTATTTTTCTCTGTATTGTAGTTAATCAGCTGAAGAGCCTTCTGCTGAAGCAGAGCAGAGAAATTCCCACTCTTTTGTCTCCATCAGAAAAACAGTCTCCATCCAAGGTAGTGTGCAGCTCTGCATAGTTAAACATCTGAATACATTAGACCCACAAAAAGCCTCCACAGGTTATTATACTTCTGAAGTGGCTGCAAATTTTATTTATATTTTAAGCCAAACTCCTCCACAGTTTTTACGTGGATCTTGTGGGTCTATTTTAAACGATTTCAACAGCAGAGTAATGACAGTCATTGATGCTGTGGCTCCATTAAAAACAAAAACAGTAAGAGCCAAATCTAAACCATCATGGAGGAGTGAGGAAATAAATAATATGAAAAGGATCTGCAGAAAAGCTGAGAGGAAATGGAGAAAAACAAAACTGACCCTTTTGAAATCTTACGTGAGCAACTCAAAATTTACAATAAAGCTGTTAAACAGGCAAGAACAGTCCACTTCTCAAACCTCATTGCAATAAATAAAAACAATCCTAAATTCCTTTTTAAAACAATAAATCTTTTAATCAACAAAGATTCTAACAAGTCCTCCATGACAGGATCAGATGCTGCATGTGATGACTTTGCAGACCACTTCAGAAGCAAGATCAACGCTATCAGATCTAGCCTTTTGTCCCAACAAAATACTGATTTTACCATACCAGCAGCATAATTTTTGTCAGAGGAAAAACTAAAGAGTTTTGTCTCAGTTGATGCGAAGATGCTTGGTCGAGTTTTCTCCCAGCTAAACCCAACAACCTGCCTTTTAGACCCCATTCCCATCTGGCTTTTAAAGATGTTTTATGGTTTCTTTGAGTCTGAGCTTTTAAATATTGTAAATTGCTCTCTTCAGACGGGTGTTTTCCACACTGCCTTTAAAACAGCAGTGGTGAGGCCCCTTCTGAAGAAGAGCAATTTAGACCCAAACATGCTTGACAACTACAGACCTGTTTCCAACTTACCATTTTAAAGTAAAATTATTGAAAAAGTTGTTTGTATTCAGTGACATGAGTTCTTGAATAAACACAGTATCTGAGAAAAATATCAGTCTGGTTTTAGGACGAACCACAGTACTGAGACGGCCCTTTTAAAGATTGTTAATGATCTTAGATGTAATCTGGACTCATGGAAACTTTCTGTTCTGGTTCTACTGGATCTCAGTACCGCCTTTGATAGTAGACCACCATATTTTATTAGACACTCAGGTGTCTGGTGGGCCTCTCTGGTACTGTTTTAAAATGGTTTTACTCCTACCTCACAGGTCAACAATTTTTAGTAAGTTTGGATACATGCTCCTCAGAGGATCTGTGAAATTGAGTGTGGGGTTCCCCAAGGTTCAATTTTAGGCCCAATACCTGTTATTCTGTACATGTTGCCACTTGGGGAAGTCATCAGGAGACACGGCATTGATTTTCACAGCTATGCTGATGATACCCAGCTTTACATCGCCATGTCTCCTGATGACCTGGAGCCAGTTAACACCCTTTTAAACTGTATTTTAGATATAAAATCATGGATGGCAGAGAACTTCTTACAGCTCAACCAGGACAAAACTGAAGTTTTAATTATCTATCCTGAAGACAAGATAGATAATTTTACCAAAATTACAAATTTTAATCCTTCTCAGTGTGTGAGAAACTTGGTTGATCTTTTTGACACTGAGCTGAATTTGATTCCACATGTCATAAATGTCACAAAGACAGGATTTTATCATCTTAAAAACATCGCCAGAGTTCGCCCATTTCTCTCTCTTGCCAGCACGGAGGTGCTGATGCATGCTTTTATTTCTAGTGGAATAGGTTACTGTAATGCCTGCTCTCTGGTCGTCCTAAAAAGAGTACATGGAGTTTGCAACTTCTTCAGAACTCAGCAGCACGAGTTCTGACAAGGACCAGAGTTTTAAAATCACTGCATTGGCTCCCCGTGCATTTCAGGATTGATTTTAAATTCTTTTAATAGTTCATAAATGTCTTAATAGTCTTGGGCCTTCTTATTTTTTAACCTGCTTTTAAACTATGAACCCTCGTGGACCCTGAGGTCCTCTGGTACTGGCCTTTTAGTTGTCCCCAAAGTCAGGACAAAAACCCTCGGCGAGGCTTCTTTCCACCATTATGGGCCTCGTCTGTGGAACAGCCTGCCAGAGAACCTCAGGGCTGCAGAGACTGTTGATATTTTTAAGAGGAGGCTCAAGACCTACCTTTTTAATAAAGCATTTAATTAATTTGTCACTTATATTTTTGACTGTTTTATTCATTGATTAACTTTTTTTTATTGTGTTATTATGGTTCTGATTTTACAAAGGCATGTCGTATTTAACATCAACTCCAGTGTTTTCCTCATGGGGGTCCTCCATGCTGGGAGCTTTGCTTTTTGGTCTGTAGGGTTGTTTCCATTGGGGGGCCCCTCTTGGTTGGGGTGGCTGTGGGGTGGGGGGAGTTATTTTTTTTCTTGCGATCTATCGTTCAAAATTCCCCCCCATGATATTTTTATTTTTTATTTTTTTTATTAGGTGATAATTTTTTCTTTTGTTTTTTTTTTTTTTTTTTTATTTACCAATTTTGTTTTGCTGTTTTCGTCTTTTTATTAATTTTGCATTTTGCCCCCCTATTTTTCCTTTTTTTTTTTTTTGTCTCCCCTCATTTTTTATATCCTGTTTTCCTTTTTTTTTTTTTTTTTTATGTTCCTTCTATTTTTTTGGGGGTTTTTCACCCCATTTTTGTCCCCCTTTTTTTTTATATTATTTTTTTTTTTTTTTTTTTTTCTTCTTTTTTCTTTTTCTTGTTAAATAAAAAAAATTTTTCTTATACTTTTTTAGTCCATATCGCCCATCCCTACTTGGGGGGGTTCCTGCTCTGCAATCCTATGGTTGTGGTGTGGGCCCCTGACGGCCAGGACCTGGTGGGTCCCCCTGGTGGTGGCTTTGGAGACCATGATGGCTCCCAGTGTGGATGGATCCCCGAGATATCGTTTCCTCACAGCAGCGCCAAACCAGGTTATATTTATAAAGTTATAAGAGAGGGTGTGTTTATGTGTGTGTGGGAGGTAGAGAATGTGTAATTCTTTGTCTAATTTTCATTTTATTGAAATGTTGCTGATTTTAATATGTTAAGCACTTTGTGCTACTTTTGTATGAAAAGTGCTTTGTAAATAAATTTCATTCATTCATTCATTCATTCATTCATTCATTCATTCATTCATAAATTTGAGTGAAACAGTCAAGCTTTTCCACACTGCAAAAAACTCAAATCTTGGCAAGTATTTTTTTTCTAATTTCCAGTCAAAATATCTCATCACACTCAAAATATAAGATATAAGATCTTGTTTTAAGACAAATGCGTCTTAGTTTAAAAAAATCTTATAGAGAAAATTACCAGTACATTGCTCACCGTTGCGTTTGCCTGATTTACTGATTATCTCTCTTCTTTAGAGAGCGCAGCAGGAGGGCAGATCCAGTTTTCCTACCTTTCAGGATTTGGTCCCTATGACTTATAACCAGTCAGAGTACATCCAACACCTAGAAGCTGAGGTCAAGTTCTGCAAAGTTTGTATACAAATACACACTTATATTTTTATTAGTATTTTTTTGGTTTTGGTTTTTTGATACCATGCAGGTTTTTTTTTTTTACATTTGTGTTTGGTTTATGTTTTCATGCATGTTTAGGAAGAGCTGCAGGACCTTAAACAGCGGATCAGAGTGGTGGTGGTAGAAAACGAGAAACTGCACTGCGAGCTCAAATCCAAAGATGAAACTCTGAAAGATTACACAATCCCAAACTCCACGGTAATTTGGCTGATAATGAGTGTTTTGGAAAATTTGTGTTACTCATATGTGTTTTTTATCACAGTCGAAGGGCAGTTATTGAACATCACAATAATCCAAATGAGGGCTGCCAGTTCAATGCATTAATTAGATTAATTAAATACACTACAAATTAATGCATTTTAGAAAATAATTGCAGTTAATTTAGTGTGCTAGTTCAATGCACAAGCATTTTAAATTTGGCCCACTGAATGACCCGGGCAGTGGGTGACGGTAATGCACCTAAAGCTGGTTGTCAACCGCCAATAAACACCAGAAGAAGAAATAGAAGACGATGATGACGCGTCAATGGGTAACTGTACAGAACTTCATAGGCTGCGTTGGAGCAGGGTTGCATGGAAAACTTAAAGGACTGCAGCCCTTGAGGACCATTGTTCCCCATGACTGCTTAAGAATGTGATTAATTAATTACAAATCCTGTAATTAATTAATTATTTTTTTAATCGCCTGACAGCCCTAATCCAAATAAATGATCATTTGATTGTGAATATTTTTAAAAATTAATCTTCACTTTTTGTTCCTCAGTCAGTCCTTTATTTAACTTGAATGTACGAATGAGAAATGAGAATCATCTCCAGGGAGGTTTGCTGTGGCTAAACCCAGCATTCAGCTTTGGGGACATTGAATGGAAATTAGACTATCGTCCAGTATGTTTATTCATATTTTGGAAAATGCTTATTAACTTGCATTGTCCCATCCAAATAGATGAACTGAATGCTTCCCAAAATTATGACTGTACATCTGCTGCACATACATGCACATGCATGTGTTTGGGGACAGCATTGGCAATTCCTCAAATTAATTACCACACTCATCATGTTTTCAGGTTACTGAAAACAGCCACATAGTCTCTAACGCCGAGCACAAAATGCTGCAGAGGGCAGAAAGCAACACATGGAAGAATGAACTGGTAAGGAAGATGAATCTGGCTTTACTTTTCTTAGTAGTTATTGCTTAGTTCCATGTTTCCTGCCCATATGATTCTCATATCTTTCACCATTTAACTCATTTGCAGTAAAGTACATAAAGTCGTAGATTGTATTTGCAAATTGTGCAACCATTTGCTAATTTACCCCACTGAAACATTTAGGATGGAAACAGGAATGTATCTTTGGTATATTTGGTATATTTAGTATTATTATATCATACCTTTGTGTTCCTTAGGAACAGCTGAAAGTGATCTACCAGGCCCAGACTGAGAGCTTGGAGGCTCAGGTTGTGTCTCTCAGGTTAGTATAACTGTAAGCAACTGGTTCCCAACCTTTTGAGCCATGACCCACTAGCTAACATGCGTTGGTGTTAGACGACAAGTGTTTTTAGGGGGATGTAGTTCATCACTGTAACAAAAACCTACATGCCCAATATCTGCTTCTCTTGCCAAGATAATGCCAAATTCAGATTTTTGATATCACCTGAGTAATAATTTTGTAATCTCTATGCATTAACACGTTAATTATCACAACCTTGATAACAATCACAAATTTGTTTGATAAATGTAGGTTCTTTTTTTTTTTTTTTTTTAAATAATGATCCAGCAACCCCCTGAAATTGTCTTGGGAGCCTCAGTTTTGGAAAGGCTGCGCTAACTTTATACCCTAACTAGTATTGTGAGAGTAATACTCTAATTTTTCCCCCAATTGGGCTCTTTTTGTGTTGCTATTTCATATCTTTTGCTTCTGTCAATAGAAAAGATCTATCAGTTAGTCAGAAGGAGTGTGAGGAGGTGAAGGTTCGTCTGAGACACAGGGAGAAGCAGGCTGCTGATGTGCTGAAGACTGCTGGAGCTCCCCATGTGGCTGGATTGTGTCTGCAATGTGCACAGCATGAGGCTGTGTTAGCTGGGACACACACAAATCTGCATGTCCAAGCTATTGACAGGCTCACAAAGTAAGCAGTAACACACAAAATACATCCTGCAAATCTGTCACAAGTCAGCAGCAACAAAACACTGTGCATACTTTTCCTTTTTTAAGGGAGCGTGATGAATTGTTGGTGGCTCTGCGTGCTGTGAGGACAAGTCACCAAGAGGCACAACAGAGAGAGTGGTCAGCCTGTCTCCAGGTCAAACAGGCTGTGGAGATGGCAGAAGAAGCTAATTTGAATAAAGCTAGGGTCAGAGAAATTGCACGTTTGTTGACTCACATTGCACTTCTGACTTGTGCTGCTTATTCTGTTTTTATTCTATTTGTCCACTAAGATTGTTTATCCTCCTGCAACTGTAGCCGGTTACAGCTGGTAACCTGTTTGTGTGGGTATGTATGCAGGTGGAGGTGCAGTGTGAGCAGTTCTCCAGAGAGCTGGTGCGGCAGAGGGAACAGCTGGACCGAGAAGCACATGCTTTGCAGGAGAGATTGGCGGGGGCCAGAGAGGAGGGTCGAGCTGAAGGGCGCAAACAAAAAGAAGAGCTAGCACATACGGTGATCTTGATTGCTTGCTTTTTGTCTGTATACAGAACCTATAAATTTGACATATGAAGTTACAATCCTTAAATTTCTAATTAAATTTTTTTTTTCCTTTTTAGCAAAGCTTTAATCTTTACAAAGCAGTTTATCATTTCGAGATCTCAGTAAAATTGAAGTTAGATTGCCATTAAAAGATTTTTTTGTGTGTTTGTGTATGAGACAGGTGTCCAGCCTCTCTCAGCGTGTAGCTGAGTTGGAGGGACAGCTAGATCGAGCTCTCAGAGACAAGAGTTCACTAACCAGCCAACTGGAAGATGCACTCGACAAAATTACCAGTCAGGATCAAGACAACACAAAGGTATAGTGAGAACTTAATGGAAGAAAATCTTGATTCAGTATTATTCTGCTCTTTTTTTTAAGCTTACATTATCTGTAGTTAACATTGAACTCATCTAAATAAAAATATAGCTCTATCCTTATCAGGAGTTTAGAAAAAGAAGATTTATGATGTCCATATACAGTTGGTATGATCTAATTGTAATGCTTTTATATGTCCACTAGATGGCAGCAAAAGAGTATCCGTTTTGGTATTAATGTTTGCGGCACTGAAAAGTTTAAATTGATCTAATCTTATTAAGGATGCTTAATTAGTTTTTAAGCCATGTTTTTTTCTTACATTTATTTACATTTTAGGAAAAGGAGATAAGATACTCTGCCCACTTTTCAAACCTTTTGCATTGATGAAGCCAGTTGATGATTCAGATTGGAGAAAAAAATAGCAGGACAATAAAAAGTTGGTTAAAAATCAGCTACTTATTAGGCTGTGGGCTTGAAGTGATGTTTGGCAACCAAAGGACTAGCTGTTTTTAATCAGCCCTCCTCGTCTCTAGGTATGTGTGGATCTGCGATGTCAGCTCAGTCAGGCCAGACTGAAGAAGGATGAGGCAGAGAGGGAGCTCAGAGAGCTCAACACCAAGACCAGCAGACAGATGGAAAAAGCTGCTCAGGTACGTATGTCTGCATTCAACTCAAAGCCGAAGTAGATTACCTGGATCCGTTTTTGAATCGGCTACATCATTCAGCTTAGTTCTTTTTCCTTTTAGGTAGCTATACTGAGACATGGCAAGCAAACACTCAAGTGCTTATTTCCAAATGTCCAAATATATCTGAAATCCTTTTTTGATATGTTTAAACTATTCATCTTATGAAAAAAAAGCACTTTACTGAAGATATGAACAGTTTTGATATTTTGGAAATCATTTTTTACCCAAACAGAATCTTATTTGAATTTTCCATATCATTAAACCCAATCCAACTCAGTCTTCACATTGTATCATTTCTATCTTGGTTTAATAATGTATTTGTTTGAGGGCATAAGGTGGGTTGTTTTGAAAGATTTCCTCACCTCCGCTGTCTTCTCTTCTTCCATCTCTGCGGGACAGGAAGTGGAAAGGCTGAGCTCAGAGCTGGTTGGCTGTCGGCAGCATCTGGAGGCGGTCCAAAAGGATGGGAGCCAATGGCAGGCCGAAGCCCTGAGCCTAGCAGAACAGCTGGCAAATGCCCAGCGCCAACTGCACCTCACCAGGTAGTACCTAATCCTATTATACATGCCACCACACTCACACACACACATACACATAAATGCACACAGCGCTCCCCTCTGCCCAGCTCCTGCCCAGCTCAGCCCAGTCCAGTCCAGTTTAGACCAGCACACCAACTGTACCGCACCAGGTAACTGCTAATCCTATTATACAAACCACACACACATAAACACACATGCACGCCGCTGTGCCATGGTCCCAGTACCAACTGGACCTCACTAGGTCACCTCTAATCCTGTTAAGCATGCCACAACATAATGCAATACACACTCTCACACACAAGCACACTGCCCGCTCTGTGCCACCAGGCCAGTGCCCAGCCCAGCAACAGCTCCAGCAGAGCCAAAATGGCGCCTGAGCCTTTCTTCTGTCCCTGGCGCGCACACACACACGCAGACACACATAAACACAACATTGCGGCTGATGGTCACTGGACAGCCTGGCCTCGATGCCACCTGCCAGTGCCCTGCACCCGTCCTCACAGTGGGCGCTACCGGCTCCCGTCTATCTTATGTCTTTTCTCTTTCTGTCTATTTCTGTAGCATGGCATCTCATTTTTCCCCTCCGCTATTCCCTCTCTTCCCCTGGTATTGTTTTATGTTTATCACACCCATTTATCCAGTATGCTATTTGGGTGTCCTTCCTCACCATCCTCCATACTTAAGACAACTTCTATCCTTTTCTTTTCCATCTGCCAGCCAAACTTCCTTAGCTTTCCTCCTACATTCCTCCTTTCTCCTTTCTTTCCCTCTGTCCCTCCTGTCATCCACTGGCTGCTGTTCCCCTCCTCACCATTCTCTGCCAAGGCCATGCCAGTCCATGCCAACCGCTCAGGGCACACTCTCACCCCCGCTGCCCACAGCCGAGGTGTCTGAGATGGGCACAGATGTGGTGGCAGTGCCCTGCGGTGCTGGAGGCTGTGGGATGCAAGTTTGTGTAATATGTGTGTGCTTATGCGTCTGTCAACCTGGCATTATATGGGTGTGTGTGTGTGCATGTCCGCCGCTGCTTCTGGCTCTGATCTGTGTTTAAGTGTGTTTTTTGTCAGCTGGCCAGCGCTTACACACCGGCTGCATGGCGGGCTGTCGTGTGTTTAAATGATGAGGTGATGGGTGGGTGTGTGTACGTGTGTATTTTGCAGCCAGCTGTGGAGAATGACATGCATATTAATGCGGCAACATGATGACTTTGACCTGAGCTGGAGGAGCCAGAGTGAACCACTTTGTATATAATTCAGAGAATATAGAGTTTATCTGTCCTCAGATGCATACTAGATGTTCGACATGTGTTGACCTGGCTGAGGATGCAGTCATTTGAATTCAGTGTTTGGTTGTTAGGAGAGAAGGTTTCTTCTGATACAATTATTTGTAGATATTTCTCTACCTTCAGTATCAGAAATGTAACGCAGGCCATGATGGATAACTATAACAAATGCTAGGTACGTTGTTTACATGTCTGATCAAGACTGTTATATACTTGTATCTTTTAGACCAGCTTTGCCAAAGTGTCCCCTGCATCTACAATATAACGTAGAGGCGTGGATGCTGATGATTTGTCTACAATCTCTCCTTAAAACAAGCATAAATATTGCTCTTCTCTACTCCCTTTTAACAAAAAGGTTTTTAAGTCATCTGCAGTGCTTTTAACCAGATGAACAGTTTTCAGCTTAGCTGGACCAATGTGCAATCCTACAAAAATCAACACGTAGTCCTCAGAGGTGACACTATCTTTTAGTCGAAAGGCTAAACTGAAAGTTGACCCAAGCCAGAAGGTGGATGACAGCCTTTGTCAGCTAATTTCACAAGAAATAACAATGAAGCACCAGTGAAAACTTCAGACAACGGCTGCACCAGACTGTCGTCATTATTCAGTTCTTAGTCTCACTCTGATACAAAGCAGATCTTTGTCCACTTTGTTGTCTGTATGATCCACAGCAAAGGTAAAGCAGGAGCAGACCAACACAACTGAGAGAAGCCTACAGCTCAGATTATTCCACATTTTGTTGCTATTGCTCTCAAGTGACAGCAGACCTCTACAACATGTGGATCTGTGGGTATCTGTGGGAGCTGTATGAAGCAGCCCTACAGATCCATGTTTGAGCCTGAAGAGTGGTGTGTTCTATTTTTCTGAATAGACATTCGGGTTTTTGCATGATTGGAGTGCAGCATATCTGCAGCTGACTGCTGAGTGACACGGGGAACCTTTGCTCACATTTATTGCTTGGTCAAGTGAATGGGGAAACTGGGAAATGCCTTTTTATAGGAAAAATCTTACATGTCCGGTCTAATTTTTTCTCTGAATAAGATGACTGGGAGTTTGATCCCAGCTGAGGGTGCAGCATAAAATACAGAGGTATTAGTTTTTCTATACATCTGGGATTTGCAACTCCGGTCCTTGAGGGCCTGTGTCCCGCAAGTTTTAGATGTTTCCCTGCTCCAACACACCTGATTAAAATGGAATTTGGTTCTACAACAGCTACTGAAGTTTTGAACAAGTCTGTTAATTACCCATTACTTAAAATCAGGCGTGCTGCAGCGGGGGACATCTAAAACCTGCAGGATCCCGGACCATGAGGACTGGAGTTGCTGAGCCCTGCTATACACACACACACGCACACAGTGTCTTTGTAACTCTTAGCGTGAACAGTCCATTACACAAGTCCAATGTAGAGTTGAAATATGTTACCATTTTAAAACATTCTACCTAAGGCTGAAATTATAGTTATCTGTTGATCTGTACAACCCCATCAAAAACTAGATTCCAAAGGTAATTTTCATACAGTTTTTACAGTTTTATGTTATCAAAAAATAGTTTGTTTAATGATCAATAATCCACATAGGTACAGTCTGAAGAAGCTACATCACGGGTGTTTAAAAATGATTCCTGAAATTGTGCATACTGTATTAAACTTGCTGCTGTACAAGTATATGGATTGCTGTTGCTTCTGGCC
This sequence comes from Atherinomorus stipes, assembly GCA_023101725.1. NCBI lineage: Eukaryota > Metazoa > Chordata > Actinopteri > Atheriniformes > Atherinidae > Atherinomorus > Atherinomorus stipes. Next base: position 981,727 of record JALJCO010008534.1, on the reverse strand, counting down.
CAGGTTGTAATCGAAATGAGAACTGGTGCATACTTGACCCAAATGGTTTTAAGAGAAAAAGAAAACTGCTAATAAACTGATGAAGGTAGGATAGCTAAACAATGCAAGTTGATGTGTTTATCAATTTATTATATCAATTTATGTATGATAATGAAAAAATCTAAACATTGTAGCAAGCAAGTTTATTTGTATTGCATATTTCATGTACAAGAAAACTTAAAGTGTTTTACATAAAACGAAAGCATTTCAGCTAGGAAAAAGAGAAGCATTTGAAGGTACATAAAGAGAAACAAAGTCATATTTTATCATAATAAAATAGTATTTTATAACTAAAATAAAAATGATTAAAAGAAGCAAGCAACAGTCTCGATCAGTGAAGGATGCAGACTTCGAATTGGGACAGACCGAGTGTTTCTCAACCCCTGCTCTGCTGGTTTTCAAGATATTCCGACTTCAACACACCTGATTCAGATGAAAGGCTCGTTAGTAGGCTTGCAAAGAACTTGATGAGCAGTTGAGTTGATCAGAATCGGGTGTGGTGGAGTTGGAAACCTGTAATACATGCAGGGCAGGGGTCCCTGAGGACCAGGAATAAGAAGCCCTGGTCTAGATAAATTATTCTATGCAGTTTCTATATAAAAAAACATGAAATATATCAAATGTTATTCATTTATTTCTTATATTATTGTTAGAAAATGAATAAGGAAATATATAAAAGGGTCGTGATCTCGAACCTGAATTGGACTAAGGGGTACAGAAAACAAACAAAGAAACAAAATCTCTAAAAGTTTATATACTGTATCTTTGCTTGTTTCATGTTAGTTTTTGTGGATTTGCAAAGGGGGTCCCCAACTAGAATCTAATGTTGTGACCCCCTGCCTTGAACAACCTCATATATATTGGTTATATCCATTGATGTGTGTATATATATGTATATATATATATATGTATAATCACTGCTTCCAGACCACAAACATTTCACAACACAGAGGTACAGCTGTTCTTAAATATGGAGTTGAGGGCAGCAGGGATTTTTATTTGTTCTCAACCTGCAAAATGGTGTTTTTGTGATGTGCAGACAGCATTGGTAGAACATCCCGATAGGAAGGATGGAGTGAACTGCTGCCCTTGTTCGGCCTCTCATCCATGTAAATACCTGATCTTTTGTTACCATCACCAAAATACAAACAACTTGTGGTTGTTAAAAAAGATTCAAAACGTCCTCCAACTGCACAGATGTCTTTCTTTTATGTGGTTGTCCCTACAAAGATGTAAGGACACAGACACAGGAGTACCGTGTACACAATCTCTAAACCCTCTTCAGGCCACTGCTGTGTTTTTCCCCCCACACTTTCTTGTTTTTCCACTCAGTTCCTCCAGTTGTCATTCTCTGCTGTTTTTTGCTTTTGCTATCCCAAAGCAAAACAAATAAACTTCAAATAATCATCTCTCTCTTTCTCTGCATCCTTTCTCTTTCTGTCCATCTGGGGGCCTTTGGGGGTTCTATACAGCTACATTGACTTCATTCGTTGTCATGGCCTCTCTTGTTGTTCACTACAGAGGCATGCATGGGGCTTTGTAGCTTTAGCGAGCTAGTTTGTGTAGCTGTGAATTTGTGTTTAAGAGAAAGTAAGAGGAGAGTGTGAGATCTATCATGGTGAAGCTGGAAGGTGTTTGTATGACCAGCCTTCGAAGGCAGCTCTTTGATTCTCTCTTTGTAACTAGCTCGTGCTTCTCTTTCATGCTGTCCTGCACTCATGGCCTAAATGATCAGAGCTCGCCTTCAAACAGGGGACACGAAGCTCAGACATCCGTTTGATTTTTGACAGCTCTACCTTCCCTCCTAATAAACACTTACTGTACTTACTGTGCAAACACACACTAGCGTACACATTTGTTTGTCCAATTGCATTTTGGTAAACATACACACCGACATGCACATCAATCGAACCCACATGTCTGTTCACACAAACACAAATACAGGCACTAACACACACAGATGCAGGCACGCATCCGGGGGTCCCATGGCGGCTGGTGCGCTGCGCTGTGCTCCAGGATTGGATCATCAGCCAGCTGTGAGTTGGACAGCCCAGGATCTGTCCTAATCCCCGCCACTCTGTTCACATCGCCTCACATATACATACACACCCACTCCAGTCCCAGCCCCAGCCCAGCAGAGGGCTTTACTAAGTTTGTTTTGTTTGTTTGCTCCCCTCTTTCTTCACTTTCTTTCTTTTCTTCTTTCCCTATCTCCATCCGGCCTCATCTCTCCCCATGCTGTGTTCATGCATCCCAAAGGCCACTGAGAAAAGTGCCCAGCATAACTTCTGCTTCAACACATGCCAGATTGCAATGAGAGGTTAGATGTGTGTTTGCATGCGTTAGTGTATCCACGGTTAGCTGAGACCTGTGTGCCTGCTTTGCGATGGGTGTGAGTGGAATGTCTGTGAGGCCCCAAATCTTCCACCAGTTTCTGTTATCCCCATGAAATCAGGCATCCATGTTCATGAGGGTGAATACCCAGAGCTGTACATGGACCTGGAGTTGAGACTGCCTTAGTGAATAACTACTTGCTGTCATTTTCTCACCTATAACAACTGATTATGGTTTCACTGGGAAAGATTTCGGAGGATACTGATTCATATATCAAATCAAAACTTTAAATCAAATTTTATTTATATAGCACCTTTCATACCAACCAAAATAAATATTTCTGTCTTGAATTTGTTGAATTAAGTGAAAAATTTGCCCCATTTCCACTGACCTGTATGGTTTGGGTCAGTATGGTATGGTGCGTTGTTTTGAGGGTTTCCATAATAAAAGAGGGGGCCATACAGCCAAACTCAACCGTGCCATTTCTGACCCCCCTTTGGTTGTAGGTCCATAGGAAAATGGCACGTGTGGTTAGGGCTGGGTTACTGACATCGCACAATACAGTCTTTTTTTCATTTAGGGGCAGAGAAATATCACATGTCACAACAAAAGCAAGTATGCGAGAGAAACACCTCATAGGAGTTTAGTTGTTTGACTTCACTGTTTGCACAACGTTGAAAAGATAAGATGCAAGCAAAAAACAGTATTTGTTGTGTCACTTTCAGTATTGCATTGGTATGACATCACGCTAGGCATTTGGACTAAACCCCGCGCCTACCAGGTGAGGGTCTAGCTTGCTTTGGTATTGCTCACCTGACTAGGTCAGGCCTACCTTATCATGCCAACCTGAACCATACCAATCAGTGGAGACAGAAATATGAAGAGCAGCTGTTTGGATATCCAAATTTTAACTCAGAATACTAGTCCTCTTGTACTAATGCAACAACTAAAAAAGTCTTTAGATACTTTAATTGTTCAATATGAATAAAGTGCAGCTTTAAACATTTGGAAGAATTTAGAAAATGATGTGCATGTGGAAATCTGCCTGATGACTCTGGAAAACACATTCTTTATGAGGAAGTAAACTTCCCAGCATGAAAGACTTGACCTTTGTGTAGTATGTGATGGAGGAGTCTTGAGAGTCAACCTTACGCCCATAGACTGTTTAAAAGAGGGTAGAACCTTCCGCTACGTCACCCGATGGTTTCTAATGAGATAAAAGTGGAGCCTGTTTGGTGTTCCCATCGTCCCCATCTTCATTGCATCGCATGTATCGTCACTCCTGGAAAATACAAAAATAGGCAGTGTGTGTGGGTGGGGGGGTGGGGGGCACTGGAAGTTGCTGTTTGGTCACGCTGTGACCAAATGGAAAAGTTGCATAGTGATGTTTCTTTGCATTATTCCTTCTGTGTAGAACACATCAACAATTAAGCCTATTCTTAAATCTGCTAAAGCTGACCCACGGGTTCCTTTAAATTACAGAGGTATCAGTTTACTCAGTACAGTTTATAAACGATATTCTGAGATTTTAAACAATAGATTAAAAGAGTTCTTGGAGTCCAGTGGTGTGATGGTGGATGAGCAGAACGGCTTCAGAGAAAACAGGGCGTGTTTTAACTATATTTATGTTTTATCCTCTGTTGTAAGAGCAAGATTACAGGAGCAGAAAGAGATTTTTGTTTGTTTTGTTGATTTCACTAAAGCTTTTGACTGTGTAAATATCTTCTAGAATACAAGTTGATTTCCTCTGGTATAGGTGGCAAATTTTATAGTGCTGTTAAAGCCCTGTATAAGGATCCAGTTTCTTGCATTCAGTTAAATGATCTTAGAACGGAACAGTTTCCTACCCCATTTGGAGTAAAACAAGTAGATGTTCTCTCCCAAACCTTATTTGCCTTTTATGATGATCTGGCTCAAGAAATCAAGCAGGCCAAGCTCGGCTTGGATATTGAAGATATTTTGTTCATTGCTGAGAGTGAAATTAATTTACAGAGAATGCTGAATATTATAAGCTCCTGGTGTTGTAAATGGTGACTGGCTATTAATAGTGAGAATACACAAATCATGCATTTTCAAAATAATCGTACAGCAAAGTTGTTTTTAGTCATGTCTTTGTTTGTGAATCAAGACCTCTGACCTTTACGTTTCATAAGTATCTTGGTTTTGAAATTTTGAACATATGACTCTTTGTGAAGGAAGGAAAGTATTGGCAGATTCTCCAGGAAGAGCTTTAGCTTCAGTAATTAGTAAAATAAAAAGGTGCCTTGACCTTGGTTTTTCAACCTTTTTCTAAGCTTTTTGACTCGATGGTTAGTCCAATTTCATTTTATGCAGCTGGGAAATGGGGTTTTAAGGTTAAGATTCGCCCATCACTCTGGAACAGGGTAAATCTGGACTCATCAGACCACATGACCTTCTTCCATTGCTCCACAGTACAATCTTTATGCTCCCTAGCAAATTGAAGCCTTTTTTTTCCGGTTAGCCTCACTGATTAGTGGTTTTCTTACGGCTACACAGCTGTTCAGTCCCAATCCCTTGAGTTCCCTTCGCATTGTGCGTGTGGAAATGCTCTTACTTTCAGTATTAAACATAGCCCTGAGTTCTACTGTTGTTTTTCTTCGATTTGATCTCACTACACGTTTAAGTGATCGCCGATCACGATCATTCAGGATTTTTTTCCGGCCACATTTCTTCCTTGAAGATGACGGGTCCCCACTATCCTTCCAGTTTTTAATAATGCGTTGGACAGTTCTTAACCCAATTTTAGTAGTTTCTGCGATCTCTTTAGATGTTTTCTCTGCTTGATGCATACCAATGATTTGACCCTTTTCCATGACAACGGGATGTGTCTTTCGACATCGTTGTTTAGGAAATGAGAAGCAAGTCATTGCACCATTTGGGGTTAAATAACTTGTTGCCAGCTGAAAGATAATCGCCCATGCAGTAATTATCCAATAGGAGGCTCGTACCTATTTGCTCAGTTAAATCCAGGTGGCGACTTTTTTTTGGGCCAGGCAGTGTATCTTGGAGTTCATAAATTCACTGCTAAGGGGTTTGTGGATGAGGACACAGGAATCCTGTCATGTAAAGCAAAGGTGTGAAATGGTTAGGCTGTGGAGTAGATTTTTTTTTTTTTTTTTTACCAGATGAAAGGCTTACCAAAAAGATTTTTAAATGGGACTGAGCTCATAATCTCCCCTGGTCAAGAGAAGTCGCTGCAGTATTTTCTTGCTCTGACTTATATTATGTTTTTAGTAATAACTTACATTGTAAGATAGATACTGTTTAACAAAAACTAATTAATCTCCATAAGAAACAATGGAAAGAGGAAATCTAGAAGAAACCCAAACTGAGAAGTTATGTTCAAATTAAAGAAGATTATTGTACAGAACCTTACTTATTGTTTAACTTAGGGAGAAGTCAGAGGTCACTATGCGCTCAGCTACGATCGGGAACTTTGCCCTTGGCTGTTGAAGTGGGCATATTTACCTGAAGAGCAGCGTATATGTGATGTGTGTGTGATTTGGATGTTGTTGAGTATAAATGTCATTTTTTGTTTCAATGCCCTTCATACACAGAACTGAGAAAAATCCTGTTTGATAAAGTTCAAATGAAGAATCCTGACTTATTTTGGATGTCAGAGTATGAAATGATGAGTTGGTTATTTAAAGAAGATTTATGTTTTTGCAAGATTTATTAAAAAAGCCTGGGTATTAAGGCAAAAAATATTATACCCTACTTAAGTTCATTATGTATGTATTCTAAGTTGTTATACAGTATAAGATTTCTTTTTCTGTTGCCATTCTTGAATTGTAAAAGTGTATTTTGCAGTGTCTTGCCGTGTGGGCTGGACACAATTTATTTTTATTTATTTAACCTTTATTTAACCAGGCAAAGAACAAGATTCTTATTTACAATGGCGGCCTGGCAAGTGCCATAGGCACCTGTAGGGCAAGTTGGGGAGGGGAACACAAATAAAAAAATAAAATAAAATTGGTAAACTTTTAACAATTTAAAATCAAAAAGTGTCATGCACAATAATGTGCATGACACTTTTATAAATTAATCAAATCCAATGAAAAAAAAAGCTTAGCCTTTGGACGCCGTGTGGCAATGACAGCTCAAGAAATACACAAAATGAATGTTGGAGTGCCATCAAAACCGGCCAGAAAAGCGTGTTTTTAAGGTTGAAAAGTTACGTTGTGGGTCTTTTTAAGAAGCAGATCATACTACTAGTATTCATTTTTACCATAGCCATTTTATTAACGTTTTGATGCTTTTTCTTGTGCATGTGGCATGTCCATAATTCATTGTGGGTTCCCCACATCTAAGAGGAAGCACAAACGTGCCATAAATGCAATACAACATGATGCAAAAATTGAAAACTTGCAAAGAGACAGCGCTAAAAGGAGATATTTTTACACTCCTGGTGTTTAAGGCTGTATTCTCCTTTCTGCAACCCTGAAATCAGAAGATGGATCCTCGGAGGCGGTGAAGGAGATAGACAAAGCTTGCTACCAACCGCTGCGACTCTAATGCAAAGTTCCCAGAACTCTATTAAACACGTCACGCTGCTGCTCTCTCTGTACCTCTACCCCGTTCTCATTTTTTCTCCCCTCAGTTGTAAGTCGTGATAGCAAGGTCTGGAAAGGCGGCGAACAGAACTGTGTGTGTGCGAGGGCGGAGAAGTGTAAATGAGGAAGGTGAGGCAGCAGATGCCGCGTCCCGCCAGAGGCTCGCTTTGAGCAGCGAGTGAAATCTGGGCGCGACAAAACTGCTGCAAACCAACTCGGCAGGAGGCACTTGTCCAATCACGGCCCGGAATAAAAGGGCCGGGGCGCCACGCGGGCTGCAGTCGCTCAGGAGAGGTGGGGGCCATAATGAACCTTCAAGCGCTGCCAGCAAGGGCTCACACACTTGAGCACAGCATCGCTCTTTCTACCTGGCATTAACTATGTCTAACCACTGTCACCACATACGTGCATGGGGACGGCAACTGTGTGTCTGCACACACGCTCGAAGTTCCCCGCTTAGTGATGTGTGTTGACTTCTTTTGCAAGTGCGCAGTGAGATGAGTTTGTGCGCACGGCTTTGTGGGAATGCGATGTGTTGATACCTTTGGGCTACACCTGTGTCTGTGAAGTTTGATGTGTGTGTCTCTGTGTGACAGCAGCGGGGCAGTGCCAGGTATGAGGCTTGCTGTGTAATTTTGTGTGTGTTTGTGTGTGCTTGTCTGGTCGGCGGCCATGTTGTTGGGTAGCAGATGGCACCATGGTTGGCAGGGGAGGGGCTGCTTAGCACAACTAATCAGACAGTTACGGATAGGGCAGCTGGGAGGGCCGTCGGCCAGCCGTGTGTGTGCATGCGCGTGTGTGTGTGTGTGTGTGTGTACCACACAGCGCCATGATGTTGACAGTGGTGGGGTCCGTTGGCCCGGTGACGAGACCTTGCCGTGTTCTTCTCTCCTCGCTGTCGGAGTGCCCTCTCTGCCTCCTCACCTCCTTCTTTACCTCTTTTTCTTTGAGTCCTTTTTGTCTTTTTATATCTTTCTCTCCTTTAGTTTGACACTAAGCTGCCACGTGTGACTCTGACAATCTGTTCTCTGCTGCATCTTCCTGGTTTTGATCATTAACTGAGCTGATTTGTTGTCATTTAGCTTAAACTTGTATTCAGGCTGGATACTCACATTTCTGTGGTGTAGAAATCACTTGAAACACTAAACTTTTAAAAGTGTGAACAGGAATATCTTTCTAGTACCCTTTCGTGTTCCCCATGTGAAAGCACAAGACCCCTAGACAGTACGTTTAAATCTTAGCCAGTTTACGTAGTGCTCTTATAGCGCAATAATACACTTTTATCTAGATCAAATACTGGTAATAATAAATACATCAAAATGATCTTTCTGTTTGCTTTGTAGGGTTTTTAGACAAAATATGTTCATGGCAGATATGCCGTGGCAGGGATGCTACAAGATGAGGTAATTAAATAGGTGTCAAGATACCTTCTGATGCCTTAGATAATTGAGATTATATAATTATATGATTTATGTAATTGTGGCAGGTCTAGCTCTCATTGCTACATTTTAACTCTACTGGCTCATACAGGCTGCAGCTTTCCTGTTTGATGCTTTTCCCATTGTGACACTTTTTTCCCTCTTTAGTCCATAGTCTTTGGGAAAAGACCAAAATCTAAGATTTTTATGTCATTAGATGTGCAGACAAGGAAGTTTTTGATCTGTTCTTGGAAGATTATCCTCGGTCCTGATGCTTTCTTTAGAAAACTAAATTAAGACTTCAGTTCTGGAGACCTTTATTTTGGCCTTTACTCCTGTGCTTCCTCAGACGGTTTATGTTCTCTCACATCTGTTGTCATGCTGCCTGTATTTACTGGAACAGCCTCTTTACTTGCTTGTTGTCCATCATATTAAATGGAAGCGATCTAAAGTATGACAAATACCAAACCAACAGCTGCTCTGCTGTTTAAGATCATGTTATGATTCTGATCTTAATGCTAGGTGTAGGTGAAACATTATTAAACCCAGTTACTGACCAGCTTTACATCACATCTGTCAAAGGTAAAGGAACTGTGCCACAGCTTGGGAGTAAGTGAGTTTGGGCTTTCTGGAAATTGCAAATATGCACTGATTAGATGCACGTTCCTGCTTAATGAAGAGATTTTCTTCTTTATTGTCTGGTTCTCCACAACACATCCTTCACCTTACTTGTTATCCCTGGAAAGTTCCCTGTAGTTATGTGGGTACATAATATGTTGTTATGGGTAAGTCTATCAAGCCATTATCTTCTGAAGTATAAATGATACCTTCTACCTGCATGACTCCTTTCTCACACTTTGCTTATTAAATACATTCTCTGATGTCATAGCAGTGAAAGTTTTGAAGCTATAAATTCAGCAGAAGATGCTCTCAATATCGCAAGTATGAGGATTATTAAGCAGAGCTGTAATCTGTCCATCCTGCGGGGCTGGAAACGGATAGAATAGACAGATCGCTGACTGTGAGACCTCAGGCAAGATGGAGGCAAATCTGTCAGCTACAACTGTTGTCACCCCAGCCAAGTGTGCCCTGGGACACTGGCCTACATACACACACTACTGCTGGAGGACAGAACGAAAGGGAGAGCACCAGCCCTCTGCCATCCATCCACCATTCATTCTTCACCTGACTCTATCTTCATCTCTTGCCTTGGCTTTTATATACTACACGTATAATCTCCTTAAAAGCACGTGTGTATGCTCAGGCCGTGCATGTCAGAGCATCGCAAAGGTTTGCTTGGGTTGCTGAGTTGACCAGTAACTCTACATGTTACTGTGTTGTGGAGTCTGTGTCCATGGATTTTTAAACGAATAATTATTTGTCTAGAGATGTGTGTCATCTGGTCAACTTCGTGCCTTCACACACCCCTGCTGAGTGGGTGGCAGCATCAATGGCTTTACACAGTGCCCGCTGCCCAGTAGGCACAGCTTTCATCCAACATGACAGAGCCTCCTCCTCCCTTCCCCTCATTCCTCTTTTAACACTGTCACTCTTTTACCTGATTGATCCCTCCTTTTAGCTTTTCATCCTTGTCATTTTTATTCTTCATATCGCTGCTCTTTGGCTTTCGGTCCCAGACTTCCCTTTGTGGTTACAGCAGTTCCAGGCCTTATTGATTGTAGGCTAGTTTGCCCAGTCTGATTGGTCTGGGAGATTATCACAAAGAGAAGCAAGAGAAGAGGATGGATGAAACTGATGCAAGGTAGTAGCTAAGTGATAATATGGGGAGAGAGAGACTATAAAAGAATTAAAATATCCTTATGGCATGAGAGAAGAGAAAAGGATTTTCCTTCACATTCCTCCATATATTATTATTATTTCTTTATTCCAGACACATTGGTCCATGTCGACAACAAAAACAACAACAATAAAAGAAGAAGAGAGAAGATTACAATATACCCTGAATGTGAGACTTGACCATCACTTTACGCAGCAGAGATTAAAAAAAAAAAAAAAATTACAGCTGCTTTATAATACTACACTGAAATTAAACATAATTTTGAGTTTTGTGGCAACTGAAAGAACGTTTATGTAACTTTGTATCGTGTAATAATGACCTTAAAAAGTCCAGAATATATTTAGAGGGAGGCTTTCTTACAAAACCAAAAGCAGTGATTTGAAAAAAAAAAACAAGAAACCTTTGTCATATAAAATAGTCCAAAGCAACTTATTTGTGCTGAATTTAAGAAATATGACAGATTTTAAAAAATATGCTCATTTTTATGTTTAATTCCAGAAATTATGTTTAAAAAATATGACCGGAGAAATAAAAGTGGAAGTGTTCTTTAATAGGGCAATGATGATACAGATGTAAAACAATAATTCTATAATAAAGGGCAGCTGATGAAACATCTAATAATAAAATTGGGTTAATTGGAAAGGTGTATTAGTATAATGATTGGGTTTAAGACACAATGAGTCTTCTAAAGTTGTCCAGGTTAAAAATGGAAAGGGTTCTATTCTTTGTGAAAGACTTTGGACTTATTCAGTCAGCATTATGTTGCTGAGAATTTTGGATTTTTATTATTTTTAGATGCATCATAATATCAAATGATTAAAGAATCTACAGAAATGAGACAAGATTGAATACCAGAGTTACATGTTGGTGATCTTTAGGCCTTCAGGTGATACCAAAACACATCATTCTTCTGTGAAAATCTCAGCATTTACTAAGGAGCACTACCAAATTATTATATTATATTATATTATATTATATTATATTATATTATATTATATTATATTATATTATATTATATTATATTATATTATATTATATTATATATCGAGTCGATAATTATCGGGCCAATAACAGGAAATTATTACGTCATTCCAATAAGTCTGATATCATGACGACTTACCCTGATAACTTATGTCCCATAAAGTTGGAATTTTTAAGATTGGACATGCAGAAGTTGAAAATCCCACTTGCTTTTCTCGCTGAGATATTGAGATTGGGGAAAGAAAGCTGCTGCTTCTCAGGGGAGGCCCCAAGCTGCTTCCAGACCACTGTCCCCATCTTGTTTCAGACACGAACTACCCCATAAAGTTGGAATTTTTGATTTGGTATAACTAGGTATGTATGTGTGTTATCGGTATCGACCTTTAGGAGCTAATATTTCTCTGTATCGGTTTTAAAAAATGGTTATCCTACATCCTTAGCTCATATTAGTGCACATTATGTGCAACCTGAATATCTGTGAAGGCATCATTAAATAATTCATCTCTAATGTTTCTGGATCATTTTTTGCTGCCTTCAAGGAAGTCCTTATTTAATTTAGCTACATAATGGTAAATTACATTGAGCATGTGCCACAACAGCCTGACTCTGTAGTAAAGGAGTCAGAGAGCTGAACTGGTCCCTGACAGTTCAGACCTGTCTCCCACTAAAAACATTAAGCCAGTATAAAACTTAAAAAATGTGTCCATGTGGACTCCCATATCAAGAAAGTCCCCAGTTTCTTCTGTTTCCTCACCACCTCAACCTTTGGAAAATATATTCTTTGTTTTAAAAATTGAGACAGTTCTGCATCTACTGCTCTTGAAACACAATCAGTTTGTTAAGATAGGTGGCTCGAGAGAAATTTTCATAAGGAGAAAAGATAGATGGATAAATACAGTTACTACCCAAAAAATTAGAATATCCGGAAAAAGTTCTCATATTTCTGTATTCAGCTTAAAAGTTGCAATTGACATATTGTATAGATAAATAATATGCAAATCAATATATTTCAAGCTTTTATTTGTGTGGATGTTGCTGATTAGGACTTGCAGCTTAAGAAAACCTCAAATTCAAAAACTCAAAATATTAGAATATTGTGAAAAGCTCCAGTATTGTAGGCTCAGACTGTCACATTCTAATCAGATACGTAAACCAAAACATCTGCAAAAGTGCCCTGAGCCTTTTAAAAAGTCTTCATCTTGGTTTAGAAGAATTCACAATCATGAGGAAGACTGCTGATCTGATAGTTGTGCAGAAAACCCTCATTGACTCCCTGCACAAGGTGGGAAAGACATAAAAAGTGATAGCAAAAGAAGCTGGATGTTCTCAGAGTGCTGTCTCAAAGCACATTAATGGACAGTTAAGTGGTAGGAAGAAGTGTGGAAGAAAACGGTGTACAAGCCGGAGGGCTGACAGCAGCCTGGAGAAGATGGTCAGTGTTACGTTTCCCAGTCTGTGATGACCTGGGGATCCATGTCAGCTGCTGATGTTGATCCTCTGTGCTTCATTAAGGCCAGTATAAATGCTGCCATCTACCAGGACACTTTGGAGCACTTCATGCTTGGTTCAGCAGACCAGCTGTATGAGGATGCAGACTTCATCTTCCAGCAGGACTTGGCACCTGCCCACACTGCCAAAAGAACAACATCCTGGTTCAACAACCATGGGATCACCATGCTTGATTGGCCCGCAAACTCACCTGACCTGAACCTCATTGAAAATCTGTGGGGCATTGTCAAGAGAAAGCTGAACGGGAAGAGCCCAAACAATAGAGAATAGCTCAAGGCAGTGATGGAAGCATGTTTGTCTTCCATAACACCTGAGATATGCCTCAAACTGGTAGCATCCACGCCACGCCGAGCAGTCATTCATGCAAAAGGGCCCAAACCAAGTATTAAGTACAGATGCAAGATTTTGTTTTAGGAGGCCTGACTTTTTTTTGTTTTTAAAATCCTTTTATAATTGATTTCATGCAGTATTCAAATTTTTTGAGTTTTTGAATTTGAGGTTTTCTTAAGCTCCAAGTCCTAATTAGCAACATCCAAACAAAAAAGGGGCTTGAAATATATTGATTCACATATTATTAGTCTAAACACTATGTAAATTGCACCTTTTAAGTTGAATTACAGAAATACATAAACTTTTTCAGGATATTCAAATTTTTTGGGTAGTACCTGTAGATAGATGGATAGAGAGATAGATAATTTGTCATTGCAAAACGGGTTATAATAAATTAGGGCTTGCCACTCCAATGTACATAAATTAAAAACAATACACAGAACAGCAATAATTGAAAATGGCAAAAATTTAAAACACAATACAGAAAACAGCAACGCCACTGCAACTAAAATGCTTTAAAAGTGCTGGCGGTAAAAAGTGTGTATGCTCATAAGTAGAGAGAATAAATAATGTGAGTAATAGTTAATAATATGTGTGTTGAGAATCCTGATAGCAGTGGGAAAGAAACTGTCTCTGAATCTTGTTGTGCAGGTTCTGATCTACCAGAACTGAAAAAGAGCATGTTCTGAGTGGGAGAAGTCTGAGAAGTGTGATGATGATGATTGCTCCACTGAGGTACCAGACAATACTGTTCAGTGAGGGCAGGGGGCAACAAAAGATTTTTTCTGCAGTGCGTGTCACTTTCTGCAGGGCCTTTTTTTCTGCATTAGTATGGTTTGCGTACCATGCTGTGATGCCATACGTTAAAATGTTTTCTAAAGCAGAGCTATAGAAAGTTACCATCAGCCTCTTCTCCAGGTTGTTCCTTTTAAGCAGCCTCAGGAAATAAAGATGCTGCTGAGATCATTTGATGATGGCAGTGGTGTTAAAAGTCCATGTGAGTTCATCACATATGTAGATGCTCTGCAATTTGAAGATATTGAACGTTTCCACACAGGTCTTGCTAATCAGAGGTGACAGAAGTACTGTCTGCCGCTTCTTCCTGAAGTCATTGGGCTCTATGCACAACTCCACTTCTTCCTGAATTTAAGGTAGCTCCTTTGTGTCCTGTCTTTCATTACTGGACAAATTGAGCAATCCAGGTGTGCCTGACCTCAGTAACCATGACAACAATGGCCAGTTACACTTGGATTAATCGGTTTGTCCAGTATTGAAAGACAGGAAACAAAGGAGCTGGCTTAAATTCAGGAAGTGGTGGAGTTGTGCTTACGTACAGTATAGCCCATTGATCAGCTCCTTGGTTTTTATGGTGTTCAGCTCCAGGTTGTTCTTCTGACCCCATGCTGTCAGTTCCTCAATCTTTTTCCTGTGGTGCATTTCATCACCTTCCGTAATGAGACCAATGACCATTGTGCCGTCAGCAAATTTAATGATTGTGTTGGCTGGGTGAGTTTGAGTGCAGTCGTTGGTGTACCTGTAGAGGGAGTAGAGGACTGAGAACTGAGGGTAATGAGGTGAGGAAGAAATTAAGAGAGAGAGGTTTGCTTAGGAAGACTTGGGTCAGTTAACAGAGTAAACTAGTTCCTGTATCTTCCTGCTGCCATCAAACTGCATTGAATTAGAGCTATTACACATATTCTGTCAAAATATTACTGGTGAGTAACCTGACTGCAGTGATTAATTTTAGGCCTTCATTTTACCGTCTACGCTGAAATAGTTTTGACCTCCAGCTCTGCCGCATATGTTACCGGCAACTATTCCTGTAGGCTGCGGATCTGACACTGACGTTTAGTCCGGGGTTTCTGGATTGGGCGGGTATGAGAGCATATTGTACGTATGCTGTGTTTATTTTAGAAAAAAAAATAATCACAGATGCCTGCTCTGTCGGTTCGCTCTACTTGCGTTAAGACTATCAGTCATCTGTGCCAATTAAGATTTTTAAACTTGTCTGGCTGTGTTATGTGACTAGATGGATGATGACAGAGGCCAATCAGCAGCTAATTACTTTAATCTAGGAACATGTGCTCCAACAGCAAATGTTAGTTTCTGAAAGGGTCGTGTCTGTTTGTAGCTGTCGGTGTGTAAATGCCTGCACTTATTTATGTGCATGGGAGTGTACGGATTGAAATGATTGTCCATACTTTGTGTGTGTGTGTGTGTGTGTGTGTGTCTGTATTGGTGAAGGAGGACATATTATGCTCTACTTTAAACAGTTTCAGTTTTCTGCTTTTTGGGCACAATTGGCTAACCGCTGACCTTGGTGGCAGCGGGGGGGCCTTAGTGCTCCTTGAAGAAGAAAAGAGGCTTGGGCCGCCCGCTGTAAACAAAGTTGACTTGCCGACAGATGGATTGAATGACAGAGAGGCTAACTGAGCCAGGAGCGGGCCTGGCAGCATCGTACTGAGCAGAGAGGGAGGGAGACGGAGAGAAAGAGAGAGATAAGAGGGGGGGAGAGAGGTGGCCAACAGGAGAGGAGGTGTGAACAGGTGCAGGGCCGCTGAAGGAAGAACCAGCAGATGGAGAGAGACACAGCCAGTTTAGTTACAGGAAAAAAAAGGGTGGGAGGGAAAGGAGGAGGGAAGAGATGGAGACAGCAGAAAAATAGATGGGCACAGAGATGAGGATGCGCTGGACGGAAAGATGGACCGAGGTACAAATATGGGTTGGGCGCAGAGTAAACAAGCAGTGAGGCTGCGTCGGGCTCCCTCCGAGTCTGATGTTTGCTACATGAAGTGAAGCAGCGAGATGAAGGAAAGGTGTCAGAAGAAAAACGAGAACAGACTGATTGACTTGCATCACCCCGAGGTTTAATAAAAATGTGCTAAAACACATTGAGGTGCGCGCAACAGAACATCGTGTTACACTGTGCGGTCTGCTGCACGAATGAATTCAGATGTTTATTGTGCGCAGCATCACAGATACACTGCACAGCAAATGTTCAATATGTCACTTTATTTTCACCACCGTGCGCTTAGCTATTGTTGGCAGATCCAGTTAGAGAGGCCTGCAAGGCCTCAACACATCGTCTCAGACACACACACACAAACGGACACACTCACACTTACTGTAAGCATCATCCTGCACATCAAACTGTTGAATATTAATTCAGCATGATTGATGCAGTCTATCATAGACAGCTGTGGATCCTCTGGAGTTTCTCCATGAGAATGAGTCATCGTATTTTAAAAACAGCAATGTTCTTATACATAACTATTAGTTTGTCTAAACCCCCCTTCAATAAATTTGGGCTTTAAACAGATTTGAATTAAGATTTATTTGATTTTAAAGGAGTCTAAATGTCTGAGTCTGATTAAAATCTATTGATGAGATCTTAGACCTTTGGTAGGTTTTGAAAAGTTCCTGTAGCTATGAATTAATGGTACACTGTTCTAAGCTTTTTTTACAGGCTCTGTTATAATCAGTTTCTTGTTTGTTTTGAATGATTTTGTGTTGTAAAACTTGTATTGCATAATTTAATTGTCTTGTAACTTCTGCAGTTGCTTGGCCAGGACTCCCTTGAAAAGAGGTTTTTAGTGTCTGTGGGACTTTCCTGGTTAAATAAAGGTCAAATAAATCAGCAGTTCCCTACACATTTTTAACTTTCTCATCGTACAATAAAGGAAATTTCTGCAGTAAAAGGTGATATTGTTTTCATTAGCTTTATATTCTGCATTTATAATTGTTTTTTATATTTGACATTTCATATTTTACAGTAGTCATATATGTCAGGTTCATGTGTGTGCTTCATTGGTCTCGTCCTTGTTTCCTCTTTTCTATGTCAGTGTCTTCATATTTGTATTACTTCTGTGTGTGTGTGTAACTGAGTGATACTGTGTTCACAGGAGAGTAAAGTCTGCTTTTACTTTGATCTGAACAGCGGTCAGTGTTGTCCGATGTTGGCCGCTCTCTCCGATTCCTCCAAGTCCACCGTCTGACTCCAATTTGTGCTCTTTCTCTGATAAACCGCGGCATTTGGTGATTCTGGCGTGGGATGCCGGCTGCACCATGGGGTGCAGCAAACTCCGCGCTTGGTCAGGCCCTGGCACCCCACATCTAATGGGCAACAGCTTGAATAGTGCCCACTTAAGCAGGCAGTGTGGACTGGGCTCCCTCTTCCTTCTCATCACTCCAGCCAGCTAGCCAGCCAGCCACCGCCTCTGCCACCTCCCACTTACCCAGCAGCCACTGTACCTGGCTGCAGCCCCAGAGCCATTCCAGCCTACCTTAGGCCCTCTGGCCCATGCAGCTCTCGCCATACTTACCAAGCGGTCCTACAGTGCAGCAGGCCAGGCGTATACAAACAGGCCCAGCTATCTGCTAACTGAACATTCAGTCTATTGCCTGCAAGGCCCAAACAGGAGTTCCTGCCACAGGCAGCATCCCAGACCCCATTCACCAATTAACTGGAAGGCAGATTATTGCCCAAGGAGAGGTATACAGCTCCAGCCCCACATATTCAGCCCCTGACGTTTGCTCCAGGGCTTGGCTCTCCGCTGACATCTCTCTTTTGCTTTCTGTTTTTATGCTTTAATTTGATCCTGCTCATCAGCAGCCATTTTGTGGCTGCATTCTCCAAGTAAACGTGTTGCATTTGATTGGGTGAACAAAATGGCGCAAAAGAGGGATCACTTTTGATTTTCCAGGTTGTGTGTTTTTTTTTTTTAAACTCACCTCTTCAGGAGTTCCTCTCTCCCAGCCATAATCATAGGCCTTTCATCTTTAGCACGACCAACCAGATGCCAAATGTTCATCTCTCAGGCTTCTTGCTTTTCTGTTTTTACTTTTTGTCACCCTCCTCCTCATCGCTACCGCTCCATTGCTGACTGCTGGAACTTTCTGGCGGTCTGTCTGATGCTAATTGGTGGGTAAACAGGTCTGGTGTGAGCTCCCCCTCCATCCCGATCGCACACAAACGCACACACATAGACATACACAAATACATGGCCCCCTGGAACCTCCTGCAGGACCAAATGGCTGGCAGTGCCTGCCCGCCATCTCCCGCTGAGCCCTGGTGTGCGCTTTGGTGGCTCAGGCTGCTGTTCAAGCCCAGCGGGGGTTCATACACTCACACGCACACACACTCATATGAGTACAGACACACTCAGTCTCCTTGTGTCCCCTGCACACCCGCCACCCGCTTTCACACCCCAGACAGCAGGACAGCAGGAGGACACACACACACACGATGAACAGACAGACGCGGTCACTTTAGAGATGCAGGCCAAGCGCTGTAGGGGAGAAAAGTTTTCACTTAAACTGGAGAATTCTCTCTTCATTAGCGCCTTTGGACTTCAGGAAGAGTTCTGTTTATTTGTTCAGTTTTTTTTCTCTCTCCTCTCTTTGTAGTTTTCCTTTTCTCTCCTTCTTTGTCTGTTTCTCTGTTGTCTCACTGCGTTTGGACTTGGTTGAGTTGTAAAGTTGGATTCAACCAGGAACAAAATGTAGTCATTCAAAGCTGATGCCATATTAGTTTTTACCTTACCTGCAGGATTCAGAGAAATAGTGGATTAAAATGATTTGAATGCGACCAAACTTGTCAGCACTTCAGTTGAACTGTGAACTAACAAAGTCAGAAACATTTCTATGTAGAATCTGTGCAAAAATAACTTGCGAGATGATGTGCGCGTTTGTCTACATAGGTATAAGCGGTACGCCCTTTATCTTCAACCTGTGTGCAGCGGAGCGGTTTATGTGCATATCTGCGTATGTGAGCTGCAGACAGCTGCTGTATCACTCAGGGGTCGTCAAGCTGACAGTGGCCTGACACATTTACCCTTCGACCCCCCGAGTCTTTCATGTCATTGTCCTTTCTGTCCTTTCTTTCACTCCTGTTGTACAGTGTGAGCTCTCCTCCTGCTTCCTCTGTCACCTCTGTGTTCAGCCATCAGTCTTTTTTTTCCACATCACTGATCTCTCTCCACATGCTCAACAATCGCTCCAGAAAGCAGTTGTTGTGGATGCCTGAATACTCAACCGGCATTTTCCTCAGGTGGCTGGATTTGCCTCATAACAGCATCTGAGTTCACCACAGGCCCATATTTGATCTTTTATACTTTTCTAGAATGTGAAACATCAAGAATAATAAAATGAGTATAACTCTGTTTAAACATCCTAACACAAAAGCAGTTCAATGTATAAGTGCACAAGAAACAGATCCTTTAATGTCTAAATTGTTTATAGCAGCACTTCAGAATAAAAGATTTTTATCCCCCCCACAAAAAAACAAACAAACAAAAAAAACATTTTGCTGTAGATGTACTTTTAAAAAATGGCTTCCGATCCCTCTCTTTCACTTCGGATACCACTACCACAGGTCAAGCATTTGCCGATGCACGATATCGATCTCAATAGCTTATCATTAGCTGTGTTTTGGGCCAAAGATCATGCATATTAATTTGATAATTAATTTTATTGGTTTATTTTAAGTATGTCCGTTTTGTGGAACAGAAAGAGGGATGGGGGGTAGTGATGCTCTACATAGACAGCAGGTACAGGGTCTTCCCTCAGATTTGAACAACAACGCAGCTCAGTTTTAGTTTTAGTTTTCATGGCACTGGCATGTGGATGCTGGGATCTGAATATAATAGAAAGTTGATATTTGTTTATTTGTTTCAATTTATGCCATAACATTTAGTTTCTTTACACTCCTGTTCTGTTATAACATGCACGTATTGACTGTATGTAGGATAGTGATGCTTACCTGGTAAAACTTTTTGCTTACATTTCATTCCCATAAATTAGATTTTAAAATCGACACATGATATTATTCCAAAATAAAATTTTTATGACTGTTGATGCTGTATGGGAGGATTAATTATTGTTTTAATGTCTTGATTCTTTTCCCCAGACAGGACAGAGAGTGTTCAGAGCGAGTTCATGCAGAGGAAATGGCTTCTGTGACCCTTTCAGGGCGGGAAAGGGAGAAAGAACTGGCTGCGATGCTCCAGCAAACAGAGGCTCAGCACCTGCAGAGAGGTCAGTGCTTCAATATTCCACTGGTCTATCTTACAAGTGTTACTTCCCTGTGACACAACTCATTGTACCTTGTTTCCCATTGGAGAATATCAGAATTATCTGGTCTGTTTCAAAACTTTTTTCCTGCACTTGCTCCACTGAAACACATGGTCTTCACAGCTGAAAGGAACTACATTTGATTTTGTTTCCTGTCATAGTTCGAGTGCTCCACAAGCATCTGTATGCTGTCTCATCAGGTTTTGTGGCTTATCCATGTATTAACATGGTTTGGGAATGTGTGTGCAGTCTTTTAAATGCATTGTAAGGAAATCATAACCTTCACACTGCTGCTGCAGATTTCAAAGAAGATTAAATAAAAGAAGTTAAAGTCTTATAAATGAATGCATCATTAATAAATATTAAATATAGATCAAGTGAACATAGATATAAGTAATCATAGATGATTATAAGACAGGTGGACTGAGTGGGCGAATCTTCACATATGGTTGGATTTGAAGATTTTTAGTGTGAAATCACACACACGCACACAAACACCACATGGCACATTACACATCAGTTTTGCTGAAGCTGCTGTGGCACTCATGTAGTGCTGTTGCACAAATAGCAGAATTCAAAGATTTTAACTCTTAATTTGGTTCTTCTGTTCTAATCTAAGTCTGTTAATAATTGATGATAAATAGTGGAAGGATGTTGCATGCCTGAGTTTTTGCTGCAAATCTGACAAATTGCCTCTTCCAAGTTACTGGGCTAAAAACCAAAATGCACCCACAGTGGTGCCGTGGTGTTTGGCTTTGAAAATAAATCCGTCACATTAATACTGAGAGAAATTTATCGATGGAAAGATGTCCAAATAGTGGAAGTTAGGCACCTTGAAATAAACAGTTGGTTGCTGTGATTCTCCAGTGAGAAGTTCCAGTTAAACCACAGCAAGAGAAGGAAGTAAGGACTGCAACATTCCAGCCTCAAATGGTGGAAAACGGGTAAAAACTGATGGAAATATGTTATTTCTGTTAGTAAATAACTGAGGTTATCCAGACAATATGATGAGGTGATAGTGTGCTAATTGTGGCAGGCTTCACACAGGCCTGTCAGGGGAGAGTTTGACTTAAACAGGTCAGAAACAAACACCAGACTGGGGTCAGATAGACCACCGCTATGCAGGGAGAGTCTGTAACACTTCGTTAAGGATAATTCCTCAAAGTGGCTTTTTTCTGGAACATGAAGGATCCCCACCGCAACAACACACACACACACACACGCACAGCTCATCTCAGCTGAGCTGAAGTGACCTCACAAAGAGCAGAACAAAGAAAAAAGGAGCAGATCGGAGGCTTTAAGAAGAGAAAAGAGTAGCAGGGCAGAGCAGAGGGAAGGTGATGGGAGCAGTGCAGAGAGACGCAGCTCAGAGCTCCCTGTCTGTCTGCACAGCAGAGCTGCTGCTGCTAACACATCTGTTGCACCATCTGGATGCCCCCCATACCCACCACCCACCCTCTACCGCTCTCCCTCCCTCCACTCTTCTATCTTTTTATTTACCTGTGGTTCCCTTAAACAACCAGGGAGCCTGCTGGTACGCAGAACAAAGATTGAGGGTATAGAGGGAGGAATTGATGGAGGGAGGGGGGTGAACAAAGAGTTTTTTTCTGGCGCGTGTCGACAGCACACATGTTGTCTAAAGAGAGCTGACATCAGAGCACAGCAGGAAACTGTGGATGGGGAGGGGATAGAGGGGTGGACGTCCTTTAGTAACTCGCATCACTTCCTCTCCCCGTGCAACCCAACAGACGAGCTGGATAATTAGCTTTCTTGCTCTCCAAATCCCGCCTCTCTGTCCATCCGTTTGTCCTTCCATCCATCCGTCCCCCTCTCTCTTCTTCTCCGCTCCCTCCCACCTTTTTTTTTTTTTCAAAAATTCTTTTTCATGTTTCTTTTTTAGAGTTAATGTGTGCAGAGCAGCCCCTAGATGATATCAGATATTTGTTTCTGTCCATCCCTCCCTCCCTCCCTCCCCTGCCACGCTCCTTCCCTCCATCCCTCCTCCCTCCCTCATTTTTCCTCTGTTTGTTTCCAGTGCCAGTTCTGCTGTGTTTCTGTGTCCCAGGGTTCTTTTTGGCCTACGCATGGCCAGACGCATTCAAAGCCTGTTCGGCTAATTACCATTCTTCATACAACTTTTCCAGCACTGACCAAACTTTGTTGAGTGTATGTGTGTGTGCACGGCCGTGAGTTTGCACAGTTTAACAGTTGAATGCTCTGTAGCATCCAATTTCTGCTCTCTGTGAACACTCTGAGGCAGTCATTTAATAACAGAAGACATATAGAGTGGGATTAAATAGGAAGTGAAGTTCTTCAGATCCAAAGAACCAACATTAACATCTATTTTAGTCATGATTTATTTAATGTCACGTTTTAATTGCAGTTCTGTGGGGGAATAAGAGTCTTCAGTCTTGCAGGTAAATTATATTTATCATACAGGGCAGAGAAATTCCATCTTCTCTTCTACAGTTATTCTCAACACTATATCTGCCGCGTACAACCAAAACTCTGAGCTACTTTTCAAAGACTACGAGTCCTTGGTGCTTTTGGTAACGTAACAGCATGCTGGAGCAGGTGGATCCTTCCCTCAATCCAAATCCATTGTTATTTTAAAAGAGCAGACATATGTTGGAGAGCCGAACGTGGACCATTTCAAAGGAACGATGAAAGCCCGGTGTTGGATTGTTCAGAAAGAGGCCCCCTTGTGCGGATGAGGACGTGGCAGGAAGGGTGGAAAGGAGACAGAAAGTGCTTTCAAACAACAATCCACTTCCTTTTACCCTTCTCACACACTTTTTATTTCCATTCTGTCTTCTGTGTACGACTGTTTCTCTCTGTGCGTCTCCTCCTGTTGTTTAAACACTTTTGATTTCAATGTGAATGTTGACAAAGGCATATTTGGAGATGTGTTCAAAGAGACATATGCATCTTGCTTTTGCTGCAGTTTTGTAACAAAAGGTTCGCCTGCTTTCCTCCGTCCAGAAAGTAGATGCTGTTCCCTGATGAGGACGTTTGGTTTTGGGTTGTGCTTACAGAAGTGGCCTCTCATGTGGCGTTTATTTTTAAATTCGACTAAAATGAAACCCTGCTTAAAACGCAACTTGAATCTCTGTTTTCTACATGCATTTCTTTTCCAAGGAATTTTGTTTCGCTCACTGGCAACTTTTGGTACACCTTGTTAGATCTGGGTTGGATGCTCTTTTGCCTTCAGAAACACCTTGATTCTTGCTGTCATATATTCAACAAGGTGTTGGAAACATTTCTCTGAGATTTTTTACTCCATATTGACATGACAGCATCACATAGTTGCTGCAGATTTATCAGGTGCGCATCCATGATGAGAATCTACTGTTCCAAGGTTCTCTATTGAATTGAGATCTGGTGACAGGAGACCAGTGGAGTACAGTGAACTCGTGTAAACTCATGTAAAAAATAAAACTTAAATACAAAAACAATAATCCCAATTAGTGAGCCAATTAGGAAATTTATTCTCTGCATTTTAACCCATCTCAGGTTGAACCTCATACCACTGCATCATCAATAGTCAAATAGTAAAATTCTTAACCTTCTATCTGAAATGTTCTAGACCAGGCCACATTTTTCAATACTTATTGTCCAGTTTCAGTGAGTCTGTGTGAATTGTGGCCTCAGTTTCCTGTTCTTAGCCTAAAGGAGTGACAGCAGTGTGGTTCTTCTGCTGCTGTAAACCATCTGCTTCAAGTTTTCACGTATTGTGTGTTCTGTGATACCTTAATCAGTGCTTATGAGTTTCTGTAGCCTTTCTATCGTTTCCATCTGCCCATTCTCCTCTGACCTCTGACATCAGCAAGACATTTTGGTCCAACTGCTGCTCACTGGATATTTTCTCCTTTTAGGACCATTCTCTGTAAACCCCAGAGATGGTTATGTGTGAAAATCATGAGTTTCTGAAACACTCTGTATAACCTGTCTGGCACCAACAACCAAGTCACTTAAATTCTCTTTCGTCCCCATTCTGATGCTCTGATTCTGATGTGAGACTTAAAGTTAAAAGTTCCAACCTGAGATATTGCAGCAGCCACCCCTGGATCTGCTTGTTCAAGTGGTGGTTAACTTCAAAATAACAACAGTTTGCCTCCCTTTTTTTATTTTCTTGTATTTTTTTTTTTTTTTTTTTTTTTTTTGCAGTCGGAGAGATGGATAATCTCCTGAGTTCCCAGAATTCCCTGATCAGGAAGCTGAAGGAAGAGTGCTGTAAACTGGGGACCAAACTGGAGGAGCTATCAGCAAACAGCAGGTCAGTATTTCCTCATGAACATTCATTCTCTGAATTATGCCTTCACTTTTTTCCCCCACCCTTCATATTTAGCTTCTTCCTCACAGTTTGTTCTCTCCCTCTGTGCTTTATTCCCTCTGTCTGTTGGACATCCATGTCATCATTTCACAAAGCGTCATCCATCCCGGCTGTTCAGCAGAACATGTCAGCATACTACAAACTGCTTTCCAGTCTGACCCGTTTTCTTGTTAACCTGATGCTACAGTAGTCACAGCAGGCCTGCACAGCTCTCCATCTGGGCTGCCTGTGTGTGTGCATGTGTGTGTGCGTCTGAGTACTCGTGTGTGTTTATATGTGCATGAGAGTGACCCTGGGCCCAGTGTCCTGTCAGCTGTTGGAGCTGTGCTGCACATTAGTCACATGACAGCCCCCAATCTGGCCCTGCCAGACCGCACTGGCCTCACCAGCCACAGGAAACATGCACCCAACACACAGACACACACTAAAGTACTCTGTGTTGTTTATTTGATTTTTTTTTTCTCATGAAACAAACTGTTATACATGCACAGCATGCACAATGTACTGATTTAGTTTTTCTGTGGAGGGGACACACATGCTGACACACTGCTCTGAAGCCTCATTCCTTACATCTGCTGTATGTGTGTGTTATGCAGTTTAGCATCAGTGTTGTGTTGGTGTGTTTTGTGCCTTGGGCTGTTTGAGCTCCTGGAGTCCAGGCCTACTGTAGCGGTTAAAGTCCTGCTGGACGGCTTCAGCCTGGCTGAGTGAGGTTACTCTGAGACAGCGGCAGGAAGAGGAGCAAGAAACCTGACGGTTTGGTTTCTGTTGTAGGTTTGTTGATGCAGACTTCAGGTAGACGGGAACCTTCATTTCCTGACAGATGTTTCCACAGTTGCTGTCAAATAAAAACAAAAGGCTGAGATAACAAGGCGGATGTTTGACATGTGTTTTCCCAAAAACATGAATTATTTTGTACATTTTGTAACAGAGAACAGTGTTTCAATGCAGAGACTATATTAACATCTTTAATGCAAACAAATACATTTATTTAATCACACATATTGGTAATTAATCCCAGAAGTTATATTTATTGCGAAAACTGTAACCAAACTCCTTTAAAAGCAGCATCACTCATCTTGGCCCAGATTTCACCTCTTTATTTTATGCATTCAATTATGAAGTTATTCTTAAAATTTTTAAATGTTTTAATAACAAAACTGTGTTTGTGTTTACTGTGTTTGGAAAGAGTAAGGTTTATCTTGTTTGGAACGTGTAAGCATGCAGGATGAAGTGGATTTTCATTAGTAATGTCATCATGTTCATGTGTGTGCGTGCAGAAGTGAAGTGGAGCAGCTGATGCTGGAGAAGCAACACTTGGAGGAGACGGTGAAGAGTCTGAGAGCTCGCTGCTCCAACATGGAGGAACAGTGCGTCCAGCACGGACGCATGCACCAGCGCATGAAGGACAGGTGCGCTAACACACACCTACACAAGCCGCGCAGAGCAAGTCATTCACATCTTTTTATTTTTGTCCTTGTATTTAAGCCCTTGTCGGGAAATTTTTCAATTCCAGTCAGATAAAAGTTTTTTTTTCAGCTCTTTGTGTTTCTTAAAGTGTCTTCAGTGTTTACTTTTTGATTAGTGAACAGTTTTCAGTACAACATGTTCTCAGTCAACCTTCTTCACATCTTATATTTATCTTTAAAGAGAAATGTTGTGATTGTTGTCTATAGAGGTGATATCTTCTAATTTACTATGTTTTCATTTAAAGCTTTCTCTTGAATGATATTCTAGATTGAAGAAAGTGTTTTTGGACCCAGTGTGGTAATCCACCACATTCAAATACAAATATTTAACAGCTCAGCTTGTGCAGAAAAAGTACTAGGTCCTAAAATTGTGATGTTCTTCTCATATTTGTGTTCATTTGCACTTCTGTTTCAATCACAATCTTATGAAATGCTTTTTTTTTTTTTCGAAACTGTGAATTGATTGGCCAAAAAACACAGACTTGCAGTGTAATCTGAAAAAGTCTGTCTCATGTCATGTTAATAAATCTGTCTGATGATGCTTTCTTACTTTTCTCTATCTAAAAGACACTGAACAGTTTACTTTGTGGTGAGATATATATATATATATTCATCAAAAGCTGTTCTTTTTTCTATTGATCAGATGGGATCAGTGTGTTATTAATTGGAAAACAAATAACTGATTGATTAATCGATATAAATGCAGATATCTTGATGTTGGTTCAAGCCTCATGCCTATGAATTTTTGTGGAGATAGAAAGTTGCAGATAAAAGTTCTCCCGTCGCTGGTTTATGCGTGTTTACATGTGTGTGTGTGATTTGGGGGTCTCTAACTTCTGAGCGGAGAGCCCAGTTGGTGTGTGTCTCCACAGGACGCCTGGCATACAGCCTGGCTCTGCCAGTGTGGGCGAGGGTGTGTGGGTGTTGTTGCCCCACTCTGCAGGATCTCTACCCCAGTGCTCCACCACCACCACTTCCACTTTCCGCTCACACACAACCTAACACACACACTCACCCTTCTCTCCTGCTCCATCAGTGACACTACATATTGTCTTCCACCCACCGGTGTTAACCTGCCGACAGTCACACGCTGCCAAAAAAACAAAGTTTACCGAGTCACAGCTGTCTCCCGGGTGCGTGTGACTGTTTTTTGCGTGTTTCAGAGAAAAAAAAACAAAAAAAAACAATCTAAGTTTTCACCGAGTGCAAGCATGAATATTTTGTATGTTTCCCCGCATATGTTGTGCTGGTATTTGTGTGTGTGTGAGTGTGGTTAGCTATTGCTTGCTCTCAGGAGGGTAAGCAGAGTTGGATTCTGGCTGCCAAAAGTGGATTGGCTGGGAAGTTGGCACCTAACTTCTCTCTTCTCCCAACTGATCCACGATAATCACTCTTGGCATTTACAGAGTTTTATTTTCTGCTTTGACACTTAGTTTGTTGATGAATCCTCCTGGTATTAAAAAAACCCCTCCAAGTTCAGCACTAGAGGAGGTCAATTTAGGAGTAAAAGTTAAGCCGTTTGACCACATTTTAAAAAAGATATCTGTTAAGTTTCAGCTGTAATGTTTAATTTATGGATGATTGTTTGAGGATGTTTTAGATTAACATCTACATTGAGGCCGGTGCTTAAGACACCATATTTTATGTTCCTTTAATTTAGTTTTAAGCAAACAAATAAAAATCAGATTCACTGTTTGTGTTGACACTTGCAGCTCTGGATGTTCAGAAACAGGTCTGAACTTTTATTTGATGCTTGGTGTGTTTGCTGGCAGCTCCGTTTCTACACATATTTGCCTATAAGCCAATGTGTTATAAGCTTTTGTTTAGCAGTCATGATGACAGATATCTGAATGTCTGTGTGCCCATACATTAAGTTTATGTTAGCTGGTCCCTGCTTGCTCTGATTGCTTGGTGGGCGCCCTGCCGTGCCGCTCAGGGGTTAAGGTGTACGTGTTAACAAGCTGGTGTAAGTGGGTTCAATATCCAGCGCCCCGCCCCTCCCCACAGCCTCTCCATCGGCCTGCAATCTGTGCTGCGAAGAGCGGCAACAGCGCACCACGCACAAAACATTTGGAAAATCAGCTTGATTTATTTTTACATGGGCAAAGCTGATTGCCAAACTACACAGGGGTTTTAGCACACAATGTTTTGCTGCACCAGTTAATTATTTATTTCACTATTTCTGTGTTGTTGCCGTTTTTTTCTGCCTTTGCTTGGGAATGAAGGGATGGAACAGAGGGTGGAGAGATGGAGCAGGACAGCAGAGAGTTAGAGAAGATGCAAAGCCAGTTTCTGAAAATGATTCATTTTAAAGACTTTTTGTTTGGTTTGTCACGAGCGCCGCAGTTCTAAAGATAACCCTTTTAAATTTAGCTCTAAATTATTAAATGTTTTACACAAGTCAGCAGAGCAGGTTTTTTTTTATTCTTTTTCTTTAAATTTAGCTTTCATACATAAACATGACTGATTACTGCTACTTTTTTTTTTAAATACTATAATCAGGTGACAATGTATATGCTCATTGTGAGAAACACGTTGGTAGAAATTTAAAAGAAAAATTATTGGGAAAAAAGAGAACTTCATGATGCATCTATGTTATTAAGATGAAAAAATGCATCACTTTTTGAACAGATATCCAGGTTTCTCTGACTGTCGTGTACTTGCCTGTATTTTGATCTTTATTGGAAACGGTCAACTCTCAGGACACACCTTTGAGAAAAAAAAAAAAGTGTTTCTGAATGTGTTCAAACTAATGTACATTTGCAAAAGTATGGATTTTATGTTTTTATTTATTCATTTTCAGGTTGATGTTTATGTGAAATATGAAAAAAAGCTCTTAATGTTTAAGTTTTGCATCTAGATTCTCAGATGTGACCATCCTCCCCTCTGCCCTCTGTTTGCTTTCCCTCGCTTCTTTTCCTCATCTCTTCACTTTCCTTACTCTCTAACTTTCCTCCCCTCCTCCTCCTCCCCTCTGCCTTCTGTACTAAACACCACGCAACCTTTTCTCACCTCACAGCTGTTCGCAGGCTGTTTCACCAATTATCACTACGCATGTACTCACTTAGGTCACGTACACAGACTCGCACACACACACGCGCATAGCAGATCAGCATCACACCAACACTTACTTAAGCACACATAGAGACAGTGGAGTGTGTTTGGCAGGTTGGAGTGTGTGTGTAGAGGTGTGTGAGTGCTGGCTTTTAAGAGAGTAGCAACATATACGCAGATGTGTCCGTAGATCCACAGGCTTCACTCGGCCATATGGCCCCCGCGAAGAAAGATGGCGCTTAGGAGAGCGAAGCAGGGAGGGACGGATGGCGTGAAGGATGACGGAGGGATGGAGGGCCATGTGTGGCATGAGCTGTGCAAGCAGTTGTTGAAGTATGTACGCCTGTGGATGTGTGTGCGTGCTTGCACCAGAGGCTCCAGGAGATTGGTTAATGGAACAAATGGTCGCGGCGGGCCGGGAAGAAGGAACAGGCTTCCTGCTACCGCAGGCGGACAGCGAGCCTCAGGCGAGGGCTGCTTCATCTGGGCTCCCGCCACACACACTCGCACCCACCCTCTGTGCTCTCCTGATCTCCCAACCCCCGACACACACACACAAACTCCCAAACACACAGAGTGCTGCCATGCCCCAGAAGCAAAAGGACGCTCCTCGAAAAACTTTTCATTTGCAAATGAAGTTGGCAGGGGCGATGCAGAAGAAAGCAGGACGGCTCTCATTTGTCTCATCTGTGCGTGTGTGTGTGTGCATCTGTGTGTGACGAGCTGCGACTGTTTGCGTGATCTGAGAGGTTCAGAGAAACAGAGGGATGATGAAACAGTGAGACGAGGAGGTAAAGACAAAGAAGGCAGCCTGTGAGAGGTGCAGCCTTGACACACATTTGCTTACACACAGATGAATATTAACATCACTGCTGTCACCGCCTTAGAATACATTTCACAACTTCTTACTGATTGCATGTTTTTTTCTTCACACGTTTTTATTTTTCATGTAACAGCAGCCTCCTCGCTCGATCATACACTCCTCCTCAGAAGAAAAGTTTACCGGCGTGATCTCAAATGTGATATTTCAACAGCAGGAATCCAGAAGTTTATGAAACCTTTTTTTCTGACCAGAAGACTTTGTGTGAAACTTGTTAAATCGTTTTCTACCATCTGCCTGAGTACGCTGAATTTCTCCTGAAAACAGGATCTCTCAATCCAGACTAGAGATGTGATCACATCAGCTTGTCCTAATAATCTTTTATTTAAGAATTATTTACCGGCATTTAAGATGTGAACTGTTGAGGGAAACGGGAACAGTTTTTCACCTTTCATCCCCCCCCCCCCCCCCCCCCCCCCCAATTCTCTTTTATTTCTTTGTTCTGACCTCTGGATGGCGCTGATCAGTCATCTTCCCTCTTTCATCTCCCGCTCCGCTCCTCATCCGTTTCTATCTCTGCATTGCCCAGCTGGCTTCTGTAGCCGGGAGCGACCGCAGGGCGGCCTGCTGAAAGGGCATTGTCAAGCGGTGGCTTTACAGCTCTGTCACGCGCGCACACACACACATACAGACGCACAGATTTGCAGCTCAGATGTCGAGCTGTAGCCAGAGGCTTGCAAGCTGGAGCGTTAACAGTGCAAAGCATCACATCTCTAGCCCCAGTCAGTGACACTAACACGACTTCATAAAAGTACAAGTAGAAAACTGGGGCAGAAACACCTGCCCCCTTCTTTAGAAAAAAAGGTTAAAAGTAACATCAGCAGAAATGTTTTCATGCTGGGAACACAAATGCTCAAATGTAAGACTTGAAAAGAGTCAGCAGGCCTCACGGCGGCACACACGTTGACAACGTAGCAGCCTGCAGCAGCACCGACACCTCTGTTAGTGCAGCCATGGAATAAAAGCAGCCGTTTCCTCTGAGCCTGTCCAGATACGTTTACAGCTTTGTCCTAAACTTTCTGTCGGTTTGATGTCAGCACACCAAGAATGTTTTATTTCACACCGTTTAATGTCAATGTCAAGCTGGTCTGAATGATGAGCTTCTGGTTGTGAGACGCTTTGCTGTACAGTAGTAATTACATTTATCTTTGGGATTTATTTAATTTATTTAAAGAGAAAAAAAAGTTGGATCTACATAAAGTTTTGTTTTGACAACAACAGAGATTTTAGAATGAGAAAATGATGTGTTTATAAATGATGAGAAATGGCAAACGCTGCATGACGGGCTGAGGTTTTTAAAGAGCTGTGAGGTCTGCCTGTTCTCAGTGTTACAACTGAGAGAAAATTCAGCCAAAAGCTCAATGATTCATTTATCTCAAACATTTTCCATGCACAATTTTAAAATCTTTTTCAGGTGGAAATTCTTAAAGAACAAAACAAATACTTTGATAAATATTCATCACAGATGCTTTAGGAATTATCTTAAATTTTCTATAACTGAGGTGATTTTTTTGTTGCATTCACCCCAGAATGAAGACGTGAAACCGGTGTGCTCTAATGGCCACGTTTCCTCTCTGACTTTACATGTAAGCATGTTTAATATCTTTCCAATGTCATTTATGTATAATAACAAATGTTCAGTTAAAAACTTAAAAGTGTAAACGGGATCATACTAAATTGGTAATACTAAATAAATACTAGTGTCGCTTTAAAGCTTTATATCAATTCTAATGGCATTTAAATATTAAAAAGTTTTTTTTTTTGTCTAAAATGGAATTATCATTAAAACAGTCTCACAAATCATCTTGACCAGTCAGAGTATTTAAAAATGACGAAGTGCTTTAGAAATCCAAAGGTTTCACTTTGTAAGCAAAGCTTTCAGAACAAATGAGAAGTGGAAAATCAACTTTGCAGACTTGTTAAGTTATTGAATGTTTCTATCTTTCAGGAAACGTTAACATGACAGGGATGCTGCAGATGCGCTGCTGCGTTCATCTGCAGCCGATATCTTCCAATTTAAAACATTGCATTAAGTTATGAGCTGGAAATGGATTAAAAAAATAAGAAAGATCTAGTCTGCATAAAGGCTGCTGTACAGATTATTTTAAAAATGATTTATTGGTGAGTTGATTAGATACTGCTCCCTCCATATTGATTTTTTTTTGTCCAGCATCTAACTGCTCTGGTTTAAAAGAACTGTCACGATTTAGAAGAATTTATCCAATAACCTGATCAACTGGATCATATAGAAAAGGGACGTTGATGCATTTTAAATTTCCAGGAATGACAGGTGGCACTGAACGATGACAGAAAAGCAAATAACAGTGAGGGAATGTGTGTTGGTGTCGTTCTGATCAAAACCCACAGCGTCTCCGATCGTGTTCCCGTGTCAAATGTTCATGTTAGCAAGAGCAACAACTGGCACGGCAGGTTGGTGCAGAAGACGCGGGGCATGGCCCTCAGGCGCGCATACACACACACACACACACACACCACACACACACACACACACACACAAGTGCAGTTGTGTGCCAGCCAAGAGTTAGCTAGAGCGCCGGGGTGTGAGGGTGGCGATGGTGGGCCTGGGGTTGGGTGAAATGTGTGTGTGGCAGCTGCAGCCGTCATGCCCCTGGCAATGTTGCAGTAACCAGGCAAGGCGAGGACGACCCCCCCCCACCCTTCTCTCCCTACCCACACACACACACGCACGCACACACACACACACACACACACACACACACACACACACATCCTTCACACATACACGGAGGTTCAGTCAGTCCACTGTTCTCCATGTTGTGTTACGTTGATCTGAATCTATAGATTTGCTTTTCTTTTGATGTGATTTTTCCTCTCTAGCTCTCAGAAATGAGCTGCTTTAACTCGTCCGTGTGGTTTGAAACAAACATTTTCACAAAACAAAATGATTTCACTTCAGATTTTAGCTCTGCAACACACATGTTAATGTGTGGCTGCTGAGTGACGGAGCTGAAAGCTGCTTCCAGATCTTCTGAATCTATTAATCTCTCTGCCTCTCCAATGTGATGTTAGCACTTTCCCTCTGGACCGTGCCTTTAGGACATATGCTCCCACCTGTAAATAAATATGCAAACACAGACAACCACAACAGAGTTGAGACACTAGCTGTGGGCTACGACTGATGCATACCATCGAGAAGTAGCTGTGTGTGTTTGTGTGCTGTAATTAATCTTAGTTGCAGCAGTCAATAGAGAGTGTGGTGGTTCGAGGTGCAGAGTTTGATTATTGGGCCATCAGGGGAAATTACTGCAAACTGCCTCCAAGCAAAGACTTGCCTTATCGTGTCTGCTGGAGAGCAGAAGATACACTTACTAGCAGGGCTGCTTTGGAGGCAGTTTCAGGTGTTTTCGTTTTGGAAGAAGTTATTTTAGTAAAATGTGTCAGTGAACTGTAGGATCCAGCAGGTGGTGTCCTTTCACCAGGTCAGTGGGGAAGCTCTTCATCTCTAACCTGGGCCGCTCGGCTGTCTGCGAGGTGACCACTGAAGCCTTCAGCCTCTTTGTCTCCGACTCCATCACCTCACCTGATGCCACCGGCTGTCAACCCTAGTTTTTCAACCCGTCTGCAGATCCTCTTCTCCCAAACATCCATTTATCCGTCTCACCATCAATCCCTCCCAAGCTTCCTTCCCTCCTCACCACTTCCCGGCAGCGGGCAGAGGCGGGCCAGCCTGCAGTGTGTGTGGATTAGTGCGGGGCAGTGTCTGAGCATTAAGCTGTATTAAGCCCTAATTAATGAGTGTGCCAGTCGATAGAGGCCAGTTATTGGATTTACTGCTTTAGCTGCTGGAAGGAGCGCTACCTTAATCACACACACACACAAACACTCATCCCCTCCTCCGGGGCCGGGGTATGAAGGTGATGCGAAGTGGATTATGGAGTGTGCATGTGTTGTGTAAGGCCAGAGGTTGGCAGCTCTCCGGCCTGTTTGCGGTTGTTTATATGTGTGCCAGGGTCAAAGCTTTTACTCGCTGCATTACATAAACCTTTAGCTTACAACCTGCAGCAGATTTAAACATCTCAGGCCGCGACCTGACTGGTTTACTGGCTGCATGTTCAGCTCACCTACAGTCATGTCAGTGGCATTGCCTCATTAACAAGTGTGTTTTAGCCCATAAACAGATGCCTGTTAGAAAGTTATGTTTCTAATCATTATTTTGCTGTACTAAGCATTTAAGAATAGCATGAAATCAGAACATGAATGCAGCTTGATTTCTGAGATAGTAGATTCAGTTTTTGTTTATCTTGGCTGGATGTCGTCTGTGCGCGGGAGATTAAATCCTCCAGTAGTAGAAAAAGTGTAAAACTAGTTGTTTCTTGTGTTACAGAATCAGCCGCGCAGCTCTACAAAGTGTTTGGTGCATCAGTGTCGGAGGTCGTGATTGGATAAGGACCGAAATTTTCTCAGCATGACTCAAAATCAGTTTGGTGGTGTGGAGCTGAAGTCCTTCAGGCCGCGCCGTCTCAACACTTCCCTCATAAAACATTTACAGCGCCAGAACAACAGGCTCTGCTTGTGACCTTTAGGCGCTCCTCTCTCTGCGTTGGGCGAGCGGAACATCAGTCGCGCCTTCGCCTCTTTCCGTGCGGGCGGTGGAGATATTGTGTGACTGCGATGTCGTGCTGTGCTGTGGTGGGATGGCGTTAGGCAGGAGAGGCAGAGTGGGAGGAGGGAGCGAGGGGGCGGTTTGGTCAAGACAGCTTGGCAGCCCTGCAGAAGCACCAGGCAGGCGGGGTGGGGGGGGGGTCACCCCTCGGCCTCCAGGACTGGACAGAGCCTCCAGGTCTGAGATAAATCGCCAAGT
Source organism: Atherinomorus stipes (assembly GCA_023101725.1). Classification (NCBI taxonomy): domain Eukaryota; kingdom Metazoa; phylum Chordata; class Actinopteri; order Atheriniformes; family Atherinidae; genus Atherinomorus; species Atherinomorus stipes. The sequence continues at coordinate 947,094 of JALJCO010008534.1, read as the reverse complement.
GGGTCCTCAGGCAGGATGGAGGAGGGAAGATTATAAATGAATGTGCGGAGGATGAAAGTGAATGCTGAGACAATGAAGATGATGAAGGGGTGGGGGGGATTCCTAACGAAGAGGAAGAGGAGGGTTGAACTCTGAGATGGAAAAATGAGACAGTACAGGGCAGTGTGGGTGCTTCGGGGGGCCAGGGAGCAGATTGTGTAGCAGAGCTGGGATGTTCGCCTCCCCCGTCTGTCACACACAGGCAGCCCTGCCACTGCCAACATGACCAGCAGGGTGGGGGCATCTGTCCCCCCCAACCCCCCCACTCCTACCTTCCAGCTACCCCTATCTGTCTCTGCCCCCAGCCACAACCCTCCTCATCCTCCTCCGTTTCTCATTCATCTTCCTCATCCCCTTCTGAACCTGTTGAAACAGTGTCAAAATGAAAGCTGCTTCCTCCAAAGCTTTTGGCTCCTACTGTTTAACCAAACAGCTCCTACTGGAGGTTTTTCATCAGACGCAGTTTCTGAGCTCTGAGGAGTTTATTTTTCACACTGAAGATTAGAGAAAATACAGCAGCTCTAACTTTATTCATCATCTAACAACGACAGCTGCCCAAGAGGTCCGGCTACAGCAGAACTGCTGCAGTCCTCATCTGCTGGATTTTCTGACATCACGTTAGTTTTTAAATGCAGAATCTTTAACGGAGAAAGGGAGAAGTAATCAATTGAGATTGATTGAATAGAACTATAAAATAGTAAAATATTAAGACACAAGTAAAGCACAAGTGGTTCATATTTGTATCTAATCAGTCCCCAGATAAACACAATTAGAACTGATGCACAAGTTTAATTTGAGCCATTGTTCCTGCTGTAATTAACATTGCTGACATGCTACCGTGTGAGAGACAGAAATATGGATCGCTGTGGATGACTGTTGAATATGTAAATGTGGATTCCAGTGCTGAGGGTTTCCCCTGTCTCATTATCAGGATGTGTGTGTGAGTGTGAACGAGCTCGCCGCTGCACTCGAGGAGGGGATGACTGACTGAATGGAGGGATGAATGGCTGAAACAATGAGCTGCTGGTGGGAAATATTCTAACATTCATTCGGCACCCCTCAAACACACACGCTGTTCTCACAGCCTCAGCCCAAAACCCCAGCTGGAACACACACACACACACACACACCACACACCCCAGACACAGAGTCTAATCTCAGTATGCAGTGAAAGAGTTCATTGTCTCGAGGAGCGGCTGTGTCAGAGGGGGACGCACTAATTGGGATGTCGTAACGATGATCAAAACTGCTCAAATTCCTGCAACTTTCTCACTGCATTGACGGTTTTTAACAAAAACTGCAGGATGATGCTGTGATGACATACAAAGTTAAGCCAAAAAAGACCATAAAGCAGTTAACACAGACAATTTTTATCGATAAATGCCATTTTGGCCCATAAGAAATTGTTTCTCAGTCACGCAAAACTGTAACTGTTTATGTGGCTCTTTGTTAAAGCTACATGTACACCAACTCATGAAAATTTTAAAGTTGAACTCTTTTTAATGCATTTCATAAAGAAAATTATATAAAATTTCTGTTACGTGATTTATTGTGTGAACAACTGGATGTGAACAGCAGAAGTGTGACCTGATTAGCAGGAGGTTGTTGAAGATGACATCTTTTAAAGACACGTTATGTAACTTTTTGACCGTAAAACTCCACGTTCCTGACTTGTTTGATGTCACAGTGACATCTATTATGTGCCTTTCTGGAGCTGCTGCTGCCCAGCAGCGTCCTGAGGCTGAGAAACAGCACTTCACAACTTTTTTTTTTTGTTCCAGGACACTGCGTGACTGCAGCAGAGTTTTATTGCGTGCCCCACGTCACACACTAGCAAGCGGTTATCAACACAATGGCCGTTTTGAAAGTGCACCGCGGATGATTCAGCAAAGTAATGCAAGAAAACATTATTAGAGGAAGAGAAGAAAGAGACAGAGCAAGATCAGACAAGAGTCAAGATCGTTTCCCTGCTCAGAGTGCAGGCTGGATGCTGAATCAGCCGTCAATAGGGCGTCACTAAGAAAATCTGTTCATTAGTGTGGCTTTAAGGTAAAAAAAAAAAAAATGAATGTGCTGTTTTCATCAGTGGAGGTTTTCAACAAGTCTTAAAAAAGATGATTATTTGTCATTCCCCTGTGAGAGTCTTTAGCTGCCTTGCTTCCACTGTTACTGTTAGGTTTATATTTTCATTGGCTGGGCTGAAGGAAACCATTCAGCTTGCACTCACTGAGGATTTTACAAGTAAAATATCCCACATTTCACAACTAGTGATATTGGTTTTTTTTCATACACACCTTTTTATTAAAAGTAATTTCGTATTATTATTATTTTTTATTATTATTCCACATAAATGTATTCCCTAAATGCATCTGCCTCGTTTTTAGATGTTCATATTTTCTACCCAAGCTGAGTTTTGTGGGGAGGATGCAGGAAAGGTTAGCTGACATGTTTGAATTGCCTCACAAACTGAGGAAACTGCTACATCGGGGGTGTCTGGCTCCAGTCTTCGAGGGCCTCGCTCCTGCAGGTTTCAGGTGTTTCCTTGCTTCAACACACCTGACTCAAATTAACTGGTCTTTAACTGGTTTGTGTAGAACACGGAGCAGAGAAACGTCTGAAGTCCTGCAGGGTTTGGGGTTCTTGACAGCAGCTAGATGTCCCCGTCTTAATCCTCTGCTTTGTGAGCATCAATTATTAGACTGTTGGGCACTAACCTGCCTCAATTCAGCACTTCTCTTGTTTCACATCTAGGAGCGAATGCTGCAGGGAAGCAGACCTTTTTTTTTAAAACGTGAATGCTAACTGAATTGCGACATGCATTTTTGACATCCATCACCAACATCACCTCATCTTTTAATATTTCTCGGCAACTACAAACTCTGAGATTTAAAAAAAAAAACAAAACACTGTCATTGAATTGGTGTAAACAGGCCTGATTGTTTGATCAACAAAAAGTCTGATGATATTAAAAGCTCTGTGGATCCAGCTCTCTTTCAATATTTACAACACTTGGTTTTATATTAGCCAAGAGGGCTGGTTCCTCTCACAATTTCAGTCAACATTGTGTGTGTGTGTTGCAGGCTGCTGCAGTTGGACCGTCACTGTCAGAACAGCTCCCAGCAGGTGTGTGAGCTGCTGGCCAAACAGAACCAGCTGATGCAGGAGAGAAACACACTCAGCGAAGAGATGCAGAACCTGCGTGCAGAGGTACACACACAACAAACGAGGAGTGTATGAGTCAGCGTTCAGTTACTCAACACATTTTCAGTCATCTTGCCTCTGCAGCAGTGTGTCGGTCAGTTTCAGTCATTATTAGATGTTGGTACAAATGTCCGTCCCTCTGAAAGTTGTTTTTTTTCCTCCCCTCCTTTCTAGATACCAAACGGAAGAATCGATCTTGTCAGTTGATGATTTTTTTTCCTTCTTTGGATCAGGATGTTAGACATAGTATCAACTTCTCAATCAAGATGCATTACAGGCCTCTTTCTGTGTGTGTGTGTGTGTGTGTGTGTGTGTGTGTGTGTGTGTGTGTGCGCATATGTCAAATATAACTTGTTTCTTGTTGAAGGTACCAGATGGCGATTTTTAAAGTTTAATAACTGTTTTCTAAAGGACAATAAATGAAATCCTTCGCAGACCTTTTTTAAACTTGTTTTTGACAAGTTTTAGTAAATATTTTGTATTGATCATCCTTTGTAAGTTTCATTGGCAGGGACTGGTTTCTTTTGGGGGATAAAGGGGTCTAAAACATTGATGCCCATCAGAGCGTGGACCATTTAGAAAAGCCAGTAATGACACCCCTGAAACAGGACAGCAAAACATTTCAGGGAAAGGATTGGGATGGTTTTTCTGCAAGAGCAGAAAATCTTGTACGGTCACAACTACCAGGACACCTTTTTTTGTTTTTATAAATAAAAAAGGAAACAAAATGAGCTGAAGGTTCAAATCAACCAGAATCAACAGCCTGCAGATTGACATAGTGCTTTATTGAAGCTGTCTGTAAGAAGGAAAATAATGTGCATCCCTATCATATACATTTCATGTGTAAAAATACTAAAGGATGTACAGTGTAAAAAAACAGCTTCATGTTGATGGTAATTGTTTTCACATCCTCATGGCCTCACTGACCAGCAGCACTGCATCCTGACAGCATGAAGGACAGAAAAAGGCTGTTCAATCGGATTTTTCTGTGCATCTTTCAGGATCTGCTGAGTTTCCTAACACTGTTTCAGTCAACATGGTCTCTGCCCCACTGACAGGTCAGAGGGCTGAGCTGGCCTCAGAGAAACATGGTCCAGACGTCTCACTACTGTAACACTACAGTATAAATGGACATGATGTTAAAACTCAGTTCAACTTTGTAATATTTATACATGTTTGCTGTTTATAAATAAATGCATCTCATGCTTTTTCACTGTAATAGTCAAGATGATAGTAGAATAGTGGCAGAGGAGAGGGGAGGGTGTCTGCTGCAGATATGAAGTTGAATTGCCTCAGAAATCCTTCCAAACATGAGCTTTTACTCATCAGCATTAAACGACAGGCGGAGCGCGGTGTATGATTTTTGGCTAATAATCATTGGTTCGTTAAAAATGGGCGAGATCAATACAAAGCAGCTGAGGTCTATGACAGGACTTTACTGAAACACTACTTGAGTCAGAACTGTTGTGTGACAGATGTACAAACAGCAGCAGCTTTAAGAATAAACGCTGATAACGCGGCATCAGAGAGCTCCCACATGGTCCGGCATGATGAGGGCACAACAAAAAGCTGTGAAGAGGCTGAAACTGAATTTAGGAACAACTGCGACGTCTGACACGCGTAAGTCACGTTTATCAAGGAAAAACCCACACACACGGGGAGAATTACTAAGCTGCTACTTCTACTCCAAAATATTTGGAGGAAAAAACATTCTGTTCTTTATTATCTTCAGCAGCATCAGCCTGTGACCTAAAGACCGAACGTGGAGAGTCTAGGCTTACAGGAGGGGACACTTATCAGACCAGAAGAGATTAGTGCAATGATTGATTAGTTACTTTAGTCTAGAAACACTTGAGCCTGATTTACTGACTCATTGCTGCATGTGGGAATCTTCATTCTTCTCAGCAACATCAAAGCAAGCAGCTGTATGCGGAGGGAGGGTTTTTTTTTTTTTCATTTAAAGAAAAAAAAATACTCATTTTCTTGTAATAAAAAGCTTTAAAAAATGGTTTGAAGCTGGGCTGAACCGGCTTCCTCTGAATCATTTTAAGTAATTATGGTTCCCATTTTCAAATCTGCAAAGCGGTATTTGATAAACTCTACTTTCTGATGATTTTGGCGTTAAGTGCGCATAACCAGCTAGAACTCCTCAGTCGCTTGTAGACCTGGGTCAAACCAAAGCTGAAATCCTTCCAAATACTTGGGAGCGCTTGTTTGAGCCTGCAGAAGGTGCCAGCTGGGTGGGATTTGGACTTGTTTTGAACCGTTTCGGCGGTGCCAGACAGGCTCAATCGATCACAGAGAAGTATTTTTCATTGGAGTTCTGAATGCCACTTTTGAATCAGGACTGGTGGTGCGGACAGAGGAGGACTACAGCATGCAGGCCAGCGCCATCCTTTTAAACTCTTTGCCATAGAGCGCCTGTGCTAAGCTATTAGCAGTTTAATGATATGCAACAGTAAAGCACGTGGACTTAAGAGCAGCGGAAAAACAGGTAAGATGTTGTATAAAGAGATATCTGTAAAGAAAAAAAAAAGATTTTTTTTTTTTTTTAAGAACAAAATGTTTAAACACAACTTCACCCCTTTACTGCTAAACCAAAACAAATAAATAGAAAATAAATTCAAGTTATTCATCAACGATGATAGCAAAAACATTCAAATAAATATACTGGAGTACAACTTTCTACGGCTAATAAGAGCACACCCCCCAGTGCTCTTTAATCTGCATCAGCCAGATACTGAAAGTGACATCTTCCACATGAGAAATATATTTTTTTTAAAACCAAATTAAGATTTCAGTTTTCTTTTCATGTTGTCTCACAATATGGTGTTTTGTCTTTGTAAATCTGAAGTGCTGGATGTCAAAGTTTTTGACTTGTTCTGAGCTAAACCGTAAGGCTTACCCGGCGTTTGAAGACAGAGGTTATTACGGGGGATTTTCTCAATTCTTGTTGGTCAAAGTGGAAGACATGATGATGCAACAACTGCAAACACACACAAAGTCCAGACCAGAGAAACGACAGCACACGTTAAAGACAGCAGAGTGTGAGGATGGTGTAGTCGCTGGGTCAAACTGATCAACTCCGCCGCCCTCTAAAGAACACGCCGACCCCCTAAAACACTCAACTCGTCCTCCTCCCTTCTCAACACACTTACAGTAAACAAGATGTACCTGCAGCTTGACGCTGACGCTTCATTTACATTCAGATTTTTGTGCTTCTCTCATTTTCTTTCTGCCCAACTTCCACTTAGTCTTTCTCTCTGAACTCTTGCCTCACCATCACCATCACCACACACACCTGTGAGAATATTAAACAACATCCAATCAGGTAAGTGAGTCTTAACCATTAACACTTGTGAGATCATTTAAAGTCACATCGACTGTCTTTAAGGTGCCCCGTCACCCCCTCCAGGCTGTCACATTTTGGTCACAAAACAACACAAAACATTAAAATAAAAATAAACAATGGAGCAGGAAGGCTATCTGCTTTCCCTCCTACATTCTTCAGCCATTTTTGTTTGTTGAGGTGCAATATTTTTCCTCTCAGCCCTAAGAAATAACAATATATTTTTTTTTATCTAGAATAATGTAATAACAATAGAAAAAGTTAAATATAAAACCAATGAGTAGAACAATAAATAGAACATATATATATATTATAGCCATTGCTATGATTCTTGTAAACCCATAACTTGATGTATCCTTCTTCAGACCGGGTTGTTTTTCCCCTCTAGTATTTCATGAGAAACTTGCAGGAAACGGATCAGCTGTTACCTCGCTACATATCAATACCTCTTAAACTATCACATTATAAACATTTTACATTGGACTTGCTTTTCTTTCCCATCCTTTGCTACAGTTTCTCATTCCTACATAGACAGAGGTACAACCGTGTGATCCCAAAGCCGTGATAACAGTATGTCACAGTAAAGCTTTCCATCGTTTAAACAAAGTACCGCTTCGGTTCCGTTTTCCCTTTTTGGGACAAAAAAAAAAAAAGCAAAAAGCAAAACAAACTTTGGGGGAAATATTAGAACTAACTAGTTTCTTCTCATTTTCACCTCTGCAGTAACAGATACATCATCCACCACCTTGCACTGCACTGTGGGTAATATAGTAAAGCTCTTTTGTGTGGGAGCTTCATTTGTCTGAACTGCTGCGCCTTGAGGTGCGGTCTGAAATGCAAATCCAATACTGAACCTCACACACTCTTACACACACAAGTGATATCAGTATCTTAAGCTTGAGAGTTGACGTGTTTTGCTGGCGCCTGTGTAATGATCAGCAGCATTTAGCCAGAAGTGTAGCACCGGATCGTAGTAGTAGCAGTAAGAGCAGTATAGTAGTAGTACCTGTAGAAGTTGTGGTGGTAGATGTAATAGCAGCAACAACAATGACTTGCACTGAGCAACACCTGAGTCAAATCCTGCTTGACAACATGAGGTGTGAAGGACTCCGCTCGCTTGACGACCACTGCTCAATTAATCTCAGAATCGCTCAACTCCTAAAGACCTGAATGTCTCTCCAAGTCTGTGTTAGCAAAAGCCTGAGATACAACCAGTGATGGCAGTTTGGGTTATAATGACTTAAAAAGCTGGATCGCTGCCGTACAGATAAGAAAACCACAAAAATAGCTCGTTAAAAATGCTTCGGCAAATATCTAACTACTTCAGAGGTGTTTGTTTGTAGAGTCTGGCAGGACGGACGCATGTCAAAGCACAGCAGGTCACTGGTGAAGCTCCTGTCCTTAAAAGGTCATTAAACAACAACTGATCGCATCACAGTTCGGATGGCGTGTGGCTGCAGTGCAGGATTAGATGGAAATATGCCTAAAAGTTTTTGTCTTCCCAGGGATTCACGAAATAATAAATAAATAAATAAATAAATGCAGCAACTGGAGAGGTGAAAAAGAGAGAAGGAATGAAAGGGAAGGGCAAAATCCTTCAAGTCTGGGTCGTTCTGGGTCAGTCCAAAGGGGTGGGGTTATTTTGGTCCCACGCTGATGACCTCAGAGACCAACTGTGATGATGTCACTGTGATGGACAGTTCATTCCCGGCCGCTGGCAGAGTAAGAGAACTGCGGGAAGTGCGGCCGTCTCTCGTTGTCCAAACAGTCCATCCCATCCTCATCGACTGGAAAGACAAATACAGATTTAAATGAGGTAAATAAATATTCACAGCTGAAAAATATGATTCAACCACACAAAGGACAATTCAATTAGCAACGGTGCTTCAGATGTGCCAGTCTCCTGCAAACTGACGTGTGAGCAACGATCAAGTGGAACCTCGTCTCAGCACACAGAAACACATCAGTTCCACTCATGTATAATTCAGCGCTGAACATTTCCAAAGCTGTAGCTTTATCTCAGGTGTGAAGAGCTGCGTGTGGCCGGAGGACTCTTACAGGCACAATTAAACAACATTTTTTTTTAAATGTTTCTTGCAGTTAATTCTACAAACAGAAACTATGTCAAAACTCCCGGGGAAAATGGAAATCTTTGTTTCTCTCCACTGAAAATATCTGCAGCCATGTTAAAGTTTTAATATAAGAAACTGCACACGAGAAAAAAAAGAGATGCTCACATTTCTCTGGTGGAGTGATGGTGATGGTCTGAGCTGTGAACTCCTCGTCAAAGTACCTGGTGTCTGTCTCTGACGTCACCTGAGGCTTGAAGGGAGGGGCGAGCTGGGACAGAGATGTGCAGGTCAGATCAGAGCGGATAAACGCAACATTAACAGAGACGCCTGGAAGGACGCTCAACTCTGAAATTAAGAAAGTCCAAAATCTTTCCTGTGCTTGTCTGCCTGACTTGTGAAGATCTGCAACTTCACAGAAACACTGACCTCTGTTTTTATACAAATAAAAGCAAGTTCATTCCAACATCCCAGTCAGATATTTTCTAACTCAATTCAGAGACTTTTATAGAAGCTGAAAGGAAACAAGGAAAGAAAAGAAAAGAAAAAACAAGGCCAAGTGTAACCAGGAAGACATGCACCTGTGTGACATACTGTAGGTGTTACCACACAGGACAATTCTCACTCTGTGGTGTTATGTGAACAAACACAGGCACAGAATGACAGATTCTTAGGATACAAAGTCACACCTCCCCATAATGCCTTGTACTTTATACATCTGCCCATCTGCTCTGACTTGTGAATGCCTATGTGTCACATGACAACTTCTGAAAATTCACAAACACAGCATGCTAAACTTGCTCTTTATTGCAAGCTCTAATGAAATAAGTAAATGAGGCGGGTTCGCATTTGTAAGGTGAACCGTAACAACCATTTTTAGTGCTTGAAAACAACGTGGTTTTAAAACGTACCTTTTTATCATAAACATCCTGCCAGTCGATGCCAGAGAAGAAGCTGTGTCTCATTATTTCTTTAGCATCGTCCGGTCCTCCTCCAAGCCTAGCTCAGAGAAATAAAACACAAACCTGAGATCAGCCAGAAATTTGCTCTTTGTACCAATGTGCTAACTTAAGATGGTGTTGAATATCAACACACCTTTTGTTGGGGTCTTTGATGAGCAACCCGGACAACAGCGACTTTGCATCAGCCGACAGAGTGCGCGGGAACTTGATGTCCTCCATGAGGATGAGCTCAAAGAGCTTCTCGTGGTCTTGGTTATAGAACGGCAATCGGCCGCACATCATCTCGTACGTCACAACACCCAAACCCCACCAGTCCACCGCCCGACCGTAGTCGTTGTCCTCCAGGACCTGACGGGAGTACATGGACAAAGATGCACGGTTACTTTTATGGGACCGTTTGCTTTTATTAGACATCTGCTTTCTTATTCTGCATTTGTGCATTTATTTTATTGGACAATACGGATTGCCCAAGGAGCTGGCAGAAGACAGCTGAGTGGGGAGAAGCGGGAAAGAAAGTCAATATGTCCTCATGCTTGAGGGACGAATAATAAAACGGAAAGGTGTTTGAGACCAGAGCTGCATGGGGAACGGGGGCTGAAGTGTAAACGGGGTACAGAGGCAAACATCATGGGATGGCAGGTCTTCAGAGGCCCCTCTTACTGTAAAGGAGTCAGTGTGTTGGTGTGGCTAAACACATGCCCCCCCCACCACCACCACCAAACCCCCCGGGCTGCTGCCAGCTCTCCTGGCACACCGTCCTGGCAGGGACAGACAGGAATGTTCCTGGATAAAAATGGCAGGAACAGCTCGCAACCTGAGTCAGGGCCAGTCCAACCTCCATGCTGGGTAGCACAGGTACAGACTGTATACGGTGTGTGTGTGTGTGTGTGTGTGTGTGTTTGAACTGAGGAAAGGTGTGCGCTACTTAGAAAGTCACTTCCATATCAAAGTCTTCTATCTGCGCCGTCTTCCTTGCCTGCTCTCCATGCACTTCCCTCTCCATCCTGTCTTATCCTAACTGCTCCATCCTCTAATCATCTCTTCCTTCACTCGCTCCTTCCCTTTCATCCTCGCCGGCGCCCGTTTGCTGGAGGAGTGAAGAAGAAAAGGAGGAGGAGGGAGGTAGTGCAGGTGCTGCCGAGGCCCACATGAACATAATAAGCTTATTAACATGATGGAAATACGTGTGCATGTGTGACCGACGGACAGACGGACAGACAGGGGCTGGAGAGCAGCCAGAACAGCATATGATGCACATCTCGCCAATAAAAATAATAACATCTCACTCTCTGTTAATGGACCAGTCAGACACATAAATACAAACATCCACAAACAAACTCGTACAAAAAACCTGTTCAGAACATAAAGATCTTGATTACACCCACAATCACACACCGTGGTTCAAAATTAACACCAAAGATTAACAAATGTAGAGCTCACTGAAGTAGCAGCGAGGCTGCTGAATAACAACACATAAATGGTTCAAACTCACATAACAGGCGTCTTTATCTAATCTGCAGGATTTCACTTTTAAAAAAAAAAACACTGCCAGTTTTTAGTGATAAATATGTGACTAAAATTTAAAAAATACCCCAGATAAACAATTAGAATATTATTAAAATGTTGTACTGACATTCAAAGTTTGAAAAGATTTATTTCTATGGGTTCATTCTGATGCCTCTAAGTGACCAGTACCAGAACTCAAAGGTAACTGTTTCTGCAACTTGCTGTTGATTGACTTAATAAAATTAAACTTAAGGACTGTTTAGCTGTAAATAGCTGTCTGTCTGACGATTTCTTGCTCTACTTAGCCAACACGAGATGATAATCATAATAATAATAATAATAATACTCGTCTGTGAATGGCAGAGAATTGGGAACACTGGTGTTGTTTTTGACAGGACACTTTCTTTTGAGCTGCACATCAAACTGATCACCAGTTGGCTTTTTTAATTTAAGAAACAAATAATAACATTATCATTATCATTTCCTGATTCTGAAATTCAGCTCTGCTTTTCACCCATCAAGTTTGACGTGAGAGCAGTGGTCGGAGAGCAGTTGGTGGGGGTTAAGGACCTTGCTCAAGGGCCCATAGCGGTTTACCTGAGTGCTGTGGACTTGAACCCAGGATTTCTGGACCAAAGCCTGCTACCCACTCCCACTATGCAAATGATGCAAAGTTCAGACCTACTGAGATTTAACCCATGTTTTCACATCTTGGAGACTGAGCCACTGCACAGTCCTTCTATCCGCGTTATCCGGGTCTGCCAATGATGCAAAATGCAGCAGCATTTTTCACCATCATGCTTCTCTGATCTGGGGCAGAGAAGGGAAGGGTGGGGTCTTTAGTTTGTCCCCAAAGTCCATAAAAAGACTGTTGTCCAGAGGTCCTTTTCTGCCCATGCACCAGTTCTGTGGAACATTTTGCTTCTTGATATTAAGCTGACATGTTCTGTTGTTTGATGCAAATCTAAAAACCCACCTGTTTACCATCGCATGCCTTTTCAGTTGTTTATTTTTATTATCTTACTGTTGAACCATTTTGTCTTGTTTGACGTGAGTTTATTAAACTTTTCCTTTCCATGCTTTACTTTAAACTCCGGTGTTTTACTTTTTTTTTTTTACATTTTTACAGCACTTTGATGGAAAGTACTTTATAAATAAAGGTGATTATCATCATTATTAGTATCTTTTCAGTGTTATTCAGACTCTATGAGAGGGAGTTGTTCCAATTTAATATCTCCACAGTAAGTATCAGAAGTGGTGGCTCAAATTAAGGCACTGAAAAAGCTTTTCCTTTATCTTTCAATGTCTTCTCAGTTCTCGTGTCAGATTCAGACTCGCAACCTGATTTACGGTCACAGACTGGACACTTAACTGCTTATGCAGGCAGTCTGTGCACAGCAACATGTATATGGAGGTAAATAAGAGAAATAAAAGTGCAATTTTATGTGTGAGTATGTTTATGTGACAATTAAGCTGGTCACCCTGCTGGCAGCTGCAGCGAAGAGCTGAGGGAATGAAGCGTGCCGCCAGCTCCAGATATACTACTGACTGGTACGGCTGGAGGGATAACGCTGGCTTAGACTGCTGGGAGACTGTCAGACACACTCACACATGGCAGATGGAATATTTATCCATCCTCATCAAATTCATAAAGTTTTGAGAGTGAGGCAAACTAGGAGATGTTTGGTGTTGCTTCAGTCCCTGCAGCTTGACACACAAACACACCATGCAGTTTCTGAAATTCAGAGCAGCTTGGAAGGCTGTTTTTAGTGCTGATCTAGTAAGAATTAGTATAAAAAGGTACAGAAATGTATACAAATGAAGCTGTCCAGTTGGGCATGTATATGCATGTGCATGTCAGTGTGTATAAGAGGGTGTGTGGTTTTCTTTTTCCTTTTTTTTGTGTGTGTGTATGTGTCCTGGGACCGAAGAAGGTGGTGGCAGCTCGGTTGCAGGCAGGGAGCAGATTAATCCACACAGAGCCAGAATGCTGCCCCACAGCCCCAGGCATGGAGGCATCGGAGTGTGTGTGTTTGTACAGTATGTGTGGCTGTGTGTGTATAATTTAGCAAAAAAGCTGACGAATAAATGGGACAAAACAGTAAGAGATGAATTAGATCACTGGCAGGAGAGGAGAGGAGAAAAGCAGCAGTGAGGGAGAAGGTTTTGACCCGTCCTGGTCCCCGTTGGGGCGGCCATGTGGCAGCTAGCTGCTGCTCGCCGGACGAGGGCTTTGGCAGCCTGGACAGGACTACATGGGATGGGACAGACACACATAGCCTGTGGCTGTACCAGCCCAGAAAACCAGCAGGGAACACAATCACACATACACACTTCATATATTGTGAGCATACACTCCCATATTGCTGGTGTCAAACAGAGACCTTCTATCTCCAAAGTGTCATCATTTGGAAATTGGTTAATGTTGACAATCTGCTATCATTTTACTAACAGCTGACTGTGCTGCTGTTTGGGAAACCTTTACAGAAAAAAAGGTCAATGCCCAACAAATACAAAAAGAATAGAAAATAAATAAATAAGAATAAACATGAAACAAATGAAAAAAAAAAAACCCTCAGAAAACCCAAAACAATTTCATCACCTTTTAAAACAGTTTTTGTTCCAAAAAATATGCAACAACAAGCAGAGAAAAGTTCTCCATGTGTTTTCTTTGACCCCGTTCCATTCTTTGCATTGACCCTTTGCTTGCTGTTTACTAATGCAACACTAATCTTTTTTTTTTTTTTTTAATTTTGACCATGCTTGAAACAAACACCCAAATCTAGTATTTTACATCTTTGGCTTAAAAATGATATACTTTGCGTTGTTTTGTTGTGTCTGTGTCAGTTCGTTTCGGTGCTCGCTTTCCGTGTCTCATCTGCCCTCATCACTGATGGCAAACACAAAAGTGTCTGAATTGCGCTCCTGTAACCCTGAAATATTTCCCTTCCTTTCTCATCTTCCTCTGTCTTCCAGGCCCCCATCTCCCCTCCCCAACTTTCCCTTTTTAATCCCGGCTACTTTGCATCTCTGTAACTTGGCTCCAAGCAAACTGTGTTATTTTTACATGCGGGCGGGCAAGCAGAGCGTGCGGGCGGGCGAGTGGCGGTGGCGGTGGTGTAGATTTCCAGGTTTTTTCCGAGCACCTTCCTCCAACCTCGCCCATCTGCCGCCATCTGCCTCGCTTTAGCCCGCACTTTCTTCTGCAATCACACACACACACACACACACGCACGCTCACACACATAAATGCAGGCAGACGCACATCCTGTGAAAAATAACCAACAGCCTCCAATCAGCTTTTGGCACGCAAAGGAAGAGACTCTTTAAAAAAAAAAAAAAAAAAAAAAAAAAGGAAAAGGGAAAAAAAAAACACAAAATGCTGCGCCAAATTGTCCTCCATACTTTTTTGAGTGGGATATACACTGTCCCCCCCACTCCACCCCCACCCCATGCTTTCATCTCCACATCTCCATCGTTCTGTCTTCACCACCTACAGTCCTACATCGCTCTCGCCAGTTGATCTGCTGGCCTCCAAGTGAGGCAGTGCTGATGACTGGACAGCGGATGGCAGCAATAAATGATTATAAGAATGTAGCCGTGTGTGTGTCTGTGTGTGTGTGTGTACTCTGCGTTGTGAACTTTTTCCAATTCAACCAACACCCTCATTCATGCTCACGAGCTGCATATTTGCTGTTCACCCTTGTTGTTTGCCTGTGAAGAAAATATACATGAATAAGTCTCACTATTCAAACAGAAAACGCTGCGTTATGTGGGAACGAGATCATGAGTCTGTGAGTTAAGACTCCGGAGTTTCTGCGTGTTTCTGTATGTGTCGCTCCTGCAGGCCGTCACCCAGCGTACAACCATTTATCAAAGATCAGTAATAATCCTGGTAGTTAAAGCAATCAGCCAGGGCTGTTGTTATATAAACAGGCACTGTGCAGCAGGCAACATGAGTCCCACATTTCACAGAGGCCGTCCTGGTGGAACCCTGAGTGGTGCAGAAACACTGCCTAATGGATAGGCTGCCTGTGGATGCCACAGATGCTTTCATGTACTACAAGGCCTCAGTCAATCTGCTCCGTTTATACAACATGAAACTCACTTCCTGACATTAAGTCATTTATCGACTGATTAAAGCAATATATAAAAGTGGACAATGTGTTGTGGAGAGGAACTCATCACCACTTGGCCACACTGGACACTTTAAGCAGCACAAGAGGAGAATGTAAACCTGACTAATATGAGCTTCTGACTCGTTTGATGCATATATGTGTGGCTGAAATTGCCCTGGAGCACCCGGGAGCTGAGAAGCTTCCTGCCCAGCAGCATAACGTTTGTCTTTAAAGAACTGTGTCGCACATTAGCAACTAGATGTGAGGACAAAGAAGTATACAAGCAAGAGACTGGACACGAGGACACACTGAACTGGCTTTTAAACATAGGAGAGAGCTGAGAGGCGAAACAAGATGAAGGATGGATGCTGATTTTGCCTCGTTGCTACTGAACTGCTAAATAATCACATTATCAAATGATAATTTCCCCCTCTGTTCTATAGAGGATGTAACTAAGAAAAGGCTGAAACAGTCATTTACATCATGTTATTTGGCTTGTTGTCATGATTTTCTGTGTGTTGTCGCTGTTCTGACAGGGTTCCTAACATTACTAGAAAACTGACCCAACCATAAACAGTCAGACCTGTACTTGATATGCACAACTATCATTTTGTACAAAAAAACCCCCCAAAAAACAAAAAAACACAGCCAAGCAGTCGGTGAAATACTGTGAATTGTTTCAAAGAATTTGCCTCTGACTTTGATCCTCATATGTGACAAAAAAGGGATGTTGCTTAGTTGTAGTAAATGCTATAAGGTTAAAGTTCATATTTTACGAGGTGATGATAAAAAAAAAGTGAAAACAGAAAGAAAGATTGAGCAAGTTCATAGGTGGAAAAACAATAGAATCAATTGAGAAGGCAACCTCTAAAGAAAAAAAAAAAGCTGTAAAAGAATGAATATTTAGAAGTTCGCAGTAGGAGAGGTTACGGAAGGCAATAAAAAAAAAAAAAAAAAAAAGAAACAGAATCACCTCAGGTGCGAGGTACTCAGGAGTGCCACAAAAGGTCTTCATGGTAGCAGCGTCAGTAATTCCCTCCTTGCAGAGTCCAAAATCAGTGATCTTGATATGGCCATCTTTGTCCAGCATGAGGTTTTCCAACTAGAAGGAAAAGAAAAAAAAAGCATCTCATTTCCATCATCTCATAACTCCTAAAAATCATTACAATATATTCAGTAAGTGCTTTGTTATCTGGTTAATCACTTTGGAGGACAGTGGGTCCAGGGTTTTTCCTCTTTGAACAGTGGAGCTGAGACAGATATGCATCCATGTACACACATACACACACACACACAGACACAAACTCTGAGCAAAGGAGGCAAATAAACTTCAGGCATGTAGCAGAGCCACTCAACCTTTTAATTTTAATGGCTCAAGTGTTTTCCGCACTCTCTGCTTTTTCTTCTGTTTTCTTGGCTGTTGTGAGCAGAGCTGGGGCCAAGGCTGCCAGGCAGGCGCTCAGACAGAGCCATCTACCTCTCTACCTCTGTGGCATCAGCACCCCCCTCCCTCCCTCCCAGCCAGCTTCCACCTCCCACAATCCTTTACCACTTCATGTCTGTCTGAGTTTGTCCCTGTCCCTCTTTTTAATTACTACAAACCCTGAGCCACTTCTCTCAACCAGGATAAAAGGAAAAAAAAAATAGGTGGTGTTTGGGGCCAAAAGCAAAGTTTTTCTCTCAGATATCGGATCTCCCTCACCCATGTCCCCTGGCCTTGCCTTCCAACACCGTGATTCTGTTTACCTTGAGGTCCCGGTACACAATCTTGGCTGAGTGCAGGTAGTTGAGAGCTGAAACAATCTCTGCGCCGTAGAAGCGCGTTCGCTCCTCGGAGAACACTCGCTCTCTGGACAAATGGAAAAACAGCTGCAGGAGGAAGAAGGGAGGAGAAGAGGGTGAGAGGGAGAGTGAGAAAAGCAGGCAGGGGAGGAAAAGAGGGGGGGACAGCAGGGACGGCACAGCAATAATTACTGATTTATTGGAGGAAATTAGCACAACACAAACTGGCTGCCCGCACCATATTGAGATGATAGATAGCAGAGGGGGGTTGCGTGCGGGTGCAGTGTGTGTTGAGAGGGGTTGTGTGTGTGTGTGAGGGGGTGGGGTGGGGGGGCAGTATTTCCAAAGAGGGCGGGTGAAGGCACCCCAGCAGCTGGCGCCTCATCTAGCAGGGCTCCTCACCACACATATTTCTTCCACGTTACCCTCTGGGCTGTGTTGGCACGGTGATGGCAATGAGCTCGGTGATGGGGGGGGGGGCAATTCAAGAGATTTAATCAATATACCAGTTTAGTTAAAGACAGGCCGACTGCCGCTGCAGCCAGAACCGCCGCCCTCATCGCCCGACTGCTTACAGCACGGGCCTCATTAGTGGCCTAACTGGCCTTGCCCCTTGAGCCTCCATCTTCATCTACCATAACGCCCCCCCCTTCAAAAAAAACAAACAAAAAACCTGTTTTTGGCAACAGGTTAATTTTCAAGAGCACACAAGTCGTTTTTGTACCCCGGGTGGCTTGACCTCCCGTGTCTCACTTGTCTTGCTTTTTAATGTCTCACATTTCCTTCCTCCCTCGCTGTCAGTTGTCAACTCATCACTGTCGTGCAGCAACACGTGTGGCACAGAAATGACGGCAGCCTGCTGCGCTGCACCAGTCAAGTCCTACAAATTACCCACGAGGCCAAGGGGCACACATCTCCCCATTAATTGTTCAGGGAGGTTTGCATATGGCCACTGGAGTGATGCTCACAGACCACCTTGCTCAAATACTGTCAGTGTGTGTGTGTGTGTGTGTGTGTGTGTGTGTGGTGAGAGAGGTAACACGACAGGTGGGCCTTCATCAGTGTACTGGCAGCTGTGACTGTGGCAGGTTTAAAATGGGTTTTGAGTGTGTGTTTGTGTGTCATGTGTGGTCACAATTTGTCCGTTGAGGTAAAAATTTGCTGTGTGCGTTCGTCCAGGTATGTGTGTGGTCTGGTGTTGTCTTTGCGTGTATTCGCTCAGGCCTGGCGCTGGCTGAGCTGCCTAACTAACTGGGATGGGAGCAGGTGACAGTTACACTAAGGGAATGAACCAAGATTGCAAAAAAACGGGCCGATTAAAGAACTGAGAAATGGAAAAGTGAGGGAATCCAAACTCATTTCGTCTCTGACTGTCATCCTGGCTGTATCTGCCCCACAGGTGAGTTCATAAATAGACACGAGCAGGAGAGAGATGGAACAGAAAAGAGAGATTAGAAGGCAAGAGAGAGGCCAGTTGGTTGGCAAATTAACTGTTAGAAAACGAGCCAATAGTCAAACTTTAGCCACTTCTCGAGTGTTTACACATTCTCTTGCTGACGCAGACTCTGACTCCATCAATTACAACATATTGTCCTGTGTAACACTTCTGTGTAGATCTGAAATAATAAAAATGATAACAATGTCAGCTTTGGTTTAATTTTAATTGGGAAAGTGAGTATTTCAAATATTCGTTTTCCTTACAGCTTACTGTATTCCAATTCAGGTTCAGAGAGAAGCTGGAGCCAATCCCTGTAATTAGCAGGCGAGAGGAAGGGTACACTCTGGACAGGCTGTCAGTTTATTGCAGTTTTTCAAATATATTGTATGAAAACTAACAAAAAAATCCCCTAATAATCACAATTTGAGAAAATATCTGTTGACAAACAGTAGATGTGAAACTACAGCCAGTTTCAACTCAGCGTGGAGTCAGATGACAAAAAGTCAGATGAAAAAGTGGAGCTCTAATTGCTGTCAGTTAGTGTGGGGGAACTGTGGTTTAACTGGCTGTTTAAAACAGTAACCACATTCAGCACAACCATCATTGTAGTATAAGTGCATCTTACCTCCCCTCCATTCACATACTCCATGACAAAACAGAGACGGTCTTTAGTCTGGAATGAATATTTCAGAGACTGAAAGGAGAACAAAACACACGAATTATATGACTGAATGTAAAAATGTGTGTTCCAATCACAACTCTGTTCCTCTTATTATCTAATGTACAGCTCAGCATTTACAGCAAATAAATCTTGCATTTATCTTGTACGCATCGGACTCAACTTATTCCACAGGGCAACATACAAAACATCATCATGTTTCATTTACTGGCATCACAGATTGCACTGGCATTCCTGTAACATTAAGGAAAAAGCCTGTTGCACAGGGTATAACCTGGAGTATATTCTATGAATGAAAAACACCTTTATTTCTTCTCTGAACTGTGATCAGTGAAGTCAGTGAGCAATTTTGTCTACCAGTATAAGTCTGTTCCCATTCCAGCTAAAATAGCAGGCACAACAAAACATGATAAGTTTGAGCTTCAGACGGTTTATGTCTGTATTTGCTTGTTCAAAGTACATGTATGTGCGTCAACTAGCTGTGTGATTCTTGTGAGGGAAAAAGCTCCTAAAGAAAAGAACAGTTGGTCGAAGTGTCTTTGTGGCTGCAGGTGTGACAGGGGTAAACTCAGATATGAACTGTAATTGCTCCCTTGACAGAATGTGTGTGAACAGGCATATAAGTGTGTGTATGCACATTACGAGGCGAAAGAAATATGAAGCCGCCAATGTGCGTATGAGTACATTAAAGCCAACAGATGCCGCCGTGAAAGTACAACAATTTACAGGATAACTCATAATTAGCCTCGTGAGGCGTGCATATGTAGATGATCAATATGCTGTGTGTGTGTGTGTGTGTGTGTGTGTGTGCATGTGATGGATACTCTTAAAGATATCAGTGTTTTCCATATTTATGTATAAACCAGTTGTGTTTTTTTTTTTCATGTGAAGTACTTACAGTGAGAAAAGGGTGTCTGGTATTTTTCAGTACTCTACTCTCCGTTAACGTGTGAGCAACTTCATCCTGTTAAGATGTGAGAAAAACAATGTCTTTTTAAACAAAATGACATTTGTCATTGTAGTAAACAATAAAGTAAATAAAAAAGCAACTATTCTATTGCAGTTCTTTGAAAAATTCACTCTTAAAAATTGATCAGCAGATGCATGATGCAAGGCCAACCTTGGCTATGATGACTTCTTTTTAAGGATTTTCATGGCGTAGTATTTCCCGCTGGCCTTTTCCCGGACAAGAATTACTTTACCAAAGGTTCCCTTCCCGAGCAGCTTCAGGTAGTCAAAGTCACTCATGGTCTGTTGCAGGGAAACACATAAGAGCGAAGTCACGCATTCTGCAATCTGAACAAATGCTGCATGACATCATCGGTAAGTTTTGCCGAAAAATCTAAAGTTGGAAAACAAAAGAACAAAAAAGACCTTAAAAACCTACGTTTACCGACAGCAGCTGGTCAGGTGAGTTTAATGTTTCTCAAATTTCCAACACAGTCTAACTAATTCTGTAGTCATCAATAATATGAACTCGATGTAAAAAAAACGGTTCTTTATAGAGTCATGACATTTGGTCACACATCAAGAAAAAAGACTAATTGAAGCAGTTCAGTTGGAAGAAATTACTAACAATACTTCAGATTCTTTAGACTAATTTCTATGCAGCATATATTTTAGCTTTGTAAACACTCTTTAAAAAAATATTTCATGGGGGTGGTTTCACTTACTAGTTCATGATTTGGGAAAACCTATTGAAATCCACGTTAACGGGCGTTTTCAGTGATTGACATTTGTATAAATGAGCAGAATTATTACAGCAGGAATATGTGTTTATATTCAGCATGCAAATGTTCTGAGAATGAGTGTGTGAAAAGCCGTATGTGTGCGCGTTACCTTGCGTTTGTGGTGTGTGGTAGAGATGTCCATCTCCTCCTCCACCATGTTGTCGATGTTGGAGGTGGGGCTGCACTGGATCCTTTCTTCCTCTTGCCTCTGCAGCTTGTCAGCCACCATCTGGATGGCCTCTGTCCACTCATCCCTGGGTTCAGAGCAGGATAACATAAACTACTGCGTTTTTTCAGCCCCTCATCTGACTGAAATCAGATGACTCACCATCCTGATATTGAGCTGCAACTCATCTACCTTTGGCTAGCTCTATACATACAGCAAAAAGTGATAGAAACCAGCTTGTGTGGCAAAGCATAACACAGGTGCACAATAAAAAATATGCCTCCTTTTCTCAAATGGGTGGCTAGCGCACTTATCTAACCAGGTTTTTAAAGGTGCTAAAGTGTTTTCAATTAACATAAACACTTATTTGTTCAGCAGAGAGGAAACCTGGTCAACAAGAGAATCACCCAAATGAGAAATGATCATAGAGCAGAACTAATGCACACCAGTCTGGAACTGTTTGTGAGCGTGTGAGGGGGTGACTGAGTGTGCTCAAACACACACTGGTGCATTAGAGGGAACAATGCATTGTTGTTTGCTAACACTGTTCCTCCCCATTGACTTTCCATTAGCGGTGTTGTTCAACATCTGTTGGGCGAGTGTGCGAGTGTGATCATCTGTAGCAGAAGGCCAGTCATGCATCAGTATGTTTAGACGCATCAACTGTATTTAACAATGATGGATACAATGGTTCGTAGTTGGGGTCAAGCTTCCCTCTGTTCAAAAGGGAAGGGAGGGAAATTTCTTAGAAAGTTATTAAGAGGGGTTTGGGGTTTTTAAGCAATTTTTTTTTCATTTTGAACATAAATTTTGTTTCCACACACCTGACCTGATTTCAGAAATCTCTTTCAAAGCTCTTTCCTGCTTTCTTTCCTTACTATTAATCCTGTGCGGGTGTTACATGTTTGCACAAAATACAACCAAGCTGGAACTGAAGTAAACCAACACTGACATTTAAATATTAGGAAATGCTCAGAACTCTGCAGAAACAAATCTGGATACACCCTCAAAACAGATTTACCCGGGGTACGGCTCGAAAAGATCCTCATGATCAAACCTGTATGACTCAAAAGCGATCACCTCTGTGTCTTTTGTTTTGTTTTTGTGTTAGATGGCCCATATGTTTCCTGGAGGGATATGGAGGAGCATTCATCTGAACTTAAACAGAGTAGTGTGTTTTTAAGATCTGAATCACTTTCTTCTGCAAAGACTTCTAAACATACCCTACACTTACCAAAACAAGGGCAAACTCAAGTTACACTTCATCTACAACAGTAGAGCATTTAATCTGTGCTACCAGTGGTGTGTGTGTGCGCAGATATGTGAAAAGCAATGGGAACTCTCTCAAGGTCAGGCAGCAGATAAATGCTCTTTCTCAGTTAGTGTTTTCTGCATAATGAGTTTTTTTTTCTCTTTTTCCCCCCCTTTTGCTAATGAGAGATAATGGGCCTGCCTACAGTCGGGCACCATGCCAACACGTGCCAGCCTCTGTGCACACGGCTGGAGCTGTGGTAGCTGGAGCCCTGCCAGCTCTGGTACAGTACAACAGATACAGTATGACACAGAGGTACACACATCCAGTTGTGGCACACACACTTCCCTCCAACACTTTTCAAACTTCAATGAAGAACACACGCACATGCAAGCTTTAACAAAACAGAGACACATCTGGAGCGCACAGTCACCCACTGCCAGACTTGCACATTGTTCATATTTTACAAAGTAATTGACTTTAAGTTTTATTTGATTATCTAGAGGCAAAACTATTACAAAAGCACCATATAAAACAAAGTTGGACAGACAGCTGCAACCCACACACACACACATGAAAACATACACACAACCTCAAAGGATGCACAGAAGCATCTGTGGTCTTCTGGGCAAAGCTGTTCATTTTCTGGAGATAAACACCTCAGTTCCTCAGAAAGGAGCTGAGCAGCTGGAGAATTTATGCCAACGCTACTTGAAAGGTCTCCTTTCCACTCCGTCTCTCTCACAGAGACCAAAAAAGAAAACGCATAAACTCTCTCCAGTACATCCCTTCATATACATACCTCTGCTCCTGGTTTTACCTTTAAGCATTATCCATAGATGATATTTGATTTGCATTTAATCCCACGCCACTTCATTAAAACCATTGGAATTTTAGCATATTTGTTCTTTTTCTTTCTTAAATAACATCATCTTTTGTTGTTTCTGCTGTTTATATAACGTTTTAGGAACTGAACTGCACATCTGATTTAAACTTTAAAGCCTTTTTTATGAAGTTTCGTGACAAATGATTGACTTTTCAAAAATTTCACCCTGGCAGATTAAGAAAAAAACTGAAAAGTTCTCATCCAAACTTCAGGCAGCATGAAACTGGAACTATGCATAACTTTGTCTGCCTGTTATTTGCTGAAACCTGGACCCATGGGCAGAGTAAATGTTTCTGTTTATGCTTTAATATATGATAACATGAAGATGCTGCTCTATTTTCATTGCAATCAAATAGGACTACATGATATTTGGGAAGCACATGATATAAAATTGTTGAATGCTGGAATAATTTACACGCTAATATCTAGCTGGGCTGCCTTTGGCGTTTATAACAGCAATGGTCATTTGGCATCGTTTTAATAAGCTTATGCAACGTCACGTTTATTTCCATCCAGAGTTGTATTAAATTTTAGCAAAAATCTTGTTGTGGTGAGAATTGCAATTCTGTATTCTGTATGTAAGTATTTTCCAGCACATCCCAAAGATTCTAAATGAGGTTCAGGTCTGGACTCTGTGGAGGTCAATTGATGTGTAAAAATGATGCTCATGCACCCTGAACCCCTCTTTCATAATCTGAGCCCAATGAATCCTGGCATTGTCATCTAGGAACATGCCTGTGTTATCAGGAGAAAAAAAAAAATCCACGGCTGATGTAACCTGGTCCTTCAGTATATCCAGGTAATCAGCTAACCTAATTTTCTATGCACATAATGTTGCTGAACCTAGACCTGAACCTAGATCTGAGCAAGTGCAGCAATCCCAGAGAATAGACCCCAAAGGCTTGTATGCCAGCCACGAGATCTTCACTTCATCTGCCTCTCTTCTTAATCTCATGCAACTTGTTGGTAGCTGAAACATAATCCCCATGAAGAATTATCCAATTGGAGGCTGTTACCCTCTTGCTTGGTTAAATCCAGCTGTTTTTTTTTATTATTTTGTTTTGTTTTTCTTGGACAGGCATTGTATGACTTGCAAATAAACAAATACTTGAACATATTGCGCTGATCTCAGCTCCACTAATAAGGGTTGTTTCTGGGCATGCTAGTTAGTTTAGTGAAAACAAAAATGAACTTCCTCTAAAGAGGAATGCAACATGCAATAGATACAAAGTGCTTCTCTCCCATTTCAGGTTTAAATTTCTTTGTGATATCTACAGTATGTTGCACATGTTAATATTGTGAAACATTTTCAACATACTGTGTGATCCCACATTAAAATTAACAAACAATCCTATTGGGGGAGGTTTTCATTGGGCTCCCATATATCTGCCAGAAAATACTCCTAAATGCTGCATGCTGAACCTTTACAGGAACTGACCTCTCATCAGGTGAGTCCACATGGAAGGTTCTCTCGATGACGGTGGTCCACTGGAGGCAGCGTATGATGAAGGTGTTTGGCTTTGGCCTCTCTGTCTTCATCAGCTGGCATTCTGATACAAACCGACAGAAGGACAACAGACTCTTTACAGAATGGCTACAGCAATGATTTTAAATTCAGCTGCACAAATGAGAAACAAAAAAGAGAAGTAGAGCTTTGGGTTTCTAATAATTGATAAAAACATTCATATCAGACGAGCAGGATCTTAGGAGCTTGAACTAGACTTTAAATGTTGATATTTAAAGCCTTTCATTTTTTTGTTTTCCCCCCAGATTTCTTTGCTAACAAAGGCCTGTCAAACCTAGGACACTTTTCATGTTAAAGACAAAAGTCTAAAACCTAAGAAAAGTCAAGTAGTCATCCATTTCAACTGCTGAAATTACCATAATCAGATACTAGAATTTAAACAGACATTCCAGATGAACAAGTAGTCACACTTACTCTGAACACATACTGTTCATACAAACTAAAATCAATCACAACTCCATGTACGGTTAAAATAAATTTGAGTCTTGTTAGGTTTATGAGTAATTATGCAGGATGAACGAGGGTCCAGTCAGTCTGTTTCCTTTTTTTTTCCCACCTGTTTTTCTGGTGATTTACAAACACATGTTTTGCATTTAACAAAAACTAACTTTGATCTCAAACTTAAAGGTACAAGTGTGTAAAAATTACTGACAACTGGTGGTAAAGAGGGGTACAAAAATGACTTCAAATGCCAAGTACAGTAGTAAATGGACAGTGGCTGTCAGTGACCAAAATTCTTCCAAACATGAACTTGTTTTTTTTACCTGCGAGTGGATCAACCGGCCTCAGCTGCAGTGAAGACTGTATAACAAGTAACTACTTCAAAATTGTGTATCCAGACAGTGCGCTAGCACCTATAAAACAAAGCTTGTACTGAAGCTTTAAAGCGCAGAGGGATCTCACTGACACACAGAGTTGTGTACAATAAAATAAGTTGTAATCATGAAAATGGTGTCAGCTGCCATATATGGCACACGCATCTGGTGATTATCTGAAGAGATACAGTATACAGGTATGTGGCTACACATGACATGTACATATAAATGGCTCATCATAAAAGAATAAAAACCTAAAAGTTGTATTTGTCAAGTGATTAAATACTGATGGAAAGACACTTTTAAATGAGACATTACCTTTTCTGCCCTTGTCCTTTGATTTTATTACATGCAGCACCTTTAAAAAAATGACAGATACTCTGACATGACAGGGGTGTGCGTATCTTTTAATGCTGAACTTTCTTCTACCAGCATCCTTTTTAACAATTAATGCTTTCCCTGCAAAAAAAGGGGGTTAAAAATGGTCCCTGCTGAGAATAAGATTTAAAAGAACAGAATGTAGACTTTGTCATTCCTAACACTGAAATTAATCTTAAATTTAAAGTAGATAAATCATTAAGTTTAGCATGAAGAAAACGTGCAACTTGTATTTAAATTTGTTGGAATAAAAATACATGATCTTTTCAGTAACTGATGACTCAAAAAAAAAAAAATTTAAAAAGGGAATAAAGCGCAGCCTATTTTGTGCCAAACAACATTATGTGTTGTATCGCACACGCATCTGGCGACTATCCGAAGAGACACTTTCCTACAAAAACGGGCAGCACAGTAGGCCATTATTACACAAATGCATAATACAGTACACAAACACAGAAACGTAGGCACACATAGCCAGATGGGGCTGTGAGCTCGCTGTGGGAAAGAATGCATCTTCATTGTCCCTCAGCAGTCTCTGTGGTTATGGAGGACAAGAACTGATGTAAAGCAGCATTATGATCCATCTTCTGTCCTCTCATCTGCCCTGCTTGCTCTACATACATCACCCCCCGTTTCCCCGCTCCCGTTTTCTCCTCCCCTCTGTTCTCCTTTTTGTCTCCTGTCACTCTCTGCTCAACTCCTCTTCTGCCCTTATCTCTCCTTCTATCCTCAGCTATGCCTTCCTCCAGTTATTTTCTGTTCAAGTGTTAGTGCAGCGCAGCACGTCATGGCACAGCCTAAATATAGACGGGAAGGTTAATGGTAAAAGTACTCAGGTCGGACACACGGCAGTGCTTTAATGTAAACTCCCTCACACACACATACTCACACACAAACCAGCTACTACCTGACTCATGAACACGGCCTGCTGTGTGCCAGAGAACAAGGTCATGCCTTTGTTGATGCCAAAAAACACTCGTGCCCACACAAAGCACCACGAGTAAAAGTGAACTTTGAATGTTAGTTGAAATTGGGTTGTTTGCCACAGCAGGCAATTGTGAAATCTGTGTAGCAGTTTAGCGAGTGTGTGTGAGTGTGTGTCAAGCTTGTATGTATGAGTCCCTCTGCAGGGAACAGGCCTGTACCATCTCTGTTCCATCTGACCACTTCTGTTGTTCACACACACATAAACACACACAGGCGTGCGCAAATAAACAAGCACACGCACGCACACACTGAACACACACACCACCTGGCCTCCCAGCTTTGGGCAACAGATGTGGCAGTGCCAGCGCTGTGCCAAGCAGCCGGGGCCGGATGTATGGCCTGGCTTGTCCTCCTCACAAACTCTTTTCCTCTTCCCTTTTTCCCTCCTTCTCCAATCCTGTCTTCGTCTCCTCCTCCCTGTCTGTTCAGCGCTGATGATGTTCCTCTCCTCCCTCATGCTCTCTTCCTCTCCAGCATACCTCATCCACAAAAACCTCACCCGCCAGTCTCTCCATCCGTCTTCCCACTCTAATCATCCTTCCATCTCTGCCTTCTCTTCTTCGTCTTTCCTCCCCACGTCTCCAATTTTCTCTTCCTCTGCCCCCTCTGATCAACTCCCATCCCTCATTCCCCGTACTTGTCCTCCCTTCCGGACTCCCATCTTCTTCTCTCCTCCTCCATCCTTCGATGAACCATTTTTTATCATTTTCTCCGAGGTATCAGCTTGTATTCAACCATTCATCATGTTTTCGGTTTTGGCGCTCCTCTTGCATCCATTCTCTCATCCTCTCCTCTGCCTGTCCTACTTTATCACCAGGCCTCACTGTGCAGCTCTTCCACAAAGTGCTTTGGATTTTAACAGGCTAAACTTTTGTAGTTTCATGTTGATTCATTTTAAAACAACAATCACTTCCAGATTTAAGATCCCCACCGTTTTACAGTGTCAACTGTAAATACGGGTTTAAAGTGGCATCTGCAGCTTAGTGACCATCAGATTATATTCAGAAAACAGTGATGTAAACCACAAATCAGATTAAATAACTAAACAACATGCACTGATTTATGTATTAAGAGATAAATACTGTGTGATATATTGTATGCTCACTAAGTCATTAAATAAATTGTTATCATTATTCAATTACTAGAAAGACTTGTTTCTTTTTCCATAACTTAAAGTAAAGAAGCCATATAATCTCACTTTTACTGAATGGCCTTGTTGTATTTAAATGACTTAATATAGAGTAATGACAAGCTGAAAAAAGTCTGTGTTCAGACAAAACTGAGTGAATAACAGTAATGTCAGCCTGTGATTTAGCCGGATGGGAGTTGTGTCTAATGTTAGATTACAGAGAACAGTTTCAGGATGACTACTATTTAAATCTAATGTTAAAGCACCAGTAATGGGAGGCAAAGCCTTTATTTTCCACGCTAATCTCCTTTGAAAACTGACTTCAGCTTTAGTTTAGAAATGGCTCAGAAAGCTTCAAATATACCTCTCTGGAAAGAACCAATCAAATCTGCTGCTACGTATCCCTGTGAGCAACTTGTTTTAATAAGCCTGTTAATTTAGTCCATAGTATACTTGAGACCCTTTTGTTTTAATCTTGACTTCTTATTTATAATAGTTTAACTGTTTTACACTTTAAAGCACCTTCAGGAGGAGATGTAAAAATAAAGTTTACTTGAGTGGGAGCTGAAACATCTGAAATGCAGTTAACAATTTAACAGATATTCAGCTTTTGCTGCATAAACAATAAGAGGTGATGGTGGTAAAGATACATGAAGACTGATCCTTGTCAACCAACATTAACTATGCTGCAGGACTTGTTAAACAGGTGACAACAGATGATCTAATGATAATGGGTAATTCCAGCCAGCAGTGAGCGCAGAGCATGCTAGCACTGTAGAGACTGACGACTGACTGTAGTAACTGTTGCACCATTTCACTGCGACACTCTATGAACATTTCAATAATACATCTAAGGATGAAAGATGACACCCATTTGCATGTCAAAGACAGGAAAAAAATGTATAATGATGTCTAACTGCTGAAGCATACAGCTGGAAACTGATTCCATACCACCTCTAATGATTCCTCACTGAAATGCTCCCCATGCAGGGAAAGCAGCATTCTTATGAGCCAACAGAGAAACAGGCAGCTCCACATTATGTATTTCAGGGGTCAACAATTTAATAATTTAATTTGTCATCCACTTTGAGTGGAGTGACGTTTTGTGTTGCTGAACTGTATTCTGGATCTGTTCATTCATTTTGCCATCAGAACTTGAGGTGAAAACTTGAGAATATTTCAGCTTTTTCAAGCGATAATGGAGGCACCAACTGATGAAATTGCTCAGCTAATAATGTGTCTGGTCTCATGAATGATTATCGGGAAAATTTCAAGCATCAGGGCTGCCCACTGTTAAGCCTTAAAGCATCAAACTCATGTGAAATTGGCCTGACAGTTTACAGAATTTTATGTTTCCAGCATCAATTAATCACTAACATCCCTAAATATCATCACTTTCCATAAAGGTAAATGCATTTTCCTTCCAAGTCCA
Source organism: Atherinomorus stipes (assembly GCA_023101725.1). Lineage (NCBI taxonomy): Eukaryota > Metazoa > Chordata > Actinopteri > Atheriniformes > Atherinidae > Atherinomorus > Atherinomorus stipes. The sequence continues at coordinate 917,651 of JALJCO010008534.1, read as the reverse complement.
GGTAGAGATCCTGAAGCCATTTCCTGAGAGAAAACCAGGGTTAATATGTAGTATTTTTTTTTGTTTATTGCTTACAGAGTAGAGGCGTTTTGTTGGAATAAGACTTCTTGGTTCCTTTACTTTGTTGCTACATCATTATTTTGTTTTGATCATATCAATATATAGAAATAAATTAAACTTAAAGACCTATAAAGAGTGTTCATGTGATTTTACACATTTATAGTGTTGTGAAATAAATTAATACATAATAATCGTAAAATCTGGATTACTTCTTTGGCAACAATTGCACCAAGAAAATCAAGAATAGTGACATCCTTAGTCATTGAAATGAACAGATGCTGCCATTTACAGCGTTTAAGATCTTAATGCCTCATTCTTCAAGCAGGTACAAGTACAGTGCAGAGGGGTGTAATGGCATATGTGTGGCAAGTGTCACATACTTGCTACAGAGAAGTTATTTAGGGGGTAGGGCAGATCTGCATCCTGAGGTTTCTCTTTGTAGCCGATGAAAGAGCCGTCTGTCTTCAGCAGGAAGTAACGAGGTCGCCAGTTCTTTATGTACTCACCTGGAAAGACAAGAACACAAAGGAAAGGAGGACAATTTAAGTGAAACGTGCTCAGTCAGATGGTTGACGCAAACACAACTGAATTCAGTTAATGGGAGAAGATAACGCTGTGGGCAAAAACGCCCGCCAGGGTTATAATGATTATTATAATCAGAATAATGTATGGAAAGTAGTATTAACAGCAATAACAATGATGGGGACTATTTTAAATACAGATTTTATTCCCGAGACAGTTAATAGCTGCTCAACTGTCATCTGTTCAAAGGATATCACACACATATACACACTGTTGTGTTTACACAAACACAGATATACACACAGCATCTCTGCAGCTCCCACAACGCTTGCCAGATTCAGATCGGATTATTGTGTTAAAAAAAAAAAAAAAGACAAAAACATGTTTACCAGTGCAACACTCAAAGTATGCATGCCAGAAACATCATCTGGCTGATACATGGGCAGGTGTTGAGGTGACGACCCTTCTACCAAATACTCCCACACACACAAGCGTATTGTGCACACAAATACGCACAAACCACTGGTCACTAGCAAAAGAGGACAAATGGAGGAGAGATGAGATGAGGTGAGGTGAGAAGAGATAAAGCAAGATTAGAAATAGAGAATTACTCTGCTTAGATGTCAGCGACAAAAATTAACATCTGCTGTGCAGCTGGTGACAGAGTATTACCCAACTGGCTGACACAGACTGGCAGTAAGGTGGTACCACAGCTTTACTGGATGACCTGCGGCAGGATTACATGAAATATCAAATATTTCACACCACAGAGGAGGATAGCACCCACTGGAAACAGCACGGATATGCAAATGGATTAAAGTGCACATGGGTGTGGATCCAGACGTAGTTGTTTGAGCGCAGTGAGCACAAATTCAGAGATTATATTGCAAGTACACACGGACTGGCCTACAGTCCATGTGTACATCTTCAGCTGTGTACTTCTTTAGAGTACACAGCTGAATAAGTAATACTGAGACATGTAGCTCTAATAAAAGAAACTTTCCAAAGCTGGGAGCTGGGTAAACATTTCACTTTCTCATTCTTCTCAACAGCAATAAAAACCACACCAGGACACAAATGTTCCCTACTTCTGAACTCCTTTTAATTAACCAGCGATTCCTTGACGTGCACATACACCTTGTGAGGGAGTAAACCATACACAAAAATTCATAACCAATACACACACACACAAAATCCTCGGTACAGGCCCTGATCACCTTGTTCAGCTAATTTGCTGTGAGAGGAGAATCGGCCAAGTGTATAGATGTGTGTGTGTTCATTTGTGACATCCATTTAAAGAGGAAATGACAGCAGGCCGTGCTCGTTAACACATTGCAGAAAAACACCTGCTCCGCTGAAGGAACCATGCGACTGTGGGCCCTGCTGGTACCTCTGGGTGCTGGTAGTGGTGAAGATGTGTGTGTGTGTGTGTCTGTGTGTGGCAAAGAGGTTGCAACTGATCTGAACCAGCACATCGGGACAGAGAGAACACAGAGATGCAGTTTGGTGCCAATGCCTCATCAGGACCACCAAATAACACCTCTCCCTCTCCTCCATCAGCCTTTATTTTTCTTTTTCACAAATCCACCCACTCTCTCCGGTTTTTGCCATTTCCTGCTCCTGTTCTTTCAGAAACAAAGCATATTCTTTGGATCACTTGCTACTTATAAACAGAGCATTGTGAAATGGATCTGGATGGGAGGGATGGAGAGAGGCATAAGGAAGAGGGAAAAATTATTTCAGAAAAAACACAGAACAGAAAAGGGGGAAGGGGATTGCAAGTAAATAGAAAGAGAATATGTCTCGGATGCTGGTCAGACGGTGAAAAAACGAATTCTGTGCAGACAAATAAATATAAATGAAAAAAAAAAGGTTCTGTTTTTTTTTTTTTTTTTCTTCACTAGAAGGAATTTCATTGTGCTTGAAAATCTACAAACTCATAAAAACAACATTACAATCATACAACATTTTGTCAGGTTGGAAATAAGGACATTTTTGCAATAAATAATGAATGTTAAGTTTTTATGTCAAACGTAAAAGCTTTGGAGCCAAGTGTCAGTCTTCAGAACTAAAGAGGAACTACAGTACATTTTCTTTTTACGTCCTACAGGTTCATGTCAGACAAGTTACATAAGCATCTATTCTGTAAATTTAAAAACTAAAAGAAGCGATCACCTGGAAAGAAGAGAAAAAAAAACTTTCTGTGATATCAAACCTGATAAAAGAAAGAGACGGACTGAATGTTAAAATGGATGAGGATGAGGGAAAAAGTTAAGCTGATAAAACTATTAGAAACTGGCCGTGATGACTGGCTTGCTGGTGCACGTCCAGTCATTTCTATGAGTCAGTTTCTAGATGAGGTGTCCAACCAATGAAAGCCTGTGGTTGGCCACTTCATCCCTCAGCTGTCCAGTACAACTGAAAACATTTAAGCGATCCTTCTGGCCAGGCCTGAGAGTCTGTATGTGTGTGTGCGCTTCTGTGTGTCCACTGGGGGGGAGGGGAGGGGGCAGCCAGGGGTGGCACAGACGGAGAGAGGAGATGGACAGTTGTCCACACACGCTGTTCCAAACAAACACAGTCATGTGCACGCACACAGGCGAACACGCACACACAGACTAAAACAATTCTGTTCCGACAGTTCCAATTCTCCATATGATCCAATGGTGTTCTGTCAAGCTATCCCGTCTTGGCCCTGCCTGTAATGAGTCCAGCGAGCTCTCCCACTCTGGACAGCTTGTCTGGGGAGCCACATGTCTCTAGTTTGGACTGCTGGAGAAAACAGAACAGCCGGTCTCCTTCCCACACCATCTCTCTCTCTCTTTCTCTCTTTCAGACTCCTCACTTCAGTTTCATTTAGTTTTCTGCACAACTTCACTTTTCCCTTTAGGCCAATTAGTAAATACTACATTACACAGTGTTTAAGACAACAGGAGCCTCTTGTTCCTTGTCAGAACAACAGGATATCAGTGAAACAGGAGAGTAAGTGGGTGATATCAAGGATCTAAGGAACAGATGATTTCTGGAAGACTGAGATAAACCATTTAAAAATCTGTTGATTAGACACTAGCTCTCAAATCCAACAGTTTTATAATCCTACTTCTCTTTATGTGCCATTTGTTAAGACATAGTGACTGTATTGATTGATTCAGATGTCTAAAATACTTTTAAAATCGATGGAATATCTGCATTTTTGCTATAAATGTTTCAGTAAATCGCTTACATTAAGAAAAAGAGGTGAACTCTCAGAAAGTGCCTGCCTTTTAAGCTTGTATTTATCATCTTATTTCATCTTTCATGAGAAGCACAAACTAAGCACTGAAAACTGAGCCAGACTTCTTAAAAAGTCATTTTGGAATTTCTAGGAGAATTAAATCTTGTTGGCATATCCTCCAGTTGCAGCTTGTGGATTTAGCAGTAAGAGGCAGAGATGAATCAGCTGTGACTGCGTCTGTTCCAAGCTTTCTGATTGGACAATTAGAACAATGCTTGCTTACTGTCACTCAATTAGCAAAACTGATTAACTATTCACTTCAGGACAGAGGGGGAGAAATGAGAGCGAAAGGCAGACAGGATTTGGGAGACAGGTATAAATAGCGATGCTGAACTTAAGCCAGCCGAACAGAAATGAGACACAGAAAACTTGCAAAAACTCTCTGTCTCGCACCGTCTCCTTAAGGACATCAGATTTAACACGTTTTTCACTGAGAACAAGACAGACAAAAGCAGGAAAAAGCTGTGACGGGAAATTAAATAAATAAGTCCATAACTATGTGAGCTCACCAGCCATTTGTTAATCAACCCAAACAGGGATTTAATCTAATGCTTTGGCCGAGGCTAGAGCTGATATGCAGATGGTGCAGAGACGGTGCTGAGTGACTGGCACTCTGGGAGCTGGAGAAGTGGTGGGTGGTGGTGTACAGAGGTAGGAAGAGGCAAGGATGAGAATGGAGAGGAATAACACACACAGCAGCTCACTATAGAAAGAAAAGTTACCATTAAAAATGTGATGTACACATGTATAACCACACATCTGTGTTTAGATGTGTGTGAGAATTAACAGTTGAAACTTGCAGAAAAGTAAAGGAGTTGTGCTGGAGGTGAAGGAAAGGTAGAGATCAGGCAGAAAAATAATGAGTTCAAGAACTAAGAGTAAGAGACGGTAACTGGAAGTGGCATATAGGGCATCAGGGGTTAAGAAAATTAGGAACTGTGTGGTAAGACTCTTGAAGAAGACATCTGTCTGATAGTCTGTCTATGATGGCTGGAAGCAGATAAGGTTCAGTTGCATGAGGATGAAGAAGATATTTTTCAACCATTTCCAAGAGATTGAGAACATTTTTTAAGAAAAGCCAGACACTCTTTCAGTTAGATCCTCTCTGTTTACAAGTATATGGCCGTGTGCGTGACCCCGACCCCAGCAGTTCTAACTCCAGTCTGCTCAGACATCTTAAGGCGAATCCAGGCTCTTCAAAGCCAATCCACTTACAGTGCATTAGTCTCATTATCACATTGGGAAGGGGCTGGTGCGAGTGTGCGTGTGCGTAAATACTTTAAATACAGTCACCACCAGTGACAGCACAGAAGTGGGGTTGCATGATCGTCATAAAAGTCTAGCTCGTATTTTTGCTCTTGCAAAACATGACAAGAACTGCTGGGTGGGTGGTTGGGGAGGGCTTTAAAGATTCAAAGAAGTAAATTCAGTTTGAAGCTGGGGCTGCAGCTGGGTTTAAAGGTTTAGTGCTAAAGTCACTGCAAAAGCCTTTGGCTCAGTCTGTGGAAAGAAGCTACATGGAGTCCACAGCAATGTAGAGATGAAGAAGAAGTCTGAACTGAATATGAAGAAGAAGATGGCTGCGCAAGAGACTGAACATGAGTGAGAGGAGGGCCTCAGTGTAAGCTGATAAACCCATACTGGCGACAGAAAGCTGGGACAGGGCAGGGTAGCCATAGAGCAGCCAGATTGAGTGAAAACCCAAGGGAGTATGGTCATCCCTTGGGGGCCACTAGGAGGTTTCACCCAGCCAGCTGCACACAGCCAGAGCCTCCTGGTAGGTTATGCTGGGTGCACTGCACACACTCTCACACACACCCATCCATGCAGGCTGCCCTGGTGCCCCTCTGCTCCCCCAGCTGGTACAGAAAAAGGTACTTGTACATTCACTTATATGAAAACACACTGTATGTTTACAACACCGTATTTACAGGCTATTTGGGAAACTGACTCTCACATTGAGGCTGAATTTTTTAGTTGCACTAAATACATTTTCTTCTTTATTTCCTCTGTGTTCAGAACTCTACTGGTTTTTCCCCCCAATATCCATATGGTCTCCTCAGTTGCAGTACCGCTATATTCCAGTAGATGGTGGTGGCTCCCTGGAGCATGTTGGCTATCGCTGTGATGCTGACACAGAGCCGGTGAGTGACTGACAGACATGCTGCAGCCAAGACGCCTCTCACCCTAATCCCCCTCACAGCACTGATGTATGTGTGTGCGTGTGTCTGTGTGTGCACGCACACATGTGTGTGTACAGTACATATAAGATTGTCTCCTGGCATGGATGTGTGCATTTCTGCACACAGACCTTCAGTCAGCTTAAGCCTGCATCTGTGTCTATATATGTGTGTGTGTGTGTGTGTGTGTGTGTGTGTGTGTGTTTATATGTGTACGATGAGCAGAGTCCATTGCTTCCTAAAGCACCACAGGATTACTGCGGTGTTAGTATATTAGCATCTTAGCTGGAGGGCTGCTGCTCAACACCACCTGTGCCAGACAGGAGGCTTTGGTTACCCACCTAAACAGTGGGAGGGTGAAGGTCACTTAGCCAAGACAACTCCAATCTTGTCATCGCACCTCATTACTGTTTTTATTGATGTTGTTGTCTGCCATATAAAATATGATAACCTTCACCCTGTCAAAGTTTTTGTGGCATTCGGTTAAAAAGGAAAGGAGGAAAACTACATGAAGTAAAGCTCAAGAAAAAACATCACAAAGAACTGAAAATGGACAGTAAAATACTCATGAAAGGAAAATGGGCACAAGACATCCTAAGCTTATCAAGATGAGCTTCATGACGTTATCACTACAGCAGGGACTGAGTGTCCTATTGTAGAATTTCTGAAATCGTATCGTTCTCTTCTCCTGGAAAGTTGGGTCAATATGTACAATTTAAGCTTCTTTTGTCTTTTTAAAGTGTCTTTCTGGCATAATATTTCCTGTACAATACTAATACAACAGGGAAATGACAGAGGGGGAAATTTCTTTGATGCACTGTCACCTTTGAGGCCCTGTTTGAACACTAAACATCAAGTCTTCTGTTTGTATCATAAAATAAAACAGTGTTACATCAAAGAAAAATATCTATCCAAGGAGGCTGTTGAAATTTTATAAGTGCCAAGAGTTGGTTTTTTTTTTTCTTCCCCTTCTTTTCCCTTAATGATGTAATTCAAAGGATATTTATGATGGCCCCTGTGCCCCGCTCACTGGATGTCTGTGCTGTGCTCTTCTGTTTGCAGAGGTCTGTCCTGTGAAGAATAGCCATTAGTGGCAGCAGTCACACCTGGGCCCAATATGACCTCCTGTACTGTACACAAGGCCGCATTCAGAACAAGAGGGGCTTCTCGTTTTGGTTCTGCTACATTGAACTGATGCTGCAGACTTGCTGTTCTGACTGGTTTCTATAATGAACTACTGATAGAAAATCTATGAAGCACATAAATAACAGGACAAGTCAAAGCTCTGTCATTTATGCTCATACAGTGAAAACATATTTTATCCAGATTTGTTTTCTTGCAAAAACACATGTGCAAGGCTATAATGCTGAAGGCTTATCCTACATTATAACCAGACAGGGAAACTCAGGGTTTACATCTATAGCTAATCCTATCAAGAATATTAAACACAGCTCAGTCAGATGGTCTATTTCCCCTACATACACATATCCATCAAACCTCCCACACACAGCTACCAAGGCAAAACACGGCATTGAACACACAAAGACTGATCTGTTTGAATGTCTTCTGGCATGTCAAGAAGGTAAAAATACAATCTGAGCTAACCAGTACAAAAAGCCCTCGCGTTTTAACATGCGATAACATTAGGAATGCCATGCTGCTTGTGTTCAGAATGCAGTGGATCCAATGCGATTAGGAAAGACACAGACAGCCAATGAGCTGGCTAATCAAATTGCAATGATTGCTGGTATATTGCTTCTCTGTTCCCTCTTTTGGATGGCATTGCGTGTTGAAACCGTGGAATCCTTCATTTATTTTTCACCATTGACATCTACATTAAAGAGTTTATTTCCAAATTCCGCATTTTGAAACAGATGTGTCGGTTAAAATTTAAATCCACAACATTTGTAAAATATAGAGGAACCTGTTGAAGAGAAATCTCTTTCAACTGAGGCCATCCGCTTTTCTGTTTCAGCCCTTTTTAAAATAATCTGTGTATTTTTACTTTACTATAAATAATAACATTCATGTAGTTTTAGTTTGTGAATCCACCAGAACGCTGCTGTCTACACAAAAATATCTATTCAAATAGTGCATGCATATTATTCTATTCCTTATACTTATTTTTACTACAATTATTTGTATGACAAATAATAATCTACTGTAACAATCTTTTATAATTATGACAGCCCAGGTCACCCTCTTACCAGCCTATTTCTAAAATCTGTATGTCCTTAAATACAAAAAATACTATAACAAATGCACCCAGCAGTGCATTTCTTTGAGGTTCCCCATTTAATTCTGCCATTCATATTCAAATTCTGTCTATTTCTTTGCCTCATTGGATGTGAAACCATCCAATCAAAGCAGCCGAACAGCGCAGCTGGACCAATCAGTCAATGAGAAGAGCTGTCATCAGAAGAAGAAGAAGGGGAAGGTCAGGAGACAGACACAGCTGTCTAAGTATTGCCTACAACAGACAGGCAGCACGGGGGTGTGTGCATATGTGTATGTGTGTGTGAGCTGGTGGAGCCCAACCCTGTCCAGTTGAGCAGTGGTGAACAGGTGCAAAGCTTTGTGCATGAATGTGTGTGTGCGTGTGCACCATTATTCCAGAGTGGCTCTGTATTATTAATTCAGAAATGCTGGGCTGGGCCGGGGTTGTGGACGGCAGCTGGCGTTACGAGTGCATGCGTGTGTTTGTGTGGACAACATAAGACCCCCCTTGGTCTTTTGTGAAGCCATCATAGTTCCCAAGAGCCACAGAGGAGCCCTGTGCTGTATGTCTCTTCATCTGTCTGTAAACTTATACACATGCATGCACTTGCACCGAGAACACACACACAATAACCCCATCCAGCAGGCAAGAGTAAACAATCAAGTACTATACCCCAAGTATTGTCAAGAGCATCACCCCCCACTTCATACTCCCCCTCCACACACCCACACCAGCCCAGCCGCTCTTCATTCAAAGCTTCCATTCATGTGTTGCAGTGAAGGGTCGACAGTAAGTGCTCTCCACCTCGCTAACTGCTGCTCTCTGTCCTGCTTGGCTACCTATCTGTCTCTCCACCTGCCCCAATGCACACCCATCTGTCCATCATTGTGCATACTGAGTAAATCTAAAAGGATTAACTTAGACTTTGGATATTTTTTCTTTATCCTTGTAATTTTATTAATTATTCATGTATTTATTCATAAACACACACAGGTGAGCGCAATCTCAACATGTAATCAAAAAGGGATCCTTTTATCTTTTCTTGATTTCAATCCATTCCATGGATTGACTCATTTACAGCAGCTAAAATCATATTTTTCATCTGCTGCTAAATATCCATGAAGTCTTACAAAGAGTTTACAAAAATACTGCCCGGTAACAGGAGGATGTGTAAGTCTTAGTAACTTTTGTTAACTTATAGTTAGACAGAGGAACTTTATATATTACAAAGAAGATTGAAAAGACAACTCAGACTGACCGCAATGTGTCTGCTTGCTAGTCTGTCACAGTCTGAGGTGACAGACAGCTCTATATGTCAGCTCATCTCAGGCAAACACTTCTCCTTCCTTCCCCGAAAGCCGGTGTTTGGCATGTTGTAACATCTGTCTTTATGACAAAGCAGTTTATGACAACATGTCCTCATCAGCTGGCTGGAATCAGGCGCTTAGGACTCCAAGATAGTTTTATTTATTTATTTATTTATTCATAAAAGTACACAGGAGTTGTCTATGTTGTCAGTTTGAGGAAGAAATAAATTTATAAGTAAAAGTTAAAAATAGTAAATAAGTATTTTCAGGGAAAAGCTGTCAAATAACCATGCAACTTAAAAAAAAACTATAATTTTTTAGTTTTTTAATAACTCTTGAAAAGTTATAACAGGTGTACCTACAGAAATATGACAAAGAAAAACTTGAAAATAAACTCTTCTGAAGCTTTAAAAAAAATCTTTAGTTTCAGTTCATTAAACTGAATGTGTGGGAACCCGAGGGTATAGACCTGCAACATAATCAAAAAGGCCATTTCCCAGGTCTTTTTAAAACTCAAGATGTTGCGATATTGTGTAGAAGCGCTCAAATCACGGAGCAATATCTGAATATGGCAGATGTCCGTCCTCTTTTCTTCTCTGTTCTCCCCCTCCGCCTCCTCTCATACAGCAGTCTGCTGTTGAACCTCCTGTTCCAGCCGCTACGCAGTGAGACATCTGTAGCTCGCTCACTGTTTCTTTCTTTCTTTCTTTTCCATCTCATCTTTCCTCTTGAACACACACATGCACACATACACACACAAAGATGGAATTCTTTCCTTGATGACAGATGGCAAGTCATCAATTGTACAGCATCAGCCTCTCAAAACACAGACACACAAACCACATGCACACACAAACACAGAAACAAACAGCACCTCTTTGTCCTCCTGTCGCTTTGTGCCCATTCCCCTGTCACATGCCTTGATTTCCTTCTTACTGAGAGTATACATTTGTGTGCAAACGTGTGCAAGTGTGTGTCCCTCTTTACCTTGGTATATTAAGCACTAGTTTAATGAGAGCATGGTGAGGACCGGGCCCAAGCCAGTGGACCATATGGGGGCCATTTAGCCCCCTCAGAAGATTGAGCCAAGCCTCGCTGACATGATTACCACTGCCGTCCGCTGCTCTACACTAGTGTCAGATTGGGAATGGGGAATTTTATCATGAACAGCTAATTAATGACTGGAGCTTGGCAACAAGAGATGGAGGAGGCTGAGGGAGGATGAGAAATTCTGTCCACTTCCTCTCTGTTTTTATCTGGCCAGCTAACCCAAGATTCACTAGACACACACACACATATGTGCATAAAAAGAATTTAAAAAAATAAATAAATAACAGTACCATGTTTACATTGTGATCACAATGCTTACTTTGTATGCTTTTCATACTGTACACAATGTTCTTTGTGTGGTGATGGGTGCATTTATTCATGCATTACATTTTCAGTGTGTCTGTGTGGCAAAGCAGGCTGAAGCCAGTGGCTTAGTTAATCCTGTCAGAGACAGATTACAGGTGGGGAGATATAAATAGAATGACTGTCCCTTTAACCCCACCACTGTGACATCCACATGCAGCTCAACTATTAAGTCAGATGAAAGAGGACCAAACCAAGCCTTCTGAAGATGCTCTAGAATAGCCATTAATTTACCCATGAGACCAAAATGTCCAGACTGTATGTTCTCCAGACTGAGATTAGCTGGTAAGACAGGAATGTTGAGCCCAAAGTCGGAGTTTTGACTGTCACAAAGGTGGCTCTCATTTAACATGACTAGCTCACCATAGGAACTTGGGCTGCAAAACTGTTGTTACTCCAGAGGAGGTTACCCCATTTTCATTAACTCTTGTGATATTGAGGCTCAGTTGAGGGAAATGTTACACAAACCTGTAGATGCATACTGTATATCAGAAACCAAGCATAGTGCAGTAGCGCAAGCAGCTGCTGATGCATGTCTTTAGTTTCCATAAATGTGATGCATGGTTTTGATTTTCTTCCTAATTACACATATCAGGAAACTGAGTCTTTTCATATTTATCCCACATAAAATTCAATTCATGAAATCCATTTAATTTCAATTTTACTCCACCAAAACCTGTAATGGGAATCCTGAATAATGGGATAGTGAATTAAATACATATTTTCATGTTAAAATGTTTGCCATCACATTGGAAAAATGTGTTTTCAGTTTGAATTGAATTGAGGTAAAATACAAGAACAAATTCTTAATTAATTGTTTTCTGCAAACATTAAACATGCCTTTTCCCTTTACAGATACAAGGTTTTTCATTAAGCTTTTCTTCATTCTCTCAAGTGTCCAAACCTGATTGTCTTATGTGAGATAGGTGGCATACAGTATAATCGGGGCCTGACTAAAAAGATGGTTAACAAAGAAGGCTGATAAATCTACAATCCATTGTCTCGGATTGCTTTGTTTAGCTTGCTGAGACAAAAGAGGCTTAGCTGCGATGAACTTCCTTCAACACTTGGATAAAATTAGCTGTTGGAAGAAAGGTTTTCACCATTTCTTGAATATAATCTGGGTGTTTGAGCATCAGTGTCATTGATACAATACTAACAAACCAGCAAAGCTCCTCTCCCACTTGTTTATTTGCAAATGCAAACATTAAGCAAGCAGCAGCTAATATTGGTTAGCATCAGCTCTACGTATCAAGGCTCATTCAGGCATACGAAGGGTAGATCGGTGTTATGGATCAGTACAAGCATGCAGGAACTTTGGCCAAATTTGCCATATCTACGGTAGTTAGCCAGGGGATGAAAACACCGCTTCGCTCCATAGGGAAGCCATTTGATTACCTGCTTTGTTACTTGTCGATCTTCATTTATTCTACTCTGGAAATGCCTAGAAGCTGCGCTGTGTATGGCTGCCACAAACATTCTACCACACGAACATGAGAAGATGTAACCTGACTCTGCCAGATGGATTTGCTCCTGCACATCCACCTGGGAATCATCCGTTAGGGTAGTTTTGGGAAGGGACAAAAATACTGGTGATGAGCTGATTGGATAACGCATCTGCCTATCACCACCTATGTTGGTGATAGACGAGCTAAATCAACCAATCAGATCAACGAAGCATATAACGTACTAACAGAGCGACGACGAAAACACAACCACAAGCCAGGCTACTCTTGCTGCTGCCGGCAATGGCTTATTAGCTCAGCAAACAAAAAAACATGTCGGCAGTAATTCCGATAAAACTTGAGCGATAGCCACGCTGATGCTAGTTTCATCTGCTGAAACCGCCATGTTGTTTAGACTGAACTGTCGCTTCTCATTGCGTCACACCTCAACCTGCCTCAAAGCCAACACTGATTTGATGTTCATTTGGTGAACTGCTCCAAATTCTCTTCAACGGAAAGCAGCCAGACTGATCTGTGAGTGAAAACCTGAAGCTCGCAAGATCAGGATGGTCTCACGAGGCTAGAGAAGATGTTCCCGAAACAACAACATAAAGCCCCGAACGACGTGATAAGTGGCTAGTGGCTATCAAGCACATCAATGCTGACAGTTCACACTGGAGTCCATTGAAACATCTAACAATGTGCTCAGATCACTTTATGACTGAGAAGTAAAACATGTATTGTGGTATCACTGTTTAAAACCTGTAATTGTTTTTGGTCAGATGATAGAAAACACCATTAAATCAGTGGATGTACAGAACCACAGTACCCTGCCTGTTCCGTTCCCGTCTCCTCAGGAAGGACTGTTAAAAATCACATTCATCCAAATTACTGCCATCAATATTACCACATAAGACTAAAAGCCAAAAAATGGCAGAAAAAATATTTGTCAGTCAGTCAGTCAGTCAGTCATTTTGTGTACCGCTTATCCAGTTCAGGGTTGCGGGGGGTTGCTGGAGCCTATCCCAGCTATTATCAGGCGAGAGGCGGGGTACACCCTGGACAGGTCGCCAGTCTGCCGCAGGGCCAACACAGAGAGACAGACAACCATTCATGCTCACATTCATACCTCGGGACAATTTAGAGTGACCAATTAACCTACCATGCATGTCTTTGGACGGTGGGAGGAAGCCGGAGTACCCGGAGAGAACCCATGCATACACGGGGAGAACATGCAAACTCCACACAGGAAGGCCACTGTTGGAATTGTTCGAACCCCCTTCCCAGCCGGAAATCGGACTAGCAACCTTCTTACTGTAAGGCTGCGGTGCTAACCACCACGCCACAGTGCAGAAAAAATATTTGGAGTGTTATAAACACTGCACAAAGTCATACTGTACATCATTAAAATAGATGAGCTTCAGCGACTGGTAATTTCTCATGGCTTGATGAGTGTAAACTCCTGAGAAGTACAGCAAAGATAAACCAAACGTTTCTTAAAAATCCAGGGGAAAATTAATATTCAATAAAAATAAATAGTTTGAACAAAGGACTTACCTGATGAAACCAAATACATCACAAGATCTGGAAACTAGTGTAGGTTAGTTTAACCAGTCACTGGCAGGCAGAGGATGGCATCACTTATTCCAACAGACACAAGTGCTGCTTCGTATTGTTTTCTAGCCTCAGCAGTAAGACTGAATGACATTTCAACATTATTTCAAAGACAGACCGGCGGAAAAAAAATTTAAAGAAGGTGCAAAAAAGTTTTTTAAGGCTCACAGTCCATCAGAAGTAGCTCAAATGCAAGGCGTGTTTTCACCCCCCACCTGTGTCATGGTCACATGAGTTCCGGGTTGTGACGTAGGCTTGCGCTGATCCATGAGCAACGTTATAAAACGGGAGTTTCCCATCCTTCAACTTGATTGGCCAGGCAGTCTTCCATGCCCGGGTATATTACTGTAGCCCACACGTAGATCTGGTAAGACCACAACACAAAATATCCCTGCACCACTGTACATAGATGTATGTTGTCTAGCAAACAACTGCTCCATGCTCAACCCACTTGTTGGATTGCATTTGTTTCAAGCCTTTTGTTTTAAAAAAGGTATGATGGATGGCCTGAGCCTAGATGAGCGGTTGGAGCAGTTGGTGTTTTCTGTTGAAACGTCAGCACTAGGGATGTAACGATTACCGGTATAATGGTTAACCGTGATAAAATTCCCAACCATTAGTAATACCGTTTCAAATTTTAACTATTGTCAAAACAGTGACTGATTACTGCACTTTGAAAAATTTCTAGTGATGCTGTTAATTGGCTGGAAAAGCAGTAGCAGTAGCAGTTTGCAACGTTTAATTTATGAAAACATGGCGGAAGGCAACGAAGGCACCCACATGGACAGAACTCTGTCCTTTTTGAAGGGGGAAAAATCTCCAAAGTAGACATTTCGACCCATTTTGGATATTTTTAAAGATGCTGGGGTGTATTTCTATAGTACCGCTATAAAAATGATAACCGTGATAATTTTGGTCACAATAACCGTGATATTGAATTTTCATATTCGTTACATATCTAGTCAGCACCATATCATCTAGAGTGCTGCCTGAGAAGCACCACAGCGCAACAAGTGTTCGATGTTGGCCTAGAGCACGGCAGATTATGTCTGTGACGGGACAGAAGTGTGAGAGGTCTCTCCAGTTGTACTGGCATCCAGACTCTGATGACATGGGGTTGCCTCAGACAGTGGCACAACAGATGTTATACACATAGCTGTCAAGTCTCCTGTTTTGGCTGGAAAATTCCCATATCATGAAATATTGTAGATTATTATAACTCTGTCACTAGCTTCACAAGAACTGCCACTTCCAGGAGCCTGGGTGGTAGTTTCAACGAGGTTTGAACTGACAGTGACAACAAACAAACCAAGACTTTGTCTGTTACACACGCCAAATTAAAAATCCGAATTTAGAGAAGCAGATTTTGGACATGTGGGTGTTTTGATTCAGTGGTAAACCAAATCCACAAAAAATACTTTATCTTCACTATTGATGAAATTTATATCTTTAAAGCCTTTTATCGCTGATTCACGGCAGGTACATGTGTGCCATGGTCCTTCAACTCGCTGGGAGCACCTCTCTGAACGCTGCATTCATGTGCAAAGCAAAGCAGATCTTTGACAGCAGAGTATCCAACCCGTAGTTAGTGCGCTTCTGGATTTTGACATTGTCCATGTGAAACAATTATTGGCCACATTTTGACGCCAATAATATGACCAGGACTGAGTCACTGACGGGGAAACACTATCATTAGTGAATGCTAGAAAGCCACATGAGTGAATATGAGAAATTAGAAGAAATGTTATCAAAATAAAATGTAAATGTTTAATTTAAGAGACAAGTTATGTGAAATAAACAATAACAATTTAAATAAACTGAATGTAAAATAAATAAATATGTTTCATATCCCCTTTTGTGTTTCTATTTAGGCTGTCATACTGTATATTGTAGCATATTCACAGCATCTCATCATCAACAAAGATTATTAAAATCTGAGCGGCTTAATTGTAGTTATCTAATAGTTACTGTATTTTAAAATTTATTGTACACTTGTCTAGAAATGGAAAAGGAAGAAGTTTGGTGGGATAGGATGGCTTGCGGTGGGTGCCAGAAAATTTCCCTTATTTTCAAATCCAAACGCTATTTTAACAATTGCCCTATTAATGGAAGCAACAACATTAACGAGCCCAGATAGTCTGATGTGAATTGATGAAAGCAAGTTAGTCTTTGAGTTGCTTGGCAACCATGCTGTCCACTCAATCTTACGTAGTGGGAGAACAAATAGTTCTCACTTGCATTGTTTCATTATAACCGAAGAATTACAGATTTTTTTTTTTTTTTTTTGGTGTGTGTGTGTGTTCACTTTAGTTTATTTTATATGCAATATGTGGGGTAACTGTTTTATAAAAGCAATAAGTTCCTTAAATCCGTGGGTTACAGCAATTTTACAACAGCCATTGTAAAACTGCTGTGACCTACGGCTTCTCAGGGCTTGCTGCTTTATTAACTCAAGGAGATCTGAAGTTTAAGACTGGAACTCCACATTTTTCAGCCAGAGTCACTGAAATTCTTCACCATAGAAGCATTTAATGAAATGACTTCAAAACCCTAAAACTACATCTGTGCAGGAGGGATAATTGCAAACGCACAGAAAAAACTGCAGCTTAAAAATCTCTGGTTGTCCAGGGCATAGTATGCTCTGCCAAACTAACATCAAATTTAAGTGAGACCAAAATAGTTGGTTAAAATAATAACAATATCTAAATTAATTTTTAGGGGGATCATAATGCATTTAAAATATACATTAGTATGATTATTAGTATGATTAAAAATATCTTTGCAGAAATATACTTTAGGGAACAGCAGATTTTGATTGAAATAATCATCATAAATGTTTCAAATCATGCAGTGACCTGAAAGGCATGATGATAAACCTGTAAAGATGATGTCTAGCTGCTAATCAGCTGTTGTCTCACCGTTTATCTGTTATTGTTTTGCATTGGCCAGCTGTGGAATTCACAGGACTTCACCTACTCTGACGTCAGAGGTCACATGATTCCAAAACTGTGCGGTGATTGTAAAGGAGAGTTTTATCCCCTCCCCTTCCCTTTTTAAGTAATACTTCTTGGTTCTTTTCAACTTAAGAGACCTAACAGTTACTGCCTCATCTCAGGGAATGATTTTCTGCCATTATAAAGAACATGAAACATACACTTTAACAAAAAGGTTTAGTCAAAGCTGCTGGTACACCATGTTCTTGTCTCCTGCTCAAACAAACATACAAAGAGTGGTTTATGGTTTTCTAAGACGGTTCACCTTTGCTCAGTTCCACAGATGACTGCGTCTCATCTGACGGCTATCAGACAGGATGATTAATTCAGAAACACTAAATAAAATGATGTCTGCAGTAGCTTTTAACAGCTGCTGTTTTCATAGTCTCCATATAGGATTCTGTAGCAGAGCTTGCTGTGGAACTGATCCACTGTTTTACAAATGAAGCAGCACAGCTTTGTGCTGAAGTAACAGAGTGGAGAGGAGGAAAAGCATGAAGGATGGGAAGTTTTAGAGCTAAAACAGCTGTCAAGTTGCCTTTGGTAAACAGATGTGGACTGCTGTCTATCACTACATTTGTTTGAGACCACCTTTTATGTGCCAAAATGAACAAAAAGATACAAAGGGAGGAAAAACATTATCCGTGCAACTGCTTACAGTAAGTAAAGTTCAGTAAATTAAGATTTTTTTTTCCTTTTAGGCCTGGCAACTAATGTCTTGTTGTTAGCCTGAAAGGCATTTCTAAGATACGCAATAAGACTTCTGTTACATTTTTTAACAGGAAGAGTGTTTAGTTGATTATCTATCACATGATACCCATGAACCAGCAACAATTGATCACAGTCATACAAAGCTTCCAGAAACAAACAAAATGATATCCTTAGGCAGCTTTTGAAATCAGAAACAATATCTGATATAAAAATGGGGTTTCCCACCCAGACCAATGAGTGGCACAGCGCCACAGAATCAACTCCATATACAGGGCTTTTCATGTATATAAAATTAGGAGGGGGCCACCTCAGCCTAATTTCATGCTGCCTCCGGCTCTCAAAACTTTGACGTCGGGAAGACTGTTTGTGGTAGATGGATGCCATTTTAACTACAACTGCAGCACTTTTAATTAGCAGCAATTTTAAAATTATTTTTAGGCTAAATACAATTTTTCTAGGAAATGTTGTACTTTCAATCTGTACACCCCCAAACGACCTGTGGAGGTATTATTTTTTTCAAAATATAGCTTTTAATAAAAATGTTGCATATTTAACCTTTAAACGATAGCAACATGGCTTGACCGCACTGGCAGCTATTGACAAAAGATCGTAAAATAAAAATAAATATTATGCAACAATGAGGTAACTGATCCATAACATGGGCCTAAACTAAGATAAAACAATGGTTTCCGTAATGTTTATATCTCCATTAACAAAGAAAATACTTAAGATTTGTGGCTTGCCTTCTTTGCCGCTTGCATTCTGGGTAGCCCTTACTCACAAGGGTGGTGTCGGAAAATCTCAATAATGAGGGCGATTCAGCCCACAAACTTGCCCCTTAACTTAACTTTCTGAGAATCGGGACAGCACTTGCACTTTGCGGGAGTGCGCATTTTTGAGATTGAGGGTTAAGATTGAGGGTTAAGACAGGAATTGGAATTCACCCTTAGTATTCATTTTTATTGCCATTATTATTTTGAATAATATTCTTATTTTACTCCTTTACTTGTTTCTAATTTATTTTCAGTTTCATTTTTTTAAAAGTTGTACTTCCGTGGTCATTTCATTAATATGTCTGTGTTCTCCATTATTATTAAATGCATTCTGCATCGTTTCTGTTTAAAAAAAACCTTCTGGTTGCTTTGTATCCAGCTGTATTTGTATACTAGAGGAGAGGCTTGTGGTCCAACGGCAGACTTTTCCGGGTCCTTCTCATGAATTTCCGTCTGATTGGCTGGCTCCCATCAGTGTATGAAGGAAGCTCCGCCCTCCGCTCTTATTTCGTTACAGACAGGAAATAGAGCCGACAAACAAGTTTGTTCCGCCATGCTAACAAACAGTTAGCTAATTAGCTTCTCAACTCCGAAGCTACTCGTGCAGTCTTCACTTCTAGTGTGTAGTGGAGGGTTACCTGCCTTCCAATGGACAGATATAAACCCCACGTGGGATACGCTATTTGCAATGTGACGTAGAAGTGCAAGGCTGTTCCTGATTCACTCTTTTCTTCGTATTGTTTCTCTGATGAAAGCACAGCCGACTGGGGGGAACGCAACGCTAGCAAGTCAGCATGTGAAAGTAAACAAGGGGAAACCCTCCGTATTTCAGAAGGAGCAAGTTAAACGGGTTTTCAGTGGAAGGAGGCCTTTAAGTTACATTTGAAGTTGAGTTATGTGGTTCAATAAAGACTTTTTATAAAATCAATGAATAATCGTGTATATTAATCGTGATTTTAGTATCAGTCAAAATAATCGTGATTATAATTTTTCCAGCCCTACCGTGGGCCCTCCCTCCATGACCAACAGAGGCTCGGTCTTCAGTCCTCACACAGCAGCACTCTACTCTGCCAGTGCAGCAATAGGAACCATGCACCTCTGTTCTATGAACCAGACTGAAAATTAATTTTCAATTACTGTATTCCATTGGCAGATTAGCTGTCATAAGATGTTTCAAATTATTTAGTTATTATATCATGAGTCATATTTACACTGTCATGCGGTGATGGGGAAGTAACCTGTTAAAGAATTCATGAACACATCATTCAGCCGAGCTGATTTTAAGGTTGTTGAGGCTATCATCACCCTGGCATTCATATTCATAGAAGTTGGTTGTTTCATTTCTTATACAGCATAGGGGTTGGTCTGATTTGTTATACTGCTTAAAGGGATAGAACACCCACAGAAGGATGTGCCTTCATTTTCTACTCACTCTCATGCTGAGCAAGACTCTGGAGCACTTTTCTAATATCTCAAATGCAGCTGTAGGTACGAGGGGGTTTTCATTATCCACCAACTTTCATAAAATAGGGTTCAATGGTGCCTGAAACAAAAGGTCCATAAAAGTCCACAAAAATTTGGCAGTATTCCTCCATACAGCTTGACCAATGTAATCCAAGTGTCCTGAGTGGATAGCGTCCATAATTTACTTGAAACAATATCATTTAGTATATTTCTATAGCCTAAACAGTAGAACATCGTACTTCTGCGATGCAAGCACATGCGAGTTAACGACACTACAGAAGCTGTGGCAGACTGAACCAGACGAGATTGCGTGATCTTTCTTTCTTTGTTTTAAATCAATAGTCAACCCCTCTTGTGTTTGTCCTCAACACGGTCGCTCTTAGCACAATGAAAACAGCAATTTTTTTCTTCTATGCTCACAATATGGGCCAAATAGGGGCTGAATGCTGCAGCTTCCGTAATGTCGTGAATTTGCATGTGCGCACATCGCAAAATTTACTAAATAATGATGTCGAGTAAATTATGGATGCTACCAACTCAGGACACTTGGATAACATTGGACAAGCAGTATGGAGGAATATTGACAAGTTTTTGTGGACTTTTATGGACCTTTTAGGTACCGTTGAACCCCATTGACCCCAGAAGTTTGGGACGACCAGAACTCTTTCTAGACCCGGCTGTCCAGCCAAACTGAGCATTCGTGGGAGAAGAGCCTTGGTGAGAGAGGTAAAGAAGAACCCAAAAATCACTGTGGCTGAGCTCCAGAGATGCAGTAGGCAGATGGAAGAAAGTTCCACAAAGTCAACTATCACTGCAGCCCTCCACCAGTTGGGGCTTTATGGCAGAGTGGCTCGATGGAAGCCTCTCCTCAGTGCAAGACATATGAAAGCCCACACAGAGTTTGTCAAAAAAACACATGAAGGATTCCCAGACTGTGAGAAATAAGATTTTCTGGTCTGATGAGACCAAGATTGAACTTTTTGGGGTTAATTTTAGGTGATATGTGTGGAGAAAACCAGGCACTGCTCATCACCTGCCCAATACAATACCAACAGTGAAACATGGTGGTGGCAGCATCATGCTATGGGGGTGTTTTTCAGCTGCAGGGACAGGATGACTGGTTGCAATTGAAGGAAAGATGAATGCCACCAAGAACAGAGATATCCTGGATGAAAACCTCTTCCAGAGTGCTCAGGACCTCAGACTGGGCCGATGGTTCACCTTCCAACAAGACAATGACCCTCAGCACACAGCTAAAATAACAAAGGAGTGGCTTCAGAACAACTCTGTAACCATTCTTGACTGGCCCAGCCAGAGTTCTGACTTAAATCCAAATGAGCATCTCTGGAGAGGCCTGAAAATGGCTGACCAACGTTCACCATCCAACCTGACAGAACTGGAGATGATCTGCAAGGAACAATGGCAGAAGATCCCCAAAGTGAAAAACTTGTTGTATCATTCCCAGGAAGACTCATGACGGTACAAGCTCAAAAGGGTGCTTCTACTCAGTGCTGAGCAAAGGGTCTGAAAACTTATGACCATGCAATATTTCAGTTTTTCTTTTTTTAATAACTTTGCAAAAAATTCTACATTTCTGTTTTTTTCTGTCAAGATGGGGTGTTGAGTGTACAGAAATGAGAAATAAAATTGCCTTTTTAATTTTGGCATATGGCTGCAATGAAACAAAGACTGAAAAGTTTAAAGGGGTCTGAATACTTTCTGTACCCATTGTGTGTGTATATATATATATATATATATATATATATATATATATATGAATATGAAAGTATAAAATTTTTTAAACTTGTAAATATATATTGATATCGGTCAATATAATTTTCTAGCAATGTGCTTGTTTTATTTACAGTATCGTCCAGCCCCAGTTTCAACATTTATCATGTCATTATTCTAGTTGCAGGAGATCTTAAATGTTAATGCTAGTGCAATTGATAGGAATTCCACACTAACCTGTCGTAAAAACATACTTATGCACTTCACAGAACACCCTAAACAAATTAGTTAAGGTAAGACTCTCTGTGTAAATGCCCATGTTAACAGAATAATGTTATATTTAAAACTTACCTTGCATTGAGTTGCACTTTGATGTATAAGTGTCTCAGCACAACATAGTTTTAAAATTCCTGTATTTGGCAGTGAAGTGATAATATCTGACGGTATGTGCACAATAAGAAGAAGAATAACCCGTTTCCATGTGTGAGCAGAGAGTTACTCCTGTATACATGATAATTGCAATCAGTTGGAATATCCTAACCCAAAACGCGATGCACAGAAAATGTCATGATGATGGTGGTTAATGAGCCATCTGGAGTCACTGCAGTCAAGCCAGTCAAGTTTCAGAATTACAGCCGAAATAACACCGGTTGGCTTGACCGCGGATTCGCGAAAGGCGGCTGGCTTGACTGCAGTCCGGAGCTGATAGCAATCCTTTGCTGGCACTGCTGTGCTGGTACTGACCCACCAGCAGTACTTGACACTATTGCGGGTCATAGAAGGAATGAACGTGTGGTGGAAAAGAGGAATGGAGCTGTAGCTTTGCCCCAAACCCATCCACGCTTCCCGTTTCCACCAGAGCCGCCGGACACTTGAGATGAAGGTGCGTTCCCACCCGTTCAAGTGGGAACGGGTTGTAATGATGAAGTTCACTGACTCCGGCTGGCATGACAATTTTCCTTTGTCACGCCTTCACCAAACTTTTCCAGTTAAGTGATGGAGCCCCGCAAAGTAACTGTTTGCCCACCAGTTCCTTTAGGGATGCGTGTTGCCATGGTGATATATAAACTAGCAAGCTGTGCAGTGTACCGTCTTATCGCTGGTACAAAATACTCTCTGTAGTTTACTCAAAGTATCAAGAATCCTTGTGAATATAGCATGCGCAGAACACAAAAATATTCCTTTCAATGGAGATGAAGAACAGAGGAGACAGAGAGCCTGCGTCCGCGGCGCACACCTCCGAAAAAGTGAGAAGGAAAAAGAGCCGACACGGTGTAATTAAGAGTTTGATATTCACGCCTCAACTGCGCATATCAAAGGGTTCTTTATGCAGACATGGTGCTCCACAAGAAACATTTTAAATAGCTTACACACTCCAGCGCAGTTTAGAGATTTTTTTCTTTAACAGGATATGGCAGTAAATTAATCAAAGATCGCCGTAAGGTTCGCCGTTTGAAAAAAGATCATGATTCTCCCCTTCGATCGCCGATAGACGATCCGATCAAAAATCGCTCCATCCCTACCACACATGAAAGGCATGGGGATATGTCGGATTTTGAAGACAATTTCAAAATTGTTTCATCAAACAAAATTTCACCATATCTCTATAAACCTGTTATGTCCCATTTGCTTGGTGTTTTTCTTTTTTTTTTAATTTATTATTACCACCTCTATTCAGAAAATCTTTCTTTTTAACTTTCTTTCCAAAATCTCCTCCCATATAGAGAGCGGGTCTGGGAGGAGACAACACTCCAAAACGAGCAGCGTGTCAGGGAGGAGATATTAGACCAGAGACCAGCAGCAGGGATGATGATGATGACGATGATGCAGGGTTTTCGCTGGTAAAGGGGAAATTACAACTTCCTAAGAAAGATATCTATTGCAGGAAGATACCAGAGAGGGTTCTGGTAAGAATGTTTTGTCTTCTCTTGAAGAACTTACTACTGTATAAAGAATTCAGAATGAGCTGAATAATTTCTAATGCTTCTTGTAGCTCTAATATTGACTTAACAGGTAACTTTGAAAAACAATAGGTCAGTATACAGGTGTATACATTGCAATTAATGTAGCAACTCAGAAAGTATTTTGAATGCTGCCCACGTCACACTTTGCGTCACACTTTGCGTACACTCTGATGACCGACTCCACTGACCACCACAACACTGCATCACTCGACTCCCCCCACCCTAACCAGAGGAGCACCATGCATTGCTGCCTGGTCTGAGGGAAACACTGTCATATATAAAATCTAATTCGTTATATAGAACTGACCAAACATAAAAGAGTAATACATGGCAATATTGCCCATCATAGTCCCTTTCTGGGGTGCCTTTCCTGCCAGTTAACTCTTAGACTAGCTTTTAGCCCCTTGGCACTAATCTGTTGGCCTAAATCAGCCAATCCAACCCCCACTCAAACCTGCCTCCTCTAATCAGCCCAAAGCCTACTCCAAGCAGCCCACAGTACCTCAAGATGTTTACTACACACTACTTCTTGGTCTAATCTCTGTGTTAGTACATTTAAACTTAGACTCTGGTTTCCACTTATACTTAGATGGCGTTGTCAAATAAGGACAAAGCTGCTCCTGTAAAAAGATCACAACAGAAATGCTGCAATAATATTAGTTTTCATATGTTTCATCAACTGGTTTCCAATGAACAGTAAATGAGAATGAAGTGTGCATCAAGAGTCATAGAAGTTCAAAAATGCATGTGCAGGGGTGGGGTGTTTGTGGGTGGGTGTGTGGCGCGGTGGGTGTGTTGGAGGTGTTGGTGGTGGGGACCATTTTCCATATTTTACCATCACCGTGAGGACGTTTTGCCTTCGTGGGGACATTTTCCCAGTCCCTACGGGTCCAAACCCCATTTTGAGGGTCAAGATTAGGTTTTAGAGATTAAGTTACAACTAGGTTTTGGTTAGGATTAAGGCAAGTGTTAGGGTTAGGCAATCAGTTATGGGCGTTAGGTTTAGGGTAAGGGGCTAGGAAATGCAAATTGTCAATGGATATACCCCACAGGGATAGAAAACCAGACGTGTGTGTGTGTGTGTGTGCAGGTTTGCATCACCGATCACTCCTCATTCTTCCATCTAATATCTTGTCCCCACACTCACTAACCTGCATGCTTATTAAATCACTGTGATGTCATGTGGTGACATCACCACTAACTACAGTTGTTCCTTCCTCTGTGCGGTCAGTGGCTGGTTTTGTTATTACTGTTGTCTCTTACAGCTTGTCTGTCTATAAGAGGTCTTAATGATTGTTAGCTTTGTTTCTGGTGAAGATGTTGCAGGTGGCATTTTGTTCTCTTATGGGCCTTTTCCACTGCACATTTTCGTAACCCTTCCAGACGTTCCATGCACGTTTTATTTGTGTTTCCTCTGAGAAAACCGGTTACGAGCCGTTACGATTTTCTGCACCCCTTTCAGAGCTAGCTCTAACCATGCTAAACCTACACAAAACGTGACGTACCTGATGGCTCGCCACTGATTGGTCAAAAGAAATTGTTGTCATATGCGTTTCGCCTCGCCTCTTCTAAAAATATCTGGCTCTGTTTTCAGTGACTACAAGCCACAGAGAAAACAACAGCAGTAACACCTCAATATCATCCAATGCCTCCATTGTTGTTTATACTTTACTGACCACTGCGTGGCACAGCAGTGACGTCGCGGCAGTCTTGACCACGCTTACTCCACCCACTTCCAGGTAGTAGACTACTGCTTCTCCTGTGTGGAAACAAAATCCGTCCTGGTCGTCTTTAGTGTGTGGTGCTGTACCGTGCCTGCCCTGGGCAGCTGCAATGGAAAAGGCCCATTACAGGTGCAGCAGCTCTCTCTGTTCCTCTATCAGATCTCTCTTCTCTGTCTTTTTTTTACTCTCCTTTCTCTGTCCCTTTTCTTTTCCCCCTTGTCAGGTCCAGCAATAATACGTAAATGCAATAAAATAACAATTACAAGGAAAAACAAAAAATAAATAAACAAATAAATAAAGCATAATATTTGTACATCAAGAGGAGCCTTATACTCATAAAGTTCCTCTTGGCAAAGCAAATCTACCTGGCACAACACAGCAGTCAGACCCCCATTCTGCTGCTATGATGCTGGACATGTTAAAAACAGATGAAGAGAAAAAAAAAAAAACCCTATCTGTTCAACCTCGCATCTGCAGAAAAGCAGAAGTAACAGCTCTGCTTCAAGCAAATTTTTATTGGATTTTTGTTATAGTTGAGGCAGCATGTTGCAGCCTTTATATATATATATATATATATATTTATATATATATATATTGATATATACAGTATATATATATATATATTGCGGTATTCAACTAGTTAAGTTTAGTTGTGTTTGAACCCTTTTTTCCAGTTGAGATTTCATTTCTAATACTTAGCAGTTTCTCCTACAAGTAGTTTAGCCAACATGGAGTGATATTTTTACCATTATAGGTCTTCTTCAGGACAACCTCCAGCAGCAGATCAAATACTTGGGTAAATGGTTTGATAGAAACCTCTTATTTTCTGCCAGCAATCCTTGTTCTTAATGTTTCACCAAAAATACAGGTAGCTTTTTTCATTTTTTGTAGACACCAAGTGTGGAATTTTTTTTTTTAATTTCTTGGAACTTTGGTGTTTCTGTTGGTATCTTGGGTTTACTGGGGGAGACTTGAGCCCTAACAACTGTGAGGTGACAGGCAGGAGGCTGCACTGGTAAAAATATGTGGTCTTGTTTTTTTTTTTTATTTCACTCAGACACCAAGAAAAACTCATAAATTGGTAGGGAAAGCAAATCACACCCTCATATGAGCAAATTCTTCAATATCATGCATTTTACAACTGATTCCACTTTTAAAGTCAAAATCCATGATTCTGTCTGCATTTTCTGCATGGTGTAAATCACAGGGGCCTAGCAACATTTGGGATTTCCTGCATATAAAGTACGAGGTGGCTGCTTCAGCCTAATTTTTGTGCCACCCCCGGCTCTCAAAACTCTGACGTTGCAAAAACTGTTATTTTCTGACAAGTGTTGTAATAGATGGATGCCTTTTTTTTTGCACACAAAACACAAAGATATGAAACAACAATTAAAAAAAAGGACAAAAGTGCAGGAAGAGGCAAAAAAGTAAAAAAATGTCTTGAAAAATTTTAACTGCAGTTGCAGCATTACGCCAATGTGGTGGTGCTGTATCCACAAGAGTGTACAGGAAGTCCCTGCTAAAACTCCCAAAAAGGAAGAAAAGAACCACGATATTCCTTTCCATGAGGATACTCTTTCAATGCTGCCAACTTACCGACTTTGTCGCTATATTTAAGGAGTTTTCGGACCCCCCTAGCGACTTTTTTCCAAAAAAGCAACTAGCGACAAATCTAGTGCCTTTCTCTGATGGTATTGGAGACTTTTGGAGACTGATGTGAGAGCATTTATTGTTTACTCTTCGTTAAAGGAAGGGTAGGGGATCCTGGAAAAACGGTTTGAGCAAGCTACATTTTAAAAAATACTCTGAAACCATGCCTCCAGAGCACAGGAACATGTGCGCCAATGGTTGTCGGTGAAGATAACCGGGAACAAAGTGGCTGTTGTTGCTTCTAGAAACAGAGGAACCACGTTGCTAAACGTAATTATTCCTTCAACTCCAACTCCTTCTGTGGTGTAAAACATCCTCACTGTAAACACCAACACCTCCATGACTTGATCCACATCTGTTTTTTTTTTCTTTTCGGTGGATTTTAAAGGCAAACAGAGGCATAGATAAGAGCAGCAAGCAGCCATGTCCATGTGCACTGTGAGACACTCACGGCGAGTAGCGCGCACGCGCACACAGGGAGGGTGGGAGGGCGATGGACAATGAACATGTCATCATTCAATAAGCATGGGCCGTTACAATTTCATTGGATGGGGTTTTTTCAGTCCTGTCCATTCCACAGGTGATTACTTTTTTAATTTTTGTGTCAGAACATTTAACTAATTACAAGGAATGAGGAAAAATTATCTTGACACAAGATAAAGTAGTCTAAAAATAAGTTACTTTTAGGTGACTAGCTTATTTCAAGAGTCATAGGGTTTTTGAGACTAGAAATAAGAATTATTCTTGGAAATTTTTTTTTTTTTAAATGAATTGAATTCAATTTGTTGAACAGGGCACCTTCTTATTTGTAATATTTTTTTAATAAAATATGCTTTAACGAGATTGTCATTTTCCTACTCTAATCATACATCAGACTCCTAAAACACAAAATACATTGCTTGTAAAATTTGTTTGCTTGAGCCAGTTGAAGACATGATCAAGGTGGTACCACCTCTGTCTCAATCTGAGCCAGTAAAAACCCTGAACAAAACACTGATCTAGCAGTCTTCAAGTTGCTGCTACAAGAGTGATCAGTGGGGAAGGGGTGGGTTGGAGGGTCGGGCTGTACCCCAACTTGGGGGGAGAGGGGAAGGGCCACCGCCAACACGCTCAGACTTTGTTTTGAGTATGTCATTTCCCTGCTTTCGCTTCCCGCTCGAGGATCCCATATCCCCATATTCCCATTCCCTTTCCAATACAGTTTTTCGTTATTATATTATTTTTTTATTTTTTCATCTTCTTTTTTGGTTGTTTATTTTTTTCTATTTTTTGTTTATATTTTATTTTTCATTTTATTTATATTATTTTTTGTCTTTCCTTATGACCTCCTTCCCCCTGCCCCCACCCCTTTTTTTCCTTTTTTTTCTTTTTTTTTTCTATTTTTCAAGCCTCTTTTGTTTTTTTAATTTTTTTTCTTCATTCTTCCTTTACCATCCCCTTTTGCCTTATCTTTTTTTCCTCTTAGTTTCTTTACTCAGTTCTTTCCCCTCTCATCTTCTCATTTCCCCCCCCCTCCCCTTTTTTTTTTTCCACACCACAATCACCCCCCCTTCTTCTCTTCTCTTCAGAAAGCCGACTACTCCAGAATTATTCCTTGGGTGGAACCCATAAGTTGTTTAATAGTCAAGTAAAGAGGAAATGGGCATCTCGAGGTCCTCTTAGTTTAATTCTAATGCAATATGAACTTCATATCGAAATAAAAGGAATTTTGTCTCACACAGTATCTTCTGGCCCTGTGACAGACTGGCGACCTGTCCAGGGTGTACCCCGCCTCTCGCCTGATAATAGCTGGGATAGGCTCCAGTAACCCCGACCCTGAACTGGAAAGCGGACAGAAAAACTACGCTCAGTATCTTCTGTAAAATTATATAAATATAATCAAAAATCTTGACATATCGCAGAGCCCAAACACAGAGTGTATTAATGGTTTCAATTTCAAAAGTATACTTAAATGCTCATGAAATATGAAACAGCTGTTATAATCTGTGCTTAGTTTTGAATGCTTTTCATATGAGGTGGGAGCTAAAAATGATGAGATGGTGGCTTTCTGTACGAGGCTTGCAGTGCAAGGCTTTTTGGTCTCAATCGCATCTTTTCTGCATGCAAAGTTTAAACCAAAACATGGTGATAATGAATTTAATTAATATTCAGTGTGGACAATAATCTGTAACATGTGTAAGTGTGACCGTATGTGCACCCATCCACATTATGATCAAACGTTTGAGGTCAGCATTTTGATGATCCTGAGCTGCAAACTAATCCCATTACTCAACCTCTCTTCCCTTCTCCCCCTCTTGCTTCCTCTATCCAAGTTCTCCATCTGCAATAATCAGCACTCCATTCATTGATCCATTCATTCATTTATCCGAGGCGGCCTCGCTCTGCATTAGTCCATTCACACACCCATCCATTAATCCATCAGTTCACGTGGCTCTTACAAGGATGCTCCTCCAACTACTGATCATCGCACCTACAAAATTCAAAGAGTTACTATGTCTGCAGCTATATATTTCAGAACTTGATAAACATCTGCAAGGTGAAGTTACTGCAAAGTAATGCCAATATAGTTATGATTCTTTGTTGTAAGGGGAAATGCAAAATCCCCTTAAAAGTTGGTTAAGCCTATTCTCTGGCTAGGTGATAGTTAGGCATCAAGTTTCAAGATTTAAGATCTAAATTTCCTTGTCATCAAGGTGATAAACCACAAGTTTAAACTACGGTGTCTACACCTGCTACAGAAGTCTGGGTCACCCTCTGTTCTTTGGGAGCTGAATCTGTCAAACTATCTGTCTCTCTGCCTGTCTTTCCTTTGCTGTTTGTCTGTGTACTCTGCAGACTAGTCTGTCTGTGCTATGCTGTCAGTCTGTCTGGCAGACTGCCATTATCTGCAGTGTGGAGTGACTCATTCTTAGGACAATGGAGACAGTTTGTAAAGCCACACTGGAGCGTACACTTCCTCCGGATGTGCAAGAGGATGCCATTCATAACAAAGCCTGCACTGTCTGCCTGTCAGCTACTGCCCTGTATATGCATGTGAGTTGAAGAAACAGGGGAAATAGAAAGAGGAGAGAAGAGAAGAGGAGAGGAGAGGAGAGGAGAGGAGAGGAGAGGAGAGGAGAGGAGAGGAGAGGAGAGGAGAGGAGAGGAGAGGAGAGGAGAGGAGAGGAGAGGAGAGGAGAGGAGAGGAGAGGAGAGGAGAGGAGAGGAGAGGAGAGGAGCAGACAGTGGTGGCGGCAGCAGCGACTAGTGATTGATATCAGAGATCTGGCACTGCCACCTGATCCAGCCAGCCAGCCTCCAGCAACACTGAACTCACTGAACTCACTGAGCCAAGATGGCTGCCTCACTGCACTGCACTGCACTGCACCCAATGAACCCCACAGCAGGATAATGTATACAGTAGAGCAAACAGAGTTCCCAGAGGGATTACATGGTAGAGACGGCACGCAGAAGGAGAACTGATAGAAGATGGGGATGCTTCTCATTACATATTGATTTCTCATAAGTTCATGACAAGATGCAAACAGGTTGGGTCACATAAAAAAGGATTTTATATAAAGATCGTATCTAATAGAGCCACTTCCTGTCTGTATCCATATCAGTTGAGCCAACAACACTATGCTTATAGTTCTAGATATCATGCCAAGATATGCCCAGTTGGAGCATAACAGATAAAAAGATAAAGACACACAAGTGAATGTGTAGGTTAGAATCATGTAATACTGCTTTTTAGTTCAAGATACCATCACAGTAAACCATAATCAGTAATAAGACATTTCCAAACCAAAATTAGTAAAGAATCTGATTTGAACTTTGAGAAGAAAGTAATTTATTAGCAGAGAAGTCTTGGGATAGATATCTTTAAAATTCTTTAATACAGCAGCAAACATTCAACTAATTTAAACTTAACCGACACAAGACCCTCAATACTGGTGAAGGTTAAAAAGGAAATGCAATGTTAACTTCTGTACATTTGAATCCGTTGAGTTAAAATCAAATTAGATGTAATATCTCAGCTGTTTATAATGATGACTATGCTGAAAGGAAGGAACAGCTCTCTCAAAAAGCTGCCAGTAACCTCAATGATAAAAGGAAGAGTGTAGAATAGAAAACATCCTTTGTTCATTATCTGATATGTGATTGCTAGAAATCCTAACCCTGAAAATCAATGAATCATTGATCTTCCATCATTTCAAAAACAGTTTCCTAACAAGATTCACTTCACTTTGACAAAACTGTATCACCTCTGAATAGAAACTTTGTTGAAAAATAAAATAAAACGCCTCAGAAAAGGGGGGGGGCAGAAAGTGTCAAAGAAAAGATGATGCTGTTCTCCTTGTCTCTCCCCTCCCTCCTGGCCATCTGTTGTGCTGACTGCTGTGTGGGCTGATGCTGGTGGAGGTAACAGTATCCACTGCAACAGTGGCTGAGTGTGACCTCTGTGGCCTCATGCAGGTTTACAGGAGGTAAAGTCCTGGCTGCAGCAGAAATGAAGGTGGGTGTACTTCGGTTTTAGATTTTGACCACGAGATTAAACAGACAAAAATAGTTGCTGACTGAAAGGAGAGCAGCATCTGGTGTCTGCCCCCAAAAACACAACACAAAGCCCCTTCCCGAGGCTACACCTGCACTCAATTTCCCACCATTCTTTAAGTACCAATTCTGATCACTGAGTATTCATAATAAGGAAAATAACAGGTTTTCAAACATCTATTATTATGCTCCTCCTGTAGGCTTGTTGTTTTGATAATAGCTGATCATCACATAAAGAAGCGATGCAGCTGATTGCACTCCACACCCTGATTTAATGAAAGAAAGGAGGAAATAAAAGTCAGGGTACAGGAAGCCTCGGTCATCTGAGGACATGGTCCTGTACTTTATAGAGATGATCTGTCAAAGGTTTGCCTCTGCGTTGAAAGATCATTTACGAGCTGATGGCTGTGAGGAAAAAGTTTAAAAACTAGAACTTAAAAGCTTTGAAATTATTGCTGCACTTTTACATTAGCAGCCCAAGTCGACTGACTTGGACTGTTATTGATGACAATGAATTTAAACACTAACAACACAGATCAGCATCCTCTGATGTGTGTAGTTTGATGAGTGACTGCATCATTAAGATACGTACCTGTAATGTATGAGCAACTTTTCCCATGAGAAACCATCACAATAAGTTCTTTTGTGCTTTAGTCATTAATATTTCTCATCATCACCAAACCAATTAGCAAGAGCACAAAACTGTCATAAACGATAAAAAGTTGCAGCATAAACTCATTACCAAATGTTTGAAAACAGCAATTAAAAATTATCAACCAATCTGGATAAATGATCTAAAGTTAACTACAACAGTCACTAAAGCTGTGCCGCCATTGTCTTTGCTTTTTGGCAATGACAATGTACCAAACTGGGAACATCCAGTTCTCAAGATCCAACCACAAATAGACCTGGACTTCAAAAAAGAAATATAAGACAAGTTTAATCAGATCAAATAACAGCACCACCAACAAAAAACAACTGAAGGATTTACATGAATGAAAAAATAGAGGCTGATTAACAATCAGGAAAATAAATCCATTACAAATAATCTAATCTGAACTGTTAAAAACACTCTTTAAGACCCACACAGCATGAACAACTAAACAGCATTAGTCAAAGCTTACAAAGCACCGAGACAATCTTTTTCAGTTGGACAGATTCTGGCCTCTGTTTAAACTTTCACTCATTTGTGTTATCATCTTGTATCCAGCACAAGACATAAATAGTGGAGAACTTTCCATGTAGAGAAACATAGACTAAGGTAATTGTAGCATAATACATTTTTTGAGCATGTGCATCTTTCTGAGAAGATGTTTCACTAAATATCCAGGTCTCACTTGACGTTTCATTTCAGTAAAAAGCTGTCTAATGACTAAGACTGCAGTCTTTGCTGTATCACGACCTGGACAGTGAGTCAGCACTCTGACCTTGCATCTCTCTCCACACACCGATACAGACAAAGATTTAGCATATGATGCAGACAAACATTCATATTCCTGACACAAACAAACACCCCACCTTCCCTCCCTAACCTCTCTCTCACGCTGACAGACCCTGGTATCGCTGCGTCGTGACTGAGGAGATGTGTTTCTCTCAATATGCACAGACGAATGAGGATCACACCGGCAAGCGGGCACACCCCCTCTACTTCAGAATGCATGCTGTTTTCTGCCTGTGTGTGTGTCTGCATGTCTTGGACAGAGCGAAAGCGCATCCAGTCCATCTAGTGAGGAGCAGCATGTTCTTAGCCTACATTACCCAGAAATCTGTAGTGCATGCATCCATGTCACTTCCTGTTCAACAGTTTCTGTTACACATTCCTAGACACCATCACATAGTCAAGGGGATGATGCTCATTGGCTTAAAAGTCTGGAAATCCCCTCTCACCCAAACACATACACACACACACACACAAATTCAGAAACACTTCAACTTGTGCCGGGAGGAATCGGCTCCAACAGACACACGACTCCATGAAATTGTGGTTTATTAGGAAAAAAAAACATACAAAGCCCCAAAAGAGCCAAGCCAGAACTGCAGTCGTCACAGAGCTACATCATCACTTTTTGGCTGCTTCTGGTTCACTCTGACACCCCTCCCCACCACCACCACTGCAAATGACTTTTCACCTGTTGCAGACTGCGAGGTGTTAAGGTCTAACAAGCGGGAAGAGCTATTTTTTGCAACATGCTGTTGCAAATCTTCCTTATTTCTAACACAACTGGCTGTAAACAGGATGTGTTGTCACAACGCCTCAGAGCGCCAACTGCCCCCTCAAACCCATGTCTTATGACTCTCAATGACACCATTTAGGATATCCTCTGAACTTAAGACACAACTCTGTTTCACACCACTTCAGAAATCACAGCTAATTCGGTTTCACAGACTAGAAGAGACACATTCATGAGGAAAAAAACTCCAGTGCTTCATGCAGTGTAACTAAGGGGTCTTGTAGATGTTACTACAGTAACTGCACACACACATACCCATGCACACTGCTTATTCAGACACAACCTGAATGAACCACACAGAGGCTTAGCAAGCAAACATCCAGCTAGGCTTATTATGAAGAGACACTTAAACATATAGGGTACATTTGGACAGTAGATAATCAGACATCCATGTGATCACACACGCACGCTCAATCGCAAACACTTCCATCCTCCCACCGGCACATGTGGACAGGCACGGCCAGGCCCTCAGTCTAGACAAGAGGCAGAAAAGAAGAGAGAAAAAAGAGAGGCACAGTAGAGGGGAGTAGAACAACAGAGGTTCAGGATGTACTTACCCCGTTTCTGGAGCCATCCCTCTCTAACGATGGTGACATCGCTCATGGTTCCTTCACGCCGAGTCTGATGCCGCTACACGCCTGCTCCACACAGAGAGAGAGGGAGGAGGGGAGGAGAGGAGGAGAGGAGAGAAAGAGAGGGAGAGGAGGAGAGGAGAGGAGGGGGGCCGGCTCTCCCAGCCTCCGCGTCACTCTCCCTCCCTTCCTTTCCC
The DNA here is from genome assembly GCA_023101725.1 of Atherinomorus stipes. NCBI lineage: Eukaryota > Metazoa > Chordata > Actinopteri > Atheriniformes > Atherinidae > Atherinomorus > Atherinomorus stipes. The sequence goes on along the minus strand of JALJCO010008534.1, from coordinate 883,075 downwards.
GTTCACCCTCTAGTCCGCGCAGTCTCTCTCCCTCTCAGAAACACACAAACATGCGGCGTGTATGTCTATGTGTATGTGTCCTTTTGCTTCCTGTTGTGGCTTATCTCCCTGCCTCCCTCCCTTCTTCTTCTTCTGTTTCTCCCCCTCCTCCTCTTCCACCTCCTCCTCCTCTCGTGTTCCCTCTCCAGACCTTCTTCTTCACCAGTAGTGACTCAGCCTGGAAGGAAGTGAAAGGAGGAAAAAAAAAAAACATAAGAAAAAAAAAAGAAGGCATGGATTTATTTTTCTCCTCCTCTGCTTCACAATAACTGGCAAGAGAAACGACTAGTTGTTGTGGGGGCAAATGCTTCCTCTTCCCCCACCCACCCAATCATACACCAGTTCCTCTTTCTAAAGCCAACACTCTTTGATAAACAGGATGAATTTATTGCTCAGCTCTTGCTGAAGTAAAAACTGACCTTGATTGCTAAACCAACATCTCTGAGCTGTACTTCTGCTTCATTCACAGACAGTTCAGCTGTGGTTAGCAGGTGTTAAGTGCAACATCTAGTCTAGCTGTCTGAGTTTAATGTATTTCTGTATGTTATGTTATTTTGTTAATGTGTGCATGTAGGCTGATCTGTCTGTCTGTGTGGGAGGTGGGAGAGCATCTCAGGACTCTGGAGTAGAGCTTAGTTAAAAATAGCAACAACGGCAGTTAGGGATGCTCTCACACTCGCTTTCTCTCAGCAAATCTCTGCACCTCTCTGTCGTTTCACTCCTGCTCTCCCTCTCCCCCTTCTCTCTCTCTCTCTCTCTGCATAGCTGCTGCGTTCACCTCAAATGCACCCTACTACACTATATTACACAACCCGCAACAACACTATGCTGCTCGGCTTGAATGGAGACCAGCACTGCCGTGATTAGGCTACAGTCATAGTCCTCTAGCTGGAAATCAGTATTCAGATCAGCTAGTGTCTGTACTGCTGCAGACACATGGAGGGAGGGACTGCAGCGTCAGAGCGAAGGCTGGAACACTCCCATAGACGACGAATACACCCTTAGAGGGCTTTTTTTGTTTCTTCCCTTAATGTTGAAGCAGCAGAATCGTGACCACTTGGAAACCAGGTGAAGAAATGCAGATCCGTGTAATACAGTGAAATAACTTTACTAATTAATTCTACGATTAGACGATTTTTTTCCCCCTAATATTTGTCCCATCCAGCATTGTAGCAAGCGGAATGATGGTCTAGCTGCTTTGTTGAGTTGAAAATATTTACTTTGCCAAGGAGAGCTTTATAAATACAAGGCTCCTCTTGATATTTTGAATTTATTCATTGTACAAAATGGCATGCTTGTTAATAATTAGGGGCACACGATAATTATCGGGCAGATAACAGGCAATTATTACATCATTCTGATAGGTTGTGGCAACTTACCCCAATTACATATATATTCAGGGGAAAATGATTTCAACTCAATAAGTTATTTTTAGAGATGTCGGATATCATAGGCCTACCGATATTATCGGCCAATTTTGGCATTAAAATGCAATATCGGAGAATAGCGGTATCGTTTTTTTTGGGCCGATATTTTGAAAAAAGGAAAAAAGATTTAAATACCGAAATCTTGACTTCATTAGGGAGCAACAAAATCTCGCAAGATCTTGTTCCATTAGCAGCTGTCCAGCATGTAGAAAAGTCCCCGTTATCCTGGAAGAACTTCATTTCCCAGCATTCCTTTCAGAGTCATGTGACTACGGTGCAGAGCTGCTGCTACAGACTGACTTGCTTTGAAGCTGCTTCTAATATGTCTGGTTTTAAAGGAGAACTCGGTAACTTTTTTTACCTCAATAAATGCTTTTCGGAATCCCTGTGGGGCTAAACAAAGTGTTTACGGAGCGATTCAATGTTTCCCCCCCTCCCGCTGGTGCCTCTGGCCTGCGAGCAGCTCTATGCAACTTTGCCTGCGCCGACCCGAGCAGAACTTGTGACAACAGAAACCGCTGTACGGTACTCAGGTCCCCTATCTACCGAGCTGCTTCCAGCGCTGATTTCAACCAGACTACCAGCGCTAATTCGAAGAAAACATTTCTTTAGCTTCACACCACCTAAACACGGCTCCTGGCTCTCATAACCAACTCTTTGCTGGACCAGAGTGATTCACGTAGCTTGCGCTGCCTGGGCGCCGGGTGAAGCATCACTGCTTCAGGCTCAATAATCACTTGTCATGTCCGCAAAAAGTAAATAAAAGTTCGTATTCTTACCTGCTACTCGCCAACACCAGAGAAAAATATAATCCACGGCATATTTACCTGCAAATCGCGGGTAAAACGTCCCGTTTCAGAAGAGACAGGACTCTGCTTTGGGCAGAGGGAGACGAGGTGCTGCTACCAACGCAGCAACGTAGCATCAACAAGCTAGTAAAAGCCTTTAGGAGCTGACATTTATCAGTCATCTTTTTTGTTGTTGTTGTTTTAAAAAGGTTATAGTGCATCCCTATTAATAATTGCATTTTACATAATATTGCTGGCCCTGATTTAATCAGACATTAAATTTTGAATTAAAATAAGTCAATGTGTCAGTGTATAGAAAAAAAAAATTGCCCAAGCTTCACTCTTTAGGCCTTTTCACACCAGGACCGATGCGAATAAACGGCAGGAAATTGCAAATAATTTGGGGTAGAAATATCGACACATTTGTCTATATTGTCGAGATCACACAGATGCAAAAACAAACTTGCATTTGTTATTCCAGAGGAACGTGAGCACATGCAGCAGTAACGGAGAGAGAGGCAGCTGGAGGTAAACTTCTGGATGCCCATTTGGCATCTTACCGTGGAGATGCCAAATGGGGATTTTAAATAGAACACATGTAGCTAGTAGCCTCAAATGGCCACAAAATGTAGGGAAAACATTGCTACTTCAGCTGTGACACCCCCAAACCCCCGTTTGCCAAACGAGAGTGCTGCGACACAAAGGTGATAACACCTGAGCCATAATGAGGCAGTAGCAGCGACCAAGCAACACCTCTCTTTTTCCTTTCTCTTTTTGCTTGAGACCAGCTCTGTGACGGTCAGAGCGCCTTCTCTGATTGGTGGATTGTGTATCTGTCGGATGTGAATATTAAGAAAATCGACCTCAGTTCGAAAAAATAAATCGCAAAATCGCAAGACGGAATTTTGTCACTGATGTGAACGCTGCCCTTGACTTGATATTAATTTGATTCAAGCTCTTGCCGTGCGAATCTTTCGGACGAAATATTCGGAGTAGGTGTGTAAAGCCATCAGAAGCAATTTTACTTAAAAATGAACTATTTAGTCTGAAGTTCATTTTGGAGCCGTGTAGGTATTCAAGGGGGAGACTTATGTTTCATAACAAAATATTGGTAAAATAAAGGAGTTTGTGGCAGATAATGCCTTATTTAGAGGCTGCGCGAAGTTTCCCATGTTACTTCCATTACATTGGACATACGCTGATCTGGAGATATTTTGGATATTTGAACTACAAGCCAGCATTAGCCTGTTTTTACCATTAGCATACAGTTCATCAGTTTACTCAACAATCAGACAGTAAACAACTTGCAGATTTATAACTTCATTACCTCAGTAGACATGGTGTCTCCAACTCTGGGCTCAGACTGAGTGTAATGTGGGTTAAACTAAAGACCAACGCAGTCGAAGCAGCTCATGCATGTGCAAGACATTAGCGTTCCTTCCACTTGTCGCCAGAAGGGGCACACTTCTGGAAAAATGCTGGAACTTGAGCTGTTCTCATTTAAGTTGATGTGCATCTGAGACATCCAATAGTATTTTTCATATCTTTTAGAAAATGTTTGAGAGGCTTTCTGATAGTTTTTCAATGGAAAAATTAGCATCTCTTCATTTAAAGAGTGAAAAGTCTTTTAGGTTTTGTTAATAGTATTCATGTTTAGGTATGTATGTGCGTTATCGGTATCGGCCTTTAGGAGCTTTATCGGTATCAGTTTTTAAAAAAGGTTAGTGCGCATCCCTAACTACAGTGTTAGTCAAGGACACTTTAGTTGCTTTACTCTTTAAAATGGAAAGCCACAGTCCAGATTGCCTGAGAGAAGAGAAGAGAAGAGAAGAGAAGAGAAGAGAAGAGAAGAGAAGAGAAGAGAAGAGAAGAGAAGAGAAGAGAAGAGAAGAGAAGAGAAGAGAAGAGAAGAGAAGAGAAGAGAAGAGAAGAGAAGAGAAGAGAAGAGAAGAGAATCCAGACAGTGGTAGCCCCTTGTCACCAGAACGGCTGTTGCTATGGTGACGCATGTACTGCTGTGATGAACCAACCATGACTGGGAAAGCACCTGACAGACAACATTCATAGTATTTAATTGCTGTGGACACAAGAGCAGACTTTAAAAAAAGATGGATGAATAGAAAGGAAATATAGAATCATACATGACATGAAAAGAGAAGGAAACGGAAATTATGATCAGACATTTAACAACTAATATCACGTAACAAAAACAGAGGTTCATCATATTGGTTTCAAAAATGCCTTTTTTCAATTTAACTGTGTCCAATGCACAAATCTGCAAACTGTGATGCCCATGAATCTTAACTATCATTGCCACAAGAGAGACTTGTTTAAAAAGTTTCAACTGGAAGCATAGAAAATGTATCTGAAATTAGAACAAAACAACTTTGCCGCAGTGGTGTAGTCTAGTTGATTCTAGTCGGTATACTGTGGCTGTACCTCCCCCCCCAATTAAAAAAAAAACAAAAAACATACCTGTTCTAAATGGTCCCAGTCAAGAACCACCACACTTATCAGGCTATGTATTAAATATGCAACAACACATAATTCATATAGACCGTCTGTTGTGTCTGAAATAAAAGTATTGAACTGAATTTAGATAATTAAAAACTGGTTCTGTATCATCTAGATACAAATGTAGACTATTATAAGTAGTACGTGTATATATACATATGCATGTGTGTGTGTGCGTGTGTGTGTGTATGACCTGGAGGTAAATAGAAATTCCAGTAATTATGATTATTGATACAAGCGTTCTTTTTTGGATCTATATCATGAGCAGCTAGACACAGATGAAACCCATTGATGAATTGTTTACAGACTTCAGCCACTGCTAAGAAAATGCATAAAAATTTTAGAAAGGAAGCAAAAATTCTACTATTTCCGTAGATTTGTCTCACTATATCTAACACACCAGTCATTTAATGGTGTTCATGGTGTCTTCACTGACTTTTAAGATGACAGTGAAATAATTTCACTGTTAACAGTTTTATGGATGGAACTATACTAACATTTAAACTGTTTCTACAGCTTTGAACGTTGTCTAGTATTGACCTAACTTTACGTTTTTCCACTCTAACCACACCTGTTTCAAACTCCCTCACCTGACTCTTGCTCCAGGCTGGCCAGGTCCAGCTCTCATCTACAACGCACGTGCACGCATTGTGCATGTGACGCACTTCTTCTCAGCTGAGCAGCGTTGCGGATCGTGCTGCTGTTCTTCACTGCGTCGTTAAGGCTGGTTTTTACCGTAGGGCGCAAACTCAGCAGTTAACTTGAGCTCCAGGCTTGACAGAAGCCCGTTCGGTTCAGACGTGCCGCTTCCTCACACAGAAAAAGGGGGATTTCTGAACGGGAAAGTTATGCAACAAAAACATGCTGATACGTATCTGTGCACATTTTTCAGTGGTTATACGGTAATTTGGGACTTTTTCTAGTGAGTATACAGCGTATACCTGCATATCACATAGACTACACAACTGCTTTGCAGCAGTTATTAAATTGGTTCACAATTAGTTTTAAATCCATTTTGACTAATAATCAGTAGGGTAATTGAATGATGCAGTATTATTTTCATCTAGGAGCCTGAGGGAACTACATCAAAGAGGTCCATGTTTAGACCCAAATAACATCCAACCACTCCTCGAGGCTAGATGTTTTATCAATGTTATCCCGTACACTTAAGTTTCAATACAGAGATATATATCTGCCACTGCAGTCACAGACTATAACCAAGATGAAAGAGGACTTCTTAACTAGTACTAACTGGTGTACAAAGCAGGATTGCATAATCTTTGCATATTGGCTATCATGACCTGGACAGTGAGTCATATATCACAAAATTATGCATACATTATATAAGACATTCCAAAGGAGATTAGTCCATGGTAAATGAGCTCCAAAGAGAAAGCCATCCTGCAATCCTCTTGTTGGGATATACCAGCACATCTTAGCTCATCTCACCTCACTTCAACCCTTCCTGCCCCGGTTACTGGCCTCATACAAACTCTGGCCAACATTCACTGAAGTGAACCCACCATCCCCGTTTAATGAAAGCTAGCCTTTGGCAGGACCTTAAGAGTCACATTGTACGCACCCAGGATGTGTTTAAGCCACATTTTTTATTCATGTGATGCACATCTGATAAAAGAGCATCTATCTTAATCAATATCTTACAAGAGTTACTTAGCGGGGCATGACAAAGTTGCCCGTTTGCCTGGGGCGACTGAAATCTGTATTTAGGGAAGTGGAAAATTTCATCCAGCTGTCTGGTCAGCAAGTAAAAAAAAAAAAAGATGATGCATTCCTTGATGTTTCTGTGTTAAAATTAGGTTATTGTTGGTAGCTTTCCACTAGTCATCCATGATGCTTTGAACTTTAAACTTTTAAATAACCTACTTATAGCCGATTGCGAATAAGTTTGCAAGTTTTTATCAGGTGCATAAATCCTCATTTAGCTGACACTGGTCCTCAATTTCTGACTGAAAACCTGTCTAGTGCACTCTGAATGGGATATAGTTATTATTTATGAATGAATGAATGAATGAATGAATGAATGAATGAATGAATGAATGAATGAATGAATGAATGAATGAACTTTGTTTTCCATTGCAGACAAGGAAGTCTGGCTGCTGAACAAGTAATTTATTTTATTTAACCTTTATTTAACCAGGCAATGACATTAAGAACAAGATTCTTAAGTAAAACATATTAGTCCAGGGATCAGCTAATAAAGCTCTATGTTAATGCCTGTTTTAGGATTCAAGGGTTGTCTTTAATAAGTCAAAACACTTAGCATACACTGGGAGGTGAGTGCTGCCATTAAAGTTGTTGGTCAAGAGCCATATCACACATGTAAGGGAGAGATGGTATGGGAAAGCATGCCAGTCTGCACATTGATGCAGTGGGCATGCTTCAGACTCTGACGTCACTGTTATATAACATTATATAGGTTTTGCTTTGAGTTTGTTTAGCTGGCAGGATGAATCTGACAGTTGGCTCCTAGCCACTGAGATCACAAATGATTAATAACAACAGGAGTAACCACTGCACCACTTGCGTCACGGTGAGAGCTGTTGATTCACTGATGCATGTTGTTGCATGTATTATGGTAGAAAACAGATCTAAGCCATTGGCCGCTATATTTTAAAACCAATCAACTACGATCAAGAGGAACAGATTGTAAGCTATTTATCAAGCCATCTCTCCAAAGTGTCAAACACGGGGCCATCGCATGTTCTTATGACAATAACAGCGCGTCATCAAGCTACCTTTAGCGCAGTTCACGTCATGTTTACTGTCAAAACAGTGCGGCTTGCTTGCAGTATTACCTGTGGCGACAGGTGCCGTGGTATCCCAGTGCACCTGCTCTTCAAAAACCGCTCGGATTATTTCTTTTTCCTCCCTTCTGAATGAGTGAGGTAAAGCTATCCGGGACTGCAAGCTAAGCTAAGCTAAGCAGTTGACGTCTCGAGCCGGGGCAGAAATAATCGTTTGGAGCTACTTCAAACGGATTTCCGAGTAGCAGCGAGTAGCTACCGTTACCGCAGCCAACGGTTGTTTTGACTCGCAGGAAAATGTGTGACGTCACTCAGGGAAGCATCACCCCCCCTTGCGCTCGTGCACCACGCCTCAGTTTCCATGCAAACACATACACACATACATCCTACCGTCTCGGCCTGTTCTCCTGCTTTCGATTTTAATGGTTTCTTCTGCTCAGCGGCTGATTCTCCTCCACTGTGCACTTGTCTCATCATCCCAACATCCCGTGCGTCTCTGCCGGGTAATGACCCAACTATCGCGAGAGTTAGGAATTAAGGAGGTTTATCTGTGAGATAACTGGGTCTCCTGGTTACAGTCGCCTACATTATGTCATGCAGTAAAGATTTGTGGACGTTGGATTAATAGAGTAAGATTAATAGTAAGGCTATAAGAATGGGAAATGTTGCACGTAAAACCAGTCGAAACCAATCTTTTAAAGACACAGTATTTCAAATAACATTAATTACCAGTTGATTATTCAGTTCTCAGAGATTTACATGTCTTTTGTAATCGGTAAAAAGCGGTTTAACTTATCAAAAGATTAAGTATTTTGGTTAAGGCAACCTAAATCCTTTAAAACTCAAAAACGCTTTGTTGCCTCCATACACACAAGTACTTTCAGTGAATCTCTCTATATGGTGAAGTTTGGGCACTAAGTTAAGGAGAAAAAAAGCAAATCTATTAATTAAATACTTATTTTGCACCGTCTACAGAAAATGGGTGCATTGTTACTACTTTGAATAATTTTAGGGTTTATTCAGTTACTATGATGAAATTTGAACACATACAGACTCACCTTTACATTGGTGAACCTCAGATGAATTGAATGCCGCATGTAATGAAACACAAACTCCTACTGAAGGATGTTTGCCTATGCATGGACAAACAAAACTTAGCAGAGGACAGGAAATGGCTTTCCTGCATAAGAATGAGAATTCATATGGCAGCAAGTAAAATGAAGTTTGGGCTGGGTGATATTGAAAATATATATATATTTTTTGTCTTAGATATTCACATCCCTCTCAGCTGCAAGGCTTCTGTGCTCACTCCAGAACATGCAATTAGGTCTGTTGCAAGTACACAGGGTGCTTCCATATTTGGAGTATGCATACAATAGTGTCAGCATTCAATCCCCATCTTCCCAGTCTACTTGCCAAGGTATCTTTGGGCAAGATAGCATATCCAGCATTTCAAGTATCCTAAGTTTTTGAGTGTAGAAGTTAAAACATATTTTTCAGGATCATACACAGTTAATGATGATATTAAAACAGTGCTATTGGCCTTGTTTTTTTCTTTTTTTCCCAACTTTTGCCTTTCCTTAAACATGAGACGACCACTTTATTTATGAGATAGTTAGCTTTCTCCTAAAATCTTGTTTTTTTAAGTAATTTAAATCAGTTGCGGCCAAGATTGGTCCTTGAGAACAGCAAGCCTCAAATTTTAGATCCACCCCTTCTCTAACACACCTGAAGCAAATGAATGGCTCCTTATCAGGCCTTTGCAGAGCTGAATGACATGCACATGGGGTAATTCGGGCATGTTGGAGAAGGGGTGGATCTAAAAGTTGAAGGATTGTGGCTTTCGAGGACCGAACTTGGCCACCCCTGATTCAAATTAATATTCCTTTTCCTGTTTTTCAGGGAAAAGTGTGACTACATACACACACACACAAGGGCAAGACGTCCCCACGATGATGGTATAATACGAAAAATGATCCCCATAACGTAGCATAGATGCGCCCACATTGCACACACACACACACACACACACACTATACCAGCATGAGTAGCTACTGGTGTGGGGAAAGAACACATTTAGGTATCAGCAAATTATGGCAGGAAAAAAAATAAGGATGAAAATGAGATTGCTTTTATTTTAATCTTACAGGTCTGTTTGTCTGTTTGTTTTTCATATGGACATGAGTCTGTTTAATAAACTTGAACTGAACTGAATAATACGATGACTCACTAGCATAAAAGAGCTAATGAGCTTTGTTGTTCTTTTTTTATTATTTATTTAAGACATAAAAGAAATATTTTTATATATTAAGCATTACTTAGACATCTTGATACCTTTTGCTTGCTTTCACAATTGTACTAACAAAGACTTTGAACCATGGTGCCCAAACTCATGCATGCCACTATAATTTTATTTTCAAAAAGGTACCAAGGTCTGCCACGGCTTTTTCACAATTTTCATTGTATGTTCTACAGAAATATCATTAAATAGTTTGGTTTTCTTCTTCTAATCTGTGCTCATTTCATGTTGATAAGTATATTTACAGATATCGTGCAGTTTGTGTACAGTAAACAGACAGCTACATGAGTCAATAAGCCCATCACTCCCTGCAGCCTCTTCACTGTATCTTTAATGCCGTTTACAGACGGGCAGTCAGACAGCTGCACAGAACATGACTCAAGTTTCTACACAACAGCTGATCAGCTGAATGTAAACCAAAATGTTTGGTGCACATTTAAGGCTCATATTGTTTAGACAAGGCATTTTTGGAATTCCTGCGCACTCTTTTGTTGTGGTCAGCTGCCCTGTTATGGTACTTTGATGTTCTTACAGACAGTTGTATTTAAATTAAAGGTTAAAAAAAGCACTGGAATTTGACTATTTTGCCCATATTTTAACTGAATATGCATCTGTGTAAATTAAAGGTAGAGTCTTAATTTCTTGACCTTGTGGTACAACAATGCTCCCCAGTCTCCCCAGTCATCTGTTCTCTCCTGATGGTATAGCTGAGCTGCAGCGGCAGAGGGTGCAGTTATGGGGCCATGGCTGGGCAGGCACAGGTGGACCTAGTGTGTCAGATGATATATGTGTGTACCATTCTGGCCTCTGTCAACATACATGCACGCATTGCCATCAGCTGGCCCTTTGCTCTCAGCCCTGTGTGCAGAGTGGGAGAGTGAAGGGGAGGGGGGGTGTAAGGGGCACAAACCAGCAGCAAGGGCAAGGTGTGTGTATGTGTGTGTGTTTGTGTGTGTGGGTGATGGGGAGGCAGCGGAGGTGGAAGTACAGAGACAGCTTGAAAACGAAAGCGGCAGCACAGGGGAGCCCTTCTGTTGCTATTGCTATGGCCAGACGTGCCTCTGTGTGACACACATACAGTACACACACACGTACAGTTTACAGTCAGCATCTTCATTAAAAACGAGGTCCTACACACACTTGTAGGGACATGGCATGAAATGAATTTTAAAAAATACAGATATACAATTTATGCTAATAAATATGTGAAGTTGGCATCACGTGCCGGTTTGTGTTGATGTTGTTTTGTATTCCTGCTCACTCTGAGGCTGTTTGTTTAGCTGCACACACCCTGATTTCTTAATTTAGGATAGTGCATATAGCTTCAGTCTGTAGGATCCGTTGATGAGACCATATCTAAATTCATTTCTAATTCTTAGAGAAAAAGTTGAACATTTCTGCCTGCAGTGGACAGAAATGTTAAACATGAGATTTCAGCCAAAGACTTCGGTGTAATGATCAGATTTTGCATTCAGGAATGCAATTCAGTTACTTTTGTGGCAGTGGAGACAAGCCTTATATACCAGTCTTTGTAAGTAAAAAGTGTGCCGAGGTCTTTGGACATTTTCAAACATGAGCATCAGAAATTTGGGTCGTCTTTTCCCGCAGTTGCTGTACATACACACACTTCACAGCAGGACAAGTGTGTTTAACAGCTGGGTATGCAAGAGGGGGGCTGCAGGCAACTGAAAACGTACACTGTGGAAATCACCATGTTTTTACTTGACATGTTAAAAACAGTGGGTGATGCTCCTTGATGACCATTGAAATAAATACCACGTGTATCCGAGAGTACGAACAACATGGAGGAGTAAGTGGGAAGCAGAAGGCAGGTCAGTAGAAAGGAAAGTGAAGCAGCAACTCTCAACACTCATAAGCAGGAAACTCTGCGGAATATTTGCTCTTACATGTGCACACTGTCTCATCTACTGATGGAGAGTTTACAAGAAGGCTGGGTGGAAAATCTCTGCAGCGAGTCCAGAGAAAATGTTTCAGATGGAATGTTCTCGCATGCAACCACTCCAGAACATCACTAGACCATTTTAGGACTCCAGTGCATGTTTGGAAGAAGCTTCTGTAGGTTGTAAACACTTCAGTTTGTGTGTCAATGTTTTTGCAGTTAAATCCCATAGTGGTTGTTGGAGGTGGAGTTTTTATAGGGTTCAAATATTTGAGATAAAAAGAAGACATCAGAAGGTAATGATTGTTGATTAACAGCTTTTTTTCTATTACTGTAAGTTACTGTTAGGAATAAGATAGTAAATAAATTACTAATAAGAAGAAGGAAGATAGAGAAAATGGTGTGCACCCTCATTAAACTAAAATGTATATGCAGAGTTTAAAAAGTGAAAACCCATCTTATAGATGGTAGGTAGAGTATGATTACTGGTACTTGTTGCAGGCTGTGTAGTGTGTATTTCAGGCCAAGAGTAAGCTGAAGTGTAAGCTGTAATGATGCTTTCATCTATTCAATCACAACTTAGACTTTTAAAACAATTATCATGAAGGAGACCTGTGTCTCTAAATTTCAGCATGTTTCTCTCCTCTTTTTCTCCTCAATTTGACTTTTTATATCTCTAACTCATCTGCTTAAAAAAGGGACAGTTGCACATTAATGAACACAAATGCGAGTGCACAACTCTAAATGTGCCACAGATTTGGTCTAGCAGCTTATTTGCATGTGATTGCCCCCTTAATTTTGGTTGTGGCTGTTACATATAAATATTTCTATAAATTTAGGAATACTGGTTTTGCAGTGTTTTTGTGAAGCTGTTTCTTCATGGATGCAGATATATTCTACAGATGCTGCATTATCTCCCATGTCAAATATAGTAGAATAAGAAGACAGCACATGATGATTTGAGATGTTTTGGACAGCGCTTCAATTAAGTTCAAGCATCATCATCAACAGAAAAATGAAAAAAATACCAAAATCCATGTTGACCAGGCCAAGGTTTTGCATAGGCTTTAGTCACCATCTACTAAGCACTAAAACTATTGGTTAAGCTTAGAAAAAAAAAAAAAACATTAGATGAGATTAATACCAAGGCTTGTCTTAAAACAGACCCTGTCACAAAGTTTTACGCCTGGTAGAAATCCCTTCTTCAACAGTAGTTTCAAGTTTCTCTAATCTCTCTGGCTTCAGAGTCTCATCCTGTCACAGATGTTGTGCAACTTATAAGTCATGTTTTAATGCTTGTGTTTTATTAATGCTCCATGAAATAATATGCAGCCTTTAAAAAAGCCTTCCTCTAACTGAATGAAAATAAGCAATTCATACAAATGTGGGTCAATATAGTTTACAGATCCACACAATTATTAGGAACTGTGCTATAGGAGGAAAACAAAGAAGATTTAGATTCATAAAGTTTCAGTGTGTTACTGTAGCACTGATCTTATATGTGACCTTGATTTCAAAAGCTCACATAATCTTGGGAGCAGTGCGTTTGACTATAGCTGGTTCTGGGCTCCCTCGAGGCTTCATTATGTACAATCTTTGCTGTGGTAGCGTGAATCTGCCCTGTCAATTAGATCAGCTGTGAAAGAGCAACATGTTAGGGTGGGATCCTCAAGGTATGTTTGCTCATCTGTGCGTTACCTTACAAGTGCACCACATGGTGTGTGTTTGTGAACTTCAGGCATGCTAAGTTCACATGTGTGTGCATACTGCAAGAAAAGCAGGGAGGAGAACTGTGTAGTAGCTACAGATGAGGTAATGTTTAGTGTATGCTTGAGGACGGGCGTCGTGTTAAATGATTAAAAGAACTGTCAGTTTGATTTTAAATTCACAGGGTTGGAAAACCTATCAGCGTTTAACCATTGTGGCTTTATGAGACTGTAAAGAGGAGTTTTAATTTCTCACTGAAATTGGACAAAGTTTAATTTTGGCATCATGATAGCATCAGATGAAAAGTTGTTGGCTTGTAATTATCCTGAAAGGGATATAAATATCACTATAGTGGAACAAACTGGCAGAGTTAACTAATGGAGTGCTTAAGAACAAGGCAACATTCCACTGATTTTCTACAATTTCCACTTTTCACTTCTTTTTTGAGCAGAAAACCACTGATCGTCATCTCCTGATAAACGTCATTGTGCTGTTATTTTGTCCATCTCTCCACTTAGATGTTTGTGATCTGTCTTTTTTGTTGGGTCCCCAAAGCAATGGTGACCCCCAGGTGTACTAAGCTATGATTTCTCAGCACACTGCACCCCTGACTCCCCTCGGATGAGCCGATGCGCTGCTTAGTGAATCACATACATGCACATACTCTCAGAGGCGGCCCTAAAGCACAGAAGGTCTGTCCAGGTTGAGCAGTTAACGCACAATTATAAAACTGAACTGGCAGATCTAGATTTTAGTAGCATCCCCACCCCCTTGCCTCCTGTTTCTGTCCCCACTTCTGACCTCCTTCACCTTCTTGCAACACACACCTTGCACTATCCATCCATCCCCCTCCTACCTTTTACTCCAGCCCCAGCTCCCCTGCTCCCAAAGCCCAGGGAAGCAGCAGCCGTGCTGGCCGGCCTGGCACCCCGCGCCCCTGAAGTCCCATCCCTGGTCTCTTTGAAGTGGCTTCAGGAGAGAGAGGTCAGCCCTGCCCCGGAGACCCGCATAGAGGTAGGGACAGCTGCGGTCAAACAGACCCTGTGCAGGGGATGCGTACACATAAGAGCAGACACACATGCACATCAACGTATGCACACACGAGACAGGACAGAGCAGCTGCAGCCACGGTGTTGAAGGTGTGCTGTACAGCAGGACAGCTTGGGAGCCAGTATGGTCCAGCATGGCTCTGCTCTGTTTTGTTCTGGGTCATCTACTTTGCACTCAGGTGTGAAATGCAGTCTGTAGATCACCAGATGATCAGATAGAAATTATGTATTTCTTTAAATAAAAAGGACGTACCTTACTGTATAAACTCAACTCTTGCCACTGTTGTATGTCATTTTTGCTTCAGAACTTCGAATATCTGGATGTAATCAGTGTAAACATCACTTTACACCCTGTAATCACTGTCCTGCAAAGAATGAAGCATGCACACATTTTGCTACTTGGAAATATTCTAATCCTGCAACAGAAGCTTGGACACAGTGTCGTTTATTGCAGTGAAGTTGCAATTAATTGCACTGCACTGTAAAAGTTTTTTTTTTCTTGTCCATCCCCACTTTAAAATATCTCTGTGCACTTTAACAGATGAAACATGCAAATTAGTTTTGTGACTTTTGTTTTCCCTTTTGTTGTCTGTTCATATGTTTGCTGCTTATGTGGCGTTTGCTGCCTGTTTATGTGCTTGTATTCATGCAAATGTTCAAACATTCACATATGCAGCGTGCACATGTGTGTTTGAGGTTACCTTCTGCTCCTGTGCAGACAGGTTGAGCCCCCACCCCCACCCCTTCCAAAACAACCTGTCCCTTGACTATATCCTCTCACAAACACAGAGTCACAGAATACATCAAATAGTTCTGTATCCCCAACCCCCATGCTGCATACATGGGTGTACCCCCAAGGTTGGAGCAATTTCTCAGGCTGCTCAGCAATGTGCAGCTGCTCTGCACTAAAATGGGTCCAGAGAAGTGGAAATAACATTTGAGGAGCTTCACAAGACAAGCAATGATGTTTGAAACTTTGCAGAGGAACACCTGTACTCTGGTTCATGCATTGAAACTGTATAATACATGGCTCCTCGTTTAACCCTTAGATGTTCCATTATTGGTTGGTTTCTGCCTGCTTGCGGGCTTGTTTTCGGCACCACTGAGGCAGCAATTTTGCAGTTTTTATACACAAATAAAATGAGAATGTTTGACTTTGTTTTTGTCCCAACCTTAAGTTTGCATTTTAACAGCTGACACGTTTAAAGCAACATTACTGAACTCTGGCCAATTTTTGGACTTTTCCCTTAATAAAGGCTAATTATGTGTCTGTTTTGCATCCTGTTTATTCTCTGACCTCAGCCAGTAAAAATCAATCACGTCACTTCTTGCTCCGTCACTTTCTCACTTGCTTTTCCTCCCTTCCTGAAATCAAGTTAAAATAGGTACAGAGTTTTAGGGTTGGAAACTTATATAAGGCTCTATACCAGGTAGCCTACAGAAACTTTTGCATAGATAATACAGTAACTTGCATAGACAAGAGAATTTGAAGTTAATTTCTGAGTTCTGACATCAGTTTCATATGGAAATATGGGGGCAGTGGATGGAGTAATGAAATGATTAAAATAGATCACATTCTTAGACAGCAACATAAAAAGATGCAGTAGCTTCTCCATTAAAACCCATCTAAAAGGCTGACACATGTTTCTGAAAAATATCTTCCACTGCAGCAGTCCTTTTGTTGGCATATCAAATAATGCAATAAAAAACAGAACTTCAGTGGATCCACAACTGGTTTGTCTACGACCCAAATTAACGCAAACAGAAAAGCCATGCCCAGATAGCAAAAAATGTTTGGCCTAAATATGGCCTTAATGTGCATTTTTGTTTGGCCCAAATTTGGTCTTGACTTGTGCCGTTGATTAAATGTGAGTGTGGCGGCCAAAACTCAGCCATATAACCACCTCACTGGCCCACAAGGAAATTTCTATGAATGAGGCTTCCCGTATCAGGACCACTTCTCGCTATAAACCAGGTCCAGGCCAACATCCAACATCTGGACTACATGTGACCTACAGGAGACTTGCCATAATCCAAACCCGGTTGTTTTGGATTCAGCAGGCGTCGGGCACTTCTGTCAGATAACCCGGTGGGCCACACCTGCCAGGAATCCTTCAAGATTCCATCAGCTGATAAGGACACGTCACGACGGACATCAGATGATGCTTCTGAGGAGGATTGAAGTGACAGTAATGTCAGTAAAATGTCAAATACCCGTTACAATAATTGTGCAAATAATAACTCAGTAATAATTATCACTAAGTTTAACCGTTTTAAATGTAATCAAAATAAAGCTATGCTCAAATCCAAATATCATCAGTTATGAACTGAAATTATTACAGAGTACACAACTGCATATGGCTGGAACCTAAAGAGTCAATGCTGTAGATGACTGTGGTCTGTGAGGCCATTAAATGCACCAGAGCTTCTTCTTTGTTTCTTTCAATGGTCATATGTAGTATATAGCCTGAAGTCACCCTCATCTACTTCCATGGGGCCCATTAGGGCATGAGAGACAAAAAAATATTGGTGTGAGTCAACGACAAGAAAATAATTATCGGTAACACTTTACAATAAGGGTCCCTTAATTAACGTTAGTTAGTGCATAATTAAGCATTAATTAACTGCTTAATAATACATGAACAACTTTTATTAACTATTACTTTGCATTAGTTAACATATTGGTTAATGTGTTAATTAGCAGTTAATAAATGCTTACTTCCCAAACTCCTTAATGCATTATTAAGCATTGATAAGTTTGATTTATATAATAAATTACCATTATGTATGCATTACTCAGCATTAATAACCATTTTAGTTGGAATGTTAGTAAGCCCTTAATAATGTCTTTAGTAATGGTTTAGCAGTGGTGTTTATTTGGAGTGAATAAACATTAACTAACAGCTAACTAATGCATTGACGAAGCCTTCGCTCTACATTGTATGTTATCTGGATGGGCATCAATGAGCCATTTATTAATATCCTAGGTAATCATTTACTAATGCTGTGCTGTGTATATTATCAGGTACCCCTTACTTCATGTTAAGTAAGGTATTAATTCACATTAGAAGCCTGACCTGATGGCCCTTAATAATGTGAGTGTCTCATAAGCATTACTTAACCATAGTTAACTATTACTGAATGTTATTTGGACCCTTATTGTAAAGTGTAAACATTTATCCCTTTGGTAACACTATATTTTATGCTTAACAGTCTAATAAGCATTACTTAACCATAATTAACCATTACTGAATGTTATTTGGACCCTTATTGTAAAGTGTAAACATTTATCCCTTTGGTAACACTTTATAAATGCATAGCATAAATGCACAGCCTAATAAGCATTACTTAACCATAGTTAGGGGTGTTTTCTGGACCTGGGAACATTGGGGGTTGAACACACCCCCAATTCCTTGGAAAGGAATCTGGGGAAACCTAGACAGTAAA
Organism: Atherinomorus stipes; assembly: GCA_023101725.1. Taxonomy (NCBI): domain Eukaryota; kingdom Metazoa; phylum Chordata; class Actinopteri; order Atheriniformes; family Atherinidae; genus Atherinomorus; species Atherinomorus stipes. The sequence continues at coordinate 865,140 of JALJCO010008534.1, read as the reverse complement.
AATGCCCGTCTATTTAAGCTTTCTTCAGCATTGTGGCACCTTGTTTAAAGCCAAATACTGCAAGACATACTTCAAAATGTATTTACTTTCAAGCTTAAACTTGACAATGTAAACAAGATCTCTAAAATCAGTATAAATATTAAGAAAGACTTGACTAATAAAATTTGTCATTAAATAACATTTATTTTAGTAACAATTATTATTAAGTTGAGTTAAAAAGTAGGCTAACAATTATTTTCAACAAGAACAAAAGTTAGTTGTGGGTCATATTGCATGGTGGACGTCTGTCTCCTGTTCTCTCTCCTCTCCATCCTCCGCTCACTCCCTCCACCTTCTGCTGACAGAGAAACAATGAAATGTGCATTAATGACACCATCAGAAATGTAAAGAGACAGGACAGGTTACTCAGCAACAATCACACTGATTAATCTGTACATAATAATAACTGCAATCATGAATTTCAGCAGTCTTTACACTCATAACAAAAGTAAAACTTAATTTAATCTGTGGTTTAGTCTAGTTTATTCTAGTGGTACTCTGACATCCATCTCTCCTGGCCTCCAACACCCCGTCCTGGAGCAAAATCTGTCCAACAGCACCCTCCTAGCAGCAAAAGTGGATTTTCTCGTGGATATACCAGCATGTCAGGTAGACTACACCACCAGATTTAATGCAAATTGTCTATAACAAAAAAGGGCAAAGCTAACGGGTTAGCTAACCATGCTGTTCTCATGTGACATGTGACTGTATGTGAGGCTAGACCAGGGCTAGACAGCCAGCGAACCAAAGCAAAAGAGAAGGGGGGGGGGGGGGGACTTAGGCTTGATTTTCTTGATTTTACTGAACATTTATTTGTGTATCTTTATCTTTTCAATGATAGTTTTTTGTAACTTAAACATATATAAACTATAGAAGAACTACGAGCTATTACATGCCAACCACATTAGTTTTTTAGCCTAGCGTAACCATGTGTATATCACATTGTTCTTCATATTTCAACCAACCAAACTAATTAACACACATACACAAGTGTTTTCTAACATTAATACTTACAAAGATGTTAGTTTCCCAAGGCACACGCATGCAAAGGCACATTTAGCTTGTACATGAGCTGATGTTTCAGCTCCTTCACAGTAGAAAAAAGAACGAAGACTGTTGGTGAGAATTCAGCCAACGGTAAGAGCGCTCACTCGCTTCTAACCTACAAGGACTGTCAACCAGTTAAACACAGATGATTGTCCGCTTCTGTAAAACTCCCGCTCACGTTCAGATACGCGAGCGAGTGAGCGCTCTCACCACAGAAACAATCTTTGATGTATGTTCTTCGGTAGCTTACTGTGAACGAACTTTCGGGAGAAAATAAAAAATCAGCTGAAGTTGACGCTAAATGTGTGAATCTTTCGTCTTCGTAAGTATTAATGTGTTAGAAAACACTTGTGTATGTGTGTTAATTAGTTTGGTTTATTGAAATATAAAGAACGATGTGATATACACATGGTTAAGCTAGGCTGACCAACTAATGTGGTTAGGATGTACTAGCTTGTATTTTGTTCTTCTCTAGTTTATATATGTTTAGATTGAAAAAGCTATTACAGTGAAAAGATAAAAATACACAAAAAGATGTTCAGTGAAATCAAGAAAATCAAGCCTTAGTGTCCCCCCCCCCCCCCCCCCTTCTCTTTTGCTTTGGTTCGCTGGCTGTCTAGCCCTGGTCTAGCCTCACACACAGTCACATGTCACATGAGGACAGCATGGTTAGCTAACCCGTTAGCTTTGCCCTTTTTTGTTATAGACAATTTGCATTAAATCTGGTGGTGTAGTCTACCTGACATGCTGGTATATCCACGAGAAAATCCACTTTTGCTGCTAGGAGGGTGCTGTTGGACAGATTTTGCTCCAGGACGGGGTGTTGGAGGCCAGGAGAGATGGAAGTCAGAGTACCACTAGAATAAAGTAGACTAAACCACTGATTAAATTAAGTTTTACTTTTGTTATGAGTGTAAAGACTGCTGAAATTCATGATTGCAGTTATTATTATGTACAGATTAATCAGTGTGATTGTTGCTGAGTAACCTGTCCTGTCTCTTTACATTTCTGATGGTGTCATTAATGCACATTTCATTGTTTCTCTGTCAGCAGAAGGTGGAGGGAGTGAGCGGAGGATGGAGAGGAGAGAGAACAGAAGACAGATGTCCACCATGCAATATGACCCACAACTAACTTTTGTTCTTGTTGAAAATAATTGTTAGCCTACTTTTTAACTCAACTTAATAATAATTGTTACTAAAATAAATGTTATTTAATGACAAATTTTATTAGTCAAGTCTTTCTTAATATTTATACTGATTTTAGAGATCTTGTTTACATTGTCAAGTTTAAGCTTGAAAGTAAATACATTTTGAAGTATGTCTTGCAGTATTTGGCTTTAAACAAGGTGCCACAATGCTGAAGAAAGCTTAAATAGACGGGCATTTTTACTGTCTAGGTTTCCCCAGATTCCTTTCCAAGGAATTGGGGGTGTGTTCAACCCCCAATGTTCCCAGGTCCAGAAAACACCCCTAACTATGGTTAAGTAATGCTTATTAGGCTGTGCATTTATGCTATGCATTTATAAAGTGTTACCAAAGGGATAAATGTTTACACTTTACAATAAGGGTCCAAATAACATTCAGTAATGGTTAACTATGGTTAAGTAATGCTTATTAGGCTGTTAAGCATAAATATAGTGTTACCAAAGAGATAAATGTTTACACTTTACAATAAGGGTCCAAATAACATTCAGTAATAGTTAACTATGGTTAAGTAATGCTTATGAGACACTCACATGATTAAGGGCCATCAGGTCAGGCTTCTAATGTGAATTAATACCTTACTTAACATGAAGTAAGGGGTACCTGATAATATACACAGCACAGCATTAGTAAATGATTACCTAGGATATTAATAAATGGCTCATTGATGCCCATCCAGATAACATACAATGTAAAGCGAAGGCTTTGTCAATGCATTAGTTAACTGTTACTTAATGCTTATTCACTCCAAATAAACACCACTGCTAAACCATTACTAAAGACATTATTAAGGGCTTACTAACATTCCAACTAAAATGGTTATTAATGCTGAGTAATGCATACATAATGGCAATTTATTGTATAATTAAACTTTTATCAATGCTTAATAATGCATTAAGTAAGGTTGGGAAGTAAGCATTTATTAACCTCTAACTAACGCATTAACTAATATGCTAACTAATGCAAAGTAATAGTTAATAAAAGTTGTTCATGTATTATTAAGCAGTTAATTAATGCTTAATAATGCACTAACTAATGTTAATTAAGGGACCCTTATTGTAAAGTGTTACCTAATTATCTTTTGGTCCCAGTTGTTCTCTGTCCAGGAAATAAAAAATAAAACTCTGAAGAACTTTGATTAGTTCATTTTGCTTGAATCCCCTTTGCGGGCTACAGGTCTCTTCACGAGGTTTTCACCTCTGTCAATGCTTTTTTTCCTGCTCTTAAAAAAAAAAAAAAAAAAAAAAAGAGGTGACGTGCCGGAGTAAAATTGCCATGCTAGCGTATTTTGGGCAGCTGATGAAGCACACTGGTCGCGATGAGTACTGTAGCCCACAAAGCGGATTCAAGCAAAATCTAAAATCATTAAAAGTTCTTCCCTGTATTTTATTATCTCTTTTGAATTTTTTTATTCAAATCCACAACCAACATATCTGGAATCCAGGCAGAGAATGACTGGGACCAGAAATTAATTATTTTATTGACTTCCATTCATATATTTTGTGTCTTAGGAGCCATGGGGCTCACTGGAAGGGGTGTGACTTCGGCTCCTCACACTGTGCTTCCAGTGCTCCTGCTTCTCTTGCTATATCAGGGCAGCCACAAGCTCTCTGAAAACATACTGAAATGTGGATGTAAAGGACACAGATGACAAGCAGAAGGTTCTGTCCCTATGTGTATTTAACGCAGAGCGTAAATAAGACCTTGAACATTTTTGTTGTACAATTTTGCTCAGCTGGCTGCATGACTGCCTCATAAACAAAGGCTCTGTGATGCAGTCTGCTGAGGTTTGAACCACAGCTTCAGTTTAGATTAAACATATTGGATTGTTGGTCACTGAATTAAAATATCAATATAATTCTGCGCACTTACCCATTAGATTTAATGGGCAAGTGTGTCCAAACTTTTGGCTGATACCATATGTGTTGTTAATACCAATCACAACACATCAGATTTCATTATAAGTTAAGCTACCTTTTTGTGTTAATTTCAGTCCCATACTGATGTAATTTCCCCATGAAAATATAATATATACCATTATCCATACATACAAATGTGTTAAGTTGTTAAACAAAAATGTTCACAGTTCACTAAACCAGTTTGGAAACATGCCAAAATTTATTCCGATTCTTCCACCTTGATGAAGTTCACAAGTTGCTTCTGCGTCAGCAGGTTGCATTTCCAGTATCTCTGACGGCAGCATGTGCTGGCAGGATTATTTATGAGTGAGGGTAAAAGTAATTACGTGATTGACCGCTGCTTAGGGGCAGCAGCTTCAGTATGTAGGAATCCTTTTGCACTCTGGTGATAGAACGAGAGCTTAGCCACAAAGCAAATGCTCTCGACATACCGCTCAGGTTTGCTCTGACGCCCCACAGCAACGTCATCTGCTGCTGGCAGACACTAGAAGAATGAGACAGCGTATTTCACAATGAGGTTGCTTGTTTGCAGATCTGCTTATGTGGTGTCTTCACTCTCTGTTGTTGGTATTTATCGACAGATGTTACTTGCATAAGGCTGAGGGGGCTGAGCCCAAACCCTTTAACCCTATCTCAACTTCAATGATACAAACATCTCCTGGATTTCAGTTGTGTGACAGGAAATCTCAGTTTTTTCCCACACATATTCTCTTCCTTGCTGGTGTTCCTCCAGCTGTATGCTGGAGTTCTGCTGGATACAATCAGTGTAGATTCTGCTCTGGTTTAGTCAGTGAAGCAGAGAGGAAATGACAGGGTAGAGACTTTGATCCCTTTCTGTTCCAGAGGAGGACTGCCATTTTCAAGCGAAACACTGATACTCTTTAATGTCTGAATATGTCAGCTTTACATATAGTACTGTATAGTCTATCATACAGATGCACCAGTTGTGAAATTCTGAGGTGATACGGTTTTATTTGTTCTTTTATATATTTATCATTTATTTATTTATAGTTTGTTAATTTGCCTGTTTGACTGATTGTTATCAAAGCAATAGGACACACGTTTCCAACTTTAAAAATCTGCTTCTCTTTTTTATGGCACACTTTCATTCATTGTAAAGATTCATGGGGTCTTTGTTAGCGTACTGGGGCTAAGAAATAAGCTCTTCAAACCTTTTTTTTATTATTTCAAGCCAGGGCCATTACATGAGAACATTTTGTTATACAGCACAGCATCACATGTCAGAAACTGGATATCAACATACAGACCCCTTTGAAAGCACATCCTGGCTGATTCAGCAAACACACTGAAGAAGACATCAAAAGAGGCAAAACAGAGAGAAAAGTGATGGAGCAAGAGCAGAGCCAACTACCTACTTTCTGAGGGTTATGCAGACACACACACAACCAACCTGTTGCCTTTCCCTGTTTCTTTATCTCTGTCTTCTTCCCTTCTTTCACTCCTTCTCCGTCCTCACACCTGAATTACATAAACTTTGTTAAATGGAGTAGTCTTAATTCATTCTGGTCAGTATCAGATTGATGACATGAAGCAGCCTAAGAAGCTTTGAGAAAACATTATGAAATGCAGCATAGTCCCACATGGAAATAATTTACAGATTTCATAAAGATTTTTAAGCCTATGTGTTTTAAGTTACATACATCACAGCCAAACTCCATACAAAAACAGATGAAACGTGAATCAAATGAATGGGTCATTACCAGGCCTCTGCGGAGCTGAATGACATGCATGATGGGGGGAATTGGCAGATTAATTCATGTGCGTTGGAGAAGGTATGCTTTTGCTGCAGGATAGTTGCTCTTTAGAACTGAACTTCAGCACCTCTGCACTGGCAGGGTGAGCTGCATACTGTATGTGTCTGATGTGAATATTGTTACAGAGTTGTGACTATATTCTATGTGTCTGGATTTGGTCATACTAACTTTAGAAACATGACTGATGCTGTAATAATGGCAGGAGTCACTGGCTGCTGCTTGTTGGCTGACTGGTACTGTAGCTGGACAAAGTCAGTTATTGATGATCATATCATTTATACATGCACAAAAGGTGTTGTACAGAAAATGCATACATGAAATAATTTTGTCTGGCCAGTTAATGAGGTCAGGCACACCTAGCTTAATCAGTTTGCATCCTATTGACGCTTTTCATCACAGTGTGCAATTTTGTTACAGGCTGTGGAAAATAAATAGTAACTTGTTTTGTCAGCTGAACTGTCTTGAATAGAAACACTTTACTGATCCCATGATGGGGAAACTTCTACACATCATTATCAGATAATGAATTACACAATAACAAAAATGAATATTTACATTGTTTATATTGAAGTTTTAAAGTTAACAAGAAGGCAGGACTGAAGAAGCCTCTGACTTGTTTCACCACTATGCTGCATTGTTCGTTATATATTGACCAGCTTGAACAGCGTTCTTCTTTCCCAAATTTCTTTAAGCGGGCCTCAGATCAATCCCCAGGACAGAGTGAGCTTTTAAACAACAACATTTTGTTCAGTTTCTTTGAGTCATTGATGCTACTGACCCAATAGATGGAAGCAGATTGCTTTCTCTGCCATGAACTTAGAGAAGACGTGCACCATCATGCTGCAAACAGTGACAGGCCAAAGCTTTTTCAAGAGGTAGCTTCAAGTCCTCACAAAAAAGAAATAAATTAACATCAACACCACTTCTCCCAGGAAGGGTGTAGTGTTTATCTTCCTATTGGTCCTCTTTTAATTTCATAGTCATCTCCTTTGTCATGTGCTCAAAATGAGCTGACTGCCCTACAGAGATCCCTGTAGTCTCCTATCCACAACCAGCACATCCCACAACTACAGTACAGTCGTCTTATTAATCTCTCACATAACAGGACTCATGATTGTACAAGGAGTCTGACGTGGAACAGAAATGGCGGGATTGCATCCCCCCTGCATTGCTCCTGCGATGCTGATGGTCACCCTCACAGACACAACCTGTCATTTGTTTGTTGCAAATGCAGGGAATGATGGGAATATTACATGATGCCTGGTTTAAACATCATTACACACCCGTATCTTGCAAATTTTGCAAATTCTGCAGTATTAAACCTAAAAAAAAAATCAGCGACTGAACCTTTAAACCATATAAATATGTAGAACAGAAGATAAGATATGAATTTTTATAACTTTTTAAAAGAGTACTTTTAATTGTTGATGAGAGGGAGCACATATATTGTTTTACTAAGTATTGTAGTGGTGTAGATCAATAATGTGTGTGTATTAGACAGAAGAGGGCTGCAAAGGACTGGATGAAAAAACAACAGTTAGAACCATAACACAACACTACCAGCCTGACCTGTCACAGATGACAACTAAATATCCCACCCATCCACCAACCGCAGCAGCATGAAGGTACACAGCTGCACATGTGCAAAACCCACTCCAGGCCACTAGGGAGACCTACAGTATCAGTCTGTTTGTCTTTCTGTATCTCTACTCGCCATGAAGTAAACACATCTGTATCAGACAAATTCTCTCTGTTTTAGTTAGCTATAAAACATCTGGAGCAGCTGAGTGGACAGTAATCCCTCAGGAGCTCAGCAGCTCACCACTGAAGCTGATGTTGGTTTTGGGAAATTTTGTGCTATTTGTTGACTACCACATATAAGCCAGGAGGACCGTCTCTAGCGGGCCTACAGGAATGTGTGTGTTTGTCTGTGAGTGTAAATTTCAGAGGAAGTTAAGATATGCACATCACATCTGTCAACATCTGGGTGCACAGATTGTGTTTGGCTTTTCAACAACTGGGTGAGATCAACATCAAAAACACACAGTTTGGATACAGCCAGAGGATAGAGCAGCAGAGGCTTCCATCATACACACACTTAAACACTTCCAAAGCTTTTGATGGCCCCCAAGGGCCCCCCAGTTTCCAAACCTGCCACTTCCTATTTCTGGTCTGCACCGCCTTCGCTTCCTTTGTCTGACACATTCTCTCTCAATCTCCCTTTCTCCTTTGTCTCCAAACGCACACACTCACTCAGAGAAACACATCAACAGTTTATGTGTAAATGTGATTTTCCCCAGGCTACACACTCCTCAGGGAGGCGCAGGAGGAATCTTCTTCTCCTTCTACGAACAAACTGCTGTGAAACATCTGTGTACAGGAAGAGAGAGACAGATGTGAGAGACATAGCTGTCAAGGGAGATGTCTCTCAGTAATGTTTTTCTATTAGCAGTTAGCATTTCCTATCATCTGTCAAGTTAGTGGACAGGAGTGAGGAAGATATACAGTAGCCAAACCACAAACTTTTTTCCTAACAGGCTAAAAGAAAGACCCGATCTATTCTTTGACGTGCCATTTAAACCAGCATTGGCATCGACATTAAGCTGCTTCTTTAGAGGTCAAATCCTTTTAATTGGGTTCATGAGGATGGAGTTTGTTGACAAAAATGATGTTTTCCATAAAGGATGAACAGATTTTTGAGGGATATCACATGAATGTAAATACGGACATTTGACCTGAGGTAAGTCATGTGAAAAGTAGATTATACCACTATCACCGTCACAGATTTAGGAGATAATATCCCATCCAAAAATATAACATCCTTACTTCATGTCCAGTTGTTGTTTACTTGGTTAGTCTGATGGCTTGCTGGAGGTCCCACAGAGGGGAGGGCTGCATCACATTGCCCCTGTGACAGCTCACCATATGGGGGGGCATTCTCTAAGCCCTTGTGGAAGTCTGCTCACATGGATCTCACAAACAGAGCTAAAGCGGCCTCACAGATGCCGCCTCAGTGGTTACTCTGGCACACACACGCACAGCCACAAAGTTAAATCTGCCACAAACATCACAGATACACCCGTCCAGATGATCAAGCTAATTTTGCTCCACTGTTTGATGGGACATGTTTTGTTTTTGTTTCCAAAATTGCTCCACTGTTTATGGAGGCCTGTTTGCTTGAGGTTATCTGGAAAATGCTGGCTTTAGAGCTCACAGAGAGGACAGAAGGTGACCTCATGGTAACCATTTCATACGTCAGATTTTAGAATGAGACTTATTTGTCTTGGTTCATCTATCTGTCTATTACAGTATGGCACAAAAGAGAACGGAAAAAATATACACTTGCTTCAGTGTTGATGGAAACTTGATGTGCATCACATGTGCATTCACCAAAAGCCAGGGATACTTGCTAAGAAAGAAAAAGAGAAACACAAGGAAATGGAACCACAAAGTCATAAACTGTATTGTGTACATACACAGAAGGAAACAAGCGAAGTCAAAAGCGTGAGAAGTGTTTATTGTATCAAAGATTGTCCATCAGCAGCCCAGGCCTACTGTATAGTAGCGTTACTAAAGGGAAGGCTAAGGGTCACCACAGCCAGCCCTAACTATTATCAAAAAGGAAAAAATTCAACCTAATCTTAGAGATGGTGAGGGTGTCTACCTCCTGAATCCAGACTGTGAGAGCAGGTTCCGCAAGAGAAGACACTACCTTCATTTAACTTTTGGAAAAATATGGAAGTATTGAGACAAATAACTACAGTAGATCGATGAATATTAAAATCAATAAGAAAATTTGTTGTGGAGTCAGAGATGTGGCAGAGAGAGAGACGTGGTTACAATCTCCAAAACTCGCCATGAATGCATTTGGGACCTGACAACAACACATGCAGCATCAGTCGGTAATGGATGAAAACAGCCAAGAGCTGAACATCCAGGGTGCACAGACACTTATTCATACTGTAGTAATGTGTCCACTGCACCATTTGTAGTTCACAAGCACTACAATCCTTCCTGCTTTACTCATACCACTTTGTCTGACTCTACCACTGAGCAGTCAGGTAGAGATGTTGGAGTAAGTTTCACATAAAACTGCATTCCTGTTTTTCCTGCTGTCTCCTTGTCAACAGTGCAATGCTGTTTACTCTATTTAGAAATTTTGCATTTTTCAAGAATGTCAAGGAAAGAAGTTGTTTAAACTTCCCTCCTTTCGCACTCTAATTTGCTTTTGTCCTACAAACATCACCCGTACAAGTCGTCTGGATTTTTGGTCCTATTCTGAGCATTAATTGAGTTGGAAAAGCTTAATCGGCTGTTCCCACAGGTGAACAATTTTCCAACTGGGATCGGAACATATCAAATAAATGTGAAAAAGTGCCATGAGAAAGCAGCGGAACAGCACACAAAGTTTTATCGTTAGCATTTGTTTCTTGTAAGGATCCCAGAGCTGATACACACTACTCAAAAAAAAGTTAGGGACCTTTCCAGGTGAAATGTAGACTTCCAATTCATATGTATTGTTCAGTGGTTAAATTTTTATTGCACATCATGCAGTTCTCCAAAAAGATGACAAACTGCAAAAAAAAAAAAAAAAAAAAACGAAAGTAGTGTCTAAACCGGGACTTAAAGGTATAGTCCGAAGTTCCCCTCCTAAAAAATAAACGTTAGACTTGAACAAGTGAAATCCATCTCGAACCCTGTCTTTGGGCTTCTACTTGGGTGCTGTGGTGCGCTTGAACGCAACTCACTCTGCCCCTGCCTGTAATTCGCTTTTTTGTATTGTTTTGGTCTGGTCGGGACGTTTCTGGGTGGAGATTTCTGTTTATATTGGCTGCCAATGACAGAGCTATGAGCATGACGCTGTGTGGGAATAAGCTCATGAATGGAGCAGACGCCAGTCACTCCAACTCTCGAAGGGAAAAGAAAAAAAAAGAAAGGAAACACCGTGGATGCACCGAAGAAAAGGTAAGAGCTTCGGATAATGCACTTTGGAAAACCAGGGTTAATAATAGTTTGGCTTTCACCCACTTCTGAGCTCTGAAGGAGAAGCTTGAAGGTGAATGGGCTAGCTAGAACGAGGCGGCCATTAGCCTGAGAGGGAGGTGTGCTAAGTTTGAATGCTGTTGTTTGCAAACAGAAATGCTGGAGGGACTTCAGACTCTACCTTTAACCTCTAAATGTTCTGGTTAAGTGACATCTTTTTTTAATTAAACAGTCCTCTTTATCATCCTGTTCACATTAAACGTCATCATATTACACCAAACACATAAGTTATTGAGAAATTGTCATTTCTATGTTGTGGTATACTCACCATTGTTAGCTTTTCTCTCAATAAATTGTTTGAGATGGAAGAATTACCACATTATAATTCCAGTTTAATGTCCAACATTCATGATATATTATCAATGCGGTGTGAAAATTTTACATTTTCCTTGAATTATAACCGAAGTTGAATATCCCTAACTTTTTGTGTATATTCAGGATGCTGAATACAATGTTTGCAGAGATGCAGACCACAGCATTCCTGATGGTTGGCTGATGAGGGAACAGTGTCACAAGACCTGGGACAGCCAGAAATCAACAATATTTGACAACACTAGATGAGCACTCCATTTGGGAAAACAAGCTCATTTGCTGTCTAAGACCCCCAATATTCCAGATTTCAAGATGGTTGTGCCCAATACTGTAGTCCGTTGTTGTTTTTATTAAAATTGTCTCTGAAATGTTTTGTGTTCATCAAGTTTCTGGTGTGAGTAGAACTGAGTTGTTGTATGTTAGTGAAATGTTGCATCAGTATGTGTGGTTCATCAAACTGTTATCATCAAAATTGGCTGGTGTTCTTACGGTGCATGTTTTTACAGTTAGTTAGCAATTTTCGAGTTTTATAGAGCCTGTGGAGTTGCCATCAGCGTATTGCCCCCCTCTGAAACAGCGTTCCAGCATGTTTGTTGTTCACTTGCTGAGAGCTACATTGGTCGTGAGTGGAGATGCTGGGTTATAATGTTGAGTAAAGGATTGTGCCAGCTCTTTGCACAATCAAGATGATAAATAAGAAAAAAAGGGGGGCACTTTATGTTTTTTCAAAATCCCTGGTGTAAAAAAAAAATAAATCATGGATTGTATATTACTGAAGTGGAGGTGCCGAAAGGCTAATAGTTGCAGTCCGAAGAATAGAGATTACCTTCAGCAACATAAAGCATGCAGCGTGTTCTCTAGCTAGTGATCAGTTTGTGACTGATAATTGCGGCATCCTTCAAAAACTACTCCCTGGTGATACTGTCCTTGCAGAAAAGGGTTTTAATAATGAGAAATTAATCATCATGATGTGGACACTATGAAGATCCTTCCTTCACAAACGGTCATGCACAGCTGGGAGCACTTATGTGGAACGTGTCATTGTCGTTTACAGGAACACGTAAACAATATTACAGTTGTACCAGCACATCACCTGTTTATGTCACGAGTGGGGCCAAGCTCCTGCAAGCAGTTACACAATAGTGACATGTTGTCCAGTCTCTTCATTAAAGTTAGCTAGCTAGCAGTATCAGGGGCAAGTCAGTGAATTAGTTAACAGAGACCAGAAATCATGACTTACAAGTCAATAAAATGATTTCCACAGCACGATTAACTTTGTTGTGTGCTGGAAAATCATGCAGAATAAAGTTGTGAGGTTAGATACTGCTGATGTTTAAATAAAAGAAACGATGTTAACGTTGCAATTCTGCCAGGTAAAGTTAGCACGTTACATTTTGGATGAGTTTGTCTAGAGATGGATAAAATTTGATGGTGGATGTCCATTGCGTCATTAACCAACATAAAAAAAACACCTACTGTAGTGAAAAGAATGAATGACTGCCACTCTACCCTTCATGTGTCTACTTCAAGTGCTCCTCCCTTTTTTTTTTATATTAATAGCCTTTATCTGCCTCATTTTTTTTCTTCTTGTGTTTCTCTTTCTCTCAACCACTGAGAAAAGAAAGGGGGAAAAAAGCTGTTGCAGTTTACTAGTCCTGAATAATGAGTATATGGCTCTCTACATTTAGCCTGAGGCTTACAGAACTAACATCTGGGCTGTTTGGCAGGCTGGCCACCATTGGCCTTGTTGGAAAGCCTCTTCAATGCCGCTCCAGATGCAGGCAAGGCAGGCCCGCCACACACAGATGGAGACACACATATGCACTTGAGCTGGTATGCACAACATCCATACACTTTTACACTCATGGGCACAGTGAGTACTACACACAAAAAAGGCATTCATGTGCAAACAGATGCGACTACAAATACAGATGTGGTTAGCGTTAAAGGCACAGTAACTTGCTGACAAACAAATAAATACGTAAATCCACTCTCGCACGCAGATGGAGACAGAATGGCGGGTGATGTGGTGGGCAGAGCTGGCACGGTGTTGGCACAGGTAGCATGTTCTCAACAGCTGGCACAGGTTAGGCATTCCTGGGAATTGGAGCCACAAGGCAAATGTTCCCGCTGGCTCGGGGGCTGGCGCTGTGGCAGGCAGGCTGACAGGCTGGCACACCATCATCCACACACACACACACACATACACACATCTCTCAAAAATAGTGAATCCAGGAGAAAAGATGCAGTAATACTGTCACACAAAAGTACTAAATGGTTTACAGCAATATCTAAATTAACAGCAGCACGAAGCAGCAGCTCAGGTACAAATAAGCTAACATCTAAGGAATTGGATAAGAGGCATTGGCCATTGGTTTATTCTGAGTGCATCTGTGTGTGTATGTGTGTACGCACACACGTTTTGTTCTGTTCCTCTGTGTGGAAGTGTATTAGCCTTTTCACTGCCTGAGGGCTCATTTCCTGCCACAGCTGTTGGCTAGTTCCTCTGACATCTGGACTGAAGAGAGACAGACAGGCAGGCAAACAGACACAGAGCAGAGGCAACAGTATCTCCTTTCATTTCCACATGATCTCTGAGATCTTACAAAAAAAGATCTAAGACGTTAACACTGCTGTTTTGCACTTTTCTGCATCTGTTGCGTCTGTATTAAAGCTTTGTCCATGTTACTATTTCTCCTTCACTTTCACTGTTTAGGCTGTGTTCATTTTTGCCTGGACAAATAGCAGCTTCAGCAAGCCCGACTGTTTCCATACCTATTATGGACGCAGAATTTTTGTAGTTTCATTTTCTATGACAGGCTGTAAAGATCCCAGGGCTGATATGAACATTTTATGGTACTTTTTAGAACGTTTGCAGGAGTGTGGGCCACAGAATGCTTGATGATTGGTTAGAAATGAGGATATAGAGTCCACAGGTGCCGGGAAAGTTAGCCATTAACTTGTGGCTGTAGGGCTGAAACCAATCAATTCCCTGGCAAAAACCTACCCACTCGCTACACACAATCAGAAAGATCACCTGCAATCCACAGAGCCACCTCAGGCTCACCTCACTGAGTGTGAAGCTTATTTCCTCTGAATGAGACGGTGTGGTCAAGCTTCAGTCAGGTGACAGTATTCTCCATGAAAATTCAATGGATCTGTCATTTTTTCCATAGCTTTTGTCCAGACCTTAAAATTCTACAAGTGGTGAGATTGACATGTAATTTGGTACAGACATTTAGGGTTCCCATAGGATAATAATGACAGGCTTTAGGGAATCATTGATTTTTTTTTTTTCTGTTGTGGCTCCAGATGGTCACGCTTGCAATTTTTCAGAAAACATCTCAAGATGTGCTACAATAATAACATTTATCTGATATATTTGTTTCTGTTTTTCTCAGTTGTTATAGAAAATGGGAAATCAACATTAAGCTGCAATGGATATTTTAAGGATTCCACAAGTATTGAGGATGTCTTGTGTATGCAGGACCATGCACGCAGGATCATATCTTTTTAGGCTACAACATGTAAAACACGCCGATAGAGTCACATCTTTTTCCATGTCAACATGAAATATCAAAATGATAAAAATCTTAGTCCAAGATTAAAGCAAATCTTAATAAAGTAACTTACTGTAGGAGACCCATTGACAAAAACTTTATACAATGGACACTGCTGGATGTATTTATAAGTGCTGCCACTGGTATTTCATTAAATGGGCCAACAAATGCTGCTGGATTTAGTAAGGAATGAGATTTTGGCTCCACACTGTCAATTAGCAGATTATATGCACAGTCACAGCAAAACTGTTTGTGAGCTTGTTTGGATTTATAACTTTTAAAGTCACACAAACTGCATCCACTTAGTTCAAAAGCTTCTTTTTTTTCCAGTGAGCAGAAATCTGAGAGGAAGTAGTGCATTCAGTCGGTAAGCCAGTCCAGTGTATGGATCTGTGTTGTTTATCTTGCTACCTCAAGATTAATTTCTCTCCCTAAGGGCCATTTCCTCTCTTCCTGTATCCTTTTCACATCTTCTCCACCAAATCTGGCCATTTTGACCAACATTGTAGTCAAATTAAGTCAAAGCTAAACCAGGCCAACATCTCCAAGGTGAAGTAGATTTGCAACATGGAAAAAATTGTTGGCATTTCTGTTGATGGAAGAAGAACCAACAATGGTCACTGCAATACAGACTAAAGTAATACATTTACTAAATATTAACCAATAAAATCAGCTATTGATCTCAATTGTTGTTCAACAAATTTGCAAAATAATGAAACGGATTTGAACAAAAATGATGGCACCCTTTGTTTCACTACCTATTAAGGCAATCACTACAATCAAAGGATTTCTGGTAGTGAGACTTCTGCACCTGACAACAGGTATTTTGTCCCACTCATGAGCAAACAGCTCCAGTTGTCTCAGGTTTGAAGGATGCCTTCTCCAGAAGCATGTCTCAGCTCCTTCACCAAATCTTCAGTAGGATTTAGAGCAGGATTCATAGAAGGCCACCTCAGAATAGTCCAATGTTTTGCTCTTAGCCATTCATGGGTGTTTTTGGCTGTGTGTTCTTGGTTACTATTACCCTGTTAGAAGACCCAGAAACGGCAACTGACACTGAGCTTTCTAACAAAAGGCAGCACATGTTGGTCCAGAATGAGGATGTTAGCTGTCCAGAATTTCACAGTAGGGACGGTGTTCTTTTCTTGGTGCTTCATTTTTGTGTGTGGGAACACGGAGCTGATTTGCTTTGCCAAAAAGCTCTGTCCAAAAGGCCATTCTCCCAGAGGTTTTGTGACTTATCAATATGCATTATGGCAAATTCCAGTCTTGCTTCTTTATGATTTGCTTTCAACTGTGGTGTCCTCCTTGGTTGTCTCCCATGAAGTCCACTTTGACTCAAACAGTGATGTGCAAATGTAGTCATGACAACATTAAGCTGCTTTGGGGATGTTCTTATGAAGAATTTACTTTTAACATTTTCTTTCTGATCTCCTAAGACAACTCTCTCCTTTGCTTCCCTTGGTCCTTGTTCAGCGTGGTACACACTTTGTCACCAAACAGCACATACTTGTCACCCTTGAAAAAGGCAGACTGGCTGGTTAGAAGTTTAAAGACAACTGTGATGCTGATGAGAAGACACATTTTAGTTTAATGCGTCCCTGTGGTCAGATTAATTTTAATCTTTTCTAGGAGTGCCATCATATTTGTCCTGTTTTATCAGGGTTTTTGTTTGTTTGTTTTTTAATTATTCTGTTGAACAACAATTCAAAAGTAATGTCTTATTTTTTTGGGCCAGTCATTTTAAAATTTATTATTACTTTTGTTAGTTTCAAGTTATTTCAATGACCAGTGTGGATTTTTGCAACAGAGGGATGCCAACAACTCTGTCCATGTCTGTAAATCTCTAGTGATGTGTTTTTTAGTGGTACTTTTTTGTGGAGAGCCAGGAAAGGGATTTTTTTTTTTTTTAAATCATCGTGTCTGTCTTAAAGTAAACAATGTTGCTGCCAGTCCCTAAAATATACTAAACAGAGACCAAATGTCAGATGTAACTTCTAAATACAAACTTTTCCACCTTATAAGACCGACAATCACTCTCTCTATGACAAGGGAGCCCAAGTCCGGTCCTCAAGCGCTACTATCCTGCAATTTTTAGAGCACACCCTCTCCAACACACCTAAATCAAATGGTTAATCTCCTTGTGCATGTGTCATCCAGCTCTGCAGAGGCCTGGTAACGAGCAATTCATTTGATTCAGGTGGGGAAGGGATGCAACCAAACTCTGCAGGATAGTAGCTCTTGAGGACTGGACTTGGGCACTCCTGCTCTATGACATAATGTGTGTTCGACCATCCAGTTTTACTGTAAAAGCTTTCTTGAGGTAGTGGGGACCAAGAGCTTCCTGAAAGACAACCTGCCTTTATGGATTTGTTCTCTTGTTTGCATTTAAACCACAAATGAGAACACTGAAGTGGCCTCACACCCAGCTGGCAGGTAGAAGGTGTGTCAAAATCATTCAATGCTTCTCTTACATATAAAGTCTCAGAGATCTCACAACATCTGCGATTCCTCTGTTTTTTTATGGTTTAAAGATTTTGTTTTAACACTGTGCACTTTTGTTGTTTGGAGCAATCAGTACAGAGTTATATGCAGATGGTTTCTCTCATGTTTGGAAAGCTGAATTACAACTACATAGCTGTAAAGGAGGTGTATGAGCTACAGTACGATTGGCTGCAGTACTTGCAATGTGGACACAAGAAAGAAGAGGGAGGAATGGATGTAATAAAGCAGAACTAAGTAACTTTTTCACTTCAATAAATGTTTTTCAGAATCCCTATGGGGCTAAACAAAGTGTTTCCTGAGCGAATTGATCTTTCCTAGCCTCCCCCTGGTGCCCCTGGCCTGCAAGCACTTGCAAGTCTGTCTGAGCAGACCCGACACAGATCTTGCAAGGCGAGGCAAGTTTATTTGTATAGCACATTTCAAGTACAGGACAATTCAAAGTGCTTCCTGTTAAATCCAGGATAGAATTTAAAATTCTTCCTCTCACATATAAAGCTCTCCATGACCAAGCTCCATTATATATTAGCGATCTCATAGTTCCATATATTCCAAGCAGAGCACTTCGCTCTCAAACTGTGGGTCTTCTGGTGGTTCCAAGAGTCTCTAAGAGTAGAATGGGAGGCAGAGTGTTTGGCTATCAGGCCCCCCTATTGTGGAACCAGTTACCAATTCAGGTTCGGGAGGCAGACACCCTCTCTACCTTTAAGATCAGGTTTAAAACCTTCCTTTTTGATAAGTCTTATAGTTAGGGATGGTTAGTCATCCCTTAGGTAAGCTGCTATAGGTTTAGACTGCTGCGTAATGTTCATGATGCACTGGGCTTTCTTTCCTAACTCATCTCTGTTTCCTCATGTAGAAATCGTGGCAGTATTGCATAATTAACTGTGTTTCTCCTCTCTCAGCAGGTCTGGCTGGATAAAAGTTGCAGTATCTGTTGGTCTCCCTTTCTGTCCTCTCCACCCCCAGCCGGTCGAGGCAGATGCCCACCCTACCTGAGCCGGGTTCTGCCGGAAGTTATTCCTCCCTGTTAAAAGAGCGTTTTCCTTCCCACTGTCGCCACCACTCCGTGCTTACTCAAGATGGGGGACTGGACCCGGTCGAGTCTAGATTCGATCCAATCTGTTGGGTTCCTTAGCTAGGCTATTATGAATCTGATCTGAATTTTTCTGTCTGTTAAGCGCCCTGAGGTGACACTGTCATGAATGGACGCTATACAAATAAAGTTGAATTGAATTAAAGGCAGGGTGGATGATGTTTTCCAGGAGCATTTTTTACTATATTGCTTAAAGTCTTCTTCATTCCCTGATTGCAGCCAATTAATTATTGGTATAATTATTATTAATTAAATTTTCTGACACAAAAATTTAAAAAAATAATCACCTGTTGAACGTACAACACTGGAAAAACCCCTTCCAATGAAATGAATTTCATGGATGCAGTTTTGAACCGCCCGTGCTGATTGACTGAATGATTTTTATGTCCATCAAACTCGACTGCTGTCTGTCGCGCACCAACCATCCTCGAGCACATGTGCGCGTGCTTGCAGCTCACCGTGAGCATTTCAGTGCAGACGAACCGAGAGAACATGGCCGCTCGCTGCTCTTATCTATGCCGCCGTTTGCTCTTAAAAAGAAAAATTGTGAAGATGTGGATTAAGTCATGGAGGTGTTGGTGTTTGCAGTGAGGATGTTTTATGTTGCAGAAGAAGTTGGAGGTGAGATAATTATCACTTTTAGAAACGTGGTTCCTCTGCTGTTTACTTGGAAGCTAACAAGCTATCCACTCGGCTGTTCTTGGTTATCGTCGCCGATAAGAGCGCACGCGACGCGTTCCTGTGCCCTGGAGGCGTGGTTTCAGG
Source organism: Atherinomorus stipes (assembly GCA_023101725.1). NCBI lineage: Eukaryota > Metazoa > Chordata > Actinopteri > Atheriniformes > Atherinidae > Atherinomorus > Atherinomorus stipes. Next base: position 845,877 of record JALJCO010008534.1, on the reverse strand, counting down.
GGCTGTATATTTTTTCAAATGTAGCTTGTTCGAACTGTTTTCCAAGATCTCCTACCCTGCCTTTAAAACATTATAAGCATTACAGCGGGGTGCAAAAGGGGAAAGAAAAAAAATTTGAAATAAAAAATTAGAAGCATGATTCAAAATTAAAAACATTAAAAACATTTAAGATTAAAAAGAGAGAATATAGAGACGTGCAGATTTTAACTTTTGAATAAAATCTATGTAAATGCAGCAGAGAACAGGTGGATCTTCAACCTTGTTTAAATAAACTAAGTGTTTCAGCTGATCTGAGACTTTCTTGGAGTTTGTTCCAGACATGTGGAGCATAGAAGCTGAACGCAGCTTCTCCATGTCTGGTTCTGACTCTGGGAACTGATAAAAGACCGGATCCAGATGACCTGAGGGGTCTAGTAGGTTCATACTGGGTCAAAATGTCACTGATGTATTTTGGGCCTAAACCATTCAGAGCTTTATAGATCAGCAACAGAACTATAAAGTCTATTCTCTGATGGACCGGCAGCCAGTGTAAAGACCTCAGAACTGGACTGAGGACTTGCGACAACAGAAACTGCAGTACGGCACTCAGGTCCCCTATTCACAGAGTTGCTTCCAGCACATTCACACCAGAAACAGACTAAAAACTTGTTCTTTAGCTTCCCACCATCTAAAAAGCCGGCTCCTGGCTCTCAAAACCTTTACTGGACTAGAGTGAAGATCTGGTTCATGTAGCTTGCACTGCCTGGGCGCCGGGTGAAGCAGCACCGAGCCTTACAGCCGAATAGGCTCAATAATCACTTGCCATGTCCACAAAAAGTAAATAAAAGTTCGTTTTCTTACCTGCTACCCGCCAAGACCAGAAAAAAATATCATCCATAACATACAGTAGCTATTTACCCACAAAACGCGGGTAAAACGTCCCGCTGCAGGAGACACAGGACTCTGCTTTTAGCAGAGGGAGAAGAGCTGCTGCTGCTAATGTAGCAAAGTAGCATCAACAAGCTATGAAAAGCTTAGAAATATATTCAGGGATCAAAATAGAGAAAAGACAGGTAGAGACGTCTGTGTGCTGTGCTTCAACAATTTTTTGCAATATTTGGTAAAATTGGGTTCTCTACTCTATACGCTACGATTAATTAAAGGGACTTGAGAGATTAAGAAGATTAAGAAATGAGACTCGCAACTGGCGCTGCAGGTAACTGCAGCCACGAGCCAAGCCGTCACGGAAGCATGCACAAACTGAAGCTATAATGTTGTTTACTACGCCAATAAAGTCTTTTTCTTTGTTGTTACACTTTTTAGTGTCTTTCAGTTGATCTGGATCGTTTGCGGACGGCAGAAGAATTCATAACTATCCCTTGCAGTGTTTGAATTTACCGCGACCGTCTTCTTCCTGGATCAAAACTGTCAGGGAAGCGGTTGCAGTGTCATTTGACGTCACATCCGCAGGACAGCTCGGAAAATTCAGACACCGAATTGCAACGCATTATGCAGCACACAGCCTGTTCAAGGCAATGTAGAGAGATGTGGGGGGGCTCCTTCTTTTTGGTTTTTAACACTTCATCACCCATCAGTATTAAAAAACTGGACATGCTCGTTTATTCCTTCACAATTCATGCCTCTAGTCCCTTTAAAAGCCTTAAATACGGTATAAAAATATTATTATACATCAGCTGTGAAAATAATGGGGCTAAAAAAACATCCGCCAATCATCTCTGCATTCTTTAACTTTTTCATTTGTCTTCTGGCTCGTCAATCCCTTTTACTGCTGTAGTAAGAGTGATTGACGGTCAGTTCAACGGTTAATAGGCAAGACTGATCGATGAGAGTGATTTATTGGCAAGAGCAATACTGCGACCCGGAAGCTGCATGCATTTGTCTGACGTTTACAGCAGGTAACTAACATCATTCTGCTATCAGTTAGCGATGTTCAGATGACATTCCGTTTACTTGCATTTGTAACATAATGGAGAATCTGTACCTGCTGTCTGCTCAACACTGGAGTGGTTCGTGTACGTTTTTCTGTGGCCGGAGGAGGGAGCTGTGAATCTGTCAGGTCGGTCTTGTGCATGCGCATTATTCAAAAACTCGCTGACTGTCTCTGCTTTCTAAAAATCTGAAACATCTTCTATAGCACCTTTAATACTCTGGGTGAAAGATTCATCTTGCAGATGCACTGAGACACATAAGTGATGAGACCTGGGGTCATTGGGTGTTTCGGGTCTCTCAACATCAGACATCATTGCCCAGACGATCCGACCGGGGTTGATCAGACCCAGGAGCATTTCCCCATGGATCTGCCCTCTTGATCCATCTTCACCTGATGGCTTTTTCTGCAGCTTCTGTTGTGGATCTGGTGGCCTTCCTCTTTGCCTCCCGGTCCAGCACTTATGCCCTGCAAATGCTTGGCAGCCCACATCCAGAGGCTCACAGCGAGTTCTCCAGTCCTGCCTCCTGCACTCCTTCACCAGCTCCTGGTACTTGGCACGTTTTCTTTCATTGGCCTCATCCATGCGCTCTTCCCAGGGCACTGTGAGCTCCAGCATGATCAGCTGCTGCAACTCTGACAGGATCATCATGTCTGGTCGGAGTCCTGCTGATGTTATCCTGGCTGGGAACTTCAGCTGCTTGCTAAGGTCCACTTCCAGTTGCCAGTCATTGGCGGAGGTGAGGCCTGACTTTGCCTGTGGTTGAGTATTGGGTCTCCGGCTCCGTTGAACATGATGGTGATCTTTGTCTTGTAGTGGCCTTTGATGGTGTTGATAGCAATAGCTAGCGATAGCACCCGTCTCCAAGGGCTTTCAGACATTGGCGTCAGGGTGGAGTTTCGGTTTTGCCCCAGATGTGGAGGTTGGCTGGACTTGGTAGGACAGCCTGGTTCAGGAACCTGATGCGATGGAAGTTTGCTCTCCAGATGTTGGACCAGGTGATCTTCCCTTGCAGCATGTTCTCCCTAGTCCATGCCCCATTGCTCCATTCCCACCATTCCTACTGGCTTGCACTTCCTCCTGAACAAGATGTTGTCACTCTTTTCCTTTGGTGTTTTTAACCCTGGTTGCAGGGATGTAGTCAATACCTGCCAATACATGCAGCCACCTCCAGAGGTTTGTCTGCACTCAATTCCTGCCTGTTCGCACCTGGATGCCAGCTGAAGCCACCTTTGGATCTTTGGATTTCCTGTAATACCTCCTGGGTTCTGGTCACCATGAACTCTTCAGCGAGGCCGGTGATTGAGAGCTGCAGAATGTTGCTGGTGCCATATAAAGCAGAGCTGCTCAGACTGCGCAGTAGGCCAAGCCATCTGCACACCCGTAGCCATCAGATGATATCAGATGTCATGATAATTGCACTGCTAGTGTTTTATCTTAATAATGCACTGGTTTAATGTAGGCTTTGGAGTACCATGTTCTTTCCATTTAAAAAAAACAGCTTAATTCTATATTCATTTGTAGTCAAATTATAATTACTTTTATTTTTGATGAAATACCATCACCTAATTGGCTCATTTATATATTCAATTATTGTTTCAAAAGAGTTTTATTCAGATTAGATATAATCCAATAAAATCAGACCCAGAACCACTGTTACTGGGAGGAAAATTACATGGAATATAAAATAGGCCAATGGACCACATTAGGACTTATTTCTTTATTTCTCATTTCTTTATTTAATTAGCACCCCTCATTGCCAAAGATCTGAACTGATACATATGTGTCACATTGGGCTATTTCAGTATATATTTTCCATTAATGAAGATAATTCAGCTGGACGTTTTTTGCTTGTTAAACCAGATTTGTTCATCATTTATTTGCATTTACTCATTGTAACAAAATCCAAACTCCCTTGTTCCATATAAAAACAATTTTGTTTGAATATTTACCACTTAATAAATGCTAAGTAAATTTAAATTGTAGTGCAAATTATATGTGGCAAGGTATGCAACAGGAGCCCAGGCAGGATTTGATCCTCAGACTTCTGGGTGCAAGCCATGTGTGCTAACCAGTCAGCCAAAGGGACATCCCTGTGGCCAGGTAGCCATGGCGCATATAGTACATGTAGTACCGGGGCTGCACGGTGGCGTGGTGGTTAGCACCACAGCCTCAAAGTTAGAAGGTTGCCAGTTCAATTCCCAGCTGGGGAGGGGGTTCAAACAATTCCAACAGCAGCCTTCCAGTGTGGAGTTTGTGGGAGCATGTTCTCCCATGTATGCGTGGGTTCTCTCCCACCATCCAAAGACATGCATGTTAGGTTAATTGGTCACTCTACATCGTCCCTACTGTAGGTGTGAGTGTGTGTGGTTGTCTGTCTCTCTGTCTTGGCCATGCAACAGACTGGCGACCTGTCCAAGGTGTACTTGCCTCTTGTCTGATAACAGCTGGGATAGGCTCTAGCAACCCCCACAACCCTGAACTGGATAAGCAGTACAGAAAATGTCTGACATGACTGAGTAGAAATTATTGTAAGAAAATCATACAGTATGACTGTCTTATGCAACATGTCTTTTCAACCAGCTATTGTAACTCCTAAAATGCCAGAAGAAGAGAAAAAAGTAACTTTATTTGTATAGGTATAGCACTTTTTACATTGTATTTTGTTGTAAATTACCTCATGTATTTTCTGTGTTGCTGTTGTTTTTTTAATGCCAGAAACAAATGCCAGAAATTGTGATAAATGTTTAGTCCATATCGGCCAGACCTCAGTATTTGTAAAGATATTGATGAGAAAGTATCACAAACCAATGGTTTATCGAAAGGAAATAATGTTTGTATCATCCATCCCCCAGTGGGGGAACACTGTGGTTCATTATGCAAATAACTCATTTTTTAAAACGATTTCTTTAAAGAAAACCTAAAATTCATGTACTGTTTTAGAACACAAAATAATAGATTAATTTCACAGTCAGTTTCTCAGCTCCTGTGAGGCTTTGTTTTAAGTGAAGTGTTTGTTCAGCCAGTGGTGGGGCTGGGCGATATACCGGTATGATATTGCGATATGATATTTACATGAGAGAGATATATTTACATATACCGTTATATTGCGGTATTAGTTGTGCAAATGTTTTTGCTTTATTTTTTTGTTATGACCCGCCTGTACCTCGACTAACAACAAAGGTGTCACTTGATTATTTAAAGTGACTTGAGGCAAGATTAAGAAACGAAACTCGCGACAGCCGCGACCAAGACTTCTACAAAGAAATCATAAACGGTAAGCCAACTATCTTGAATTATTTCGACTTAACAAACATTTCTAACCAGTGTTTTGTCAATTCCATCACTGAAGTGGAGCTTTACCTTTAAGCTACTGTAAACATGTTTCAATACTAAAAAAAACAGGTGTTTGATATGAAATGAAACCTTCAAACAAATTACCGGTATATACCGTATATCGTCATCTAAAACAAATTTATTGTGATATGATATTTGGTCCATATCGTCCAGCCCTAGCCAGTGGTTATTATAAGGAGAAAAACATACCATGCTGTGAATGTGAGCTGTATGTAAAAGTGAGAATGGTGTGGTGATCAGAACCAAAACACGATGCTGTTCTGTGGTCTCAGTCACAGCAGCTTGCCCGTGAGGACAAACAAATTTGATTTCATGTTGGAGTACGCTCTGATGATAACACAAAAAAATGGATTTGGAAGGTAAAAGCTCTTAATTGTCCAGCAGGGGTGTTAGTCTGTGGCAAGATGGCTGGCCAGATGTAGAGTCCTCCACAAATCTAGCCCACCTCCCCACTTAACAAACGCGCTCACAACACACACACCTCTTTTATCTCAGCGAGAAGATGGCCGGCTGGCTGTTGGCTTGGAGGCGCCATTAACCAATTTAGCTTCCAGATGTCCATCATACAGCCACAGCCAAAGCTGCACAGTTCTCTGCGAGCTTCACACGGATGGCTGTGAATCCCACTCACAGACAAAGCTGTGATGTACTGATGCTTGCACACAAAGCAAAACGTATAGAAAAGCAGAGACTTGAAATATAGAGAGGCACATTTACTTTAACACATCATACAGCAGGCAACTGCAACAGTGTGTTTGAGTTGTCTGTATGAGAGGGATGTTTGATTGACAGCTGCAGATCCCGATAAAACTGAGACTCACTATTTGATCATCTCTAAAATGATCCTCCACCATCTGGAGGAGATAAGCAAGTTAAATACACAGTTGTTCCTCCTGATGTCTTGTCCCCCTGAGACATTAACACACACACACATGAATCACAACATGTGCCCTCATACACACATGTATGTCTTAGAAAGACACGCAGGAACACACACATAAAGGCGAGCATCCACTCACACAAACACATATTCGCTTTCCTCAAATGGACAGATGCTGCACCTCTAGAGGCACAGAGACCCAGCAGCTGTTCCCCAGCCAGTCAGATGGGCCACCATTGATAGTTCATGAATATTTTACACTCAGTCAGAATGGCTGCGTTCCAGACCGCCTACAACAGCAGCCGCACTGGACCAGATGATCATCATTAAACTGTATGGACGGACTTCCTCCCACTGTCAACTGAAACCAAGTTGCTTAAGTATTTCTTGGAGGCTCAGACACTGACAGAAAGTTTCTCTTGGCCTTTTAGTTAGAGTTCAAATTTAATGTGGAGAATGTTTCCATTTCCTTTTTTTTTTTGCTAAAATGTTCCCCTATTTAAAAATGACTACACAGACATGTGTAAGCCAGTAAACCTATAGGTGGTACTTGGGTGAATATTTGTGTAATTAAGCCAGCAGAATCAGCACTTGTTGGCCTGATTGTTGCTTTGTCTTATTAGAACCTAAATATATCAAAACACATTGATGCCATGTTCACACCATCCATGTGAGCTTGAGAGGAGAGAAAAGGTGTGAACATTATGTGTGTGTATGAATCATGATTTTTCAGCTATAACAGATACCTCGCAGTGGCAGCTTGGCTTAAAGATCTATGGTGGCTTTACTGCACACCTCTGCAAGACAAACATGTTCCCATTATACAGAGTCTAATACACTGATAGCGCTGGTTTTTATTTCATTCTCTATCACTCTGTTCCTGTCTCTCCCTCGAAGGATGGATTAATCTCATCTACCCCGGGGCTCAGATTCAAACATCTGTCTGCCTCCCTTCCCGTCTCTTCCTCCCACTCTGCCAGCCAGTGTCTCTGGGATGATGAGAGAAGCTGTTATGTGGACAGATAAACGGACGGGAAGCAGTCTGAGTGTCCCTCAAAGTGGCTGAGTTTTCCCAAGATGGTAGGAAGCGCAGGTGGAGAATCTCATATGAAAAGTTGTCCTCTTTTCATGCTCCGTCTTTGAGTTGCCCAAGAAATTGTCAAAGACAGGGAGATAATGACGCTTACCGCGCACTCGGTTGCCTTTGTGAGCTGCTTTTTATAGTTTGTTTGATTGCTTCGGCCCCCGTTGCTTTGAAACTGAGCTGAACAATCCACCAGACGAGATATGTCTGCGAATTTGCTTTTCTTTTTACGCAGGCTCATTTTCATCTGGAGTATCTTATAATGCGTTTAAATCGGCTTAAACTTGTCAAGCCTCAAATTTTCTGGCAATTTAAAGGTCAAAAACAAGCATGTGACACTTGGAATAATACTTGCTGCATCCAAATGACAGAAAAAGACAGTGAAACATCAAGAGCAGCCTTTATAAAAGACATGCATTCATTAACTGCATCTTCTAGAAAGAAGAGGCTGTTTTTTTCTTCATGTTTATGGAGTATCATCATCAAATCCCTTTCAGAAGTGCTGAGGAAGTGTTTTCAAACAGCTGTCTGTGTTGAATAGCTTTGAATATTTAAAAAAACATTGACAAGCAAAATGTAATTAATGCTGCAAACGGATGCTGGAACCTGTGAAGCTATACAGCCGTAATGTCTCAGGTACAGCCAGAGGTTTTCACTGAATTGCTTTTTCTTTGCTTCAGACAAAAAATAAAGCTGCACTCAGGATTGTGTGTTCCAGCGGGCAAAAAGTAGAAAGCTGAATGTGAGCATCAAATGCTTTTGAGTGAAAACAGATACAGTGAAGAGAGGGAAATGAGAGCCTGAAGCACTGACTTACAGCTGTGTGTCAGGTAAACACATGCAAAAACCAACTTCAACATGAGGACGTTGGCTGCTTAAATGGGTACGTTGCTTTTTATGCTTCTGAATATTTAGCATGTTATTGAGGAGTTTAGCAGCTGCATATATGTAACTTATTTACTTTTCTTTATGTAGCCTAAATGCTTTTGCAACATGTGTAATGTCTAAATGAAGTGGCATAAAGCATACCCAAACTGAGCTGAATAGGGAGAATCGGAGTGGATAATATGGGATCTATAGCGACCTCCAGAGGTAAAAAGTAGAAAAATCTGCTGAAAAATTGCTTTATTTACTCTGAGCAACACACATGCTCAAATTAGTCTGTGCAATTTTCTTGAAACGTCTGCTGTCTGTGTAATTTATATTTATAGGAAGCAACTGTTTGTTCTGTTATCATCATTGCAAGGATGTTTGAAGATCTGAAGAAGGTCTGACTGTTTCCCTCTAAACATCTGAGGCTATTTGTGAATGAGTGCATTTAATTTCCCCCCAGCTTCAAGAATAAAAAAGCAACTAAACCTAAACAAAAGCATTTGCTGCAGTCACATGAGTATAAGCTCTGCTCTGCATGTTATCCTGTCTGCTTTTTGCTTTGTCTTCAGTTTTTTTTTAGCTGTGGGGAGAATAAAACAGCCCTAACTTCAAACATCAGTCTTTCTGCTTATACACGAACACCTTGGTTGTGGTCTGGTGTCTGCCAGTGGCAAAACAAAAAAATGTGGAGTACCCAAAAAGGTGAGAGCAGTTTCAAAATCTCATGCGAAATAATTCAGTACAATCAGACATTAAATCTTCCAACACACATAACAGAATTATCCTAAACCTATAAACTCTGCAAAGATCCTCTACAAAAATAGTTTGGCTTCTTTATATTTATCACAAAATTAGCTAATAGTTTTGTAAGTCGGCGCTAAATCCAATTTTGTTTGCAGGCCCATTGTTGGTCTGCTTGCTGGGCCTAATTGTGCTTTCTTGCGTGAACAAGGGGCTCATTGTAATGTGCTGGTTACATAGATCCCCAAATTGATAGACACATAACAGGGTCATCATTCATTTACATTTTAACTAGTCCTTCAGCTATGACACCAGATCGTGTGAATTCATTACCATACAGTGCTGCAGTTCATCCAGCCATCTATTAGTAACGCCAATTAGTTTACTGGGACAGGTTTAGGGAGTGCAAACAGGCCCGCGGACTCACTCAGGCAACCAGAGCCACACAAACTTTTTCATGTCAAGGCTCTCGTGACTAGTAGACGTTTGATAGAAAGGTTTTTTTTTGTCCCACTGACCCACATTTGTGAGGATTTTGAAAAACGTGATAGATGGTCCTGTCAAACATCTGAAGTGCTGTATTCTTACTTTGTCAGTTTACAAACAGATCTGTGATTTCCCTCTTATTATAACACAATTGACGTTTTATTCATTGTGTCTGTGGGACCACTGGTTTGAACACCTGAACACATTTTTTTTAACAATATGTAAAACTGCATGTTGCTCTGTGCCCTAGATTTACCGCTTTCACTGTTTTGAAACAAAAACATCTTTGCAGTTTTCACCCTGTAAAAGACATTCATCAGAAAATGTGGGTAAAAATTGTGCACATGCAGGCAGATTATAGTTAAACTCCCACAAGTCATTTCTGAAATGGCCGGGTTATTGTAAACTGCAACTTACAGGTTAAACAGGCTCCTGCACACAAAGCCTTGGTGTTACGAGCAAAGCGAGTCATAGGTCTCCTATTAAAGTGCCTGTCATGCGCCTCTTGGGGGGCTTAAAACCTGTCAGCCAGCACAGACACCTGTTACAATTAGGCCTGTTTGCTTTGCAGATTTTAAATAAAATCACAATATTTTCCCCAAAAAATGCTTTATTTACTTGGTGAACCAAGGTGTGAGCACATCTGTCACTATTCTGAAAGAGTGTCTTACAATAAAATGGTTTTACAGAGGAGAAAAACTTCATTGTCAGGATCAAGCTGATCAAAGCTGATTAGAAAATGATTTTAGCGCTATTATATGATTAATTAATACAGATGAGTTAAGTCAAGTGATTAGGTCATTGTTCAGTCAATAAATTGTGACTAAAACAATCTTAAACTACTAAAGTGCTTTAAACTGCTTGTTAATCAATCAGTAATTGAAACTGCAGTGATTGCCAGACACAATAATCAATTATGTCATATCACTAATTATGTCAATATTAATGTGCTGCATTTAAACAGGGAGAAACAGAAGACCACACACAATAATAAACATAAGGCATATCTCTTCCAAAATGTTAAATTGACATATTTTAGTTTTGTTTTTTGTTAATAATTCCCACATAATGACCAAATTAAAGAATGAATTTTACATTCTAACAAGTCTGATTTAATCTATCTGAGTCATATCTAAATACATTCAGTGGAGTGCATTTAATCTGCAGCTGAAAATAATCTCCATCTAAGGCACAACTTAATCTTTAATAACATATGTTTTTAAAAAAAACTGCAACAAAGACCTGCAGAGGCCAGCTGTTTTAGGAAATCATTTGGCCATATCACAAAAAGTTGGCACAGAATACAAGTTATTCAGTTTTTGCATTTTAAAATGCATGAAAATGTTTTACAAGAACATTTTTATTGCAGGTGTGTTTCCTTGTTTATTATTTGTTTAATTTTTAAATGTTAAATTACATCCTCATTCTTTCTCCCTGTTCCACACATAAGGAAAAACACAATAAAATCACAGCTAAAGCCTGCATACTTTCACTACAGCACTTAAACTTGCCACCATCACATCAACATAACTGCCAAATTCATTATTGACCTCTCAGATTTGTTATAAATTAGTGTGATGTAAACCATTTATTACATCTTAATATTGATCATACATAATTAAAAAGCCTCCTCAGGAGGAGACACATCTGTTTCATGCCAGTGATTAAGACCTGCATGTGTTGCACTGTTACATCAACAATGAAATGTTGAGCATTATCCAGGTCTGCTCCTCCACTGGAACCCATCAAGGTGGTGCACCTGCTCACACCAGCTCCGCCCCTCTACCCCCCCTGCTCCTCGACTACAGTACCCAGCTCGCACCGCGTCGCTCTTCACTCGCTCTCCGCTGCGCCAGTCCGCCCCGCTGACTCGCAGAACCAGTTGGTTTGGCCCAGCTTCTTCTTTCCTGCCTCCTCACTGTGTGTGCTGCTGTTGTTGTTGCCTGGTGTCAACCTACGCCGACGAGAGAAGAAGACATATCCCTCCCTCTCCTCCTCTGTTAGAGGCCCTCCACTTTCTTCCTCGCCGGCACCATTGGCTTCCGTGCCGTGCCAGTCAACTCGCCTCCTTTCCCAGCTCGAGTTGAGCAGCAACAGCTCGGAAACATCTGGCCGCCGCAGAGTGCTACACTCCCCGTCCCTACGCCTGCTCGCCTCGGCAGCCTGTTATGGAAATTAGTCCAAAGTCAATCTAGTTTGGTCTCCGAAGAAAAAGAAAGGGGAGGATTTGACGGAGGAAGCGGGGAAGACGTTGGACCTTGCTGTCTGTAAGTGCTGCCTCTAATACCGGAGTCCGATTAAAGGAGGCTCAGGAGGTAGAGGGTGGGTTACGGAGGGGAAAAAGTAGCTAAACCTTCCTTAGCATGACTGTGTTGTCTCCACGCACTAACAGTTGCTATGTTAGCTGTCCCTCCGCGGTGTTTCACCAGCTGTTGTCATAGCACCGGGGCCTTCCGAACAACTGTAAATAGCCCAATATTGTAGCCTGTCCGTCTTACTTTTGTTAGCCGTGTTCGGGCTTTAGCTAGCTGCGTGGGTCACTGTGTCTCCGTGTGTGTGTCTGTCTCTGTTTCTGTGTTTGTTTTGTCTTCTGGTAAGAAATTAATTACAGTCTCCTCGTGCTCGGCGGTTGTCTGCAAACCTGGTAGCCGGAATATTACTTCGACTTTTAAAGCTAATTTTCTCGCCGGTCAAAGCTTTAACGCTCAATCTGGTGTATTGAGCCTTCAGCTGTTTAATTGGTTTAATTTATTACAAACTAATACAACAAACTGTAGACTTCAGTGAGTTGCCTGAATATAACACTGTCACGGTGATAAATTGTGTTAGAGGCGAGGCAGAAATTAATTTAGATAGATCGCTGAAATTAAGAGGTTTACATAAACTCCAGTGGTGGAGTTTTTTAAAAACTTTATAATGTTTTTACACTTTTTAATAATTTCCTATTGATTTTTGTCAAGTTGAAATATTGGAAATCAACTTATAAAGCAAACAAAAACGGTAATTGTGCGCTTTATCTCCAGTTGTACAGCTGTGCGAAATCAATAATTTTTTTTAAAGCGCTCAATTGGCCCAAAAAAACTTCGCTGAATATGCTTTGGTATTAAATTTGAATTGAAAACAAAAGTAAATGAACAAGTTGACAGTATAAACTGTAAACCAGCACAATTCCCCCCCCCCCCCCCCCCCCATAAAGCCTAAAACGAAAGCGAAATGAAGCGGCTGAAATAAGTTTTCTCCGGCTTATTAAAGGCTTGTCTACCTTTTTCTTTTGGAGCTGAACTCAGTGGGTTCTTTCTTTTTTTAATAACTTGATTCTATTGTTTCCACGATTCATTTTTGTTCCTGTCAGTTGTCTGGAGGGTCCTAGCAGAGAGGGGGTTTGCATGGTTAGATTGAGAAATGAATGAATGAGTGAGTGAGCGAATGAATGAATGAATCCAAGACGAGGCGCAGCGGCGCTGAACCGTAAAGAAGTAGGAAACAATATCAGCTGCGTGCGTCTGTCAGTTACAAATGTGCTGTGTTGGCTTTTGTTTATGGTTACTGGAAGGAAGCAGGCTGAGAGGGGTGATTTTTAAAGGAAAAAAATCTAAAAGTTTCCCCTTGAATATGTGTCTATTTGTAGACTTTCCCTTGTCTTGATCATAGGAGCGGGTGAGTAAATTCCTCTGTTTAATAAGTACCCAAATCTGCATCCTTCAACATTTATTAGTTTTTTTTCCCAGAGAGAGCAAAAAGAAGGGGGGAGAAAGAGAGACAAAGTTGTGCGGTGTTGGTAGAATGAAAGAGGAGTCTGGTGGCAGGAGTGTAGAGGAGGCAGCATATGGCTGTAGAAAGAGCACAGCTGGAGGTAGCATCTCCATCTGAGGATGATGTCAGAGCAGCTGACAGGCTGCCATCCACCCCACCTCCTCCTCCTCCAACCCTCCACCGCCTCCACCCCTCCCCAGTCCTTTATTGTGAGTCTCAGCGGCAGCCTGGGAGAGTTAGTGCTGTGTGCGTGTGTGCACGCTGTGTATGTTTGTGGCTGCCGATCAGCGCCAGTTAAGAGGAGGAGGTGGAGGAAGAGGAGGAGGGAGGTGGTATCTCGTTCCCCCTCCAACATCTCCTCCACTTTGCATCTGTTCCTCGCAGTTTGAACAGCGTGTTTTTTTTTTTTTTTTTTAGTTTTTTTGGGGGGGGTTTGCTTTTTTTTTTGTTGTTGTTTTTTGCCTGCCTCCCCTCTTCTTCTACTCTCCTCCTCTACCCACTCATTGATTCAGAGGGAGAAGGATACACTGCCATTCTCAGCCAGAGAACTCTGTTATTCTGCCACTGTGGAGTTAATCAAGTTGATGCATACTGCTGCAGGTATCGTTTTGTGTGTGCACGTGTGTGTATGTGTGTCCATGTGAGCGAATGGAGCAGGAGGGTCCAGGATAGTGGAGCAGTTATGTTGTTTTGTTGTGGGGATCTCCAGTGTGTCAAACCTTCGTGAAGCTGCTGCTGAGTGCTTCAGTAGTTAACGGAAAAAAGTAGTCAGTGCTGCCTGTCTGAGGGATAATTGCTGTCCGGAAACACTTTGCTGTGTTTTTAGTTTGTAGTAGAGAGAGGGCTGCGTTTAAAACACTGCTCCTGCTTCTGTTTTCTGTTTTCTCAGAAATTTTGTTTGGACACTTGCTAGTAAGTGGAAGTAGTTTTTTTCCCTCTTTTTTAAATCCTTTATTATTTTTTCCAGCTTATTCATTACAGTGCAAGTAGAATCATTATTTAAAGAGGATTTTTGAGATGTAATCATTTTGTAATTGGCTAAAATTGAGAAATTACATATTTTATTTAATAAAAGGAGTTTAAGAAAAGAAGTTTTAAAAAATTAAGAGGAAATAAGTGGCTATTTTATCTTAATATCTTAATTATCTAATCCATTTTTCCCTTCCAGTTAATTCCAACTCACTGTAAAATTACTTGAAAGCATGTGCGGTCTGCTCTACCCACTTTTCCCCCTCCTGTCGGCTGGAGTAGAGGAGACTAATTTAGAAGTTGCAGATTTGAGCTGCCTGAATTGGCTAGACAGCTGTAATCGCACTCCCTCCTAGTCTTAATCTCTTTATCTGGCTAGCAGCTGCCATATGGCCCCCGTCAGCTGGATCAGATGTGGGTAAGCCTCCCTCCCCGGCCGTCCCAGCTTTTCCCTCACCCTCTCCCTCCCTGCCCCTCTCGCGTGCGTCTCCCTCAGACCCCTTGCTTGAGCCGGCTGGCCGGCCCGGGCGGGTCTGGTCGGGTGGGCTTGGTTGACTGGCTGCTGGCCCTCCAGAGCCTCCGCCGACGGCTCCCTCCCCGACGCCGCCACTGCCGTCTTTATTTTTAGCCATCTTTAAGGATTAGGATTGATGCTGTGACGAGAAGGGCACTTACAGTGATTGTATTGTAAATCTTCTCTTCTGGGTGGTGGTGGGTGGGAGGGTTGAGGAAGAGGGCAGCTTCTTCTACGGGGCGGATGTGCTGAGTTTTTTCTTGTAAGATTCAGATGCGAAGGAGCATGTGAGTAACGGATGGTGTGTGTGTGGAAGGAGGAGGTAGCAGAGGGGTTTGGCTGGACAGAGGGGTGGGGTTGGGGGGGTGGGGGGGGTGGGGAGGTGGTACACCCTTGTCCCCGTAAGTCCGCTCATTAAAAGCAGTCTGAGCAAGCCGGAGGGCGAGCACACACACACATACACAACACGTAGACGCACACACGCTTACAATCTTGGTTGAGCCTCATTCAAATGAGGTGATTTAACTGCTTTGGTTAACACAGCTCAGAGCGGGACTCATGTATTTTCTCAGGCAGGACAAATCGACTTGGTTAACAGGTGGGACTTTTTTTTCCCTTTTTTTCATTTTCTTCAGGTTTAATTTTTTCTTTATCATCTGCTTATTTACATTGTCTGCAGTTGAGCAACTAGATAAATTCTACCAACTCTTCTTTGAGGAAGCATCACTTCACCACATATTTTCTGTCTCCTCTTTCCCGGTCTAATCTCACACCTAAAGCAGGTTAAACAGGGGACAAGCTGTTTTGTTTTTTGACAGTGCTATTTCAATTGGCCAGTTTTTCTGCTCGACTTAGCCTGCGGAGGTGGTTTGTAGGTAGGCTGGGTACGAAGAGTGTGCATGTGTGTGTGTGTTGTGTACGCGAGGATGGCGTGTGCAGCTGAAAGCCGGTTACCTAAAAGGGCTGTGCCAGGCCAGGCCAAAGTGGGTTAATAAAAATAACCAGCGTAGGAGCAGCGACAATCCAGGAGTGCAAGCAGAGGAGTTGGAGAGATGCAGAAAGACAGAGAGCGGAGAGGAAGAGTAGAGGAATCTGTCGCTGGTGGTTTACCTGAGATTGAGTCTTAGTTGTGGTGAAACTGAAGCAAGTCTTGAATTCAGTTTCTGTCCAGGTGATTTTGTGAATTACTCCTTTTTATTGTAATTATTGCCTGTTTTTTCTTACATCTGCGTTTCTTTTCATTTATTTATTCAAACAGAAATTGACCCATTAGTAACATCATACATTACATATATGGAAGATTTTACATTAAATATTTTCTTTCATGTATAACAACTTTTTTTTATATTATGTTCAACTGCTACACATTCTTATTTTAGTTAATGCTTTTAAAAATGTACTATATTTCATGTCTCGCTCTTCTCATCGGTACTGACCTGTCTGTTCGTGATGCGTTGCCGCTTGCTTTGCAGCTTGTTTTCACCGCTTCGTACCAGATGTGATGTTGGCGTTTGTCTTGTCCCTCTTGTGTTTGTCTTTTTGTTTGTTTTATTTTGTCTTATTGGCCTTGTTGACTATAATTTAGTTTGCATAACCTCCTACAGGAAAAACTCAAACAAGAACAATGGTGTTTTATTTATTGTTTTAGAAACCCCTCCTTTTTCATTTTTATTTTGCCTTCTGCTGGTTTTGTTATCTAAATTTTAATTTCTGTTTTTGTAAATAAATCTTAACCATATACATAGAGTGGAATTAAAAGTCTGAAGTGGATACTGAGAGCACTATATGGCGTACTTATGTGTGTCTCTGTTTCTGTGTGGCTGCAGGTTATGAGGACGGCAGGATGGAGTTCCCAGACCACAGCAGACATTTACTCCAGTGTCTGAGTGAGCAGCGGCATCAGGGCTTCCTGTGTGACTCCACGGTGTTGGTGGGTGATGCCCAGTTCCGTGCCCACCGCGCCGTGTTGGCCTCCTGCAGCATGTACTTTCACCTTTTCTACAAGGACCAGCTGGACAAGAGAGACGTGGTGCACCTCAACAGCGACATCGTCACGGCTCCGGCCTTCTCCCTGCTCCTGGAGTTCATGTATGAAGGCAAGCTGCAGTTCCAGGACCTTCCCGTAGAGGATGTGCTGGCAGCGGCCAGCTACCTGCACATGTATGACATTGTCAAGGTGTGTAAGAAACGCTTGAAGCAGAAGGCCACAGCGGAGGCAGACAGCACGCGCAGAGAGGATGACGGCGGGTCCAGCTGCTCTGACAAGGCCGACAGTCTATCAGATGGTTCAACAGGCCGACCTGCTACTGCAGATCTGCTTCACAGTGATGAAGAAGAGGAAGGGAAGGCTGAAGGAGGTCCGCTGTGGCTGAGGCTGCCGCCTGCAGACAGACCAGGGACACCAGCCATAGCTACAACCAGTCCAGGGCACGGCGAGGCGGAGACGCAGGGTGGAGAGGGTCTCGGGGAGGGAGGAAAGGTGCCTTCACCAGCCGGCAGCCCCAGCAGCTCCACCGGCTCGCTCTCCCAGAGATCCCACCGTTCCATGAGCTCTCACGGAGGGCACAGAGGCAGGCGGGTATCGAACGACGCAGCTGATTGCGTGCTGGACTTGTCTGTCAAGCCGATCGCCAGTAGCAACCACAATAACCACCACCAGTCCTATTTCAGTGGGGCAGCTACACCAGACAGCCTGCAAAGCCCATTGGCTGTGAGGGTGAAGGTGGAGAGGGGCGTGGCTTCAGATGAGGAAGAGGAGCTAGGAGGTGGGGACTACGACATGGAGCACAGCGGCCTCACCAAGGCTGCGGTTCCCAACACGAATGGGGGCCTGACCCATCACGGGGTTGGGGGTCCCTTGTCGGCTCAGCGGAGGCTGGGGCTGGAGGCACACCTGTCCGCTCTGCGAGAGGCATCTCTGGCCTCGGAGCTGGAGCGGGATGAGAAGCCTCCACCCTCGGCGGACGACGAGGACATCCTCGGGGGAGAAAACGAGCGCGCCCAGGCAGAGGTGGCCAGCATGGATAACTCGCTGCTGCCTTACGTCTCCAACATGCTGTCGGCGCAGCACACCCAGATCTTCATGTGCCCGCTGTGCAACAAGGTTTTCCCTTCCCCCCACATCCTCCAGCTTCACCTCAGCTCCCACTTCAGGGAGCAGGAGGGCATCCGCTCCAAACCCGCCGGAGACGTCAACGTGCCCACCTGCACCATCTGCAGCAAAACCTTCTCCTGCATGTACACGTTGAAGCGCCACGAGCGGACACACTCGGGCGAAAAGCCCTACACCTGCACCACCTGCGGCAAGAGCTTCCAGTACTCGCACAACCTCAGCCGGCACGCGGTGGTGCACACGCGCGAGAAGCCGCACGCTTGCAAGTGGTGTGAGCGGCGCTTCACGCAATCCGGGGACCTCTACCGACACATCCGCAAGTTCCATTGCGAACTGGTCAACTCGCTGTCAGTGAAGAGTGAACCACTGGCGTTGCCCAATGTCAGGGATTGGGCGATCGAGGACAGCTCCCAGGAACTGTGGAAGTAGAAGCAGACTGCTGGGTTGAATAAAGGGAAAGAGACGGGAGAGAGAAAGAAGGGTAGAGAGGCTTGGGGAGGCGACAGAGTGTGATAGTCGGGGTTTCAGCAAGTCATGTTCTTGTTAATTGCAACATCTCATCCAACTGCACTTTAATAGCACATGAAAATGTTACTACTGAGTTATTTTGTTGCTATTTTGGGGTAAATCTTTTTGTTTTATTCTATTTGATTCTAAACTATTATTATCTGGCGTTAGTTCTCTTCTGTTTGTGGTTTCATTTGCATCTGAGGAAATGGGTCTCAGTGAGAATGTCTCGCCTTTTTCTTTTTTTTTTTTTTTTTTTTTTTTAAAGAAAATTCACTTTGTTTGTGTTTCATACCCAGACACAACACTCCCGACGCTGGCCAGCGTATCGGTCCCAGTTCCACAGACAGCAAACACCACTGCAGGAGTTCAGGTCGAACACACTGAAGTGAAAAAGCATTAAAATACACTAAACGGGTACTGTGATCACAAGTTGACACCACTGCACACACAGAAAGCGTGTGTGTGTGTGGGAAACTGCACTACTCTGGCAAAAATTTCACCTAACGTGCGTGAGTGTGTATGAGTGTGTTTTGTGTGTATTAATTTTATTTCCTACTGGCATGAGGGCATCGTTTGCGAGGCGCTCCCCGCTTCTCTTGTTAAGCTCTTTGGTGTTGTGTGTTCAGGGGAAAGCTGACTGACAGACAGACTGACTGATGGCACTCATGCAATGCACAGCCTCCTTTTTTCACTTCCAATCAATCTGAAGTATTTTCTAAAAATGAGAAGACCTTTACAGATAATGATTATTGTTATTGATATTTTTTTTTTCTTAAATTTAGCTGGCAGTCTTTAAAAACATCATTTGTTGAAAAGGTATTTAATTTAAGGTTGTTGTATATTGTTCTGCTATAGTTTAAAACTTTAATCCTTTGCATTTTTTAACTTAATGATTATTATTATTATTATTGCTATTATTATTTTGTTACTTATTTTGTAATGGGACCTGCTGTTGTTGCATGACGTCCAAACCTGTATATTTTAAAATGAAAAATGTGAATTTGCTGTATTACTGTACACATTGTAATTGATCAAATATTTGACAACGGACTTTCTTTTTTTCTTTTCTTTGTGAATATTTCTCCAGGGTGCGGTCTGTTGAAAAACTGAATATTATTCTCACAACTATGGAAAAAAAATGCATGAACATTATTCTTTCTTTTTCTTTTTTTGTTCCTTTTTTTTTCTTTTGTCTTAAAATTTTAAGTTGTGGTTTTTGCATCAGAGGGGGAAACATTTGAAGGTTACACTTCTTGACAGTAAACTTTTTTTTTTTTTTTTTTCTTTTAATCGTTGTAGGTCTGTTTCTGGGCTTCTACAGGAATGTTACCGAATGTGTTTCTGTCGGATGTTGAAGCGATATGATGAAGCATTTTAAGCCTGTGTCTTTATGCACTGATTTCTTTGCTGTGTATGTGTGTGTGAGTGTGTGTTTGACTTGGTTAAGTACAAGTCGATTTAACCTACTGAAGACCTACGTCCACCCAGCACTTCCTCCTCCTGCTCTTCCTCAGGCGTTAACTGTTCCAACTACTTCTGTTTTTGTTGTTGTTTTTCTTGCGTTCCATCTCTGGTGTCCGTCCTCTGCAGATCTAAACGTGCTGAAGCCATTTCTTAATTATCTCTGCTGATTTTGGCCTCTTGCTTCAGGTCTGACGAGTGCAGTTTTGTGGCTTGGCTGAGTTGGGATGAATACAGAGAGGAAGAGGGAAGGAGCGAGGCTAAACCTGAGTTCTCCCGCTGGAAGTTGAAGGGTCAGATATCTTTTTTTAGACTGTTGCTTTGTGCTGAGCTGAGTTGGGCCGATATGTCACCCAGCTCGATGCAGCGCATCTCACATTAAACGCAGCAGATGTCATGAGGTATCTGCGGTGGTTTCCTCTTTAAGTCTTTGCTTTGAGATAGATGGGAGAGAATTGGCCTACCTGAATGCACCTTTTTAAGCTAAAATACAAGAAATCAGATTTTTGCTGAAAAGATGCCTTTATTAAATAGAAAAAAGGAAAAGAAAAAAGCATTTCTGACGCAATGGAAGTATTTGATACTGTAGAGCATTGAGAAATGGTTGATTGAAATCATGTAAATTGATGGAATCTATTGAATTTATCAGACAAATAATGTCTTATTATATTTTGGTCATGTGATTGGAGAACCTTTTTGTATGTGAATGTTGTGTTCGGGTTTGGGCTACATCAGTTTAACAGTTGTTCTGTTTGTTTCATACATCTGCATCCCAAAATCGGTTTGAAATCTTTTAAAAGATGGTCAAGCGTTTATGCAATCTGAAAACATTTGGCAGAAATCCGCACGCTTCACATTTCCTCCTAACTGAGATGCGCGTGTGCATGCATGCATGCGTGTATGCGTGCGTGCCCTGTCATCTGGTGGCACCTGCAGGCTTTGCCAACGCAACAGTGTGGGTGACATTGCGGCAGTTTGCACCACATCATCTCTTTTTTTTTTTTTTTTAATTTCTGTCTTGAAACGTTATTTCTTCACTGGCAGCGCGTCTGCATATGGGCTCCCTTCATCCTGCTGTTGTTTTCATCACTACTGCTGGTTTTGTTTTCTTTTTATCATTCTGTTCCTCTGGTTGTACTTGACCGCCTTAAACTGCTGTAGTCCGGGCTGTTTTGTTATGATTTTTTATTTAAGCGTGAGTTGGGGTGGGGGGGGGGCTGATGTCCACTGCTCAGTGAAGTAACCGCCCTGACGTGACATCTCCATCTTTTGCTGTGCTTACTTGAAAACAAAGGGGAGGGGGGGGGACTTTTTTTTTTAAAGCAATGTTTAAAAGATAAAAAAAAAAAAAAAAGTCATAGACAGTTTATGGAAAGACATGAAGGGTCGGCGGGTGGGAGGGGTGGGGGGGTCGTGAAATGACTGAGTCTCTTTTGAAAAAGGACAATCACTGTCTGGGGATAAAACAAGCAGATTTTGATTGAGATATATTTGCTCCCTGTTGAGATTACGATGTTTCTTTGCTTTTCTTTTGTTTCTTTACAGATTTAGTCGTTTTAGCTTTGACAATCATAGTTGGGTTGTTTTTGTTTTTTTTCCTTTTTTTTCTCAACAGGAGTAAATTCTTATTGTGTTTAGTTTTGTAATTTTCTGGTGTGTTGTTGTTGACATTTTTAAATTGTGTGCAAACTGCAATAAATTATAAGAATCCTGAAATTCAGCCTATGTGTGATGTGTTTATTTTTTTTATTCATCTTTAATCTCAAAGATAAAAGTTCATATTTATTATCCTTTCACGTGTGTCTGCATCGGTTGTTGCAGTGCTGCGCTGCAGAGGGATGAGAACAGGAGGCATCCTGTTGCTCGTGATGCGGCTGGAATTTGCGTATCTACGTGTGTGGGTGTGTGTGTGTGCGCACACAAGAGTCGTGGTTGGGCACGGACAACGACTTGCTTGCACATGCTGCTTTTGTGACGTGCAGCTCTGGCTGAGATGTTGGCTGCGTTTGAGAAGAAAATGTGCAGCAGCTTGTTGAGCTCCAATCCCCTGCAACACACACACACACACACACAAACACCGCTTTCTAAAGGTCCACAAGCGCGGGTTTCCAGTAAAGAAATCAGCTTTAGCTAATGTCTTGCTGCTCAGTAAACCTGCTCTTACAGATGCATTAAAAGCCCCTTCACTCAGAGGCCAAGGAGCAGTGTTCATTAGGCCACAGATGGTCTCTGCAGTAAGCCCCCAACGCACACTCACGCAATAAGCTCACTCCTAATCTTTATGACATTGTCCTCAGTGTGATGAATGCCTAATATTGGTTTAAGAAACTTAGAGGAGGTAAAAGGATTTCAGGCTGGTGTCCGTCTCAAGCAAAGGCGATAGTTTTTCCTTGTCCTGTTTAAAACTAAACTAAGCAACTTGGGATGTGATTAAAAAGGTTTTGGAGAAAACCTTGTTGAAAAGTAGATCCAAAGTCTTCAATTTAAGATTTCAAACTTTTAAGTCATGATTTCAAGCTACCTGTTTTCAGTAGTTACTGAAGATGCAGAAAATGCATGAAAACCTGCTTTGATTCTGCGCTGCTTGATCATTAATTGCATTCTGCAGAGTTGTAAGTGAACATCTGCTTGTAGACAACTGCTCGCTCTCTGTCTCTGCGAGGAGGTTTGCTGTGAATGTAGGTCATTAATTTGTTTCTGTCCTTTGTTTACTTAAGGAAGGGGGACAAAGGGGCAGCTGCAGAACCATTTGGCTGTGCCCAAGGCGGGCCAGCTCAACATGTTGGGAGGCTGAGACCAGCTTGGGCTCCTGTCTGGGGCCTGGGCCCCAGCACTCTGCTGCATCGCGTGAGGGAGACGATTCTGCCAAGCTGCCAGGGAGGGCTCCAGTACCACAGGGGAGGGAGGAGGGAGGAGGGAGGAGATAAAGAGGAGAGTGTCATCCGGACATGTGGAGGAGTCCTGATGTTTGTATTTGTAAACCAGTTTTATTTTTTTAGGGTGAAATATGAAGATTAGCATTTTAATGCTCCAACTTCTAAAATATGATCAAGACAGATATTTACATCTAAAAGTTCAGTTTTTCAGTGAATACTGGTTTGTTTAATGGTGTTTTTGTGTATGATAACAACTAAAAATTAAGGGCTGCAGTGATGCTCCAGCCAGGAATACCTCTTTTTATTTAAAATATAATGGGTTTTTCTGTACGTAATAATGAAACTGGTTAGATATACATTAAGGACAAAGCAGCATAACAAACAGGATTTCAGCTTTTAGCCATGACAAGATGGCCACACCACAAAGCATTCATTGAAAGCCTGCATGAACGGAGAGAAAAGCCTCCTGTATCCTTTTCATGTCTGAGACTTGTTGATTCTCCATGAAAAGGGAAACATTCCCAGGCCAGGTCCAGCCACGGAAGAATTGACGGAGAGAAAAAGAGGAAAGCGGGGACAAACGTGCGCGCGTGTGTGTGTGTGTGATATGTGTGTGTGCAAGTGATCCACAATTGTCTACATATTTAAAAGAGCTCCTTTGTCAAGCACTCAGCACAGCAGGACAGAAGGCAAGCAACAAGCAGCCTGCATGCAGGCAGACAATACAGTGGCACTGCACTGGCTGGGGTGGATGGGAAGGAGGGAGGTGGGGGAGGGGGGATCAGGGGCCACAGTATCCCAGCATGCTGCCCATCCATCCAGCCACCCACTGCACCCTTTAGCCCCTCCCCCCAAGTCCTCTATGGAGACAAAAGACAATGCAACTTGAACTTGAATATCTGTGCGTCTCTATGAGAGGGGGCCCCCATATAGTACTCCAACCCCCACCACTCTGCTGCACCCCCAAACACACAAATCCACATACACCCAGAGAAAAAAACTTGCACAACAGAATTTTTAAGCCATTTTCACACTTACAAGTATGCACACGCACACACACACACACACACACACACACACACAGGAGTAGCATAGGTTTATATAACCTGTCATGCAGCATACACACACACACACACACAAAGACAAAGGCCTCCAGCCGGCCTGTCTTTAGGGCTGGGCTATGATGGGATTAAATAGTACTTGTCCTTTGTGTTGGTTTTGCATGGAAGGAGAGCAACGTCAAACTTGACGGAGGAGGAACTGAGATACAACAGAACAGAAAGAGAAATATTTCAGTCAGGAGGGTGCATTTGAAGAAATTTGGGATAAATAGTCAGATTAAGTGGATTTAAGGTTAAAGCAACAATAAAGCCCTGCAGAAAGACATGAAAGGCCCCCCCCCCCCCCCCCCCCCCGCTTGTGCCATCCTCTCCCAGCTGTGTCTATGTGTGTGTGGGTGCCAGATAAGGGGCATTAACAGGGTGTGTTCAGGGTGTTGTTGGAAACTGCTGGCACCGGGACACATGTGCACAACTCAGCACTTTATCATCGCCACGGTGACCTGACGGGGTCACAGAGGGAGGGGTCCTTTAGTGTCACTAACTCAACCTGTCGGGCTGCTGCTGTCTCCCGTGCTAACAATGTAACTGTATACTGGGTGTTTGTGTGTGTGCAGACATCTGGTGCACCTGCCTGCTGTGTTGCACACATGCATGTATGAACACACACACATGACATGCGAGCATCAGTGAGCCAGCTGTGGTGATGTGGAGGAGTCAAGTTCATTATCCCTGCTATGTTTTTCCTCCTGCTGAAGCACAGCGGCGATGTGATGAACACACACACGCACACACAGTATTCTGTATAACAGCCCTGTATATTATCCAGCACATCACAAGATGCAATGCATTTTCAAATCAGCAGAAATGAGGTTTGTGTTTACGTCCAGCTGATGGAGCACTGATGCCTCACAGCCAACAGGTTCTGGGTTTGAAATGGGATGTTGCAAGATAAAAATATTGATGATGATTAGGATTCTAGAATAATAAAATATCAATACTGTGCTGATTATATAATTATGATCTCAGCTAAATTTAGGCATTATTAACTGCAGACTATATCTGTAGAGTAATACTCAGTAATATGAGTGATATTCATCTAAATTTCAATAATTATCACAATATTGTCTTGTATGCTTTTTGGTACGATATAAAAATAAGCCACCATGGCAGCCTTGTGTTCAAGTCTCACTATAAGTTTGCATGTTCTGTTCTTTCCATCTATAACAATCATTTGTCATGATATAAAGCAAGCTTAGTCGGTGCATGAAGATGGGCTCATGATCTGGACTCAAGTATTCTATAAATTTTGGACAAAATGCCAGGTGGGTTTGCTGATTTAGTTCTGTAACGTAGCAACAGCAAACACATAAGAAAATTGTCCTTAAAGGAATAGTTCACCCACAGAATGATTTCACTTTATTTTCCACTTACCCTCATGGTGAGCAAGACTCTGGAGCACTTTTTTATTATCTCAAATGCAGCCGGCCATCAGAAAGGCTTCTCTTTTTCCCCAAACTTTCATATAATGGAGTTCGCCGGGGTCCGAGCCAAAAAGGTCCATAAAAGTCCACAAAAACTTGTCAATATTCCTCCATACTGCTCGTCCAATGTAACCCAAGTGAGTAGCATCCAGAATTTACTCGAAACAACATAATTAAGTATATTTTTAGAGCCTAAACAATACTACATTGAATCTCCTGCAAGGACGCCGATGCACGTTGACGAAACTACGGAAGCCATGGCAGACGAGATTGTGCGTTTTCTTTTTCTTTCTTTGTTGGTTTTAAATCAATATCCAACCCCTCTTGGACCCTCTTGTGTTTGTCCCAGTTTGTCTGCAGCTCTGGGCTCTTAGCACAATGTAAACAGCGAATTTCTTCTTCTATGCTTGCATTATCGGCAGAGTAGGATCTGAATGCAGAGGCTTCCATAGTTTCGTGAACGCGCATATGCGTGCTTTGTGAAAGTAAGATGTACTACTGTTTAGGCTCTAAAATATACTAAATTACGTCGTTTAGAGTAAATTCTGGATGCTACCCACTCAGGACACTTGGATTACATTGGACGAGCAGTTTGGAGGAATATTGACAAATTTTTGTGGACTTTATGGATCTTTTTGGCTCAGACCCCGGCGACTCCATTATATGAAAGTTCGTGGGGAAATAGAGAAGCCTTCCTGACTGCCGGCTGCATTTGAGATATTAAAAAAGTGCTCCAGAGTCTTGCTCACCATAAGGGTAAGTGGAAAATAAAGTTACATCATTCTGTGGGTGAACTATTCCTTTAAACAGGAAAGAACTCGAATTGTTGAGCTGCAAGCTTGAAAATAATATTGTATGCTTAGTCTTCTTTCTGTCACAATTCAGTGAGGGAGATCACAGCACAGATGCAACACAACACTGTGGTTATAGGATTTATTCTGCCTTTTAAACAGAAGAAGAACGGACCGCATCAGATTTTTCTCTCATGGTTTAACTTTTAAAACATAGTTTGAACACCGGTTTTATCCCACATAAATGTTTTTGGTATTTAAATGCATCAATATTATTGAATGATCTCACTCGAGCTAAGTTGTGGTTGTCATGATTAGATTGTATCCTAGTAAACATTTTGCATGCATGAGAAAGATGATCCAATCACCTGCTGAATATTAATTCTGGGCATTTCACAACAAAAAAAAAAAAAACAGTTGCATACAGTTAATAATCAAACAAAAACACACATAAAAAGTTATTAAAAGAGAAAATTATAGTAATTTAAACATCTTGGAAACAGCTAGTGCAGGTTGCACAGTTGTGGAGATTGTAGTTTTTATCCAGTTATCTCCACATTTTCTGGTCAATAAAACAAACGACACATGATGAAGCCGTAATCTTTCTTATATGTGAGTATGAGTCTTCATCATGTTCAGCCTCAGATCAATATTTAGATGATTAATCTGATATTTCTTGAGTTGCCTGATTGGAACTGAGACCACTTGAGTAGTTTTTATAGTAAAACTTCTAACAAATAAGAAATGGGTAAAATAAAAACTGAACAAAAAGGAAAATTCTTCATGATACTGTCAAAATAAATTGTACTTTCCATCCCTGGTGGTTTGAACATCATGTAGGAGAGAGGCCTGTTGATCGTGTTGACCTCAGGTGAGATCACCTGAGGTCATTGTGTGTGCATTGTGTGTGCTTGTTCTGATCTTCACATCAGATCAGAACTTTGTGCAATTTTGAGGTGAGCGTGTGAATTAGTCATCATACGAAACTATCTCAGCCTGCCATTGGGGAAACCGATTGCACGAGCAGAAAACAAATTTATGCAAACATATGTCGGAATATGTCCGCTGTGCCGTTTATTTGTATCATATGGCTGACGTTTTCTTGACACGATAAAGGACGCTGAAAACACTGAAAACAGCGGAGAGTGTGCACGAGAGGAGTTAAGTGGTGCACATGAATGTATGTGTGCAGTAACTGTGTGCATTGTGTGTGCTTGTGTGTGTTCTCTCACCCTGTGATGCCAACCTCTCCGCTCCCTCCCAGCTCTGGCCAGGCACGACCCATCTGTCGCATTCCTCCTTCCATCCCTTCTTCTATCCCTCCCCCATCCGCTGCACTCTGTCCATCCCTCCCTCTGAGCATCCATCCTTCTTCTCCATCCCTCCTGTTTCTTTATTTACCTCCATCCTTCCATCCAGCCTCTCCCTCATTACACTCCCTTCCTGCAAACTCAAATAAGTTTCTCTTCTCATCTCTCGCCGCTCCTCTTCCTCCTCTCTGTCTTTATTGTCTGTGTCAGCTCCTGAGTGCCTGCACACATCCAGGCTTAAACTAATAACAACATGTGTCCGCTCCAGCTTGTGTAATAATAATAATACTCATCATCAAAAGATAACAGGAGCCTCAGAGCTTTTTTCCATTGTAGCCCCAGCTACTTGAGGCCAATGTGGGGCCCTGCAGGCTCATGTCAAGCCCTGAGGCCCAGTGTTACTGCTCCATGCTGAACCACAGTGATCCAATCTGGGCCAGAAAGACAGGGGTCCTGCCTAGGGAACTGGCACTGTCTATGTGTGTGAGTAGTGTAGCATCAGGGGTGTAGCCTCGGGTGTACTGGCATGGCTGTGCATTGGATTATTGAAGGCAGCTTGGGACCATCTGTATGGTGGTGGGGAAGAAGCAGAGGAGATTGGAGAAGAAAAGAGTCTGACCGAAGAGAAGAAGATGTCAGAAAAGATATCTTTCTTTTTACCCTAGATTGCTTCTGAGCAAACAAATTCAGCAGAGCTGAGTTTCATTAATGTTACCCGTCAGGGGTGCTTCCTTTATGGAGGACAGCAGTTCCACATGAGGATTAGAAAACCTTAAAGTGAGGACACAGGTAGGAAGGAAGCAAAATGTAAATCATCTTCACTCAAAGCTATACTGTAAAGAAGTCTTGAACCACCCTTCATTTTATTTCATTTTCATTCCAGGGAGCCAGATTTGTTTTGTGATCTCTCAAAGTGATCCCGAGCAGCAGTTCTTCAGAATTTCTGGAGGTATTTCTGAGCTTTTCTTTGAACATTGGCTGCTATTTAATGTGTCTAAGACCGGTCCTTGTACCTGATCATTTGCAGAGGATTTGTATTTGCTTATAGAGCCAATAAACATTGACAAGTAAATTATTCAAACAATAGTATCTAAATATTATCTTTAAGCACTTTATTACTAGTTGCCCATTGCAAAGAGATTTTTTTTTTTTTACCATTAATTTGGTTGTTTATGTGAAAAACGCCAAAGATAACACAGTCTGACAGATTTGAAATAGTATTTTGCACCAACAAGGTGATTCCCAAAGAAATTTCAGCTGAAAATGAATATTTCTCAACATGCAGTGCAGTGTGTCATTAGGAAAAAAATGGATATGTAATAAAACAAGTGGCAGGCCTGAAGGACTACAACAGATTAATTACATCTGAAAAGTGATTTTATTAAGAAATAGTATGGAGTGTGTGAGTGTGTGTGTGTGTGTGTGTGTGTGTGGGGGGGGGGGGGGGGGGGGGTGATCAGTTGATCAATTCATTGTCTGACAAACTTTAATGAGAAGTCATCGACCAAAGTGTCTTTTTTGGTGTGCAGGATTTCCAGAGCTGGAAATATAATAGTAATTGGACATGTCACCATGGGAACTTGGAAAATGTCAGCTTTTTTCCATTAAAATGTGTTATAGTACACTTGATGACTTTTAAGCTTAAAAGCATAATGAAATAATGAGATGAAACATAGCAAGTTAAACTAAAGGTAAAAATTGAGAAAAGGAAAATTGTAGTGGCGAGTTTGGATTCAAACAAGCCCTGATGTTTGGCGTGTCAGATATCTATCCTTCTCCTCGCCACCCTCTGACCTCTTTACATGGTTCTTGTTACTTGTTGATAAGTTGACACTACAGAATGATGTTTTCCGGTCGGCATTCACTATTAGCACAGCTGGTAGCCACAGAAAGATAACTGGCAGCGTGCAGCTGCAGAGCAGCTCAACTTGAAAAGTCAAAGATGAAAAGTGTAATGAAAACTGATGTGAAGGGTTTTTACCAAACATCTGTGTAACAATTTGAGAAATACAGTATGTGCGTGTTTCTTTTTCCTTTTTTTTGGGAATTATTCCCTGTACAAGTTTGTTCCTACTGTATGTGATTATGTGGAAGGAAGGAAGTGATGGTGGAAGGTGTTAATCCACAACTTCTCATGTTGGCTTGGTCATTATAGGTTTCAAGATTTAACCTGCACTATGTTTTCAGCAGTCACTGCATTCCTCTTCTTCCCTCTTCTTATAGTGATTACATATTCTCCTGTGGCCACTATGGCAAGGCAATGTGTGGGCAAAGGAAGAATAAGATCAATTGCAGACTTGGGGTAGCAGAAAAACAGTTTTCCATTTATTGTGACAATCAGCACAACAAACTTGATGGCTTTCCTCTGTGCTGGCTGCTTGGCAGCACATACTTACCATGAGGCACCACCCTCTCAGTTCAAATTGGCCTATCACAGCAGACCTCTGATCAATAAATCAACAAAATTGTTAAAATATGATTATATCGGAACATTTTCTGCTAAATTTTACAGCTCAAGAATCAACTATTCAAATAAAAAATAATGTATTTGTACAGCTCTCAATGTTCACCTTTCTACCTCCAATCATGCCCACTCAATTATTAAATCAAGTCGGAGGACATGCCTGCATACACCCTACATTAGACCTTCATTGTAGACGAGCCTCCTCTTTGAACAATGACCAAAATTTCTCCTCAGATGATTCACTGTGAGAAGGAATGATTTGGAAATTACTGTCTTAAATAAAGAAAACACAAACTGGAGGTGGGGGCCCATAATTCACGTTCCTACACAAAAATAAAGCTAAAGAGGGAGCTAGTGCTTCCCAACACCCACATCTGTGAATTGTTAGCACTTAGTACACAGTTAGGGTTCAAATTAATGCATGCGCAAAATGCATGTTTCAGACAGTTACATGGGTCTACCTGGTTACCGTTTTTTAATACATCTGGCTGTTCATGTCAAAATGCAACAAAGGATTCACCTACTTCAGTATCCAAGTCACTTTGACTAAACTAGAGCTATATAATCCAGTCAATTTAAACATGAGGTTAGCAAGGCTGCTAGCTGATTTTTAAGTAGCTGCGGTGTGTAAATGTGGGGGGGGATGTAGCCTGCATCAGTCAGATTTTGTAAAGGAAAATGTAAAAATGAAGAGAGAGGGAGATATTTCAGATTTTTTGTAAAGAGGAAGGATGCAGATCAGGCTGAGACAGAGCACATTCCCAGTATCAGCAGGTTAGCATGAAGCTAGCCACACAAGTCAGTGTGGTCCGACACAAGGATCCAGTCTACCACCATCACTATCAGACAGTGAGCCAGAACAACAAACTTACCTTCCTTTCTGCTTTTGTGAACCTGTCGCAAACATTTCAGCTTGGTGATCCAGATTATTGATGTAAAGATGTTTTATTACTCATGTCTCTCAAATGTGACTACAGTTATGACTGCTCTGTATATGAGTGTGTGTGTTAGGGAAGGTTTAGACGTACTATATTGTCCCACAAAGGCAGGAAATTTGTTTTTGGTCTCACTAATAACAATAAAAACAAAAGTCAGGACACACAAGACAAATGTTAATCATTGTATAAACACACTCAGCAGTAAGTATCTAAATAAGAAACAGAATAAGATATTTCCCCCCGATAGTTGTACCTCCCCATGTATAAAAGTTTAGCTCCGCCACTGCCAGTGTGATGCTCGGAAAACTCCACAAATCAATTCAGAAAGTTTGTATTCACACAGCTCAACATCACAGACATGCACAGTTGGGAGTTTGTGTGGGTGCATATTGTGGGTCTTCCAGAGGGTCTTCACAAGGAGGCAGACAAGCTGGCAAGCAGCTGTGGCTGTAACTGTCCTCTCATACAGACACACATATACACACACACACATACACACACAAAAACACAAGCTGTTGTTGCTTAACGACTGGGCTGCTCCAGAGCACATCTGCACTCTGCATTATCATTAGCTCTCTCCCGCATCCCCAGGATCGCTGACAAAGTGAACAATACCGACAATCACCCCCATCAGCTGCAGCCATATGTGCGCCATCCATAGTTGCAAAACCTCCCCCCCCCCCCCCCACTCTCTCACCCTCCCACCCTGGCTGTCTAAGTGGGTGGAGGGGGGTGAGCTGGTTGGAGGGAATGGCTGCACTAGCTCACTCTGCCACTTTTGAAGATGAGTCAACTGAGCAGACGATGAAGAAAGTTTCTTTTTTGCTGCCACCACAACAATCCTGATGCGTGTCCTTTTGGCAATTATCTCCACTTTCCAACCATCTCCTCTTCCTTTGCTGCCTCCTTTTCTCACCCTGTCTCACCCTCCTGTTTTCCTGCCCAGACAGTTAAATATATTGCTGGGTATGCTCCTGTCGGCTGCGACTTGTAATTGCCACCACCTTAATCCTCCTTCCTAATGGGCTGAAAGGAGGAGGAGGAAATGGGTAAGGAGAGATATGTGTGTGTTTGTAGTGGGGGAGTCAGCCCAGATGGCACAACAAGGTGCGCTCCACCACTCTTCTGCTAGATCTCCAAATCTCTGCCTTCCTGTGGCCCTCTCCGTCTTTTCTCTCCTTTTCTTCTCTTCTCCTGGACATCGAACCCAGCTGGCGGAGGAGTTTTTTTCTGGGATCAGCCGCAGAATCCTCACACTGCTGTTCTAATTAGCTTTCAAACTCCAAACCCTGTATATCACTCTTTTATATCCATATTATCTACAAGTTTCTTTCTCTCTCCATCTCACAGACGGATCACAAGCAGAAGTTTCCATTGCTTTTTTGAGATTTTTGTCCATGTGCCACCGATCAATAAGGTTATTTGACGTATAGTTTCAGGCTTTCAGTATTTCTGTTGTTTAAAACATGAACATGCACAAAATAAATGATCCCTCATCTCTGCAGCCAATTGCTAAACCTGTGTTGTGCAGTTGCTGCAGAACTACAGGAGGACAAATTATTTGGAATGTCTTGTAGCGTGCTACTCTGCAGGATCAAAAGGAATCTTAAATTAACTTTGACTGGATGGAGAAAAGGTGAACTAGGCTGACATGTCATCTCACTTTTTATACAGTGTAGAAGGAGTTCCACATGCTGAAGCTCAACACTGGCTCTAGAAGTAAGGCAACGTCATTCATCGGTGTTAAAATAATCAGATGTAAATGTTAAAAAAAGGAAATCAAGTAGACATAATGGCATAATATAGTCAAATCGGGAGCTGCATAAAAACTGGAATAAAGGAGAAACGTTTTATACTTGTTGCATATGCTTCTGCACAGGTGCACCACATAGTGAATTTCGGCAATTAACATCCAGTTATCCTCCATGGTTTGTTCAAAAATGCTGAGTAGGACCAGATGATTTTGGATTTTGTACCAAGACGAAAAGCAGAAAAGATCTATGGGAATTTTGTGTTGGGGCACAGATGGCAGGAGCTTCATTTGCATAGCATTTAACATTTCTGGGATTAATGTATGTATATACTGCATCATCTCAAGATTTTGAGCCAAAACTGTGCAGCATCACTCCCAATTTGTCACATATGATTGAACACAAGTACCTGCAAAAACAAGCTGATTAAATCTGTTCCTACTGCGAGCAGACTTGTGTTTACCCCAAGTCGACAGCATAGACTATTTTTTTTTTTTCATTTATTCATTTTCATACCATTTTTATATTCATTTTTTCGCACAGTAGCACAATGTGCCCTACATGAACACAAAGTTGAATAAAAATGTAAAAATACAATTAAAAATAAACATTTGGCCCGACGCTGATGTGAAGAAATGATATCCGGGGGTTCCATTCACACCAGGAGCCACCCAATGATCACAACAAG
Organism: Atherinomorus stipes; assembly: GCA_023101725.1. Taxonomy (NCBI): domain Eukaryota; kingdom Metazoa; phylum Chordata; class Actinopteri; order Atheriniformes; family Atherinidae; genus Atherinomorus; species Atherinomorus stipes. Next base: position 812,849 of record JALJCO010008534.1, on the reverse strand, counting down.
CCATGACCAACAACCACAACGACCCAAGATAGAGCAGGCTCAGGTCTGCAACATGGCCATTATGCTCCAGTGCATGGGCCAGCCAGACAAGTTTTCAGTCGCACATTTCGGTTGAAATACTGCCATGATGATGCATCAAAGCATGCAGGGCATAAGACACTGCATGTATTAGATTTGGAAACAATGACTTTTACATATATCTCCTGTCTCTGGTGAGAAGGATTGTATTAAATTGATCAGATTTTGCTGGTTATAAAATAATGGTTTACTTTAGATCAGGTTTCTCTGATAAGCTTCTGCCCTGCCAGTTTGAGAGGCTTCCTGACGACAACACACCTCACATAGATAAAACAGTCTACACAAGCCTGTTAACAACCTGCTGGTTTGAATCAGGTGTGTTGCAGCAGGAAACATCTAAAACCTGCAGGACAGTAGTGCTTAAGGACCGGAGTCAGAGATCCCAGCTTTAGATGAACAACAGAACACATTTCAGTGGAAATCCATGAAGCTCTTAAATCATTTGAAAGGGCTGACAAACTTACCCCTTGGAGCTCTGAGACTGTAAAAAGAGCTGTAAGCAAACAGATACTGTTTACAGTAATGTTCAATACTGATTGCACAGGCCTCACTAAAAGAAACTGGATGATTAATAACAAGATTATTTATATTTCCTTGATGTACTATAAAAACCAGCTCTCTGAGGATCCATTTGCCATCACCTGTTAAATTATGGTGTTTTCCCAGTTGCCAACTGTCTTTCACCAGCAGCAATTCAGATTACCGAGTGAGCTGTTTTATTGCTCTGTTTGTTTCTGACTGAGCCAAATCGAATGTCAAACTCTCCCCGTACAGGTGTGCACACACATGAAAGGCACATACGTGGACATATTTATACACAGCCAGTGTGTCTGTGTGAATCCTCTTCAACCCTTTCCGTGCCCAAAGAGGACAAGAACCTCCTGGGCAAATATTTAAAGTCAAAACAGGCTGGACCCATAAAAAGCTGAGAAGTAGTGGTGTGGCTACATCTGTCAGGGGGGAGGGAGGGAGAGATGAGAGGAGAGAGCTGGGGGTGAAGAGGGGTGGCAGCAGCTGCTGAAACGAGTCTGGACACTGCTGACGCCAACACCTGTCCATACTGGAGACACGCGGCGAGCAAATGTCCAGCCACAGCCCCCGATCTCTGACACACACACACACACACACAGGAAACGTAGGCTACGATTATCAGTCATTGCAGAATACACTATTTGATGAGCACACATATGAAGACACACACCTAACCCAGCCCTTTGTAGCCCACCACGCCCCTTTCCTCTGGCTGACCCCCATCTGTTGCCTCCCTAGGGAGTGTGTGCGTGCATCTGTGTATATTTGTGTGTGTGCGTGTAGGGGTAGGAGGTCAGGGGAGGGGACAGGCAGGCGTTGGCCCCGGCTGCCCATTGATCAACAGCTGCTAAGCTTCTCATGCTGGGTTGGATGGCTGGGAAGGCGACAGCAGCTGGCTCAGAGAGAAGGTAAAAGCTCAGAGGGGCTTCAGCCGAGGTCGGCGCTTACAGACCAGGACCAAGAGCAGGGGTGAAGCTGGGGGCTCGGGCCACAGAGAAGGCCAGGCAGGAGTGACTTGAGGGGAGGGGAGCAGTCAAGGCAACAGGCAAGAGATAGAGCTGCCAGGGATGAGCAGCAAGGCCCTGGACAGTGGCCAGATGCTGAGAAGGGGACTGATGCCAGGAAGAAACAAAGAGATTAGATTAAGTTTGAGCTGAAGTCTGCATGGAACAAACTCACACACTCATATGTGGTGTCTAAATCTTTAAGTGCAGAGCTGCTGTTAGCAGCACCACACATGGGGAAATTTCTCTCTGCACAAACAACTTTTATAATCAATCAAACGACTTCTTTGCAGTTCTGTATATAAAACCAGCAACAAAAAACTTAAAATACACCCTTTTACACTTCGACACTGGTGGCTAATTGCTGTCTGTAGCTGCAAATCCAAAAATAAAAGCAACATTTCTGAAATTTCAGCCTGGTGTTTTCAAATAGGTGTGTTGCAGGTGTTTTCATTGAATGTTGTTTCACAGAAAAGTCCTGTTCTTATTCGTTCTCCTTCTAGTTGTAGTTCAAATTCTCGTGAAGTCTCATCCTGCGAGACACCACTTTGAGGACAATGGAAGCTTCTTTTCTGCAAGACTGCATTTTGCTGTGGTTTGGTGGTTATATTTTTCTCTTTGACACATCTGAAAAACCGCCTGATGAGAGCATACAAATGTTTTAGTGATATTGGAGAGGTTTTTCAAAATTCTTTAATGCAATATTTAGGTTTTGTGCATTTCTACGGGCAATGGAAACGCAGCTTGTGACTGGTCATTTCTGAAAGTAGACAGAGAAATGTGTCGGATGCACATTGAACAATGATAAATGGGTTAAATAAAAACCCTCAAACTCCTCATATGAAACATTAAACCCCTTAAAACAAGAACACAAAAAATCGTTAGGATGATATTTTTGCCCATGACATAATCTTCAGGTGCAACAATGTGAACATATTGTATGAAATATGGAAAAACCTGTGCATTGTCACGCAAGGAAAATGTGGAAATGTGTTTCATAACTGTTTGAGTCCAATTTTATGTATGAAGTACTTTAAAGACAGTAAATTTGACCAAAGTGCTGTATACAGTTAAATAACAAAAAGTGGGAAAAACACAAAATACATGAAAACATGGGAAAGGAATATATGCAAACATCTTTAGTTAAAAGAATACTGTGTAACTTTTGGCCACTATGGGCACTAGACCTGTAACTTCCCTCAATCCATATAACTGTCACAATATTAAACAGTTTAAATTAAACATTAAACATACAGTATCTGTGTTTTGGAATTATGTTTGCAGACCACTTTGATCAGCTGATTTGAAGCCATTGAGCCACAAAAATAATTTATTAATACTTAAAAATAACATTATACATGTAATATAATGGAATATTTGGCTAATGTTTCAGTCAAAAGTTACATGGTATCCCTTTAAGAAAATATTTCAAGTTAAAAAAAAAAAAATAATATATATATATATATATATATATATATATATAAACCCTTAACAGATATGAAAGTATCACCTCAGGGTTAAAAGCCATAGAAAAAAATGTTGGTTTTAAGGAGAGTTTTTAATGCTTGAAGCTGGTTCCACAGCTTTGGTGCTCTCACAGTGAAAGCCTGATTCCCTCTAAGTTTCTGCCTCATTCTTCCTGCAGATCCAAATAAAGTAGAAATCAGCATAATTGAGGACAAATTTAAGACAGACGAGCTGAAGTGTCTGCAGTAAAGCAGGAATTAAAAAGTACTCCACACTGCTGTCATGGGACAATCAAGAGCATATTTAGTGTAATTCCACGCTTCTCTCTTGAGAGAATCCTGATCACCTTGTGGTGCATTCTCCTCTTTGTTACCGAGTAGAAGTTCAGGTAATCCTGTGTGTGGTCAGACTTTCCACGCTGAAAAAGGTGGGTTGGATTTCACCCTTGATGTTTGCACCACAACTGTTGGTGGTCGTTGTTGAGGGGGGGAGACATACTATAGGTTAGTGTGTGGGGTTAGAGGCTGAACAGGAGCTGATATGAGAGCTGACAGCTGTTAACGGCGTCGGCCGTCACACATCTGCTGCATTTGGGCTGTTTTACAGAGTGGCCACAGTTCACGGGTGGAGGAAGGAGGGGCTGGAAAAACGAGGAGAGAAGAATTCAAGCAGGTGAAGGAGGGTTAAGGGAGATAGAGAATAAAAGCAACTTTATTGGCCTTTACAGCCGTGCATTCCACAGAGAGGTCAGAGTCGCAAATAAACGGCAGAGATCAGGTAAAGGGTCGTCAAGTTGTGGTGGGCTGAAATATCAAAAATTTGTGATGCTTAAGGACACATAGGGGGTTAAAGATTAGGTGGTGTTCTTTATTATCAAAAAAAGTGGAATATTTAAGATTATTCAACTTGCTTTGGGATGGAATGACCCGGTTAAATAAGACAATGTAGGAAAATGTGGTTGACCCTTTGCCTGAACAAAAACACACATGTGCTGTTGACCTTTGCACAGGAGTCAGACCACCTTAAGAGAGAGACAAAAGATGATAACTTCAGCTGGGGGTAAAGTCACCAGTGAGGTGGAAATATCCATCGTCACCTCCAGAAACGGGGCATCTCTGCAACTAAAATCATCAGTCTGACATTCTGAGTAACACCTTCATTTATTTCAGATAAACAATCATAAAGAGAGATCAGTGGTGTTGAACTCAGGGGCCACATTCAGCACATTTTGATCTAAAGTGGGCCGGACCAGTAAAATGACATAATAATCTATGAATAGTGAAAACTCCACATTTCTCTTTTTGTTTTATTGCAAGGAAGAGTGAGTATTTTATCCAGATGTTTCCATTTAATGAACTGCACTGTAAGAAAATGCATATGAACAAAATTTCTAAAAAAAAAAACTGCAATTTCAATTATATTTTGTCTCGGTTCATCATTTATGCTTACAATACAAGATCGCACTGGATCCCACAATATTTAATCACAGGTATCGGGACCTGAAAAATAAAGAACTTCACATTATGATTAGAGCAATGCGTCAATCTGGAGGTTAAAGATACACATACCTGAATATTTCCTCATCTGTGTGGTAATCCTGACCACCTGAACTGTTAAGAAGGATATAGAAAATATACACGTTAACTTCTTGCCTTGTTTAAGATTAAAACATAAAAAATGCTATTTCAAATAAAAAAGCAACGTTAAGTTTGTACTTAAAGTTTCTATCTCATTTTGAAGTTAACCACATTTATCCCATGAGCCATATTGGACCCTCTGAAGGGCTGGTTTGCTGTGGGGAAATCAGTTACGGTTCCCTGGCTTAGTTCAAAGATTACCATTTGGATTTAAGGGGGAAAAACAAGCCAAAAGCTGGCTTTAGGTGATCATGATTGAGCTGCTTTTCTCTGGAGCCTATCCCAGCTGCAGATCACAGTAATAGACGATAGTTTAAATGAAGTTTATTTGCGCAATGCTGATGTGACAGCGTGTGGTCCTGTCACTATGCCTCCGACTGATCATGCGCCCTGGCTACTTGGCCACAGAGATGTTCCTCTGGCTAAATGGTGAGCACGTATGACTTTTACCCAGGAGTCTGGGGATCAAATCCTGCCTGGGCCATCTGTAGCGTACTTTGCCACACTGACTTTATATTATATGAAGTAGAGCGACACAACAGATTGGAAGTAGTGGAGTAACGGTGGATGATCTGGATGTCTGAATCCAGCTACCAGTCAGCCAATTGGCAGCAGCAGGTGAACAACAGCTGGAAGCAGGTGAACTCTTACAACAGTCATGTTTCTAACATCAGTATGGCCTCATCTAGACAAAGTTTGGATGAAATCCTGTAAAATAGTCACAACAACTTATAATGATCACATTGAACACATTGAATCATTCATTAATGATTCGATGAATTGTTTTTATTTTGATAATGTCATATAAGGTTATTTTGATGTGTTTTTGTTGGCTGCATTAGGGCGTGATCTCCAACTTTTGTTGGAGCGATTCACAAGCGAGTGTGAAGTGGCTGAATGAGAATCAGCACTTCCAAATCTGAGACCATGGTCTTCAGCCAGAAAAGGGTGGCGTGTCCTCTTTAGGTCGGGCGGTGAGGTCCTCTGGAGAAGTCCAAGTATCCCAGGGTCTTTTCACGAGCAAAGGAAGAATGGAACGGGAGACTAACAGATGGAGTGATGTGGATTCTGCATCGGTCGGTCATGGTGAAGAAGGAGCTGAGCAGGAAAGCGAAGCTCTCGATTCACCAGTTGATCTACGTTCCTACCCTCACCTATGGCCACCTATGAGTTGTGACCGAAAGAATGAGATCGCAGGGTATAAGCAGTCTAAATGACTTTCCTCCGCAGGGTGGCCGGGCTCTCCCTTAGAGACAGGGTGAGGAGCTCGGTCATCTGGGAGGGATGCCTCCTGGACACCTAGGTGGTGAGGTGTTTCAGACACGTCCCACCCAGACAGGACCCCGGGGAAGGACATGCTGGAGGGACTACGTCTCTCCGCTGCCCTGGGAACGCCTTGGGATCCCACCAGATGAGCTGGTGGATGTGGCCAGGGAAGTCTGGGCTTTCCTGCTTAGGCAGCTGCCCCACAACCTAACCTCGGATAAGCGGCAAGAAAATGGATGGATGGATGGATGGATGGATGGATGGATGGATGGATGGATGGATGGATGGATGGATGGATGGATGGATGGATGGATGGATGGTTATTTTAGTGTGCTTGTGTGAAACTTAAAAGCTTTTTTATATGGTTGTTGTTCAATAATGTTTGGAACATGTGTATGTGTACCTTGGAGGAGGTGGAAGTGTGGTGGTGGGGGCGCCTAACCATAATTTTGCCTAGGGCACCAAAGTGGCTAGGTCTGACTCTGTTCTTAGACCATAACAAATCTCATTCTAAGATGATTTGGTGAATAAATCATGTCATTTTCTCTCCTTTTACAAGTCAGAATCTAAGTCTTTACTTGGATGAAGTACAAAAACAGTTGTACTGTAGCATGGCAGGAGCTCTGATGGAAGCTACATGTATATTTGCAGAATTCCTCACAGATTCCAAAACCCACAAGGACATTATCAGGGATTATATTGACTTTGTTTTTGTTTAGTTCATAAAGGTATGTTTGCTATTATTTATACATATGTGTTGTTATTTTTTAGTCGGTCATTTTGCTTTAATAATAAATTAATTAAAAATGGGTCCAATACCGTCAGCAAGATATCATCTGTGAGGAGGCTTATTTTTAATTCTGACACTGGGGCTGCAACTTCTTTAACACTTGGGTTTGATCCAATTAACATGACTAAAGGTTCTAAAGAGAAACGAAAAGCATGGGGCTCAAACCTTGAAGCGTTCCTCGACTGATCTTAAATGATTCAGAAACCATGCCGTATGTAGTTATTTTAGCAGTTGATCTTGAGTAGGTAAGTGAAACATAATTAAAAAAAATTTTGACCAAATCCAAATGTTTCCAACGTTTTGAAAAAGGTATGACTACTCGATACGGGCTTTTCAGTGCAACTATTGGCTCCGCTGAAATCTGTCTGATTTCACAAAGCCGACTTGGTCAGTATGAACGGTTTTGGGCAGAGTTTCATCTAGTCTCTTTGCCAGAATTTTAGCATAAATTTTCCTCTCTGAATCCAGAAGGAAATGGGACGGTATGCTTCACAGTGCAAGAGGTCTTTCATTGGTTTATTAATAATAATTGTTTTTGTACTTATTGTTTTAAGTGCTGCTAAGTCTAAAGTGTACTAAAATGAGGCTTTTATTTAACTGCAGTGACCAGGACACTCTAACTTTGATGTCAGTGATTAACAAAAGACATTTAAAATCAAAAAGCTTTCTGATTGCATGTTGGTTTTTTTGAGCATCACAGGTCGTCGCTTACATTTTCTGTATCTTAAAATCTACCCTCATTAAATCATTTAAACGTAATAAACAATCATTTAAAGGAAAAAACTAAACAAAAAAGAGAATGACCTGTGCAATATTAGTCAGCTGACTTGCAGGGACAGCCCAGCTCTGCAGCCTCCTTTGGCTCTGCAAAGCAACTTACAGCCTTTTGTTTTGGGGGGGGGGGGTTTACAAGCTGCTGCTTTCCCACTTTGGTTCACTCTCTACTTTCTTTACATTTCCAGCTGCAACAGGCAGCAGTTTTCAGAAAAGCTCCCACAAACCTGCCCAGTACCAAAGAGAAGGACGATAAAGTGAGTAAAATGGAGAAAAAATATCAGAGGTTAATGAAATCAAACAGAACACTTGCAGAGTAAATGCTTTTAAATGGTCGATGTTCTGATTTATTGTCCACATTGGCGTTGTTATTGATGTCTTAAGCTGAAATACAAACAACACCATGTACCACCATCATCAAATGAGGGAAAATCAAGATCCGCCCTCAGGAAGAACTTGAAGGAAGTGATGGCATATGCTCTCGGTAGTTTTTTCAGCCTTTCCTAAAGAGGGCTTTATTTGTAGGTCAAAGGTCGGGGATACACAAGAGACAGACCTTCAGTTCAAGAAACCGTTCAAAGCTGCCTGAAGAGGTGCATGTTTGCATGTGTATTTGTGCATGTTGTGTCCAAACGCCGCAGTCGTCTGTAAGCCAAAACTCATTTGCTTTTCCATTTCCTCTGTTTCTTTTCACAGCACAATGCGGTGGCAGCTACCGCACAAAGAGGCCTCACTGTGGGATTCAAATAAAGGGGGGTGGGGGGAGGAGGGGAGAGGTCCACTGAGAGGGGCACGGAGGTTGAGTATGGAGGGCAGACAGAACTGAATGAGTAGAACAAGAAGGGGGGTGGTGATAGATGCTGAAGGGTAAAGTGGAAGGAGGGGCAGCTGGTCACAAAGTTAGCATCGCCCTGACCCAAATCACGGGGCAGCGGTGCCCTCCGCCCCGCTGTGACACCGTCCAGCCTCCCATCAACACGGTAACACAATACAGAAGAAGGACAGGCTTCATGCCAGATGCCACTGTGTGTGTTTTCTCTGAGCTTCAAGGTGACACACTTTATTCAACAGCACATCCTCACTTGGGGCAACTGTGCAGGTTGGCTTGTACAAATGCTCAGGCACTTGTGTTCTTGATCTGCTCTGAAAGACGGACGCATCTGGGCAACGTTTCTGTTTGTGGGGGTTTCAGAGGTTGTCTGTGCATTCAGATGCAGTCAAATAAGAACAGGAAGCCTGGTCGGAGCAGGGAAATGAGCTGCAGGTGAGGCTCAGGTCAAAGCCAACCTGTGGTCACAGCAAGTAATCATAGTAGGTGCAGGGAGACTGATGCTGACTCTCAGCTACCTAATTTAGCTTCATCTGTGGCTTGTTTGGCCTCAAGCAGAACTAAATATATTATCATTTGTACCCTCTTAATTTTCCTAAACATTCCCAACAAGGAAAGAGTTGGTTCATTAACAAGCGTTAAACAGATATTTGCAGGCAAATGGCGCCCTCTAGTGCTCATCGATAAAACTCCTCTATATTATGTGCTCACATCCATCCATCCATCCATTTTTCTAATCAAGGTTTTTGTGTTACGCCAGATAAAACATCTACTTTTAGGGAATAAATTTTGACTTGCAGAATTTTCCTGAGCAGCCCCCTCATTTATGTCTTTATACATTATCAGAAAAGCAGGAATAAAACAGAGTTTTTATAATCCTAACAAGTTTAAAAGTCAAAATTTGATGTGTCCACCTTCATTCTTCAGCAGTCCAAAACGTCTTTGGATTTTGACTGCTTTTTATTCTCTTCTCTGCCATGATGAGCACACTGCATTACTGAAGTCATCAGTCACCTTTTGTGAACAATTTATAAGTGCATAAGGCCCGCTGCTGCTGATTTTTAGTCAAGATCTTGTGTATCTTTCAGTCTTTTCTGCCTGTTTTCCCTTCCTTAAAAATGGCTTCTTGACAGCCTTGCACCATGAGGACAAATTCTGATGAGATTTCACGAGTCAGCACCTCCAAGGTCCTTTCAGGTCAATGTTGAACTTTTTTTTCTTATATCTGAAGAACATCGCTTTCAGGTACTTTTTATCTGCTGCAGACGTTACTTTTGATTGTATCATTTTTGCTGGATGCAACTAAAGAAATGGGGCGGAAAAATATGTGCATTGCAACAAGCTGCTTGAAAATATTCTGGTGCTTTGCTAAATTAGGCTACTTGTTACGTGTATACAACACTGATAGTGTATGTAAATCATGTGCAGACATGGTTCATCACTTGGACTTAGACGCCTTTTTATCTTGCATGATTCACTACAAAAAGATGGGGCGACTTGACTGTGAAACATCAAAAATTAAGAAGTGACTTTGAACTTGCACGGATACTTATAGGATTAAATCAGGGGTGTAAACTTCACTCCTCGAATGCTGGTATCCAGCAGGTATTAGGAGAACACCTGACTCAGACTCAGACTTAATTAGCAGACCTGTGTAGAGCTTGATGTCAAGTTCTGCACAAGTTTGCTAATTACCCATTAATCTGAATCAGGTGTGTTGGAGCAGGGAAAGTCCTAATAGCTACCTGCAGGAAGCCAGCCCTCACAGACTTTGAGACAGTTTGAGACTCCTGGATTAAATGTATATATAATGCAGTAAATATTTTTATTTGAAACTAATGTAACTATGCAAAACCTCAGCAAAAAAATAAACCCTAATCCATAACCATTATTTTTAGATATTTTCTTTGAGTTAGGGTGAAACAGATGTTGCTGCATTCTTTGAAAGATTTTGAAACTGTCCCAAAATATGTTTGCAAAGACAATGTAACAGTTGTCCTGCTGCAAATCTGCATTTTTCAGAGGGCTCAGGAATTCAGTTCCATACACCCAACATCTTAACCTGGGGTGCCTAAGTCCAGTCCTCAAGGGCTACAATCCTGCACATTTTGGTTGCATCCCCTTCCAACACACCTGAATCAAATGAATGGCTCGTTACCAGGCCTCTGCAGAGCTGAATGGCATGTATAGCTTAGGTTATTGTGTTATATGTGTGTGTATATATATATATATATATATATATATATATATATATATATATATATATATACACACACACACACATATATATATATATATATATATATATATATGTATATACATACATACACACACACACACACATATATATATATAATCCTTTTTTGATACATGTTTTATATTGTCTAACTTGGCTGCTGTTATTGTTTTGATAAGCTCTTGGTGTTGTTCTGTTATTTCATTTTTATCCTTATTTTGAATGTTTTATGGTTTTTATATGATGTGAGGCACTCTGGACACCTTTGGTTTAGATGTGCGATATAAACTTGAACTTGAACATGACAGAATTAGCCATTTGGTTCAGGTGTGTAGAAGATGGTATGCTCTGAAAACTGAAGGATAGTAGCTAGTAGATAGTAGTAGTAGTAGTAGTAGTAGGCAGTAGCTCTCAAAGACCGGAGTTAGGCACCCCTGATCTAACCAGTTAGTTTAAAGTAAAACTCCTGCCATGTTTTTGGATCTGCGTACATTCAGAACAGGTGTTTTTTACTAACGAGCCCATCTACCTGCACATGAGCTGTGCTAATTAAGTTCAGCTGCTGAAGTGATTGGTTGGAACAACTGCTGGACAGGATTTTTACCCTCTGGACCAGGGATGTCCACCGCTGGTTTTTAGTGCCCAACCCTAACCAGTGGCATGTTATCCCTAAATCTGACCATAAAATCTATGCTCAACATTTTATTGTCTGCAGAACAGTATCAGACTTTTTTTTTTCCAGTTTGAAAGTGGACGTCATGATCTGTGGGTTTTGATCTGGGTTTTTGTTTGGTTTACTGTTGCTTTCCTCTTTTATTTTGTCGTTTATTTCCAGTGTATGCTGTTAGTTTTACTTCCTTCTTCCTGATTTCAGTCAGTTTGTCACACCTGCTTCTTGTTTGTAATTAATTCCCTCAGTTTTCCATAACTTGTCCCTTGCTAGTTTGTTGTTTGTCCAGATGTCAGTCTGACTTTAGTATTTTTTTTTTTTGTCAGTTCGTTCTGTATGTTTTCATAATAGATTAAATCAATTTCTCTTAAACCACAGATTGTTTTAGGAGGTTTTTTTTTCTTTTTTTGTCAATTCCATGAACAAATGGTCCAAATATTCCTGTTAAAACAGCATTTGGACCCAAGGCTTCTGGCAGAGGTTCTTAGATGCCTGGACAGGGGTCAAGTTGCCAAAATGAAATAATCAGATGTGATTCAAAAGACAGCTGAATGTCAAGGCCTCAAAGTTAGTAGTAAATGCCACAGGGTCAGAACTTGACTTGGAAGCAAGGATTGAGCTGTGACACAAATCTGAAGAACAAAAGAATTTTGACTATAAAGATTAAATATATATATATAATTGCTTCACTTACTGAGTTTTAAAATTGTTCAGTGCTCACATCTGGCTTTTAAAAGCTGATATTTGTGAAACTGTCACAAACTTGCTGTTACTCAGCGATCAGGAAAAAAGCAAGAGGTGATGGCTGGTATTACACTGCAGACTGTTGCTCCAGAACACTAAATCTAAGCATCCGACTCAACATTTCACCTCTGCTTTGCTATTTATCCCCTTTGTTTTGGTTTTAGGTATAAAATATTAATCTTTAGGATTAAATCAAATAAATCAATACATAACTGCAATGCTAAACTTCACCGTTGATCTTTATACACCCCTCTGGAAATATTAAAGTACCTTTTAATTTGGTGTTCAATTTAAAATTTTCCGACCTTCATGACAGTGTTACTAGTTTTTAACATATGGAGTAATATACCTCAGACATTTACCAAACCGAGCTACTTCATTCAGCTCCAGTACACAGCAAATACACTTTACAGCAGGAGAAACCCTTCCTGCTGCTGATATACTGAGATACTGAGACAAAGCTGCAAAAGACTAAACCAAAGTAAGCTTTGCATGTCTCAAAGAAAAAGAATGATAGCTAATGCAAATTTCAGGGTTTGCTCTGCTCGGAGGGAAGGTGTGAAAGGTTTTTCATGTAGCTACTAAAATATTAACTGCAATGACATGAAACAGGACTGTAAATTATCATGTGTGATCACTAGTCTTTCTTTTTTTTAAGATGCGGCCCATGATACATTTGTTCAAGGAAGTGAACATAACTCATAACATAGATGTCATATGTGGGTCCTGAATTTATATCTTAGACACATTAATGTTTGAAGCTCTGCACACTATCACATCATCCAAGCCTGTCACATCCTTATTTGCAAGCATCAGGATCTTTTTTGGCTCCAAAATGACACGTGCGAGATAACACCCACTTTGATGTGGAAACATGAGTTGTTGTTTCCTCCTGTCGCCTGAAGGGGGCGATATTCCACAGGATGTGGTTATTTATGATCTGAAGACATCTTGTTGTTTCAAGACCCAGGAAAAGACAATCATGTGTCTTAAATGAATGAAACTTTTGTTTGTATTCATTCATGTGTGACAAAGAGCAATATTTAATCTAATAAGTTGTTTTTTAAAAGTAGTTCGGACAGAAAAATTATCCACTTTTTAAAAAAAATATCAGTTGTTTCTCAAGCAACGGAATTTCTCCCATTTCGATTATCATAATTATTCTAAATACTGCTCAAGATTTATCTCACTGATGAGATAAATCTTCATTCTACCGGGGTTAATGTGAAAAAAGTTACAATCTCCTCTTATTAAGATCTGAAAGTGATCTTTCAAACTCCAGATCTGCAAATACAACACCTCAAACCTAAAGTCTTTGAGATTTAAGCAGAAATCCAAAAGTTTCCACAGACATTTAGAACGTAGGAGACATTTATCAGAAATAATTAAAAGTCTTTAGTTCAATCAACCTGAAAAGAGGAAAACTGCAAGTAACAACACAGAAGTCTGAGGAAATATCTCGATCTAATGTCTGGTAAAGTTGGCATTGGGAGCAATTAAAGGAAAAACTGCTACCGTCAGGACACTGAAATATCTTAACTACGTAGACTTTTATCAAATTAGTTTACTACTTCCAGGATTTTAGATTACCAGAGAGGATTAGGATTATTGATTGATTTTATACAACTAATACTGACTTACGTGACTCAAATATTGTTCATTTGACCGAATGCTTCATATTTGAAATGAAACGCACCCATTAATGACATCACATTTATACTGAGGGGAGCTTTGGAATAAAAAACTTTTAAATTAATTTTCTGGTTAAAAAAAAAAAAAAACATTTAAAAAAAGGCATCTGAGAGTTTATCGTCACATTCTAGGCACCTGCAGCTATAAATGATTTAGCAAAGCAGCTAAATATTGTAGTTACTTTAGAAAAAAATCATTAATATCCATTTACCCAGTGGCCATATTAAAAACAGGTAACCTGGAGGAGTTTTGTTCAAATAGTGACAAGAAAGAAGAGAGTGACGGGATCATTAGCTGTGGATAGTGTTATGTGAGAACTTAAGAGGTACACATCTGAGAAAAGGATGATTACATTTCTTATGTAATGCAAGAAACCTAAATTACATAAGAAGCACAACTCAACTCAGTTAAAAATGTCAAGATGTGAAAAGTTTAAATGATTTCACTGAAAATCACTGACAAAATGTTTAGTTAGCCTATAGATATAATTTGCTGCTAGATAGTGGCTGGAAAGCTTTCCAGGTGGGTGCTATCTCCAACTTCTTCCCTATTATAGATGACCCAAATCCTTCCTACTGGACCCATGCTACAGAAGGTAGTTAACGCTGTATTATGTAAAACAGATCCCTGCATTTCAAGGGCCTGAGTTCATCTCTGAGTACTTTGGACTCTGCTGCTTTAATATCTGTTGTTTATGGAAAAGGAAAACTAAGACCACTCCTTTAATGTAGCAATCCACCAGGTCACGAGCTCAGCTAACTACAACCTGGGAGCGGAAAATCAGGTTCATGTCAACTGTGATTATAATTACAAGAAACCAATGTGAAAATGGAAGCTAGCTTACAAGTTCAATAAGATCAGGTAAAATGGATTAAAACTGGGATTTGGACTGAACTCATATTCAGACACATACGTCTGAAAAAGCCCGATTTAGAGGCTATAACTACAAGACCAGCAGTCAGTGCTCGATCTGTCTTAGTAGCAGGAGGTTTTCTCATACTTTTCTCTAAAGCTTACTGCAGCAGAAGAAGCAAGCTATTTTAGAGCAGTCACAAACGATTATTTTGATAATCGATTAGTCACCAATTATTTTGTTGATTAGTCGACTAATCGGATCATGCGAAAATTGCAGCATATTTACAGTACCAGTCAAAAGTTTGGACGCTTTCCCATTGAATTGAATGGAAAAACATGTCCAAACTTTTGACTGGTAGGTGTGTGTGTTTGTTTATGTCAAACTATTCAAGAAAAGCTGACCAGACAGAAAGGCAGACAAGGCAGTGGAAGGTACAGTGCCAATTTTGAGAAGAAAAACAAAGCTTATAAACAATAAACAATAAGTTGATTATGAAATTAGGCACAGACTATTTTGATAGTCAACGATAAGTTGATTAATCTAATTAAACTATTTTCCCCTCTGCAACATCAAAGAAGCAGGAAGCTTTGACAGGCTTGTGCACATGGTGCTAGTTCATCCATGTTACACTTAAAAGATTTCATACAGACATTTGTATGAAAACAAACGTACATAAAGACCGAAGCAAGACAAAGGAACTCGTACTGTTCTCCTGTAATGGAAACTGCACATATTTAAAGTACCCGTAAGATAAATTGTATGTAAAATTGTATTTACAAGTATTACTGTTATACCTTCTGAAGATGATTAACCAACTAATAATGTAACAATGTTGACTTCGGTCTGAGTATTTGGGTTTTCTCAACAGAAACTAATGCAGCTTTATGCAAAACATCCTGAATTATTCTGACAAATGCTGCATGAAATGGCAACTGGGAATTTAAAGCGTTCAATCCTAGCTCAAATATACAGCTAAACTTGGTGACTGATCCCTTAACCCCAAAAAGCTGCTTTTAGAATAGATACAACACTCGTGTCTGCTTATTCCTGATATAATAGAAATGTATAGCTTTTTATACTCTCCGTCTTTAGTTATGTGAAGTATATCTTGTCATATAAAGGTCAGTAAATGCCTTATTTAGTTGGTGAAACTAAATCCATTCAGTTCTGGGCTCCAAATGACAAACACCAGCTTGTTTTCATTTTCAAAGCTTAGACTAAGATTGTTTTTAGGATTAAAAGAAACAAAAGCAGTGACAATATATCTTAAATTATATTTATCAGTTCATAAGTTACTGTTACCTTTCTCCCACAATAACAGAACATAAGTGCTGACAGTACAAAGAAATTAAAGGTAATAAAAATCAACAATCAAATAAACATGAAAAGAAGGATTCAGACCAACTCAGCCAAAAGAAGGGTTTGTTAGAAAACTCATCTGCTAAGGTTAAATCCTAAAACATGAGCCTTCGTACAGTATGGGCAAATGTGAGTCAACTTTTCACCATCAGCCTTCAGTGGAAGCCTTCGCCGACTACATGACAATTAAAACTAGTTTTCTTTTGGTTGAATGACAAGGCAATGGAAGTGTGAACATCTGTGTGACAACAGCACAAGAAGACAGACTGAGAAATGAAAGGATCCCTTTATCATATCAGGGTGCGCTGCAGCAGATTAAAACATTAAACAAATAGAGTCCAAAGCAACTGAAGTGCTGAGGTTCAAACTGAATTACACCAAACTGGCACAGCGCGTTTCAACCACAGCATAAACCAACAAAACTGAACAGAGTTTGAGCCGAAACACGAAAGACACGATTCCTCCAGATGTCTTGTGTCTGCGTCGGTCCCGTGCCTCCTGTCCTCGCAGAGGTGATGGCAGTAGGAGTTGCCGATTGTTTCTCTTGTCTAAAAATGAACGGCTACGACATCGAAAGGGACAAACAAAAAAAGGGATGCTGTTATCCTCAAGTTTAAAACGGTTAAAAATCCAGATGGAGATGTTGGAAACTTTTCAAACACAGTGGTCAGTCTGATGAGAGTCTGATCTGGAGAGGTCTGTAACGGGACAGTCTGATGGAACGAAAGGAAAACTTTACGAACAGATGTGGTCGTGTCTCTGTCAGAGGGTTAAGACAGGTAGGTAGGCTGTGTGTGTGAGAGGGGCTGGGGCTGAAGGGTACAGTCGATTTGCTGCTGTGCGCCGGGTTTTGCTCGCATTGATCTTCCTGGTCTAGAACAGTTGGATCATAGACTCCCGAGACTTGCCCACTCCGATCCATTTGACTGGGGAAACAGGAAGAAGGAAAAATGTACTTTTAGCACCATAATTCCAAGTAAAAGCGTACAATTGTTGGATGAGAGTGTGTTTAACCGTACTAGGCACTCCCACATGCTCCTCAATGAAGCGGACGTATTTCTGGGCGTTCTCAGGCAGTTCTTCGAAGCTTCTGGCGGCGGAGGTGTCGCTGTTCCAGCCAGGCAGCGTCTCATACTGAACCTCCACGCGGTGCAACACCTCCTGATTGGCTGGGGAAAAGGGCAGAGACTGGTGAGGATAGTATAGCATTACAGGAAAGAGCAATCAGCTGCTGTATGACAACAGATCAATATGCCTCTGCTTAGGCCTGGAGCTCGAGGCCTGCAGATCCATGAAACTGCACAGTGACTGTATTCAGTCCAAATTTACAGACACAAATAAAACTAAGACACGATTACTGATAGTGAACAAATAATCATTTACAGAAGATGAAGAGGAAAACAGACTTGACAATATCTAGTGAACACGAACGTCCACTTTGTGACTTTGATGTCAAAAGTCAGGGTAGTGTGATTCAGATGGAAGGACCAGTAAAGAAGGAAACAAAAAAAACAAAAAACTAATATATCCAAACATATTTTTAGATTTGAAAAGATAAAAATGAGATTAACCCAATCTAACAGATTGATAGATTTATTTATTTATCTGCCACTGAGGTGCAAAAACTAGAGAAAACAGAGGAAGAAAAGACCAGTTTTAACTTCCTCGTTCAAAAATAGACCGACCTGGAAAGTGAGGTATAGTTTGGTTGTCGACTTTGTACGCTACGCCCACTTTGATCTCTGGGAACACATCAAGTATGTCCAGTTTGGTGAGGGCTAACCTGAAAGAAAAGAAGGACAACTTAACTGATGTGATGAATAAACACGGCTGATGGGGGGGGGGGGTCCAATCTTTACTTAATATACTGTGTGCTCTTCAGATTTATCTTAAAAAAATAATGAGGAAAAAAATTACAATAGTTTATTTTTCTATTGCATAAATAGATTAAACAAAACTTAAACTTACGCAGTGAAGCCATTAATCATGTGTGCATATTTAATGAGCACCAGATCCAGCCAACCACATCGTCTTTTCCTGCCTGTGGTCACGCCAACCTCTTTCCCTCGAGTTTGAAGCAGTTCTCCGATCTCCTAAAGACAACAATGAGGTTATTCAGTCATAACAGAAAACAGAAACAGAAGATATCTAGTCGCCAAAATTTCGCTTCAGCTTCAGTCATGAGGCATTAAAGGTTCATTTTATGACCTTCATACAGAATACTACAGCTGAGTTCAACATCACCACGTCCCACATGTCCTCCAGATGGAGCCGTTTGACAACAGTTATCGGAGATGCACTTTATAGAAAAGAATCCAATCAAGCATTACACCAAATATCAACAGTATGTTGATAAAGAAGATTTTTTTTCCTCAAAATGTTCTCAAGTTCCTTTTTCTTCTAATAGTTTTAAGGTTTCTCAGTTCCCATGATTGATCGGGTGCAATAAAAGCTGTAAAACTTTAAGTTTAGTTGGAAATTTCTTTTTTGTTTGTTTGTTTTTTTACACAAATGGACAGAAGTGTTTGTTTGTGCCATGTTGTGTGTATTCTTACGTTGCTCTGCTCTGAAGGGAAAGCACCAATGCCCACTCTGGTAGTGTATGCCTTGACTACCCCATAAACATTGCCCACGTTCTGAGGAGGCATGCCGAGGCCAGTGCACACCCCACCCACCGTGCAGTTGGATGACGTCACAAATGGATATGTGCCTGAAATGACATCGGCAGGTAGGGCTCGTTATATTTTTCATTTTTACAGCTACCAGCTAAACAAGCATGCATGTGGAAACAAAATGAGCGTCCAGCATACAGGTTGGACATCA
Organism: Atherinomorus stipes; assembly: GCA_023101725.1. NCBI lineage: Eukaryota > Metazoa > Chordata > Actinopteri > Atheriniformes > Atherinidae > Atherinomorus > Atherinomorus stipes. The sequence continues at coordinate 794,093 of JALJCO010008534.1, read as the reverse complement.
AGTCTTTTTTTTTATTATTATTCTTTCTTGGAATAAAAACAAAATGAAAAACCAGAACGATCTCCTACAAATTAAAAAAAAAAGTCAGAAAATGATAAAAGTGTCAACAGGTTTGTGTCCTCAGACCCAGAGGGTGGAGGCTGCCCAATTAGAGATCAATCCAGTGCAAACATTGTATAATCAGAAAAAGTTGTGATGTCAACGACAAGTGCAGTGTGCACTCAACAGCACTAATGTATCCTGCCAAAGTGCCCTTTGCGTAAAATGATGACGCCAAACATCCCAAATTCCAAATAAGTATTGATAAGAGCTTAATATCTACAGAGAAATCAAAACTTGCTCTGGCTGAGATGCTTTCTCATCGAATACAGAGGTTCTGACTATCAGTGTGCAGAACAACGTGCCCAACGGTTAAAACAATAATGCTGATTGTGGTCATGGACTGCTCTGTTGTAACACATCAGCGCTGTGTTCAGTATATCATTATCTGAAAGAAAAAATACAACCATCATGCTTCGAAAACAGCCTTCGGAGAAAAGTTCTGAGGCTTAAAAACTAATAACATAGTGTCTTTGTGCTCATGCACAGCCAGGTGACACTTAGTGCAACTTAAACACTTGAACTTACCATTGTCTCTAGTTAGAGCTCCAAGCAGCCTTTCACAGAGATCCTTGTAAAGCTTAAACATATCTCAACATCACTGGTTCACTGCAGATCCATTAAACTGCACAGTGACTGTATTCAGTCCAAATTCACAGACACAAATAAAACTAAGACACGATTACTGATAGTGAACAAGCACATAGATTTACGGACCGAAGTCTATGTCTAGCAGAGCCGCGTTTGCTCCTTCCACCAGGATTTTCTTTGGAGGACCGTGAAGAGCTTCATACATGTAGTGCACGCCATCCCTCACCATGGGCTTGATCCGCTCCACAAAGTCCTGCAACAAAAAATAATTTACCCCTGAAGAAAAGAACACGAATTACTCTTTCTTTTTAACTACTTTGATTATTTACCTTTAATTTCAGCAGCTCTCCTTCTATGTCAATCTCCAGCATTGGGTACATAGACTTATACTGCTGAGCCAATACTTTATACCTGTAACAGGTGAGAGTGGTCAGCTGTGGTTATTTCCATTCACTGTCACTCGCACTATTGCACATTGTGTTTGCCGACTTCCTTTTTTTGATGATTAATTACATTTGGTTTGAACTTGTACAGTTGTGGGGCCATCAGTGAAAATTATTCCAGCTCTTTTTGGTCAAATGAAACATTTTCATTCGTCTGAAACTTGGTTAAAAAAAAAAAGGGGGGGGGGCTCCATTCATGCAATATATTGTTGTCCTTTAAGTGTAAATATATGCAAACAAGCCTTTTAGTAGATTCATTTTAATGTTAAATCATAGTCTTAACATTAACCTTAAATAACAGATGAACCAGTCTGTTACTCAGATTCTTTGCTAATGATCTCAAAATGAGCCATTTTCAGTCTTAGATCTGGGATCCCCTGATCAAAATGCAGATAAAGTGCTTCATTTCCTTGTTATTTCAATGAAAGTATTGCTAAATTTAAAAACAGGCAAATTAAAAACAATTATTTGCAGCTCCAAAGCAGGTAGAGGTTTATGACTTCTCTTGTAACAGATCTCATTAAAATCTCGGTGACAATCCTGTGCTGCTGGAACAGACCTTTCTGAGAACTTAGTGAAGTCCGCCAGCAAGTCACATATCCTGAGACCGCTACGTGCCGCCTTCGCCGAGTACACCGGACCAATCCCCTTCTTTGTCGTCCCGAGACTTGGAGGGGGAGGGGGTCAAGGGAGGAGGGCAGAAAACACAAAAAAGACAAATGCATTAACATGACACCAACCCATCATATGCCGCTTTACAGTTTCAAAGGTCATTTTGTTTTAATTTACACAATGCCCGTAAAGCTTTCTGACCCAGTGGCTGGAACAGAACAAAACTGTTTATGAGCAGGAGAACTTCAAAGTTTAGTAAATCAAGCAGATTCTACAACACCCCCAAATCTTTAATTAAGCCAGCCATAGCCCAGTAAAATCGCTGTTGATGAAGTGATACGTGAAACAGGAGCGTGTGATGTGGAAACTTCATCTGAACACATTTAACTCTCAACAGACAGAATTTGTCCATCACTGTCAGCGAGTTATTTCCTGCATGTAAGTACCCCTAATTCTAAAAAACATGAAAAGCTAGACACAAAATATCTTTTCCCACTACTTCATAATCTGAAACTCTGTAAAGTCCTTTTTATACATGACACCGTAACAGACAGATTGTTGAAATAAGAAATCAAACTCAATACACATTTCCATATGAGAGTGTGCCTTGCTAACATCGGATAGCTGTGTCTATTAAAAGGAGGGCTTGGCACAGCAAACTTTGCTTACCCAACATGCAAAGACAGAACAGAAATAGACAAAGATGCTCTGAGGTTATTGAGTTTCACTAACAGCGCCTGGTCAGTGTAAAACATGCGATGTGCGTGTGGAAAGTGCATGAGTGGTAAAAGCAGTCAGGCAAAAAGGTCTGAGGCAAAAAAATAGTGGACAATTTGACCGTTTTGACAATAATTAAGGGAAATTTTCCTGATGGTGTGTTAGTACGACATATAAACTCATGAATGATTAAAAATGTGTTCACCAATGAGGTCATCGTTACGTGCTTGTGTGTTTTCTAATGTTAAATATCAAAATGGTAATCACAGCTCTCATACAGTAAATTCTGCTCATTTCCTTTTATAGATGTTGTGTCATAAAATTCAAACTCATTCAACTGTATGCTTTTATGAGGTTTTATCACCTCTTTGGATCTTTAAATGTTTTGCTAGTTAACATATTGAATTTAAAATGTTTCACAGTCCATAAGTCTGAAGTGTGATACGGCTCCAGCAGAGCTCGTTTTGCAGCATGCCTCTAGCTAATGGGAATCCACGACCCTGCGGAGCAATCTGCTGAAAGCCTTTAATGACCGTGCCATTGAGGCACCCTGGTTAACATGTACTCTCAGCCTCACACATGAATACACACTTGCTGGGAGTTTTGAGGCTTTGGCTCCGGAGCTGGCTGCTCCTCAAGCTTAACATTCCTTGCATACATTTAGAAAGTTTGCTGCCAGGGCAAATAACGAATCAGGATTCAGGATTTCAATCATTGTTTTTTAAGTAGCGTGAAGAAAAACAGAAAGCTGAACACCTGGATATACACGACATACTCGTGTTTGCAAACGGTTAAAATTAGCTGCTCTTCAATCTCTCAGGGTAGAAGAAATCAGATTCGTGGCTACGTCTCAAGAAAAGCAGTGTTTCAATGCAAAGTGAAGATAAGTTAATAAAGATTTCCATTTATCTTAAAGAATAACTATAAAAAATACACATGAGTTTGCTAATATAAACTTTTCTAATTTTCTTCGCTTTAGGGCTTCTTGTTCAGTTCTTGTTCAGCTCCTTAATCCCTCAGCAAGTTTAACATCTGGAATCTAAAACCACTTTCACACATACAATCCTGAAATATTCTACATGTTCTAGAGGGGCAGCATGGAAGAACCAAATGTCCACTGCACTCATTCTGGACTTCTTGCACAGTCATTTCCACCCAGACACACCCTGACACAATGCTCAAAGGCTGAGCAGGTAAGACTATGAGGATGCAGCAGCAAATATTTTGGAGAATTTACAGTGTAGAATAGAAGTGTGTATGCTACCAAGAGTTGCTGCATTGCACTCATTTCTGCTTAAGTTTATGTACCCAGCCACAAAGGCTGCCCCCCTAATAGCTAACCAAGCTTAAGAAAAAGAAAAGCCAGTTAAATTTTGATTTGTCGGTTTGTTGCGTATTGTGTTGTTGAGAATAAGGGTGGGAGGTGTAGTGCAAAAAACTGAACTTGCACCAATATTATCCAAGCAGCATTTTTCCCCTGCAAAACTGAACACTGACCAATGCAAAGTCTCTTTCTCATCTGTTGTGGATTTATTCAAATGCACTACATATGATCTTTGGTATTATTCTGTACTTCTGCATCAAGCTGAGCCTCCTGTGCACTTCAAACAGATCCACTCACAAATCCCTCACTCCCTCCCTCGTATTTCACACTGCAATTTAAAGCAGAAAATCTACAACAGTCAAGTACATGTGTGAACTGTCCACACTTTCTCCAGAACATGCGAGAAAATGACATCAAGTTCTCGTGTTTGACTCGTGATAATGAACATTCGATATTAAAAGTACTGGAATTCTGCCATTCAGTTTACTTTTGTGTTAATGCTCCTAAAAGCTTTATTCAGACATACACAAGTATTTCAAGTAAAGTAAAATGACTAAAAACCTCATAAGAGTTTTTTTCCCCATACTGCCACATCAATTCAGTTTCTTCTCTAAAGCATAATGAAGTGAGAGCAGCCAAAGGGACCTGAAACAGTTTTCCCAAGTCAGACAGCTAAATGAGATGTGGTTTGTTTTGCTCTCTTTCTTTCTTTTTCTCTCTTTTTGAATAAAAAACCCTGCTGTTCCTTATAAAGTTCATATAAAATAAAGTTAAATGCATGCAGAAGAAACCAAATTTCTCAAGAAGGTGAGATAGCTAACCAAATTCTCCCTGTCCATGACAACTGAACAGTGGATGAAAGGGAGTTTGTTTTTTTTTTAGTTTTCTGGACGGAGCCGAGTCATGTTCGACGAAGGAATGTAAACACAATGACAGACAGTTTACAGTAAGTAAAAAATATGTTGTGTTTCGGTACAAAGGTGTGGAAATATTTCTTTAACGGGACTGAAAGCTTCACAACTACTCTTGCAAATAGCAACACTACACACCCCTTTTGGCAATATAGTACAGGATTTGAAACAATGGTGACCTTTTTGAAATAAAAGCTAAATCTTCTTGATCCCGAGAGACGACTTGCATGACAGAACAGAATGACTCAAGGCAAACAACAAACACACAATCACACTTTCTAGTTGATCATGAGACAAACAGATGACATGCTCCTCTGGATGTGACCCAAGTGGCTTCATGGTTCATCCACTTCAAACCGATGTTTCAAATTGATATGATCTCCCCCTCCACATTTATAAGCAGAGGGAGTGTGAAGTGTGCATGTGTGTGTGTGTGAGGCCATTTTTTTAAGCAACAGGTTCCTTACTTCTTGCCTGCTTGCTCTTGCCTCTGCTGTTCCTGAACGCCATCAACCGCTTGGTGGAAGTCAAACACTGCGGAGGAGGGAGAGAGGGAACACACACTCTCACACACCTCAGAGAAAGCAGAGCTCGCACATTGCCCCCAAACGCTCGCACACACACATTTCTTCATGCATACATTCAAACTTTCACACTCAGATTAAAATAAAAGAGTCCAGGGGCAGACCTGGGAGAACTTACCGATGTGTGCTCTGTCTGAGATGATCAACCTTTTCTCCCAGTCTTTAAGACCTAAACACACACACACACACACAGATGTACTTTGAGTCCCCACTGCCCTGTTTTTTTCTTGCATGTTTATAAGCCAAATAAACAAATGTATAAAAAAGAAAGTATACCACTCACTTTTTCCTTTGCACTCATTTTTTTCTGCCTCTTCAAACAGGCCTGGCAGATGGATCACAACACCATTGCCTGAGGAAAAGAAGAAATTGAATTACATTTTAATTATATTTCCGTGTCAACATGATTAAGACAAACAGTTCCCAACTTACTGGCTTGTGGCCTCTTAATTTAAATCTTCTCATTTCACAAATTTAAAGCTAAAAGGATGGAGAGGATGTGTTGATGCTGTTTATAAAATGCTGTTTAACTTTGGCTATCAGATTATACGGTAAAAGCAATGAGATAGTGGCTAACATGAAAACAGAATGGATAATACAAGTTCAGTTTCTCTTCTTTCCTATTCTGTTTGTCATTCTGTTTTTGACTGTGTCCTAATCTAAAAGATTTTAACATTTAGAATATTTAGAAGACATCAGCCCTTCATCTAGATGGGCATGTCAGTGGAATCCAGATATCCAGTCTAGAGAAAGTTTTGGGAGCGAAGTTTTTATTCTAGACAGCTGTTTATTGAGCCATGTGGCCACTGTGGAGTCTACAGTTTGTTAAGTGTAAACAGACAAGTGCTGAGCAGCTCAGGGATCGATATCAAGGCCAATCCAGGCTTATATTGATGAGTCATGAACTCCTTGTGTCAGTGCTGCTCACATCTGGAAAGCTGTTTTTAAAGCTCATGCCTCTGTAAAGCTCATTGGCTATTTTAAAAAGGATCTTTTGCCAGCAGTGGGTCATACCTGGGGTTGTTTTTGACGAGACTTTGCCAAAGTTTGTGCTCTGGTTACTCTAAAAGAGCAATGTGTAGTTGTGAATGGGCTGATTCCATCAGTCCACAGGACAAGCTTTTATTTCATATCAATAATTTACGCTAATTATTGTTTAGAATCTGAATCTTAAGTGGACCAATATACTGAGAAAAAAATTAGAAGATTTGCCTAATTTAGAAGAAAACAACTATATTTTTTTTTAGATATAAGTGCATTCAACATTAAGAATTGAGGAATTTCTAATATTATCCTCATAAGTTCACAGATCAACAAAGCATGGAGAGCAGTGAGGGTAGAAACAAATAGTTTGTTTATTCTCTGTAATACCCAATGTTCCTGATTCTAGGCATGACTTTGTTTACCACAAATTAGCCAAAGCGTCAAACTAATTACTTAAAACATAAATGTTTCAAGCAGTTCCTACAGTCGGTGTGTGTACTGCTGCAGAGCTAACTGCGACGTTGCCTGTCAAAGCCACCCTGACTGACGCCTGCTCTCCAGAGTAATCTAACAGCTGCCTCTTATTATCTTTCAATTGAACAACATTAAGTGAAACAGGTGAGGTAATAACTTTTAACCAGATTACATCTAAGGAATGAGAAAACGAGCTACAAAAGCAGAACAGGACTGTATGAAAACAAATGACCACTCTCTCATAGATAAATATGTTTAAAGATATCATTGATACCATTAAACATATCAACAGAAAATGCTCACTTGTTGCTCATAGCAACAAGCAACAAGGGAAATCTGGCTTTAGCTTGCAGGATGATGAACAAGTTTGTCCACTATGTTACATTAAATGTCAAAATGGACAAGGTAGGGACAACATTAAACATTCCGAGCCACAATCAGGCTAATCAGGGGCATCAAGTGTGTCCAAAGCATTGCCAATACAGTCACTGGTTCGTGGTTGACTGATGTTGATCTGAATTCACCAGACAACATAACAAAATGTTTACCAATTATAAGAAAACATAGTTACTTTTGATCATTATTTCATTCAAGTATTTCATTAAACCAAAACCTTTAAGACATTTTAATCAGTTGCTGGCAGAGGATGATTGGAAATGGATAACAATGATTAAAAAATAAATAAATCAAGCATGAAGAGTCTTTAACAGTGATCCCAAGTTTTGAGTCCACATTTTAGAACGACAAGGAATCCTTTTATCTATCAGATGATAGACAATTGGGTATTACAAAGGATAAGTTTGAGTGCTGCAGGATTGATAAAAGTCTCCTACAAGCTCTATCATTCATAAATGTGAGTGAAGCAGGAGCAACACTAACCGTTTGTCACGCTAGTCACACCACACTGCAAACCTCCCTGAACAAATCTAGCTCTGGTGCATCAGCCATCAAAGGAGAAGAAAATCAGAGATTTGATTAAATATCAATGTTGACGTGTAGAAGTGCAGAGGGCTGGGAGTCTTAAAGAAAGAGTTAGACTCCATTAGCTAATGAAGTTACTGCAGATGAGAGGATGTGATGCAGCCTGCAGCCTGGCACTGAGTCAAGCTGATAGCTTTGCACTCCAATGGAGCCTGTAAGCGCGATGACGAGCACTTGACTACAAGCAATTCTGATCAATTCATGAAGAAAAAAGTGCAGGAGGACGACCTTGGGAGTGTGTCTGGCTTTGTGAGTAGATTGCATAAAAATGAGGGTGTATGTGCGTGGATTACACACCAATGAAACCGGTGACCTTGGGGTTGATGATGCCGCTGGGTAGGAGGTGAAAATCGTATTCCACCGCATCCACGACCACTGTGTGTCCTGCATTGTTACCGCCCTGAAGAGAAGCAAACAGAGGCCTTATGAAGGCTGTGCAACTTTGTTTTGCAGAGTGTGAGGACAGGCTGAATAGTTTGGCAAGTAGCAACAAGCTTCATACATAAACCATTGGCCACTGTCGTTAAGTGTTGTTGCTTAGAGACTCCTGCTCATTGGTGCACGCTCAGATCTCACGTAAGCATCTCATGTCAATGTAAACCTACTGACAAACGCAAGGCAGGGCAAGTTAAACGATAGCTGGTATTAGGGGTTGAACATCTGAAGTCTTTACAAACAAAACCACCCCCGACATGTCCGAGCAGGAACCCTGCTCCTTATGCATACATAAAATATAAACAAAAAGAAAAGAACCAAGAACTTACTGGAGTTGTCCCCACAAGTATTAAATCCCCATCATCCTCCAAAAGGAGACAATCAGCTGGAGGAATAATGTGTGGTTTCAACAAACTACATCAAATTAGATGACACCTTTAAAGCAACACTAAATCATTGTTAATCAACCATTAATGACAAGTTAGAATATTTCCTCCTAAGCTAATGTCAGACGTATTTAAGAACATTAAAAAACTCCATTACTTCATGCAGAAAAAACAGTGTTTCCGCAAGATTTGTTTTGAGGAATCAAATTTTAGGACTGTTTGATGACAGCAGATAAACAATTTCACTGGGCAAACAGCACAATGTGTGCACATGCCAAATGTTCATCTGGATGCAGCATCCAGGCCAGCACGTGATCTCGCACAGCTGACTGCAGAGAAGAAAGTACAAAAGTGGAACCTAAAAAGGGAACAGCGAGTTCTTGGAAAAGGACGTCAAAAACCGACCTCCTTGGCTGCTCCCTTCAGAAAGTATCACAGCCAGAACTCTAGTAGCAGCGCAAAATGAACAGCTTTGAGGTGAGAAAGAGGGACAAAAAAAGCTAAATTAACCTTTATATTCATTTATCTTACAACTTACTGTGTATTGATAATAAAATAAATGAAAAACTGCAGAACCCTTCTCGCCTCTGAAGTTTGTTGTCACTACTTTCTTAGTCCATCCTGTGACCAGGATGTGCTCCAGGCTCACCCTGTGGAAATAAATCAAACTTGTGCATGTGCTATAACCACATGAGGTTATTCCTGGCAACAGAAGTTCCCTTAAGGTGGTAGGGGGTGACGAATGAGGGGGGCAGATGCCTCTCCTTTTTAGCTACTACTTTTATGATCCACCCCCATGCCCTGGAGAACCAAAGAAGTCCGGTCTTGCTAATGTCCTGTGATCGGAATCTCGTTCCCGTCATGAGAGTAACCCTTTTACTACTCACCTGCTACTGTCTCGTGCTTTACGCACTGCTGTGCCAGCGCTGTATTTATAAACTATATAAAAAAGCCCCCGTGATAACAACTTGTAGTGGCTCTTTTTTCAGAAACAGTCGAGCAGATGTAATGGACAAACACAAATCTATAGGCCAGAGTATTAAAATCACACCTCTACTACCTATCTTATACCTGATTTAGACACATCCTTAACTGTAAATGCACACTTCAGGCAAGGAAAGACATGATTTTCCACGAATGTTGCTGCATTGATCTTAAAGGATAACTTTAGCTGTTTTTGTTTTTTTTAACCTGGACCTCATTTGACTCTGACTCAGAGTGATACAGAAATGTTACCGGTGAGTAAATGCATGTATAAATTCCTAGATATAAGGTCCAGGTTGAAAAAAATTTTAAGTTAGTCTTTAATCCTGGGAATCAGTGAAGGGCTTCATCCCTTTTAGTTGAATCTAGTATTGTTTTTGACCAAAGGAAGGGAGAAAAAAAGCAAAAAAGAAAAATATTGGGACTTTTACAAGATAACCAGAAACTTCAAACCTAAAATCTTTGTTTTTCTTTTAAAAAAAGAAATACAGTACATACCTTTTTCAAAGTTCAACTACCTTCTCAGAGCCCTTAAGTCTATTGTCAGTATAAATACAGGGGTTATCTGACCTCAAGCTGCACTGTCTGGGTGTCTTACACCAGTTTTGACAACTTCAGTTTTGCATGATTTTAATACAAAAATTCTTAAATGTATTTGAAAGATTTGTTTTATTTTTCTAGCGTCATGTAAACATGTGCAATGTCAGTGGGGGAAAATTTTTAAAAGTCTTAATTTGCCCTTCAAAAGCTTATATAATTCACATTTAATAAACAATTAATACATTATAAACATTTGAAGCACTTAACCATTAAAAAGATGCCGCTGGTTCACTCCAATGATAAAAACCAATTCAGTGTATAATTCTAGTTTTGTCTTTAAATCTCAACTCTTGCACACTGTCTCCACATACTGAATATATATAAAAAAAAAAAAAAAAAAAATAAAAAACTTGAATGTTTCACCATTCTGTCTTTATAGCATCAGTCTGATTTTCTATATTATAGTGTTATTCAGATTTTTGTTATTTAATAAGATTTCAATAACTGGCTGAGAAAAAAAGCGTGCAAAACATGTTGTCTATGAGCAGCAAGTTGTCACACTGAGTTCTGTCGATGCCAAGCTCAGGCCCTGATGTTGGCAGACACTTGCCCTTTTCAAGTATGGTTTGACATTAAACTATGACATTAAACTAAGGCAGCAGGCCATAACAGCCTGCTTCGCTTTAAATAAGAAGATACACTCTCAGATTTTCTTAATGAATAAACTGATAGTTGGGTATTAAGCTATACAAACAATCTAGTATCTTTCTAATTCAATGCAACAGCATCATTTGTATCATATCAATACCAATGCTGCTGTTTGAATCTGTGTGTGTGTGTGTGTGTGTTGTATGAGTGAGAGACCAGAGATTTAGCACTAGCACTCAGTCGTCACATCAACACTGAGGGAACAATTAAAACTGTTCAGCTCCTCATCCACCTGTGCTGGTCCTGAAGCAGACTGTTCCTACTTGACTCACCCAACCAACCAACCAAATTACTTAAGTCAATAAGCAACTGAACAATTAAATAATTATGATCATCTTACCAGTACTGATTTTAAATGTTTTTGGAAATTATTGGACATTTTAGCCAACAGAAACACCAAACTGTATTTTTTTTTCTTTTTTAAATGACTGATAAGGAATTTATTTACTTAGGACAGTGACATGTTCCCTTTAAAATGAAAGAAAGCCGTTTTAAAGGTAAATCATGTATCTATTTAAAATGCAGTGCAAATTAAGAAATATGAAAGCAATGCAATAAGAATTTCACAAAGTGCTCAGAAATTATATTGATACATTTAGAAGCACTTGTGTTTAGAGTAGAGATGCACCGACCCCATACCCGGATCAGATATCGGCTCCAATATTGACTAATTAGCCAGATCAGATGTAGAATGAATGAGGTCGATCTACACATTTCTGTTTCTATTATTATCATAATAAATATACACTTTGTTATTTGTTAATGAATTAAATTAAGTACATTTATATTTTTAACAAGACTAAATGTTTATGTTAAACTTGATACCTTCACTTACATGGCAAAGTACATTCAACAGTTGGATCGGTATAGGCCGGTACGCTCAGCCCAGGTATCGGTATCGGATTGGATTGGTAAATGGTAACCATCTCTAGTTTAGAGAGGGAAATGATGGGTATGTGCGGGTACTGTTGATTAAACACATTTTATGCCAGGACATCAGTTCCTGTTCCCAAACTCAGCCTTTTTTTTAAGGAAACATCTCCATAACAACAAAGTGCTGTGTCTTGTTTGCATGCAGTAAAAGTTCCTTTAGCCGACATAGACTAAATAATGTGTCCTCTAGAAAAACAAATGTAAAAAAAGTATCTACAGTATAAACATGACTCATATTTATATCCATTCAACCTGACGATCTTGTTTCCCAGCCCCTTTGTCCTGTATTTCCTGTAAACTTCCCATCTACAACCTGATTATCAACTAACTGTGTTGTATCAGTATGATCTCAGAGACCGGAGCAACACATAGAAACTGTTTTATTTGTCCCATTACCATTTATAAACATCAACCTAAAGTGTGATGAAGACTGAAACTGAGAGCAGCTTCAGAACATATAACAATTAATTACTATTAGTCATGATATTAAGACATGATGTTCAACAACAGATACTTGGCATCAATCTCTGGACATGTGTTTCGCTTCAATGTACACACTACTCGGACTTTAGAGGCCTGGACTGTAAGGAACACCGAGCAAAACTGCTGGCGAAGCCTGTTTTATAAAAAGATCAACGCTATCTGCTCCAGCTCTTCACTGCACACAAATATCAGTGAGCCCACAATAAACATTTGGACATAGAAACATGGAGGATATAGGAGAGGTTGTGTGTGGTGTCCTTACAGAAAACTTGTAAATATATTTTTAAAAAATAGCAAGAAGTCTTGGAGGGGGAGTGGAGAAAGAACGACGCTCCAACACTCAGGAGAATCCTTGTTATGTCAACTTGTTATCAACAGAGAAAACTAATAGTTCTCTGAACACCACAGTTATTCTGAGCAGTCAAAAGATCAGCAAGGCTGTTATATTAAGGAGGAGGAGGAACATGGTGCTAAGTTTTAAACATAATGTGTTCGTATTAACACATCCTGACTACAGTTGGACAGAAAATACATTTGCCTTACAAATACAAAACCCTGATACCCCGATAAGTAGAGCAAAGCATGACAGTTTTACTAATGGCCTTAGTAAAAACATTTTGTCTGGCAAAACACACAAACGATCAATAAAACTGACACAAATACAGACTCACTTATGCAAATTACTCACTGTAGTGAAATGACTGTATTAATTAGAAAAATGTGTAAAAACATCAATAATATACCTCAGAGTCATGTACATTACTGCTTAATGCTATGGGTCTGACCTCCACACACTACATGTGGTCCATGCTCCCTCACCATCATCTGTTCAGGGACCTAATGTTAAAAACAAATGCAATTATCTCTGTAACACTGTTAGGCCTACAAAACTCTTGACAAAGTCAAACAAGGTCTTCAATGCCCACATTTGGTCCCAAGTAAGGAAAAAAAAAGTGTATATATATATATATATATACACATACATATATATATATATATATATATATATATATATATATATATATATATAATAATGGAAAGTTAAGGTGTCAATGCAAACAGATTGATCTAGGAAATTAGCACGTTTTGGACGGCATTGGGTCATGGCTTGAAAATTTTGGGAACCACTGTTCTAGATCGAGAAGCAAAATATAATAATAATAAATAAATTTCCAATTCATTTTCAGACAAAAATGTTTGTTGCTTTTCTCCTGAATATGGCACAATACTGGAAAATGAAAATCCTGCTATTGCTTCAGAATTCTGTCAATAATTGCCAACATTTAATAGGAAACGGTGAAAACAAAGTGATCCTTAACCCTTTATAAAATCAGACTAAACTTTAACTTATTCTGAAATCACTCAAACTGAAAATCTAAGTATAAAGCAGGCTTCAAACCTTTATGTTTGGTTTCTACACATACTATGGATGAGAATCGGCTGCTTCCTATTCATCTCAACTGTACTGGTAATACAAAACATTACATAAACACAACCTCATTCATGGAGAAAAGCTTCAAACCTAAAAGTTTCATAACAGTTTTGAAAGTCTGTCAGGACAGTATACTGTATGTACACACACACTCAAGTAGAAATGTGTCAACGGAAAGAACGGACAAAGGCAACAAAAGAAAGAAACGCCGCATACATAACGCTGACAGGTGAGAACTCGACTGAGCTGTTTCCAAATGTCTTGTACTCCGGACAATAGCAACACCAGTTCAAAAAATAAGGCTTCAAGTGAACTGAATGTACTGTATATGGTTACATAACACACAAGAGACCAAACATGAGTTGTCTCTTATAGGTTGCTCAGACTGCAGCTTTCTTCTTTGATTAAATATGTGGCTGTACGCCATCATGGCAGAAGCTTGTCAAACGTTTCAGGCCAGAGGTTTCTCCTCCCTTTGCTGTTTTCACTCACTATAACACAGACCCTTATTCATGGAGACCAAGGCCAGAAATTCTCCCAGTACACAGTGGCATGAGTTTAAAACCATGTCAAAAGTCCAAAACAACAATTTATGGTATGTCTGTGAAGAAAACACTCAAATCAACTAACATGCTTGAAGAAACCAGACGGGATGCAAATCCATCACTGATCACTGAGTCAACATACTGACAAGACTGGTGGAGGGGTCACATGGATACTACTTGAATTTAAAGATAAAATAACAGTTATGTGCTTGTCTTGACACACAATAACTCATCAAGTCTACAAAACCAGCACAGAACTGGCCATGGGATGATCTTTCAAAAAGTAGAAGCCACACTTAAAATCCTGATGTTAGACTGACTAACAAGAAAGCAACATTTGTTTCCACATTGAGAAGTGCAAGAATCAACACATGTATTCTCTGTTGTCTTGGTTTGTGTCGCAGCCCCACCCAGCCTGTCTGAAGAGATAAGGTGGTTTGGTATGTGTGGGGAGTGGGACATGTGAAGGTATTTCCAAATGAGGCTTTTCAAAACACTGAGATGTATTTAAAATCAATAGCTAACTTATTGTCAACAATAGAATATCCTTAACGAGATGTTACTTTTGTTTTTTACTGCAGCATTTTGTAAATAAGAAGACCAAAGACTCCAATGTATTGTGATAACATTTAACAGCAGACAGGAAATTTGTAGCAAATTTATTTCTCCCATCAGAAACGGGCTAGAAAATAATTTGCTCACACTGCACATGCTCAGTTAGATCCTTGCGCTATCAAAGATGCAGATGAGACTTTGAATATAACTATCTAGTAGATGAGCATTAAGGAAATAAATCATTTTCTTTTCATGAACTGTAGTTTTACCGTACTTTCGGGACTTTTGGTGTTAATTCCTACAAACTCAGTCTGATGACTTTCAAGTAACGTGGCTTGTATCTGGCAGGGTATGTGTGACGAGCTGCCACATGATAATCTGTCACGGCTGACAGGGTGGGGAACACCCAATATCAAGCTGCTACAGTAAATCAGCACACTGAAGAGTAATCCTCCAAAATGTTTGTTTAAAAGGTATAAATTATCCATTTCAATTCTTATGACTTACAGTACATTGGTAGAAAAAACATAGTACAGTTAATATTATCGTACAGCTAAATAACAGAATACTATTGTACGGTTATGATTATTTACATCATCCATGCTTATTGCGACAAAACAAAGTGAAATCTATTACTGACACATCCAAACTGCCCTGGTCTGTGTTGCAAATTTCCACAGGGGTGAGGTCAGTTGCAACATCTGACATTTTACACTGAAACAGTGAATGGCACGTTTATGTATTAATCTTTAAATGGCATGTGTAATTATGGGACAGAGGCAAGTTAAATGCATAAAACTTGGTTAATCTATGCTACATGGTCTCGTAGTGAAGAAAAGAAACTCTTCAGTCTTCCTCTGATGTGTTTGTGCTACTCAAATCTTTATTTCAGTCAGTCAGTTGATGCAGCTGATGTTGCCTTCACTGTCATAAATCTTAGCCTCAGAGAATGTATTCCAGCTTTGTCATTTAGCTCATGCAACAGACTGTTCAGCCAAAATAACATGAAGTTCTGCAACCTGGTTGTAATAAATGTTTTATCCCACTTCAAGCTGTGCCAAACATGGTGATACTGTTTGTTCTACATGGGGTTTTGACTTGCGGTTTATGGATTCGTGGCTTATCAGATATCTTTGCCAAGCTGTCAAAAAGGAGCAACTTCAAAAAGAATTAGACTACATATGTTTAAGCATTATACAAATATAATACAAGTGTAATTCATCCAATACATGCTTTTCAGAGTTTTATATTGTGCAGCAGTGCCACGGCTAACGTCACTGATCGCCTGGCGCTGGTGCACAAATAGGGTTCAAAAAGCCCACTCTGAAGTAAATCACCTGGTCAGTACAGTTACCATCATCTGTCTCATCATGTGTCCATGACAGGATACAAGTGATCACGGCATTACAGGTGTCTGGAGAGCTAAGCAGCTAGCAGGAATTCAAGGTGACTTTAGCAAAACAGAGACCAGCACTGTCTGAGATGTTCAGTAGGCTAGCAACTAGTTAGCTTGCTGAAACAATGCTGCATTCAAGCAATATCGGCAGAATGGGAAAAAAGAATAAGACAAAACACAGCACTTTATTCAGACTTTCACAGCGGTTAGCGTCAGTGCTAGCCTTGTCATTTATAGCTAACTGACATTCATGTATATATCACCCCTGCCAACCATTTGTTGACATGTGTGTAGCTGTTTCACCAAGGGGGGCATATCGCTGCTGTCAGAAACTCCCACACGCGGAGTCCAGAACTGTCAAGACCGTTTTTCCCGCTTGACTGCTCGTAATTAAACGGGCTGACCTGAATGCAGCATGACACCACGGAGAAGCAGCTTTCAACGGTTACCTGAGAGATTTCCGGTAATTAGCTAAATAGACGAGATATAACATAATAAAAACGGTAGTGTTGGTGTAGGGGGTCGCATACCTGGCATCTGCACACTAGATCCGCGTCTTGTGCCAGCAAATCCACAACTTTCCCTTTTCCTTCATCACCCCATTGAGCCCCGAGCACCACCGTCACTCTGTTGCCAACAGGCGGTCGGGGTGCCTGTGTTGACGGGCTGTCTCTGCCGTTCGAGGCCCCGGAAGCTTCCATTTCTGCTGGGTCCCTGGCTCAGTAGCGCGCCCTGTCTCGCCGTGCTGCGCTTGCCTCCTGCGCCAAAGACAGCAAAGTGAACTGAAGGAGCCCACTCCACGGCAAAGTTAGACTCTAGGAAGTAACACTGTGCACATGCGCATGAGTGTGTATGGACGTCAAAGGCAAACACAATTTAAACTGAAATAAACAAATGTTTTTTAAAAAGATGAAAATCTTTCTCAGCCGCCTCCAGTTAACGAGTCACTATCCGTTTCACTTAGAACGAAGCATAACGGCAGTGTCGCACGTGCCGCACTTTCTCAGACATAGTTTTTTGAGAATCAGTGAATCATCTTCATTATTTTTACGATCTCGAATGACGCTCTCTCTACTGGAGGTGTGTTCCGGGGGTGTGGCGGAATACAGTAAGTATAATGGCATGAATAAGTACTCCATTACAAGGGCAGTATGATTATTAGGTAGGAGTAAATAAATGATATCAGAAAAGGATCACTGTTTATGGTATCCTGTGTCATGTATGTGATTGTTGTATAAATAACTACGATAGAAACTTATTGTAAGGTTGCTTATTTTCCTGAGACTATTACTTATTTTCATCATACTTACTGAAACTATTACTGACACATCCCATCATGTGATGATGTGATGAGTTTTAAAAAAAGATGCAAATCCAATTTCAGCTACACTATGCTCTTTCCTTATTCCTATTTTTCTACAGTCCCAAGAACTGTATATGTGTATACTGTACTGTACATTATATACTTAGTTTTTTACACTTTCAATCATTTGCTCACCTGCTACCCTCTATGTTTTGGTTTGGTTTCCTTTCTTTATGTTGGTATAAGGTATCACTCTCTTCATCCTGTTTTTCTCTATTGTTTGTTTGTAAATGCACACCTTATCACAATAAAAATGCAATATATCAAGGGGGGAACATACTTGTTCTTCTAAGTATGCAGGGTTTCAGTTTGGTTCTCTTGGTTAAATATGTTGCAGAATGCTTGACAAAATGTGACAGGTCATATTTCCAAATAATCAATCTTGCAAGTACAGTTACGGAGACAAGTTTTTTGGTTTTGTTCACCAAGAAACTCTCTGAAGTTTTCTAAATAATTATTTGAATGTGTGAAGTGGCCACGTGGAAACAAAAGGATATTCCAGCTTAAATATCAAGTACATATTTGCATTTTTTAACATTGGCAAACAGTTGCATGCTTTATCTTCTTGTCTCTAAAGTTATTTTTAAGGCCGATGAACAAACAAGTTAAAACTCAACAGCACTGTTCTGTGCGAGACTAGCCTCTGATTAAAAACTCTGCTGCTCCTTATTTGCAGTGTGTATGCTGTTGTTCCATTTGGAGTTATTTGGTACCCTCTGGTGGTCATTAGAAATGTTTGCACGTTCCCTATTACTTCCATTAATGTCTGTATTTGACTAAATTTTCTTACCATTTTCCCCCCACACTTGTATTTTTAAATGCTGCAGATGGTGATCAGCGGCATCCAGCACAGCTCACATCACGACTGTCCTTTCATCTCCTTTGAGCTCAGTGTGGGACAGATGGTCAGCTGGGTGGATGAGAGGAAGTAGAGGGGAGAGTGGGCAGTGGGTCACGAGTCAGGCTGTCATTAACAAACTAACATCCCATCATTATTTCCACACAGATCTAGTATGAAAACAGTCAATGGTGGCTTTACTATCCATACTGAATATTAGCTCCGTACAGTCATCTGTTTCTCTCCAAATACATCAGATCAAAGGAAACTGGGGTTTGAGGACTGTTTGCGTTGGTATTTTAGTTTGATTTTCTATTCCTATTCCTTATTAATTCCATCATCAATCCCAGTTTTATGCATATATGTCACATAATTCTCTGGCCTCAATAAAACACACACACACATGCACACACACGCACATAAGGTTCATATTACCATCAAAGGCATGTACAGTGGCTCTGTGTGAGTGTACTGTAAGGAGATGACTATCACATGCATGCACACCAGCAAAGGAAGAAATCCTGTGAATCATCAACTTTATTTTTGTCTTTGATTGAGAGAGAGAGAGAGAGAGAGAAAGAAACACTCTTCAGATATCTGTCTTATTTATGTGTAAAGCTGATGGAATATACCTTTAAACAACATGCTTGGATTAATGGATCGTCACAGGTGACATTTCTGAAATGTTCAAATGATTTTAGAAAAACTACTTTTTACTTCAATTCATTTTCTGTTTCTTTCCTTACTTTATCAAACAAAGCGTCCCTTCTCAGTTTAGTAAATTACGCCAATCTAACTTCAAACCTTGCTTTTTAGGGAAAAAAAACAATCTTGGCAAATGTAGGATGAGAAAAAGGGGCTGCCATAAAAAGTTAAAACATCTCCTTAGGAAATAGGTAAAAATTGCAAAGACCTGAACCAGGACCTGAAAGATGCATCTGATCCTTCAGGGGGGCCACTTTCTGTTTACCTAAGCCTCAATAAAAACTCTTTCCTTTGAGGGATTGATGGCTGTCAAGAAGTCATTAAGGAAGGAAAATAAGGAGTAAAGACTGAGGAATGTCAAATGACACATGACCTGGGCTAAAAATAAGCGTCAACAGGTCTTATAGAGCGATGAATCCTAACAAAATTCCACATTTCAAACTTCTGATGCAGTGTAGTATTGTTGTCTTGACAGAAAACACATCAGAGGCAGCCAACATCAATGAAGAGCTTTGGAAAGTCCTTCAAGATGTCCGGACAACTATTCAGTAAATTTATATGAATACTACACAACTACAAGCTTGTCTAAGAGGATTCAGGCTGTGTTGATGAAATGCTCATTCCAAATACTGACTCCTGCAAACTCTGACTTCACATAGGCTACTGTAATTGCATAGATGATTTAACATGTTTCTAATAAATTAAAGCAACCTTTCCTGTTTTCTTAGCATTACATAAATAAATAAGGGATCATTCCAGACTTTTGCATGGTCCTGTGTTTGTTGTACTTATAATTATACTATATGAACTCATTCTTAAACATTTGTCTGATGTTATGCCTCTTTGAATACACTTGTTACAAAATAATAAAATGAAGTAGTAAAACAAGGGAAGCACAGAAAAATATATACTCATCAAAAGAATTGTTGCTGTAATTTAATTATATGCTGTAAAACAGGAAGCCAAATAAATTAGCACGTCTTTAAAGACATTTAAGAGAAATAAGTCATGTATTTATGAAATAAGACAAGAGGAGTACATTTTTTCGGTAATGTGCTAATTGTTTTTGGAAAATTTAATATTTAAAAATTAAATACATACTGTATGTGGCATTCAATTTCAGTGTCATAGAAGCGGAACGGATCTGGAAGGTGTAGGCAGCAGACGGTCCAGTAGGGGGAAGCACATACCCACCGTGTTTACTGTCACTTCCGTAGCATGTAGGCTAACTAGTAGCAGCTGCTTAAACCACCTCCTGGGGTCATTTACGTCCCGCTCCATAACATTTAAGTTAAAATGTCTCCGCTGCTTCTCAGGGCTTTTGTGAATGAGCGGCTGACAGCTGCAGTCGAGGAAATATTTCAGGTTTTTGAAAGAACAATAGCAAAATACGAAGAAGAGGCTTCCAACTCAAAGCAGGAGATCGAGCGACTGAGAGGTCTGCTGCGGGGATTTCTGCCCAGGACAGGTCAGTTTCCTGCTGCTTTACTCATTTCATCACCTGTCAAATGCCGCATTTCTAATTCATTGTATCTAATTAATTTTAGTTGTCCCTCACATCCCTCATTATATTCATCATTTGATTTGCAAAAAGCCATACAAATTACTCTTAAATTCAGTTTTGTTATTAAATGAGTTTGTTGGCATACTGACAGTCAGTGCTGATTTAATGGTATTGTGTTTGTATAATATGAAGCATAACATTATTTATTTTATTATCAAGTCAAGTAGTAGAATATGAAGGATTTCTCCATAAAGCACTAATTATAACACAATATGTAATTTGAAGGTGGTTATGTATATTTAAATCACCATTAGTAACTTTCTTACTGAAAAACATATTATATATGAGCTATAATTTATTGTTATTATCAAACTTTATGTATGTATATAAGATCCCATACTTGGAAATGTTGATAGTTTGTTTTGTTTTTTAAAGAAGGTTTAGCTACAATTCTCTTATGATTTTTTATTTATTTATTTTTTTTATTCATTTATTGTTAAAGTCCTTTTTAACATTTCTATTTATACAACCATTTACAGTTTTATTTTATTTTATTTCATTTTAGTATTTTGTCAATTCCAAACATTTTTAGGTCAGTTTTATTACATATTTCAATAGTTAAGATTGTTTTCTCTCTCTCTTTTTTTTAAACCTTCATGGCAATTAACCCAGAACACCAGTCTAACAAATATGGCATGAGATTAAAATGAAATGTATCTTATCTTGCGCTTATTTAGAAGCATTTTTGGATCAGTTTATCAAAGGGATAATATTTTGGATCTATACTCTCTGATGTTTGTAATAATGATGCCTGATTATTATAATATTCTATCCTTTTCCCACAAGACATCTCACTTTGGCAGGAAAAAAGCCTTTCATCATCCTTCTAATTTCCTTAATAATGAATGATCTGAATGCATTTAGAAAATTTTGAAACTATGTTATTAAACATCTTGTTAAAAGTTTTGATAGTTAAATTATTGTGCTGAATTTTGCCAAAATGCCAGTGGTTTTGCTGCTTCCATGTTTTCAAATTTGAGATTTTATATTTTTCTCTGTGAATAGGCTGTTCAACGACAGAAGACATTTTATAAATGTCACCTTAACTGTTGAAATCATGGGACACAAAAATTGAAAGGCATTTATTTAAGGAAGCAATAATTAGGTATTGGTAATGTTTCTCATTTTTATCTGACAGTGATCTTCTTTATCTTTATTGATAAAGCTAATGAAGAGAAATATAAAAAAAAATGCATTTTCTCCTGTTTTTTTAGAAATCACTGTATCATCAGTCCGTACAGACAAAACTCCTCCTGAGCAGCACCTCTACGAGCAGGGGATCCAGCACGGGAACCCAGAGCCTTGCCGCATCAAAGAGGAAGATGATGAGCCCTGGGCCACTGAGCAGCAAGTGGAAGAGCAGGCTGAAGAAGAAGATGATGCCTTATATCCACCTCATTCTTTTGTTTGGGAGAATAGCAAACAGGAGGACACAAAACCAGTTCTGCAAACCCAGACAGAAAACTGTGAAACCAAGGAGGAGTTTCAGGACATGCAGGAAGGCAAAGCATTACAGCTCCCATCATCTCCTGCTTCAACTCTGCCTTCACATAATGGAAGAGTTCAAGATGGAGGGAAGAGTAAAAGACCTGCTGCAAGTTGTCCATCAGACCAAACTCGAACTGAACCAGGCCAAACTTCTTCCCTCGTCTGCACAGAATCCACCGAGCTGTCTCATCTGAACTCAGCTGGAGCTGACTATCAGTGCTATTCCTGCGCTAAATCTTTCTCTTCTCATCATCGACTGATAAATCACGCTTTCCGCTTTCACTCACAGGAGGCCAGCATCACATGTGCAGTCTGCGGAAAAACCTTTGAGTCCTCTGAAAGTCTTGATGTGCACCTCAAATCTCACAAGAGCTCAAAATGTTGCCACATATGTGGGAAACACTGTAACAGCTCAACCGCGCTGACCGAACACATGGCTGGCCACGCCGGCGTGAAACTGCATCGCTGCCACGTGTGCGGGAAAGAGTGCAGCCGAAAGGGAGATTTAAAGATACACATGAGGATTCACACGGGCGAGAAACCTTTCTGCTGCTCTTTCTGCTGCAAAAGTTTCACCCACAGTGGACACCTGAGGAAACACATGAGAAGCCACACAGGAGAAAGACCGCACAGGTGCGAGGTCTGTGGGAGAGGATTCCTGCAGAGCGCACACCTGAAATACCACTTAGGCACGCACACTCAGAAATACTGACCAGCCCGTGCTCCAAGCAAGCGACTTCAAAAAAGGTTCATGTGAGCAGTAGAACAACATCTAAGATCAATGGATAGATGCAAAACATCTTTTTCTCCATATGAATTAGGATTTATAAAGGATGAATGTGAGAAACACAGGTCTGTTTGAGAAAACGGCAAACACGATCCATCTGTATGTCCGTGTCTCCCTCCTGATCATCTTCAAGTAGGGCTGTATACAGTGGCTTGCAAAAGTATTCATACCCATGACCAAAACTAAATTGATCAGAAAAGAACAAAGCAAAAGTGGGTTTCACCTTTTTATATGAAAGGAAATGGCACAAACTCAACAATCCATCACTGTTCTTGTTCGTAAGCGCTCTTTACTATGAATAGGTTGCATAAGTTTGTATGTCATTGTTGCAAAAGTATTCACACTAAGTCATTAAGTCACAATCAGTACTTGGTTGCAGCTCCTTTGGCAGCAATAACAGCTACCAATCGCTTCGGATAGCCAGCAATAAGTTTTGTGCAATGGTCCTTGGACAGTTTCACCCACTCCTCTTTGCAATACTGCTCCAGCTGAGTCAGGTTTCTTGGTGACCTTCGGTGGACAGCAATCTTCAGATCCCTCCACAGGTTTTCTATTGGGTTGAGATCTGGGCTTTGACTGGGCCAGTCTAGAATCTTCACTTTCTTCTTCCTGAACCATTCTTGTGTCACTCGAGCCGTATATTTTGGATCATTATCCTGCTGAAAGGTGAACTTCCTCCCAAGCTTCAGGCTTTTTGCAGATTTGAAGACGTTTTCCTCCAGGATGTTGATGTATTTTGCACTATTCATAATCCCTTGCACACGGACAAGCTCACCAGGACCGGAGGAAGAGAAACAGCCCCATAGCATTATATTCCCACCTCCATGTTTCACGGTAGGGATGGTATGAGATGGATCATCAGCTGTGTTGGCTTTGCGCCAAACATACTTCTTGGCGTTCAGGCCAAAAAGTTCTATTTTCGTTTCATCTGACCAGATCACACATTCCTACGTGTGTGGCGGCATACTGCAAACTAGGGATGGGCGATATGGACTAAAAAATGTATCATGATAATTTCTCTTATTTATCACGGTAACGATAAGTGACGATAAAAACTATCAGCAAAATATTTTGTATTATAAATCTGTCACTTAATTCTGTCTTGAAAGTTCTACAAAATACTAGAAGCCACTAAACTATATCAATTAAGTTCATGTAGTGCACCTGTATTGCAAAACTGTAGTGACACGAATCAAACAAGTCTGAAATATGAGACCAAATTCCACATTTACTCAAACGATGCAAACAGCAAAACTAACTTGGCTTATTAAAAAAAACCAAAGTAGTGCAACTGCAAACACAACCTGAGAAATTGTCATCTCACGATAAAAACGATAAATTCAAATTGTTATTGTGGGGAATTTCTTTGACGATATATCGCACACGATAAAATATCGCCCATCCATACTGCAAACGAGCCTTGAGATGTTGTTTCTTCAGATATGGCTTCTTCTTTGCAACACGCCCATAGAGACCTTCCTTGTGTAAAGTGCGGGATATTGTGGACTTGTGTACGTTAGTCCCAGCACCCTGGAGAGACTTCTTCAGGTCTTCAAGAGTGACGGAGGGGTTTGCTCTGGCTTCCCTGAGCAATTTCCTTTTGCCTTTTGCGGTGATCTTGGAGGGGCGCCCTGTTCTTTGGAGGTTCGCAGTGGTACTGTGGCGCTTCCACTTCTGGACCAGTGATGCAACAGTACTTTTTGGCACATTGAGTGAACTTGCGATGGCTACATAGCTTTGCCCATCTCTATGCTTCTCTACAACTTTCTTTCTGAGGTCTTCTGAGAGCTCCTTGGACTTCATGACTGTTGTCTGCTGACAAGCATGGGATGACTGTGGACAGGTGACTATTGGGCACTAATTATGGGGAGCAATCAAGGATATACAAATCACCTGGGACTAAATACCGCCCTGTGACACTGTGAGGCAATAGTTTATAGTGTGCAATCATTTTCGACTCAAAATAACATCTTTGGTGCAAGGGTGTGAATACATTTGCAACAGTGAAATACAGACTTATACAACCTATTCATAGTAAAGAGCGCTTACGAACAAAAACAGTGATGGATTGTTGTGTTTGTGCCATTTCCTTTCATATAAAAAGGTGAAACTCACTTTTGCTTTGTTCTGTTCTGAGCAATTGAGTTTTGGTCATGGGTATGAATACTTTTGCAAGCCACTGTAAGTGTATATCGTAAAGGTTTGTCAGTCCTCCACATTAACCCTGATGTGTTGCACGAGGCTGCAGGTTGATGATCAGAACATTTCTGTCTACCTCTGCAGGGTCCGTGACTCAGAATTTGCAGTCCTGGGACGGTATATATTAGGGCTGGGCGATATATCGATATGAAAAATATATCGATATATTTTCAAATGAGATATGGAATTGGACCATATCGCCCATATCGAGATATGGAGTTCACTGTGTGTTTGTTTTGTCTTTGTATATAAATGCTGACCTTACTAGGGTTTGTTACATTTAATTCTGTGTAATGTTCCATACTTGGATGTGCGAGTATTATTACATACAGTATTTTACAGTATTTCTGTTTACATTTTATCATTCTTTGAACAGCTGAGCATTATTTTATCCGGTCTGTTTGAATTAAACTACTTGTAATGTCATATTTGGCTCTGACTGGAACAAAATATTTGCTCTAACTTTGCAATAAAAATATCGAGATATATATCGTGTATCGATATTCAGCCTAAATATATCGAGATATGACTTTTGGTCCATATCGCCCAGCCCTAGTATATATCAAACTTTTGTAGAATTACGCTTATGAACCCTGTTAAGAGTTGACTTATGATTGACAAAATCCTTTGCTAAAAGCTGCACTTAAAAGTTACTTATCAAGTGTCTCTCACACTTTTAGCGAAGTGTGGGACTGAATCTTAGGTGTCAGTCTCAGAGTGGGGTTACAACAGTACTAGCTGCTGTAAACAGATTTTTAGATGATGTTACTTCTAAGTCCATTCAATTGACCAATCGCTGGATGGAATTTTTATTGATGGCTGTGATGGTGCAATATAATATCACACCATCGTGTGGTATTGTGCAATATAATATTGCAATAAAACTAATATAAACAACAAAATTGAAAAAAAAATTCCCTCAGATGTTGCTAAAAAAGTTTTTACACACTCATTAGGGGTTTTTTTTCCAGATGTGTTGCTGTAAAAATACATGCACATCTCAAAACTGTGAAAGAAACGCTTTTTTTTTTCTTCAAAAAAGCAGCTTCTGGACACCTCTGGAGGTCGTAAATATTTGAAGGAGTAGGAGTGTTTCTTAGATGTGAGAAAGTGGATAAATAGCTTTTATTCTTAAAGGTTGAATATGGAATACGGACAGAACAGCGACATCACGTGTGTCTAGGTTGTAGTTGCAACGGCAGAAAAACAACTCCAGCCGCTGGGATGCCAGGCTCACTGCCGATACGCAAGTGAGTAACAGTCTGCAGCAGCATGTCCAACACGTAACACAGAGGAGTTTATAACCGACAGCTAACGTTAGCCATGTTAGCAAACAAGCTAGCTTACCAATCCAGGAGGAAAGTCGCCTTCTCTGTGTTTTACTCCGTGGAAAACGTTTATGTGGGTCCATTTAGTGAAGTCTTCACCTAAATTTACTCCAGGTTTTGCTCTTCTCAGGTCACTCCTCCTCAGAAACAGATAACAACATCTCCAGGGCTCTGAAGCAGCTGCTTCACTCGTCGTCTCCACGGTTTTTCCCTGCACAGGCCTGACTATGACCGAAATATTGTTTCCACACAGAGATCGCATTTGGCAACCTGCAATGGCGGCGTGTATTGGCTTATAGACGTAAATAAAATGCCATTATCGAACCCGTCAAAATTTATTTTATAATTATTTTTAGGCTAAATATAATTTTTCTGGGAAATGTTGTACTTTCATTCTGTACACCCCCAAACGACCTGTGGAGGTATTATTTTTTTAAAAATATAGCTTTTAATAAAAATGTTCCATATTCAACCTTTAAGTTTGAGAGTAGGACTAAATTCCACAAATTCTCAGCACTTGATAAATACGGCTCCTGATTTCTCTCCTTTTTTTTTAAATTCAGCAGTTTTTGATCAGTTTGTGATTGCAGAGCTGAGACCACCAAATAAAACACAACAAAACATTTCTCGCTTCTGTGCTTCACTGATGAGTGTCTCAGTTTTATATTTGATGGAGCTGTGCTTCCTTTCCTGTTGCTTCTACTACATGACCTGTAGTACCTATAGTGAAAATGTCTTGATATGTAACTGACAATTTAGGGGGATGTCCTACGACTGAGTGGAAGTCCGGTTCATGCACAACACAATGACTGAAATTAAAAAAAACAAAAAAACAAAGAGACCATGTCAGCCCATGGCTTTATAAATCTTTGGAGACGATGTTGATACATATTTCTGTTTTTGTGCCAACAGTTTTATGCATTTTGTCGCAGTTATGTGATGTCATGTAACTGAGAGACAATAATTAGCATTTTTTGTGTTTAATCTGTAAAACACATTTACACACACACATTTATGTGTAAATGTGTTTTTTTGTATTTTTTAAAGGTACAGTATGTAAAATAAAATCAAAGGTCAGTGGCAGAAAAATGTGATA
Source organism: Atherinomorus stipes (assembly GCA_023101725.1). Taxonomy (NCBI): domain Eukaryota; kingdom Metazoa; phylum Chordata; class Actinopteri; order Atheriniformes; family Atherinidae; genus Atherinomorus; species Atherinomorus stipes. The sequence continues at coordinate 766,608 of JALJCO010008534.1, read as the reverse complement.
TATAATTCAAAACTGTGTTTCTATGGATGTGTAATCGCTTGACTAGAATAGCTGTTATATGTCTTTTCTTAGAACGGCACGTGCGCATATGGAGGCTGCCATATTTGTTCCACCATTTTTGCTATGGTGTCCCTGAATGAAGAAAACAATGTGTGTGAAGTAAGAACCCTCTGAACTTTCAATCTGCTGTTCCAGCTTTGTTTAATGGTTGTTAGAGCATTGTTTGAGATAAGTAAAAGACATAAAAAAAATAGTTACTCATAGTGCAGTCATAGCAACACCTGAGACCACTGGATCCACTCATACATGAAAACATCTTTATGTCTCGTAGAATTTTGGCCACAAATGGGCACCATACATTCACAACAGTGCTTGGAATATGAAGTCCTTTGAAAGAAAACATCTTTTCTTTCAAATATCCATATTTACCACTAGATATCAGTAATTCTTACATACTGTACCTTTAATTGAAAAATAAAATATGAAAGGAAAATCCAAAAGTGACTTAAAAGTAGGAATATAAACTAGATTAACCCTTAATTTGAATTCTATAACTGGTTTAGGTCCTTTAAAAATGGAAAAAGAGGTGTAATTTAGTGACATATACTGTATACAAACAATGAAAATGCATGAAAAGGGTCAAACAAAGCCCATAGTACTCTTTATTTTCTCCTTTTCCTTTTCTTTATTTAATTTTTTTTTTTTTTTCTCCTCCAATTAAAATTACTCTATTATTATAATAAAATAAAATTATATATTTTTTATTTTTTTTTTTTTTTTTTTTAATCATTACTTTTATTTCTCTTTCCATTCTCTCACCCCTTTCATACCCTCCATTTCTTTATTTAAATATACTTACTTTATTTTTTCCACCCTCCCCCTCCCATTTTTTTTAATTTTCAAATACTCTCACTTTCCAAAATCTCCATCCTTATTATATGAGGGACCGCAAGAAACTCTTTGACACTACCCATCTCCCCTTGTAACCTATATGTTTTAATTCCCATTAATTTCCTCCATACCTTATATATATAAAAATTCTCTTCTTCTTACCCCCCCCCCCCCCCCCCCCCCCCCCCCATAATAATTAAACACATAATGTATAAACCCACCTTATTTTATTACCCACCAAACCCCCTCCCCTTTCCCTCCCTTTTTTTTTTTCTTCAACCCCTTTTACTTCATCTCACCCTCCCCTTTTTTTTTTTTTTTTTTTATTGATTTATATTAATAATACCCCACCCCAATTAAAAAAAAAAACCTAAAAACCTCAAAACAAAAATTTTTTTCTTATTTTATACTCTCCCTCTCTTATTTTTTTTTTTTTAATTTTTTCCTGCATCTTTTTTCAAATATTTTTTTTTAATTTTTTTTAAAACCTTTTACTCTCCCTTTTTTTTTTTTAAAATTTTTACCCCCTTTTTTTCCCCCCAATTTTTATTTTGAAGAAACATATTTTTCCCCCCCTCCTTTTATCCCGAAAATCTCTCCACCGCTTTTTCTATTTTTTTTTTATTTAATCTCATTCATCCTCTCTATCTTTATTAACTTCCCCCCCTACCACCACAAAATACATAAAAATAAAAAAAGATCTTCTTCTTTTTTTTTTTCTACTCCCGCGGGAAAGACCACCCCGTTCCACCATCAATAATAAAAAAAAAGTTATTTTTATTATTTTTTTTTAAATTTTGTGTGGGGTGGAATTTTAAAAGAAGAAGAATTTTCCCGTTTTTCTCAATTTTCATTTTTATTTTCGATCTCAATATCCCAAATCCTGAGGGCTTTTATATATATATATATATATGCAAAGTGCACTTTTTTTTTAAAAAAAGAAAAAGTATGCCGGCTACCAGGGACATTCGCTCTTTTATTGTTTCTTTTCATGTAAAGGAGATTTTTTAGTCATTTGATGAGGATTTAGAGTAGCTGTTGATGTTCCTCTTCACAGCTGAAATCCTGTGGCATTGTTTTGTGTCATGGCACATCAAGAAAATACACACACAGTTTTCTGTTTATTGCTTTCTTGACAGTACAAACTGGAAGATGAACTGCTTCTCTCTGCCGCACATTAACAGCCACGTGCCAACTCTATAAACCAAGTCTTAAATGATCTACACTTTCATATTCTATTTTAACTCAAGGCTCTACTCAGCGCTTCAGCGTTTCATAGCCATCTGGAGTTTGGTTTAAAGGGTCCCGACCGGTCCAGACGTGGCGAGACCACAGATCTGTCTGCAGTCAGATGAGTATTTCATTTTTCATCTGAGCCACAGCAGCAGCTCGTACTCAGCAGATGAATTATTATACAACTTGGTTTCAATTAAGGGTATTTTTGTTATAAGACGTGCCGTTCCAAGCAGATTATTAATTTCTTGATTTTTAATAGAAATTATGTTCTACACTGACAGCATGTTTTTTAGCTGCATACCAAAACTGAAATATTAATTTTGTTTTGAAAAAATAATTTAAAAAAACAAACAAACAAAACGATCCCAGACAAATTAAAGCACTTTGCTCATGAACTGTGGGCCAAAATGCCTGTCAACAGGTGTAGAAGTCTGACTGAACATTTCAGAAAACACCTGATTGCACTGATTGCCTCAAAGGGTTACTCAACAAAATTTTAGCTCAGGAGCTCCATCATGCTTGTTTACTTGTATTATTTTTTGTTTGTTTGTTTTTAATATTTCTGTTTTTGTCAATTTCAATTTATTTTACTGGCAGCTGATTTTTTGCTGTCTTGAATAATACTTTCAAGCACAACTGCAGTAAGGTAAGGCAAGTTTAATTGTATCGCACATTTCATTTCAACATGCCTTACATAACACATTAAAGCATTACAGCGGGATGCAGAGAAAAAGAAGCGTGAAAAATAAATAAGTAAAGTAAATGTAAAGAGGCTTTACTGTATAGGTCAGACTAAAAATGGGAAAAATTGGGATTCAACAGTGTCTGAAGCTTTATGCTACTTTGCCGGATGCTAACTGCAGCTGTTTTCACTCATCTGAGTCACCAGTAAAATACTCAGATTTAAATTAACTGATTTATTCACAACAGCAAAAAAAAAAGAAGAAACCACTTCCTTGCCTTCCAAAATTCTTGAGTTGCTCTCACAATTTGCTCTGAGTCATTTGTACTGTGAACTGCTCAACTCCAAATTGGCTTTTGCGTCATCGTATGACTGAATCTAAGCCAAGAGTGCATCCATGTTCTTCCACTTTTTTAATGTAGGGCATTGATCCACGAGGGCAAGTCAGACGTTCCTCTCACCAATGCCTCAGGTCTTCCTGGGGGACCCCTGAACATTTACAGGCCAGAGAGATGTTCAGTATAATCCCTTCAACATGATCTGGGTTTGCACAGAGCGTCTCCTTTTAGCTGGACGTGTCCAAAACACTTCCAGGTAGGCAATTTCGAAGCAGATGCTCAAACCACCTCCACTAATACTAAGAAAACTTCCTCAGTTTTCAAAGATATTTAAAAAGCCTTGTGTGAAATATTAGTGGACCAAAAATGTAATCTTTATAGGCATTTCATCTTCATCTTTCATCTTCTGACATTTTTCACCTCATTTCTGATTTCTCTCATGTCACACACACAGCACACATCCGAACAAACGGTGTATATATGAAAAAAGTGATAGACTTCCTTAATCTCCATCTCAATGAGACATTAATGCTTTAGACTTTAATGCAGTGTTCACAAGGGCACAAAATGCATGCAAAGAAATGGCAAACTAATGATTGATGTGTAATTTTGTGGGGAAAAAACAGTGAAAAGCAAAACACCTCCTCATGGTGTCTTCTCCTATTTTCTCCTATCTCCTATTCTCCTATTGCCTAATGAATTAGTGCATTTGAAAAAAAGGGAAGTTTCCCCTCAAAGCAGATTTGATTCTCTGTCTGGAGTTTCACAGAAAACAGTGTTTTTCCTAAAGTTTTCAACTGATCACAGTCTCCAATGAAAATCTTAAATAGATTTTTTTTTCTGTAAAAGGTACCAACCAGTTGTTATGGGAATTTTTAATGTGGTTCATCCTCACCTGGAGCACAAAAAGGTTAATGGGAAGCAAACAATAATTCACAATATTCAATACAATTTAAGATGAGTTTCTACAGAGTGCTGGTTGGTTGCTGATTAATGCATAAGTTTGCCTTTATCTGCTTACACTGATATTGTTCGTATAGCATATGTTTATTTAATGTTTATAAATCTTGAAATCAAATGGTAAGCACTCCGTTATTCTCTGTATTTAGTTACAGTTGTGTAATGAACATGACCACCCAGTAGGGGGCACTGCAGGAACCTTTATCTTACAGAGTCTACAAGTTCTGCCATTTAAATATTTTTCATCGTTTTTAATTGTTCAAAATTACTTTTTTTTTTTTTAAAATATCGCAACTCAAAAATATGTTTGTCTTATAAATTGTCATCTTAAAGACACTGTTAGTGCTGTGCTTTTTTGTTTGGCGCAGAGCTCTCATTTCTCAATGTGTTGTTGAAAGGTTTTTACTTTAACTGCCAATTATTTGTCATGGTCCAAGAACAGCAGTTGCATAATTACACCCTCGCAGTCATCAGGTTCTGAGGCATCCTTAACTTTCTGCTCAAATCAAAAGGGGCCATGAAAACCCCTCAAAAAGCTCAAGTTGGATCTCTTCCAGGTGGCCTTAAAATCTCCCCTGGTGCAGGAGCTGAATTAGGAACCACTGTGTTTGGCAAGCTGCTTCAGGCTATTCAGATTTTCAGATAGGGGAGCTAAAGAGCTAATCAGGGCTCTGTGACCCTCAAGCCTAAAACTAACTGTTCTAATCTGGTTATGCAACCACTCCTAAAGACACAGGATCACCAACAAATGCTCCTGAATTCCTGGGAATGGTTTCCCACATGGCAGGTCATGTTGAGCACTAATTAGAAATCAATGACACAAACCTGATCAGATGATTTTTTTAATAAGAGGCTGCGCCAGACTGGTTTGCTTGAATCACTACAACGCTATTGACAAAACTAGCTTGAGTTAGAGTGGTGACACAAAACCTCACTATCTTTTAACCCAGTTTATGGCTATTTGGGGGGAAAAAAACACAATTGTCTAAAACTTTTGAGAAGAAACAGGTCAAGAGGTTAATCTTCTGTGATTTAAATTATGTGAAACTCAAGGGAACTGAGGGGATTTTCTTTATGTGGGTCACAGTGTGTCATAGCTGAACACATGAGTAGAGAAGTTACACTGGCTTTTATGTGTGGAGTGTGTGAAAAGGTACATTTTGAGCCCATAAAGAATTTAGATGAAACTCGGTCGTCATCAGGAATTCTGTGCTCTGTCCCGCCGCATAACTGGGTCACAGGTTTAACCCAACCAGTAAAGTTGGGAGAATCTGAGGGGGGGGGGTGTACGTGTGGATGGGGGAAAGCTGAAGGCAGTAAACATCTGGTAGACTAGGAAAACACACTAATGTATCATCAAGCTGGGAGTTGCACAATGGATTATTGTCACACATCTGTTAGAAATGAAGAACAAAGAAGGGAAACATGGAGGGTTTTTTGTGATCATATTTTTTCTTTTTTATTCAAGAAATCTTTATGCAAAAGGAGAAAGAAAAACAAAATTAAAAGTGAGTACATCAGCGAGTAGCACACAAAATAATCAGCAAGATTAAATAAACACAAAACAATGATAATATCCTTGAAAATAATCGTCAACTTAATGTAATTCTGAAATCATATAAACAAACAACCCCTCCCACCCACCCCCGTACCTCAGGGACCTGGACACAATACACAAAGAAGCTTCAGTGACTTTCAATCTAACAAAGTCTTAATTTTCACAGAGAGAATTTAATACTTCAACAGTAGTCTCCTGTGCATGTAAACGGGGTCTAAATAGTTCTAAGTATGTCCAAATACAAACATCCACGCCCGAAGTGAGAGAACATGAGGTGGCTTCCAGCTTGTGGCGACCAGTTTCTTGGCTGCCGTGAACCCTGCCAGCAAGGCATGACTATTAGACCATGATAACCCCAGCGTAGACAGGTCATTAGAAATGAATGTGACAGGTGATGACGGTATAACAACCCTGAACAGGTTAGTAAGATTTAAGGCAACCAGCACAAAGACACTGGAAAGCAGTCCCAAACCATGTGAAAAAGGTCCCAAATGAGCTTCACAGAGCAGAGCTGTCTTGGTGTCATATACGTTCTGTGAACAATATCAAAGTGGATCTGCTGGGGAGCCACATGGAGGGTGTTTTGTAGGATGATTGGGAAGATGCCCAAATTGTGATGCTGATTTCTGTTCTCATTTTATTGGAACAGATGTTTAAGTCCAAGCTGTCATCACAAAGTCAGCTTGTTTTGTGGGAAAAAGAAAACTTAAAGGAGGCCAGGAGATACATTTGTCTTTCTGTTTACTGTTGATTGTGAATCCCAGTATATACAAATCACATGCTAGGCATTCAGTGGCACGAGGGGCTTGTCTATTAAAAGCGAGAATGAGGGTGACTCTTGTTTTCTCACAAGCCTCTGTTCACTGTTAATTTCAGATGACTGAATCAGGAAAACGCTTCTTTAAAATCTGCTGCTTATTTGGCACTTAATCAGTCAGGAAAGCAAAAAATAAAAGTTAAATGCAAGCTTGCAAAATGCATGAGAAATTTGTATTCTTGATGTTTGACAGACCTTGTTTCTGTCTTGGAAAAACTCATGACTGAGTTCCCTGAGGGATTTTGAAGGTTAGCCTCAGAAATATTGGATGCCAGAGTTAATTCTGCATGTCGTTATATCCCTGTATGATCTACTGTCAGTTAAATCTGAGTTTTCTCTATCAGACATTCGGTCTCGCCCGTGATTGTAAGACTTTCTCCCTCCTGTTTTTAATGCCATGAACAGAATTTTAAAGTATTGAAAGGCATCTGGTATGAAGATCGTTATTCTCTCACCATCACAAGAAGCCCTGTAGTGACCTTGCATGGTTTGCAGGTTGTGGATGCAGCTGGAATATGAATCAGAGCGTATAAATCTAACGGCATGTTTCTCTCATTGATAAGGGCATTGACGCGGTACTCCCTCCAGGTGAAGAGAGGAGCTTTCTCATGTGGAGCAGATTGAGTATCTCAGGATCTTGTTTACAAGTGAAGGGCGAAATGATCCATCAGATTTACTGTAGCTTGAAAACAGCTTTTTCTGAGAAGCAGTCACTGTATCATAACCCTGGTGGTGAGGAAGCGGCTGAGCCAGGAGGGAAAGCTCACTTCTCTACCTTCATTCCAGCCTAGCCTTACCAGAAACTGGGAAATATAAACATTTGCCCACATTTAAAGACCAAAGCAGTCTCACAATCCAGGCTTAAAAAATGTGAGATGGCAACTTTGAACCACATCATGTGACAAGAAAATCAACCGCTGAATATAATCCTTTGTATTCCATGACAACATATACTTTTCTCACCCTAATATTTGGATTCTGAGCAGTGGGAAAGTATTCAACTGGCATTCAATCCCAGGTCAAATGACTCCACGGCTGTGACAGGCTTTTAATTGACTCCAGTTTTGATTGTTGCTCATGCTATATCTTTTTCAATAAGAGTGCTGCAGGCAGTGAGAGTTGGCACTCTCCCATCACTCTCACACTTCGCAGAAGTACATGTTTACTGACTACCATCTCACATGGAGGCTGTGAAATTGGCAGCAGCAACTCAGACAAAACCAGATAAGACTGGTCAGTTTTACCTGATATCACAACTGGCAGCTTAGTCTCAGACCCACTTCTGCAGCAGATAAATTATCTGAGAAAGTCCAGATTATCAGAAATTGTTGTCCAACAGCACGTAGCAAATTCAAAAGTGTTACATTTATGATGTTAAAAGTTTCAGTGTTGATTCAAACACAGTTAACTCTGTGGCTGTGTGGGTGTAATGACATAGTAAGATTTAACACTTGGGGATGTTGCTGGAACATCCGGCTTTAGTGTAATTGGTCCTGGAGTGGGCGAGTTTAAATATTTCTCATGTGCTTTAAACACATTTCCACTTGCAATGGGAAATACAGTAACTTAATTGGCTAGTTTTGGTGGCTGCAGCCACTTTTAAAAGTAGATTCTTACCTAATTTGCCTTCCTCATAAGAAGGGCCAGCTCAGAGACTCAGAATGTACACAGCCATCACTCTTCTTATCACACCCATGATCTTGTTCTGAGGCATCGAAAGTGAACCACAGTATTTCCTCATCATCCTGTCTTGTCTGGCCAATAAATTTTGAGTTTAGTTTACTAAAAGCCATCAGACAGTGCGGCTAAGTTTGAGGAATCGATTGCATTATTTTCTATAATGCCGTGTGCCAATGCAACAGAGGAAAGCCCTAACTTAAAGGGACTTGAGGCAAGATTAAGAAACGAAACTCGTGACTGGCGCTTCAGGTAACAGCAGCCACGAGCCAAGCCGTCACAGGAGCGTGCACAAACTGAAGCTATAATGTTGTTTATTAACCTTTTTCTTCGTAGTTACACTTTTTAGTGTCTTTCAGTTGATCTGGATCGTTTGCTGACGGCAGAAGACCATAACTATCACTTACAGTGTTTGAATTTACCGCGATCGTCTTCTTCCTGTATCAAAACTGCGGATGTAGATCATTTGACATCACGTCCGCAGGGCAGCGCAGGAAATTCGGACACCGTATTGCAGCGCATTTTGCAGCACACAGCCTGTTCAAGGCAACGGAGAGAAACATGGGTGGAAACGTTATTTTTGGTATTTAGTGCTTCATCACCCATTAGTATGAAAAAAAGGGACATGCATGTTTGGTTTTTTTTAAATTCCTGCCTCTAGTCCCTTTAACTTTTCTTATACCATCTTGTCAACAGCAGCAACTTTAATGTGTACAACACAAGTCAATCTATTATAGGGGAATTTAACTTATAGTTTTGAAAGAAAGTTTAGTAATATATAGTCAAAGCTGCATATTATTCATCATTTAATAGAACAAGAGAAGAAGAGCCCCATTCTTCTCAGCTGAATCATTGCTTTGTTGAGACATGTATTTCATCAACTCTCAGCTTCATGAGTTTCTCCATGAATGAAAACGTTTCCATTACAGATAATTACATTTAATTACAGTAGCTTTGGAGGTGTCTGTAGAAACTGGTTTCTGTCTGTTCTGTTAAGCTCACTAAGCTAACAAGATTAATCCGGTCATTGATACCAACAACTTGTATTTTAGATTCACTTTCAAGACTGTTGAAGATTTTTCCCTTAAAAAATACCTCTGCATTTTTTTTTTCTATTTGTGATCAGTGTATCACAATCTGTAATCAATCCTTTACTTACTAAGAGTTTTCAGTGTATTTCTCATTCATATCTTCATACTAACAGGGAGACCAGGTAAACAGCAAAAGAGACTGTGTGTCTCAACTGGACTTACCCGTATTAAAGGTTGAATAAAATAAAAAATAAACTTACACAGTAACACATCACTTTCTTCTCTATGCCTGCAGCACTATCAAATTCACAATCAAACCAGTGGGCACACTGGTGTTGGTGTGGGGTTTAGTGTCTTGCCCAAAATCACTTTGAAACATAGAAAGGGCAGAAGATCCAGCCATCACCCTTTGGAGTGGTGGACCACTGCTCTTTCACCTGAACCATATCCTCCCCAGCTGGATGCTTTCCTCAGAGCTGACCCAAGACTTGCTGAGAGGATTATCCCCAAACTGGTTTGAGAGCAGCTGATGAATCAGGAGGAGTTGGAGGGGACCAGGAGGTCTGGCTGTCACTGTTTTCCTGCTACTACTGCTGCATCTATTTTAGGTGGCAGTTTAGAGAACACATGAATGGCATATCAAATATCAGCCCAGTTCCAGTATAATAGTTTGAACTTGCTGGTAACAAACGTGGAATGTTTCACATGTACTGCCGACTTAATGTGTCCATTTCAAAAGCCACATTATTTCTATAACAGAAGAGGACCACAATGCTACTATAGCTCAGGAGAGAGCTCTTGCTCTCCATTCAGTGTAAATTTAAAAAATGCATAATTTAGTATCTGCAGTTAATAAAATCTAATATTTAACATATGCTCTGCACAACCCATTTCCTCCTTTATATTTGATGATAAAAAGGGGCATCTTTTCACCTTCAGACTTCAACATACAGGATAAAAAATTTTAAAATTTAGCTTGTTAAACTTGATGAAGCTGCCTTCTGTGAAGTTGGTGTGTTTTAACCTTAAACAAAGAAAAAATGTGAACAAACACATCTACCATGTCACCAAATATTTGTACACATTGAATAAAGTATGTGCTCGATGAAAGATTTGCACTTTCAAACAGGTTTGAGTTAGAAAAAGGATGTTAAGCAATATTTAAACTAGAAGGCTTCTTAGGATGAGTCTGTGATAAACTGTGCCTATTACCCACACTGATCACTCTGACTTGCATGAACAGAAAGTCATTTTCATGAACATCACTTTATAGAAAATAATGCAGAAATGTAATCCATAAGAGGCAGACCTCTTCTGACAGCTTTATAGTTCCACAACTGATCAATAAATAAATGAATGGCTACAGTTTGTAATGGATTGCGTTGTCAACTGGAGCAAAGTGGTGGAGTTAACAGAACCAGTTAGAGATTTGTTACATAAATAAAGAGCTTGTGACATTATTTCACCACCCAATACCTGCTTCTAGACTGTGACGCATGTTTTACAACCATTATAATCTGGCGGCTTATTTGTAAAAATCCAAAGTAACCAGCTGGTCTGCTATTTGTCGGAATCTGGACCAGTCAGAGACCCCCTCCCTCCCTGTATCCCCCCCCCGTCCACCATGCAGCCTTGCAGCCTGTATGTGTGCCAGCTGCATGATCACGGAGTGTTGAGTTTTGCATCTGAACGAGGGGAGAGACAAACCGGCGAATGCATGCATCAACGTTTATTCCCACGAATCGACGTGCAGCTCACACAAGACGGCATCGCAGGCCGGTTGTACAGGGTAAGTGTGCGCGAGTTTCGTGCGTCGGCAACGCACAGTCAAGTGTAAAGGACGGTGCGCAGACTGCTGACACAGCCTGCCAAAGAAAAAAAAAAAAAAACAAGCTCTGGTGGTCGTGTTAGTGGAGAGGGAGGGCACGCGCTGGGAGTGCACGGGACGCCCATAAAGTGAACGTTATTATTCTGGGCTTACAAACAGAACATGCAAATAAGGGGGAGATTGTGTGGAGCAGGTGGAGATCCTGCTGAAGAAATGATGACAAGGTCATATGGTCACAAATTCGCAGTGCGCTGCACTGCGTGGACGTGACTGGCGCATCATGTCCCAACCAGTGTGCTGTAAGTGCGCCAGATGATTGTGTGACTGTGGGGGCATGTTGGGCCACAGCTATTCTTGACTTGTGATATTAGATAGTCTGAATGTATGCGGCTGCTTTGAGGGTCAACATTAAGAATATCTCCCGCATCCATGTTGTGATAGCTGCAGAGGAAGTTGAAAGAAGCTGGTTTTGTGCTGAAAAGTTGCGGGCCAGAGGTCGAGACTTGTACACAGTTTGAGTTGAAACATCACAGCAGGCGAAAGTGTGAGAATATAGATCCTCCACACACACAAACACACTCCACAGCCATAGATAACATGAAAGAGCTCCAAGAAAATACCCCGCTGAGCTAAAACCACTACTGTATAATAAAAACAATGACAGCATGTTTTCAGTACATGCAGAGATGCTATTAAAACTACTCTGCTAGGTGTGCTTTATGTAATGATGTGATTACTTTTGGGGCCAGTCCTGAAGCTTTGAGAAAGCCGTTTGCCTGTGATAAACTAGTCTGTTGATGTCACTTTTCACCTGCTGGGAGCTCTGCTGGGCTGAAGTTCAGGTTTAACAAGCTGCTGCTCCCAGTACTGAAACCTCAGTCAGCAAGTCTGATCATTGGAAATGGCAGAAAGGATTAGCGGTCATGTCCCATCTGGATTAGAACTTTTGTTAAAATAAATGAGCATAAGTTCAAGGCAGTGTTGGACTTGGAAAAACTTCTGTTCTTCCTATTTTAAGCACAGTTTAGGGCTGTCTCAGATAGAAGGGGAGTATTGTTGCAGGCAGTTCTGTTGTTTCTTGGGTCTTACGGTGAGAGAGATTCCAACACATCTGGTGTCCATGTTGTCTGATCAAAGATAGCCTATATGAAACTGGAAGAAGAAAATCAGGTTCAGGTGTGTTTTAGAAGTATTTGTCTGACCATGCAAAGACAGGTGCAGCACAGAAAGAACTAAAGGAAGAATTTCACTAGGCCACAGCTTGATTTGCAATGATTCAGCTGGGTTGTATTTAGATATTAAATATAATGTGAAGAATAATCTTTTCTTGATTGGCTGCACTTGCACAGGTGTGCGAATGAAGCACTGAAGGTTGCAGATAAGTTTACTAATGGCTTTGACATTCTGTCTTTGAACTTGAATGACTATTCAAATTTAGTAAATCCCTTATTTTTATTTAAGTCTTGACCTTACGAGCTACTGCCTGTTATTTATATTGTATAAATGGAGGCTGCATTAGGTCATACAACAACAAAATGGCAAATATTTTTAAATTTTCAGATGTTTTATTGCTCAAAAATGTGACAACACATATGTTTATATAGGCATGAAAACAAATATTTAGTTGACAACAGAAAGTCAACTATTTGTGTTTTCTACTTACTGAATCAACTCTTAAGCATTTAAATCAATACTGAGTTAATTCAATATTAAATTACAACCTAAAGAATCAAAATCAAATTGAATTGTGAGGGTCTTAGCAGGGTCCTACCCAGCCCTACAGTCTTGCAACTTTTAAGATGGAGACACACTGGACAGACTGCCGACCATTGCAGTTGCGCCAAAAAAAGGGGTCGGACTGATCAATTTGCCTCAGTCTCGCAAAACGGTAAGAAAAGTGGCCAAGAACAAATCGAACCGAATCCAGACTTGAGTTTACCTTCTGGGCATGTGCAAAATATAATGTTGCCACAACAGCAGGTGGCGCTAATCTGTATTGTGGCGTCACAAAACGAAAACGAAAAATGATTAACTATTTCTCAAGACCAAAACACGTAAAAACATGCTGCTTTTGTTGTTAGCAGAGAGCGAGGCCTGCTAGCAAAGAACCGAAGGAAACAATGGGTAGTACCAACCACTGTGTGGGAGTCTGCATTATATCCGTTCTTTATTTGGTTTGTGAAGTGAAGGTATCACTTCTGGTCTTCTCGTTTGCTGATTCGCTAGCAAGGACAAGCCCCGTCTCCAATCTGATCGGTCAGTCCTGTAACGACTGAATGACTGGGCGGCACCGGTAACACATATTCAGTTGGCTGAATAGAATGCAGACGGTATTGGAGACGGCTGCTTACAGCCGACGACACAGAACACACCAAACTGACTCACACCCCCCGACTTCAAAGGACTCCATGACAACACCAAACACCCGAAAATAGGCCTGGTGTGTCTCCGCTTTTAGATGCATCCCTGCTCCAACATACCTGAATCAAATGAATGGCTCGTTACCAGGCCTCTGCAGAGCTGAATAACATGTATATGAGGTTCAGGTGTGTTGGGGAAGGGATGCGTCTTAAAGTTGCAGAATAGTAGCTCTTGAGGACTAGACTTAGCACTCCTGACCTATGGCAGGGATGCCAAACTCTGGTCCTCGAGGGCTGCTATCCTGCAGGTTTTTGTTGTTTCCCTGCTCCAACACACCTGTTTTCAATCAGATGGATCCCAGCTTGTTGTCAAGTTTTTCACAATGACCCATAGTTTCAGTCAGGTGTATTGGAGAAGGGAAACGACAAAAATCTGCTGGATAGTGGCCCTCAAAGACCAGAGCTTGACACCTGTGCACTATGAAAAGAGTTGTTTTGTAAAGATTCAGATAATCAACTTGGGAGGTGTTCAGAGGTGGACATCGCTGATCCAGAAAGTTGAAATCCAGTCCAGCAGTTCTTTCAACCGGTCACTAAACCAGCTGAATATAATTAGCACAGCTCCTCTGTCAAGTAGATGAGCTGAGCTTACTATTGAAAACACCTGCTCTAGATGTACAATACGCAGATCCAAAACGAGACAGGATTGTTATTTCATTTTTTTTAACCTCTGGATGATTTACTACATTACTAGTTTGCAAATTCATTCATGTTAGCTGGAAGGCTAGCATTAGCTAGCTAAAAGAACATTTTCCCTGCAACTTTTTCCTTTTTTAATTAAAGTTGGCTTATACCTTTCTATGGGAGGAGATTCAGCCCGGGGCAGATTTCCATCCTCAACAAGAACATATGACATGTTCAAACATGAAATGAACCGGGGTGTTGATGGTAGCTGCATTCTAGTGTGGGGAAAACCCTGTTGCGTATTTTGTCCCATTTCCACAGTTTACTGGGGCAAAAACAGCTGTGACGAGTCAAAATGTCTGATGTGAAAAACGTCTGTGAAGATCCTTACATGACCTTTCTCTGCTAATGTTAACTCTAGTTTTCCTGCTTGTTGAATTTCCATTGGATAGCAGTTGATAAAACCTTTTTAAAAAAATTGTAGTTTTGCTTTGTTCAGACATATAAGAAGAAAGGTTTGATTTATCTTGACTGTTGTCACCTTCTTCAAAAGTTGTTTCACTGACTGCATGTGTTGTTTCAGCTGGCATGTACAGCACGCCCACGCCAAAATGGCATGCCGTGGTGAGCCCAATGGTGGTCTGGCAGCAGTGACATGGCGTACGTGCTGGCTGTCAAGATCTGCCAGCTGACACAATGCACGCTGTCAGTGAAACAACCTCTGAAGAAGGTGATAGCTGATAGCGAAACTGTCAAGGTAAATCGAACCTTTCTTACTATATGAAAGGTATATGAAAGAAACAAAACTACGTATACAAAGACATGCCGAATGTTTTCAACTTTTTTTCTTTAAATGTTGTTTTTTTATCTTGAATTCTGTGTTGTGCTGGGAGTCAGTAAACCGTCTTGTTGACTCTAAGGCTCAGCTAACGATTATGTTAGTGTCACTAACGAGGTTCTTTCCTGTGTTCACTTACCTAGTGGACACAGTAAAGAACCCTGTGAGTTAGCTTATGCCATTTTGAATTTTTATTAATATCCAGCTCCAGTTAAGAACAATCCACAGCTTGTGACATTCATCTGAGAAAACTATTAATTTATTCTTTTTTATTTTAAAAACAGCGCAACTGAACTTTGGGAGATTTTTGCACTTTGGTGCTTTTAAGGCATGTGTACGGCATGCGTTTTAGGACAGCCTTGTCTTCAGAGAAAGGATTTCCGGTATCAAGACAAAAGTCATCATGTATCAGAAAAAAAAGTATTCAGAAAACAGTCATCAGAAAAACAGCTATCAGGAAAAAAGGCTTTTGTTTTTTGTTTTGTGTTTTTACTCTTGATTTATAAAGAGTTAAGCAATACAAAGAACATATCCAAACAGCAGTTGATCTTCAACTTCTCTGGCATGGATTTGGACAAAGAACAGACATAGATAATGTAGGGCAGGGGTGCCCATCCGGTCATCAAGAGCTTCTATCTTGCAACTTTTAGAACATACCTTCCCCAACACACCTTAATCAAATAACTAATTCCCTCATGCAAATCATTCAGCTCTGCAGAGGCCTGATAACGAGCCATTCATTTGATTCAGGTGTGTTGGACAAGAGACGCAACCAGGATAGTAGCTCTCGATGACTGGACTTAGGCACCCTTGATGTAGGGAATAGAACATAATAGGGCTGGACGATATAGAAAAAAAAGATTATCGATAAAAAAAATCTGTATCGATCGATATTTATAAAAAAAAAAGCCATTATCAAATTAAAAGCTATTTTAGGTACAGCCCTGGCCATTTACGCTTTTGCTGAATGACCTACTTATGATAAAGATCACACTAAAGTTTTCAGACTTGCATTGTGGAACATTGTGGAGCGGTAAAGTCCATCCGCTCTTTAAACGGACTCGTCTTTTCAAACATGCTGCTTCCTTGCGGACTTATTATGTCCCGGGCGCTTTCAGACATCAGGAAATGTTGCAGAAAAATCAGCACAGCCCCACTCGCACTTCAACTCTGTCCGGAACATTTTCTTGTGCGTTCAGCCAAAACGACGTGCCGCAACATTTCCGCTCTTGTGACATGTTGACCAGCCAGTACATGTCCGCTACATCTCCGAAGACCGGTACACATGTCTGAATGCAAACATTAGAAAGGACAGAGGCCACAATATCACCGCTTTCCAGAGCAAGTCTGAAAGGGGCACAACACTGAATTCCAATTCAGTCTTTGCCTGGGTCTGCGTTTGTGATTGGTTTGGCGGAAGGAGTGATTGTAGTATCATGCTACCCAATAGGCTACAACGGAAAACTGTGTTTCTATATCGAACTTTTATTGACCTTCTTTTTTTTTCTTTTGAAAAAACCTCTATTGATTGATATATTTCGATATCGAATCATCATCCAGCTTTAGAACATAACAGACAAAAAGTAAAAGATAAAAAAGAAGTAAAGTGACAACATGGACACAGTTTTAAAAAAGAAATTCCAGTTTAAAAATGCATTATAGGATGTAATTGCTTTTGGAAAAGATACTTCTTTTTTTCTTTTTTTCTTTGTCTGTGTTCTTTTTTCCAAACATTGTCTATTATCTGTTCTTCGTTCAAATCCATACCAGATATATTGAAGATTATCCATACCAGATATGCTGGACATGTTCTTTGTATTGCTTGACTCTTTAAATAAATTGTTAAAGAAAAAAAAAGAAAGAAAAAAAAAATGAACAAAAATAATTTTCAGCCGACTTTTTTCCTGACACCTGACTGAGGAAGAGGATGTGCTAAAATGTACGCCATTGCATGTGTTATTTCTTGCACTGTCAACTTCTCTCTTTCTTTTCATCGCTTTCTCCGATAATGTCTTTTTGGGTTTCTTTCATGAATTAGCAACGGAGCATGTTCAAAATGGCCAGTGTGACAATATCTAGTTGCTGTCCCATTGAGCAACATCAAGCCAAGTGATACTTTTGGCTGGAACACAAAGTTTTGAAGTTTTCCCAGCCTGACACTGAAGAAACGTGTATCAGAAGTGTGCCATCAAATAACATCAGAAGAACAGTTTTACGGTAAAAAACACATGTAGTATTGCTTTACCTTCTATTACACAATGAAAAAAGTTGTTTTATCAGGACTGAATTTGCAAACATCCATTCAAGACAGTGTTTACAACATTTATCATTTGCAAATTCATCCATGTTAGTAGGAAAACTAGCATTAGCAAATGTTAGTCAGTTAAAACCACAGATTCCACACTCCTTGTGCAAATGTTGGCTTTCCTGTTTCATGGAAAGAGCGTTGGCCTGGGGAGAGATTTTTATTCCCCAAACAAAAACACCTTGACATGCCATTACAAGAAATGAACAGGTGTATGATGATAGCTGCAGTCTACATAATAGCTGTCAAGTCTCGTGTTTTGGCTGGGAAACTCCCATATTATTACCCATCTTCCCGTATCAGTATTTTCCCATAAATTTCCAGTTTTATGAGATAACCTATTTGAAAAAAAAATCCTCTGCCTCTTCAAACCGTTACCAGCTTCACGTGAGCTGCCACCTGCAGGAGCTCGGGTGACATTTGTCAGAGTTTGGCAGTTGTGGTGAAACGAATCCACTAAAAAATAAATCCTGATTGTTTATGAAGTTCATGATATCTGTATAGCCTGTATGCCCGATTGACACCAGGTGCGTGTGCGTCGCGGTCCGTCAACTCATGCCTGGAGTGTTTTTCTGCATGATGCGTTCACGTGCAGAGCAGACCACTACACGCTTCTGGATTTCAAGGTTGTTCATGTAAAACAATTCTCAGCATTTTAAAGGTGTGATGACTGAGCAGTGTTGGGGAATCACTGTCATTAGTGAATGCCAGAGAGACACACAAGTAAATAGCCTATGAGAAATGAGAAGAATCGGAATGAAAATAAAGTGTTTAACTTACAGACAAGTTATGTGAATTAAATAGCAAATGTAAATAAACTGAAAATATGTCAAATAAATGTGCTTCATATGCCCTTTAATCCTTTCATTTAGGCTGTAGTAGGAATGGTCACAAAATCTCAGTGTGAACATGATCAGAATCTGATCGACCTGGTTGTAGTTGGTAAGTGGTTGATTTCTTGCATACTTGTCTTAAAGGAACTTGGGGAAAGATTAAGAAATGAGACTCGCGACTGCCGCAACTGGCGCTGCAGGTAACTGTAGTCACGAACCAAGCCGTCACGGTAGCGTGCTCAAACTGAAGCTACAAGGTTGTTTACTATGCTGATAGTCTTTTTCTTCGTAGTTACACTTTTTAGTGTCTTTCAGTTGATCTGTATTGTTTACTGACGGCAGAAGAATCCAAAACTATCCCTTACAGTGTTTGAATTTATCGCGACCGTCTTCTTCCTGTATCAAAACTGCGGATGTAGCGTCATTTGATGTCATGTCCGCAGGGCAGCGCGGGAAATTCGAACACCGAATTGCAGCGCATTTTGCAGCACACAGCCCGTTCAAGGCAACGGAGAGAGACGTGGGTGGAAACGTTATTTTTGGTATTTAGCGCTTCATCACCCATTAGTATTAAAAGAAATGGACATGCATGTTTGTTTTTTTTTTAATTCCTCCCTCTAGTCCCTTTAAATTGTAAGGGAAACTAAAGTTTTGTTGAAGTGGAGGGATGGATCACAGCAGCTGCTGGAAAATTTCCCTTATTTTTCAAATCCGAAACTTGACAGGTATGGTCTTCATAGCTTAAAGGGACTTGAGGCAGGAATTTGAAAAAAACCAAACATGAATGTCCCTTTTTTTCATACTAATGGGTGATGAAGCGCTAAATACCAAAAATAACGTTTCCACCCATGTTTCTCTCCGTTGCCTTGAACAGGCTGTGTGCTGCAAAATGCGCTGCAATTCGGTGTCCGAATTTCCCGCGCTGCCCTGCGGACGTGACGTCAAATGACGCTACATCCGTAGTTTTGATGCAGGAAAAGACGGTCACGTTAAATAAAAACACCGTAAGCGATAGTTATGGATTCTTCTGCCGTCAGAATACGATCTAGATCAACTGAAAGACCATTAAAAATTGTAACTACGAAGAAAAAGCTTAGTAAACAACATTATACTTTTCCAGCTCTGTCATGCGGACGTGACGTCACATGACGCTACATCCGCTGTTTTGATATAGGACGAAGCCGGTCGCGGTAAATTCAAACACTACAAGCGATTGTTATGGATTATTCTGCCGTCAGCAAACGATCCAGATCAACTGAAAGACCACTACAAAGTATAACTACGGAGAGAAAGGTGAGTAAACAGCATCATAGCTTCAGTTTGTGCACGCTCCCGTGACGGCTTGGCTCGTGGCTGCAGTTACCTGAAGCGCCAATCGCGGCAGTCGCGAGTTTCGTTTCTTAATCTTGCCTCAAGTCCCTTTAAGAAAAAAAAGTGCTGTTGTGTATTCTGGTGCATTCCCAAATTTACTTGGGCGTCAAAAGCTGCTGAGACCGATCTAAATACCTGATATGAAAAAAAATGATAAACATCCTTGCATGACTCTGCTCTGCTAAGTTGACTATTTTCGACAAAAGTATTTTTTAGCTTTTGAGGTGTGATGAAATTTGTGTTGAACTCTGTGCAGTGCTGGGAGTTGGGTAATAATTTAGTTCTCTACAACCTCAAAGTTAAAAACAGTTAAAAATATATATAACTTTTGGTGAAGCTCTAAAACCCTCCTGCTAGCTTTGTAATCAGCCTTCAGTACCGCTTTAACCTCAACCCAATTGCATTGTCCCTTTTCATAGCTCACTTAAACACATGATCTTGAACCAGTGACTTGTGTCCTGAGACAGTTGGACCACTATAATTAGAAACTTCATTCTGAAAGTCAGGAGGGGACGACAGCACATGTATCATGCAGCAGAGTAATACGATTCAGTTGAGTGGAGTGAAACCAGGTTATCAAGACTGGGTCATTAAATACGTCATTGTGTTTACAGCCAAATGCCTGTAGGCCCACAAGGTCACAAAAACTAATGACAGTCATAGAAAGTGCAGCAATGTAGGCCACACCACTAAATTTAATATTTTTGCTTTATCTTTTTAGATAACAAACCAGTGGTATTGTCCTTCAGAGTTTCCATTAAACCACAGACTCATTTATGCTCTTTTTATGTACATCTGTTTCAAACATCACTTCTGGTCTGGTCTGATACGATCTCAATTTTGTTTGCTGGTATTGAAAACATTTTTCTAGCTGTTACCTGAATTACATGACTCTGAAGTTATGCAACATATTGATAGTAGTAACATTCAACAACAAATTAATGAAGTAATGGTAGTTAATAATGGTGTCTGTAAGGACCAAACCTTCTCCCTTAACTGCCACAATTGCTTTCACAAACATGCGTTGGGGCATAATACCAAGATCCAGGGTAGAAAACAGAGGATGCCAGAGATATCTACAGCCAGACACCAACCTGGTGCATTATCACAAATATGACGTTCACCCATTGAAAAAAACGAACGAAAAATTGATCTTGGGACATATGAATTGATCTTTAGAAGTTAATTTGGGAATCGATTCAGAATTGAAAAAAACTTTTTTTTTTTTTTCAAATACAGCCCTACAATTAAATCTAAAAGAAAAAGTTTAGCGGGACTTTTCTTTTTTTTTTTAACCAGGCTGTAAACATGTTTGTTTCTGCAGTGAAGTTGGTCTTTTTAACATGGGAGTCTGGACATTTACTCTGTTTGGAGCTAGCCTCTAGAGCAGAAGTGTCCAAATTTCTTACATTGGAGGGCCACAAATGGCTTGGGGTGGATGTTCACGGGCCAAAACTAAAAATTCATGTTGCAGTGTAAGAAATTAAATATGCTTAGACAATAGCGTAATTGTTCAAAATAAAACCTCATAAAAAATAAAGTGGAAAATGAATAACACTACTCTTTATTGTGTTCGTTATTTGTCTTTCCACATTACTTTGTATGAGGTTTCATTTTGGACGGCATTTTCTCATTTATTCTCTGATCATGGGCTTCCAGATTTGAGCTGGTAAGATGACCCACAGTGCCACCCACAATATAAGGCAATTTTTGTGGTTAGGAAGAAATATAAAAAGAACTTTTCACTCTGCTGGGAAAATCAAAATAAAATAAAATAAAATAAAAAAGGCAATGGGCAGCGGGCCAAGTTGGGGCCCCAAATTGGACAGCCCTGCTCTAGAGGATGAGGGATGAACTACAATTTCTTAAGACTTCCGAGTGGCTTCACATTTGTCCACGAGAGGTTGTTGCTTGCAGTACATCCAGCAGAGGGCAGTGTAAAGTTCAAAGTTCACTTCTGAGTTCCAAAGTCAATCGTAAACAAAAACAAACGTGGTGATGGTCTCAGAAAGAGACCTTAAAAGAGGCAAAGTGTATCTGTGTGCAGCCTGCAACCCAGACGCGTGTCATGTAGAAGGTATGCCGTGGTTAGGGTTAGGATTAGATCTTACTGTGATTTCAAATGTGTGGTGGGTGTATAATGTACTGACATCATGACATAACCCGCCCCATACCCAACACGCCTCTGCAGGCCGCAGTTACAGTGTGTTCAGACCATAGACCGCTAATAGAGAGGGACGAACCATCCGCTCATGTGATCCGTTGGTTTCTGAATAGCTAAAAGTGAAGCCAGTTGGGCGTGTCCCACTGTCACCATCTTGCCGTGTCAAGTGTGTCGTCACTCCCGGAAAATACTAAAATGGGCAAAGGCAAGGCTGCCCCAAGCCGCAGGGCAAATGATTGACAGCTGACGTACTCTGGGCTAAACACTAACCAAACTATGTTGAATCTAACAGGAGCTCATGAAGATTAGCCCCCTGTGGAGGTGTAAAGATAAGACACGCTTAGACTTGCTAATCGCTGACTAAAAACCGCCATTGTGCTACTCTGCTACAAACTGAGACCTTACTGAGAGCAAACAAGGAGCTAACTAGGTGCCACTGGTCAGCAGGCCGGCTACCGGTCTGCCACCTGTCAATCAAAAGGACACGGCCTTAATTATGTGAATTTTCAAGATTGGATAACATCTAAATGGATGAGTTATAAAAAAAAAAATCACCCCCCTCACAGTTGACATGAAGGTAAACTTGTCCTATTAAAACTAAAATGATCTTTTTTTAACCAGGCTGTAAACGTGTTTATTTCTGCTGTGAAGTTGGCCTTTTTAACATGGGAGTCTATGGGGATTTGCTTTGTTTTGCAGCCAGCCCCTAGCAGATTAAGGGAGAACTACAAAAAATGACTTCTTCCGGGTAGACTCATAGTTGGCCACCGGAGGTTGCCACTTGGTTCAGACCAAACGCGATTTGGGCGTCAAAAATGCGCCTGACACCCAAAGTTGGACGCTGTGTCTCTAAAAAGTCAGACGCTTAATTCCCAGCATCTCGATGCCCCTGATGCGCGTCGAGAAATGTTCAGCCAAGGCGTGCTCAACGCAGGTTGGGAGGAGCCTCTCCATTTTTTTCCCCTGTCACCAGTCTGTTTGCACATTGGCAGATGTAGTAGAGAGAGTGGCTCGGCTTTATGTGATAAACAAAGCCAGGGAACATCGTTGTAGGGCATCTCTGCTCTGTGTCTTGTTCATTAGATAATTCCATGTGTTCTGAGTGTGATGAGTTTCACCATTTACTCCAGGAGCTGCGTGCTGACGAGGGGCGCTTTAGCTTTCTGATCTGGCCCAGTTTAACATCCCACTGTCCCGATGCGGGGTGGGATTATAAGCCCAGTAAATCCCATCAGCACAGCAGGTCATCAAACCACCATTCAGAAACCGGGACCGGACGCAGATGCTCCACTGTCCTCACTTGTCATGATAATTGAAAACCAGTTCCTTGGGGCCATCGATAAGGAATGGATCAATTTCCCGGAATCGAGTCCAGTTTTGAGACTCGTTCCCGTTATTGATGCCTTAAAGGTAGAGTCCGAAGTCCCTCCAGCGTTTCTGTTTGCAAACAACAGTGTTCAAACGTAGCGCTCCTCCCTCTCAGGCTAACGGCCGCCTCGTTCTAGCTAGCCTATTCAACTTCAAGCTTCTCCTTCAGAGCTCAGAAGCGGCTACAAGCCAAATTATTATTAACCTGGTTTTCCAAAGTGCATTATCTGAAGCTCTTTCCTTTTCTTCGGTGCATCCACAGTGTTTTCTTTCTTTCTTTCTTTCTTTCTTTCTTTCTTTCTTTCTTTCTTTCTTTTTCCTTCGAGAGTTGGAGTGACTGGCGTCTGCTCCAATCATGAGCTTATTTCCACATAGCGTCAAGCTCTTAGCTCTGTCATTGGCTGCTGATATAAACAGAAATCTCCACCCAGAAACGTCCCGAACACACCAAAACCATGCAAAAGAGTGAATTACAGGCAGGGGGAGAGAGAGTTCCATTCAAACGCACCACGGCACGGGAGACGGATTTCACTTGCTCAAGTCTATTGTTTATTTTTTACGGGGGGAACTTTGGACTATACCTTTAACGTCATTTTCGCAATTTATGTTGGCGAATTCCCAACTAAATGTGGAGTGGAAGAAGTGGTCGAGGGCATGGGTTGCTGAATGCAACCACTGTGACGCTGTGCTCTCCTGTAAGGGGGGCAATACAACCAATATGTTAAAACATTTGGAGCCAGTTCACAACCTCAATGTCCAAGACGCCTGCCGTGTCTTCAAAACGTGGAAACAGGGCCAGCAACAGTCCAAATATCCCCCTTGGACTTCCAGCAGTGTTGCAGACAATGTTGGATCAGGCGACGTGCTTTCGTTTTCAGGTTGGTTAATTACTTGCTAGCTATTCTTTGCCTAATGATTTTTATAGCATTTTCCAGCAACTAGAGCAGGTACTGAACGTTCGCCTCGCCAGCTCGCTCTGTAGTTATCTACGGTACTCCATTAACGTAAGCCTTTTGGGTTGTGTCGGATAGCATAGCGTTATCTTGTACAGTAGTAGTTGACGTTATTGATGGATGTTAGCATTGGTGCTTACAAGATCCGAAATGAAGTAAGAGCGATGCTAATGTAGCGTTCCGGGGGGCATAGGGCTTCTGACGTCAGATGATGATGAGAGCAGCAGCCAGAGTGACAAAGACAGTGGCAGTGCTGGCTGAGTTCAGAGGTCATTTTTGTGTGGCAAGGAATGAAACACACATGCAACAGCAGGCAGGCTTGTAATTTGCAGAGGACCCTGAGATTATAGATCTAATGTAGCGTGCAATACCATTGTTGTGTTTGTTGAACTTACATAAGATATTTTCTACTCATAAGTTTCAAGTGTAAACAGCATCGAGTTGTTATTGAATTTTACGGTCTCACAACGCCTTTTTTTCTTTCTTTAAACCGCAGCGTGAATATCTGTTGTTTATTAAACAATAAACACACACTGAAATTGGCAGTTGTCATGGTAAAATTGTGATACGTCTGTGTTATTTTTCTAGCTAGAAATGTGTTCATTTCTAGCTGTTCTAGCTAGAAATATGCTCACAAATATGGTGTTTTGGATGTGTCTATTTTTCCCCGAGTTGATGCAGCTGGAACGCAAAATACCTGGTAATGACGTCACCAACTCACGTCTGCTCGGAATCCAGAGACAACTGCAACACACAATATGATACCATTAGGTCATAGACCAGCTTCTCAGCAGGTTCAAAGTATCTTAGTTCTTACACGGATTGGCACCAAATTCTTTGTAGGTAGTCAGGATTCCTTGTACACAGCACCCATACTTATACTCATTATCATCTCCTGTTAAAAAAGAATCACCTCTTGCTCCTATGATATTGATTTTAGTCACTTTTGCATTGTGATCTGTCCAGATGTTCTGCATTATCACCACCCAGGCCTTAAAGATGGAGGATATAGAGAAAAAAGGATAACTACATTTTGAGAGCTTCTGAAGTTGTACAAGCAAATACACAAAGAACACTTAGGTAAAGTATTTGAGCATATTAGCTCAGAAAATAAGTTGCGCTATAGGTCAGTTTAGTGTAAACACACTGGAATGTGCTCTCATTAAGTTTCATAAGTAAATAATCTCAGGTTTGTTGTTACATCTTGAATAAAGCACCTCAAGTGAAGGCAAATTGGGGTCAAATGATGTTTTATCAACAAATATTCTCAAAAAATTGTGTCCATCACACTTGTGAGATAAATAATGTATATTTCCAAGTTTTTTTTATTTTAAAAAGGACCAGTCTTGTAATGTTTTTGTAGGATCGCTGAAAGGGTTAGAAAGCCATTTTTCATCAGAAGATGAAAGTTATGATTATATAACTCCCACATGCTGCTTCAGGGAAACTCCTAGAAGTAATCAGAAACATATGTTTGCCATTTTGAACTGTCGAATAACATTGGAACATTGTAAGGCTGCCAGGGGCTTTGTATTATACTGAATGGTCTCCTCTTACACAGTACCTTTTAACCTTGCGTGGGTTCCTGAAAGAGATTCACAGTGTGTTTCTCACTCATTCACACAAACACTCCTACAACATCTTAATATACTGCGTATGCCCAGCATATGAGCAGTACGTTTTTCTTCTACACCAGTGAGCATAGAGGCAACACAGATTCCGTGTTTTGCTCAAGGATACTTAAAGATGTAGAGAGGCTGGGGGTCAAATCACTGCTCTTCCAAATGGATGACATCCATGAGCCACCGCTATCACTGTATGTGATGTATACATAATGAAAGCCTCATACATTACAACAAAGAACTTATTCAAAACACAAGTGAAAGTATATAGCCTACATTTAGGGTGAATATTATACTGGATGTCTTATCAATAAACATCCTGTGCTAACCTGATACTTAAGTTCACAGGGACTTTTATTCAAGGATCTACAAAGTTCCTTAAGACTGCACTTCTGCTGAAGTCTAAAACAGGCAATATAGTCACCTAAGGTTAAGGTCAATGTCTTTCCTCAGTGCTGACGACATTATACAACACTAACTGAAAAGGGGGGAGTTTAGCTTCAGCTGTATTTATTGAAAATCTGGCAACGCTGCACATTCCAACAAAGACGTGATATGAGTTGTGCTAATGGTTGCGTTTCCATGTATTTGTGCTTTTTATGTAGCTGCTTTGAAACAATCCAAAATCCTTGCTTTATTTCTTAGTTTACAGTTTTTTCAATTGCATACACACAAAACCTTTACATATCACACTATTTCTAAACTTATTCACTCAAACCTCACAACTTCACCTCATATCAGCAAAACCATAAACACATTCTCAGCCTTGACACAGTTTTCAATGGAGCTATTCACTTTTTGCAAATGACTAGACACAATGTTCTAGCTAACACACTAAAATCTATCAGGAAGTAACTTGATTTCCCATTTTAAACACAACCATATAAAATGCCACACTTGTTCATCAGTGCCTCAGGGCGCATTCAGAAAGCATTTTCCGCGAGTCTCGGTCCATTTGGGAACTCGGTTCGGTTGGGGGTGGGGGTGGTCTTCCGGACCCAGATTGCGTTCACGTTGCACTATTGCCAAACAAGCCAAACGGGCCAATGATGAGAATCTCAGCTGGCGCTGCTTTCGGATTCACCGTAGGCGAGGACAAGACGCATGTAAAAGAAGGTTCTTACAACTTCTGTTCCTTCCACAAAGTGACATTATTTTTGTACGAGGAGCTGGATATGCTTTCATCAGATCAAATATCAATTACAGTTTTTCTCAGTTGCTAAAACACTAAATCTCATTTTCAAAGCCAAATTTTCAGAAGCCTAAACCAAGGTATCAAATCAGTCCCCTTGTGATCAAAACCTAAAGCACGTTTCACATCACAAGACACTGTTTGCAAACACATTTGCAGTGTGATGCACTTGCCGTGCAAAATGCTGAACACATGTTGCACACTTTGATCACAACTAAGACACAGATGTCAGCAGGTAAACACAGTGATTCAAAATTGATTTCACCTTTGGCTGATGATGAGGGAACCAATATCAACCAGTTGAGGAAGCTCTGGGAGGTCAAGATTTTGCAATGGATAGAGGAAATCAGAGATCAGAGAGGAAGAGTATGCATAAGAGGTAGTTGCAGGGGTGGTCGTGGATGGGGACGTAGAAGGGGGCAAAATCAGGTCCGATGCAGAGCCTTCATTTCAGATGAAAACTATGCAACTGTGATCAACCATGTTATCACCTCCGCCAAGGAGGTTATGTTTTTGGTGGCATTGGTTTGTCTGTCAGCAATTTTACTGAAAAAGTTCTGGATGGATTGACCTGACATTTTCACCAGCCGTGTGCTTCAGCCCAAGGACGAACCCATTGAATTTTGGTGGTGATCCGGATCACCTTCTGGAACCAGGAATGTTTTGAAGAATTCTTCTTTATCATTGCGAGGGCTGCTTGGCGGAGGTCTGTGCTCTCCGAGTGCTTTTCTAGTACTTTATGTTATGAGTTCTCAGTGGTGTGACATGATGCATTTGGCCTGATGTAAATTTAAAAAAAAAAATCATTTTCACAACATGATGTTCTGAGAACTCTGTTTTCCTTTTTTCCTTCTAGTGTTTCCTGATTGCTCTGTTGTGTTCTACATTTTGCTGTGCTTGGGGCATGATTTGTCAATAGTGTCGCTTTTTTAGGCCAGGTGATGCTGTTTTGAGTCAGTAACTTCCTTTTGCAGCAAGAAGCAGAGGTTTTGGGAAAGTAGTTTGAGTTATAGGATTAGTGTTTAAAGTGGTGAAAAAGTGAGGGGACATTTCAAAAATAGCGTTTTAGCAAATGAGAAAAACTGTAAAGCTTTTACTTCCTTGTAACTCCACGTCTGACCACGGGCCATCTTCATAAGTACTGCAGTCCCACACGTGTGTTTATTGTTGTAGCGTTTACCCACGTCGTCCAACGTTTTACCCACAATGCCAATACAATTTGTTCCTGTCTTTGGTTCACTTGAATCGGACTAAGACCTGCATTTGCAGGCGGACCGAGTCCAGTTGTTTGTTCTGAATCAGAGTCCGTTTGTGCATTCACAACTCCCCTAAACGAAGTGGACTTTCCGAGCAAATGGACTCTGATTCAAATCAAAAAAGCTTTGTGAATGCGCCCTTAGACTCCGTCCTCACAGGTGTAAACAATGATTGCTTTACTGAACACCAACCAACCACTCCTACACTGCAAATGCTCAAATCTAACCAAGTATATTTTTCTAATTTCTAGTCAAAATATCTCATCACACTCAAAATAAGACAAAATCACCCAAAGAGAAACATTTCAGTCAGATATAGGAACTTGTTTTAAGGCAATGCATCTTGTTTCAAGAAATCTTATCAAGAAAATTTTGCTTATGCTATTGGCAGAAGTTTTTTGCTTACTGTATTACAAGCAAAACAATCTTGGCCACTCTTACAGTAAAATAAGGTTTGTTTGTTTTTTGTTTTTGTTTTTTGCTTGTAATACGTAAGCAAAAAAATTCTGCCAATGGCATACAGTAAGCAAAATTTTCTTGATAAGATTTCTTAAGATACTGTAAGATGCATTGCCTTGCAGTAAAACAAGTTCAGATATCTCACTAAAATGTTTCTCTTTGTCTTAATTTTTAGTGTGATGAGATATTTTGACTAGAAATTAGAAAAATATAATTGCTAAGATTTGAGTTTTTGCAGTGTCGACATACATGTAGGCCTGTAAATAAGTCAAAGGTCAAACTATCTGTCTTGAACAATGGATAACAGCAATGCTGAGAGAGCTTTGCTTTAGCCGCTTCCATGTGTGATAAGTGTACTTTGCTCAGATTTCTATTGCAGTACTATACAATACTGCATCCACAGCAGCAACAGATTTATTCCTAAAATAAAATATTTTTAGTTCCCTTATTGCTTGTGTCAACATCTTTGATGCTGTTTTTGGTCTTATATGGCAATCATATAAAGAGAACAAATCGATAAAAACAAGAGAGCTTTAGATTTAGAGCACCAGTGTGTAAACGATATACACAAGTATGTGATAAAATGGGAAATGTGTTTGTGAGGTGAGACAAATGCTTGCTTTTGAGATGTGTTTACAATATTTTGAATTCTGCGTTTCATTTTGCAGTAGATAGGGGGCTTTTAGCATTTTGTGTGAGCAATAACTGGATTTGTGTGTAAAGTTTTGAGAAATAGACAAAGAGCTTTGAAAATGTGTGTAAGCAATTAAAAAAAAACTGTAAAGCTTTATTGTCTGCAGCTTGCTCTGCACTCTGTGTCTGCCAGCTAATCGAACAGGGATCAGTTGCTTACAAATTTTTATGAACACAAACAATGACTCACGTGGCACGACTGAAAGTAAATAGATGTTACTCAAGGACAGGTAACAGGATATAAAATAATAGTATATTTAACTAGCCAGAATTGTTCAAAGCTGTAAACTCCAACTTTAAAATACTGGGGACTACATGAAGTACTTCCAGACTGGTTCTCAGTTTATCCCTTGGTTCCTGCAGTCAGGGCTTCCAAAGTTCCTGTTCTTTGGGGAAGGTTCCTGTGAATGTCAGTGGCTTTTCTCTTTAGGGTTAAAGGCAGGTTAGCTGCAGTACCACTTTTGATCAGTTCAGAGAATAAAGAAACATTCAGCTTCTGAAACTAGTGTTTTGGCTAATAAAAGATAACTCGTTTAATCTAAAAGCCGATTTAGCAGACTAGCCGGCCGCTAAAAGCAGATAAAGTCAACAAGCTGTTTCAATATGAGAATTAACCACTAAAGCTCAATTCTCTTTAAACTTGGAAATCCTGAGTCTCTTTGTGATTTTATGAAATTATTAGTCATTCTTTTTTCTGGGGAAATTTTATGTGTGGTTTATACTGTAGTTGCGTAAAAAAAAAAAAAGGTTAGGAGCCGCAATTTTGCACAACTTCCACAGCTGCACTGTTATTTTGTGCAGTTGGAAGAAACCAGACAATTTAATCTCAAACATGTGTACCACTTTAAGTATATGATTAATATAAACACCTTTTAAAAATCATTTTCTAATTTTTTTTCAGTTCAATTCAGTTTATTTTGTCCAGTTCAGAGTAGTTTTATTATGATGTAAATTTGCATGTGTTCTGCTTCTGTAATTCACAACATATGCCATCTCAAGTTACTTTAAACAGATAATAAACTACAGTATTTGTTTTGTCACCAAACAATGTTAGTCATTTGGTGCCAGTTAGAAGTGTGTTCACATTTGTTAAGGCTGAAATTTGGATGAATCTATGAACTGTATAATGTGTCCTAACTGGAGTAACTGTCAAATTGAAACAAAACAAAACAAAGAGAAAAGAAAAAAAAAAAAACCTAGCGCAGCATAGATACTGGAAACAAACAGAAACATTGTGTTATTTGAGGGAGCAGGTGCATGCAGTGATTTTTATTCCATCCTTTATTTAATCTGATGGTGTTTCTTTTTGGATTGGAACAGTTTGGAAAGAATATGTTTCTGGTTTCAAGAGAAAAATATGTAACGCTCTTCTTCAAAAGAGGAAATTACTTTTGAGTCTACCGATTTGGGAACAATTTTAAAGAACAAATACAAGCACACAGTCAGACTTGTGAGGTTTATGGTTCCCTTTATTCTGACAGCTTTGCTCAGTTTGGCAAGATTGGTTTATTTTCTAGACAACCGCAGCTTAAAGCAATACTATGAGTTTCCAACCTTAAAACTTAGTTTCTGACTTGTTTCAATGGTACTCTGACATTCATTGTACATTCTTTGGGTCATCATTACACTCCAGCATCCCAAGGCTGAGAAACTTCACTTCACATTAGCCCCAAATGATATGGGAAAAAAATCTGATTGCAATTTTTCTCACCAATATTGTGATTTTGTTTACAATTTAATATTTTGAATCCCAGCAGTGTTCATGCAGAAATATATTTCTAACATATGATTGAGTATTTGCTCATGACATGACTTAAAAGTATGAGCTGCTTTATATTCTAACACAAGGATGTAAAGTTGAATGGATGCTGCAGGTTTGACACCTGGAAAAGGTGCTGCATTACCAGCATTGCGAGTTGCTAATTGCAACATTTTAAATTGTCATATTGATTAAAAACGATGATTCATTCAGCCCCTCTTCACAACTTCATTCACCAGTTCAGATCATCCCATAATTTGGGTTTTGTTTTACAATTGGATATCACCACACTGGCCATTTTGAACGTACACCATGGCTAATTCAGCAAAGAAAGACGAGAAAACATTATTAGTGGAATTGAAGACAAGAAAAGGAAAAAGTGACAAGAGTAAGATTCAACATTGGAATGACTTTTACTGGCTGGTGAGAGCTCAGAGAAGAAACAGGATGCAAGACAGAAGCCAAATCTTGGTTAGGGGGCACCAAAGTGTGAAAATCTGCCAAAGTTCAGTATTGCAGCCAAGATCATTTCTGTTTGCAGATACAAAATGTCAGTCAGGTTTCACCTTTTATCCTGCTGTGCAATGACCATGCAGCATTGGGGCAAAGCTAGAAACAGCACTCTGACACTAAAGACAGATTTGTAACAACTGCATTTATAAAGGTATGTTGACTTTTATGATCAAGAATGCAAAAGGTTGTACTGGTAGTAAATTACTATTTGAAGCTCCTCAGTCAAAGTGGGCAACTGAACTCTTCCCTGAGCTGCATAGTTTCATCTTCTGAATGCAGTCTTTTTGACATGCATGTAGCAGATGCATCTCCCTCAATCATATGAGTGTCACATGCCCATGTGGTCCATGTCCTGCTGAAGGATCTGGTATCAGTCCCTATAATTACTTTATCTCAGCTTGTGATAAATCAGGCAGTTTTAGGGACATAACGAGTTTAAAAAGGGCACATGAATAATTTATGCATTCATGTCACTCAGAGGTCTTTGGTCCCAGAGAAATTGTTTAAAACCTTTTCTCACCCTTAGATAATCTACACAGAGATTGTCTTAGACCTGCAGACAGACGTTCATAGCTGACACCGTCATAGTTTTATCATAATATAAACTTAGGTGCTCTAAAAGATAAATGAACAGCTATTCATCACTGACACGCTTGAGTAAACACATTTTGTCAATAAATAAAGTAAACTCTATGGAAATGAGTGATATTTGTGCTATAGAATTTTGTTTTCCAGCTTATTTTGGCAATAAATGTCATCACTATGTTGTTTCCAACACTCTCATAGCATTTTCTTTAGTATTTTCCTTGTGAAACTCATGCAGCAAGTGAGTAATGGGCTTCAAGTGGGCAAACAGTATGTTAAATACTAATAATCACACCTCAGATAACATAATAATGGCAGCACTCCAAATTATTAAGAAGATAAGACATAGCCTTGTCTGTCCTCTGCTTGGCTACTTTCCTTATCAGAGCAGGCCAAAAGGATGGCTGTCAGCCTCTGATAAGATGACAGATGAGAGAGGAAGAGAACTGACAGGTATCGCATTTTAAAGAGTGTCAAACAGATCACCGCGGGGAAAAAAAAAAAAGATCTCTATGTGGTCATGGGCTGACAGGAAAATTTACGCTGGACCAAACATCTTAACAGCTGAGACTGTCAGCAGGGAGTTCATCCTTCCTGAACAGATCCAACAGGTGATGTTTTGAACACCGAAAAATGGATGCAAAAGAAAACTTATCCAGTTACATACTACACATACATTCAAGCAAACATACTCAGCAAACACACATAGACTGATATATGAACAGCATGTAGCGTACATGTGTGAGCAGTGCTGAGGCTCATGAAACTGTGAGAACAGCGAGATTTTAGAAGAACAGAAATATTATTGAATACAGCAATAATTGAGTTGCAGTAAATGAACCCTAACATAGTAATACTCTACAGTATTACAAGGGATGCATTCCACTTCTGCAAACATGCATGCTAGCTGGTTGAACATGAACAAAAGCGGAACTTCTCTTAAGTGAAATGCAAATTTCTCATGAATACAACTGTGCTTGTGCCATTTCATGTCAAAATGTCTTTGCAATTGTGACAGTGTGGGGTCCTGTCACTATGCTGCCAAGTGATCATGCGCCCTGGCTACTTGGCCACATGTCCCTTTGGCTGTCTGGTGAGCGCGCATGACTCTCACCTGGGAGTCTGGGGATCGAATCCCGCCCGGGTCCTCCGTTGCGTACCTTGCCACATTATGGCGTTGTCGGCAGGATCCTGCAACGCTGGTAAACAGTCCATGGATTCGAAATTGGTGGCAGCCTGCGCAAAGCAAGAGGACATGCTTGTGGAAAGAGGGGGAGAGATGTGACAGTGTGGGGTCCTGTCACTTTAGCCCCGTTTCCACCAGCGGGTCTGGGTCGGGTCAGGCCGGATCGGTCCACGTTTTTTTGCGTCTCCACAGATAAAAACTGGGATGGGTACCCTTATATCCGACCCGACCCGGACTACTTTTTTGGCACCCTTCGGTAGGGGTACTGATCTAACCGATCCGGACCAAAGAGGTGGAGCTAATACACAGCAATCAGCTGATTCATTGAAAAATCCGCCACTTCCCGCGTGACCCCGCGTAAAAACAAAGCAGGGTCGACTCCTTTTGTTTCTGTCACGTGTGGCGCCGGTGTTTTGGTTAAACGGCGTTACACGGCGATGATGTCACACAATCACGTAGCAGCGCTGTCCAGCTAATTCTCCGCCTCCAGAATAAGGGTACAGGTTGCTGTGGGGACACAGCGTGAAATCAACACATCCGTACCCAAACCCACCCGATCCGGCCTGGCCCGGCCCGACCTGACCCAGACCCGCGGGTGGAAACGGGGCTTATGCCTCCGATAGATCATGTGTCCTGGCTACTTGGCCATGGGGATATCCCTTTGGCTGAATGGTCAGTGTGCATGGTTCATTGACAGGCTTTGCAGAGCTTGACAACAACCTGTTGGCTGTCATGTCCACTGAGGTACATAGGACTCTAAAACTAGACCCTGAACCAAAGACATGTTTATTGACCAGTGGTTCAGGGTTTACTGTGGAGACTACTTGAATAGACCAGCGAGGAGTAAAGGAATCAGTGAAGAGGGCGCTTCTGTCGGAGGAGAGTGTGAGGTTGTGAGATTAGTCTGTGTTACTGGAGATTAGTGCCTTTGAAGTACTGGCAGGGTGTCTTACTGGGATCCTTTGAGAGAGTAGGCAGTAGAGTGAGCCTGTGGTCGGAGTCCCTCTGTAGAGGGTGGACAGACAGGTGAGTATGCAGGGAAGGAATCCAGCAGATCCAGTGTTGTGTAAGTAAACCAGCAAGGGCAGCAAAATCCTCTTGAGGAATGATCAGGATGTTCTTCAGCTGCTGCGTTTTTTTCTAGGAACCAAAGGAAACAGAGGACATTAGTACACAAAACACTGGGAGCCTAAATATTGCATCCGTATGACAACTACCTTCCAGAGAAGGGAGCCTGAGCTGGTCCTTAAAGGATAAGTTTCTTTTTTTCAACCTGGGCCTTATTTCTAGGAGTATATACATGCATTTACTCACAGGGAACGTTTCTACATCACTTTGAGTCCTTCGGAGGATATTACGCTGAGTTCCCCTTCGGTGTTCCTCCAGTAAAATGGGAGATACGGGGCAGCCACTATATAAGACATTATCTGTCGCAAAACTCCTTGATTTTCGCCAATACTTTAAGTAGAATGAACAAACGAATGAGTACTATTGTCCCATGAGTTTAGATTTAGCTTTCCGTTAGTTATCAGGGTGTTCTATACACTTTTCGGGGCCACGCGTTCACCATGCACGCTTCCATAGTACAGCTGAAAAGAACAGCTGCTACCCAGATAACAACTATTACACAATTTGTGAAACTCTGAACTCACAAGACAATAGTACTCGTTTGTTCGTTCATTCTACTTAAAGCATTGATGAAATGAAGGAGTTTTGCTGCGGATAATGTCTTACGTAGTGGCTGCCCGTCTCCGCCATGATACTGGGTGTTCATCAAAGGGGGACTCGGCGTAATATCTTCCGAAGGACTCAAAGTGATGCAGAAACTTTACCAGTAAGTAAATGCACGTATATACTCCAGGTTAAAAAAAAAAGAAACTTATCCTTTAAATACTGATTAGAGATGGTTAGATGGGAAACAAGTGTGCAGACAGAAGAGTGGGAATCTGAAGTAGGACCCACCACCTCCACCTGACAACAAAAACCCCAATCCAACCCAGGATTAAGACAGTTACAGAAATTCATTTCATTTGAATTGAGGAAGCAAAAACATCTAAAACCTACACGACAGTGGCCCTTGGCCAAAGTTTGACATCCCTGTTCTATGATGAACAGCATGGCAATCAGGCCTTATTATTATTATTATTATATACTTATTATGTTATGCAGCTACTTTTCTTTATCCAATTTTTCCTCTTAAAAACCTTTCCCATCACTATGTCAACTTGTTAAGTCAGAGACAAGAGTAAAGTCACCTTTGAGAAGAAAAGGAACGGGAGTCACTGCAGATGTTTGCAACCATCTGATCAGTTCTAATCCTAAAGCTCTGCAATCTCACAAGTGTTGCAAGTAAAATGTGCATAAGCGAAGCAGATTTTTGGCATAATGATACTCACACATATTTCTACATCTGGAACAGCTACCCCACCCAGAGGAACATGCTCCTGGAGCTCCTCATTAACCACAGTATGTAGATCCAGTAAGATACTGTAGCTCTAACTGAATATTTTTAACTACAGTTTAGATATCTTTAAATACATTCTGATTCATCAGAATTATAATTCACAATGCTGTTATAGCTGCATTCTGACAGAGGTGACTTTTGGTTTAAGATATCTATAAATAGGTTTCAATTAATCCAAACTGAATATCTTAAATTACTGTGTTTTTTTTAAGGGGAAAGTGCAGGCAGAACTGCAATATCTGCAACTGCTTTTTGACTAATTAGATACCTCCACTGAGTTGCTGAAGGAAGTTGATTAAAGATAACTGCAGTTCAGTTTTGTGAAACCAAAATGTGAATTCCAGCTTATCTTTTAGAGTGTAACTAATTAAATGTCACATAAAAGAGATGCACAATGGATATTTAGCAGGTCTTAATTGCCTCAACTTGACAACATATTGAAGCTGTCTTCGCTGGGATAAAATCAGGAGTTATCATTTTGATTTAAATAATCCACTTGTTTTTGCTGCTGTTGTCCCTTATGCCTATTCAAACTCTGTCACACAACCTTTTGTCATGATGTTTGTAGGGGAAAGTTGCTTTTTGTGTTTTTCCATCTGTTGGATGGAAAATGATCCAGGATTTTCTGGTTTAGCTCTATTTTTACTCTGGATTTTTTTGGCTTGTAGTTTTTACCCTGGCCTTCCCTGAATGGATCTCAAATGGGCCATAAAACAGATAAGATGCTGCACTGCTTCACAGCTGATGTTTATCTTTCAAATTTGTCGCCCCCTTTCTCCCATACTTAGGCAGAAACAGGTGTCTGAACTGCACTTGAATACTTTTTTCTGTCAACTTTTTACTTTTCCCTAAATTTTAATAGAAATAATTGTAATTTATTGTCTAGTTGCATTACCAGCTAAGCCTTCATGGCAATCCCCTCATATGTGGACATATAATAGATGTAATAAGACATAGCAAAGTTGTGTAACAAGCGAAATGAGGTCTCAAATGTCACAACTATGACCCAGACTGGGAAGGAAATAAAAAAAACGACACCAAAGTGTTACTGTTCTGAACTGACAATAGCAACCGCACATTTCTATGTCATTCGTCAGAGCACTGGCTTATCGGGTAACGATTTTTCATGTCTCATTCTTGATCACATAAAACATTGGTTAAAGTTATGTTCAGTCATTATTTACTCACTTCTCTTTGAGTTTATGTTCTGAGTTAAAAGCAAAACAAAAAACTCTGAGGTTGCCATGCTCTTTTTCCACTTTTTAGATCA
The DNA here is from genome assembly GCA_023101725.1 of Atherinomorus stipes. NCBI lineage: Eukaryota > Metazoa > Chordata > Actinopteri > Atheriniformes > Atherinidae > Atherinomorus > Atherinomorus stipes. The sequence goes on along the minus strand of JALJCO010008534.1, from coordinate 729,715 downwards.
AACATGTGGAAGTTGAAGATGATGCGATTCTGGCTTCCCATTTCCAGATGGAGCAGATGTAATGAATTATTCCGTGTTCCCATCCATAAGAAGGTATTCATCAAATGATAGGTTCAGTTTAGGGGTGAACGATGTTGGAATTTTGGACGATATCTGATATGCTGCTATTTTAAAACTCGTGGCCGATAACGGATATTGATACCAATATTAAAGCTGAAAAAATTAGCAGTCATTGCAAATAGCAGTTTTGTTATCCATTTCCAAAGCTTTGAAAAATAGGGGTGGAAAAAAATATCGATACACTAAAATATCGCGATATTTTCATATGCCGATATCAAATCAACATTTAAAAAACATGGTATTGATCTACTTTACTTGCAAAATCTCGTGAGGTTTCATCATTCTGTTACAAAATCTCATGATATTTTGTAAATTCTCGTTAGATTTCATAACAGAACGATGAAATTACATGAGATTTCGCTAGTAAAATAGATCGATACTGTGTTTTTGAATGTCAACATATCAGCATATGAAAATATCACGAATATTTAATGAATTCTCACGAGATTTCTAAACAATGATGAAATACTGCGAGATTTCATTTGTAAAATAGATTAATACCGTGTTTTTAAATGTCAATATGATATCAGCATATGAAAATATTGCGATATTTCAGTGTATCGATATTTTTTCCTACCCTTAGTCTTTAGAAGTTTTAGTCTGTAAAAAAGGAGATTTTGAAGAAGAAGGTTTTTTTTTTAAGACTTTAGAAACAGCGGGCTGATCGGTTAAATATCAGTGGGGTGGCCGATATCCGATACTCAGTTTTAAGGCCGATATAGGCCTTAAATAGAGGGCTGATTATATCGTGCATCCCTAATTCAGTTAGCTTTGCATTGAAACAGCAGGCGGATACTACTACTACTTCAAAGTGTTACTTTTTAAAACTTTTATACTTGCTTTACATTGCAGAACCTTTCGTTTTTCACTTTTTACTGTCACTTGATAGATGTGGATTTCTACGTGAGTTTAGACTGCGTGCACTTTTGCAACCTCTGTGCACAACATGAGATAAAGCTATGAGTTGGCTGTGTTGGCACTTAGTTGTGATCCTGGACTCCATCTTTCTCTTCAGGCTCTTTTCTGCCAACATCATGTACTCTGGCCCAGGCATTACAACAACTCATGCTGGAGAAGTGGATTCAATCCTGTCATCTGGACAACACTGTTACAACACATACTGAATCCAAGCATAACAGCATGGGAATGTTGAAATGATAGGAATGCACACAATCCTCCTCCTCAGATCCAGGACACAATCTGAGCTGTTGATGCCCTAAATTTCCTAAATTTTATAAGAATTTGTAGGAAGAGGATCAAGAATCAGTCAAAATGAGTTACATTGACTCCTGCTTTGTTTTGAAAGACTGTTTTTCCTTTTCTTACTTATGTAATATGAATGTTCAAAGTAGCCTGGCCCTGCCAAAACACATAGTGAAGTTATTGATTTATGGAAAAGACAATAGAGTCATTGAGCTTTCTATAACAAGCAAGCACATAAAAATAGGGGCTACATTTAAACAGTGGAATCATAAAACTGTCAGATACAATTTATAGATAACTAAAATGAATATATCTTATTTTTTGGCAGGAATATTTCATTTTTTATGTGCTTCATGTCAGCCTACGCCTAAAGTCCAAGTGAGTGTGTGTATATGTTGGAGGAGTGAAAGCAGGGCTGATGTTTACTGAAGATTTTGCATGTTTGAACAGAAGAGTGTGAGCAATAACTCTTGTGCAGTGATGGGACGGTTACTGGTTCCAGAGGTACTGAAGCTTAGCTTAACATGTAAAACCCATAATGGATGGTTTTAAATCTTCTCGCAGAGATAAAAAATCCCTGCCCAGGAGAAAAATTCAGCCTAATCCATCATGACAGAGATTTCTTGCAGATTTCTTACCCCTGCAGACCATTACTTTCTGCTTGGAATTCAAATGGGCTACTTTGGGTGAAGATAAAGGGCCACCGAACTCTCACAAATGTCCCCCTGAAGGTTTTTTTTTTTTCCTTTGTTTGCTCACTTCAGTTCAAGTTTTAATCCCTGAAAACAGACCCCCAAAATTCTTAATCCCAGCAGGGATTACTTCGCTCTTTTGGAGTCTTCTGAGTCATTTAAAGGTTGAAGAGGCCAACCTTTGGAATTCTTTTTTGACCGTGGCTCTCTTAAATCTCATTGTGCGGTCAGAAAGTTACTTCCAGTCCATTTATGTCATACCCTCTTCCTCCCCCTACTCCCCCTGAATGTGCCTCTTATGCCACAAACTTCACAGGATATTCTCGAATTAGACCTGCATGATGTTTATTTGCTCATCTTCTGTTCTACAAATGGAATAACAGGGAAATGTCTGGGTCTGCAGGAAGTGATTTTCATCTGACAATACACATTCTGAGCTAAATTAAGGGCGATTGATTATTTTTCAGGTTCTTCCTGTTAATGGGAAACACTGGTTTAATATAAGAGTGCTCTGGCTGTTTGTTCAGCTTTTGCAGGTTGAAACAGGCTGCAGTTGGCAGAGAGATGAATAGCTGTAGTTGAGGCTGTTTTCCTGGTTGTTTATCACTTCCAGTAATCTCTGTATGTCATCGTTTCCAAAAAGACTGAAAACAGACAAAGATTAAGATTATCATAAACTACAATGGCCTGACAATGTTTTAAATGGAAAGTGGGCTAAAACATCCCTATGATGTAAAAGATGCAACACAGTGGCTAACATGGTTGTATCCTGACTTCATTTAAATGTTCATGTGCCATGTTTAAAGGTAGAGTCCGAAGTTTCCCCCTGAAAATAAACGCTAGACTTGTGTGAGTGAAATCCAGCGTAATTTGCACCTTTGGGCCTCTGCTTTTGTGTTGCGGCGAGTTTTGTTTGCAATGCCCCCTCTGACTGTATATCGTCTTTTCCGTTTGTTTTGGTGTGTTCGGGATGTTTCTGGATGGAGATTTGTGTGTTGTCTCCAGCCAATGACAGAGCTAATGGTGTAGCTGACTGTTGGGATAAACTTGTCCACTGGAGCAATTTTTTTTTCTTTTTTTAAGCGTTGACTGGAGCAACACCAGATTCACCCGAATTCTCGATAAAAGTTTTTTGCGCCGAAAAGAGCTTTAAATAGTGCACACTTGAAAACCATGGGTTAATATTGGTTTGGCTTTCACCCACTTTCTAGCTTTGAAGGAGATGCTCGGGGCTGAAGAGCAATGTGACCATTGCACCGAGGACAGGGGCTCTCAGTTTGAATAGTGTTCACAAACAGAAACGAGGGAACACTCTGGACTCGACCTTTAAAGGGACTAGAGGCAGGAATTGTAAAAAAAAATAAACATGCATGTCCAGTTTTTTTATACTAATGGGTTATGAAGCGTTAAAACACAAAAAGAACGAGCCCACCCATCTCTCTCCGTCGCCTTGAACAGGCTGTGTGCTCCATAGAGCGCTGCGATTTGGTGGCTGAATTTCCCGCACAGTCCTGCGAATGTGGCATCAAGTGACGCTGCATCCGCATCCCCGACAGTTTTGATACAGAAGAGAGACAGTTCCGATGAATTCAAACATTGTAAGGGATAGTTATGGATAGGGATGCTGGATATAATCGGCCCCCTATCGGTATCGGCCTATATTGGCCACCCCACCAATATTTAACCTGTATTTAACCGATCAGCCTGCTGTTTCTAAAGTCGTCGTGCACCCCCCCCCCCCCCCCCCCCCCCACCCCAAAAAAAACCTTTTTCCTCAAAAGCTTTTTCCTCTTCAAAAACAGACTCTTTTTACAGACTTTAAAACTTCTAAAGACTAGGGATGGACAAAAAATATCAATATACTGAAATATTGCTATATTTTCATATGCTGATATCATATTGCCATTTAAAAACGCAGTATCGATCTATTTTTCTAACGAAATCTTGCGATATTTCATCATTCCGTTACAAAATCTCACAAGAATTCACGAATATTTCGCCATATTTTCATATGCTGATATCACATTAACACTTAAAAATGCAGATCTATTTTTACAAACAAAATCTCGTGAGAATTCACAAAATATCACGAGAGTTTGTAACAGAACGATGAAATCTTGCAGGATTATGTAAGTAAAATAGATTGTTACCACGTTTTAAATATCGATTTGATATAAGCATGTGAAAATATTGCAATATTTGAGTGTATCGATATTTTTTCCCACCCCTATTTTTCAAAGTGTCTGAAATGGATAACAAAACTGCTATTTGCAATGATTGCTTATTTTTTTAAGCTTTATTATCAGTATCGATATTGGTTATCTGCCACATGAGTTTTAAAATATCGGCATATCGGATATCGGCCAAAATTCCAACATCGTGCATCCCTAGTTCTGCCATCAGCAAATGATCCAGATCCACTGAAAGACGCTAAAAAGTGTCACTACGAAGAAAAAGACTTCATTAGCATAGTAAACAACATTATAGCTTCAGTTTGTGCACGCTCCTGTGACATCTTGGCTCGTGGCTCCAGTCGCGGCAGTCACGAGTCTCATTTCTTAATCTTGCCTCAAGTCCCTTTAAAGCTGGATTGTTCAGTTTACTTTGTGCTTATTTACATTTGTCTGGCTTTTTGTGAAAAGGTTAGTTTTTTTCATATTCTCATGTATATTCATGAGATATAAATTTTACACCAAAAATAGCACATTTAAATGAGGTTTTAAACAGGATATGCCTACTAAAACAAGTCAACTCAAGCATTTTCCAGCGCGTGCAACAGGTTTATCAACAGTGGTCTAAAGTCTACAACTTATCGGTCCATTTTTTTGTTTGAGTTTTGTATTTGTTTTGTTTTTTTTTTGCCTGAGTTGTTGTCAGTTTTCGAGCCCCATGTAAGATTTTATGGTCAATAAATGTGTTTTCTTTTTTTATAAGAAAACATGAGCTGTGCCCATGTTTGTTTTCTGCAGCATCGTCAGTGAATACTGGCACAACACCTGGATGTTGTGTTTCCATTGATGCTGAACTGAGCCATCAGCCAGATGTTTACGGGTGTAAGTGGGTTTTATAACCACTGTTAAAAGGGCTCGGCTGTCTGATGAAAGCAGAGTTTTGTTGTAAATTATCTCTGTTTTGCCACTTCTCCCATTTTTCCTTATTTTCCCTCTCTTTCTCTGTCTCTCTCCTCATTGTGGAAAAACCCAGTAAAGGTTGTGGTCTGGTGCACTGCTCTTCTCTCTTTCAGCAAAACAAGCCAGTAAACAAGGCCCAGAGGAACAGAGAGAAAACAGACACATTCAGCTGCATGACATAAATATATCTGAGTGTACCCCTCATGGAAATGAAGTGTAGATTTGTGTCTTCACTCCAGAGGAGAAAAAAAGAGAGAGAGAGAGACAGAAGTCCCTCAGTTCTGTGCTGCTGGACTCCTCCTCAGTTGGAATTCTGGTTTGCAAAGAAGCTGACTGCTCCGGCTCTGTTGCAGATGGTTTCTGTCCAAAACCACAGCAAGCTTTTTTTTAGACAGGGGGGTAGACAGGGTGTGGATGACTGAATACCTACCACAACTATATGAGTAAACAGCAGAGACCAACTCTCAGTGGTGTCCAGACTTACGATCATGAACACCGCCTCTGCGCGACGCTTCAGACACTCACATGTTAAAGTTAAACGACACATTGGTGAAACTTTTTGCAGACACTTAAGAAAACAAGCTGTTCTCTGGAGGAAATAGAAAATCTGCTGCGTGTTTACTTGCATAACAATCAATTGATTGCACATTTTTCCTTTACAAAGTCATTTGTTCCACATTATATAAAGAAAAACTCTGGTTATGACATATTTTTTCTACAGGCACACATTTTTTTTTGTCACATGATGACAAGCCCTCTGAGAATCACTTTGTCTTATCTTCTATTTGATTGTTTTGTCCTTACTTGCCTCAGACTATGGCCAGCCTTAACCTTCAGTCCGTACTCACATGCATTTGTTTAAACACTATAATGCGTAAATAAGAGAGAAATTACATGATTCACTCCCCCTAAACCTCTTCACGCAAGTAGTCTTTCTGTGCATGCAAATAGAGTTTAACTGTGTAATTTTCTCTGAATCAACAAACTACTATAATTTACTGTATCGTGCAGCTTTAGAAATGTGATCTAATGGAATGTGAACAAGATATGAATGTATTCAGGCCAGTTACGTGCCATCTGCGAATCAGATTTACAGCTGTGTTTTTCAGGCCTTTATCTTGCATCATCGCCATAGGTTGCTGGTTCAGCAAGCGACTTCTTGACAGTGCAGTCCAGCTGAGAGCAGCAAATTAACTCCAGCAGGTTTCTTCCCTGCCAGCGTCCCAGAAGGAAGGAACACTGAGCAACCAGGATCCTTACTGACAGGTCAGCTGCATTTATTGCCTGTAGTCACCAATGATCAGGAATTCTGTGGAGAAATCTCTTTTATATATATATATATATATATATATATATATATATATATATATATATATATATTACTTATTTCATCAGTGTGATTGATTCTAAAACCAGTCTGTTATCTAATCTGGTTAGTGTAAAATGCCACAATACAATATTGTGGGCAAGTCAATATTGCTATTAGGTTTACATGCAAGATGAAGTGATAACCAGGCAAAATAAATAAATTAAAAATAAAAAATGCCCACAGGTTTTTCTTTATATTCCACTGCTTTAAAACAATGCAAAAGATAATCATGAGGCGCCTTATTTTAGATTCTTCAAAACTGGAAAGTATTCTTGGTTACAGCTTGTAAAATGTTGGCTATATCTTGTTTATTTCTAAATTACTGTAGACATCAAATTTAGAAAAAATAATTGAAATCTGGGCTTTTGAGTCCTAATATGAGGTTCTTGGTTCTGACCAAGTTGTTCCTATTTCCAGGTTATCAGATATTATTACCATTTGCCAGTATCAAACTGGTGATCTCTACATTAACACTTGGTACCTTTGGGCGTCAGTGCTGTGATATTTGACACTAACATGCTTGTTACTCAGAACCACTTGTTGTCACATGATGTCAGATAATTTGGTCTTTTCTTTGTTTTCAGTCCGCTGCTGTCCTATGACATCACAGTTTAACTATATCGTTTCACTTTGGGGATTTTATTTTGTTATGTTTAGGCACCAAAATGACTAATTGTGATTGGAAAAACAGAACTGTGTGGACTTAAAAACCAACAAACAGTGCATATAAATGGTGAAGATGATCCAATGTGTTACCATGTTTTCTAAGGGCGTTTTATTAAATGTACGGATCAGATGTGTTGGGAAAGTGACTTCTTTGTTCAAGCTACTGTATTTTTTTTTTTTTTTTAGAAAAGCAGCAGACATGAAAAGATGATATCTGCCTGTTTGGCTCCCACTGTGAAGCACGAGGGAGGAGTGTAGACACAGTAAAAGCAGGTTACATCAGATGATCTGGACACCACCATGAAGTTAAACCCATTTCAGATGTGATATTTTGAATTGGTAGACTGCAGATAGAGCAAGAGATTGATGCTGAACAGATACAGAAACTCTTTAATGAATGTTGGAAACTGGCTGACAAACTGGGAGGATTTTTTCAAAGCCAAGCCTGGCTGCTCTGAAAAATCTCGCTGTGATTTATTGATTGATTGATTTCAAAGGAAAAAAAAAAAAAAAAACACACACACACAGAATGAAAAATTTTCTAAACTTTTTGTTTCCATATCATCTCTGCATTTAGTTATGTTACACATAAACACCTAAAGCTGTTTTTCCAAATTTGTTATTAAACTGAGCCTTCAATTCTATCATGTGCTTGGCATCTATTGAGAACAAATAGAAAGCAGCACATGTAACACATCCAGGAAGTGTTACGCACCACATGGCAGACCAAGGCCCGCACATTGACAAAAAATAAAAAGCCACAGAAAGTCTGTCCTCTTCCTGTAGATGCTGATGGCATCAGGGTGCTCAGTTAATTTCCTGCTGTCAGAAAAGTTCTTGCATCTTATATTGTAAAAAAAAAAAAAAGTAAGATAACTCCCAATGAAGTATATTCCATAACATCAAAAAAATTACATGTAAATTAAACTTAAGAGGAGTATAACTGTTAAGATTGAATAACCAGTCTGTCTCAGAAACTAGGTATAAACTCATTAACACCCTTATAACACTAGTTAAGATCTCCCCATCTTTTAATGTAATATTCAATTATAATTAAGGGGTCATTTATATTTAATATTATTCAAATTAAGTATCAAATAAGTCAAAGCTGTTCAAACTGCTGTATGATTAGTATAATATTTGATCTAAAACAGCATAATTGGTCTGACAGAGAGGAGCAAGTAAAAACAAAACGGTCCTTAAATGCAGCACTTGAGTGTTTCAGTAACTGATTTTACAGTTCTTTGTAGCGTTTTGGGTCATTTTAGGTTTTCAATAATGTCCCTAAAACATGCCCCTTTCTGTTACTTATTCATAATGCGGTAAACCCAGCAGAGGGTGCTCGGGGAAACTCACATTTACGAGGAACACTCAAAGCACAGTACATAGTAAGAGAGAGTGTTGTGTGTCTCTTGCCGGTGCTGCATCAAAATAACAACCTCCAACTTCAACGAGGTAAGGAGACCTCTCTGATGTGAGTTAACGACAACGTGGACTGAATGAACAGTGCTGTTGTCGGGGTTTGGACCGTTTTCCCGAATGATGGGGGATTATGAGTTTGTATTCAGCTCTAAACCTCTGTTACTGCGGAATAACTGATAAGAAAGTGTCAGTGTTAATTTGTTTTAGACACGATGCTAGTTCTGTGTCGGTTAACGAGCTGTTTTTGAGGTCATTAATGGTCTGAAAGCGATAGACTCAAAGAAGAACGTGCCAATTTTCTTTTTCTTTTGTATGGTTCATGCCAGCCTGTCGTCTTTCTCTTTGTTGAGGCAGCCCAGAATATCTTAAATTTAGCGCCAATTTAGTTCCTCATGTTGAGCCGGGCAGCTGTGTTAAACGGCACGAGCTGCTATCCTGGTTTAACAAAAAAAGAAAAGGTTGCTCTTCATTTTCGGTGCTGTATTGATGAAGTATTTTGAGGCAAAAACCGTGTTTATAAGCGTCGTTGTCGGAACAAAAAGGATCTCAGCATAATGTTCCATCGTAGTTTTAACATTGTTTTCTGTCTTTTAGGGTTAAATGCTTTAAAAGTATGTGATAGTCTTCCACTCAAAGGCTGTAGCCTAAATGTCAATAGTTCAGAAGCTTGTGATGAATCACGGGGCGCATTGGGTCTATGAAAGCACGTGCGTTATATGCAGTTTGAGTGGCAGCACGTGGATCTCAAAGTTGGTGCATCACAGGACACAACCAGACGCAAAGATAAGAGATGAGTCCATTCAGAGGTTTATCAGTATGTCAGTGATGGTTTGAAACCTAAGTGTGGTTTTAACACGAAGCAGCAACATTCCTGCTGCAGTGTGATTAAACAGAAGTAAATGTGTGTCACATCTGTCCTTATCTAGGTCACTAACACAAGTCATATACTTGAGCTGCTTTAATCTTAACGCAGTTAAGCTGGTTGTCATATTTGGCACAACTTGTGGTTGAATGATGCCTTAATTACTCTAGGGAATATTTTTTGTTTTATAATAATGATCATAAAAAGTACTGTGGGATCACGCTAGCTCTGAATGAAGACAGATGTTCCTCTGACTGAATGATATTCTTTCCTGGCCTGGATCCATGGCACACGTGTATGGGCTATTTGTGACTGCTGACCCTGAAGCAAGGAGAAGAAGAGTAGTGTCTTTGTTTTCCACCGAACAGCTTATGGGACAGCACCATTGAGTCACCACATCTGCCACAGTGTGGGTGTGTGAGTAAAGTTTTGCCACCTGCTTTTTGAGTCAGCCTTTTCTATACTCAAAGAAAGAGACAGGTTTTTATTTTCATGCCCATGCTGGCAGAATAAAGCATAACTATTATTGGCTGGTTCTAAAAGAAGGTTAGATTAAACAGAATCATCAAAGATGAGTGGAAACCACAGTTCACTGAAACCAGTCGTGGTGATGAGTGGAGTTGCCAGTTCATGAGAATCAGACCACTTGAATGAACTGGGCTGGGCTTTATAGGTTCTCTGTTGAGAGTGGCGGGAAAGGATTTGGGGTGGAGGAGGGGGGTGGGTAGTTGTGAAGACAACGGACGGGGAAATCTTTATTCTCTGCCCGCCTTTTGTCATGGATTAGGTCTCCCCCACCCTCCTCCACTTCCCTACAAAGATCAACGTTTACACTGTTCACAGCATCTTCTCAAAGTCTGATTTCTTGTCTCTGTTTCCTCTACTTATTTGGACTGTGCTGATTACATCCTTATTAAACAAAACCTGACTATCTCTAAGGTTCAAGGGGTAACAGCTAATTAAGCACAAATTAGGTTCAAATGATTTTGTTAATACTCTTTAGATAATTTGTTTTTCAGTGAGAGGACTGCATTTGTTTCACTGAAACAAATGCAACATAGAACAACAATCTCAGAGGAAAAGAAAACATTACAAAAAAGTAAAAAAGATCAAATAAAAAGCCACTGTGCAAACCCAAGTTTGAAACTAATTTTAAAAACCTGAGTAAATCACCTGTGCAAACTAACGCAACAGCATTTCAATAAAAGGAGCAAGTAAAAAAGCTAAATCCTGTAGCATTTAGTTATATCTAGGGACCAGGAACGTCTGTCCAGAGGGAAAAAGCCAGAAATGAATGTGTAAGAGATGGGAGCCTTCATCCAGAGTGGAGGAAGCTATACTGTTAACTGGCATTCAGGGATGCTAATAAAAACAGTGAATCATCAATCAGTGGAGAAGACCATGAATCTATTTGGTTTAAAGCTGTCGTCTCTGTCAAGGACGTGTGACCAAACCACAACACCAGGAAAACAGATAAAACTGATTCCATGAAAGAACAATAAAACTTTGTGGCTATGGTGCAGTCAGTGGGAAAGTCTGAGAGTTTCCTTGAACAATACAGACACTGTTGATTTCTACGCATGGCTCCACAGTCGGCTTCAAAGTACATCTTTTTATCAATGACAGTCCCCAGATATTTGCACTGCACATCCTCACCGATCTGACCTTTGATTAAAGTGTCTTTGTGCGTGTGAGTTTTCCTCCTAAAAATCAATGATCATATCTTGTTTTTTTAAAATATTGAGCTTAGAAGTAAAACTCACGTCATGTAAATCATCATTATTAACACTTGTTGAGTACAGCTGTGGACTAATTTTTTCCTGTAGTAGACTTAAAGTAGCAGTAATCTGCTATTTGATAATGTATCTATTGCCATGTTTGCTATGGCGCGATTGATATGGAAGAAAATTGACAAATAAAAGTCAAGCAAGTGTTTGATTAAAATCTGTTTCTCTCAAAAGTGTTGTATCCTCCGCTGCTCTGTAGTTTTTAAATCTTTTCATCAGAACTGAGGACTGAGCTGAAATCTCCAACAGTTTTTACACAGCTGGACTTGGGGACAGGGATTACTTCATCTTTCCAGATAGTTAATACCTGCTGTGTCTCCAGTTACATTTTGTAAACATAAAAATGCAGGGTTCAGATCAATAGCATAAGATTTCACTATATGTCCACAGATATAGTCAGGAGGACCATGGTTTTTGTTTACTTTTACAGAACGAAAAGCTTTTTTGACATCCTAAAAGTTGATATTAAAGCACTGATTCTCCATAAGCTTATGATCCTGTCCCTTAATTTCTTTGCTAAAATCAAAGAAGTCATAGCAAGAGTCATTAATAACATTTGCAAGATAAAAGTTAAACCATATAAAGTGCCATAATCATGGTTTTGTGGGTTCTGGAGGCCTGGCTGTAATAGTTTTCATACTCGTATGAAAACCTGCTCATATTTGATGAGCCATGTTTCAGTGTTTCAAGGCCATGTGAAGTTCCTGAAATCTTTCTGGAAACATTTCCCTAAAGTTTGTCCAGTTTTTTCTTGGGGACTCGCTGGATGTGTCCCATGATGATCAAAGGTAGAGGAATCAGGCCAAGCTGCTTTCTAGTGTAGCCTGAAGCCTCCTTATCTGCCCATTACCTGCACATACCATTAAGATTAAGGTCCGCCACTTTAGCTACTAAGTTTTGCTGTAGTAGCTTATCTCTAGTATCAAATTCTGATTTTGGCTGACACCCCCTTAAGTTCAAACAAAAGCAAAGAGGAAACATTCGTTATAGACTGGTGGTAATCCGGAGTATTTGTTGCACAATATTAGTGAATATACTGCAAAAGACACATCCAAATGATGTGAAAACATGTCAAAAACGCCAACACAAGAATGGCAAACTGCAGAGAGTAGTGGTTGCATGTGCATGGGTGCCCATGTAGCAGTGGAAGAGTTAGCCTTGTACCTGCAGCTGACTGCTTCAAGTGCATGTGTTGATTTGCTTTGAATAATGCTGTTGGTAAAAATGTGACTTATGATTTTGCAAGCAGTTGTTTTGATTTATTAACATGTCAAAAATGGTTAAATCATGTCATCATAAGCAAAATCCTCTTTTGTTCCATGTAGATACAGTATTTTCCTATTTTCTCTGTGGAATGCAAAACAGATTTTGAGTTCTTGGTAAAAAACTTGTAATGATCCTTAAATGTCTTCAAATTGCTGACATTTCTTCTCTTGCATTTATCTTATCAAGAATACTTATTAGGCACATTTTTATCAAAACATATCTGAATATGTGTACACTGGGAGAGACTTCTTATCAGACTGATTACAGGACTGTTGTTTTTAGTCCAGTGAAACATGATCTCATACTCCATTGAGTTTACTTTGATATCACAAAATAATAAATGCTTTTTCTTGGAAATTACAGTCGTTAGAAACACAGACTTTCCTATTGTTGTCATCGCCGTGCGTGATGATGTATTCGCGGGACGAATCGTTCAGCCAGTGATAGTGCAGTAATAGTGCACTATAACTGCACCACTTCTGGCAGAAAAAGGAGGAACTTTTTCATGCCTGCATCTGTACCACATTTGGTCTTTGTCAGTCTTCCAGAAAAGAGAAGGTTGAGGCACTGATTACACAACAACACACCCGTGGAAAACACAGAACTTTTTTCTTTTTGTTTTTTAAAAATAAACCAACTAAAATACCCAAAATAAACAGTGAGATGAAAACTATCTCTGTGCAGGAACGCTTAAAAATGTGGGGGGGTTGGGGGGGGGGGGCATCCGCCCTCTTTTCGCCCCCTTTTTTTTTTTATTTTATTTCTTCCTTTTTTTTTTTATTTTAAATCCTTTATTTTTTTTTTTTTCCTTTTTTTTTTTTTTCCTTTTTTTTTTTTTTTTTTTTTTTTTTTTTTTTTTTCTTTTTTTTTTCCCTTTTTTTTTTTTTTAATATAAAATATTTTTTTTTTCCTTTTAAATAAAAAAACAAAATTTCCAACACAAATTTTACCATAAATGACATAGAGTACATGCCAGGCTTGTAGTTGGTAGTTCATTTTTTCAACCACACATCCAGATGTGTGCCACATCCTGATAAAAGCAGAAAAACAACACAACAGAAGTGTTGCGTGTCTGCGCGCACAGGTGGGCTGATTATCTGGCATGTACTCTATAACCTATACTCTACAATCAGGCTCCGCTTCAACAGTTCAAATAAATTGAAAATGTGCCGCAGCACAAACGTGACACAGACATACAGTACGGGGTCACAAGTGCAAGATGACACAAAAGACATTACCGTTGTTGAAAGATTCCAGCTCCTAGTTACACTGTACGCACTAACCTTGTGTTGTCAGAAAATTTCACTCTGGAGGCTGGTGTCAGATTTTTGTGATAACTCTATCTAGGGAAGCACTGTATTATCGGCCTATATATTGGTATCGGCCTATATCGGCCTTAAAACTGAGTATCGGACATCAGCCACCCCACCAATATTTAACCAATCAGGCAGCTGTTTCTAAAGTTTAAAAAAGAAACAAAAAAAACTTCTTATTCTCTCAAAACTTCTTTTTTACAGACTTTAAAACTTCTAAAGACAGTTTCTTTTAGTATGTTTTGTATAAACAGAGTTTATACACGTTCATTTGTGTAAATAACCAAATATCCCCTGTTTGGGGGTATTTGTTTTTTTTCCCCTTCCTTCTCAGGGAGAAGAAAATCCAGGTCGTTCTAGGATATAATGCACATATCCTATTAGTTTTGTTTGAATAACTGTCATTAAGTTTAACTTGCAAAACACAAGCTGAAGTATTTTTCTAATTGCACAAGGAATGAAAATTACATAATTTATTTTTCAGCTTTAATATTGGTATCGATATCAGTTATCGGCCTCATGAGTTTTAAAATATCAGCATATTGGCCAAAATTCCAATATCGTACATCTCTAACTTTATTAATGAATAAACGAGAGGCCAGAATGCAACAAAATCCTTGAGTTTTATTGCCTCAGTGTTGTCGTGAAGTAAATGGGGCTTGAATCTTGCTGATTTTTCTCATCATCATTCAAAACAAAGATGGTTTTTCAGGCTCACCACAATGATAAACTGAAGGAAACTTGCAACTGCTCTTTCAGGGTTGGGTAATCACTAGCCACATGTTCTTCCATTTTTACACCAGATGTTAAAGATGATAGTCTTTAGGGATGCACAATATGAAAAGTTTCAACCGATAAACGATCATTTTCTGTGTCTCATGAGTGATGCCAGCACTGATATTAAAGCTGAAAATGATGTAATATTTATTCCTTGTGCAAAATCAGAAAAAAATACTAATGCTGCAGATCCAGTAGTTGCCTGTGGCATCATAATGTTGCACGGTGGGCGAAGCCAGTTGTTCCCATGCCCCATGTATTTTTTAAAAAAAAGAAGAAAAACAAACAAAAAGCAGCATTCCGCAGGTTTTCCACCTAATAGAGCCTGTTATACAGTATATTGGTTAATTGTATCGGTTATATCGGCCGATACCGATATTCAGTTTTAAAGCCAACGTCAGCTGATACCGATATAGGGCCAATAATATCATGCATCGTGTCTACTTTAGATAGAATAAGGACTCTATTTTTAAAGAACAGAATGTGGAAACTTTGTGAAACTGGAATCAGGGATGTATAAAACTGCATTATAACCGTAGTGTAGGTGTTTATGAAAGTTCTTGACTTAGGCTGTACAGCGAGCTGCTGTTTTTATGAACGGAAATGAAAAAATACTTTATTAATCCCACTGGGAAATTGCAACAATTATTATGTGTCTTTGTGTGTTGGCAGTAGTTGGAGCAATGAAAACTATCTTGGCAGTCAGATTGTGATATGAAGGGCAGAGATCATTGCCGATGAAGAAGGATGAAAATATGCACAACTGCACTTGACCACTCATGTCAGCCCACAAAAACATTTATTTTCACTCCTGCAATAATCTTAATTAATGCTTTGATGAGGTATTTCTAAAACAGCACTGTGCAGTCAAAATCTCATACTTTTGCTGCTGTTTTTTATGAATTCTGTTGTACTTATTCCTGTCCTGAAAACTTGTTGATGCTTGAAGCAGCCCAGAGGACAGTCAGTCCACTACTCTAATCAGTCTCTTCTCTGTTGTTGTTTACACCATGGCTGTACATCCGGCTTCCGTGTGGCCTCTGCACACTGAATGGGGCACAGTGCACAATTTCCCTTTTGTCTCATTTCTCCTGCATAAAAAACACATGTTGGATAATGGTTGTGTGTGTGATGCAACAACTGGAAAAAGAAATCAATTTGATGCCGTTTTCTGTCCTGCTGTAACCTAGTTCACTGGGTTTGTTGCACTCAGGTTGTGTTGCTTGTGTGTGTGATGGTCTTTATTTGAATGGCTTGAATACATCCCTAAAAAATCAGTGTAGAAACTCTGGTTTCTGTTATGTTTAAGGAATCTAAATATGCTGATAGTATTTTTCCCTGTTTCTATTTATTTATATTAAAAGTATAGAAGCTAGAATGGCATCCCAGTTTTTCACTGCTCAGAGTGAATGGCATGACTTGATAGGACTGTTCAGCTTCCATTAGAGGTGGGAAATGACCTCCAGGAAGGACGTTATTCATACCTCTCATCATATGACTGACATTAAAGTAATCCATGTCAGAGCAGAGACCCTGTAATAGTGGTATACGGTGTGAAATGTTGGCTTCTGCTCTTTTCTACCGAGATTCAGCTTAGGTGTAATATGCAGTTTAAAAATGGTTTAAAAATGTCTCGCCTCTGCCGTTTCCACTGCAGTCCTCGTCACTGCTTGTACCACTGTTGGCCAAAACTCATCAGACAAAGAACCTCCTTAATTTATGGCATTATTATCCACCGCTTCGAAATTTAAACCTGCATCTCCTCAGCTTTAGATGCAATTTGTTTCGTGTTTCTTCTCCATAAGCAGATAAACCTAACTTCCTGTCAGTGTGAATGGTTGCTTTCAGGTCATTCTTGTAGTGTTTAGAATTTCCTGCCATGCTTTAGGACTGCATAGAAAATCAGATTAACTCAAATCTGATGCCTCATCAAGAATCATTAGTGTGGATAATGTTTTGATCAACATGGAATCCAAAAGTTGTTCAGAGTCAGCCAAATTATTGACATTATTGACTGTTCTCAGTCCATCTTCCCAGAAAGAAAGGCAGCCAATAACACAAAGAATATCTTGTAGACCACTGAATCTGCATTAGTCCTGCACAAGGGAGCACAATATATCACAAATTTACCTTAATCACAGTATTAGCCCACATAATTTGCAATAGTATATTGCATGGGCTATTATAGTGTCTATGTTTGCATATATCTTAAAGAAGTGACATGATGTTATTCCAGTCGCAGCTATACGCTCTTGCACTGTCTATCAATGGCCAATCAAATAGACTTTTATTATAAAAACAATGTTGTAATTGGAACTATGTATTTTTTATTTTTTTTTTCTGTTACCTCGATAAGCTCATGACTGCTTGATGTGTGAAAGACACTGTATATCCAAGTATTTTATTTATGGCAAATAGTACCATCATTGCAAGTTTCAACAGTGTAATCACATATTGAGAGTTTTCTTAACATCATGCAGTCCACTCCTCCATTATGTAGAAGAAAAAGCCAAAAAAGCCAAATTACTCTTTTTTTTTTTTTTAAGAAGCTTTAAAGTAGCACTTCTTAACTTTTTTAGTTTAAAACTGTGCATCTGACTTGTTTTGATGACATAGTGACATTTAGTTTGTGCATTCGTAGAGCAGTTGTTGCTCAGCAGCGCCCCAAGGCTGAGAAACTGCACTTCACAACAACAGCAGCATTTTACTTGACCGCACCATGTCACATGCCCGCAAGTAGATATCATCACAGTGGTTGTTTTGAAACGCACAGTTGCTGATTCAGCAAAGAAACCCCAAAAAACATTATCAGAGAAAGAAAAAATAAGAGAAAAAGTGACAGAGAAGGGGATAAGACAGAGGTCAACATCTGATGAATTTGTACTCGCTAAAGAGAGCTCAAAGAAGAGACAGGGTGCAAGATGGATGCCAAGTTAGTCATCATTAGGAGGCAGAGAAAATCTGCTCTAGTTCAGTACTGGGGCTTTGAATTTTTGATAAATAATCATATTGCATGAGTTTTAAAGCAGTGATTGAGTTTATGTTGCTATGCATTTGTGAACTGCTTGAATTTGGTTTTTAATTTTCTTTTTTTTTTTTTTTTTTTTTTTTTTAACACCGTTACAAGAGCAGGAAAAAATTTTCACAGCACAGCTTGATCTTTGTTCGTTCAAGTGTCGCTGAGAGGCCAGTCATTGAAAATGGGATAGTGTACCACTCCACAGACTGTCAAGTGCCACCAAGAGTGTATGTGTGTGTGTGTGTGTGTGTTGTATGGTGGGCACCATTTCAGCACCCAGCAACTTTTGCCAGCTGGCTCTCATTGGTGACACGTTCGGTTAAGAGAGGCAAACTTTACAGCAGGGCTTTTAAAAGTCTGTGACATTAAGGGGGAGAAATCCACTTCACCTTTCCCCTTACCTCTGCTAAATTTCTGGATGGCTACAGGATCGTGATTATTTGTGTTAATACAAACTCTTTGCAAGTGAAGCAAGGTCTCCAATAACATGTCGACTACACTAAACACATTGATGAGCTGATTCTCTGATGTTTAGAAAAATGATCCAATTCCCACATAAATAAATAAACTGATAAACTCTGATAAATAACGTCATATTTCCTCTCTGATACACCCCTGAAACTGTTAGCAGCACTACTTTGAATCCTTCTCTTGGGTTCTAATGTGTGACAGTAGGTTGGAGAAGCACCAGCTAGTTTAACTAGCTGGTGCTTCTCCAATGCTGCTGCTGATGAATGAAAATATTTGGCTTGAGCTGAGAGAGGACAGAGATTGTAAATTACTACTTTTGGCAGAGTTTTTCTCTGAAACCCATTTGAAACAACCAAAACGATATGATTTGCCATAGCTTGGGTTAAGCTAATTCCTTTGCTAAGGGGAGAAGTTAGGCATGAGCTGCAGTGTTTGAGCAGTGTTTTTTCTGTTAGCAACATAAAATGCTAAAAGTTGAATTTATAACAGTGAGAGGACTCTTAAGATAACAGCATGGGATATTAGCTCTGTAGCAACTATTCTGCCCCATTTTTCCTTGTCTTGTTATCCCAAAGGCAACCGTGTACCCTATCCCACATTCCATAAAGACTTTCCTCAGACAGTGGTTTCTTAGTTAATGTCAGCTATAGCAGTCTCGTGTCTCTGTGATGCGTGATGTTTAATGGGTTAACCTGTGGTGACCTCCCTCACCTCCAGGACTCCCTGTGAATGGCTCACTGACTACATACACATGACCAGCCAGAACAACCATGCCATTCATTACATCTATTTGCAAGTACTGAGATCTGGAACTACCGAGTGAGTTTAGGTCATTAAGATGATCGGTGGCATTTTCAAGTAATATTTTCATTCAGTGTTGCGTAATAAATCACACAAGTCTAAGGAATGTGGATGCATTTCTGGTACTGTTTGGGACATCTTTGGAGATTTCCACATATTTAAGTTGAGGACTGTAACCAGGTGCTTAACTCGGTCTGATATCTTACTAACCTGCTAGTAACTCTATTTTGAGGTCATGTGCCATTATCCCAGTTAAGCCTTGGTATTGACTATTTTTACTTTTCATTATCTCTCATTTAATGAGTGTCACACTGTGGAATTTATGCAGTGAGGTATTTGTAATCAAAAATCAGCAAATGAAATACAAGCATTTAATTACTCATTTAATCATTTTCCAAAATTTGGGACAAGTAAGACTCAGACTTAGAGATGAAGCAGCAGCTTTCTCCAGTCTCATCTGCTGCTGCGGTAACAGATGACTTGTAACTGACCTCACATCCAAGGTTCAGCTAAGCTCTTGGTCAGTGCTAACCATGCCCAGTCTGTTTCAGACTCTTGGTTGGAAAAATCTGTGCCAGACATAGTGAGTCTGGTTTTATTAAATCGTGCTGGTTGAGCCTTATTAGCAAAAACAACAACAAGACAAGCAAACAAACAAAAACCTTGATAACCACATTTACACTGATAAACATGATGTGTGGCGAAATCTAACACATGTAGTTCTAAGTATGTAGTGAAATAACATGAATTATCACAACACTTTGCTAAATTTCTAGCCATTTCAGTTTTATAATAGCAGTGAAAATCAATACCACCCTACCTGAGAGCTCAGTCTGTGGAATGTTTTAAAGATGTTTTAAAAAATTTTATTCACAAAAGCCTACCATTGTCTTTATTGGGATCTTAATACGTTTTATTGCTCATCCATTATGTGTGTTCCTTTTAAATTGTCTTATTTAACACTGTTTTGTGCTGTTTAATCTGTTTTGACTTTTCTTCTGTAGAATTTTGAGATCTGTTTTTACAGTTATAAAGAGCTTTATAAATAAAATGCATTACTATTATTATTGTTATTATTACTACTACAAACTGGATCATGTCAGTCATGTTATGCATTTTGTTTCTTTCTAAAATATGTCTAAGGAGTAGGATGTAATCAATAGTTAAAAATGTTTGAAATCTGATGGGGCTTTACAAACAAACAGAGCTGGGATTTCTCAGAAAATCATTGATTCTCAGCATTTCTTAACAGTGTCTTGTTTATATTAGCCTAAGTACAATTCCTTTAATTTGATGCATTTAGTTTCTCATAAGCCATATGGTCACTAAGAAAACCTAAAAGTAGCTGTGTGCTCTTTAGCCTGATTTGATGCCATACTACTTTGTGTTTTTTTTTTGTGTTTTTCTGTTTTTTCAAGGACATGTTTGTAAATTAGGTTAATTTGTTTGGAAAAAGTATCATACAGCTATTCGAGCACATATCTTATTAGATTCTGGGGAAAACATACTCTGAGGGAGGGAAGACGGCATGAATAGGATTGGAAAAGTCAAGATGGACAGGGGAGGAATTGGGTAGGGTACTTGATGCACCTATGAGAGAGCAGTGCAGCAGAATATGATCTGCACAATAGGCATGAAGGCAAAAAGTGCTGAGGAGGAGTAGTGGATGACACTACGTGGGAAATGATCAGGCATGATTAAGTTTCTTTTGCTTGATATTTTGCTTGTTATTCTAGGAGTTGGCATCTATATGCAGAGGAATGCTGTGCACATATGAGAATATAAATGTAAAAAGGTGTAGGAAGGGTTGGGTCATGAAGAATAAGAGGAGGGCTGGACTGTGATGCAAAGAGGGGGCGTTCCAAAAGCTGGGTGTCAACCCACTAAACCGCTGTATGGTATAAAATGAAGCATTCACAGCCTGCTCAGCCCTTGTTAGTGATGCATCTGATGAGTAGGAAGAGGAATCTTCTGAATCTTCTTGATCTCTTCTCCCAGTAAGTTTTATTTTCTAGTGTAGGTTTACTGCCGCTTTCATATATTTCTTAATTTTGACAAATTTAAGATCAATGTAATTTTTCTGAGATGATGTATGTGTTCTTGACCAAGATGAAGACTTTATTGTGTTTATAACTTCAACACAATATGGCACAATTTCTTTCAACTTTTTTTGGATTAATGTTTGATCACTTATTGCTCTGGATTGTCTCACTTTGCAACAACTGAGACATGTTAGATATTCACAAAGTGAAAGTGAGCCAGTGGAATGATTGCTTCATCTTTATCTGAAGGTGTGAGGTGTTCTTCCAACAGTGCTGGCATGAGGCCACTGCAGCTGTGGCTGAATTTAAACTGAAACGTTAAGTTTTTTCTGAAGTAGTTTTCCTTTTTTGCCAGTTAAACTACATCGTAAAGTCTGACATGTTGTCTGAAGGAAGGTAAAGGAAAAGAAAAAGTTGCCTTTCGCAAGGTTTCACTCTAAAGGGTTTTGTATTTACAGTGTAGATCAATTAGCCAAAGCTGAATTTATAAACTTACAGTAACCAAAAACAAAGATAAACAAGAAACTGTGTTAAAATGTTTTATTTGGGGTCCTTGTCAGTGCTAATCTATCATTGCCAGTTTGTGCCAGCTTGTTCTGAACTCCTTGCTGCTTCTTTAAGCTCCTGATTTTATAAATGGTGGCCCAAACTGCTCTGGGAAAAATAACAACGGATCAATCAATTAACCTACCGCAGTAGTTTGTTATCCATTTCATAAATACAATTAGTTAACAGTGGAAAACATGTCTAAACACTTCTAGTGTGCATTATCTCCAAAGTGCATCACAACTCAACTAAGTGGAAAGTGGAGAAGTGAAACACAATTATGAGCAAAGAATTGATTTTATGTATGTCTTTCTGTGTGTTGCAGACCTGGTGCTACATCTATCAAGCTCTGAACACAGACCTGCAACGGTGTGAGAACAATGACGGCCATCCACAACGTACCTCGGGACAAGTATGAAGTTATTTTAAAAGAAAAAACAGTTTCTTGTGTTGTGCTAGTCCTGTGTTTTAACTTCCGTTTGTTCAAAATGAGGCTTGGATGACCTCCAGTGAATAAAGTAGTTGGGGACTGTTTGTTGATACAGAGATGAATGGTTTGATTGATGTACTTTCATGTAGATTTCCTTTTGCTGCTTTCCCAGATACAATGCAGTATGGATCATTTTCTTCATCCTGGGCCTGGGAACCCTCTTACCGTGGAATTTCTTCATGACGGCAACAATGGTAAGTCCGAGAACTCGTTTAATCCTCAGAATGTGAGACCGTCTGCAGGCAGATGCAGCTAATGCTTGAGGCTGGAGACTAACCCCTGTTTGATAGTAAACTGAAAGGTTGGGTTCCACTTAAAGTAGAAGTCCGATAGCTTAAAGGACACAAAGATTATTTGTTTACCAATTTCTTCCAAACCCACTAAGATTCACTCAGGTTGACTGAGTGGCTAAATCAGGTGGATTTCTGTTGCCTCTGTTTAGTCTCTCTTCATCCCAGTTATTCTTCTTCATTTTCAAAGAGAAAACTGTCGATGCTTAGGGACTAGGCAAGTTAGTACCACACTAACGCTCAAAGTCTTCTGGAAAAGTGATTTTTTTTTAACAGTTGTATATTTCTTATGACAAAAGAAATTCAGGTTGAAAAAGACTTTGCAGAGGGAGGTGCTCTTAAAAGACATGAACAGAAATCTAGCTTTTTTATACAAGTTTAGTAAACCCAAATGCTAGCATGCATTTATCATGAGTCAAATTTATGTTATGTGCATACACGTAAACTTTCACCAGCAGTTGACACAAAATCCAAGTTAAAAACTTTTTTTTCCCTCAAGCACCTATGCATGAAATCTGCACGGTATAGACTAATGCGGGTAAACGGTTGAAGTGGACCCTTTGCCTTCTGTTCATGGAAATCTGGAAGGACTTGCACATTTCTTAGCTGCTGGAACAGCAGTAGAGAACTTAAACTATTTCTTTACCAGCTTCTGAGAATATATTATTATGAGATTTGTGTTTAATATTCCAGTGTGGTTTGTTAGTTATTAGAATCAGTTACTGGAAATGAGCAGTGGTTTATATTAATGCATCAGTATCGAAAAAATATGTCAGAATAGCTTTGAGATTTCCAGATAACATACTTACAGGTTATCAGTTACCTTAGACGACTTTCCAAATATGCATGCTGCTTTCCATGTTGGCAGATACAAGATCATTTGGATTATTCACCCCCGTAATGGCAGAGCCACAAGATGGTGCAACACACAAAAGGATTAGTATATATTTTAAATTGTCTAGACTGTTGCTGTTTTAAACCATTTTGATTTAATTTGGCTTATATTATTTTATGAGTTTTGTAATGTCTCAAAAGGATTTAGTTTCTCTTTATATTGTTATTGTTTCAATGCTTTTTCTGCACCCACTTATAATGTTGTTCATGTTGTTTATATAAAAGCACATTGAATGGTCTTGCCTTACAGTCAGTTATGAGTTAATGTTTTATTTTACTCTATATGTCATCCAGCCAACCACTAACTGTTTTCTTTTATAACGTACACTCAGTTAGGACTTCATTAAACTCATGTGGACTAATGCAAAACTCCTGCAATAAATCCTACAGTCATGAGTTAGAGATGTTTCTCATTACTGACCTTTTTATGTCTATCCAGGCCTTCCTTTTCAATGATATTTCTAAACTCACTTTGATGTGAGTGGTTGAATAAATGAAAAATACAAGCCTGCAGTTTACATCATATGACACGTACTTGTGATTTCATGTAACTGTTAAGTAGCCAGGGAACCACAACCCTGATTGTTCATTTTGTCATGCTTTTCTTCAGTACTTCACCAATAGACTGAAAGACCCGCCGACTGCCAATATGACAGCCAATCAGACTTTGGGAGACACTCGCAATGTGCTGGAGTCAAAGTTTAACAATGTGATGACGCTGTGTGCCATGGTACCTTTGCTCATTTTCACCTGCCTCAACTCCTTCATCCACCAGAGGTACTTGCCCCTCTCTGCACTGACATACACAGAGAAGACACTGATCCCTGGTGGAGTTATTTATAAAGCACAATTCAACAAAATGTACAACAAAAAAGTTTGGCACAATAAAAGGAACAGTGCAGTTTTAGTTATCAAAGTATTCCGTACTTGTTAAATCGATAGATTGCAGTGGCAGCAGTTACATCCTTAGCTTTGATATCAGAGAAGCAAGAGTTGCAACGGATCTGCATTTCTCATATATGTTACATAAAAGCTGGAAGCAGCTTCTTCCATGTTTAGTTCTGTCTCTGGAGACAGAAAGCCAAACCTGTTCCAGATGACCAAAGATTCCTGGAAGGTTCATAATGTACCAGCAGATGTGAAATGTATTTTGTTCCTGAGCCCTTTAAAGCCCTAAAAAGCATCAAAGGTATTATAAAATCAGTTCTGTGGCAGAGAACAAGCCGTTGTAGAGAACTCAGACCTGGAACATTATGATCTATGTTTTTGGTCTTCGGGAGAACTTGAACTGTAGTGATCTGTATGAGCTGCAGCTGTTTGATGAATCTTTTACAGACCACTGTTACTGTGATCATTCTGTGAAAGACTGCATGGACAAGCTTTTCTAAATTACTCTGAGACATTACCGTACAACTTTAATCCTTGAAATATTCTTAAGGATGACTTTGTAAATGG
Source organism: Atherinomorus stipes (assembly GCA_023101725.1). Classification (NCBI taxonomy): domain Eukaryota; kingdom Metazoa; phylum Chordata; class Actinopteri; order Atheriniformes; family Atherinidae; genus Atherinomorus; species Atherinomorus stipes. Next base: position 705,099 of record JALJCO010008534.1, on the reverse strand, counting down.
CTCAATAAAACTGTTGTGGTCCAAAGCTATTTACATTAAGGTGAATACTTAAGATTTTGTTATCTCAGGGACTCCAGCTTGAAGGGCAGAACAAATTATTTTGACTCAAAAGGCTTAAATGCCTGAGGAAAGTCTGCAGCATCTGTCGATGATCTGCTTGCTGGACAGTGTTTCACCAGAGGCATGCAAAGAAATACTCCCTTGCTTTGCCAGCCAGCAAACGCCTCAAAGATGCCCCGATCATGACCCAACTCCCTCCCTTCTTCACGAGATATATATTTTCCATAAAACTCGTGATCTTTGCTCAAGCTTCGGATTTACTCAGTAGGAAGAGATTGCACAGCTGAAAGAATTTGGGAGGTTGTTGTTTATGCTGAGAGTCAATAGTTGATCAAGAACAGATCAGGAAACTGGCACTCTCCATGGATGGAAAGCTTATGGCTGTACGGTCCCTGATGTGTTTGGGATTGCTAATTGAAGTTGCCTAATGATTGTGAAATGGTTCACATTCCCCAAGAAAGATATCAGACTCATTTAAATATTTGAGTTTGTGGTTCATTCACATTTTGCTTTTATTGGGAGCTTTGAATGCTCTGTCATAAGATGACTGCATTCAGAAAACCTTCCTTTTCCTTGGTGGATACGAGCGCTAACATGGAAATTTGTGTAACAATCGCAGTTTGTCTAAAATGTGTTTAGTTACTCTTGGAGAGTAGATACACAGCAGCTGATTTGTTGATTTTAATTCAAGAAGAATTATGTGTAACCCAAGACATTTGATTACAAAGCGTCAACTTGCTTCCTTGTATTTCCTGCCCTTTCTCCCTGCTCCATCTCTACCCGCCGATCAGCCCCTATAACCATGTAACATGACTCCTGTTACATGAATGTATATCTTAATGTCTTTGTCCATGTTTGCTTTAATTAGAGTGAGATTTAGAGATCTGGTGTGGGCTCATACTGTGCAAAAACACACCCAGGAATGCTATTTATGTTCTCTACTTACTCCTGTCTCCTTCTTCACCTTTTCTGTCCTGCTTTTTATTTGCCGTGCTTTATTTCTGCTTTTTTTCTTTCACATTCCTGTTTTAAAAATTTTCCAGAACAAAATCTTACTCATCAGGATTGTCTAATTGATCATTTCCCACTTGACATTTCTCTTGAAAGGAACTTAATTTTCTCTAAATGTCATAAACCACCTCTAGTCCACTTTTTGTTAAATTCCTATAATAATTTTCTTTCTCTTGTTGAACTTTTTCTTTTTAAAAAATCCATAAGAGATTAGTGTAAGGAATGAAACCCTTAAACTTTTAAGTGGCTGTGGTTTATTTTCTTGGTTGTTGCTTGTGCAAAATAATGTTATACAATATTGGATGTTTCTTTTTACCTTTATTTATCTGTGTGTGTTTAGGATTCCTCAGAAGCTGCGGATCTCGGGCAGCTTGACAGTCATCCTGGTGGTTTTCATGCTCACAGCGGTACTTGTGAAAGTGGATGTGGCCCCTCTGCCCTTCTTTGCCCTCACTATGATCAAAATTGTCTGCATCAACTGTGAGTTGTGGTTTTATATTTAAATAGATATGTATGTTCAGTTTTATAATAACATGTATGGACTAATTAAAGGAAAAAACTGTCCAAACACACTCTAAAGCATAAAGGGGCTGCCAGATTGTCTCAGTTAGAGCGATAATCTATACATGCTTGACATTTTAGTAACATGATAAGAGTAAGCAGGAACTAACACAGAGTCTTTATTTGTTTAATAAAACATGTCTTTAAGTAAGTATGTATAATGGGTGGAGTCGGAGATCATCCCATAAGAACTGGTTTCTTTCCAAACACCTTTAACCCCCTAACACCTATCACTTTATGGTAAAAGTTTTGCTCAAAACCCTGTTGGATGAAATCTGAGGTTTGTCTTCTACCCCCTAGTGGATACCGTTTGTACTAAGGTGGTTGTTCACCAACTGCCAAAGCTCAGACAGCCAAGTAATATTTTATATGCCAACTTTGAGACCACCATTGGCTAAAAACAGCCTTGCAGCCTTGGTGACAGGTTGCAGTCATTGCAGGGCTCTCTAATTTCTGTGTCTTTTCCCTTTTTAATGAAACTCATATCCACTGTGATGGGAAAAGCTCACACATACAGTACATAGCTTCATACCACACTGAGCTTCTCAACACAGTCTGAAGTCTCACTCTTGTTGTTTATTTACACTGAGTCACTGAGCAGCAGGGATAAGCTCACCCCCTCCTTAACCCATGTGGACTGGTCCTGACCCCTAGGTTCTCATGTGGATCAGCCCATGGTGTTTTGTTTTGGAGAGGATGGGACAACCTTAAAGCTTTGATATTTACGTCGGCACTTCCCTCCTGTGTCACAGGATTTCTGCAGCTAGCTCCAAAGTCTTTGCGTAATGTGTGTAATGTGTTGGCTGCAGTGTGAATCATGCTGTATTCATTCTTTAAAATCACATCAGACTGCAGCTTTGAGTCAAGACATTTGTGAAAGTTTAATTTGGGGGGGATGTTTTTTCTGCTGCTGTGGAACAGGTCAGGTAACTTTACATGTGGGCAAATTCGTGGTGCAGTCAAGCTCGCAGGACAGAAACAACATGAAGCACACCTACACATACAGTATATGCACACAAAAAGGTTTATAAAAATGTTAAAAATGTCAAGAATTTTAGAGTTTAAAGTGCTCAAGGCTTTAATCAATCAACAAAATCTTAAGAAAAACACAAGAAACACAGAAGGAGAAACATTTTGTGTCACAATGACTTAAGATACTGTATACATGCAAGTTAAAGCTCCTTGTTTTGTTTTCTGTCCTTTACCAGCATTTGGAGCGATTCTTCAGGGCAGTCTGTTTGGGCTGGCAGGGATTCTGCCGGCCTCCTACACCACCCCCATCATGAGCGGACAGGGCCTGGCCGGCACCTTTGCTGCTTTCTCCATGATCTGCGCACTGGCCAGTACGTCTCAAGCACACACAAAATACATGCACACCTCCTTTATTATAAAAACAGCAACCAATATTTACCTGTGGCCACTTAGAGACACACATACCTTCCTATTAAACAGCAGTTAAAGATGTTGGTGGTAAATCGTGGAGGTGCAGTTTAAACTGCAGTGCAGATGAGGCTAATATCAGTGGCAGTATGACCAGTTGTAAGAAACTGATGTCTCTGGCTTCAGCTCAGGTGTCTCAGAGCTTACTTTGTCCTCCCACATTGGAACCAAAGTTGGAGGACTTTATTCCCCAGAAGTAAACTTGGAAAGTTGATGGTGAAGTTGTAAGGCTCCATGATGAAGACGACTGAGTGAACTCTAGATAATGTTCAACATGAACTTACTCTAATCTAGCCTACAAATTTCATTTGTTGCTGGGCAACATATCAATGCAACGGCAATCAGGTTTTATCCAAAAATAATTTTCCAGTGTTTTAATGAACAAAGTTAGCTAATTTGAACAGTGCTTTTAAGAGGTGGTTTGTAGTCAGATCACCATCTTTATGTGTGGAAGACCCAAAGGTGAGAGGCAGTACTCAGTTGGCTTCTTCTGTGGTGGCTGCTGCAGTGGCTGTCCACAATGATGGACAAGCAACACCATGCCCAGCTTCACTTTTGCCTTTTGCACAAGATTTTTTTTTTTTAACTGTTACAGTATTGTTTTTTTCTATCTGAATGTATCGACCAGTTCAACATTAGGTTCAGGAACCTGCACAGAGCCCTGCCACTGTGAAAAGCCTTTGACTGTCTTTACTTTTCTTTATCACACAATGTTGGTCCAGCCATGTGCCATTGGCAGCTTTTGTACTGACTGTGGTTTGCCATCAGTATGTCTGAATAAAACGGCGAAGAACATTAACACACATGTTTTTACAGTGTTTTGCATCCCATGTTAGAAAATGTCTCAAACTTCATGCTAATGAGTTTTGTAAGTTTCACTGCTGCTTGACTGTCACATAAAAAAGTTTCTTTTAAAACATAAATTTTCCACAAATTTAATAAACTCTTAACTTTACGTTTTTGAACATCCACTGAGACATCATTTCTCATGACTCACAATTTAAAAATCAAACTCGAGTCCTGAGCTTGAGGCATATTTGGAGACATTCGTACAAATGTTTTTTTTTTTTTTATTAAATGAACTGAGTTATGAACTTTGTTCTGATAAAGGGTCAGCCACATGTTCAATGACGAACAATAAGTTCACTTCTGTGAATTGAACTTCCTCAACACAATTGTGCTGAATAAAGATGTCTTTCACCAGATTTAGCTTTCTAAGAATACAGGAAGAACTTTGTCCTGAGGCAATGACATGTGTTTGAACTAGTTTTAGTTGCTGGATCAGTTAGATGTAGTTTCTCTCTCAATTTGCCACCTCATTTCAATAGTTAATTAGCTTTTTGGCTTCAAGATGCAACCGAATTAATAAAGCAACAGTAAGTAGTTATGCACCATTTTCTGGCATGTCATTGACTGAAAATTTACTTGATTTACTAAGAGTGGATTTGGCAGAGAGCAGTGAATTAAGATTAAAAACCAAAAAGAGGAACACTTAAAGTTGACAGGATTTGTATTAGAGGACAAAGCATTAATGGTTCTGTGTAATTTTTGTTTCCAGCTGGATCAGAACTGCAGGACAGTGCTTTTGGATACTTCATCACAGCCTGTGTTGTTATTCTTCTGGCCATAATGTCCTACCTCACTCTGCCCAAGATGGTAAACCCACTGTAGCTGTTTGTTCAACCTAATTTCAGAAACTTTTTATGCATCAGTTTTCCTATCTTCTTAAAATTGTCAGGAACTGTTTGTGAAATTTTGCTGTTGAAAGTTAATGTTTTAGTGATTACAGCATCTCACTGAACCATTGTGGCTGCTGTTTTCCTCAACAGGAGTTCTTCCAGTACTACATTGAAAGTAATGGCTCCAAACATTCTGCTGATGAGGAGAACAAGATGGATTTACTTAAAAAAGGTACACAAAGAATCACAAGCCTCCACTGTTGTAGTTGTTAAGGGTTTTAATGTAGGTTTTCTTCAACGATGAATTATGAAAATGAACCACAAACAGCTGCTTCATCTGAAACAGTTGCAGTATTTTTCTTTAAATTGCAGATTTTACAATCAGGTTTTTGTAATCTGAGTAGCTCATGCTCATTGTAAGCAGCAGAAACATCTTGCTGGAGGTTTTAATTGAAATCATCTTTGGGAATTAGAGTTCAAATCTCCTGCCACATTTTTGTTTGCACATACTTGTGTCTGTCTGTTTATCTAATATTGTTCATGTGATCACTCATCCATCAATCAGCTGGAAGACATTAATGGTGGTTTCACACTCCAGCTGTTTGGTCCGGTGTAAATGGACTGTGATCTGCTTCCATGGATAGTATGATTCATTTGGTGCAGTGTGAACACCAAGCGTATTCTGATATGGACCACAGATGTGGATTCTGGTCAGCGTGAAAGCAGGGGTCTCAGTTCACTTGCAAACAGACTATCCAGTGGGCCAAATAGTGACATATGCAGTGCCAACTGCAAGAAAGCATCAAGAAGAAGAAAACGAAAGTGACATAGAGTATTGTTTGGGTAGGAAAGAACGCAAAGCCAACGGCACATGTTTGAAGAAGCTGAGGTCAAAACAACAACCAATGGAAGATGTCTCGTGGACAGACATGGACTAACGATAAACAGCAGAAAGATTTCCACTTTTGCCCCTGGCTGATCAGTGAGCCCGGTTTTCTCATTCCTGCTTTTTCATTGTTGATTAGTGGTTGTTTTGGAGAGTATCGCCCCCTAGTGAGCAGTTGTTTTAACAATGTGATATCCAGACAGTTTGGTTGGCTTCAGGTTGCCTGATGCAGGGTTTTCCTTTGAGAACAGATGCGAAAAAATCATCTTGTCATTTTGTGTCAGGAGTGTTGCTGGGATTGTTTCTGATCTGTTCTCTCCTCTGATAATCCAATCCCTCTCAGCGTGTTTGTTTTGTCGACAGCTGTCCTGCAGGGTGAGTCATGGGGAAGATTTTGGTAGTATGTGAGCGTGTAATGGAAAGTCTAGAGCACACACCCACTCAAATCAAATCCCTCAAGGGTCACTTAACCATTAAAATGGTAAACAGCAGTTTGTTTCTTTGTTTGATTATTTTTCAGAAAGTCCCGGAGAGAAGCGACCAGTGGTGAATCTGATGGAGGATGAGGCCAGACCCGGCGTCTCTGTATTTGCTATCTTCAAAAAGGTTCAAATGACATCTTTCTCACATTTATTCTTATATCTATATCTATATAGATATAGATTCTTTTATATCTATATCTATATAGATATAGATTCTTATATCTATCTATATATAGATATATAGATATAGATATATATATCCTAACTAATCCTAAACTAACAAACATGATTTAACTCTATATCAGAAGTGAATCCCAAATGTTTAACCACTCCAATCCCTTAGGAAAGTTTTTTTCTTAACTCGCCCATTTTATGACTCAGAAAATCTCATATTCATTTTCAAATTTGCAAATGACCAGTGAAGTGTGTGAAATGCTCTTTGTCTTTGGTTCTCTACAAGAGCAAACACAAGAGGCTTGATGGTTTCTGAAGTGGGGTTGAGTGAGAGTCCTGTGTGCAGTCAGTGTGTTATCTACATTGAAAGGTTTTCTGCACCCTCCAGAAGGAGACAGCAGCACAGCAGCTGAGATGTGGGGTGACGGCTAAAGAGATTAAATCTCCCTCTTTAAGATACACATACAGATTTCCATTCTCCTTCCTTCATCTGGACAGGACAAGTAGAAAAGAAAAAAAAAAAAAAAAGATACACATTTGATTGTGTTGTCTACATTTAGAATATTTCCATTGCTTTACTTACTGTCCAGCAACTGATGCTGTTGCTCTCTCAGCCACCTCACTCCACTGACAAACACCCCACATCTACATCTGCCCTGATATGTTTAATTTCTAGTTCACTTTGCAGACGAATGTGTTTTTATTTTGCCTTTTGTACTTTGGTGAAACCCAAACTCAGCTGGCTTTTGTCAACCTTTATCCATTATCTTCACTCTTTTTCTTCCAGGGCTCACGTGTATCTCAACAAAGCTAAATTATTGATAAAGGTGTCCTTATCTATTTAGTTATTTGTTTCCAATAATTGGCACTGAAGCAAATTTGAAATCATGACATAAGTGCAGGGGAAAACAAATACCAGTCATTTCCCAGGGTTCAGCTCCTGATTTTAACTGCAGCATCATTATCACGTTATCAAGCTACTTTCCCGGCTGCTCTTTTCTGTCAGCCACTGAAATCTTTCTGCAATCAGCAGAAGCTTTTCATCCATCCAGTCAGCAGATATCATCAGCTCCATGTAGGTGGCTTCTAAATGCATTTTCTGATTTAGATTTAACTGACTGCATCATTTTGTTCTCTCTCATCAGATGTGGGTGATGGCTCTGTCTGTGTGTTGCATCTTCACCGTCACCATTGGAACTTTCCCAGCCGTCACCGTTGAGGTCAAATCGAAAATAGCAGATGGAAGCGCTTGGGGTGAGTCCAGGTTTTGACTTAATGTTTAAATTATAAAAAGGTGCTGTTCAAGAGAATCTGAGGCAGTAATTCTGATAAACTGATGTCTGAAAGTGATGGTTGGGAAAGATGCAGGTGGAAAAATCTGGTTTTATTCCTGAGCCAACATGCCCCACATGTGTGATGTTGTTTGGTTTTAGCAGACATCCGCTGGCATGTTGCTGTTAACTTTAGCTTGTTGGTTCTGATCCATTTTCAGAGACCTACTTCATTCCCGTCTCGTGTTTCCTCCTCTTCAACTTGATGGACTGGGCTGGTAGGAGTCTGACAGCCGTCTGCATGTGGGTCAGTAACAACACTGATACATAAATAAAATGTTTTTTGGAAAAAAACAAAGTTTATCTTAAATCTATGTGGCGATTTAAAACTAAGACTTGGTTTATTCAGTCTTTGCAGAGCAAATGGATCTTATCAGCACTAAAAGCATCAATAACAAACTTTGAGAGTGTATCTTTAAAGTACAAATATGTAGTAATGGTGCTGACCAGTGTGAGAGCTTTGCTGTAGAACAAACCGAACAATAATCTCTTGTTTTTAAGCACTTAAGACTTAAAGACTCCATTTAAAAAGGATGGTTTCAAAATGTTTAAGTAGATCTGCTGTAGCCCAGCGGGCATGTGGCACCGTGAACAACAGATACACTTGTTGACAGTTTAATGAAGGCCTTGGGCTGCATCAAATGTTTACCCATGAATAAATCACTGTCATGTGAGTAACAGGAGAAAAACAAAAAGTCGCGCAGAGTTTACAGTGAAAATACAGGATGAGAGTTTAGTTGCTGAGATCAGGAGTTTGTTTTGGAGAGAAGAGTGTGTGCTTGTGTTTAATCAGGGGTCAGAGAAAAGTTGAGGTCTACATGGCATGTCAACCTTGGTGCTGCTTCATATCTGAGCTCTGCCTGTTGAAGGCGGGAAAGCATATCGAGATATTTTGGATTCATATTATTTTTGAATGTCCCATTTGGCTCCAGCGGGACTCCTCCAGTCAGTTTCTGACCTCCATTGGATTTTATTATCCACACTTCCTCCAGCAGTCAAAGAACTGAGCCTTTCCATTGGTTTCATTCAACTTATACATTAAACTTCATACTAATGTTTTCCTTTATTCTTATTGGTCAAACTTTGTCTTTCTTCCTGACACAACATGCATTGATATCTTCATAACAAATCATTGAAGAGGTCTAATTTCCTGTGATTGAGAGGATGTAACGTAATATAATCATCTGTGTGCAAACTGAGTATAGTTAGCTGACAGTCTGACCGGCAGAGGAATGCAGCTTCTGGGTGCAGATAACAGTAGTCAGCTGCTGCAGGAGCATGTGAGCTTATTTATTATCGTTAGACCACAGTGATCAGGATTCTCTGAGGTGCTCCAGAATCTTCAGCCAGTCGCATCTTTAGCGACTACATGGTTTTCTAACGCAGTTGTATACGAGTCTGTCTATAGGCCACAGAAAAAAGCAAATGAAGGAAGAGAATGTTGTGAAATTGGTTTTTTGTTCATTGTTTTGCATCAGCACATGAAACAAATCCCATAAAACAAACAGGGAACAGTTGGAAACTCAAAACCTCCCCACAGCTTAAATCTTTTACTCCTTTTTAGTACAAGTCAGCTAGTCAGTTATGTTTGATTTATTTTTCATACACTTCAATTATCTGAAAATGTCTCCTTATTTGTACGTGTGCTGTGAAAATGAACACTTAAACATTTTCCCAGTGGTGGTTGCAGCTTCTGATCCTGTTTTAACTCTGTCTCCGTATCCAGCCGGGCAAAGACAGCATTTGGCTTCCTGTCCTGGTCATTCTGCGGGTCATCTTCATCCCACTCTTCATGCTGTGTAACGTACAGCCTCGTTACTTCCTCCCTGTGGTGTTCGAGCACGACGCCTGGTACATCCTCTTCATGATCCTCTTCTCCTTCTCCAACGGATACCTGGCCAGCCTCTGCATGTGCTTTGGACCCAAGTAAGAGCTTCACACATTTAACAGTTACAGGAAATGAAACTTCATTTTTTCCTGGAAGGGAATGAGATCAAGCACTCATTGATCACTTTTTCAACATACTGATAGCTTTGTTTCTGATTCAGAGTTGAGGGTGGAGACACTAAAAAGCTCATAAACACTCGTAATGTAAACTCAGTTCAACTCAAAATAAAAAACAGCAGTGATGAGCTAAAACCAGATTTATATGTGGTGTAAAACCACAAACTGCTATGTTTACATTTGCTTGTTTACTGTACAGATGAAATAAACAAGATAGAACATAAATCAATTAGCTTTGAGGGCTGTCGGACAGTTAATTAACTTTTCCTTCGTTTACTGTTTCAGCGCTCAGCTGAGCGAACAAGTTTTAGCTCCTACTGTCATACTTGTCATCAAGAAGTACTGCACTGTACTGTGTACTGTATTTTACTGTATTTGACTTTTTACTTAATTGTATGTATTTTTTTTTGTAAGGAGACCTTGAGTGTCATGAAAGGCGCCCAGAATTATTATTATTATTAAGGATCAACTGATACATCGGCTTTTTTTTTTTTTTTTTTTTTTTTTTTTTTTTTTTTTTTATTTTTTTTTTTCTTTTTTTTTTTTTTTCCTCTTCGGCTGATATTTGTGTTTTTTGCTGGTGTTGGCATCGGCTAACACACTGGAAGGGTTGGCCGATACGCCCCCTCTGCATAATTTACATACAGGCATCTATACAGGTAGCAGTTGTTGGAGACGCTGTGCATCCCTTCTCCTCCACTGCAGCAGTACTGGAAACCTGCAGCTCTGGTCTATCAAAGCTTTTTATATTAAGAGTTGCAGAATTAGTTTTCATTGTGTCCTTCATCATATTAAGCCGCCGCCGCAACCAGCAGATCGATGGCAGTGAAAGTGCAGTCAGATTTTACTACGAAATCAAATAAGTCATTTCAGGAGGGGTAAAAGTGCAATTGTGTTCCAAACCGTCTTCATTTATCCATCAACTTATGGATGCCGCCTGTCAATCAACAGCCTTGATTTCAAGATCAATACGATCTAAACAGAAGAGTTATTAACCCCCCCCCCCCCCCCCCACATTTGAAGGTAGACTTGGCCTATCAAACCTTTGTTTTGAACCAGGCTGTAAACATGTTTATTTCTGCTGGGAAGTTGACCTTTTTAACATGGGAGTCTATGATGATTTGCTCTATTTTGGAGGCAGCCCTGGATGAAGAAAGAACTACAATTATTAGGGATGTACAATATTGGGATTTTGGCCGATATCTGATATGCCGATATTTTAAAACTCATATGGACAATAACCGATATTGATACCGATATCAAAGCTGAACAAAAATAAGCAGTCATTGCAAATAGCAGTTTTTCTTTTTATCTGTTTCCGACACTTTGAAAAATAGGTGTGGGAAAAAATTTTGATACCCTGAAATATAGCAATATTTTCATATGCTAATATCAAATCGATATTTAAAAACGTAGTATCAATCTATTTTACTTACAAAATCTCGTAAGATTTCATTGTTCTGTTACAAAATCCACGATATTTCATGAATTCTCACGAGATTTCATAACAGAATGATGAAATATCGCAAGATCTTGTTTGTAAAATAGATCGATACCGCATTTTAAATGTCAACATGAAATCAGCATATAAAAATATTGCTGAAGTTTTGTGAATTCTCTCAAGATTTCGTAACAGAGCGATGAAATATCGCAAGATTTTGTTCGTAAAATAGATTGATGCCGCGTTTTTAAATGTCAGTATGATATCAGCATATGAAAATATTGCGATATTTCAGTGTATCGATATTTTTTCCCACACCTAGTCTTAGAAGTTTTAAAGTCTGTAAAAAGATGTTTTTGAAGAAGAAGAAGAAGAGGTTTTGGGTTTTTTTTAGACTTTAGATTATACATACATATATATATATATATATATATATATATATATATATATATATATATATATATATATATATATATATATATATATATATATATATATATATATATATATATATATATATATATATATATATATATATATATAAAAAAAATAAATAAATATGTATATTCATATTGGTATTATATTAGTTGAATATCAGTGGAGTGGCCGATGTCCGATACTCAGTTTTAAGGCCGATATAGGCCGATACCGAAAGGGGGCCGATTATATCGTGCATCCCTAACAATTATTTAACTTAACTTCCGGGCTTCACTCTTTTCCAGTGGAGTTTGCCCCTTGGTCCACACACACTCTCAAAACAGGACTTATGTCTGTGACCACAAGAGCAGTCCTTATTTAGACCGCTTATCTAAATCTGCTTTCTGGATTATCACAGTTGTAATCAGAAGGACCTTTGAAAGTCTGGATGGCAAAAAAACTTGGGGAAAAATCAGATTTTTGCACGTTACCCCGCATCACACTTTGATATGCTTTGTGTTGAGATTCTGATCTTGGAGACGTCTCAGTTGTGATGCCAAAGTTTTCACAACATTTGCTTTGTTGCAGCATGAAAACATCATAGTTGAGTTTTGCTTTCGCATCGTCATCATTCAGATCAGTTGTGCAGATCTGTCACCTCCAAGTCTCCGTTCTGAAGTTCTGATTTGAGAGATGGATCTGATTTTCCTAAACACGGCTACTTTGTCCTGTTCTGTGATTCCACAGTCAGTCATCGCTAATGAATTTTTGTCCCCTTGTTGTCTCTGCAGGAAAGTGGCACAGCACGAGGCGGAGACGGCGGGCGCCATCATGGCTTTCTTCCTGTCCCTCGGCTTGGCGCTGGGCGCCGCAGCCTCCTTTGCTTTCCGGGCGATGATCTGAAATCTCCAGCACAACCTTGAAAAGATGTAGATAAGACCACCTCGCCCTCATCAGCCAGGCTGGGACGAGAGGACCTCAGTCTTCCACACGTGTCATACTAGAGACTTATTCAGCCAATGGGTTGAAACATGTTACTGAATATTTTTTTTATCATTATTTACTCCAAACTCAGCAGCACATTTTGCAGACTTGTCCAGTTTACTGGAGACATTTTTAAAATTAATACCACTGATCAAAAAAGTTGCTGAGTATAAATCAAAACCAAAAGTGTTAAAAATTAGTTTTAGTTGACTCGTCGTAGAGAAGAGCAGAAATCCTTCCAGCTGTGTGTAAAGTTGTTCCCAGCAGTGTTTGTAAAGATGCCCTTGAACAGTTAGTATCCACAGCCTCATACAAATCATTATGTAAAGCAAAAAATCTTGTCAGTGTTGCACAGCAATATTTCTTTTTTTGTAATAGTAAATTTTCTTCCATCCCCTTTAGAGCAGGCACATTTTTATAAATGCAAAAGCTTTTAGATGGCGTGTAAATGCTTTAAAATGAGGTTGTCAGGTGCTGCTGCTCAACCCTCCACATTTAAACCGCTCTATTGAATTCGTAAACTGTGATCATTACGTGGATGTTTACACATCAGATATGAAAATGGTACATTATGCTGAGTTAAACAGCTTTTAACTGTAAAAAAAAAAAACCAAATACACAAAGACAACATGGGGAAAAATGAACTCAGAAGGGAAGCCATACTACATCACACACTTTCTGAACTGCTTCGCTCTGTTTCTGCTGTCGGTGTTTCATCTGGGTTGGTTGTGTTCTTAAACTTCCTCAGAACAAATCAATGTGAACTTGAAGAATGTAAGAAAAAGACAAGGTTTAATTGGTACACAATAGTCTTAGGACTCTCATACACCAAGTAGACTGTTGGCCATCTTTCTAATAATGCACAGTTGTCTCTATTAGGCTGTTAATGAGCTCCACAACAATCATTTATTTTGGTTGTTATACATATAAATTTTCAAGGCCTAATTATAACATACAGGTGTTAATTAAAACTTCCCAACCGGTTTTGAGTCTAAACATGTTTTAAATCTTAAAAACTGAAATAAGAATCAGACTTTATTCAAACATTTTTATTTATTACATTTTTCTGGTTGACCTTTTTTCCCCAATATTATGCCCTTTTGTGTAGTTTATGGTCTTTACAGGAGTGCCTTTTTGTCCCCCCTCCCCCTCATAAGGTGACAATGTGAGGAGATGCAGTGGGGATTCAGTTTGGTGTATAAGAGTCTTTAGTGAATCACTTAAGTTGTTTCACATACGGTCATAACCAGCTGGGATATTTACATCAGTTTGACTTGAATGGAACAATTTTCTGTTGATGTTTTTAGTGGATACTAAGTTGTTTTTGTTTGGGTGGGGTTTTTGGTACTGTTACTAATAAAACAAAGGAGTATTACCAGTGTTTTCTAAAAGCAACATCAATATGCAAAAGGCATGCAGCTGTTAATTAAAACTTAAATGTGTCATTGTGAAGGTCGCTGGGAGCCTTTTTAAATCTCACTCTGTGACAAGCTTCATGAAGCTTGAAGATAAGTTTGGTACCAGAGGTAGGTCTTGTAATTGTCGGGAATTGGAGGGCTGACCATGTGATTTTTGTTCATGTGCATTTTGGGGCCTTTTTTATGCTTTGTAAACTCTGCTTTAAATGTACACATCACTATTATATCAGATCTGTATACCTCCTAACAGCCTGCTTGTTTCAAAGCACAATGTTGTCATTAGTGTAGTTACTATTACCATGTTGCTCCTACGTTTGCCAGAAATTGTTCCCTTTAAAAATAATAATAAATGTGTATTTTTAAGACTGTGGCTCCTCCTGATGGTCATTCTTGGAAATGCAGCTCTTAACAATGAAGACGCAAACATTCTCTTAAAAAATACATGTATGCACGTATAAACTACTAGAAATAAGGTCCAGGTTGAAAAAAAAGAAAGTTATCCTTTAAGTTGTAAAACACAAGTTAATGTATTTTCTGCATATAGCAGTACTAAAGAATAAAAAAATATCTTGACAATGGGATTAATTTAGGATTAATCTTTTGACAGCCCTAGTTTAAATGCAATGCAAGCAACATGTAAATGAAGTTGGAAAAGCTGAAACTGAAAGCAAAATAACCTAAAATCTCCAAATTACCTCTTACCTCTTAGTAAGGTGATATCGTGCTTTTATGCTCATTTTTGTTGTTTATGTATTAAGGCATTTCCTTTTAGTATTGTAACATATTTTATCCATTTGTCATTTTCTTTTACTCTTATGTTGTTTTTCTCACTTTTTTTTTTTTTTTGCAAAGCACTTTGAGTATCTACTAGTTATTGTAAAGGGCTATATCAACAAATTTTATTTTAAAAACAGACTTTAATCAGGGGAAGAAAAGCAAGTAAAATGATTATTTCTGTTGCTGCTGGTTTGATGCAAAAATGTATTTTTGTTAGAAGAGTCTTAAAGTTGGCCTCAACTTGATCATACTGATTGATGGATTGGTCTGTAAAACATCCTAAATTAATGTTTTCACTCGAGTACTGGTAATCCATGAATGTAGGACAATTAAGTAGAATCATTTGATGGTAATTCTTTCACCTCAAACAACTTCTTTAAAGAAAAGCCAACAGTAATTGGTATACAACATAATGCCTGTGTCGATGTGTCTTCTTGGATGATGGAAGATGGTTTAAATACAAAACATCATTGAACTTTTTAAGATTTGGTGGTTGATTGATGGTTCAGAAAATACTGTTTTATATTTTGCAGTTTATCACCTCGCTGGAAAACTGCATGTTGTGCAATAAGTACTTAAATATTGAACAGATGTAAATGTGCATTCAAAGTTTAGAGAATACTTAAGTTCACATGTAAAGGTTTTTGTGCATTTTTGCTTCATGCCAACATCAAACTTCTAAAACATCTAAAAGTAATGCAGTGGACTACAAAACTGAGACTGCATATAAAAAAAAACCTGAAGAAAAAATTAGGGAAAGGCACTGGGACAGCAGTAGTCATGATTTTATTCAAAAATAAATTACCAGAGACATTTTTAAAAGGCAGACAGTCATCTCTAACTGATAAAGAAACACCTTTCAGGATACAAGTAATCACACCATGCTTTCTGTTATTGCCTGTTCTCAACAGGAGAAACTAACGTAAACCTACAGCAGTGACTTATTCTTGAACAAAACACAGACTGGTAAGTTGATCAAGAGAAGAAAACAAACAGCCAATGTCAACTGATTCTCTATAAAATGCGTACAAAGTTTATTTAAATACTTAATCAACATACATGTCTGATTTGTAATAAGAGCACACAAAAAGAGACTGTACAGTACGAGACTGGCGCTTGAGGTGAGAAATCATGGATGGAATCGATGCAAAAACATCTCGGATGCAGGAATTAGTGTAATGAGCTAAATCAAATCAGATTTCTTCAGTCAGGTTCCTTCTGGCTTGTAAATACATTGTATTCAGCTGCTTCTGGGAGATCCAGCTCTGACGGAGAAACTGTCAGCAGATGGTAAAATAACACGAGGATAATATAACAGTTGCAGAGCCAAGATGAATGTTTGCTACCACTCCCACATCTGTCAGTTTCACATAAAACCACAACCAACAGTTCAATTCAGTTGGCATCCAGTCTGGAAACGGCTCATCCGCTCTAAGTAAAACTGCTAACCTGGATCTCTAAAGCTAAGCTTGTATTTGTGATTGAGCTATAGAGGCAGGGATGTGTGGCTAGATGTTCTCCCAGTTCCACCTTTTAGGATCCAACTATGAATGACCAAAATCTGAGCTGGAACTCCCAACGCAGAAATCAAACATGCAGCTTCTAACACTGCAAGCAGCAGTTTCATGGGAGGCAGAGGATGAAATACTTATTTAAAAATGAACAACTTGTCTTAATTGGGATCTAAAAGCTCTTAATAGCATGCAGAGGGCTAAACACTGACAGGTCCGCTATGAGACACTGAATGCTGTTTCAAAAGCCTCGTTAGTTTCTAGTTTTAAAAAAAAAAAAGAAGAGAGAAATAGCTGAAAAAAATGGAGCCTTCCTCCAGCTCAATCACCACAAAGATTAAAGGGACAGAGACGTGTAGACGTCTTATCTTGAAGCAAACTGAGCCCCGAGTTAACAAATGTCACCTGGGAATGGCAGCAAACAGGGAAGACAAAAAAAAAAGCTTTACTTCATTTCCTGCTTTTCAGTTTAGTTGTAGATAAACTGAACGTCAGCAAAATCAGATCCAGGAATCACCTCATGAATAGCTTAAGTGGATTACTGAGCTGTGTCTGCAGGAAAATGTCCTCATCAATTCAAAGTGAAAGTTAAGTGTCTGGCCTGTAAGACAACAAATACACACACTTAGAAGTAATTCAGTCTGCTTCCAGCTGCCCACAGTGACGTCACTTTTCCCTGAATTGCAGCTCGGTCCTGAAGGGAGAGCAGTTCACTACCAGCAATGATGTGTGTGTGCGCGTCACAGCATGGCACACCGCAGAGGATCCTACAGGTTGAGGTTTTGGCAAGAGGCTTCTCTGCTCGGTCTGCTCACAAACATGCAGTATGTGATGTGAGGCACTGGGGGGCGATGAAGATGCACAGCAGACCGCAAGCCTACAGGTCCACGACAGATGGAGATGGGGCAGCAGCATGACGACGGTGGAGGGAAGGAGGAAAATAAGTCAACAAAAAGAAGGTCAGCTTTGGTGTTGAACTAGTTCCACAGTTCTAGGATTGGACAGCGGGTGGGCAGGAGGGGGATGAAGATGCAAGGGGGAGATGAGGAAGAAGAGCGTCAGTGAGTCTTTAACTTGGTGTGCTGCGAGCCCTGTTCTGTCAAGCTGGCTTTGATAGAGTTAACCACCGTCTGTCTGACGTTGTCCTCCATATAATGTTCACTGAGTGGCTTCAAAACCTGCGGGAGACAGAAGGGACAAAGGGGGGGTTGCATGAGATGAATCATCCTTTCCAAAACTTTTTAAAATGGAGACAGAAATGGAGAAAAAAAAATAGTTCAGAAAGAGAAAAACATTAAAAACAAACGAAACCAGATGAAGACTCCAACATGCCAAACACGTTAAAAACCACTAAAACATAAGATTCACAAAACATCTCCAACTAAAAAGTACTTAAACACTTCTCTCCACATTCATTAGAAAGAGATGGGGATAAACCGTTTGACTGTGTCGTCAAGGTCTGCAGATGGCTCCAGCTGCGCAGGCGTCCACAACCAAAAGCTGTAAGTGTAAAAATCCAGCACCACCAGACTGAAAAATCAACAGATGAGGAAGCCAGCAAAGTGCAGAAGTTTCTATACGAGAAGTAAATTTAACAGTCTGTAAATCCGCCAGCCGGCCAGCAGCTAGTTGGTCTTCTTGTAGTTGTTGTTGAGCGGAACCAGAGCTCTGAGTCCCAGTGTCGCTCCTGATGGGAGGGAAGGGAGGAGAGAGATGGGCCACGCCAGGCGACTCCTGACAGGCTCCGAAAGTTTGGAAATTACCTGAGAGGAAAGCAAGGAGGAACAGGGGAGTTAAACAAAGAGTGAGACTGACTAGCAGGCTCACGGTGGACCAGAGGGCAAGAAAAAAGAAAATAAAGACTGGGATTAGGCATGTGCCGGTATGAAATTCTGCCGGTATGATAACCTTAAGCTAAAATATCACAGTTTCACGGTATACCATGGTATCATGACTATGCTCTTAAATATTGTTTTTAAGTGTCTGGGTAAATAAAAACAACTTGTTTTGGTTGAACAGTGCCCTTTATTGGAACATCTGTACTTCTTTTGATGTTTAATGGCGTTGGCATTGGTAAGCAACGTGAATTTACCACCACCAACTGGGAGTGTGCGTCAGGACAGGCGGCGTGCATCTCGTTGTGTTTTATAAGACAGAATGAAGTTCGCACCGCGGTCAAGGTATGAAGGAAAATGAGATGGTTTTCATACCGCTACATTTTGAAACCGTGGTATACCTTGAAACCGGAAACCGGCACATCCCACTGCGGGATACACAAGTGTCAGGCGGGTGAAAGGTATCGTACAGTATTCATCCACGAACATAAAGGAGAAGGAAGGTGGAAAGGAAAAATCAGGCAGGATGTTGTGAACGGCAAGCAGGCGGAAGATCAGAGAAACAGGAACCGACAAGTCTCACCTTTCTGACCGTCCTCTGTAAAGCAGGGGAGGCAGGAAGAGAGAAACAGGAAGGAGGGAGAAGCAACAGGAGACATGAGGGAAACGTTAAACAGAAAAGCTCCGAGTTCATATCTGTTCTCCTGAGTAACGTCAGCGTGGAGCAACTGCTGGAGGCAGGAAAGAAAGGAGGAAGAGAAGTGCTGGCTGTTTTTCAGTGGACTGAGTTCTGGATGACGGCGTGAAAACATGGTTCTTTAGACTTACTGAGATGGATAATGGGATGTGAAGTCAAGGCCTGGCTGATAACTTCACAGGAAGTTGATAGAAGGAATAAAAACTGATGGGAGGATTCTGGTCTCAGAAACCCACACAACAAATACAACAAACACATACACACACACACAAAAACTAGTGGAACTAAACTCATCCAGTGTACAACAGAACAGGGAATACAGCTATGAATGTTTTGATATTTTTTCAAGCATCTCTCAGCTGCTCTTTGCTGAAACCACCTACTAATGTGATCTCCCAAACATCCTCTGCACCCCAGCATCTGCATCATCACTCAAACCGGCTGTGCTTCATTTAGCATGTTTACAAGCACAGCTGACTCAGTCCCTGTCCTAGTCTGCATGCCTGGGTGGATAATCTCGTCATTCATGTCTGCTGTGACACTGGACTGAATGAGACAATGCATCCAACTCACTCTGTGAGAAATCTTCATGTGTGTAAGGAGTGCACAGGTCATTTTACTGCACAGACGATGTTTTTAAGTCACCTGAATGAAGATTTTGTCAGATGATTCTAATGTTATAAAAAAAATCAATGTCCAAGAACTGACACATGGTCTTAAACGGGCTGCTTTCCAGTCATAATAGTCGTGTGACAAAGGAAAAAAAAAAAAGTATTTGAATGAGGTCAGCTTTATTGGGAGTTCAGCTGTAATAAAATCAACTCAAGCTTTGCTGTTTTGGGCAATAATGTGGAAGTCTGGAGGATGTGCAGGACACCAAAGCCACTTTGCATTTAGCTGAGTGAATGCATACAGGAGTGATTCCATCTCAAACCATATCATCTGGGTGTATTAACACGGTTTTGAGAACTATGATTTTGGTCAGACTACCACAAAATTATTTTTTCCCTGGTGTCATGACAGCAAGCTTCCAGTCAGGACCGTGTCTTCACCTGCATTACTAGTTAAGGCCAAACAAATCCATCTTTGGCTCAGCTAACTCAGCTTCATGTTCTTTAGTAAAGGTTAAACTTGCATTTCTGTATCATCCTTCATAGAGGTTATCATTATGAAACATCTTTCACTCCATCAATGCTGTCGAGAAAAAGCAGATTTCCACTGAAAGTCTGTGCCAAGAATATCTTTTTAGATTGTACAAGCAGCAGACGTGTGGAAAATTTCAGGATAGCTCTGATGTGTGGAGCAATGGGTCACTGTACGTCCTGGACGCTGCTGCAAACAAATCTACTCTGTTTGTTCTCTTTTATGAAGACAGTTTTGCTTCAGGTGATCCGCTGTGCAGAAAGGCACAGCTTAAAAGGTCCAACACAGAGAAAGTTCTGGTGTTCGTTACATTTAGAATCTCGATTATACAGATATGCAGGAAATCACAGGTGCTTCAGTTTTGAGATCGTACTTTCAGTTTAGTCTCAAATCTCTTATTTCAAATCTATTCTGTTTTAGTTTATTAGACAAAATAGTTGTCGAGTTAAAAATAACTAAATAATACAAATTACTGAGGAGATTCATCTTTAGTGCACCAAAATTGTAAGCAAGACTGCACAGGGGTGTGCTCCCTTCCGCTGTACACTGCAAACACAAGATTTTTGTTATCCTGGCAGGACAAAAAAAGAGACTCACTTTTTGCTCACTAAAATCTTTCAAATGTTTTACCTTAAAACCCAAATAAACCCAAAGTGAAATTGTCCACAAATACTTGGAGTAACAGTCTGCAGATCTCAAACAACATCAAAAAACAATTGTAATGACAAAAAGCAAAGTAAGATGTGGCAAATCTAAGGTTTAACACAAGAGCATAAATAGGCAAAAGCAAACTGATGATCATTTGTTTTACTGGGGGAAAAATTAAACAAACAAAAAAAAGGAACCTAAAAACTTTGAGGCTTAAACTGGCTTGAACCTAAAAAGTGCTTGTTGAGTTTCAGTGGACTGAACTCTGAACAGTGACAAGAAATCCCTCATCTTTGGACCATTTGACAATTTAATGTCTGAAATACAAACTGGGTAAATTATTCTTAAAATTCAACAGTGTCAGCTCTGTCTGATGTAATAAAGACATATTTATCTCCATCAATCTCATCTGACTGTGCTGCAGTTTATTTTCATCCACTGACAAACAAAAAACATAAACACTCAACAACCAATGATATTTCGAATGATTATTAGCAACTTAAATACATTAAAACCAATCAATATTTTATACAAATATTTATATATATATATATATATATATATATATATATATATATATATATATATATATATATATATATATATATATATATATATATATATATATATATATATATATATATATATATATATATATATATATATATAAAAGAAAAATACAAAAGGAACAAACAAAAAACATTTCCTATGACACTCACCTGTTCCCAGAGCGTTTCAGCCACCTGGTCTATCAGCACTCCCAGCTCCCGAAACTCTCCCGAATACTTCACATATGCCCAAACGCAGAGCGACAGCAGCGCCAAACCCATGATCATGTTAGCCAGGGCTGCCAAGATGCTTGGACCGATGAAGCCTGTCACCCCAGACACCACGTATGTGACGAACATGACAGCAAACAGCGTGGCTGGCGTGCGGGCTGCGTAGAAGATGTTCTTGCCGTCGTTGTGTTTGGAGAAGTTTGTGTAGGCCTCGTCCAGTTCGGCCACCAGCTGGTTCTGGTAGCGCTGACAAAACTCATCGCCGCCCATTTTCTTCACGGAGCAGAAGAAACGGACAGAGTGTTCGCGGAACTCCTCGTGGCAGCGCTCCAAGTCGGCCGGAGCGATGTAGGGCTTGTCCCCTCCGCAGATCTGTTGACATGAGAACACAATGACAGAGTTGGGTTGCATCAGCATGTGACTCCCGTTAGACATCTTGGCTACTTCCTGTTGTCATGGTGAAATCTGGTGAGCTCTAAACTTCTGCTGCTTTTCCTCTTGTCAGATCAGTTCATGGTGAATTTTACATAAGGAAAATCAAAAATCTTCCTTACCTGCTCCATGTTTTTGCTGTACAAGTCTTTGGCTCCTGCCACAGCAGTCAAATTGTTGGCCTCTGCCGTCGCCTGACAAACAGAAAATGACAATTCCAGATTATTTTGCACTGCGAAAAGAGACTTAAATCTCATATGAGATAGAGAGTAACTGACCTGCAGCATGGACTTTGGGTGAGGCAGCTCCTCACCTTGGTATATCTTTATATAGGCCTACAGAATTGAAAACCAAAGCAGACAAAAAGAGTGAATTCTATGCACAAACATGAGGCAAAAGTTTAAAAAGCATTAGAATTTCCTAAAATCCTGCAAGACCTTGAAGTACTCCACAAGATCCCTGCAGGTGACTTTGTTCCCACCAATCTCCTTCTCGACCAGTCGGTCTGGAGCCAGGAGGAGAGGCACCAGCTTGGCCAGCTCCCTCTTAAAATCACCATCAATGTCTGAAACAAACACATTACCAATTTCCCTGCATTTCAGCACAGAATGGTTTAGCTGTCACATTATGAGTGCAGATTTGTGTGTTTTATTCTGACCTTTCAGCCTGCCGTCAAAGTACGGGTTGGTGGCCACCTTGAGACCGGGATGGGGTAAAAGAAAGCAGCCGATGTTGGAGAAGCAGGAGTGGATGTGCTTCCTCACATTCTGCAACTCCTCATGTTGGTTCTGTTTAACCTGCCAGCAACACAGTGCAAGTGCATTGTTTTCAGAGAGGCTGCAACCTTGTGATCTACTGCGCAAATATCGCAGCTTACAAGAAAATATTTTGACCATATTTAACCCCACCCCCCACCCCTTTCATCTAAATACACATTTCCAACCTTAAACAAACCAATTCTCACCTGCAGTCTTTTCTCCAGAAAAGTGTTTCCACCTTCTAGTCCATAATGATGTTCATACGGGTAACTCCAGTCCCGAATCAGGAACATCAAGGACTGAAACACAAAAAAACTTAAAAGGAAAGAGAACTACAGCAGAGACAATAACAGGATGTGGGTATCTGGCTAGATATTCATCACTTCTCCAATTAATTTCAGGGACTTAAGCAAAGGTACATTTATCTATTACCACTGTATAAATCCACAATATATCCATGAGTATTGGTGGCAGCATAAACGCAAATTACCTGAAAAGGTTTCAGATAGATCTCCTCCATTGCCAGTCGGCCATATTCTGTAAAGAGCTACATGTGACACATAAAGAAAAAAAAAAAGGATCAGAAACGATATGCAGTGGAGCAGTTTGAGGTCTCTTTTTGCTTTAAGAAACAAGAAAATAACAAACCTGCAGATGCTGCAGGTCGTCCTCCTGTATGTTCTGGGAGAGATTGTACACCTGGAAGCGAAGAGGCGAACGTTGCATGACTGCAAATGTTTTCAACAAGGACAAAAGATGTTTCTGCATGACAACACATGTGGAAGCATCACCTGCACAGAGCTGGTCATTGTGCTGAGGGCAAAAACAGTAGCACAGTCCTTTATGGTGGATTGGCTGTCAAATGCTCCCTGAGTGTCAACGAGGAGAACAGCGACCTGAAAATAGCAGCCAGAGTGAGATTATGCTTTGTAAAAATTAAACAAAAACTTAGTATGTACAATAAATACATTTAGGAACAGGCTACCTTGCTGCCATCAGGTTTGTCGACCACAAACACTTCGTTCCAGACCTGAATTCCTGTGGTCTCCCTCTCACAGCCTCCACGCCATGTAAACCCAGTCAGGGGCTCATCATCACCTCCCATCCAGGAGTCGTTCTCCTGCAGAAGAGAAAAGGGAGGGGACAGGGATGAGGTCGGAGATTAAGGTCCAATCTCAATGTTCCCCCTACTTTCAACCACTAGTCCTCACCCACTACCACTACACCCTTGAATTGAAGCCCAAAGGGGTAGGGCTTTGAAATCTTCCCTGGGAATTGGGACACCACTTGCTGCATTTACGTTCAGGCACGTAAGCGACTGCATAGTGACATTTGCTCATACGTCACACCCAGCAACAACACAGAGTTTACAGTTGCGGTCGTTTTTCTGTTTTTCTTTTTTTCAATCACTCATCAGGCTTTGGTTGATTAATAAACAAAACAAACACATAGGAAAGAAGTCACCATGACGACTGTTGTCTCTTGTAAACTGCCGAAAAGGCTTCACAAGCTTTTCATCAGTATTTTAGCCTAGCTAGCGTGGCTAGTCTGGCTAATGTTACGAACAAATGTGTAATCGGTACATATGTTCATTTGTGAGTTTTCTTCTCCGAGTCCTGTCCTTCTCCGGAGTTTGCTATTAATCCCTTTTCTCTGGCCCCTTCTCAGCAAGTCAGCATCTGACCCCCCTCGCTCTGAAGGGCTAGATTCATACCCACTACCCCTCATTATGTCCACTACCCCTACATGCAAAGAGGAATTGGGACACCACTTCCTTCACGGGAACGCGCAAAATTTAGGGGTAGGGCTAAAAAGTAGGACTAGCGCGTGTTTTAGGACGCACCCCAAATAACAGAAAAAGGGAGAGATTGGTTGGAAGATAAACTTGCATGGATTAAGAGGACTGAGAAATGTGAAGGGCACAAGAGAGGAGGTGAAGAGATAAAGTAGGGAGGAGTGAAAAATGATACAAGCCAACAGATTGAAGTCCATCACCATTTGGCACAGATTAGCACCCAAGACACGCATCAACTTTTCAAGCAGCATCTGTCATGAGTAATGTGTCATCGAGCTCTAATGTACTTTAACTCCAATCCTCAACCTGCACCAACACCGATGTGAAACTTCATTCACACATCTTCACAGAAAAGACACGGTGATGTACAGTTTCTTTTCTGCAGTCATACAAATTAGATCAACTTAGTATATGTATGTATGTGTATATACTGTATATATATATATATATACACACACACACACACACACACACACACACACACACACACACACACATGCAATTACATTTTAAAAACAGCCAAAGTTGACAAGTGTTAACAAATCAACACAAAAGAAAACATGATCTTCGTGGTTTTTACATTTGTTCTAATGTTTTATAGATTTATAATCACAGTGATTGGGTTACAGTCCAAAGAGCAGTGAAACACGGAGACAAAAAAAAAATAAAAGAATGTCTTTCAAAAAATATTGAAATCATTTCAGTTTAATCTTCATCTCGTGTGAACATATTGTACTTCTAATGGAATCAACACACTCTGACCTTGTCTGCTTTTGACATTAGAGGCAAACCACTGACCACAAGAAGGAAACTACTTTAAAAACAAATACCTGATTTGCAAGTCAGAGAGTGCAGTGGCACCGATCTCTGTTTCGTACAAACAATGCAGCTCTGCTTAAGTTTGACTATGACATGATGACAATGATTATTTATCATCTGATTTAAAAAACAAAACAAAAAACCAAATACACCCGCAGTCTGGTAATACTTCCCACAAGAGATTTCCAATATTATTGGCTTACAGATATTATTGGTCAATGTCAGCATTAAAATGTGATATTGTAAAATATTGGTATCAGTTTTATGGTATTGATATTTTTAAAAAACATATTGCGAGATCTCGTTCTATTAGTCCGGTATGTAGAAAAGTCACTGTTATTCTAGAAGAACTTCATATCCCAGCATTTGTTTTAGAGTCATGTGACTGCAGTGCAGCTGCAGCTGCAGCTGCTGCTACAGACTGACTTGCTGTGAAGCTGATTATATGTCTGGTTGAAGTTGCTAGTTACCAAGTTGTCAGAAACATAATAAGTTGGATAGAACCTGCTAGTATCTGATATATGGCAGCCAGATGTCCAAAATGAAGTCCTCTGGCTGAGCTAAGGCTATTTTGGGATCTTTGCTTTCGGAGGAGAACATAGGTTTATCTCACAAAATATGACAGTATCTCTCATATTTAAATATGAAAGTATCTAATTTAAATGATTGCCAACATTTGTTACTCAAAAACTGTTGAGGATCATAACATTCCTCCATTCTTCTTAGAGTGAGTGTATTGTCATAAGTATTTTTAAGCAACTGAAAGGCGATACTGGTTTCTTCTGTGTGTTTAACAGCTGTCAAGTCTGAAGGACTTGCTGTTAAGACTTAGAAATCAACAAGAATCTGTGTTTATATGGAATCTAAAACTTTCCTCAGAATGCTGAAACTAGTTAAGCTTCTTTGACAACTGTCTGATTTATCTACCTGGATTCACAGCCTACTGTTCAAGTTCAGCAAGAATCTGAGGCCAAACAGGAAGCACTTGTCCTTGCCCATTACCTCCACACGCGAGTACAAACTGTAACCTCATCTGCTGTACTTGTTCATTGAGCCCACCTGCTTTTACAGTCTTTGCTGACAGTGTTACACAACAGCAAGTCCCAGTGGAAGGATGAACTGTTGTGTGTTTTATCAGGTGTGTAAACAGACCCTAAGCAGGGCCTTTTAGAATGAGAAGGCTGATAGATTTACTGATTTCACTGAAAGTGAAAACCTGTTCTGGAAAAACTAAATGTATGAAGTGAGATCATTTTTTTCACCTTTGGGTCTAATCTGACCAAATTGAGGTTTTCCAATAATTTCTAGATGATTAGGAATTATCTAGTCTCCTTGCACAAGGTTTAGTAGTCAAAGTAACACTATGTAACTTTCTGACTTTAGAAATACACGTCTGACTCAGGTTAATGCTACAGTGACATTTACAATGTACATTCCTGGGGCTGTTGTAGCCCCACAGCATTCAGAGTCTGAGAAACCACATTTTACGTTTTCTTCAAGGATGTTATAAATCACTTCACAGCAGAGTTTTGCTTTATGGACATCGTCACACGCCAGCAACCAGATATCAACACATCAGCCATGTTAACACACACCATGACTGATTCAACAAAGAAATGCAAGAGGATTTTATTGAAGTAAGAGAAAAAGAAAGCAAAGAATGCTTCTTTAACTCAGTTACAGTATTGGACTGCACAGTTGGGATAGACAGCCCTAAGAAATTGCCCTGTTTTAAATGAATGTCACTGGACTATTGACCAAACTGTGTCTTTAGGTTAGAAACATTCATCCCTGTAAAACTTAATTAGACCACATTCACCCACCTGCTTATGCATGTAGCGTAGCATGAAGTCCAGCAGGAAGGACTTCCCCTTGCGAAAGGCCCCAGCCACAGACACAACCACCACATTCAGGTCCTTCACATGATCCTGCAGCAGGACCTTCTCCAGTGCAGCAGCATCCAGCTGAAAACTGTGCTCATCCTCGTCGGTCAAGACAATCTGAATGGGCCGGGCTTTGTCCTCCTCCATCACAGGCTGAAGACACGAGTTTGCAATCAATCAATCAGGGCTTTCCCTGGCATTGAGAAAAGTTAAAATGGCTCCACTGCTGAGAAAGCAGGTTCCAGAGAGGAGACAGGGCTGAAAATTACAAAGCTGACACAAGCCAGCAAAGCCTCACACTCAGAGGTCTGCATAAAGCAAAGACTGCAAGATGACAAAATATTGTATTATTTGCAATGAGAATATAAATGTCCTGTAAATTAATGATGAAGTAATTTTCTCTGGTGAGGAATACTGATGCAGAGGCATTTTAAAATGTTCAACTTCATGGTTTTCTATCTGCTCTGAAAACCTCACTGCATTAATGCAATATTTCTCTCAGAGTTCATGTAGTCTCTCCACCCAATTTTCAGACTTAATGTAATTAATATCCCATTCAAGCCAGCAAATTTAGTCTGCTCACTGACTTGAAAATAGCCAAGTTCATTTGCAGGTATCTTAAAAAAACTAATAATTGCTTTAGTCAGTCAGGCGAAAAAGCAGATGGATTTGCTGCTTCCTATTTTCTCATAAATGATAGTAACTGAATAATCAACTTCCATGTAAAAACTCTTTCTTCCAAATAAATTTAAGTCTGGCACAAAAAGCAGCAAAAAAAGAGCATGCTACAATGTGCTTATCAGTAAATATACTAAAACTTTACCTCTTCCTCATCAATCCCTTCATCTGGCGAAGGGGTGAGGCTGTTATTTTTGCTGAAGTCTGAAGTCATGGTCTGAGGCAGCAACTCATCCTCCAGGTCTTCAGGCCGAGCTAATGGTGGCCTCTTTTGCCAAAAAATGGGGACATCTTCAACACCACTCAAATCTAAAGATGACAGGGTAGAGCACAAATAGGAGGAGAAAATTATACTGATTACAACATAACATTATGCTTTATGTTCAAATTAATGTGAGATGGAGAAAAACGCAGTGACAGGCTTCCTGATGAAGTTCGTTTACCAACTTGTTTTTGGGATGTTAAGAGTAAAGTGAAATGCCCTAGATGGATCAAACTGAGGACAGGAATCTTTCCAGCTTTCTGTGGTGCTGGGCTAAATACCGTTATACACTTTGGACTCTCAATCTAGGTCAAACTCAAAAATAGCTGTTCGGTGAAAATCACAAAGGACCAGAAAAAAAAAAGGACACGAGTAAAGCATGTTACCAGGACAGTGCATTCACGTTTTCCCTTTCAGTCATATTCATGTTTTGGTGAAAGGTGTCTCTTAAATCAAAAGCAGGTTTTATTTAAAAGGGCGGCATTTCCTCCTGACTGAGTCACATAACACAACTCACAATGAGCATAATTCTACACTGTAACGTATTCATAGATCCAAGATTACGTGTTCAAGTAAGTTATTTAGCCTGAAAAATCGTATGAAAACACTAATTTTTGTTTTTGTTAAATCCTCATTTTAAACTTGCTTCTAATTAAAATAGACTTTAAAGTAAGATGGTTAGGGAAAAAGAAAGGATCTTTTTAAAAATTATTCACACATTACCTTTTTTTCTCTTATCCACAGCCTTTAGAAATAAAGAAAGCATGATGCATCATTAAAATGACACTCCCTCAAGACATGCTAGTTGAATCATGAGCCAAATAACTAACAAAAGACTGCATAACAGGTTAGACTATTACTATTAAACTTTGCTCATTAAAATATCTACATAAATACAGCTGTCCTGGCATACTTAAACAATGCCTCCTGCAGGATTTAAATTGGGTTTAAGACTAATAAAACCTATCCACTTCACTTTGGTACAGATCCTCAATATGCACATAACCTACCCCCAAGTAATAACTTTGAAAAACAAAAGACCTCTACAAGCTCAGCTCATTGCCTCATGGGTAAGAAAGTATAACTACTGAGTCTCATCTTCTGTTAGTTTAGTTTATACACTATCTGCTTGAGCTGCAAGTTGGTAATTAATTTAATATTAGGTTTATCAGAATCATGAGTTGGTAGTTTTGTTATAGTTTTAAATAAACCTTTTACTAATTAAATTTCCAACCCAATTGCGGCCAAGTCCAGATCTGAAGAAGCGATTGAAAGAAAAAACAGACTTGATAAGTGATAAATGGATTCTGACACACAACCTGGGTAACAAAAAGAGACAAAAAAACAAACAAACAAACAAACACAAAAAAAAAACATTTAGACTGTGATGACGAGCTTATTTAAAATGTCCTTTAATGAATTACCCCAGATAGGGCCATGGCTAATTTTAGATTCAAGTCATAAATCTGTTTCAAGGAATGATCACGTCAACCCATACCTACTGGAGTAACTCGTCGATTAAAAATGAGCATTTTCAATCAGCTGCCTCTCTGCTGATTGAAAATAGGACCGCGATTATTAGTTAATTAAATCATTTTAGATTCGATAACTTTAATGGCCATTCAAGTTAATTTGAATGGAAAAAAGCATAATCATTCCCTATTTTCTCAAATAAGAATATTTGTAGTGTTCTTACAAGTTTTTGTACAGTAAACTGAATCAGTTTTCTACTTCAGGTTTAAATACTCCAAATGAATGGGACAGTTAGAGCATTTCACTGGTACCCACTCTTTTATAGGCTAATCTATGGAACAGTTAATTGTAAAAATAACTGACAGATTAAAAGAAAGTGGTAAAAGGGGGTCAACAAACTGGGTCATAAACAAGTTGGGGAAAAAAAACTGCTAGCTAAAATAGTACGTGGATGATTCAGACAATATTTATGGTGAGGTTTTAAAAAACATTTTTAATACATTTTAGTGTTGTGCGACAGATTTTTTTTTTTTTTTTACATCTGACCTCTGCTCAGTTGTTATTTCATGGTACTGTTCAGCAAATTTGCTTTTTCACCAGTCACAAAACAACATTTTTTACGATGAAAATTTGAAGGTTTGAATATGTAAGAATCCGGCCAATAATAAACAGAACTGAAGCTAACCATCAAGTTAATTCACATAGAAAAGAGTCACAATCAATATCCCATTTTAAGGTAGCTTTAAAGGCAGGTTTTAGAATCTCAAACAAGACTTTGTCCAAGAAAACTTGTAAAAATGGGGCATCCACAGATCAACCTGGACGTTGTGCTAAGGCCAGCAGCAATGTCACAAGGCAGTTACTGTAATCTGCTCTGCACACAAATGAGCCCTGAACAGTTCCTCAGTCTGGGGCATTGCAGGTTCCCATCAAGTCCAGAGCAGCACTCAGCAAAATGAAGTGGCACAGACTGCAGCCATAGAAGGGACTCACACACAAAGACACTATTCTGCTGGGGCTGTGAGAAGTCTGTATTGCAGCAGAATGTAAGTGAGAGGAGAAAAGAACAATTAGCACACAAGGAAGCATCGTAGCCAGTTATAAAAAATAGACTGCTGAATGTGCACACAGGCATCGTGATAAAGTAGCTAATCCACTGTCCTGCTCCTCAGCTTTCTAAAAATGAGGGCAAGACTAAAATTAGCTTTCTTACTTCTTTTCTGATTTGTGGCAGATTACCTGGTCTGCATGTTTTGTACGTCCATACACTCAAGAAGTCGACAAGAGGTGAAATTAGTGTTCCAAACAAAGAATATTGTATCACATAAAACACAAGAGTATTCTCTCTTGCATCTATCCTGTTCTTATGATGGTCTATGTTTAACTCCGACAGCAATAAATAGTGATAGGGCTGGACGATATAGAAAAAAAGATTATCGATAAAAAAAACCCTGTATCGATCGATATCGATATTTATCAAAAAAGAAAAAAAAAGCCATTATCAAATTCAGAGCAATTTTAGATGCAGCCCTGGCCATTTAAGCTTTTGCTGAATTACCTACTTATAATATAGTTCACACTAAAGCCATTTTCAGACTTGCATTGTCCCAGTACGCATGTCTGAATGCAGCGTTATAAAGGACAGAATCCACAATATTACCGCTTTCCAGTGCAAGTCTGAAAGGGGCATAACAGTGAATTCCAGTTCAGCCTTTGCCTGGGTCTGTGTTCGTGATTGGTTTGGTGGAAGGAGTGACTGTGGCATCATGCTACCCGAAAGGCTACAGCGGAAAACTGTCCTTCTATATTGAACTTTTATTGACCCTCTTTTTTTTATATTGAAAAAATCTCTATCGATCGATATATATTGATATTGAATTATCGTCCAGCCCTAAATAGTGATCAAGCTTACATCTCAGCAGCGTCCAACATGAGCTCTCACCTCCCTCGACTCGTCCACCATATCGGAGGCAGAAACCGACAACATCATGACTCACTTAACTAATTAATCAAGCAATGTTATGTAAAAATATTCACAATCACATCTAGATTTAAAACACCAATACTTTACAATCAAGTGACCATGAAATATTTTGTTTTGGGTTTTTTAGACTAAGATAATGTAACATGTTAGCAGAGACTTAGATTATGAAAGAGTTAATGTTTCTCCGTAGCCTATCAAAATTCAGATACACTAACCTCCCTGCACTCCAGTACCAAAACACAACCTGACACAGCCTCTCTGGACTCAAGTCAAGGAGGCCAAATGTTCAGTTTCAGCGGGCAACCCAACCGGGAGGTTAAGAGGACAAAGTGCAGATTAAGAGCAGTTACAGTTTGTGAATGTTATTGCCACAGAGGCAGCTGGCTTGTATGAAAGTAGACATAAAGGTCATTAAGATAACAGTCTCTAAACCGCATTGTAATGTCAAGGATGAGCCATTAGTTACAAGATTAGATGAGGTTTAGCAAAAGTCACCTGTACCAACATCATAGTATTTCCCAAAGCAGTTGCATAATAAACTCTGGCCACAACAATTAATTATCAAATGATGATTAGATTAAACTTCGCTAATTGTCTGGTCAAGTAAATCCAGCAATCTTCAAGTTTGTTCAGTACAGTTGAGTGACATGAAACACAAGCAATGCTGCCATCAAAGTTAGATTCATTCCCCAAAACAGTGTATTCAGCAGTTTCATTATGCCATTTTCAGACCTGAAAAGCAGGCAGAGACAGCGATAACATGAAGGAAATTAAACCAAGTAGACAATCAATGTGTGATAATCTTCAGCAGTCCATTCTAATACATACAAATAACTTTCATTTGCTCGTGTTAACATATTTTTTTCCTAACAGTAAAATACACATGTACACCTGCTTAAAATCGCCTCTCATTTACGTGGTTAACTCTGCTGGCAAACTAAACAGACTAATAATAGGGTATTTAAAAATATCCGAGTCATTAGTAGGATGAGATTAGCGTATCGTTACATGGTTAGAGTGGACTGAACGCCGCTGTTGATAACAGTTTCACTAAGTTCAGAAACACTGCAGTTTAAGCATATTCAGGCTGAATGTACCACTGTTAGTGACAAGCAGCCGGTTCTCCTCGAGCCAACCTGATGAAAGCGAATGCCCGGACAAGCAAGCCGACAGGTGTCGCGAGGAAATTTTGTATCCGGGTCAGAATCTCGTTCAAATAACATTTCTTCAGTTCAAATTACCTTGAGAAACATCTTACTAAGTAGAACACCGGATACTTAAAAAGGAAAAAGAAGAAGAAGGATAAAAACTATGCTTCTTCTGATTTTTTAAATACAGTTTGTACTGGGTTAGGGCAGTACTTGTACGTAAAGGAGAAATTCTGGCAGGGGGTACCAGACTTGGCCGGACACCGCGGGTCCTCCACTGAAAACAGAGGGTCTGGCTAACGGAAAAGCGACTGAGACAAAGACCGCAGAAACATCAGCATATTCTGTAATAACCTCACTACAACTAAGTGCTCTTAATCGACTTGCTGTAACGGACTAACCAATATGACAAATAACATTTTACCTTCATCTACAACTCGGTTTTTGCGGTTGGGGTCCAAATGATTTCTGCTCCTCAGCCCGCTCACCTCCGCCATCTTGGAGTATAGAAAACTGACGTGGCTGACGTCAAAGAAGCTTTTTTTCTCTCTGTCTTTGTCGAGCTGCCTGCAGAAGTTTGCACCGCCCCGAGGCTGCTGCAGCTGGCTCAAGTTCACTTTGCCACAACGTTAAATCTAATGATGAGTATAAAACGCGTAGTCTTTGAAACATTTAAAATGACTGTCGTATAAAAAGTCTGTTTAATTATAAAAAATATAAGTCAGAATTAGGGGGTATTGCGAAGAATTATGGCCTCTATAGACAGGAATTCTTGTTTTAATTGCAGGTTTCATGTTGACTAGGAGAAAGTTTACAGTCTACATGAACTACCCAAGACCTGATAGACATAATTGATTACATTTACATAAATTAAATTAAATTGGGATTAGGAACGAAACTGAGTTGTTTTCACCAACAAAACCATTTTTGTGTGAATTAATAAATAAACAGTTTCCTTCTGTTTGCACATAAAAATGACTCAAAATTTTCAAATGCACATGTACAACTTTTCAATGATTAAATATTTCTTGCACAACTTGCTGTTCCCTGTCAAGGTGATTGACCAGAAGACAAACAAACAAAAAAAAACCTGAAGAGTCTGAATCATGAATTGACCACTAAATGTTCTAGTTCAACGGCAAATTGTTTTAAAACAACATACTGTCCACATTTTGACCTCATCATGCCAAAGTAACACCTGACTCATGATAAGTTATTGAGACATGACATTTTTATGCTGTGATATACTCACCATTGTTGCCAGCTTTTGTTTCAATTAATTATTTTAAAGCAATTTCCATTGCATATTTTACTTAATGCCTTACATTAAGGATGGGAAAGTAGGTTGGACACTTTCCAATTGAATCTAATGGGAAAATGTGTTCAAAAAGATTTGTGGTCAGCTGTGTTGCCCGGACTGCTATAATCATTACAATTCATAACAATTATTAAAATGCACAATAGAGTCTTCTCCCGGCAAGCAATATTCTTTTCTCTCATTTTCTGATTAGTTTGAATAGTCACGTTAAATGTTTGCATTTACCAAATGTTTTTTTTTAAGTTATTGTAATTTCATAGTTCGCAGTTTTACTGAGAGAAATAAAGAGATAACTGTTTTTTTTTTTACGGTTTCGGTGACAATGTCTGGTTTTACTGGACACTTTAATGACTGTTTCTGTTTTTCCAACATATTTTGAGAACATGGTCTCAAATCAAGACCAACAACGGTTCTTTGGGGTACTAAAGGAGCCCCAATAGCTAAAGTAAAAGTGGTATTTATTTCATTTTAAACATTGTGTGGACTTCATGGTGGTATGATGCTTTGCTTCAGTAGAAAGGTTTCTGGTTTGAATTAATTTTATACCATTTCCCTTTGTTCCCGCTACTGGGCATGATCATGTTTCTTTATCTTCAGGAAACTCACCAACTCACGTTAACATCAACAACAGCAGTGAAAGAATGTGAGATATGAGTTTCAGGGGAAATTGGAAACCTTTCCTCAACGTGGCATCCTGTCTTCACTCTTCATTTTGTTTGCATGGTTCCCTTTTTCTCATCATTTTATGGTATGTAACATCAGAAATAGGTCCCGAGCTGCAACATGAATTAGTAGTGTCCATGATCCCCTGTCTTTTGACTTTCCTTTGACTTTTAAGCAGAACATATTAATTTCTTGATACATTTCTATCCTATTTGAGAAGCGTTTTAAAAAGCTCTTCAAATAATTATAAAAGATAATCCATTTCCATACTTACTCTCTCCATTACCTTATCTTTCTGCTAAGTTCATTAGACTCACATAACCATTCTCCGTAAAGCCTTGACAAAGGTTAATTTTGTTATCACAAGCAGGCTGCTCACAGTGAAGATAAGCCATGTCTCCTGAGTTTAGTTTGATATGTCTAAGATAGAGATAAAAGCTGCTCTCCTATTTCTAGTTTTATGGTGTTTTCACTGCTCTCAGTCATGCCAAACAAACAGCAATAAAGCTCTTCTCTGCTCAGTGGAAGACTTACATGTTTACCCAGCTGTTCATATGCCACATTATGCACTGACATTGTGGAAAGACTGGCTGCTGACACAGATGCAGAAATAGGAGGGAAGCTTTTCTTCAGGACTTGTAATCCTGTGTCAGATGCCACTTGGCTAACCCTGGAGTTCAGTTATAGTGGCTGATGAGGATGTGGGCTTATTAGCACTGCAACAAGCGTATGGGCTTTTCTAAGATTTTTCTCTTGCTAATAAGTGTTTGATGTCATTGTTTTCCATTTACACAAAAATAATTACAAACTGGCATTGATAATTATATTGAGTATATCCTGTCATGGTTGCTTGATTGATTCAGTTACTTTATTATCATTGCACAATTAACTCAATGAAATTAAGACCCTACATTCCATACAAACTGACTATAAGATACAGTATATTCATCAAATTTGAACATATATGGGTCTGTCAAATATATAAGTCTTAACTTTAGAGAAGAAATTACAATGCAGCATTCTGGATTAGTTGCAATTTGTTTATTTATGTATTTAAGATCTCCATTAGCTTTTGCAAAGCAGCAGCTATTTTTCTGGAGTCCACACAGTTTACATGACAATACAAAAAGACACATTTATACTGCACAAATACACTGACATAACACATAATAGTGTGCATCTACTATAAGTATTAACAATTAATACAATTTTTTTTAAATATATAAATATTTTTTTTTAATATATAAAAGTGTGCATCTACTATAAGTATTAACAATTAATACAATTTATCTATAATATAATAAATAATAATACATTTAATATATCCATTACCATTACACACCAAAGAATACTTATTAATTATGAAAATTTCTTCTTAAGTAACACTTTTTAAATGCCTTTTTAAAACCATATTTATTATTTTGTTGTATAATGTGTTTTGGGAGAGAATTCCATACTTGCATTCCCCTGTATATTATTTTACATTGAACTGATGTAGTTTTAGATTTTGGCAAAGTAAAACAACCTCCACCAGCATGAATAATTATGCGTATCTGTATTTAAAAGACAGGTTTTTTTGTAGAAAATAAACAGGGTCTTTGTTGTTATGACATTCTCAAAAACCATCAGTGAATACAGCAATCTATTATTCACTTTTAACCAAAAGAGACATTCTTGCATTTCAGTAAATCGCGACAGAAATTCATCCATGCGTTTAACAGAAAACTACTGAAAACAAGCTATATCATATTCTGGTGGTAAGTGGAAACTTTAAAACTCTATTCCAGTCTGTGACATATCTGACACAGTTTAGTACACTGTGCTAGTTTTTTGACCCAACAGATGGCCTCAAATAAGGGTTGGAAATAAAAACAGGCTCTGCTTTATGGTAAAAAAAAATCTATCACCATGCAACCTTGGACAAGATTAAATGGATCAAAAACAGGATCTTAAGTGCCTCTCTCATCATTTCGTCGAGGGCTAAACAAAACTTCTAAACAGCCGTCTACATAAGTGGATGCTAAAATTAAATGAGACCAGGTGTGTGTTTGTCGTTAGCCTTGGGTTTTTATCTTGTTTGCAAAAGCTCCACCAGTCCTCTGTTTGCACTGGTGCTTTCTCAAGCTCGTTTTTGAAGAAAGTAACCAAATGTTTTCTAAACTTTCTCAATGTCAGCTAACTGGTATGACCTCGGACAATACATACACATATCAGATCTGTTAGTATAAACACGAACAGTTAACCAGACAGAGCTAAACAAGGTCAGGTTTCAGATCATTTACTGGGACTGGGTATCTAATAGATGCCGAATTACCTCTCCTCTGTCAGAGGGACAGCCCCACATATCCAGGAGATCCTGCTCCATCCCTGGATTAGATGTGACATTTGGAGTTACTGGAGGTCGACTCTCGTTGTTTCTGAAGGTTCCTGCTCAAAATTAGTTTTTACCTTTTTGTCAGATACACTGATTTTAAAGTTATGATGGCACATGTGGGAAAAAAAGAACCTAGTTTTAGCTATCTGGTCTATGAGTACAAACAGCAGCTTACTCTAAAGAGAAAAAAACCCATTTACCTGTACCACACAACCCACTATCCATCACTATGTGCTTAACTATATTTGGTTTGCTGGGCTGCAGGTCTTCCCCCTCATACCTCCTCTTCCACACACTTTAATGGATGAGGTCAGCTGTTAAACACAGTAAAAAGTCAAATCACACAGAAAGTTAGGAGGTG
Organism: Atherinomorus stipes; assembly: GCA_023101725.1. NCBI lineage: Eukaryota > Metazoa > Chordata > Actinopteri > Atheriniformes > Atherinidae > Atherinomorus > Atherinomorus stipes. The sequence continues at coordinate 667,873 of JALJCO010008534.1, read as the reverse complement.
TGTGGCTCTCTAGTCTAAGAGTGTTTGGTATAAAATAATTGGTTTCTTGAAAGAGTGAAAGCAAGAGCGGGACCTGCCGTGCTAATCTGTGTCTGTACTATTCTTAGCTGGTCCCTTCGGCCAGCAGAAATATGAGAAACACACGTGACGACGACCAGCTCTGATAAATTTAGAGAGAGGGCCTGAAAACACAGTGACAGCACCTCCAGGCTACAGATGTGTTTATGTACAGTAGGCTATACACGTGTCTTGACCATACAGTCTATGGTCTTGACCCACGAGCTGCTTGTGAATATCTTCAACCCGTCAAGCAACCCTTTTAAGTCTTTCAGACTTTCCTCTCTCATCAAATCACATTTTAATACAAAACAATTGTCCTTTATGTTGACTGGGTAATTTTGAAAGTAGTTGCAAAAGCTCAGAAAATTGGAAACAGAGTAGAGGGCTCCCTCTAGTGCCCTTGACCTAAAAGTAGCTGAAGTGAGAACCAATTATAGGCAATTATAGGCCTACTGGTCAAACTCAAACATATATGTGTGTATGTATCCTTTTTTATAACATTGTATCGGGGTAAGGTTCTATATTTGGGTATCACTTCAAAGTTAACCAAGAATGTTTTTTGTTGCTCTCTCACAGGCATTTAGGCAATGAATTACTGGGAACGCACACTAAAAGTACTTAATATTGTTTGTGCATAGTGCATGAAGTTAATTGAATACTAAGTTAAAAAATACAGGCTTTGTTTACTATGGGGGAAATATATTTCATTGCACTTTAGAGCTAAATTTTTATTTTTACTCTTGCAGTGTTGAGTTACTTAGGGAATAAAATTGTTTGATAAAACCGATAAAACTGTATTATTTAAGTTTTTGCATTATCAGAATATTAATTTTTTGGTATGCAAATCAGTCTATGCAAGTTAGATGGGGCAATGTTTTATCATCCCCTTTTAAAGTAAAAAATGGACTGCGTCAAGGTGGGATTCTGTCTCCATATCTATTCAATGTTTATATGGATGATCTGTCTAAACTACTGAATGCTTGTAAGACTGGCTGTATTGTAGGAAACTCTGTTGTCAACCATTTAATGTATGCTGATGACCTGGTAGTATTGAGCCCCTATGCAGGGTTGCAGAAACTGCTAAATGTGTGCACACAATACGGAAAAGATTTTGACATCGAATATAACTCTAGCAAGAGTAACATCATGATTGTTAGGACCAGGGAGGATAGAGGACTCATTTTCCCTGTTTTCCACCTGAGTGACAAGTCTCTGAACACCTGTAAAGAAATAAAATACCTAGGGCATTTAGTTTCTGAGGATCTCAGTGACGACAGAGATTTATACGGACAGTGCTGCAAATTATATGGACAAGCGAACATGTTGTTGCAAAAGTTTAGTAAGTGTTCACCAAGTGTTAAATGTTTTTTTTATTTATGACCTACTGTACTCCTATGTACACAGCTCATCTGTAGGAGCCATAGCCTGCATAGACTCACTGTAGCCTATAATGATGCCATGAGGCTTCTCCTTCATGTCCCTAGATGGCCCAGTGCAAGTCAGCTTTTTGTGACCTCTGGTTTTCCCACTTGTGGAGCCCTACTAAGACAGCAGATGTATAAATTCATGTCCCGCCTGGATAAATCTCACAATAGGATAATTTTGGCTTTAATCAGCCCTAAGAGCAGCAGCGTTAGATATATGTCTGGACTTTGGAAACACTGGCATTCTAGCCTCATATGATTTTTTTAGAAAATCTTTTTTACTGTATGCTATTTATTGTACTGTTTTTTTTAATACCCGTCTAATATTATTATTATTATTAGTAGTAGTAGTAGGTTTTTTTTTTTTTTTTTACTTCTCTATGGACCATATTTCTTGTGTCTGAAATAAAGTTTGAATTGAATTGAATTTTTGTTATTACATCACAAGGTAGATTCAAGACCGACACTTAGCAAGATAAAGAAACGTTTTATTTTGAAATCCGGAACTTTCTATTTGCGGTTGCGTTTACCATAAGTTTGAAAGTGAATGCGCATTTGAAATACAGCGTCGGCTGGCTTGACCACGGATCAGTGACGGAAAGATGGCTTTTCTCAACTTTGTGGTAAAGTAGGCGACAGCTACTACTGATCACTTCCGGAATACAAAGCTAAAGCATATCTCGTTCTCTGTGTGTGTATCTATGGTCTCGCAGTCCTTATCAAATAGACAATTTTGTCGGAGTGATATGATGAATATTAACAAAAAACTTAAAACAGTCAGTCGATAAATAGTTCAACACGTGCAAGAGCAAAAAACTATTGTCGCTTGACACTGAAGTGCGACCAAATCTGAGTACTTAAAATAAAACAGCTGCTGCTATCAAGAACAACATGTCTAATGTAAAGGAAAATGAGGAACTGGATGCTGTTTTCGACACGAAAGTTCACTTGCACAGAAAAGGTTAGTGTTTCTTCTCTCTCTCTGTGTGTGTGTGTGTGTGCTTTAAAAGAAAATTATGTTAACTTAGGTTAATGTTTCTTCGCTGGCTAGCTAGTTAGCTAGCTTGCTGTAATTTAGCTTGCCAGGTTTTAACCATAGACCGTTAGCTTATTGTTAGCTGTGGGCTTCTGATGAGTTGTGCCGCAGCTGCACAAGGCTGATGTTTGCATCCGATTTGCCATATGCGTAAAGGGCGATAATATTGAGTTTGTGGAAACGCAGACCATATACATATATAAACAATGGATAGGGCGCCCCCGCCGTTGGTCAACGGAATCGAACATCTGCATTGACGGCCATATTTTACCAGTCGGCTCCCACTCATTATATTAGCTGTGTCTCATGTTCAAGTGTGCAGACTGCGAACTGCGCAGACTACGGAGTGTGCTACGTAGTCCGCACACTCCGAAGCAGCCTCCTGAAAAGGTAGGCTGCTGAAATGGGACATCCTAGCACACAAGAATTACCCATAGTGCTCCACTCTCGTTACCTAGCAACTGCAGACTCCACAGCTGTCTAGTGACGGCTTTCTTTCCACTTTTTCCATTAGCTGTGAGGAAAGAGAGAAAGAACTAGTATGGAACCATGCATTTTATGCCTTTTCATTTATCTGTCGTTACCTGAACGTGGACACCCCACTAACCCCTTGTAAACCCAGGAATAATATCAAACAAAATGGATTTTCTGAGGCAAAAACTTTCTCTCTTTCTTTCTTTTTGTGTTTGCCCGCATATTTTTAAATTTTCTACAGAGATTATCTGTTGTTTCTTACCAGTAAACACTTAATTTAACACTTAAAAATCCATGAATATTTCCAAATATTACACTCATAGCTCTGCAGCTTATTCCCTTGATCCATCTTCTGCTGAATGAAACAAAATACCTAACTTTGTCTGTTTTTATTGATTTTTACAATATTTATCATCACTTAAAAAATGTCAAGGAGAATTGCAAAAAAAGTCTCCCACCCGTCTGTTTAATTTTTCCCTTATTTTAAGCCCAGTCATGATGATTAACTTTTACATTGCTTTGTAACTATAATTTATTGTATATTGTGCGCTAAATATCTTATTTTCCTTTATTTTATGTAAACCCCTTTGTATCTTTATTCTTTAAACCTTTCAGTGCATTTGTTCTTAATGTAACCTTACAGTATAATAAAACTCCTTCTTCGCTCACGAAGGTTTGTACATTCTGCTTATGTATATAAAGTTTCTGAAAAAAAATCTTGTGTGCAATGAATTCTGGGATAGGCGAGGCCACGAAGGATACATGCGATGGACCCTTCGTTTCAGGCCAAACGGAGTGCGGGTTTGGAGGGTGGACTCGGAGGATCCTCCAGACGTTTTTGAAACAGGACAGGACTTGGCGCGCTGCCGTGACGTATGCAGCCGACAAATCCGCACTTCGCAGTCTGCACACTTCAACATGAGACACACCCATTGTGTTATTGGTGCCTGTACTTTTTTAATAGCCATAACTTGCGCAATTTTCTACTATTTTCAATGACTATAAACAAATTTAGGAGCCGCAAATATTGTTTTGGGGTTGTTATCACTGGGTTGATGGTTTGGTTTTATCTTGGTTGTCATGGTGTTGGCAAGCATTGATCACGTGGATGTAGTCAGCGACAGATTGTGCTGTCAAAGAAGTATACATATCATGTTGCCATTCAGTTTTAAGTTTTAGTGACCTAAATATTGATTTCACATTTATTATATTCATTGATCCTGTCTGTAATATAAAAGGCCATGGTTATACATAGCTAGTGTCTGACATTAAGTTTTTGACTCACCGGCCAAGCTGGCCGATAGATGGAAAAAAATCCACCGGCCAAGCATATCTTTTACTGGCCAAATATTAAACTGTTTTACACACACATCTTTAGGCTGTTATTTCTATAATGCAGTTTTATGCTGTATGCAAACCCAAAAAGGAATAAACGGGAACAAGAAAACAATGGGGAACAAGAAAAAATAGTTGTATTTAATAAATTGATGATTTCTGAATTTATTCATATGAACCTAATCAAACCTAATTCTTCGCTCTCTACTCTTGATGCTTTCACACAATCCATGAAGTCTGGTGGTCTCATGGTCCTGACAGTCCTACAGCATTACAGCCTAGTGGGAGCCTAGTTACTCCCTGATTTCTGGAGAACCCAGCTGGACCATACGGAGATCTGACAGTGTCTCCCAGTCATTTTTGACTTGTTTTATTGTGTTGAAACCTCCTCCTCAACAACTTTTAGCCGCTTAAATGGAAGGAAAGCATTTGAAGGTGGGAAGGTGTTTTAACAAAACCAGTAAAGCGTGGATCTTTCAGAGCACAGTTGATAATGAAGAAGATTAAAAGTTGATAAAGTGATAAGTTTGCACCCGTTTGTGTCAGGCTGTAGTCTGTGAAGTGCAACAGTGACCATTTGAGTGTCTTAACAAATAAGGACAATCCAGTGTAAAGCAGTTGGAGTAATTTTGCTGCTTAGAGCAACTGAACAGAATTTTAATACAGACAAAGGTTTTTTAGGAATCATTTTGATGCATGGTTATCTACCGAGCTTGAATAAAGAGCACACTTCAATGTTGGAATGTAAAGATATGAAAATTTCATATCAAGGTTATTGTGACCAAAATGATCACGGTTATCATTTTTATTGCAGTATAATGCAGATACCCCCCAGCATCTCTAAAAATATCCAAAATGGGTCTAAATGTCTACTTTGTCCTTTTTAAAGGGGGAAAAATCACAAGAGAACTATGTGGGTGCCCTCATAACCTTCCACCATGTTTTCATAAATTAAACATTGCAAACTGTAACTGCTGCTGCTTTTCCAGTTAATGAGCAGCATCACTGGGAGTATAGTAATCAGTCACGGTTTTAACGATAATTAAAATTTTAAACGGTATTACTAATTATTGGTAATTTTATCATGGTTAACCATTTTACCGGTAATCGTTACATCCCTACTTCAATGTTATTTATGAAGTTGGAACAACATGCCGTTGGATCTGAGCGGATGAAAGTAAAAACTCCGCCCACCTGACTCGCTGCTCAGTCGCCTGGGCAGTAAATGGAGTGGACCCTGTCATTTTGTAGCCATTGTCTTACGATGCTTCCATAGCACCACTTCTCGCTGAACTTTCTGGTTTGCTGTAAGTCCTGCTGGTTTATCTTCCAGTTCATTGTACTGTCCTTTGGTAGGCTGACTGCTTACTGCTAAAAATCTCCACATATTTCCACTATTTAATTAGCCCGAACTAAATGCTAGTTGTTAGTAAACTAAAGTAAAGTATTGGGTGGCGTTCACATGTCATGAGTGTGTGTTTTTGTCTGTGTTTGTATACATGCACATTGTTCATACATGCAGACAGCAGAGCAACATAAAGTAGATATGTGACAAAATTAGGATTTAAAAACATGAGGAATTGAATAATTTATGTGCCATGTGGCGGATAGTCCTCTAAGATTTATTCACTAAATGGAAAATTTACTTGCGTTTGTCTCCTGGCAGTTGTTAATGTCGGACCCTGGTTATAGCTATGGTCTTGAAACATTAGTTATGAAACTGCATGCTTATCAATAATTACAATAACTATATTTTTGATGTTTATAGCAAACCAAACCATTTGAAAGTTGGTAGAAAACTTAGCAAGTGATGGTTGTTTAAAAAGTACATGAATCATGAAAACGGTGTAATGAAGTGGGCGAGTTGACTCTGGCATACAGACTAAAGACTGCAAAAAACCAAAAAAAAACAAAAATGGACGTAGTATCCGGTTACATTTGAAGAGGAAAAAGTGAAGCCAGTTGGGTGTTTCCCACCGTTGTCATCTTGCTGTGTTGCAGGTGTCATCACTCCTGGAAAGTACTAAAATGGGTAAAGGCAAGGCCGCTCCGAGCCGCAGTGCAAATGATTGACAGTCTAGCTAATGCCAAACAAGCTATTCTGATGTAAACAGGAACAAACACAAATAGGTGGTTTAAAGTCACGCTCAGATTTGCTGTTAACCAGCTAAAAAAACATCGTTGTGCAACTCTGCTACAGGCTGACGGTGTGTTCAGACCAAGCACAATTTGGGCGTCAAGGGCGTCAGGTTTACATGCAAAGTCAATGGCCGACGCGCGTCGAGGAGGCGTCGAAAAACCCGTGGCGCGTTTCGCGCGTCGGGCGCGGCGCGTCGAGGCGCGTTTCGCGCGTCGAGTTTTGAGATTTTGAACGTTTGACGCGCATTACGCGCGTCAAGGGCGTCAGACGCCGGAGTTGGAAAATCTGAACTTTGGCGTCTTGACACAGGGCGTCAACCAATCAGAGCGAGTCATGACACAGACACACTTTTTCTGACAGGAGAGGAAACACCCAGAAAAACCAGGGGAATCTCCTCTCTATCTGAAGACAGAGGAGGATAAACTGTGATCTGTGTCCGGTTCCCGGTTTCTGAACGGTGGTTTGATGACCTGCTGTCCTGATGGGATGTACTGGGCTGATAATGCTGCCCCGCATTGGGACAGCGGGACGTTAAACTGGGCCGGATCAGACGGCTGAAAGTGCCTCACAGTTGACATGTAGGTAAACTTGACCTATTAAACCTAAAAGGATTTTTTGAACCGGGCTGTGAACATATTTATTTCTGCTGTAAAGTTGGCCTTTTTAACGTGGAAATCTATGCGGATTTGCTCTGTTTTGGAGCCAGCCCTTAGTGGATGAAGACAGAACTACCATTTTTTAACTTTACTTTCAGGCTTCACTCTTCTCCAGCAGAGTTTGTCACATGGTCCAGACTGAGCGCATGTGACAGATGTGAGAGGCTTGAGACACCATTGGGAATGTGTTACTGCCTGCTACATCCTTCACCATGACTGGTTTGGCAGTGGTTAAGTGTCGGTCTGTGGAGGCATATCCTTGGAGGGTCACACAGACCTTCATCTGCTAGCCTTGAGTACCCTGACTGCCTCTGTCACCAGCCTCTATGTGAAGACGTGGTCCGTCAGTTACAGTGACATCAGTCCACATCTGATTTGTTGTCATGGCGATGTCGTATTGTTTTCCCTGACCCATGTTTTACCGTCTTTCGCTCGGCTTCATTGATTAAAATGACATCTGGTTTTGTTACCAACGGCCGTCTGCCCGACTGCACGTGAACGCAGCATCAGTGAGACGCTGGTTTCTCCCCACTGCAGCGTGGTGACTTTTCAAAGACATTACCTCGAACTGAGCTGAAAACTCTGGTGTGTCCGGTGAGTTTCTGTGGTTTCCTACTGTCACGCTTCTCCTGAACGTAAAAACATGGCGATACAACATGGCAGCCCCCACCGAGCCGACCCGCTCGATGTATTAATGAATGATACGAACGGTGAATTTAGAACTTAGAGGAGCACTTCAGTTTGTTGATGGGAGTGATTACTGATTAATGAAAAAACACTTTTGAACCAAATAATCAGTTTTTGTGAATAAATAACAGGAGAACTTACACAATATCCCTTTAACATCCTCTAAGCACGTAAAAAAAATTCCCTAAATCCCTGCCAGATTTTAAAGGTAAATATATCCGGATGCCATCTGCGTTACAATGAAACAACACATTATATTTTTAAAAATGGACCCCAGTGGAAGCAGGTAGAGTGAAAACAACCAAGGACCTAATATTGACCCCTGCGGTACCCCATATTTCAATGGGGCCTCAGAGAACAAAAACAGGTGAACAGAAAAGCTCCTATTTTGCAAGTAGGACACAAACCATTTTAATACCACACCCTTCACTCCAACAGAATGCTCCAGTTGAGATAACAAAATATCATGACCAATAATTGGGGCCGTGTCCTTTTGATTGACAAGCGGCAGACCGAATGCTGGCCTGCTGACTGATGGCTCCTGCTTAGCTCCTTGTTTGCGCTTGGTAAGGTCTCAGGGTCTAGCAGAGTAGCACAACAGCGGTTTTTAGCCAGCTAATAGCAAGTTTAAGTGTATCTTAACTTTAGCCCACCACTTAGGGTGCTGATCATAGTTATTTCCTGTTATTTTTGAGTTAGCTCGAGTGCAGCCCAGAGTACGTCAGCTGTCAATCATTTGCCTGTGGCCACTCTTGCTCATTTTTGTAATTTCCGGGATTGACGACACACGCAATGCAGTGAAGATGCCAACGATAGGAATTCCCAGCTGGCTTCATTTTTAGCTCTTCAAAAACCAATGGGTCACGTGAGCAGAGGGCTCATCCCCTTTTTTTTTTACTATCTCTGGCTTAAACGGACCAAGGTTCGTTGAAGAGCTGGGATATACTTGCTGTGAACGCAAACGTCTATGCAAGCGCTCTGTATCGTCTGTGAATATACTTGCTGTAGCATGTCGTGACCAAAACACTCGATACCAGAGGTCCCCACAGGAAGGAGTACACAGCCCTTGGATGTTGACGCTGTGAAAAGGTCAAATGATATGCTGTAATTCTTGCCACTCACGTCTTTTATTATACTGATGGTACACACGTGTTTCTGTGTTCTCTGCAGATGAACACCATGTGTTAAGGATTAAAGAAGATGTTCTCGATGAATGGAGCTCCAGTTTTGACCGAAAGGACCAAGAACTACTCCCTATAAAAAAAGAGGAAGAACTCTGGACTTTTCAAAAGATGGAACTCTCTGATGGGCTGGAGCACTGCATGTACCAGTTGACTACATCTGATGTGAAAAATAATGAAGATGATGATGAGAAATATCAGGCCCTACAATTTCAGTGGCAAAAGGAAGACAACACAGTGGACGATCTTTCAATCAACGGCTCGGCTCAACAGATAAAATTAGAATCTGATTTAAATGAAGCACAAGAACCAGCAAGAAACCCATATTCAAATACTGATAGTGTGGCTTCTGAAAAAGCAGAAACTGAGGTCAGTGAAGATGAAGATGACAGTTTTGAGGACTGGCAGAAATATCTGTCTGATTCTGGAGCTGAAACTGAAGACAGTGACAGTGGTTGTAAGATGAGCAGGGCACTGGTATCCAGTATAAATAATAATATAAGATATAACACTGGCAAAATATCCTTTAGCTGCTCTGAATATGATAAACAATTTATTTCTAAGCAGTCTCTTCAGAAACACAAGAGAAACCATTCAGGGAGTAACTCATCCAAGTGTTTGACAGAGAACGGGGGTGTGAGAGTGAATCAAAATTTAGATTCACAGATGGGAGTTCACACAGGAGAGAAACCAGTTGTTTCCGATGTTTGTGAAAAAAGATTTGACCAAAATATACATCTTAGAATAATTGAAGAAAACGAAGAAAAGCAAACAATTGATTATGATGATTGTGGTAATCTTAAGAGCCACATGAGGATCCACAAAGGAGAGAAACCATTTGGTTGTGATACTTGTGGTAAAAGGTTTACAGTGCATGGTACTCTCAAAGCCCACTTAAGAATACACACTGGAGAGAAACCATTTGGTTGTGATACTTGTGGTAAAAGGTTTACAGTACATGATACTCTCAAAACCCACACAAGAATCCACACAGGAGAGAAACCATTTAGATGTGATACATGTGGTAAAAGGTTTACACAGCATGATAATCTTAAAACACACATGAGAATCCACACAGGAGAGAAACCATTTGTTTGTGATACTTGTGGTAAAATGTTTACAGTGCATGCTAATCTAAAAAAACATATGAGAATCCACACAGGAGAAAAACCATTTGGTTGTGATACTTGTGGTAAAAGGTTTCCACGCCATGATAATCTCAAAACACACATGAGAATCCACTCAGGAGAGAAGCCATTCGATTGTGATTTTTGTGGTAAAAGTTTTCCACGACATGATAATCTCAAAACACACATGAGAATCCACACAGGAGAGAAACCATTTGGTTGTGATACTTGTGGTAAAAGGTTTACTGTGCATGGTAATCTCAAGACGCACATGAGAATCCACACAGGAGAGAAACCTTTTGGTTGTGATACTTGTGGTAAAAGGTTTACACAGCATGAGCCGCTCAAAGCCCACATGAGAATCCACACAAGAGAGAAAGAATTTGGCTGTGATATTTGTGGTCAATGGTTTACACTGTACTGTCAGCTTAAAACCCACATGAGAGTTCACACAGGAGAAAAAACGTTCAGTTGTGATGTTTAAAGCGAAAGATTCAAATACAAACACGACCTTAGGTATACATGAAACTTCACATAGAACAAGAAGTGCATAATTGCAGATTGTTGTGTAAGATTTATTGTGTAATTCTGAAGGACTTTTTATGAGAAACTGTCTGCATTGTCATGAAGTAGGGCTGGGCAGTATGTTTGGTGATGACATATATTGTGATATATTATTTTCTTCTGTGTGTGTGTGTGTGTGTGTGTGTGTGTGTGTGTGTGTATATGTGTATATATATATGTATATATATATGTATGTATATATATATATATATATATATATATATATATATATATATATATATATATTTGTATATATATATGCACACACACACATACATATATCAAATTTGTCAGAATGACTGTTTCTAAACATACTCGCTTCCCTGATATATTGCAGCAGAAAAATCACTTAAAAAGTATAGACTAATATGGCCAAACACCACAACTAGACCGTCCGCCATTGCCTGGTGTGGCTTGTCATTAAAGCCAGTTTCTGGAGATGAATAATAGTTTAAATTAATGCTCCTATGTTAAAAAAATAAAATAAAATTCAGAATATTTTAGAGATCTCCGGAGAACATACCTATAGGTTATCATTACCTTAGATGACTGTCCATTGTTGTAAATCCAGATATTTATGCTGCTTTCCATGTTGGCAGATAGGAGGTAATGGGGACTCGTTCCCCAAGCAACGGCAGCGCCGCAAGATGGCGCAACACACAAAATGCTTGTCGGATTAGTCTATAGAAAGCCATTTTAGGAGCACTTGGGTATTGTGCAAAATTTATCAAAAAAAAAAGTTTGAAAACCATTCAAATTCTACAGTTTTTTTTTCTGTTTATATAAAACAACAAATTTCAAACTTTAGTATTTCGTGCAAATATGAACACTGTTTATGCTTTTTGTGTGCAGTGATTAAACTTTCTTGCACATCAGAGGTTGTTTGCCAGGAACAGGGAACATTTTAACTTTGCCATCAATCCCACATGGGTGCTTGGTATACTCCATGGGTGCTTGGGCCCCGAAACTGGTGCCTGTTTACTAATGTCAACTTAATCAGCTTACGGTAGCGTTAGCATCGCAATTGCAGTTAATTTATTCAACTTAGGACATATAAAGCATAAAGCAACTTATCAGGCCCTACCACCTTTCCTCTCACTGGACTCCACACACAGCTTGTCGGGTGGTCTCGAAGTTTACCTGTTTGTAGGTCTTGCCTGTCCCTGCCGCCGCACTGTCACACCCTGCACATTGCATTCACGTGCACAGTGCATGTCTGACAGTGGAGTCTCCAATGCTGCTACCTGCTAAAGGCAGCGATATTGCTTCTCTTTAGAAATTGTGACGTTGCCATTAACATGTGCTACCACAGTAGGCTGGTATGGTCAAAACCTCTACTGTTGGCCAAATTTTTATCATTCTACCATATACTGTTTATACCGCCCACCCCGATTGTGAAGTGTTCTGGTTTTTATTCAGCTATCAAATGTTTTCATTTTTGCCTTGTTTGACTAAATAATTTACTTGTACTTAAACTTAATGTCTTGTTACTTAAGATATTTCAGAGATAAGATGATTACTTGAAATTTTTATCCTTGAAGGAATTCATAATAAAATGGTACTGTTCTGTCTGAAACAACGTGTAAAGGAGCAAATGTTAAAACTGATAACTGCAGAAAATCTGCTCTTGAGGGCTGGACTTGGGCACCCCTGCAGTGGAGGGAAGTGAGATTATTGCTTAACATGATACATAATACAAAGTATCATTTGAGAGGGCAAAAGCACTCCTTACCACTTGTTTGTGTCCAGATGTTCAGTTTCTGTTGCCAACTAGCGTTTGAGCCACTGAAATAATTTAGAACAATCAGGCTATTTGACCTGAGCTTTTTTATAGGTTTCCTACAACACTTTGAGTGCAGGGTGTCCATTTAAATCAAAATTGAGTATTCTTCCAGACCTTGGTATTATATGCCACATGTAGACTGTTTAAGAAAACACTTATATGTAGTTCTGCTGATATTTCATTCTGAAGTTGTTCATCCCGGCATAAATAAAAGTTGCTGTTCTTTTCTACTTTTATAATGCATTTCCAGCTTGTTATTTTGTTTTTCTTTCTCCTGAAAATATAAACTGGTTTGTCAACTAAGCTATTATTTTTTTAATCACTTTTTTTGTTATTTCAGGTGGTGATGTTTAAATAAGGAAATTAATGGGGGGAAAAGTTCCTCTATGTTTTTTTTTTTTTTTGTGCCATCCTTGAAAACCCATTGTATCTTGTTTTGAATTATTTAGAAAAGTTACCTGTTAAAAAACAACAGAAAAAAAAGAATTGCCAAATACTTTATGGAAGAAAGATTCAAAATATTGTTTATTTTGACAAACCTTATTTATTAATGATATCACTAATATGCACTGGTGATTAATGATCATTGTGGAAAATGGTTTATCAGCATAGAAATACAGGTGATATTAACATTAGAACAAATGCAAATATTTACAATTTAAGAAATGAAAATTGCAAATCAACCTTTATCACAGTTAAAGCCACTCTTTAAAAAATAATACACTGGCTCAACTTGAATTTAGTGTAACAATATACATGCAATTTTTTACAACTTAGCTATTAAGTAAAATGACTTCTAGTTCTGCTAACTCAATTTGTTTAGTGCAACTAGCATGATTTGGTTTGATATTAAACTAAACGCTTACTTATGTTCATCCAACTTAATTTTCCTTTTAAAGTTTGGCTAATATTAAGTTGTCAAATTAGTTATTTAAGCACTCACCAATCCCCCAAACTGAATCCAGTCCTCTCTTTAAAAAATCAAACAAAGAACAAACAAACAGTACAGTTTTTATGAAAAGAAACACCAAAATGTAATAATGGTCATTTTCCCAAAAACGCATAAAATGGCCACATGTGTCCTCTGAAGAACATGAAGGTATTTCATGTTAGTACTTATCTGTTTTAACTTCCAAAGAAGAGCCTATCAAATACAAGACTCATTTTAAAGACACAATGTAACTTTTAGACCTTAAAAATATGCATTTTTGACTTGTTTTGATGGCACACCAACATTTTCGAGCTGTCACTACCCAGAGGCAACTTTCCCATCCTGTGACATTGCAACTGACTATTGGTTGTGCTTGTGCCCCGTGTAACTTAATAGCAAACTCATTTGAACCAGATTTGAACATAGTGGGGGTTTTGAACATGGATCATGGAGGATTCAGCAAAGACACGCAAGGAAACATTACCGGATAAAGAGAGGAAAAGAAAGGAAGGGACAAAACAAGAGTCGAAACAAGACTCGCAGTACAGGTACAATGCAAGATGGATGCTAGTTCAGCCGTCGATAGGGGGTGCGTCACTGAGAAAACTGCTCAAAGTTCCGTTATAGGCCTTTAACACCAGGCGTCAGGTACAGAATGCAATGTCATGAACAACCAAACCTCTACAGTGCAGTGTTTTGTTTAACTTGTCCTGCTGAATCTGGTGACAACAGGTCATTTTTGTTGTAGCAGTTTATTTATAAGAGACACTACCTTTGGACTGGCTTTCAAACGATTTAGCTGAAGGCAGAACTTTTCTAAATGCCCCCAAAATATTTTTCAGTACCTTTGGGTAAATGAGGTTCAAGGTACCCATCAGTCCCATTAGCAAGGCACAAGTTTGATGTTTAGGTCTTGAAGGAATTTTGCTTCTCTGATCTTGATTCTTGCTCTGGTTGGGTCGGATGTTGTGCCCCCTCCAATGAGAACGGTCTTCATCACTTCAATGGCAATGTCCCCTTCATCTTATAAGTGAGTCAGAATCAGTGTCAGTATTTTAAGTCCATCATTTTTTTTTTATACCAGTTGCACCTGAAATCAGTTGAACACAAAGACTGACAAGACCAAGAACCTCACATATTCACACTCATGCCATGAGGGCAATTTAGAATGACCATCTTATCTTACATGCATGTCTTTTGATCGTGTGAAGATGCCCAAAGAAAACTCAGGAGGGAGCAAGGCAGAGAGTAAAGTGGAGAAATTTTAAATCATTTCCTCCGACCATTCTGATGGGAAATTGCTAAATTTACATATAAACGGACAGAGGTGGACATCCCTTGTCCAGAAAGTAAAAATCCTGTCTGACAGTTGTTCAAACCAATCACCAAACCAGCTGAATTTAAAGGGACTAGAGGTAGGAATTAAAAAAACAAAACAAACATGCATGTTGATTTTTTTAAATACTAATGGGTGATGAAGCGCTAAATACCAAAAATAACGTTTCCACCCAGATCTCTCTCCGTTGCCTTGAACAGGCTGTGTGCTGCAAAATGCGCTGCAATTCGGTGTCCGAATTTCCCGCACTACCCTGCGGACGCGACGTCAAATGACGCTGCATCCGCAGTTTTGATACAGGAAGAAGACGGTCGCGTTAAATTCCAACACTAAGCGATAGTTATGGATTCTTCCTCCGTCAGCAAACGATCTAGATCAACTGAAAGACACTAAAAAGTGTAACTACGAAGAAAAAGGTTAGTAAACAACATTATAGCTCCAGTTTGTGCACGCTCCCGTGACGGCTTGGCTCGTGGCTGCAGTTACCTGAAGCGCCAGTCACGAGTTTCGTTTTTTAATCTTGCCTCAAGTCCCTTTAATTAGCACAGCTCCTCTGCAGGTGGATGTGCCCATTACTGAAAACACCTGTTCAAAATATACAGGCAGATCCCAAAACATAGCAAGATTTTTACTTTATGGCACATGGATTGTCAATCCTGCATACAAACATGGGTAAAATTGTTGTCACCCCTCTGTTAATGAAAGAAAAACTCACAATGGTCACTGATATAACTTGAATCTGACAAAAGTAATAATAGATTTTTAAAAAAAGACTAAAGATTAATTAATGAAAATAAGACATTGCCTTTGAATCCTTATTCAAGAGAATGATTAAAAAAATAATAATGAAACATGACAAAAATGATGGTACCTCTAAAGATCAACATCTATTTGACCACAGGGACATGCTAAACTACCTGCCTTCTTATTAGCATCACTGTCTTTAATTTTTTTAATCACTCTGCTGCTTGGTGATGAAGCAAAGGGAAGCAAAGGAGAGGGAGTTGTCTCAAAATGACAGGAGTCTCAGGAGATTAGAAAGAAAATGATAAAGGTAAATGCGCCATAAGAACAACTCCAACAGTTGTTGTATGTTCACATGACTACAACTGCACAAATCATTCAGGTCCACAGGTCTGTTGCCAACCTCCTTGGATGTGGCCGCAAGAAGAAAACTGCTGACAAACTAAAGAGATGGATAATAGGAATGGTAGTTAGGCCTCTATCGACGGCTAAACTGACATCCATCTTGCATCCTACTTGTACTGTGAGCTCACTCCAGCCAGTAAAAGACAGTCTCGTCTTGTCTTATCTCTTGTTCTGTCCCTTCCTCTCTTTCCTTTCCTCTCTTTCTCCGGTAATGTTTCCTAGCGTTTCTTTGCAAAATGCACCATGACGCACGTTCAAACCCTTCACATGGTCTCACTTTCTTATACCACATCTGATACCTCACCTTTTAGACGCAAACACACTGTAAACAGGAGTATATTGCATGCAGTGCTCTAGACCTTGTCCAACTTCTTCAGTTCATCCAGATCTGCTGTTGAAAGGTTGTGTCGGACTGTTGTTGGAGGAGAAAGAGCTCCTCAGCACCTCCATCTCCACCTTCTCAAATACACAGCAGTCTGGCCTATTTCAACAGGGTCAGGAAGAAGCTGTTTTACTTATATTAAGGGCAGATTTGACTAAAACATGGCTCTGACATTTCATTGAGATATCAGAGAATTGTTTAAAATTGTAATAAATTGCATTATACTGTATGTCTTCTTTAAATGTGTTCATTTTCTAGCCTGTTTCTATTCTTAAAAATTTACTCTAATTCTTATCCCATAGAAATACAATGTTAAATTTTTTTTTCACATATTTCCTCTTTTGCCTTTTTGTCATGCAGGTGGGAAACATAAAAACTGTAATCTTTAATCTTTCACAAAAACCACCCATAGTTTCATTGTTGGGTTAAAATTTAATGCTAACTGAAAACAAATGCACCTTTTTCCACCAAATGCAACACATTTACTACATAATGTAAACTGAGTAAAAAATAAAACAAAACAAAGCAAATTATACAGACTCACTGTTGTGCATCAGTCCACCAGGTGGCAGTGTAGACTCACTAATTGTTATGCTGCCTTTAATTCCTTTCAACCACACATATGATAAAGTTTGTTTTTATTCTTTTTTTATAATCTTATGTTAAATGCTATATATAACATTCTAGATACAAGCTTCTGTAACCATAATATTTTGGCATCCTGAGTCAGACATGTCATTAGTAATTCATGTCACCAGTATTGCAACTATTCTTGATATTTCAGTCGGCATGCTGGATCTTAAATGTGCCTCTAATATAGTCAAGCAAAAAACTGTTCTTCACTTGATTAATAATTTTCTATTGCATTTATTCTTCAATCTGCAGCTTATTAGCAAAGTCTAACTGTTAACTGACCGTGATTCTAGACAATAACCATTTTTTTCAAGTTTGTTTTATATTTCACTTTTATTAAAGGCAACATGTTTTTTAAAAGAACATTTCCTTGATAATTCTTTTGTTTGATGGTTAATGTTATCTCTGCATATAATAATATGATACAAATAATAATATGATACATATGATACATTACAAAAAACCAAAATGAAATAAATAACCAAAATAAAAAATATTGTGCAAGGATTTTGTCTTTTCATATTTCAGTACTATCTCAACCAAAGAAGCTGCGTTTGGTTCTGTTTGTTCACTTGGTTGTTAGCAGGATTAGTCCAAAAGTTGTGTTCACATTTACATTTACAAATTTACCAAAGCTGAGGCTCAACTTAGATGTTATTAAAGATGATTTTGATCTGAATATGGATTTCGAGCGAACATTTTTATTCAGCATCGATGGAGATAAATCTCACTTTACTCAAGTTTTTTTTGTGTATTTCTAAAATCTTTCAAATGAAGAAAACTAACAAAGATGCTCGCAGAGGAATGACCATCCAGAAAAGCTATCTCACTTTAACCAGTTGACCTTGGGTTTTTTGAAAGGCGCTTTAAATAAAATGTATTATGATTTATTATAATTATTTACCTGACACAGAGAAAATGTACGCACTTTTAAACAATGTTGATGGCCCAAATATTATCAGCATGAAGATGAAATTGGAAATTATAACCATCAGTTTTAACTTTTCTATGGTGATGTGCTGTGTAGATCTAGCATCATATACTGTGCCTATCAAGTTGGTATCACGTGCTACTATGTTTTTCACTGACGATGCAGATTTGTAATAAATGGCTTTAAGGAAGTCAAATTAAAACAAACTGTTAGTGAAACCAGCCAATCTGTTAAAAACTTTGCAATCAAACACTTGGTGCTGCATGTCTCATGACCACATGTAAGCATCCACTGTTATTAAAACCTGATCACAGAAGTTTGATTGTTATATTTTTCTTTAGCAAACTACTGATACAACATCACTAGTTCTGCTGAGATTATTCCAAATATTTCTTGGTTTACTTAGTTTGTAGTTTTAAATGGCAGATTTTACATCTGACAGCTTTATTATCATGTTGATAGACAAAAGATGCTGGGAGAAATGGAATTAAAAAAGATTTAAATGGTTTAAATGCATTGTGATGACAATTTTTTACATTTTAAACTCTTGTATTTCTTTAAGTATTAAAAATGGCCTTTTAGTACAGATCTTTGATCCTCTGATTCCTCACTGTGTTTCCTCCCCTCAGCTTCACGTTTATTGTCCCCTCTCCCCAGCTTTTCATACAGTTTGGTCTGGTTGCTGAATCAACAACATTGCTGCCAGGTTGTCATGGTGTCTGATTGTTGAGTATCATGTCACACGCTCCATCGCAGTCAGACATCCCCTCAGTCTGCAGACGATCTAATGGTCGCCATGACGTTAACCTCGGCAACCATGAGGGTCTGGCAAAGACGTGAGAAGTTGGCAGTGTTGTGTCACCTCATGTCATAGCCACAGTGTTTAACAAGCGCAGGGTTGAAGGCCGGGTCTCCTAAGCGAAGCTATCGACCGCAGGTTATTACTGTATTAGGAGGTAATTAATAACAGTTTCTTTACAAACCTTAAAATAGTCCACGTCCCATTTTTCTCACCGAGCTCGCTGTGGGAGGTTATTCATGTATTCTAAGTCTCAAACAGAAGGAAAAACATTAAACAAAAACTTCCACAGGCTGTTCACCCTGTTTCTATGCAGCCTGTTTTAAAGCAGTTTAAACAACATTCAGAGCAGCCAAAGAAATTGTCCCTTTTCTTTAACAGTGAAATGAATAACTTAAGACTTGCATCAGTGTTCGGGGTATGCAGTGATACTTTACTTTGGAAGCATGCTGCTTAATGCTGTGTAATCCATAGAAGTGTGTCCTTTTGCATCATAATCATTATTGCTCTGTATAGAAAATCCAAGTCTGTGGAAAACAGTTTGTAATATAATTTTTTTATATGGTGTTATAGACTAAGTATGCAGAAAAGTGATTATGAACATCATTTTTCACCTTGCTTGGATTGGGCTTTCCACTATCCCTCACTCCCTATAAACATTTAAGAAATAATTTCTAACTTTAAAAACAACTGTCTTTTTTTGAGTGTGTGTGAAACAGAAACATTCTTCACAACTGTGGTTTGACATGTGCGTGAGTGGTGACCACTACTAAACTGGGTTCCTGATGCATCCAGGGCTGAGAGCCCTCAGGGGCAGCAGTCTGAAAGGGAAAGCCAGAGAGGAGACTCTGAGGCCAGGCTTGCTAACACACCAGCAGGGGGTCTCATCACTCTCTCCACACTTCTGCTGTCAGAGCTTTTGTTTCAGCGACATTGCGAAGTCACGAGGCCCTGCTTCCCAGGTAACTATGTACTGCTGAGCTGGTGCTGCTGGAGGGTGAGACGGTGCACAGCCTCAGCACCAACCAAACAGTCGCAGGGAAGAAGGAAACTACATTAAGTCCCAGAGCTCTGCTACAAAAGCACTCACCCGCTGTTCATTATCTGTGAACTGAAGGGTCTTTTCTAATGTTATCACTCCCGAAGCCTGTTAAAGAAAGACAGCTTCCTTCATGTATGTCATTTGCTTCTTATTTAAACAATTCTTACATTCTTACACACTTATTGTTTTACCTCATATGCTAATTTTATTCAAAATTGATCTATACATTTAGTCATTTTACATGCATGACTCTTTTATTAATATTCCACCCTTGAATTGTAGTTTCTTCATAATATTATCTTTGGACATTTTTACATGAGATGTATAATGAAATATACTGTAGAGTGCACATTAACTGTAGTACAAAAAGGAATAAATTGTAAAGAAGAGCAAAAATATTTTCAGATAATAAGAGTTAACTAAAGTCAGGGTAGTAGTTTTTGTCTTTAGTTCAAAAGATATTACAGAAAAAGGTGAAACATGATGGTCTTTCCTTACAAAAAGGCAATGACTGCAGAAGAAAAGACTTTTTTGAAAAATCTCACACAATAACTGTAATCTAAACAATTTTAACTTCTTGCAAAACAACATTTGAGTAAACGTTGTTTGCAAGGCATAATATTTCTTTGCGAAACAACATTATGTCTTGCATCACTTCACTTCACGTGTCTTTAGTAGAAAAGTTTGCAGTTACATCCTCTCAGATCATCCCTGGTGAAAAGATGCGGTATAATAACAGGGTGCAGATTTGATTTCACTTGTCAACAACAGAGCTACTCTTGTGTATCAGAATCCTCCACAGACCGAAGATGGATTCTAACAACGTTGTGTCTTCTGCTTTCTTTCACACATTTCAATTTACTTTGACTATTCAAATTTTTAGCGTACCCCCTGGAGTCATGGCATATAGAAAAAAATAACCCTTGATAAATAGAAAAGTAGCATGTTGGACAGTTTTGCAGGACTCATGCTGTGTTTTTAAATGTTCTCTCTTTTTTCTTCTAAATGTTTCAGCATTTACTCAGTAATTATCTCTGTTTTAATTCTCATCAACAAAATTTGAAATACTCTAGTAAATATGATTGTTTATCTCACTGCATTCTCATCTTCTACAGTAAAAAACATTTGACACTCACTGCTTTTCCCCCACAACTCTTACCGCAGTAGCTGAGAATATGATAAATATAAATACCAAAACTAACATTACTTGATGCATTATAAGGATTATTTATCCCTGCAAACACAAACTGTTTCTTAAAGCTTCCACCTTATTAATTCTGTTAGATGTTAAGCTGTCAAACAAAGCATGCTTTGACTCACTGGACAAAAGACACATTTTCCCCCTGAGCACCAGGTTAAAGTAAGATTAGAAAAACATCATCTAAAAATGAAATGCTCAATTTCTTCAAGTTAAAACTGTAATCACATCTTAATTCACGCAGTAAAACCTGTGATGTCATTCGTTACTTCTTTGCCCCATGCAGCAGGTTGCTTAGTGCCAGCTTGTCTTAACTGGTATTTAAGTTTTATCATGTGTGTAATTTTTCACGTGACCCCAGTCATTACAGATACCAAAATAAAAAGTGAAACTCTAAACATGCAATAGGGCTCCAATAGCACTTTTGTGACATTTATTTGTACTACAGAGCATGGTCACATTATGTTTAGGAGCTTTTAGAACCTGCTAATTTTACAGTTTTGAGCATGTGTGACATTTTCATGTAAAGCAGAGTGTAAGAATTTAGCTTTTAAATGACAGATGTATGAATGTAATGATTTTGGAGCTCAGAAAATAAAGTAATATTACCATTTTCATGCCTTTATTGTGAAACTGCAAGTACAAGATTGTCCTTTCAGATATGCCTTTATGGTCTGGAAGAATTCGAACAAGTCTGTTTGAATGAAAACTGCTTTTTCATAACATTTTAAGATCTCCATACTTGGTTATAAAGAAGGTGGAAGATATTTAGCGTCAACAGTCCAGAGCTACAGAGATGTGCATAAACAGGTTGGAATGGGTGAGGAAAAGTGTTCAGGTGAGATTTCAGCAGGAGTAAATGTTGAGGTTTTCTTTGGGGGGTAAGGATGGATAACATCAGGACTGAGTACATCAGAAGGGCAGCACATGCCAGATGTTTTGGAGACGAAGAGAGGCCAGGATGGTTTGCATATGTACAGAGGGATAGTGAATATATTAATTGAAGGATGTTGAGGTAGGAACTACCATGCAGGAGGTGTAGGAGAGGAACAGCTGAAAAGGAGAAGAGGAAGCACCTCTTCAGACTTACACATTTACAGCCTGAATGTGGCATAACAGCTGGATTCACTTTACCAGACAGGACCACAGTGGTTGCTTAACTTGACAGCTTTGGTGAGATCATGTTATTGAATAAATAAATTACAGTAGTCTAAAAACTTTCCAACGTCATGTTTTTCCAGAGCTGCAGCATGGAGTAATTTTGTTCTCAGCATCGAAACCAAATAAATAAGAGATACAGAAAGACCAGAAAAGTGGACCACATCAGTCCAGTTCTGAGGTCTTTACACTGGCTGCCGGTCCATCAGAGAATAGACTTTAAAGTTCTGCTGCTGGTCTTTAAAGCTCTGAATGGTTTAGGCCCAAAATACATCAGTGACCTCTTGACCCAGTATGAACCTACTAGACCCCTCAGGTCATCTGGATCCGGTCTTTTATCAGTTCCCAGAGTCAGAACCAGACATGGAGAAGCTGCATTCAGCTTCTATGCTCCACATGTCTGGAACAAACTCCCAGAACGTCTCAGATCAGCTGAAACACTTAGTTTATTTAAATCCAGGCTGAAGACCCACCTGTTCTCTGCTGCATTTACGTAGATTTTATTCAAAAGTTAAAATCCGCACGTCTCTGTATTCTCTCTTTTTAATCTTAAATGCTTTTAATTTTGAATCATGCTTCTAATTGCTTTTTTCTCTCCCTTTTGCTTATAATGTTTTATGTAAAGCACTTTGAATTGTTCTGTACATGAAATGTGCTATACAAATAAACTTGCCTTGCCTTGCCTAAAAAAGCTCACTCTTTTTTTTCCTTTTTCCTTTTTTTTGTTTGTTTTTTTGTTTTTAACAGTATAACATTAATATGAAATAATATAACAGTAATAGGTCAGTCAGTCAGTCTTGTTCTTTAGGGTGATGGCTGCTGGCAGGAATGAATTTCTGTATCTCTCCGTCCTACAGCGAACCTGACGCAGCCTCCCACTGAACACACTTTGTTGATTCTTCACCGTGTTGTGGAGAGGATGGGGAGAGTCCTCCATCATCTTCATCAGCTTGTGCAGCATTCTTTTCTGAACGATCAGCTCCAGCGGCTCCAGAGTTATCCCCAGCACAGAACCAGCTTTCTTGATCAGCTTGTTTAGTTTCTTCAAGTCTCTGGTTCTGATGCTGCTGCCCCAGCAGATGCTGCAAAGCTAATTGACCTATGGCTAAGCCACGCCCCCTGCACTCACTCGGACAAACAAACATTCGGTGACAGGCGCTATGTGACATCTCGGGAGATGACAGCTGTCAACACGGACAACAGACGCGTGATTAGACAGAGAGATCGTGACAAGATAAATTAAAAAACATAAAAACAATACAAAGAAACAAAAAGAAATTGTTCAGAAGTCTTAAACTGGGAGTAGAAATCAGCCTGTGAATCTCTGAATGTGACTCGTGTCGCTCCCTCAGTTTCTTGCACAAACTGCTGCACGGCTGCTGCTGTTGTGCCAAAAAGTGATCATCTGACAAAAACTGATCAAACAGCCACGGAAGCGGAGCAGTCTGGCTGCAGCTTGGAAACCAGAGGCGTGTCGTTATCGACGTTACTACACGACACCTGTACTACACGACAGCGTCTTATGTACCGTTACCACGTAACAAAACTAGCATGTTTAGCTAGCGTTAGCCAACTTAAACTAACGTTAGGGAAGGTAACTTCATATTTCTTTCAAGCAAAGTGACAACATGTTGCCTCGAATACGATGTTGCCTTACCTCAGAACAGATGTAGACATCCTTGTTCATTTTATCCACGTTCAGTTGATGTGGTCTGCCGCATAACTTTGGCTCGATGTGACTTGGTAAAAGGCAAAAAAAAATACGCCCTGTCACCCAGCCACTCAGGATACCTAGTATCGGAGTTGCATGTACCCCATGCACACGTTTGACCATTTTAAACTAAAAAGAACACATAAAAACGAACAAAAACGGACTAACTTCAATGCATTTCAATGGACGTTCAAGCAGAGAATGTCCGAGTGTATGGGATAGCTGTGCGCACTGTGATTGGCTCATCGCGTTTGGGGGCGTGGTTTAGCCATAGGTCAATTGCACTTTCCACAACAGACTTGCGCCGACCCGAGCAGGACTTGCGACAACAGAAACCGCTGTACGGTATTCAGGTCCCCCATCTACCGAGCTGCTTCTAGCTCTGATTTGAACCAGACTACCAGCGCTAATTCGAAGAAAACATTTCTTTAGCTTCACACCACCTAAACACGGCTCCTGGCTCTCATAACCAACTCTTTGCTGGACCAGAGTGATTCACGTAGCTTGCGCTGCCTGGGTGCCGGGTGAAGCATCACTGCTTCAGGCTCAATAATCACTTGTCACGTCCGCAAAAAGTAAGTAAAAGTTCGTATTCTTACCTGCTACTCGCCAACACCAGAGAAAAATATAATCCACGGCATATTTACCCGCAAATCGCGGGTAAAATGTCAGAAGAGACAGGACTCTGCTTTGAGCAGAGGGAGACGAGGTGCTGCTACCAACGCAGCAAAGTAGCATCAACAAGCTAGTAAAAGCTTAGAAATGTATCCAGGGATCAAAATAGAGGAAAGACAGGTAGAGAAGCCGTCTGTGTGCTGTGGGGGTGCAGGGGGGTTGAACACGACGGTGAAAGGACGCCACTAGGGGGAGCCCCGAGCTGAAGTTACTGAGTTCTGCTTTAACTCTTGCTTTCTCTTGCTCTGTCACTTTCTCTCTTTCTTTTTCTCTCCTCCTCTGATAATGTCCCATATGGGTGTCTTTGGTAAATAAGTGATACCAGTATGTTGATATCCAGTTGTTGGTGTGTGGCGTTAAGCAGAACACTGCGGTTACATGATGCTTCAGGCAGGAACACAAAGTTAGGAAGTGGAGTTTGAGACGATGCAGAGCAATAGCAGCCCCAGATAGGTGCAGATTAATGCCAGTGTGGCATCAAAATCATTCAAAAGCAGAGTTTTAAGGTTGTAAACTTATTCATTAAAAAAAAAAGAAATCTGATGTGACACTGTGCAGACTTATGAAATTGAAAATCTTTTCTGCAGCCTTTCATTATTGAAAAATGAAAACTATGTTTTCCTAATGTGAGATGAACCTTGGCTACACACCAAGCTGTTGTTGTTTGAATCTGTTTGAGCTTACTTCAGTTTCACCATGCTGGATGCTTATTCTCATAATAAAACAGAAAATTCATATTGACATGATTGCAAGAATAAAAAGTTGACAGTATCATTAAAATAGATCTTGTTTTTTCAGTACTTCCTTTGCACCACCTGAAGCATCACATGTGTGTGACACTTCCTGTTGTTTCCTCCTCTCACACACAAGAAACTGGAGTGTCCGTCTGTATCTCGCAAAAACCTTCATTGAAAAGTTCAGAATCTGACTGGTTCTCAAAAGCACCATCATTCAGATTAAATCATGTCCAGGCTGTTGTCATACATGTGATTCTCTATCTGTATCATGAGCCGGTGCTTGTGCCCAGCAAAAAGGACAGTTTTACAATGTTACTTGTGAGAGCTGGCAAAAAAGGCCCACTCAGGATGGTTAAGCTCTAATTAAAGTAAATGAAGGCCATCAAGTTATTCTAAAAAGGCCGACGTCTAAGTGAAGTGAAGAGTCAGTGTTTAATACTTTGATGATTTTGTCAGGTTGAGCTCAAAGCAAATGCGTCGTGTGCTCATACCTGCATTACACTACAGACGCTAGGATGTCAGCTGACATAAGTGCAGCTCCGCCGCCTCTCCCTCTTTCTTGGTGCAGCTTTGTGTGCCATCAAAGACCCTGAGCAAAGAGACATGAGCCTTAATTGTTGTGCTTTATCGGGGGGATAAAGGCGGGTTGGGCAGCAATTTAGCCTGCCTTTATGACACTACAAAGTGTGACAGACTGACAGAAAGATAATTGGCAAAGAGGGAAAAGGCGGATAGGTTGAAAAGGCAGAAAGATGGAGAGATGAGAAAGAAAAAGGAAATGCAAAGTTGCGTTTTTAATTAGCAAAATTAAACTCAACCAGGTGACATTTCTTCTCCAGTTGAAGCTGCCCAGCTCATTTTCAGGGAACAACTGAAGAGAAAAGCTGTTTGTTTGCATGCTTAGATTAATAAAACAACTGCTGCGAAGATTATTTAAACATTTGTTCCCAACACTAAGAAGAATTTCCTCCATTTAAACATCAATGCAAAGAGTTTAAGGTATCTGTTGATGTGTTGTGTGACATTTTGTTGTCAGAATGCACCGGCTCCTGAGCTTTCCCACACCCCACAGCTTGTTAATGGCTTAGATAATGCATCTATTACATCTGAACTATGATCATGTATTTGTCTGATTATGCATAAAAGAACAAAGCTTAGCCTCATTTGCAATCTGCTCTCTTAAAACACTCATCACATAATTTAGTTTTTGATGCATGTTCAGAAATGAGCTGATGATGCTGAATTTTATTTATTTTTTTGTTAGTTTCATCCTCTGTTTCATTGTCATTCCCACAGATGACACACTCCCATCATTCCTGAGTTCACACACCGATGAGTGTTCCCGAGTTCCCGGCGCTCTGCTCTCTACCCCTGACATGAATATATGAGTGTTTTTATGTGTGCAGTGAAAAGGCGTCGCTAAGTTAAGTGGTCTTGTTGTGTTCTGCCTGGGCCCTAACAGTGTCCAGTGGGGGGTGTGGATGAGAAGTGGGGGCGCTGGTGGTAGCGGGGGTGGATGAAGGAGAGGCCTGCGGTACCATGCCTAATCAGCCTTTCTCGCCAGGGTCAAGACTTTCTGTCTGGGTCCGCGGTGCTCACTGCCACCGAGGACTTGCCCATTCAAGCGCACAATGTCCCTGTCAGTCCCGACAACACTTCCTGCCTCTGCTGGCTCCAGACCTCGCAGGGATACACAATATTTCACAGCTCCCAACAATGGCCTGTCTGCCTGCACCCACCATATGGTTACTATGGGCCACAATATTGACACACATCACTAATTATTCAAAAAGCTGAGAGAGCGTGAGGCAGGAGAGGAGAAGGGAAGTGAAGAAGGCGTCTACTGGCCAGTTTTCCATGTGTTTTTGTTTTTAATAAACTGTTTTACACAAACTCCAAGAGCAAAGAGACTTGGGAATTCTGCACTTGTTTCATTATTTCAATAAATTTAACCTTTTGCACTCTAGGGATTTATTTAATTAGAACAACAAGGGGATCTGAAGATACATTAAAAAAAAAAATTAAAATACAGACATACAGTATATTAGCAAGCACTGATCTGGACGAAAGCAGCTACATTAATAAATCACAGGTAAATAAGATCCTGGTTGGGGCCCCAGGTCCTTAACCTGGCTTCCTCTGCTTGTCTCTGAATCACATGTAAATGAAGTTATCTCACTGTAACTACAGCGTGCTCCAGAGGCTGACAGACCGCTGTTCATATGTTAAATGTTTTTGACCCTTTACTTTCTGCTGTGTGTGGGCGTCCATGACAAAACCACAATTCTTGCAAACCAATTAATGCAGCATTTAAAATTTTAGCAACCCAACAAGTAAATAAACAAACAATGACAATCTAATTCAGAAAAACCCCTCCTAGTAATATACTAAATTATCCTGGATAAAACAATAGCAGAGAGGTCCAAACAATCAAAGCTAACTATGATCTGTCCCCAAAACAAGCAATAGATAAATAAATAAAAGATTACAGTAAACAGTAATGGACAACTGCATTATTGTAGTTAAACTGCATGAAATTTCACATATTTGCTGTTTCAAATCGACTGAGCTGAAATGGAGCTCATGCTTTAAGCTCTGGATTCACACACTGAAAAAACGGAATCAGAGCAGTTGTTGACTTTACTTAAAAAATTCATGTTCAGTTAACATGATTTTGTCTCATATTATTCAAACATAATTTGTTTGTGTTGCATGAACACAATATGTTTAAGTAACATGAACAACAAGCTATGATTAACTTAATTTTTTTAAGTTGAAGTAACATATTATAATTATGTGCAAATCCTTGACATGAACTATTTCTTTCAGTGCACTTTGCCCGATCCAGTAGAAGCTTCCACGTCTTACTCTTCAACAGAGTCATACACTGCAAATGTTTAAACTAAAAATATGAGTTAAAGGGCTGCCTTAAAAATTTGGGGTTGAATGGAACATTTTTTGTGTTTTTAAGATGTGTTTGATTAAGTATTTTTATTTATAACAGCAACATACCACAAGCTTGTTAATTTGACATAAGATAACACATTGGGACAACAAAAATGCCAAAATGCAATTTACAGTGTAGTTGTCTATCAGCAGCTGTTAAAGAAAAAAGGTTAATGCTGAGCAAAAAATCTTTTTCCTTGTGTGCATAAATGTCAATAAATCAGTATCATTAAAGAGCCATTTCTGAATGTTGTCATATTTTCTCAGTGAGACGCCCCCTAACAACGGCTAATTCAGCATCCATGTTGCATCCTTTCTCTTCTTCAAACTCTTTGCAGCCAGTAAAAGTTATTCTATCTCTTTTCTTTTCTCTCTTTCTTTTCCTCTCTTCCTCCTATAATGTTCCCTTGGGTTACTTTGATGATTCAGCCAGTTTGCTTTCAACATGGCCTGTGTTGATTTAGGCGTGATGCATGCCATAAAGCAAAATTCCTGTTGTTAATCGACTCTGTTCCAGGAATGTACATATTAAATGTCACTGTGCCATCAAAATCAGCATGAAATATCCATTTTAAAGTAAAAAAAAAGTTAGGGCTACTTTAAACATTTGAACTATTCAATTTGGGTTATAAAAAGATTTCAAGATCAAGCATTTGTTCTGTAGATATTTCAAGAAATCTAAGTTCATTCATGAACTTACATTTCTGGAGGTAAATTTAGACGTAGAAACAAGGATTATCTGGCCTGGGAACACATTAGGTCCCCCCAGGGTGAACTGAAGAGTATCGGCAGTCATTCTGTGTCAGTCTTTTTCTTTTTTTTTTGCCCGTTTGACTTGCAGAATCTGGGTCCTGTCTCAGATGTTTCAGCCATTTGAAATGCTGCGATTGTAACTATAAATGCAAATCCCCTTGAACTCTGCACATTCTTGCAATTTTATCCTGTTTGTTTAAATGCAACCATGACAAAATGCAGCATTCTTTTATTTTCCTCCAGTCCTCAGATCTTTACACTGGCTTCTTGTTTGTTAAGGAACTGACTTCGAAATCCTAGTTTACAAAGCACTGAATGGTTTAGGGCCAAAATACATTCACATTGTTCTGGTTCATAAAGATTGAACCAGATCCCTCATGTCATCAGGGTCAAGTCTACTTTCTGTTTCCAGAGTCAGAGCTAAACATAGAGAAGCAGCATTTAGTTTTTATGCTCCTCACATGTGGATCAAACTCTCAGAAAACTACAAGTCTGCTGAAACGCATAAAACACTCAGCAGTTTTAAATCAAGGTTAAAAACCATTTTGTTTTCCACTACCTTTCATCAAAACAGTTGTTTGGATACATATATGGACTTTCTGGCCTCTAAGATTACAGCCAAAGACCGTGTATGACAATTTTTCCAGTGTTCTGCATGAAAGTGGAGGTAAACTTTCTTTTTTTTACCATCCAAAGACATGCATGTTAGGCAAATTGATCACTCTAAATTGTCCCTAGGATTGAATGTGAGTGTGAATGGTTGTCTGTCTCTCTGTGTTGACCCTGCGACAGACGACCTGTCCCGGGTGTACCCCACCTCTCGCCTGATACAGTAATAGCTGGGATAGGCTCCAGCCACCCCGCGACCCAGAACTGGATAGGTGGTACAGAATATGAATGACTGACTGACCGTGTGCAACATTGTGGTGGAATGCAAATGAAAATGGTCAGTTGTCATCTTGTGTGTGTATAATTTATATGTTTTTTTTTTTCAGATGCTGTTGACACACGGAAACCCAGCAGAGCACCTCTCATTTGCTGTTATTCTTCATATTGGTTTTGGTGTATAAGAGCCATATCATAACCAGTATGTCAGTTCTTATCATGCAGCAGCTTTCATATGAACAGAAAGCGACTAAATTTGTTTCCATCCTAATAAACAAACAACAGACAGCTTTAACTTTCTAACCATCTCACACTGCTGTCTTGTGTCTGTCTGCTGTACATTTGTATGAACTAAAACAAAACATAACTTGCTGCAGGAAAGTCAGCTAATTACCTGTTGACTGCTCTAGTGTAAAATTGTCCTCTGATTGTTTAATTGAGCTTCAGTTGCTGCTCTGCTGTGTTATTACAGCTTAGTTTGTGTTGAATATCATCAGTGGAACGGCACATCACAGCCTTGGCAGGAGGGAAAGTTATCGCCAAAAAGAATTAACTACATATTCTTGCCTTCAAATCTAAGAATTAGTTTCGGCTCAGAAGGATTTTATAAACATTTCAGCATTGTTTGAGTCATTAAGCTGCATTTTCCAAAGAATGATGATTAGTACTGGATGATTGGTCATCATTTGCAGAATGATCTAGCCAGTTGTCACGATGGCTGTCTATTCTGTCTGCTTCTTTGAGGATTATTTGGGTGTGAGAGAATTCAGTATATATTTTTTAAAAGCACAAGCAGCACACTGGTCATGTTAGATGAGTCTGGTAAATAACCAACGAATGTGGTGGTGTGGAGGTTTTGTGTGTGTGTGTGTGTGTGTGTATGGGCGCATTTTTGCAACATTTTTGGGGACCATGTTCTGGACTTTTACTATCACCGTGGGGACATTTTGCACTCGTGGGACTTTCCCGGTCCCCACAAGTACAAGCCCCGTTTTGAGGGTCAAGATTAGGTTTTAGAGATTAAGTTACAATTAGGTTTTGGTTAGAGTCAGGACAAGGGTTAGGTTTAGGCAATCAGTTATGGGTGTTAGGTGTAGGGTAAGGGGCTAAGGAATGCATTATGTCAATGGATGTATCCCATGGGGATATAAAACAAACGTGTGTGTGTGCGTGTGTGTGGGTGTGGGTGGGGATCTCTGATTCAGTCTTTTGCAAAGAAATTGATGCTGTCTATCGATGGGTCTGGCTACAAGAGTTGATGCCAACACTAATAACCAGACTCGTATGAAAATAACCATCCAAAGAGAACCAGAGAGTAAGTTGTTGAATGCATATTTAAAATATTAGGTGAAACATCTTACAATTTTGGTGATAAAACTATTAACAGAACAAGCAGAAGTCAATCTTTTATGTTTTATCAATGATTATAACATTGTTGGGTCTCTCTGTTTAGTTACAAGAAAACATGAGAATAAATATCCATTTTACTGGCATGAACATACTTCAATATACATATTCGTGTAAGTATAACTGAATTAACTGTGCAAGCTCTTAAAATGTGATTTTGTCGGAAAGCACAATTTATTTTAAAGTCACTGTAGCAAAATGACAATTTTAGTTGACAAAAGCTGTGTCAGAATGTCAAATATGTCAAAGGCCGTGTCCCAAACCGCGCACTTGAGCACTTCAAACACTTCAAACACTGATTTTGGGTGTGTAGTGCACACATGGTGTCATTTAAGCGACAATTTCAGGGCACTGAAAGTACCAGGATGTTGCCCTATTCACGCCCAAAAATGCAGTGCAGAATGAAGCACACTACTCGCACTAAATGGACGCCATCTTGTGAACGTGGCGGAAGAGGCGGGACTTTCAAACTGCTTTCAGAGCTGAATAATGGCGATGAATGACGCGGTGGCGACCCCTGCTGCATCGGAGGCGGTATTGTACTTGATTTAAGTAACATTTATGAAATGATTTAGACATAATCACTAATGTATATTGTGGCATGCTACCAAGCTGTTCACTCCCTGATGACAGTTATGATCTGGTCATGTGTTTGAGGCTGCGGTTATACCAGCTCAGTAGAGTTAGCTCACGTTAGCGGGTAATGCTAGTCCGTCACTTCCTGTAAGTGCAGTGCTCTGTTGGGTCAGCATTTAGCGACAATAGTGTGCACTACAAACAAAGTACACAGTGCACACTATGCCCAGAATTCCAGTGCACTCAGGAAAGTGCGTGGATTGAGACACGGCCAAAGTGTCCTATGGTTATGCCATTTTAGCCGAAGAGAAAAAAGTGGACTCAAAATTACCCATAAGGCATCTTGAAAAGTAGTGAACATCAATGGTCACAAGACAGGTCAGTACACCACAATGCATCGTGTGAAGCAGCTAAAAATGGTGCAAGGAGGAGCAGCAAAAAAAAGGAGAAAGAAAACCAAAGAAAGAATGAAATACAATATAAAGGAACAATAGTTTCACATAAGAGTTTGGATTTGATTTGGAATTACATCTTTACGTGCAACGTGGTTGCTGTGGTGACGACTGGAAGTCAATGTATACAGCAGTAGAGATTCAGCTCACAACTGCTGTTGGTTAGTCCAGTTGTGAGAGCTTTAATTTTGTAAGATTTTGGATTGAGAAACATGTTTACATGCATTTAGGAGTCTGGGTTTGAGAAAAGTGTCATGTAAACATTACTGTACTCAGTGACAACTATAGGCTTCATTGGGGGTTAAAAAAATGGTCTTTGCATCGCTGAGGGAATTCATAGAAATGTTAAATTTGATTGTAATTCAGCAAGAAGTTGATAATATAGTTCCATTTTGACAGATAAACAGTTATGTTTTGCTTATGTGGACACAAAAGATTACTTCACTGCATTTTTGCTCAAAATCCACAGTGTTTTCCCTTTTCCAGCCTCTCTCCTGCTCTCATCGAAATCCCAGTCTGGCTGCCCCCTGAGTGGTGGGAATGTGCTCCTGTGCAGCAGGCCATGACCGGCCCATGTTGGGACAGGCCTCAGTGATGCACTCCACAGAGCAGTGATTGACAGCGCTCACTGAGGGAGGTGGGATTCTTCATCTGTCAGTCAAGATAAGATACTGCTGGAGATAAAGATGCGCTGTAAGGGATGGCAGGGACTGGTGACATGCAACGAGCTGATGTTTCCCCTTCGCCCTCCGCTCCTGCCTGGTGCTTAGCACCTAGGTAAAGATAGCTTGTTGGCTGAGGGTGAAGGTTGCCACAGGTCCAGATGTTCCTGAGCTCTCTGATCCCTCTCCTGGCTCTCTGTGATGTGCTGTGCCACATCTGTCTGGGCAGAGGTGTGCCATATTGCTTCCCATCTGCCGCCCGGCGCACTCACATTCACACAGAAACAGAAGCACACACATGCAGCGTGCCCAGAAACTGCCCATTTTAACCAAGGCCATAAATAGTGTAATTCATGGGTATGAAACAGCAGGTTTTTAAGAGCGCTCAGAGGAACGAAGCAGAGCTGGAACCTTTGGCAGCTGATGGACAGATTTTCTGTTCCTGGTAGCCACATGAAACTCTGTGAACTGCACAGTAAGACAGAGTGGCAGTGAAAACCTGCTGCTGCAGAAAAATGACAGGCAAGTTAACGCTGCCTCACACTTTTTTTCCCCCGGATTTTCTCTGTCCTTGTGCAGTTTACCATCTGTCTTCTCTCTGTCTCAGTCTCTTGTTCTGTCTTTCTTCTATACTCTTTTTGAGCCAGGGGGGCAGTACTGAGGCGAATGTCACCCCTGTCCCAATGTTACTTAAGGGAAATTGACTCCTTAGCCTCAGTGCTGTCAGCAGCCATATGCTGATGTTTTCATATTCCAGAGAAATGAGGAGAGGGAGTCATAAAGACCGCTAAAGTCAGAATTACAACCGCGGCTACCACTGGCGAGGAGAGGCCCCTTCTGTCACACCATGAGCGCTGTTACATTCCCACTCCCTCAGTCCCAGAAAGTGCCATGGGCTTCTGGAGCGCCACATTAATGCCGGCTTTTCTCTCAAAGTCAGACTTCTTTTTTAAAAAACAGTGCTACATTGGAGAGTGATTTGGTCTTTTTCATGGCTTGTTTAGCTTCACTTTCTTATTAAACATTCACAGCTGGGAGGAGAATGAGGCACAGTTTAGTTTTTGCGCTGGTTGTGGCTTTAGGATGCACCACAGTCTTCCTCTGCGAGGACCATGGAGGTGCTGTGTTTCCAGCTTATCTATATTTCATGCTTTTATCTGCTCTCTGCATTTAATTAGGCTGTTAGCAGCTCGTTAAAATCTATTGGGAGCAAACTTTTACCTCGTTGCAAAGTTGTGCTGATGCTGAGCTTTTCCAGGCGATGGAAGCTTTTGATTACCTTGCATTCATAGTGTGATAAGATATTGTTGAATTATGATGTTTTTATAGTTTAGTACTCCTTTTTGTAAATATTCTCCTTTGATATTTCCTCCTTCTTACTAAGACAGATGGGGTAATAGATCTTTAAGAAAGTTTGAGCAAATTTCAGTTTTCAAGCTCATCATTATGTGAATATGTAAGTTTGTGCACAGATGCTATACTTACACTTGGTTTGTGTGATAATGGCTCACAAGAGGCAAGAATTTCTCATTATTAAACTATCAGCACCACCTGATAAATTTAAGCAATGCATTTCTTCTCCTTCTCATTCTGTTTCTTCATGAGCTCCTGAGGGAAAGTTTGGCTCTTTCGCAGCTAAATGAGCCATATGTTCATCAGTTAGTCTCGAACTTTATCTCCTGTTAGGTGGTGAGTCCACAGTGTAGGTTGGATTAATGTCCGAGGTCAAAGAAATTGATCCAGTGTAGCAGATATTTTTTATTATAAGTAAAAAAAAAAAGTGCTGAAAGGTGATAAAATTGACTGCAGAGAAAAGGAGGGCCATAAAGTTTGGCAATTCCTCCAACCTTAATAATTATATTGTTGGGACCCTAATATATATTTTGGAAATTGTATTTAAAGTATGAAAAAGAGCAGCAAAGTTAATTAAAGCTAATGTTGGAAAATTGGTTCAAGCAAACTACATTTAAAAAAACACACCACCCGCAACCACACATTCATCGTACAGGAACGTGTGGGGCGATGTTTTACAAGCAGTTTGGTGAAGCTAACCGATAACAGCCGAGTAGATAGCTTGTTAGTTTGCTAGTAAACAGCTGAAAAATCACATTTCTAAAAGCATTAATTCGCCCACCTCCAACTCCTTCTGTGATGTAAAAAGTCCACACTGCGAATGTCAACGCCTCCACGACTTGATCCTTATCTGTTATTACCTCCGCCAAGGAGGTAGTGTAGTTTAGTTGTATTGGTTTGTCTGTCTGTCTGTCTGTCAGCAACTTTACAGAAAAAGCACTGGTTGGATTGACCTGAAATTTTCCCCAGCTGCGGGACTCAGCCCAAGGACGAACCCATTAAATTTTGGTAGTGATCCGGATCACTCTCTGAATCCAGGAATTTTTTTTGAAGAATTCTTTATCATTGCAAGAGCTGCTTGCTTGTAATAATTTAACAGGATGTCGTATGCTGATACACAAATAAAATCCAAATTATATTTCTCCTGTCAATTCAACATAATGTTTTACACTTAAATTATTTGGTTTAATGTATACAGCTGAAATAATATTAATTTAATCAAACACCGTTTTCAAAAACGAAGTATAAAGCTGCGATTGCAGCATTGTTTGGTACAGAAACACATCAAATGTAAACTTTCATCTGTGCAGCCCTGAATATTTATGAAAATCAGTCTGGGAGTGATTAAGCCTGAAGTGACAGAGAACACACGGACAGCCTGACAAAAGTAAGAAGTTATTCTATCTGAAGGCAAGAATATTTAGGACGGGACAATTTACACTGTTTACTATTAGGCTAAATTACTAGGCTATTTAGAGTACTTGCGAGGCGGATCCCTCTCCTCTCCTGCTGCAGCACTGTGGCGCAGCTGGATTTGCGGGACATGCAGCCAGTGTATGAAATGTTTTATTATCATTATTTTAATTCATTTTAACCAGCTTCTTTGTTTCCAGCACAGATGTCTGCTGCATCTTTGGATTGTGCTGTCCAGGTTCTTCCACCTGCCTTGCTGCATGTTTTTCCTCATAAACTCGGTCAGATGTCCCTCTTCTAGAAACTCCTTGAGCTGGTTGGGTTTCAGTGCACCTGAAGATGATGTGAATGCTCATTCCTTGAAGGTCCAACACGTTGTATAAAAAAACTACATTGATCAATCTACCCTTTATTAAATACCTCCACATTACCTGATCCAGAACATCTGGAAACTAAAAAATAAAATAAAAAAGGAACGGTGCAAAATCCAGTGCGGTCAAACTGATAACCTGTTGCTAAAAAGGGAAAAATAAAATCTCTAAAAGTGAGAAACTAAGAAATTGTAATAGTCATAGTAAAACGTCATAAACTAGTTAGCTAGTTATTTACATTCATCTACTTGCATCAGGTGCATATTTTCCTTTTTTTTTTTCTTCGTGCTCTGATGACTTGAGCCAGTGACGAGCAGATGGACAATAAGATGGTCTAGTCTGTGCCAGGGGTGTCTATCTTATTACAAGCATCTTACTGGCATAAATATGGAATCTTTCATTTATTGTAGTATTTATGATTGCAGATAACAAAGTTACATGTTTCAACCCTCCCAATCTGTTATTTGCAACTCTTTCAGGGGGGATAAAGTCTTAATTTTGTGTGTGTGTGTGTGTGTGTGTGTGTGTGTGTGTGGGGGGGGGGGGGGGGGGGGGTCATCTAGCTTTTTTTCACAGGCACTGAAGATTACAAAAAGATGGAGATCTGCCTCTAACTTAAAAACTGAAATCAATGCCCAAGTTCCTTAAAGGTGCCATGGTTTGGGGGGTATAATATGTTCTGTTGTGCACAGATGAGGCACTGACATGTGAATGTCAAGAGCAAGTATGAAAAGTTCCTGTTCATGGGCGGTCAGCTCTGTTTCTCTCTTCAAAAATGGTTGAATAAAGCAGCAGCTTATTATTCTATGTAGGTTATCATTCTACATCTTTCAGATTCTCCAATTACAGCACATTATCAAGTGAAACCCCCCCCCAACCTCCGCTCCGAACTCCCCCATCACCCAGCTGATACTGTACAACTGCGTGAGTGCCCTTCCAAAAAGAAGTATTACATGTCATTAAGTATACTCAAGTATAGTAAAGTGTATCCCCCAAGTGTACTTTTATTTATCAAGTACACCGATACAATGTACTCGCAGTACACAAACAAGTATACTTCTTGGGACTAAATTGGCCCACTTTAAGTATTTAAAAGTACACTTTCAAGTATACTGAAAGTAATCTTCTTGTTATACTATTAGTTTACCCCTACAAAAACTTCAAGCTTACTTTTACTTTTAGAAAGTACACTTTTAAGTGAATTAAGGTCAGGGTTTTCTAACAAATGGATTTACCCCCCCCCCCCCCCAAAAAAAAGAAAAAAAAAAGATGCTCTTCTCTTTGGAGAATTGACATGCAGCAATATCAACTACATGAAATAGCTTGTACTGTTATGACATCACTCCTCTAATGCAGGGAAAACATCCAAAGAAAGAGTTTGCATTACAAGTCTTTGGATTAAATACCGGTATGTCTACTTTATGCTGAATTTCTGAGCACAGTGATAATTTAATTATTTTAGGTGGGTCTGTATTGCTATTAACAAGCTGTTGTCCAGTGAGAATGCATCATTTGTGACTTAATTGTATCTGTCATTTTAACATGACACGTAATGGAAGAAGTGCAAACACATGGCTTCAGAGTCTGCATATTTACGTTACTTACTATACTTATGATATAGATCACACCACAGCAGCCAGGGTAATCTGTTTTATACAGTCAATGGGAAATGATGCTCTAATAGAAAACTCACCTGCCACTCAAAGCATGAGGGATTTATATAACGATTTCCCCCAACGAAGTCGGTCTTTACCAGCCATCAGCAGTGTTGCACTTTATGGCCCTTTCATATTGTTTTTATATTTGATGTCAAATAATTATGTCCATTTTTACATACCGTCTATTGACTCTCACTTTTACAGTCAGTCTCTAGTGGCCATTCAATGAACTGCAGCCACATCTGCACCGGCTTCATTTTAAGCCCCAGAGATTGCTGTGTGGTTAAACTACACTTGTTACAGATTTGTATACTGTAGGTTACCAAGGCAACATGTTCTGTCACTTTAAACATAGAAATCAGGGATAATATTGGATAGATAATGGTTTATTAGTGGAGAACAGCATCAACTTATTTCATCTCACATATTACACTTGAACTGTTGATAAACAAAGACATGAAAATGTTTCTAAAAGATGTTGTTGCACAGGAACAGACACAAAACAATTGTGTATCTCATCTGGATGCATCATCAGCTTCTCCGAAGCACCTGGATTTTATTTCTTGTCCTGTGAGGAGGTTGTTATACACATTCTGGTGTCATTTCTTTTTTGCTATGGTGTTGTGGGCTGTGGTTCGCAGGTGGACTTCAGAGCCAAACTGCCAACCTGCTCCTCATAAAAGATGACAAAATGAGGTGTGATGACCTCTGATTCAGCAGAGAGGAAGACTTGGTTTGTCACCTTCCAAAGCTCGGTCTGCAACAACTTTCCAACGTAAAGCCTGTCTGTGGACCCAGAGGTCCCATGTGAGTCAATCACGCTGGTTACGTAAGTGTTGGGTGTTGGAAAATGGTGGCGGCCGGTCACTAGGATATGGCTTGTTGCTGATAATCGGCGGCGTGGCGTTGTGCGGCGTGCGGCTGACAGATGCCTGCTCCAGCTGGTACAGGGGGGGTTTATCGCCTGGTTGGAACGCGGGTCCTCACACCCCTCCACTGTGCTGGCCACCGTCGCCGTGTTTAATGAGTCACGAATTGCCTGTTTGTCTTCTGCTCCCTGCTGTTTCTGCACTCCCCCTTCCAGAACAATCCCTGAAACACATGCTGCTGCGCTCCGCAGAGCAGCCAGACAGACAGGCTGAGCCAAACTGTTGTAAAGAACAAAGTTGTCATTTTTTATTTCTTCCTCTTTTTTTCTTCCTCTTTTTTTGGTCTTTTTGGGTGTACATCTAAGTGAGGGATGGGCTCTTCTGTAATAAAGCTGCCTTTTTAGATGCTGCGCCTGACCTCGCCAATATGGCTACCCTGAGAAACCAGTGCCCATTTGAAGCCCCTGACAAACACATAAATGGCTCTATAATTGGGCCGCTTTGTTGTGCGAGGCACAGGCTCGTCTGAAAGTGCTGTTCAACACTTTGTGGTAAATAGAGTTACATTACAACAACACATGGCAGTTGCTAAAGGAGCAGAACTGGCACGCAGATAAGGCAGGAGCAGGTGGTGTTGACACCGAAATGGTTTGTTTTAAGTCGCTAGAAAACCATAATTTGCAACAAAAAAAAAAGTAACTTTTCTGAGACAACTAAGCAGAGCACAGTTTCATCTTCAGGCCAGCAACAGAGCTGTGTGACTGCAAGAGAGGAAGGATCTGCCTCGAAGTCCAAGTAAACACCCAGAGATGCTTGGATGATCATCAAATGAACCAGATCATGCACAGACATGAATAAAAACATGCTCGCTTACAGAAGGGGTGTTTGTGGCCTGTATGCAGGGATGTTCTGCAAACTACCCAGAGCTTTGCCTTAATCTCACCTGTTTAATCTGCAAGGCTGGGCTGCAGCTTCTGTGAGAGGAGCAGGTGGCTCAAACAACTGCCCCTTGATAAAGCAAGACAGTTGATTAAAGGTTGTTCTGATTTCTGTTCTACTTTTAATATAATTTAAAAGGAAACGCTTGTTTGGAGGAAATTCTTGTAGTTTTTACAGCAATGTCTTCTATGAAAAACATTCATATCAAAAATGTTCTTCCACTTGTGAGCATGCACAGACGGAGAGGTAAAGTAGCTCTAAAGAGGTGAGAACTATCCCTGGAATCTTGGCAGAGTCCGGATTCAGCCCAGTGCCGTGAAATCCTCATTCTGCGGGGTTGCTCTTTGTGGTCGACTCTGGGATCTCGGAATGGCATTCTTCTCATTGTACAGGTCACCGAGACAGAGGCGGTCGGCCTGAAAGGATCCTCGATGGGGGGAAACAATGGCTTAAGGCAGCCCATAAATGTCTCCTGTTCTGCTGCGGCCCATTGACTCTTTGCCTCCCTGCCAAGCAGGACCCTGTCAGACCAGCCCCTCTCTCTAACAGCTTAATTAGCAGAAAGAACAACAATGTCAATGTTTCAGCTTCAACAAAAACAAGAAAAGACCAGAAAGATGCTCACTCCGCCTCTCATTGTCCCATATGGCCCTGTGATAACGGTTCTCTGACTTTTTCGTTCAACGTAGTACAAACAAAACAACATTCCTACATGCTCCATGAGGACATGACAAGCAGCTGATGGAGAAGTGAGGAGGGACCTTTTGGCTGTGGTCATCTGAAATTTAACTCAGTGCTTGTAAAATGATCACAGTGTTCCTGTGCTCGGCTCACAACCTCTGCCTTTAACAGATTGTGGCGGTATGGTTTTAGTATTTTATGTAAATCTATAACTCAGATAAGGAGACACAAACAGCGAGACACAACTTTCACATTCCACAGAGGTGAATCTTTTATAGAAAGTTATCCGGCTGAAGGCTTTGCTAAAAACTCAATATGATTTTCATTTTTCATGATAATGGTG
Organism: Atherinomorus stipes; assembly: GCA_023101725.1. NCBI lineage: Eukaryota > Metazoa > Chordata > Actinopteri > Atheriniformes > Atherinidae > Atherinomorus > Atherinomorus stipes. Next base: position 627,416 of record JALJCO010008534.1, on the reverse strand, counting down.
ATGGGAGTGATGATAATGCAGTTTGTATTGTGATGATAATCTGAGTTCCTGGCGTCACGGGGAGACTGTGTGGGGAGACGCTGCACTGGTGTCCACCATGCTGGTTTTGAACCTTCTTCTGCCCTCAGATGTCAACTTGACTGATGGGTTGTGTCTGTCTGACACTTTGTCATCTTTCTTGCAAGTTTTTGTCAGTCAGTGTCTTTCCCGCTTTTTATTGATCATCCTTGGTACGTCTTCCTCACAGCGTTTCACTGAAATGACGAATCTCGCCTCCTGACAGATAGCCACGTTCATCTTTTGTAGTCCTCGGGCAGCGCTTCATACCTTTACATTTTTTATCCGCATGTCCCATTAATCTCCCCTGTCTGTTTGTGCCCCGTCTTTCCATATCTGCCCCGCTGTCATTCTTTGTTTAGTTTCTTTTATTTGCGGCTCACATCAAACACTGGCACCAGATTGATTCTCATGTGAACAAGGCTGCAGTGGGGGGCAAGGGACCTCTTCCCCAGACTTTGAAGATCCTTCTCATCCTGTTCACTGCTTCTCAGAGCTCCCCCCCCAAACACATACACTCCCCCATAAAATTACACAGTCTTTTTCACCTTCCCACTGCTGTGAAGGAAAAACACAGTACTTGCCATTCCAACTACTACAAAATCTGTTTGCATGCCCCATCTGGGGGGATGCTCATCTCATTTGTACGGTAGACACTTGTTTTTGCAGGAACAATAATCAACATAAAATAATGAAACAGGATTTAGAGTCTGCAGCTGTGCTCATGGTTCTCCAAGGCTGCATACCACTGCAGTAGTAGATATAAAATCAACCTTGTTTGATCATCCAAACTGAATTCCCCCAAATACCAAGCTTTTCTCAATCAGACTTGGGAGCTGTCATTTCATCTGCAATTATCAGAGAATAAGACTGCACAGACAGTAATGTTTTTATATGGTACCTGTTATGTTTTGTGTTATTAGTGCTTTAGCACTAATAATGTTTCATATGCTTTGTGCAGTGTCCTTGGGTGCTCTGACTAGGCGCTTTCAAATAAAATGTGTTATTATTATTATCATTATTATCATTATTATTATGTAGGTACTGATGAGCCTCAAAGCTTCAAGATTGTTCATTGTGTCACAGTCAGACATGACACAACTAAGTAGCTTAAAAAAAAACGCTACTGTTTGTTATTCTTGGCCAGATTTTCATATCATCCTCCAACCCCTCTGTTGCACAAGGCAGATTGTAACATTGTCCTGTCTGATTTCTGACAGCTGATGTTCCCTAATAATTTACCTAAAAAGTTCGTATAAAGTGGAGTAGCGTGAACATCTGGCATGTAAACGTCGGTTTGGGTCGAACTGGAAGTTGGTCGCATATTTCATGCAAGAGCTCATGGGGGCTAGGAATAAGGTGGATACGGAGGGACGAACAAGGGAAGAAGAAACAGGTGGTACAGATTACAAATGAAAGCCAGGTGAGACGGGAAACAGGAAGTAAATACAACAAAACACAGAAGGATAAACTCTACAAAATAAAACAGGAACATGACGAGCAAGGAAACTGGTGAGATCAACCAAAAACCCATGGATCATGACAAAGTAGGGATGTAAAGTGCCAGTGCCCAAACCATTTTAGTGTCGGATGGCTGAGAGGACCTGAAACAATTAAATAATTAGGGGGATTTCAAGGACAGTTAGGAAGAAAACAAATTAAAAGCTTTGTGTAGCTGAAATATACAGTTTTTTTTTTTTGTTTTTTGTTTTTTTTTTTTACCACCATTAGGCCTATTTTGAAAATATTTCAAAAATTATTTCATGATTTAATTATTCAAATAAACCACGTTGATGGAATGGGACGCTCTTAAATGAGCCAGGCTAATCAAGATAAGCCAGGCTTTCCAATAATCCAGCTAGAAAACCCCCCTGGACGCACTCAGCTAAGCTTTAAATCTCTGCCCAGGGCCCCTCTCTCTTTCAGACCCCTTTCGTGTAGTCCTACTCTACAAGAGAGGCCACTAGAGCCCACACAGTCTTTTGAAAAAAAAAGCTTGTGCATGTGGAGGGCACACGTTAATAATGACATTACAACTAATCAACTAATTAGTTTTAATCAGCTTGACTAGTCGACAACAAAAATAATTTCAAATGCCCACCTTTAGTCTAAAGTCACTTAAAATTTTTGCTGGAGATGAAGATATAAACTTCAAATGATAGGACGTGTAGCGATGAAGTAATTTCTTATTGTAATTGCTAGGAGAGGGCTAGAGTATTGGGGTGACTAGAGAAGGAAAGTATTAACCATTGAAGGTAAGTAAGGCAACACAAAGCTTTTTGCTATGTGAGAAAATGCACCTCAGTGAGGAATAAAAACTGACCCTTCAATACAAAACAGAAGTGAATATTAAAGCGCTGATGATACGGCCTTGACTTCAAGTTATTTAGCAATAGAACAATACAACAAAACAAAATACGTAAGTAGTTCTATGCAGTTAGAAGTCAATCTGACTAATATTCACGTAAATATCAGATGTTAAAAAGCCAAAACTTGCCAGCCGCTAGCACTTTAGTCTCTCCATGACACTACGTCACCAGATGAGACAGTCGCGATCGGCTCATTGATTTACATGTAAAATCTAAACGGTGGAAAACACAAAAGATTGCTCCAGAACAGCTAGATTGGAACTGGTTTGTGTGGTGGGATCATCAGCCAATTCAGAAGAGTGTGATGATGCAGATGAAGATGGGGACTCATTGTTCACATTGTCTACTGTCTGTGAACCCACTTGTAAATTTGTAATCTTCTTTAGTATCTAAACTTAGGTTTCGTGTTTAGATTTCTAGGCTATCTGAGCAGATTCCCATATTTTTATATTTCTATCTTATGGTTTATTATATTTTATTATATGCACCGTGGGTTTGAGAGGACTGTAATGTCATCGGTATCGTATGGATAACATGTGGCACATTTGACAATAAAGTTGACTTTGACTTGACAACAGGTTAGAACCGGACATTGAACTGTATTTCAGCTCCAAGACCTTCTAACAGAGCCCGGTGCACTGGGTAAGCTCCAGCATGCGAGAGACCCCCACTGAGTGGACTGAGAACTGCAAGGAGACCCAGACCAGCACCAAGCGGACCAACAACTGTTTAAGAGCTGCTTAGACCGTCATCGTGCGGACCAGGACCAGCGTGGTACAAGGCAATGTCAGGAGTAAGTGTGGAGAGGCAGCTCGCGGCTAATGCTAGCCGCTAGCAGGCTAACTCACGCTAACTCACGCTAAATAACTAGCCTTTTAAAACAAGAAGATAACGACTTACATGGTTCCAGTCGAGTTTTAAATAGTTCCCGTTTAAAAAAGATAAGGATGGAGAGAAAGATGCATCTTTGGAAGCAGCGAGAAAAATCCTGTGATGATCGGAGAAGTCCTGTGAAGTCCAGAGGAGCAGCTATCTCTGTTCACATCACAGCTTTGTGAAGCAAACACTGATGAAGAATAATCTGGCAGAAGTGACTGCAGCTCCGTGTATTAAAACTCTCATCATGTCCCGTAAACGGTGTCCGCACACAGGAAGTTTACTGGCATGGATGTACAGAAGGCTCCTACAGCTAAACACCAGTAAGAACACCTATTTTATTCTCTTCTAATGTATTTATGATCCATAGGAAACATAAATAAACTAACGCAGTCCGTATGAGCTTTTAAAGGGACTTGAGGCAAAATTAAGAAATGAAACGCGCGACTGCCGCAACTGGCGCTTCAGGTAACTGCAGCTACGAGCCAAGCCGTCATGGAAGCGTGCACAATCTGAAGCTATAATGTTGTTTACTAACCTTTTTCTTCTTAGTTACACTTTTTAGTGTCTTTCAGTTGATCTGGATTGTTTGCTGACGGCAGAATAATCCATAACTATCGCTTACAGTGTTTGAATTTACCGCGACCATCTTCTTCCTGTATCAAAACTGCGGATGTAGCGTCATTTGACGTCACGTCCGCAGGGCAGCGCGGGAAATTCGGACACCGAATTGCAGCACATTTTGCAGCACACAGCCTGTTCAAGGCAACAGAGAGAAACGTGGGTGGAAACGATACTTTTGGTATTTAGTGCTTCATCACCGCTTAGTATTAAAAAAAATGGACATGCATGTTTGTTTTTTTTTTAATTCCTGCCTCTAGTCCCTTTAAGCTTTAACTGCCAATACAACAGAAGGCTAAGCCGTTACTGTCCATCTGTAAAATTGGAAAAGTAACTTAAAAACTACAATAAACCCATTAAAATCCATACTGACAGTGTTGAGCTCCTACTCGCAATGTCACATCTGGTTTCTGCAAACAGCGCCACAGTCTGGTCAGATGTGCTGAAATGCAGTGTTGTTTTCTAAAAAAGTTATTCATGCAGGCGCATCTGTTTTTGTTACATAGATCATCATGAGGAACGTTTTGGTCTAAAAAAAAACATGGAGAAAAATGTCAAAATCATGTCATCAGCACTTTAAGTTCACCATAAAAGCAGTGTATGTAAGACTTTAATGTGATGTCTCAATGAGGATTTTAAGCCTTGCACTGAGTTGAAATTGCAGTTATTTATTTTCAGTAAGTGCTTTTTTTTATTGTCTTACAAATATTCTATAATGTCACTGAGTTCAAGTATGTTGCAGGTTAGATAAAGGTTAGATAAATGTAGCCATTACACTCCCAGTCATTGTGTCGATTTTACACCTCTCGTCTAGCCAAGGCTCTGATGAGCGGCCAATAAATCCACCGGAAACAAGTAATGTTGTGACTCTCTTTTTTCAACCCGACGGTCAACCATGAAGTTCAGCTTCAGGACATCCCTGTGCCTCTCAGCGGCAATATTGTCAATTTTCTGACTCAGTGAAGACATACAACCTACATAACTTATTTTTTTACAGCATACCCTTTCAGAGGGTCCATAGCTGAACCACATTTAACCTTACGGTGTCAGACCACCCGCCAGTGGCTGGGCCTCTGGTGGCCCTCACTGGGCCCGACAAGCCAGTCAGATATGATATAGAGCTGGACTGCAGAGGAACCGCACAATTTATTTCCCACAAAACCCCGAGCATCTTAAGAAGATGTGTTGTTCGCTGCCTCACAAAGACTCTGTAGGCCACAATGCCGTGGCAGCAGCATAAATTACCTTCAGTTTGAGGTGGAGAGTTTTATGTAGAGAACGTCTACACTCTGCTCTTCCCATGATAAAGAAAAAATCTTTTTCCCAGGTTGAATCACATAAGGGGGGTGGACTTTTGGATAGGAAAAGGAACCATATAAAGTTTTGGGTTTGGGGGCTTTTAAGAGTCTGAATACCTACTAATTTCAGTTAAGTGAGTCTTGTTCCATCCTCCCAGTAAGGCTGTGGAGCTGGTAAATAGAAAGACCAGCTATGGTGCAATGTGTAACTGATCAAAACACCTTAAAATTGAAGAGTTAAATGGATAAATGTTCCCTCACACCTCCAGTCCCTGTTAGTTATATCAAAATGTGTCAGACTGGTCAGCCCACCATCAAACTTCCAGTAAGGTTGCAAACATGACAACACAAACACTGTTGGAAGGCAGGGTGTATGATAACTAGCTGCAATGCTACTATCATGAGATTACACTCTTACTAATGACAAAGCTAATTTTCTTGATAAAATTGGATAATTTATCTTGTCACCCTTAAGATATTGGTTATTTGCTTCCCAAAGATGATGAGATGATGGTTTGCTTTGTCAAGTTAATGGGAAAAATGAAGAGGAGATAAGTGATTCATTTGATTTCAGTGTCATATCAATGGGAGGATCATTATGGAGCAGCAAGTCAAGTTGTAAATGTGAATGTTATTCTTTTTGTTTCATAGTTGCTTGATAGACCCCCCCCCCCCCCCCCCCCCCCAATGAATCTCCTTAGTTACTGTATCAAAAAATAAAAAATGATTACGTCTTGGTCTCAAGTTCAAACCATAACAGAAAAACTTCAGGTGCAAGCTTTTTGTAAGTTTCTACGTTGTTGGTTTTACTCCATCTCTGTCTCTTCTCACACTCTATCTCCATCACGGCAGTGTTGCCTTGTGGTGACCTTTGCTGATTGACACTCAGCAGTCCCAGATGATCAGAGGGCTTCAGGACAATCCTTGCAGGTTAATAATTACTGAGAGTCCACAGTGAAGGAAGCCTGACCCAGAGCACAGCACAGCAAGGCATGGGCAGGCCATGGCACCACTGATAAATGAATAACAAGCTTTTTTTTATTTGTGTGTTTTAAAAGGAGAGCAGATATGCCTAAAGTGCTCCCTTATTTTGCACAACTGTAAAAGCACAAAGACTTTGGGAAAGGGTGGAAATTTCCACAAATTTAAAGTCTGAATACAGCAAAGAGCAGGCAGAGCGACATGCAGATGAAGTACAACAGAGAGAAGAGAGGAAGTCCAGCAGAGCGAAGATGACAGAGCGATGTAGGGCTGCAAGGCAGAGGCCGTGACTTTTCTCAGAGATGAACATTAATAATATGACGAGTCACAATAGAAGCACTGAGATCAGAGAGATCACTTCCATTGTCCTGCCATCTCCTACTGACACCAACCACTCTGCTGAGGAAAGAATAAGAAGAATAGAGGAGCATAACCTGGCCACTCACCATGCCCCTCTTTTTAAAGTACATAAAGGCTCGTGGTCCTCTGCTATGCCTTTTAAGTGTGTGTTGTGTTGAGATGTGATGTGCAGGTTGGCACAGAGACCTAGTTTTAGCCCTGACATAAGGTAGGATATCAGTTGATCATTGCAGCATATACCCATTCTTGTTATTTCAAGCACCATTGCTCTCATTAAGATGAATTTAAATTAAGTTTCGCATTGATTTCTGTTCCATTGAGTCACAAGCATGAAAATCAAGGTTGCAGGGGTTGAAATCAATAGCCACATAAGAGTTAAAGGGACTAGAGGCAGGAATTAAATAAACAAACAAACATGCATGTCCATACTTTTAAATACTAATGGGTGATGAAGCGCTAAATACCAAAAATAACGTTTCCACCCACGTTTCTCTCCGTTGCGTTGAACAGGCTGTGTGCTGCAAAATGCACTGCAATTCGGTGTCCGAATTTGTTCGAATTTGTCCGAATTTCCCACGCTGCCCTGCGGACGTGACGTCAAATGACCTACATCCGCAGTTTTGATACAGGAAGAAGACGGTCGCGTTAAATTCAAACACTGTCAGTGTGGTTATGGATTCTTCTGCCGTCAGCAAACGATCCAGATCAACTGAAAGACACTAAAAAGTGTAACTACGAAGAAAAAAGTTAGTAGACAACATTATAGCTTCAGTTTGTGCACGTTCCCGTGACAGCTTGGCTAGTGGCTGCAGTTACCTGAAGCGCCAGTCGCGAATTTCGTTTCTCAATCTTGCCTCAAGTCCCTTTAAGTGATACAGGAGCAGCTACAAACCAACAAATCTCCATGACATCATGGATCTTCACATGTGATAATACTAACAATAAGCAGTTTAAGTATTTCTTGATTCTTTACATTACCATTTGTAATTACACTGATTTGATGCAAAGTAACTCTACATAACTCTCCAACCCTAAAACTCTGCTCCTATCGTGAGTTTTTTGATGGTATGTAAACATTTATTCCTATGGAATTATATTTGTGCCTTATTTTTGAGCAAACAAAGCTGTATTTTGAGCGCAGAAAGATGATTTTTGCAGGAACACGAGTTAAACTTTGAGCAGAAAATATTTTCACGCAAAGGATAATTTAAATTGACCAAACAAAAAAAAATCCCATGCACACAAAATTGATTTCTGTATGCTCCTGTGCAGACCCACGGCGATAAAAAACAGAAAACTGGCTCTCAGTTTTATTAATCTGCTCCATCAATGTTTCCTCCTCTCCACGGCACACATGCTCGCAGTACATCATCTGCGCTCAGTTCTCTCAATGCGCTCGCTCAACTTAATGCAGTGTTACACTTGTGCCACAATTCCAACCAATCACAAGCCTTGGATAAAGTCACCTGATTGGCTGCTTCATAGGCTCCCGGTCTAACCGACAACACTGTAAAAAGTAAGATCCAGTGCCAATAGATGGTGAATCTTGAAGAGACTGGGTCTATTAATCTGTCAATGCTTTATTCGGGTTCCAATCGCTTGGGAATTTATATAAAAATACTCATTTTATCACAGAGGATAATTCCAAGATATTAACCACAAAGGAAACACTAAACAGAAGGTTGACAACGTATCTTTTATTATACACCGAGCCAGAGACAAGACAGCTCCAGGCAGCGTTTCCCTCAGCTGCAGTACACATCCACAGCCAGCAGATGGAGCGCATACTGACTGTCTCAAATGTCTTCATGACAATCTCTTGGCAGCTGTGTCAAAATGTCTAGTGTCTCATGAGGCCTCATGAGGATATGATAACGTTTCTTTTTCCAATTTAAAAGATTTTTTAATTTGTTTATTATGTGATAATTTATAATACATTCAAATAGGTTTATATAAGCATCTATAGTATGTTAGTTGATCTGTAATTTTCTTTTTTTTAAATGATATATCCTGCAAGTGATGAGGAGGTAACATCCGTTAATTATTTTTTTCACATCACATAATTTATGCCAGGTGTTTATCATAGTTTGCATAAATTTTAAAAAAGGCAAGCTGTATACATGTAACAAAACAGAAAATCGAGTTTTCAAAGAACTTCTCTGGAGTGGGTCAGTCTTGACAGTTTGGAGAGGGACGTTGCAGCTGAAGCACTTAATATCACTGTGACATCAGGTAAACCAACAGCTGTCTGCAGCAGCTAATGCTGGTTATAACAGAGTGCTACATAAAATATACCAACAAGAGGGATATGAACAAAGCTAACAAAAGGAAAGAAAGGACAAAATAGAATTTGTTTGTAAAAAATTATGCTTTTAACTCATTGACTATTTGCAGTGTGTGTAAACCTTATAGTAGTGATCATCATAGTATCTTAACTGTAGTATCCACATGATTTACTTCAGCACAATAGCTATAATTGATAAAAAAAAAAAAAAAAAAAGCTTTTAATGATAGATGCACTGGAAGACTTGATTTTGTGCACTGCGACATATTTATTGTTTCTCCATGATATAAAAAGTGGGATCAGGTCAAAGTTCGCCAAGTCCAGAGAATGTGTGGTAGAAGTGTTCAGTGTCTGGTATTACCTGAAGAAAGAAACAGATGAGAGATGAAGAAAAGAAGAAACAAGAGAAATCAGTACAGTTCACAAGCATCACTACTACTATGAACAAATATAATTGTAACTAACTTTTTCTCATTTTACATGAGCTATAATTCCATATATTCCTAGCCATTCAATTCAGTTCAGTTCAGTTTAACTTTATCAGTATAGCTCTAATTCACAACAATGTCATCACAGAGCACTTTACAGACAAATCAGTTTTCTGTAAGCCAATTCATCATCATCCAATCAGTGGGCATGTTTACATGGAGACTTTTTCCCTTTCGGAATGAAATCATTCTGATTGAGGATTTCAGGGCAGCTGTTTACATGGGAACTAATTCATTCGGATCTGGCGTGTACTTGCGCCAACATTTATTCAGAATAATCCTGTCCGACATGCGCAGAATAATGGGAAATCAAGTTATTTATGAAAGACGAAGGTCTACAAACTGGTCATTACAGTTGTTGTGGTTTTTGCAGGACTTAATCCAGCAGCTGATCCTCAGGCGCTCCTGCTGCACTAAGAGAGAAAAAGGCGTAGAGACAGAATTTGAGTTAAAAACAAACTTTCTGTTGCTGTCCAAGGAATTATGTTGTTCACAGCCATCTGTCAAAGTGAGGAAACGTCATTCCTTGCATGTTGCATCTCGTCGAAGCATGTGCTGTAAGAGCGCAACCTCACAACTTTCCGATTCCGCGTTTACGTGATACCCCGTTCCGTTTGGGGAAAGGAATATTCTACCGAAACCGAATGAAAAATCTTTCGATTCAGCACTTTTCATTCGGAAAGGGGTTCACGTGGAACATTTTCATTCCGAAAGCTTTTAAACCGAAAGCAATCGGTATATTTGGGTCCATGTAAACCCAGCTAGTGTTCATTCAAGCCAACTTATAATAAACTAGAAAGCACTCGGGACAGTGCAGACCTCCACCAAGCAGCTCGACTCCCTTAATTTTTGTGTGTTGTTGATCATAGTATCGAGAATTTTCTCTGGATCCGGATCAACTTTTGAATTATTGTAGACCTCATTGAGATCCTTTCTTGTATTTTTTAACCAAACGCTCGGGCCATTTGTATGGAGTTATATGGAAAAATTCCCAAAATTTGACCTATTAGAGAGGTGTTCATGTAAGGCTGTTTAGGCGTTGGTAAGGAGGTTTGATGTTCACCATGGGGTGTCAGTCTGAACACACAGGACTTGCTTGTACAGTGTCACAGTTAAAAATTAAAGAGCAACTGGCAGGTCAAAGCCCCCCCCAAACCACACCTCCAGAGCGCAGATGCACACTACTGCCACAGGGGGGCACTGAAGCCTGATCAACAGCCTTTCCGACAAGTTGCTGACAGACTGACTGGCAGACAGACAAAACGTGACTTCAACTTAGTGGCATTATTGGACTGAAGCATTCCAAGGCTGAGGAAGAGATCCTCAGATCTTTTGTTCCCAACCCGGAGCATCATGTTTGTGACATAAAGCAAAACATGCCGGTCATGTTTTGCTTTATGTCACAAACCAGCAACTGGATATCAACACAATGAGCACTTTGGATGGGCACCATGGCATAACGAAGGTTACGATGTTGTAACTAGTTACATTAACACAGGCAGAGCCCTCAACTGGACTCTATGGGTACTACTCTCCTCCAATCGTGTACCCACTGAAATGGCCCACTGAAATTTTCATGTACCTAGCCGGCCAGTAGGGCGTGTCTACCCCTTTTCCCCCCTTAGGGTGTATAAAAGCAGGTGCATTGCCAGCTGCCCTCATTAAACCAAGCTTCAGCGTGAGGCGAAAGAGTGACAGGGCCCCGTGTAGAGGGCTTCGCTTGTGTTAATATAACTAGGGTTACAAGATTGTAACCTTTGTTATATCTCACACAGGCTTCGGCCTCTACTGGACTCTTTGGGTACAGTAGGCGAAGCCTGATATATGTACTCCCTGCCGCGGGAGAGGCTCCGCACACTGACCACGCCAGCTACCGATTAGATACCAAGACCCAGTCACCACTTTATTAATCTTAGCCACGTATGGAGTGGCCACGGGTCCAACTCCATCCCAGTTTGCAGCACCTGGCAAGGCTAGGTGAAGTTGTGGCCTAACCTCGCAGGGGGTCTCAACCATGACCACCTGGACACCTCATTGACCGTGTCAGGCTGAGGACGGACCAATGCAGGTACATGACGTCATGTGGTAATCAAGCATAAATACTTGACACTGCTCCATCTTCATAAATACAATTAATGTTCAGCTGCTTTGAGGTTCAAAATATATTGACTAAAGCTTTAACACTTTAATGCAGAGGGTTTTTTAATCAGTTGCAGCCTGATAGGATTTTAGTCATTGAACCGCCTTCACTCCCATCACCTCTGATGAGTCGACCACTGAAAGCTAAGTGAGGCCCTGAGGTAGTGAAGAATATAGAACAAGGTGGACAAGTGTCATTATTAGAGGTTTGGTGGTTGACCAGGGGAATCCCTTTGGTCATTAATCATAGGACTGGACAGCCACACACATACTCTGAGGTGGGCAGGTCTGTGCCTCTGGACCATAACCTGTCCTTGACCTTATCTGTGCTTTTTTTTAAATTTCATGGTTTGCTTTAATGGATTTTTTGTCCCCACAGATAGAATTAGCAGCATTTTCTTGAGTTGATTTTTTCTTAAATCTATTTGAATACAGTTTCACTGACTGACAGAAGAATAAAAAGATGTGGCTGAAGATGGTTCTCCGTTTCAGTTTTATTCATTTTTATTGGACCCTTAATAAAAGTGACCCCTGCAGCAATGTTGTTTGATGACTTCAGCCTGGGTCGTGAACACAACCAATTATTTCAGGGGTAGCATCAAAAGAGACAGCAATCTAGAGTCTGATGCTGATACAAGATACTAATTTTAGGGAAAAAAAAAGATTGAAAAGGAGAAAATGATCAATTAAAAAATTCCCTGGTTTTAAACAGCCTGGAAATTTTTTGTTGCTTTGCATTTGTTTCTAGGTGCTTTGATGAAATCTTTCTGTACTCGCCTTCCGAAAAGGTGAAATTTTATTTCAAATATTGAATGACATAAAATGAAGGAATATGCAGATGTTTTTAATCCTTAATTCAATATATTACAAAAAAACCAACAAAAAAACAGCACAATGACATGAGGTCAAACGTTCAAACTTTTGATGACAGGAAGAACTTTAAGTGGAGTGGAAAGGGACACATGGGCTGGTTTCAGAGACAGAGCTTAATTGCACTGTAAAAATTTTCACTGTAAAGTTACAGTACATTATTTGCTGATAATTGCTTCACTTTCACAGCAATTTATTGTAAATATTTTCACAGCAATTTATAGAAATTCATTCACTGCAGTTTACTGTGATTATTTCACAGAAATTTACAATAACACAACAACACTTTACTGTAAATTCATGCTTGCCATACCCAATGAATAACTGATACAGCTGTAATTAGCTGTGGACTTACTGTAAACTACTGTAAAATAAGTAAATTGCTGTGAAATTACACTGCCTGGCTAGAAAAAAAAAGTTTCCACTTGGATTTAACTAAGCAAATAGGTACAAGCCTCCAATTGATAATTACTGCGTGGGCGATTATCTTTCAGCTGGCAACAAGTTATTAATGTGCTGATGACATGATTTTGACATTTTTCTCCATGTTTTAAAATGTTCCTCATGATGATCTATGTAACAAAAACAGGCGCACCTGCATGAATAACTTTTTTAGACAACGTCGCTGCATTTCAGCACATCTGACCAGACTGTGGCGCTGTCCACAGAAACTGGATGTGATGTTGTGAGTAGGAGCTCTACATTGCTGTCAGTATGGATTTTAATGGGTTTATTGTAGTTTTTAGTTACTTTTCCAGTTTTACAGACGGACAATAACGGCTCAGCCTTCTGTTGTATTGTTGTTTCATTGTTTAAAAGGTCATAAGGACGGCGTTAGTTTATTTATGTTTCCTACGGATCATTAGAAGAGGATTAAATAGGTGCTCTTACTGGTGTTTAGCTGTAGGAGCCTCCTACACATCTCTGCCAGTAAAATTCCCGTCTGCAGACACTATTTACTGGACATGATGAGACTTTAACACGTGAAGCTGCAGTCACTTCTGCCGGATTATTCTTCATTCATCAGTGTTTGCTTCACAAAGTGATGTCCAGCTGTGAACAGAGACAGCTGCTCCTCTGGACATCATCACAGGACTTTTCTGGCTGCTTCGGAAGATGCAGTTCATCAGTCTTGTCTTGAGGTGTTTCACTAGTATCACACCACTCTGATTTCTGCCTTTTATGCTTCTTTTTAATGTCAGTTTCATGTTCTTCAGAGAAGTCTTGCAGATGACATAATGGAAGCAGAATCATAGAATATCGGAAGTACGGAATGTTGGGGTCACATTTTAATTTGTTATATTCAAACTTCAAACAATTTTTTTGTGTGTGTTTTCTCAGTTGTAGTTCCATGGTTTTTGAATAATTTTCATAGTTTGGCACATCTTGTTTGTACAATAGTTTGTATCACATCCTTTCATTTTTGTGTCATTTGTGTTATTCCATTCCATTTTTTATTATTATTATTATTATCACCAGGTTTGCTTAACTTGATCAAGACTCTAGTCTCAGGCTAACTAAAGCAAACTGAAACCAAGATTAGGAAGTGACTTAAATGTGCTGACTTATACGTTAAAAGCCTTGTCCTGCTTTATTGTCTCTAAAACAAGCCCATTACATCTCTCCTTATTTTGACAACTGTAAGCATCCGGGGACTGAGGAGATACATTTCTGGAGTTTTGAAAGGGAAATATCGGCCCTTTTTTCCTCTTAAAAGCAGCAGTCAAATGGGTTGAATCCCCCTTTCCTGAGTTTTTTTTTCTTCTTTTTTTAATGAATTAATGTTTTTAGCAGGTCTGGATTGCAGGTTTGCTCTCAGGAACATGGTTTTTGTTAGGCTTTTATTACCTCCGCCAAGGAGGTAATATTTTTGGTAGCGTTGTTTTGTCTGTCTGTCTGTCAGCAGCTGTGTGCCTCAGTCAAAGAACAACCCATTACATTTTGGTGGTGATCCAGTTCACCTTCTGGATGCAGGAATTTTTGAAGGATTCCCTTTATTATTGCGAGAGCTGCTTGGCGGAGGTCTGTGCTCTCTGAGTGCGTTTCTAGTTTTCTTTCTGGTTTTTTTCTCTCTTTCTCTTTGCTTCCTCTGTGGCCCAAGGACTTCCTGGTGAGTGTCCTTATTTTATAATATGTTATTGGTTATTTTAACTTATGAAATTCAGATTCAGTTTTATTTTCGTTTCATTTCTGTTCCTGTAGGGACAAGCAAGTTCATACAGGGACTTGTTGCAGCAAGTAAAAATAAAACGAAAACATAAAAGCTGTACAAGACATGATTAAGAAGGTATAAGAGGGAGGAATAACACAGGGTGCTGAACCAACAACAGCAGTAACTTAAATAGTCATATGGGAAAGTGCAAACAGTGCGCATGATCAATTTCTGCTGACATTAGTAATATCACATGAAAACAAAAGTAAAATTAAAACAGTCTTCCTATAAGAAAAAGTCACAGTGTGTCACCCAATCAGATACAACTTCTCCTCCCCTGCCTTGAATTCAAGAGAGAAATGGCTGTAGGGATGAAAGAGTACTTGAACTGTATCTGTTGGTTTTCATCATAGGTAGTCTGAGCCTGGGGCCAGAGGGCAGGAACTGGAAATAAAGGTGTAAATGATGGGAGATGTCTGAAAGAATGCAGCCTTTCTGACTATCTGCATATTGCACAGATCTACTGTTGAAATGTCGCATTTGATGTATTTTTCAGGGACAGCATAACTTTTTTCTTTTTGTTTCTTTTTAATTTCTCTGAGAAACATCTGTAATTTTCATCCAATAGAATGTAAATGATATACTGTATCTGTCATTAAATGCTCTTATGTTTCACAGGGTTGCAGCTTTTTGGGAAACTGGGTTGCATCTTTCTCAAGTGTTTACTCAAAGCCTGATGGGCCAGTAGGCCCCCAAACTCAAAGTGTTAAAGCTCAGCCTTCTGTCTGAGGATAAAGCCACTCTGGCAAATAAAGAAGATGAATGTGTACAAATCTGAAGGCAAACAGCCGAGATTGTCAGCACCGCGGGAACAAGATCGGGGCCAAGTGAATAATGATGTCGCTTAACTCACTGACAGATCACTTAGTGAGCATGAGGAGCCTTCTTTCAGATACTCCTCCTCTCCTCTCCTGTCTCTTCCTGTTCCCCATCCTCTCCAGGGACAGAGCCTTCGTCCAGAGCCATTTTTCAGCCAATTTATTTCTTGATGTGGTCTAACCTGGGGCACCTCCCGCCGGGAAGGCTTTATGTGGTGATTAATGACGGGTATTTAGCCCAGGTACCTGGGGGAGCCGGAGCCCATCTGCACAACACTGACAGGTACAGCACTGCTCTCCAGGACCAGACAGGGCAGGACCGGCCTGCAGCAGACTGGAGAGCAGCAGACAGGTGTGATAAGTGTCAATGTTACACCTTCAACCACTGTTAGAAGTTTGTTATGTTTTCTTAGTGTTTCGTCCCTTTCCTCTGCCAGTTTGAATGTTTAATCTTTGCAGAATTTCAGTTTGATGTTAGTTTCTTTCCCCAAGTCCAACTTCCAGACATCACACTACAACAAGAGGACCCGCTGGCTGAAACCAGATGATTTAGACATCCATTATACGCTTGAACGCCTTGTCTTCTTCACTCCATCACAGAGCATCTCTCAGCAGAGCAGGCCCAGATGCCAGGACCCTAATGAGATTAGGCTGCGGACAGGTTGGTGGCCAGTAGCTGTCACAACTGCTCTGTCTGCATGCAGAGAGATTTATGTGCGTGCGTTTGCATCAAGGCATACTTCTGTGAGCTCGCTTCCCTGCTTGCACGTGATACACGAGCCTGTGTGAGCTGAGTGTGTGCAAGCTGCCATGTTGATGGTGATTAATGAGCGAGGTAATCCATAGTCTCGTTCTGTCAGTGATAGACACATCAGCAGACCCCCAGAGCCCGGTGAACAGACCGCAAGGCTCTGTCAGTCAAAACACACAAGCATAAACACACATGGGTGCAGGTAACACGAAAATAGTTGACTTTCTGACAGATGCTAGGTTGTTTTCCATCTTATTACTGGAGCATGAAAACCTGTTTATGAGCAGATAGTTGATGACTTAGCTCAACTTACAGGTTTTTGTTTTTTATCCTTCATCAATAAATGCAAAACTTGAATGCTAAGGGTTAATGCGCTGCTAACACTAACAGGCTGCCCATAAAGCTGCAGTCTGCATACACAATGCTGGAAACCCTGTGGCCCCACAGTCCTTTGAAGCCCACTGAGATCAAAAAGCAATGCTCCATGGAGCACAGACTAGGTGAGAAATATGGGCAGAACAAGAGACGAATGGTTGGAAGCGAGGCGGGCGGGACACAGGACAATGCCTGCAGGACAGGGCTGCTGACTTCCGAAGATAAAATCATATTTTGAGGGCAGGCGTCCAAAACTCCCCGTCTGCCCCCGTCTCCCCTCTTTTCTTCCCTGAATATGGACAATGACTGTTTGCGTTTACAGAACCATAAATCAGAGGTGCCCATTGCCACAGAGCAGCTGGCACGTTTGCCAATAATTATAATTATTAATCATGCCGATTTCACGGTCTTCAGTGGGACGGCAGGAGACCGCACGGGACAGGGTGCGGCTGGCGCCTCCGGGACCGCAAGGCATGCTGGGAAGGGAAGATTGGCCTGCAGGAGAGAGGGGAGAGGAAGAGAAAGAGGAGTGTGGCGACAAAGAGCAGACACAAAAGGTAAAGTTATAAATGTGTGCTATGTTGCTGATAAAATCCTCCCTTAAACTCAATAAAGGAGCTGTTTTTGTTGTTTTAAAGTAAAACAAGTCTGTTGTTTTGTTTAATCAGAGTTGTTTGTTACTTTCATACTTTTGACACCTAAACGCCCATTATTTTATTCCCTCAGCTCTTATTTTCCTCTCATTTCTCTCCATCCTGCAGGACTATATAAAAAGCTTCAGGTGATCCTTCCAAACGTGGAGCCTCTGGAGGACTTGTGTTTAACTGCTTGCATTCATTCCAGCAGCTGTTGCCAGCTCTCGCCTCCTACTCGGGCCCTCTGCTAACCAGCTGCCTTGCAGATCCCAGTAAAGCACAGTGTGGGACTGCCAGCTTGTGTCATCTGCTTTTCACTTGTACAGTACTGTAAATACGAGGACGACTGTATAATTAGATGGTTAACTGGTGGAATATGGTGTTTTCCTTGTTAAAACGTGTGTGCCTTGGGAAGCTGCCCGTGTGTGTCTCTAAAGATGAATCTGTTTGTGTGTTCCAACATATGGCTCCCAGTGTGTAAATGTGTATCTGTTACAGCAGTGGTTGTATTCATCACTGCTCTTACATGTAGAGTATTTATATATATATATATATTGCACGCAGGACAGATGGTCGAGGATAAACACAGACCTGAACCTGGCCAACGCAAACCCAGCAAATACCTTGAGGCCTTCGCGGCGCGGCTCTGGTCTGAGGTCAGCACATCTCTGCGAACAATGAGCAGATGTGTAATTTCAAATCAGGAGACAAATAGCTGTGCAAAAATGTGACAATTTACATTTAAAAGCAGCATTACTGTGTTCAGCAGGTTAAATGATCATTCTTTGAATGAGGAAAATTAAAACTGCCGCAGAGAAAATGAGCTCATAATTATTATTTGCTCTATTTTCTCAAATTTATGGTCCTAAAAGCGTTCATCAGTGTTGCCCAAAAAATGCCTTCATATTCTAGAGAAACAAACATGACATTTACTCCTGTCTCCCTTTTTTCCATCTCATACACAAACCTCTCACTACATTAACACATTCACCACAGGGGACATGTTATTTCTGATGGGTTGATACACTGGGAGTACTGGGTTAACAAGAGGGTAAGTTGTAGCCATTCACAGTTACACAGATGGTTTTACATATCTCCATTTTGCATATGACATTGCTGCAATATTGCTTCCATAGTTTTTCTGTTCTTTGAGTTAAACTTCCTAGAAACTGGGGTTTGAAAAGAGCTTTTGAAAGTTTTGAAATTAACTGTTGTTGGATTTTTTTTCCTAGATGATATTTTAAATAAACTTAGATTTTAAACCAAAGATGTTGAAGAGAATTAGAAGGAGATGTAGAGTGCCAAATAGGATTCTGGCCTCACTTCTGGGCTTCGGCATATGCCAATTTAAGATCCTGTTGTGCCACAAACACCACAGATGCTTCAAGCCTCCACTTTCAGTGACATGTGGTTTAGCCAAGTCAGTTTTATCTAAACCCAGCTAAGTTTGACTGTACTGAAGATGAGAAAAGGTAAATAAAGGGTCAGGGATATAAGACAAAAGTTGCCCAAATTACAGAATTTCATTGCACAATATGTTTTCTCTTTATTTTTTTTTTTTAAAGTTGTGAACATGTGTCCATTTTCAGACCTGCAATATAGTCCTGAAAAAGTCAGGAAACCAATTTAGGAAACTGTGATAACATAAATTACAGTTGACATGTAAGGGTGGTCATAGTCATGATTTATTTCAAAAGTAGCCATGTAGCCATGAAAGGACTGGAGCAAAGATGAGCAGAGGAATGTTAAAACATCCCATTCTGGAGAACTTTCATTATGTACATGGCATGTGTGCAAGCCTCAACTCTGTAAACTTTACTGTCCTAAACATGTTGACATTGTCCCGTGGTAATGCCAACTTCTCTTTGTTCTGAAGCACTTTAATGGACTATCCAAGAAATTATCAGCCAAAACCCAGCCTCTGTGATGGCACAGGGTGGCATTAGTGTCCTTGTCAAAGTTGATTGATACTTCTGTGATGGCAGCATCAATGCAAAAAATGTTTATTCAGATTTTAGTGCAACATTTGATACTTTCAAGACCAAATCTTTTGGCACCGAACATTCTGGCATTTTTTCATTAAATGATGCATCCTGCACACATTACAACAGCATGCCTGAGGAAGAAGAGGGTCTAGATACTGGTCTTATCTGCCCCCAGCCCTGACCAGTCCCCAGCAGAAAAAGTAGATGTTTGATATTGTAGTTACACAACATCAGAGCAATGACAGAGGCCACTAATCTCTGACAGCATTACAATGCAGTGCAAAGCACATTCATCACTATGTGTACGTATTACTCAGATACACAAAGGGATGACGCTTAGACATATAACAGGAAGTAAAACCAGTTACTCTGATACAGATGCTGTATCCACAGCTGAAGTTGAGTGAAAGGTCCTCCACAAAGAGAGGTACACACCCCTTGAAAGCATGTTCTTCAGTCTGCAGGTAGATGATCAAGAAGAGGCAAAGTTACAATAAATAGTTTATCAGTCTTCTTTAAGGCAACCTTGAACTTGTCAGGGGGAAAGTACCAAAGATTTCTCTATATCAAAGGGTAACCCTGGAGTAAAGTAGCAGAAATGAAAAACCAAACTAACTTTCTGGGTTATCATGTTGATGGTGTTTAAACTCGCTCCCTTTCCTTCTCCATGTCTCTGCAGGAGGGGGCAAAATTGACAGCAAGTTTGATGGATGACCTCTGGTTAACTCTCCCTCTCCATTTCCTCCCCTCCCTCTCCATCCTTCCTTCTCCTCCTCTGTCTAACTCTCTCCTCTGGCTCTCCTTATCCCTGACATACATAACACAGCCTCCCCTGGGCAGACCTGGACAGGGGGCTGGTCCGAGAGGCCAGACCTGGAAACAAAGCACTACTCTCCCTGCTATTTGAATACCCCCCAATATCCTGGGGGTCCTGTCCTCCAGGGACAGTGCTCTCTGCAGGGCTAGGGCTGTTAATAAGCTGCTAATGAGGAAACAGACCTCTACTCTTTGCTAGCACCATGACAGATGGATGCACACGACATGTTTGCTTTAAACTTTCTACTGATGTGATGGATTAGAAAGGGAAAGCCTCTGATCAGTTCTGGCAGCACCTTAATATGACATCATCACATTGTTGGTGACTGTTGGCAATAATTTCTTCATTTTTTCCTTTCTTCTTTTAGAAACAAATTTGATCCATTTCCATTTAATAATTTGATCTAGAGAAGGCTTAATGACTGAGCTCAGATAGCTGCGTGCAGAGCCTCGTCATTTTGTGAGAAAATAAGACCATAAGCCTGATCTCACCAGAAAACCTGTAACAAGTACATTAGTCCGTTATCATTTCTTTGGTTGGATCCATTTTAACATCATAGCATCCATAAGCTGCAGAAAAGTTCAACGTTTGGAAATAAAGAGGGAAGAGAACAAGATAATTATTTTACAAGTTCCTCATCTCAACAGCAGAGGATATCTCTGTTTTTACCCACTGTCTTCTCACCTCCAGCCTCCTGTCTCCCAGCTTGTAGGAGGAAGTGGCATGCTGTAAGCTCTGCAGGCCAGATGTGATCCAAGGACACAGTGATGCTATTAAAGACACCAACAGGAGTAGGAAGTGTGCCTTTACAAAATCTACATTGTCTACTTCAAACCATCAGTGCAACAGGAGGACTGACAGGAGGTCCACACTCGAGCTCGCATTTAGACCCCATCCTCTCTGTGTTTTGACAGGAGCCCCATGCAGGCTGGCGGCTTGGCTGTGTTTAGTGGCTGGAGGCATAACAGACAGGTATTCATATGGATTTCTCCCCGGTAGGTCCCAGCAGAGAGCCCGGGGACTGTTAATAGGCCTTTAACGGGATGACCAGCCTGTGGACGGCCCCCGCTGCCCCCCCCCTGTACTTGTGGAAAATGGGAATGATAACAGATGGAGGGGGAGAAGTCGATCTTCCTATTTGACGGGCAGACAGAGAAAGGTAGGGATGAATCGAGCCGGGGTGAGGGTGAGTGACAGCTCTTGGTGGGGCACTGGAGAGTGACAGGACTCTGGTGTTGCTGCATTTCTTTAAGGCAACTTTTCTCTGTAGGCAGAAAAGAAAATATTTGAAGTGATTAAACTAAATATATTAAAATTTGCCACTTTTTCTTTGTATCAATTTATGTTCTGCTGTTTGGTTCATTTATGCTTTTCAAGATGTGATGCTGAGACAGAACTGTTGACATGCAGTTTTGGAAAAAAGCATGCTTAGCTGGGTCTCAAGAACCAGATATCCTACAGGATCAAGCCTATTAAAGTGTAGGTACACTCACCATCAAAGGCGGTGGTGACCCTGCTCTGGCCCAGTCATTAGTTCTTAGCTGTGGATGCTTAAGTTTGGGCCGGTTTGAACAACGAATCTTCATTTTGTCAGCTCTTTTGTCTCTAGTGACTGCTATGTATCAATGTTCCATGTCAGGTTCGATGTAGTAAATTTGTCCTTGTAATTTGTTGCTGAAAAGCAAAGCTGACATATTCAGTTGTCCTAATATCAATTATCTAATCTCTTTGGCTGGTCTAAATATCTCTCATTATACAGTACGTATAGGGATATAATGACATCTACATATTCATTTGCAGCTACACAGCCAAATTTCAGATTCATTCGCTAGCTGCTGAGGCACATTTTGGGAGACTTTCACACTTTGGCTAAGGCTAATTTGGCACCTATCTTGTGTCCTGTCTCTTTTCGTAGACTCTTCAGTCAATAAAAACTAGTCCAACGATGATTGCCACATCACTTTCTTTTGAATTTTTTCCCTCACTGTCTCCAGTAAAGTGTTCTTTGCTGCATCAGCCATGGCACATGTCCTAAACGGCCTGAGAGTTCATTTCCAGTTGCTGCCGTGTGATGTGGTGCGGTAAAGTCAAACGCAGCTGTTATGTGACAGTCCAGACTGGAACACAGTTTCTCAGCCCTGGGACTCTGCAGAGCAATGACAACTTCAGGATTGTGCATAATGAATGTTAGTGTGCCATCAAACTATGGAGACACAGAGTTTTAAGGTCATAATACACAGCGTGTTTCTATTCTACACATACAAACAGAGACTTTTGTACTTATTTATCCAAAGGATGGGGGTAAAGTGTTGTGCACTAAGCCACAACTGGGTTGTTGATGGCTGGGCGTTTCCACCAGTGATAGCTGGTGTCATAGCTACAACAGCATCCATAACAGCATCCAGTGGCTATTAGCACAACATCTGCTGCTGCTGACATTTTCGGTATAACAAATCAGAGTAGCGCTTTTATGATATGATACAGCATAGCTGAAGGAAAATTGACTAAGAACGCTTTAGTAACTTCTGTCTGCACAGTGCTTTATCATATCCACATATTGTTATGTAAAGAAGAGGGCAAGAGAGAAAATCTAGATTTAACTTTAGAGGAATCACTGCCTGTATGTTTAACATGTTGACAACTTTGTATATCGCAAATCCTTTGTTAATTTTGTAGGAGTTCTTCAAATAATTTATGAAAGTTGAAATGAATTATTTCAACAACTATGGCTCATATACAGTTCCATTCTTGAAAGTAAAGTCCAGAGTTTCCCCCCTGAAAATAAACGCTAGACTTGTGTGAATCTCTACTCTCGTGTGGTGGTGAGTTTTGTTTGCACCTCCCCCCCCCTGACTGTATTTCGTCTTTTCCCTTTGTTTTGGTGTAATCGGGAAGTTTCCTGTGGAGATTTGCATGTTGCCTCCAGCCAATGACAGAGCTAAGGGCGTAGCGTTCAGTTGGAATAAACTCATCGACTGGAGTGAACATTTTTTTTTTTTTTTAAGCGCTGACTGGAGCAGACACCAGATTCACTCGAATTCTCGATAAAAATAGTGGATGCAGCGAAGAAAAGGAAGTATTTTGTGCAAAAAAGAGCTTTAGATAGTGCACGCTCGAAAACCATGGGTTAATATCGGTTTGGCTTTCACCCACTCCTTTTTGAAGGAGATGCATGGTGCTGAAGAGCAATGTGATCATTAGCCCGAGGGGAGGGGCTCTCAGTTTGAGGAGTGTTTACAAACAGAAATGGGAGAACACCATGCACTCTACCTTTAATTTTCAGCAACAAAGCTGAATAAAAGAAATACTTAGTATAAAATGAGAAAATAAAGATTCACACTCCTTTCTATAATCAGCCTAACGTTAAAAGCATTTATGATTCACAATAATATCAACTGAAATTTAATATCCCGTACATCCTTAAGAGAGAAATGCAAACTCCTATACGTTTCCATATGCTGTACAATAAGTAAACAAGATCAAACAAAAAATACTATCACACAAATTTATAGCTCCCTCCAAAATTATGTGTAAGAAATAAAAAAAGACTTTTTTTAATGATTAAATTCAATATTCATTTATTTATTTTTATCTCATAATTATAGTAATGATAAGATGTGTTTGCATCCAAATTAGTTTGGCTTGTTTACAGAAATGCGCTGTATGTGCATTATAAGCATTGCTATTCTTTCACATATTCAGTAGCCAAGCATGAAATGACTTTCTGATTGGAGAAGGGCTCGATGCGCACACACACATATCCACACACACAGGAACATGTTTTCAAACATTTTTCTGAAACCTTCAAATTAAACTGAGGAATGCTAGATTAAAATATTACAGATGTTAAACAAGGTTTAATGGCATGTATGAATTTTAAGATCATCATTTCCATCACAACCTGCTGCAACACACACACACACACATATCATAGACAGACTTCCCCAGCATATCACTGTGTCCTGTCTGATTGGGTGAGGTCTCCAGGGAGTCATTAAATACAAAGCGTTAACATCTGCCAGACATTACTGAGCCAGAGCAGTTGTGATTTGTCCATATGATGGCTCTGGCCCATACAGCCACTGTTTTTGTGTGTGCATGTGTGTGTATGACTGTCCGCCCACTGCTGCTGTCACTTCTGGTTTCACACCCATGATAGTGCCCGTTTGTAATTAGAGCCGTGCCTTCCTCGTGGGTTCCCCTCTCCTCACCGGTGCCGTGCTCACACTGCTGAGTCGTGCCAAGCCGAGCTGGTATGGACTGGCTGTCCTCACAGCATCCGTGCGAGATCAGTTGATCTCCTAAACATCTGAGTTTTATTTGCTTTGAGTTGCTTGGATTATTTCTTTTGCACTGTGATTATTTTCCTACAACACATAAAAACCCTGAGTTGCTAAAACTGAATGCTTACTGAAAGGTGAGTTTTTAGCTGGAGAACGACAACAGTATCAGTACGCAAGAAGATTTAAGTCACTGATGCACATGTGCTGCAGGAAAGTCTTTGTTTTCCACATCACAGAATCCAAGCAAATGAAACTCAAGATATTAAAGAGTTTGATGGAATAAATGTGTCTGTCTTTGCCACCCTTAACCACCTCATCCAGAACATCAGAGCATGTTGATGCATTATTTACATGTTTGTTTGTTCTCCAACAAGCTGTCTGGGTGTTGATAATGTTGATATTGATCAAAATTACCAACTGTGACGGAGTCCGCCTGGCAGCACCATCACCGAGGTCCAAATGTGCCAGCTGAATCCAGGCCAGAGGGAGGACGACAATCTTTGCTTTAACATCACGGCCAAATCACAGGGAGGGCTAGGTAGCGGGCTAACACCCGGGTTAACGGAGCTGCCAGATCCCAGACAGACCAGAGGAAGTATAATGAAAAGGTTTTTCTTCAGACAGTGTGAAGTTGAATGAGTTTCATTGCTGAAGACCTTGTCAGCTTTACAGAGCACCTGGTGAGACTGATGAGTGAGAGGCGTCTGTGTACACATTTCTTCTGCTGCCAGACGGATTGCTAGGCTGACTGCAGGGTGTAAACGTGGGCTGATGCCAAGCCACATACCTCGAGTTGGAGGGTGAAATACGTGTCTATACAAAGCTGCCAGCAGAGAAGTTAGATTGATTCCCAAAGGCCAGTTAGAGTCTGTGTCCTTTGGGTTCATCTGAAAAAGAAAAAAACAGAAGCAAGTCTCACCGGTCTTATGAACAAATTTTTTCCTTACAAAATTTTAATCAAGTAATCAGATTACACCAAAAACTTACTGTTCCTTAATGACATTGAACATAACATATTATGTACGTGGCCATCCGTCTCCTCACTTGGACCATGGTCACAAGTGGAAAAAGGGTATTTTTTTTTCCTCCAAGGGTCCAAACTTTTGATGCAAATTTGTGCAACCTTGTCCTTTAAGAAAACTTTCTTTTCTTTTAACCTGGACCTTATTTGTAGGAATGCATTTACTCGCCAGTAGCATTTCTTTGTCACTCTTACTCTTTCAGATGATACCCATATAATGGGACTGAAGGGGGCAGCATGAGTGGGCCTCTCTGGAAGGCATTATCTGCAGCAAAACTCTTTCATTTCACTAATACTTTAAGACGAATAAACAAATGAGCGAGTGCCTTTGCCCTGTGAGTTCAGAGTTTTGTGGATTGCTGTTGTTGTCTGGCTGGCTAGCTGCTCTCCCAGCTGTGTTGCAGCGGAGTGCATCAGTGGGCGCGCGTAGCCAGTAGAGTGTGGAGAATGCCCTAATAATTAATGGAAAGCTAAAACTGAACCCACAGGGCAATAGTACTCATTCATTTGTTCATTTGTCTTAAAGCATTGGTGAAATTAAGAAGTTTTGTTGCAGATTATAGGGAGGCCAATCCATGCTGCTCCCTCCAGTCCCCTTGTATGGATATACACAGATTGTGACCTAAATATTGTCTGAAGGAGTCAGAGTGACAGAAATGTTACCGGTCTGTAAATGCCAGATTCCAAGAAATAAGGTCCAGGTTGAAAAGAAATAAAGTTATCCGTTAAGAAAACATTATCTGGCTTTCTAGAATTGGTTATAAATGTTGCTGTTTCTCATTGTGGTTTGAGGGGACCTTTTTTTTTTCCCCCAGATAAATTGGCAGTGATATTTAGTTGCAATGTTCTTAAAATTAAAAACCTCCTTTTCAAGGAAGTCCGGGCCAAAATAGCAAGAAATAGCCAGTTAAAGAGTGAACTTTAAAACTGTGTGCTTCTGATGAACTGAAGAACGCCAGCCTCTTCCAGTGCACATTGCAGAGCCTGAGACCAGATAACAGCATAGGTCTACTTTTCATGATAGATGTAAAACAAACAAACAAAACAGAATGAAGTTACAGGAAAAAGTCACCATCTCATTTACAAATAAAGTTTGGAAGAATAAAAAGAAGAAAAAGTGTGGCAGATGCAGTGAAGGGATGCTACAGGAGGAAGAAATGAAAGAGAAATATCCATGTAAGACACCAAAAAACAAACAAGTTTGGATTCTCCAGCTGGAGAGAGCTCAGAAAAAAAAACAGGATGACAGACAGATGCAGAGATAACTTTGTGGTTGTTATCACTAAGAATTAACTGATTAGCTCTTGTTTCATGTTGCATTTTGCTTTTTTGTCCCCCCCCCCCCCCCCCCTTTTTTTTTCTTGCTGATGTGTGGGCTTAAATTGATGAGAAGAAAAGAGTTATGATCATTTATCCTTCTATTCTGCACAGATTAGGAGGCTCTCAACTCTCCATTTCCTCTGCATGAACTAGAGCTAAACTGAGTCCTGGCAAGTCCTGGTGAGCCTGAACAGTTTTCATTGTAATTTATTTACAGCTGTTTCATATTTAATCTTCATCATATGTTAAATTATCTGTTATCTTTAAGTTACACAAATATTGTTTGAAAACACAATATCCGAACTCTGACATTTATGCCAACTTTAGAAAGTTGAAAATAAAAGCGTAATGATGTTAGAATAAAAACAACTGTAAAAATGAGCAATAAGATTTTCTGTATTTCCTGGCACGGCTGAGAAGGTTCGCACTTACGCTGACTTCTCTAAAACTTCTTTAAACGTCAGGGGAAGTCCAGAAGACCCAGGGCTGAAATCACTTTTTACCACTTTAGAAT
This sequence comes from Atherinomorus stipes, assembly GCA_023101725.1. Lineage (NCBI taxonomy): Eukaryota > Metazoa > Chordata > Actinopteri > Atheriniformes > Atherinidae > Atherinomorus > Atherinomorus stipes. Next base: position 600,342 of record JALJCO010008534.1, on the reverse strand, counting down.
ATTTATGTCTAGAAGGATCAGGAGGTTTATACTGAAATGTCTTATTTCTTCATGAGGAAGCATATTTTACCTCTGCCAAAGAGTGGCAGAGGTAATGTAATTGCTGGTGTTTGTCTGTCTGCCCATCCATCTGTCTGTCTGTTAGCAAATAACTCAAAAAGTATAGCTACTGAACAGGTTTGGATGAAATGTTCAGGGAATGTAGATAATGGTACCAGGAAGAACTGATTAAATTTTGGTGTTGATCTGGATCGCTGTTTTGGATCCAGAAATATTTTCAAGTATTCTGAGTCATTGCGACATATGGCCACATGGGAGAGCAGCTCGCTGAAGATCTACACTCACCATTTAAAACTACAGTGGTGGGAGATGGTGGTGGTGGTGGGTAACAAGCTCCTTGGTGGAGGTCTGCACTCCCTGAGCACTTTCCTAGTAATTTCTAATGTACCTTTCAAGACTTAAAAAAAACAAAAAAAAACAGAAAATGCTTCCAAAGAATGACAAAAACTCAAAAGAAAAACGATAGCAAGTTGCTGCTTTTTAGAAGGGATCACCAAGTCCAGGGATCTCAGAGGAAGAGGAAGAGCGCTCCAGAGAGTGGGAACCACTGTTGCAAAGGCAATGTTACCTTTAGTCTTTAACTTTGATTGCTGCACAACCAATAAACCCTGATCACATGTCCTCAGGGTCCTATTGGCTTGTGTGGCTGCAAAAGCTCCCTAATATAATTTGGTCCTCAAAATGCTCAATAAGTTAAAAAAATAAACTTTTGAAATGTACTCTGTGGTGGATGGGGAGCCAGTGGCATAGATTCATGAAGGTTTAGCACAATATTGACATGATAGCATCACACAGTTGCTGCAGATTTGTCGGCTTCATCCATGATGAAAATCTCCTGTTCCACCACATCTAGAAGGTGCTCTGATCTGGTGACTGTGGAGGCTATTAGGGTACATAAGTTTGAGATAATTTGAGCTTTGTGAAATGGTGCATTATCCTGCTGGAAGTAGCCATCAGAAGATGCTACATTGTGGTCAAAATGATTAGATTGTGGTGTTTAAAATATGCTCAGTTGGTACTAAGGGGCCCAAAGATGGCTGAGAAAATATCCCCCTTACCATTACAGCTTGAACTACAAGACAGCATGGATGGATGGAAAAAAATTAAAAAATTCAGTTAACAATGATTTGATTCATATCACGATTCATGGTTTCTGATTCGATTTCAAGTCACTGAAGCGAATCGGATCATGCAGTTCTAAATAAACCAACGTTGTCCATGAATTGAATCAGAAACCATGAATCTTGATATGAAACGAATCGTTAAAGCAAATCGTTACACCCCTAATTCATGTTGTTTCCACTAAATTCTGAAAGTGGAGCTGAAAAAGAGACTCATCAGATCAGTGTTTGTTCCAATCTTTTAATGTCTGGTGCATGTGTGTGAACTGTAGCCTCAGTTTCCTGTTCTTCGCTGACATATGGTGTGGTCTTCTGCTTCTGCAGCCCATCTGCTTCAAGCTTGGATACATTGAGCATGCAGAGACGGTGTTCTGCACACCTTGGTTGGTTATCTGAGTTTCTGGGTCCTTTCTATCATCTCCAGCCAGTCTGCCTATTCTCCTCTGACCTCTGACATCAGCAAAGCATTTTAGTCCAGTCAACTGCTGCTAACTGGATAATTTCTCCTTTTTTGGACCATTTTCTGGATGGTCGATCAGCGGTTTATGAAATACTCAGACCAGCCTGTCTGGCACCAACAATCATGCTGCGTTCAAAGTGACTTAAATCCTCTTTTTTCTTCATTCTAATGTTTGGCAAGCAAATGAGCAGGCGAACGTCATATAAGTGATGGTGAGAGTTAACCTCAGTGGTTAGACGCCATCTCCTCAAAGTTACATGGCTATCTGAATTCACCATACACGACTATTAAAGCAAAAAAGGTGTACTTTTCTACTGTAATGATCATGAACTAGTCAAGTTTGTTTACTGCATCAACAGAAGGTTGTCTTTAAAGCCCCAGAAACCTTGGTGTATGATAACGCTGCTGAAATCGGAAAACTTTTCCACGGTTTCCATGAAGGAACATCATCAAAGGCATTTTTATTTAATTTTGAACTGAACCACACAAAGAGGTGGTCTGATCTCTCTATTTGTGCTGTCTGTTCTTGGCTTCAGTCGTGGCTTGCTCTCCTTACGATCATGTTTCACTTTGTCGCCCGACTCCCCCTGCTGTGAGGGGACTGTCAGTCAGCACTGTGCCAGGCCTGGAGCTGGCACACACACACTCACAACACACATTATCCTCACTTCGTCTCCTATATTTCAGTCAAACAACCCCTCCTGCTCAGTTTTCCCCATGTCATCACACTGCGAGACTCGTTCCTCTGGGCAGATTCGAAGCATGTGGCGGCCAGAGATTTAGCTAGATATATCTCTCACATTAACATCTGCTCCCCCGGCCTGCTACGCTCCTCTCTCCAGAAGGCCACCAAATACCCATCCACCCACATGAACACACACGGGCACACACTCACACTGCGGTTCATACATGGTTGACAATCAAGGACAGTTGGTTTTGAGCAGTGTCAGGACAGTTAGACTCTCACGGGGAGTCTCCCAACTACAGGCGACTGGCACGCAGACAAACTCTCAGAGAGCACATTTACGGCCAAACACTGAACGCCATCTGTCAGTCACTGTAGGAGGACATTACTGCTGACACACACACTCACACATATGCACATGCAGACACTTCCTGTCTGGTTGAATCTGTATTTATTACACAAAACTGACACCAAAACTAGGTTGTGTGTGGATGGGTGAAAGTGTGTCTGTACACAGCATGTTCGTTTGTTCAGGATGGTTGTCTGCATGTTGGTTTTTCTTCATTTTACAGTCATTTCACATTATGATGACAAAGAGTCAGATAAAGATCTGTTCATATTTTATACTCTTCCTTAAAGATTAGCAGATTATACACATATTATTTGATCTAGATTAAAATATAAGTGAACATCTTGAAATGAAAAATCAAAAGATCAATATTGTGAGTAATCTGATGTATTACTTGAATTGTATTATTTTCTTTGTAAGCTCATGTTCCTGATGCTGCGTTCCATTTACCTCGGAACTGGGAAGTGGGAACTGGGGGGTGACGTCACACCCGACCAACGTCACACCCAACCAGTTCACTTGTCGGAAAACCAGTTAGCCGCCTAGCAAAACAACATGTTTGCTAAGGCTATTGTTATTAGCCATTGTTAGCACAGCTGGCATTGTAGTTCACATATACCACATGAAAAATGTGAATTATACGACAGCAGCTTCTCCCTACATCTGTGTAAACCAATACTACGTGTATGACTGATTTAATGCAACAAAATATTAGTAAGAAGTGTAGATAAATGTAACATTACAGGAGCTTCTAAAACTGCTAACAGTGGGCGCGGCCATCTTTAAATCTGAACTCAGAGCTGCGACAGATTGTCCGACATTCTGAGTGGGAAATCCGACTTCGGGGGCCGTTCCAGTTGAAACTTCCCACTTAGAACTGTGAATTTCTGACTTCCGAGTTCAAATGAAACGCAGCATAAATCTTCTCCTTCTCGCTACAAAACACCCCTGTGTTTTACTTTTTTAATGTATTTATATGGTGTGTTTTTCTTTATTATTTCATCAGTACTGTGGCTTAGGATTTGGGACAGGGTTGTTCAACTGCAGCCTTCAAGGGCCACTGTTCTGCAGGTTTTAGATGCTTCCCTGCTCTTACACACCTGATTTAAAATTAAAGGATCCAACAGCTTTCTGTCAAGTTTTTTATGAGTTAAATAAGGAAAAGATCTGGTGGAAAAGTAAGTCATCTTGTATTCTTCAGGTTGTGAGATTGGCTGCTGTAACAGCAGTTACAGATGTCGGGGCAGGTGGTCCTCCGCTGGCAGGGGGGAGGTCCAAACAAAGATTTAGAAAAAAAAAAAAAAAAAAAAGGAAAGAAGTCCCTTCTATTTTACCCTAAAAAAAAATCCCATTTATACAGTTTGGATTACAAAACAAAACAATCTCTTTTCTACATGAAAATGCATAGACATGACTGTAACACTGCCAGGGCTGTAACAAATCAAAGCGTTTCAATGGTGTTGGCCTTGGAAGCTACAGTATGTTGATCAGTCAGACGGCTGGCAAAAAAGTTTGTGCTTTTAACAAATGCATGAAAAATTATGCTGTTTTATGCAGCTGTGTCCGTATAAAACACTTTGTGACACCTTCATTCTGCATCATCACCAGGAAATAAATGTATATTTATATGAAGGCAGGTGAAAAGTCCTGCTAGCAAAATTTGCACCAGCAGAAGACTTAACAAGCCACACAGGTAGCTTTTCACAATCTGCTTCAAACACACACACAAAAAAAAAAAAAAAAAAAAAAAAACGCCAGTTGTCCACTCATGAACAGCTGCCAGATGATCTGAACATCCTTACTCTGAGAGCAATTTTCCCAGAAGTATGTTTTTAGTGAAACTGCATTTATGCCGATAAAAGGTAACCTGACTCCCGCCACCTGGTATTTGCAATACCATCTGGGGAGGGAGTTAACCCGATGTCATTTCAAATTAGTCTTTTTTTTCTAAAACTCTTGCATGTGATTGGATAGAAGATCTGTCCGTCATCTTGACTGACACGCTACTTCAGCCACTCACGTTGAACCGAATGACGCAACCCGTGACGCAACTCAGAGCGACACCAGAGCCACCACGCATAGAGGATCGAGTTATCAAAACATGTTATCAAGCTCAAAAAGCTTCAGTCAAACAACATGGCGGCGGCGGCGACAGCTAGTACGAGCGGTGTACAGTCTGTGAACGACTTTTGTCGAATTTCAAGGAAGATATATTTGGAAGATTTGACAAAACAGTGGAAATAGCCAAATCAATTTCGTCGCTCTGATTCCTACGGCAAGCCGCCATGATTGTTGTTGTCTGAAATAACTGACTGACTACACTGCTGTCGCCTGTGCTTCTACATCACATCCGGCCAAAACGCCGCCCATCCTTCAAAAGTCCCACCCGCGATTAGTGATTGGCTCGGGCCCGAGCCAAGATGGCGCTGCTGTGAGCGGGAGTGTTTCGTCTGTGGTGACAGGAACTCTTGCAAAATTTGTATAACATTTTTCCCTTAAAGACTGAAATTGTATTTTTTAAATCAACTGTAATACCATAAAGAAAAAGAGAACTTTTTAGACGAACAGATAAAGCGTTCTTTTTTTACTCATCCAATAGCTCTCGGAAGTAGCCTGTTTAAGCTCAGCTAGCATAATGTCGAACCGTGATATGACCCTTGTGCAAAATATGGAGGTGGACCTCGTCAAAGAAAAACGGAGGATCGAAGAAACTCATTCCTACGCATGTAAGGCAACCAATGGAGGAGAATGCGAATCTACCCCCAATACACCAAGTAAGAGCCAAGCTTCGAAAAAATCCAAATGTGCTGAAACACCTGCTGCATTGGAACCGACTTTAATGGAAGTACAGAACACGATCATACAAATCCTTTCTGAAAAAATCAACAACCGAGCCGACCAACTGGAAAAAATGATTAAAAACAACTCAGTGGAGATTGAGAGCATGAGTGAAGCTCTTAACTCGATACATACCGATGTCATGGATCTAAAAACGGAGAACGAAAAACTAAAAACTGAAAATATGGAACTGAAGAAAAAAACATCAGAGCTGGAAGAACGGGTGAACGAACAGGAAAGGTACAGCCGCAGGTGGTGTCTACGACTTTATGGGATGGCTGAAAACTCCTCAGAAAATACAAAAGAAAAGGTGAAAGATGTCTGCAGAGGCCTGATTCCAGAAAAGGAGAAGAACGAGGTGGTGACATCAGTGGACGTCGCGCATCGACTCGGCCGGCTGAGGGCGGGAGAAGACCCACGGGTGAAACCACGTCCGATCATCATCCGATTTACATCGAGGGCAGCGAGGGATCTCACATGGAAACATGCAAAGCAAAGCGCCTTTCTGCGGAATCAAGGTTTCAGATTCAAGGAGGATCTCACCACAGGTGACAAGGCAGCGAGAAGCCGTCTGTGGCCCGCTGTGGAGAAAGCCAGGAAAGAAGGCAAGACTGCGTTCTTCAGCGGAGTGAGAGCGTTCGTTGATGGTAAAGAAATACGTCCTACGGAGCTGGGAAACTGAAAAGTACTGATCTATGAATGCTGATGGTTGCTCTTTTACTATAAGGGAAAAAAAAAATATTAGGGTTTAAGATTAAAATATATTAAAAGATCAATCTTAATAGTTCTGCTAAACCCATTGTTGAAACGTGTTAACTGTTACAGTAACATGAAGTTCAGTTCAATTGTGCAAGATTCCTGTTGCCTTTAGAAAACAGTTTACCTAAACAAGTCACTGGTAAGGTCGTTTTCTTGTTTCATGTCCTTTTCTGTTTATTCTGTTAATGCCAGAGGATTACGTGATCTACTAAGGAGGAAAGCTTTATTTTTGTACTGCAGAAGTAAGAATGCAGATTTCTATTTTATTCAAGAAACGCATGCATGTGCATCTGATGAGTCCTTTTGGAAAAATCAGTGGGGCAGTGAGGTGTGGTTCTCCAATGGAAGCAACCGATCAGCTGGTGTGGCCATTTTAAAAGGTAATTTTAAAGGTCAGATACTTCATAGTGAAAAAGATACATCAGGGAGACTAATTATTTTAGTATGTGAAATTGATCAAAGACAGTTTATTTTATTTAATATTTATGCCACCAATGATAAAATCAGTAACAAAACGCTATTCCTAAATGCTGAGATGAGACTATGTCAACTAACTTTTAAATTTTCTCAAGCTAAAATTCTGTGGGGGGGTGACTTTAATACAGTGTTTAATGGTATAGATAGATGGCCTGAAAAAGTAACAAATGCAGATAATGAACTTAAAAATATATGTTTGCGTTTAGGACTTGTGGATATTTGGCGAGAAAGAAACAAACAACTAAGAATGTATACTTGGTGCAATAGCAGCCTCTCCTTGCAATCTCGAATAGACTTTTGGCTTATTTCCAGTGATCTTATGGATTTAGTTAAAAAAAGTGTTGATAGAACCAGCAATATTAACAGATCATAAAGGGATATTAATTGAAATTACCATAAGTGACTGTCATCCTCAGAATAATCTCCTGGATATTGGAAACTTAACAATTCCTTGCTCAAAAATTTGGATCTGAAGTTAGAATTTGAAAACATTATTGATAGACACTGGAGACAAGCTTGCAAATCTAAAAAATATGGCCATCAATGGGAATTAATGAAATATGAAATTCGCAGAGTGGCTATTAAAAAAAGGAAAGCTGTTGGCGCAACAAAAGAGGGAAAATGAAATGAACATTATTCAAGCAATATTAAACTTACAAATGAAAAACAATGGAACTCTTGATGAACAAGAGAAGGAAAATCTGAGTTTACTGCAAACTCAGCTAGACAGCATATATATGGAAAAAACCAAAGGTGCCTTCATCAGATCCAGACGCAAGTGGATTGAACAAGGAGAGAAAAATACCAAATATTTTTTTGGACTAGAAAAGAGAAATGCTGAATATTCTACAATAAATGATTTGATGATAAATGGAAATATAAGTAATGACCAAAATGTAATCTCTCAACATGTTGCAAGCTTTTACCAGAAATTATACTCATCAGCTCCCACAACCTCTGATACAGACTCTTTTTTGAACAACATTTCTACAAAGATAAAAAATATAAATGATGAATATAGAGACATTTGTGAAGACAAAATATCCTTACCTGAACTCATAAATTGTATTCAACATCTTAAGGAGAATAAAGCCCCTGGCAATGATGGCCTGACTGGGGAGTTTTATAAAGTATTTAATGAAAAACTTTCCCCATTCTTATTAGCTGTATTTGAAGAAGCCATTGAAAAAGGTGAACTTCCTCCCACTTTAAAACAGGGAGTAATTACTTTAATTCCCAAACCAAACAAGAATAGATTATATATTGAAAACTGGAGACCTATAAGTCTGCTTAACAATGACACAAAGTTATTTGCTCTTATATTTGCTAAAAGAATCAAACACGGATTGAACCAAATAATAGATGAGGAACAATCTGGCTTTATGCAAAAAAGGCACATTAGCAATAATATACGTTTAATACTTGATATGATAGATTATAGTCATCTTCTCCCAGATGACAGCTTTATTTTGTTTATTGATTTCTATAAAGCCTTTGACACCATTGAGCATCATTTTATTTTAAAATCTATTTCTTGCTTTGGTTTTGGAAATTATTTTCTTAATGCGATTAAAACATTATATAACGATTGTTCTAGCTCTGTTAAATTGAAATTTGGGACATCAGCTAGATTTATTATCTCACGTGGGATTAGGCAAGGGTGTCCTGTATCCCCATTTCTGTTTCTGCTAGTTGCACAAATAATGGCCACCCATATCAAATTATCACCTTTTTTAGGAATTAATGCTGTGGGTAAGGAATTTAAAATCTGTCAGCTCGCAGATGATACTGCAGTTTTTTTGAGAGATCACAATCAAATTACAAATGCTATAACATGTATAAATGTATTTAGTAATTTGTCAGGGCTAAAAATGAATGTTGATAAATGTGTGCTGTTTCCACTTAAGAATTGTAACCTGACCACTTATGACGGAATACCAGTTAAAGAAAATGTCACATATCTTGGAGTGGTAATCTGTAAAGATAAACAAGACCGCTGCAAAATGAACTTTAATCCAATTATTGAAAAAACAAAATCTAAACTGAACTCATGGTTAATGAGAGATGTCTCTTTATTTGGCAGAGTTTTAATTTCTAAAGCAGAGGGAATATCTAGATCTGCATATGTTGCTTTGTCAATTGACATCCCCAAAAATTACATTAAAGAATTGGATAAAATACTCTATGATTATATTTGGAGGAAAAAAACCACATTATCTGAGAAAAGAGGTAATCAGAGGTTGTAGGGAACAAGGAGGTCTAGAGGTTCTAGACTTTAACACACTTAACCATACTTTTAAAATAAAATGGATTATAGAATTTTTAAAGAACCCTGAAAGCATCTGGAATGCTTTTCCAGCTTTTCTGATTAACAATCTTGGTGGCATTAATTTTCTTTTAAAATGTAACTTTTCAATGAGTAAAATTCCTTTAAATCTGGCTGACTTCCACAAACAAGCATTTTTATCCTGGTTATTAGTTTATAAGCATAACTTCAGTCCCCACAGATACTATATTTGGAATAACAAAGACATTCTTTACAAAAATAAATCGCTGTTTTATCGCCCATGGTTTGATAAAGGAATTCTGTTAGTAGGTCAATTAATGGACAAAAATGGTGTACTTCTTACATACTCTGCTTTTCTTGAAAAATTCAATTTACCTGTAACTCCTAAAGAGTATGCTGTAGTTTTTGATGCGATCCCTGCAGGTTCTCTTCAATTGTTAAAATATGCTTCATTTACAGAGATTAACATTGAAACTAGTGTAATCTTTATTGGAGGTTTGGATATTAAAAGCAAACATTGTACAAACAAATTTATCAGAAATGAAGTATCCTTTTCATCTCCACCTACTGCAAAGTTCTTTTGGTACTCTACCATGGGTGATTTACAGTGGGAAAAGGCTAATAAAGTTATTCATAAATATTGCATTAACAACAAGGTGAAAGAGGTATGCTTTAAAATTTTACTTCAGATCTATCCTGTAAAGGAAATACTTAAAAGGTTTAAGATAAACATTGATGATGAATGTGTTTTCTGCCAATGTAACACAGAGACAATTTTCCATTTATTTTTTTACTGTGTTCACACTAAAAAATTTTGGTCTGACATGGAAAATTTTATTTATGTAAAACTGGGTATTAATATCCAAATTAGTATTTTTGATGCATTATTATACTTTGTATTAAATGGATTATCAAATGAGATGCATTATATTATCCAACTGTTAATAATCCTCGGCAAATTTCACGTTCATAAGTGCAGATGGACTGGATCTAAACCTTGTTTTTATGTGTTTGTTGTGGAACTTAAATCCTACATGAACTCAATAGAAAATATAAAGAACCAAAAAGCTTCAAGAACTCTTCATATTGCAAAGAATCTGCACCTTATATAATCCCATGAAATATAATTTTCCTTTAATTCCTCAATGTTTTTTGTTTTTATCTTTTTCAAAAACTCTGGCCTGGTATAAGTTGTTATTTGTATTGCATACTGTTCCCTGTGTATGTAATGTTTGCTAAATAAATTCATTGGGAAAAAAAAAAAAAAAAAAAAAAAAATTAGTGATTGGCTCTTATTATTCTCTAACCAGACGAAATCACCTATAACTGTCGCCTTACTCAGATGGAGTGCGTGAGGAAAGGGAACGCCCCCGCGTGTACTTGTTGAACGCACCCAGATGATGTAAATCAGGTTAGATAAAAGGTGCAAGTGCAGTGAAAATGTGTACATGTGAACAAATAGCCGGAGATTGACTGCTGAAAGCACTGATTCTCCACTATGAGTGCGTTGTTCTAAACTATACATCTGAAAATGGAAAATAGTCACGTTTTGTTTTATCTGCATAATCTTAAGTGTTTAAGTTTCCTTTCAGAAAGGTTTGACTGCTGTTGACCCATAATGTTACTCATACAGAGCAGACTTGGAGGCAATGGTCAACCCTGAGCATTTGTTATCAATAACCACTGAGAAGACACTTAGCAAAACAATTACATCTGTTAACATCAAACTAACTGTTGTGAAGCTTTAACAGGAGCAAATAATGCTGTTCAGGTTCGAATGCTTGGCACAAATAAACACATCTGCACATGCTGCGTGCAAAAACCGTTATTACATTGTAAGTACACACCAGAACTGGTCATTTTAATAGTTTCAAACAAATGCTAACCTAACAAATTTATTGAGCTAAATTTTTGGTTACTAAAAATGATGGCTGAACAGTTCAGCCACCAAACAGTGGAAGTTTGAGTGAATAATGTGTCATGAATTCAATCCTGAAAAAGTTTTTGTGATTGAAAATCCACTGTAGGATTCTGTATAATCATTTTGCTTTTGCTTTTTTGAGCCATGTCCAGTTACTTTTATCTCTACGCCACATATGTGCATGTGTAATGTTTTACGCACAAAAATCTAATTCTTAAAGTGCTTTTCTTTTTATTCTGTACCGTTTTTTCATCCACACAGCAAAGAGCAAGGTTTTGCTAAAGGAAACTTCAACACGGGAAATGGGAAAGCCAAGGATATGTTTGCAGGTGATCTTTTGACCTTCAAAGAAAAAAGGTGCTAAATGTTTAACAGCATAAGATCGTCATAAAAGCTATGTGGCATGTGCACTTCAGGGTTGAAGGAGCATTACTATGTGCAGACTGACTGATTTGATCTGATTTCACTACTTGTAACTTGTAAAACAGATAAAAAAAAAAAACCCAACTTGATCTATTTGTTATGTCTGAACATGTGATGATAACAGATGACACAACCAGCCTGAACAATAACACACATGGATGTCATCCTGCAGCCCCATCCCCTCACTTTCCGCGACCCTGCATGGACAAAGGGAGGTGTCAAAACCACTTCTCTAACTACACAATTAACATGCAAATGAGCTCAGTCGCTAATGGCGATGGCAAAGCGCTCTTATGATGGAAATATGCTTTCTGTTTTGGCAGGATGGGTTAAACATTAGTCTGTGGAATCAGCTGAGGACAGGCAGCGGCCCCGAGGCCTCCCTGAGGGCACACAGACACAGAGAGGTATCATGGAGGCAATGGCCTTTTGCACCTGCTTCACACACCCATACAGACACACAGAGCACGACCAGGCGGTTATAATCAGCCTCGTTCAGGCTGTCAGCCCGGTCAATAACTTATCCCTTCAACTGCTTTTGTTCTAGCAGCGGCTGAGCCGATGCGGCCGCTGCCCCTTATTCAACCAAAATTTATTTTCAATTGCTGCCCTCAGGCACCGGCCCTGCAGTGGCTAACTGACCGAGCAAGCAAACAAACCAGCAGACCACTTCACATCCACACACTTCCACACATGGCTCCAGCTTTCAGAGTGAATGCAACAAGAGAGTGACTGCCAAAAATAACGGAGCTGTAAAAGCTTTAAATGCTGCACAGTTTGTATCTGACTGAAAAACCTGATCTCTGTAACAGAGCTGCTGTCTCTGTTATTATGTGCTTTAATTGCAACAGTTTTTCATTTTTCGGAAGTTTTGGAAAAGGCAGCTTGGTGAGTGAGTGTTACACAAGCAGAAAGGGTGGACGAAGCAGTGTTACTCGAAGTGATAAACCTTGAGTGGGTTGCAGTAACAGGTGTGTGCTCTGGAAAGGACCTGTCATTTGTCATGCCTCATGAAAAGAGGAGCTGATGGCCTCAAGCCCATTCAGCCATCACTGACCGGCCTGCAGACAAAAACTGTTTTTTATGAGCTCTTATCTGACAGCTTTGTCATTTTAGTTGTCCTTATTCTACTTTATTGATTTTGATAAAGTAGCCTATGTGTTTCAGTGTAATGATGCTGTCCTATTGCTTTATTGTTATTTTTTTTAAATAAATGTTGTTGTATGCTGAAGACCTGAAAAACAAAACAGGAAAAAAAAAATCCAGAAAACATTTATGTAGTCATTTGTGCATTCTTTTAAAATCTGATATTCAACCTCTTTTTTGCACTTTTGTATTTTCTCTTCACTCGTGGGCCCATTAATCATGCATTTAACATAATTACTTATCTTTCTTAAAACTTTTTCTCTTCTTTGTAATCCATCATTCTGTTATCTTCTCCAAACTCCGGTCTTTGCTAAAGCTATAATGAGGGAAAACATTTGAATCTCAGTGGGATTTCCTCCATCTGGAAGAAATTAATTGAGTATGATTATTTTGGGGGGAACGCTACCAGGAACTAGAACCTAGGCAAAAAACAAACTGACATAAATTGTAAGGGAAACTCACATAAAGCAGAAATACAGATCTTACATTATGGACCTTTAAACTTCCAAAATGAAACAAACAAACAGACAGGAAAGAAACGGATTAAATGAATTTTTCCAACACACATGCAATTTGCATTTATCTGCCTGTTATTTGCATGCGCTTGATTGTTTTGCGCATTTTTGAAAGGTTTACTCACAAATGATCTCCCACTCCGAGTGACTGGTGCGGCAGCAGTTGCCGCTTTTTACGCAGCTCCTAATTAGCCTGAATTAAGAAGTATTTCTCAGCCCATTGAAGAGTCCATTTCCTTTGAAACCAGAGCATAATAAACCTTAAGTAATTACCCCAACTCATGACTATTAACTCGCAAACCGCCAGCTTCCCTTGACAACATCCTCCTCAGTGTTGTGTGGTTAAAAGGCCATTGCGGCTACCCAGCTATTTACATCCCATCTGGCAGCTCGCGAGTCACAGACACAGACTGCACTCATTCCTAAAGACAAAAAAACAAGTGTAAAACGAACTCTTTCACTACTTCTCAACTTAGATACGGAACTTGTGTTTTCTTCCCTCCAAATAAGTTACAAAAGGCCTTCTCTTTTTCTTTTTCTTTCCTTTATATTGTTTTTTTTAATCCACGCACTCATTTGCATGGGAGGCCGAGGAGGTGGGGGTCTGAATGTATAATCTTCTACATTTAGCAGCCTGTAATCCCAACGCCTCTCTCTGATGTGATTTTCTCCTCTTGGTCCCCCATGAACAATTAACTTGTAATCTCCACAAACATACATTCTGTCGCTGCGGAGATGAGACGGAGAAAACACCCGTGGGACGTGGCGGACAAACCGCTCTGCGCTCCCCGAGGCGGAACACTTTCAAGCCGCTGCAGGGTTCAGCAGGGCTCCGTGAGAGCTGCTGCTCCTTCTGCTGTCAGTGCATTCCCATTTCTGAGTGTTTGCATCGCAGTTTAATAAAGAATATCTGACAAAAGTGTTTGAGGTGCTGTGATTGAGGCCTGATGAAGATGCATATGGATTTTATAGCCTGAACTTTACAGAAAATTGACTTGGGAGACTTTGAAGGTTTTGCTCAGATATTGATTTTAATTGCCCAAACAAAACATTAAAAACACTGCTATAAATATCCAGTCCTTTTTTAATTGAAAAACAAAATATTTCAAAAGAAAAACGGAAGTGATGTTTTCGTTCATTCATGTGCAGCTTTCTGTTGATAAAATGTGTTTAAAGACTAACAAATATCTCTACCACTGCATTGTGTTTCAATTTAAAATAATTATATAGCCTAATTTCAAGTAAACCAATCTTTAAAAAAAGAATATAATGGAATTGGTTTTAAATACTAAAAATGTTTGAGAATAACTTATTACATTTTTTAACAAATGTGTATGCACATTGGGAGAAAATAGTGTACTGATTAAAAATCTTTAAATATGAGGGAAACTTAGCTACCAGCTGGAGAACTTTAAAAGAAAGTTTAATGTTAATATTTTAATGTTTATGCGTTTTAACAAAAGTCTTTTAAAAGACGAAACGAAGACGATCTTTATGATCCATCATCCCAGTTTTTATTCAAATTTCATCCAGGGACACTGGGCGATAATAAATATTTTCTCAGTCATCAACAATGTACAAAAATAAAGACACTGAGTCTCTGGGAAATTCAGTTGAGAAAAAAAAAAACAATCATGCTGTGATCATCATTACCATCATGCAAAAAAAAAAAAAAAAAAAAAAAAAAAAAAAAACCAAAAGTAAATCAGAGCACAAATGGACGCACATTGAACCACACAAAGAAAACCAATCTAAAAACTTAGATTTGAAAACAGGTGTCTGCGGTGGCAGATTGGTTTCAGTCAAACCATGAATATCATCATTTTCATATAAGTTTAAAATCCTTGGTACAAGGCACAGAGAGCATTCTTCGTTTTCACAAAATGACGCCTGATTTAAAAACAAACAAAATCAAAATGTTCATGCAGCCTCCTTCACTTTTCACATGGTGGTGTGAAAAAAAATATTCAAGCCCAGGAGGAGAACAAGGCGTTTTGTTGCATGATGCAACTTTTATCCTTTTTAAACCTTCAACTGGCAAAATCGGCAGTCTTTATATAAGTCCTTGTTACAAGGAGGAAAGTATTTTTTCTCATACGTTTAACAAGAAAACAGACATGACAACAACATGCACCACTAAGGCCCAATTCCCCCTCATGCCCTGAATTCTCTATTTACAAACACCATTACATCTTTCAGTCTTTGCTTTCTGTCAGACATCATTTCATCCCGTCCTTTCCCTCCCCTGTCAGTCTCGTGAGGCCAGTGGAGGTGATGGGGATGTGCGGAGGAGGGGGCACCTGGCAGATGGTACAAGGACACGGCAGTCCGGCCCAATGCTGGAAGCCGGAGCCCAGCTGCAGGGCCGGGGGCGCAGCTGGAGAGCCCTTCATCAGAGTGTGGGGTGCCCGGATAGACGTGAGCCCCGGGAGCGCGCTCGAGAGAGTGGAGGACGTAGAGGAGGACAGCGCGCTCCCAAGGAGCGGATGCACCTGGTGCGCAGCGGCGGCTGCGGCGGCGACTGCAGCCGCGGGACCGCCGGAGTGTCCACCGGCGCCGGCGCCGTGAGCCACGGTGCCACAGTGGAAGGCTGAGTGCTGCCCTCCGTAAATCTCCCCCACAAGCCGCTTCATCTCATCTAGGGAGCTGGTTAGCATCAGGATGTAGTTCCTGGCCAGGAGCAGCGTGGCGATCTTGGACAACTTTCGTACTGAGGGCCCGTGTGCGTAGGGCATCACCTCGCGCAGGCCATCCATGGCCAGGTTGAGGTCATGCATGCGCTTCCTCTCCCGGCCGTTAATCTTGAGACGGAGGTGGTACATTTCCTCCTCAGTGATTTGCTTCTTGAGTTTGTACTTGTTGCTGCTGCTGCTACTGCTGCTGCTGCTGCTGCTTCCCACTGACGGTGACTTGCCGTCACCGGAGCGCAGGTGCTCGCTGCCGGTCATCTTCTGACGCTGCTCGCCGCTCTGCGTGGAGGAGGACACAGAGGACCCGACGTGGTGGTGATGATGGTGCTGGTGGTGGTCTCGGAGAAACATGCCGTTCATATCCGGGGAAGAGGCTCTGCTGCTCGGACTGGAGTCTGAATTCATTTTATGGGTTTGCTTCCGAGGTTGCTGGGTAGGAGGTCGCTGCTGGCTTCCTCCCTCTCTGCTGTCACTCTCTTCCTCTCCCTCCCCTCTCTCCTTTCTCTCCTTTCCTCTGTTTCGGGAGCCTTTAGTCGCTCTGGTCACCTGATGTTGTCGGTAAGCCTCCCGTCCCACTCTGCTGCTCTTCCTCTCACGCCGGTGACCACTCTGCTTCTGCTGCCGGCTTTCTCAGTGTGTGTGTGTGTGTGTGTGTGTCTGTATAACTCTGCGGCGAGGAGGACACTGATTGAGCCTATTTATACACGGGGACAGACAAAAGCGACTTTCCTATTCATAACGCCTAGTTAGAAAGATGACGCGCCCGCGAGAAAGGGGCGGCGTGCTTTGACTGTCCCAGTGACCGCGGTGCGCAACCATTCACTGCCATTGTCAGGACACTGTTGGGGGTCAAAGCTCTCATCTCTTCTCTTCTCTGGGACAAAACACTCATTTTTAAAACGGCTTCTTTTATGGGAGTTTGCATTACATGTTGAACCAGTTGTTTTGCGTCCCCTACGTTTCCTTCTACAATTTACACTTTTCCTCACACAACGGAGCTCAAATTTACACATCAAGTGTCTGGAAGTAGTTGGAAAGTTGGGCAATGGTGGGGACAAACTCGCAGTTTTCTTTCATAAACTTCACCAGCTTCTCTTGTAAAACGGTTAACTGTCATTAGACGGTAAATATTTAGTGCAAACCGTTCGGCTGATGGAGCGAGTGAGGAGGATTAGGAGGTTTCTCTTCCGCATTCAGGAACGCGAATCCTCCGCTGGGACGGAGGTATCATTCCCGCTCCGGGTTTCCGCACTCTGCTGGCCATATGGCAGCATGTGGGCGACAGAATTTAACAGGACACGCAACAGTCCCACAGCAGGTGGTGAAAATGTCACGAAATAGATGCGTCCTGGGTCACCTGTTTTATTTCTTTTGTCCCGTGGAGTTACTTGCTTAGCAGATGTGTGAAGTAATACTAATACTACTAATAATAATAATCTCTCCTGTGGTTTAATCCCTGAAATTATTTACATGCGTCCAAAATTAAATATTCTGGCTAGTAGGCCTAATTATTATAGGCTTACTCCAATATTTATTTCAAATATCAGTTATATCAGAGAGCATTCATAATGTACAATCATTTTAGTTTTTTATCGGTTCATTTTTTAAAAGAAACTTAAAGTTATTTTATAATTTTTTTCGTATCTCTATTTCCTATTGAATGCGCGTAAATCACGTGCAGCAGGTCAGTGAATTGTTACGGTAACACATTTTAAATGCACACAAACTATGACTAAAAAAGAAGAAATAAAAAAGAAAGAACAGGGAAAATACCATGCTTATATTTGAATATGGATTAATGTGCTTAACTTATACACACATTGGGTCACTTTAAAGAAAATACATAGCAAAACATTTTTTATATTAAAGAAAAAGAAGACTGATTTTTAAAGGTGTTGCTGTGTCAGGATATTGTCAGAATGCACCAAATTGACTCAGTATTGTTTATATTGAGCTGCTGAGAGCCTCTCTCCACTCTGAAGGGTCTACTCCAGATCTGTTTTGTGGACGTGGAGTGGAGGAACGGGCCCCCAACAATAACACATGGAAGCAACTGAAGCACTCTTCCTCTGACCACCACCTCAGCATCTCTCCATCCATCCATCTGTCTGTCTATCCGTCCGTCCGGCTGCACCCACCAACCCACCCAGCACTTCAAACCTGGATAATAAAGTCTGCCTCAGCTCGGTGCTCTATCCTTCCCCAGAGAGATCCCCCTGGTAGAACAGTAAAAATGTGTATTCACGGCCTCATTGTTGGCCCAGCAAAAGAGCCCTCCTCATAAAGGTGCTGCCAATGCAAAGAAAAGCGCTGGTCGGCTTTACTCTCTCTTGGTGGCATTTGAAAGTGTAAAGCTTTGAATACCAATTGCTTGAACTGGACATATGTGAATCCGCTGTAAGCCTACTAATCCTGTCCCCAAGTGTTTCTTTGTGTGTGAGGCAGCCTCACACACCAAGAGAAAGTGTTCCTAATCCGACCAATGTGGAGAAATGTCTGAATGAGAGGGACATGTGTGCGTGCGTGCGCGCGCGTGTGTCAGGTATCAATTTGTGTAAGAACAGATGCTTTAAAGTTTTTTTTATGCTGCTTATGGTGTTTTTTAGTGTGTGTGTCCATCTGAGGCCTCCAGCTCCACATCACCAGGACACTGGTCTAAATGAAGACAGTTATCCCCCGCACGGTGCACCACACACACGCGCGCGCGCACACACACCACTGTCACAGCAGGTCGCCCATAATGTGCTCTTTTCACTGCGTAAGCTCCTGCTTTTCTTTTATTCTTCTGTTCAGTCTCTTTCTCTGTCCCCCTCTCTCTACTCCACTCCTCTTCTTACTCACTCCTTCTCTCCTACTTCTTTCTCCGCATGTTTCTTCACTTTAAGTGTTTATTTATTTACTTCCACTGAGACGGTCACTGCTCTTAAACGTCAGCTTTAACAACTGTAATGCAAAAATGATGAGTTCATCCAGTGTTGCACCTGTGTTGTGTTAAGCACACATTTATTTATTTGTTTGTTTGTTAAAGATGTAATTATCCGTTGTTGCCAGATCTATTGAACTTTTGATCCTGAATCGACTCCTTTGCAGCAAACACTGCAGTCATGACTGATCCAGCTAAGGGGCGTCACACATGCTCTGTGCCATATCTTTGATAAGCCAAAAAAAAAAAAAAAAAAAAAAACTGTCTAGCTTGTTTCAAGAGTCAAGATCATCTCATTTCTTGTCCAGCATCTCATGCGCAGCTTGATAAGTGATTGATCATTTTTGAAATACTAACAGAAAAAAAAAAATCTCAGAATGATCCATTTAACTGATGCCCATCACATTTGTGTAATTCAAAGGATTTTTAATGATAATTTTAACCCCGTTTCATCTCCGATGTTTGTTTTTTGTTCTTTATGACTTTTATCATTTCTATTCAAGGGTGCACTCATTCATTTTTATTATAAAAATGCCATAAGAGAAAAAAAAAAAATTTTCATGTTCCTGCTAATCATTTCATAGCCGTTTTTTCTTTCCTAATGCAAAGCACTTACTCACAATACATCTTAGCAGTGCAGCAGGCCACTTCCAGTGCAGCAAGATGTTCAGTAAAAAAAATAAATAAATAAAAAGTGAAAAGATGTTTAGCTTTTGATGCAGATTTGACAACATTTGATGTGAAAGTGTAACTGGTTGTGATGTTCATCTCACTTGTTCAGACTCAGGGCTGTGAAACACATCCAAACTTAAATATCAGTCTCCAAATGCCAAATTTAATTGCAACATTGCATAAAATTGTCCCCATCATAATAAATTCAGTTATTTTTCTTGTGTCAGTGTTTGCACATTTTCCTATTGTAGATCCTTTCTTATGACAGTAAGAAAGTTGAAGAAGTTTTTATGCTATTCTGCTAAAAATCTCTCAAACTAACTGTAAACTGTCCAGCACCACAGAGGTAACAGCCAGCAGACAAACACATGGAGGTGTCAGCAGAGTCTGATTTGACAGTGAATAATGATGTTGCCCAATAACAGCTGAGAACCGAACTTTAGTTTAAACTGAGCACCCGAAGAGTCAAAGACAGTTGCAATTTGTTTTGTACTATCTTGTTTAAACGACTGCAATCCAGAATACACAGCTGGGACATTAATCTGTCATATTTAATTTATTCATATTTGATTTATTTATTTTTTACTGGAGGTGGAAGACTCCAGGAAAACACTCACTCAGGTCAAGTCAAAAACTCGGCAAGGATCCCTTCTTGACAGACTTGATGAAAATTAGGACTTAGGAAGAGAAACATATTTTGACAACTGTGAAACATTTTCTTGTATCTCAAATCTCCTGTCATCTTGAACAATCTTTCCCATTTAAAACCTACTGACACACCAAGGAAACCTAAATAGATCACATATACACAAATATAGAGTAGGCAGAGTCTCCCTGAGTAACTCTGATCATTTTCCTTTGACTCTGAAAAACTTGTTTTAACTGAATATTTTCATCATGCAGCACTGCTGGTCATCAGGAGGCGTTTTACTCTCAGTGTTGTTGGAATTATTCTGAAAGAGTTAATATGATTTAATGATTCCATTTTTTTTTTTTTTTTTTTACTGTGTATTAAGCTTTGTTGTAATATAACTGTAATATAACTGGTTGAAGGGTGTAATATCTGCTTTCTGTGCACAGGAACTGTGAAGGACAAATGTGTTTCCTCTTAATACCAAAGCAGGGAGCACTTTCATCCAAAGTGAAATGGCTTTGCTCCTGAAGCTGTTACTGAGAAATCCCTCCCTGCTTGTTAAACCCCGATGTCTTGTTTGCTTCATCTGTTTGTTCAATGTAAGCAGCTGTAGATGATCTGGAGTAGTTAAAAGGTGCCAGATTACTGCTGGTAAAGAGTAACGGTACCACCATAGGTCATGCAGACTATCATCATGTTTGTTCAGTTTTCCTCATCCACACAGCAAACGTCTATTTTTCAAACACACATGACAACATTTTTCTTCAGATATTATGAAAAAAACAGAATACCTGACCTCTTCAATCTTGTAGCAAAACAGACAAAACTGCATCTGATGTATTGCTGTATGTTGAATTTGGAAGAAAATTAAAAACCAGGGTCATCGTTGCTAATCGTATTCTAAAGCCTTGAAAAACAATCTTTAATGCATTAAAAACATCAAATGACAAGTTTTATTTAAACTTATCAACGGTGACAAAGTTCCTTCCAGAAACAACCAGCCTCTTTTCCGCCTCACTTGGGTGGGCCTGACCACGGGACTCCTCTATATAGTTTCAGGGTTGTAAATGGAGAGGTCCTTTCAGCAGGTTGCGGAAACCGTGGTTGATAGTAGCTTTTCTCAGAGTCCCTTTGAAACAAACTGTCAGCTGTTGGAGGGAAACGAGGTCAAGGTTACAGCTGAAGGTGTCAGCGATGTTCTATGCACAGATGTTTAATTTGCTCCATTTACAGCAGATACATTAAACAGTAACTTTTCTCCTACACACTTGAAGAGTAAGGTGGGGTGATATATGTCGAGTTGGTTTCAATATGTTACTTCCCCACTCGGTGTTATGAATAAAACACTGCACTTTAACTGTAGTAAATAACCATTTGGGGCCAAAGTTGGCCCGTCAGTGGTTATTTTTGGCCCACCACCCATTGTCCTTTTTTTTAAAAAAAAAATTATGATTTTCCCAGCTGTGTGAAAAGTTCTTTGGCTCTTTCTTCATTTTTGCACTCCCCTTTCTGACCATAAATTAACATTGCATTGCATTGTGGGTAGGGTGGCGCTGTTGTTCTATCAGCTCAGATCTAGATCAGATAATATGATGCTATCCAAAATAAAACTGCATACAAAGTAATGTGAAAAACAAATAATGAATAGTTATTCATTTTCCACATGACTTTTTATGAGGTTTTATTTTGAACAATTACACTCTAGGCAAAGCATATTTAATTTCTTTCATTGAAACATGAATTTTTAGTTTTGGCCCCCGACCATCCCAGAGTCATTGTCTGGGATGGTCAGGTCCTCTGCTCTAAAGTAATCTGAGCATCACTGATCTTACCCAGGAAGTTTTTGAAGAACGTGGATCAGATGCAGAAACAAAACCATGAGCATAAACAAGCAGAAAAAACACCTCTAGCCTCCTCAAATTCCACCTTGTGTCAGGTCATTCTAAGAAATATCCTATAATTACAAGAATATTCGACATCTAGTGACAAGTAAGCTGTATGTGAAGAGTAAAAATGGTGTGATTGCATTCTAAAGTATTTAAGCTCACTAATTATCATTTCCAACCCAACCAAATCCTAAAGCAAACAAGGAAATTATGAAGTGTTGTTACATGTTGCTATGGCAACCAGTGAACAAGAAGGCAACATTGTAAAAAAGAGCACATTTTAGCCCAAACTATGACCACATTCCACTCTAAATGATGGAATTATGTGTCATTTAATGGTAGATGCGACCATTTTATATGAAGGACTTAGTGACAGAAGCTGTTGGAGGGGAAGAAGCTGCATGCTGGCAAGAAAATAATTACACCAATTACTGTTATTAGGCTTGTTCAACTGAAATAAAATTGGTGTAGTAACACATATTTTAAGATTGAATTAAGGAGCTTTAACTGATGTGTGATGAAATGCACAAATTTGTAACAAAGCTTGGGCTGAAAATCAAGAGCATGTCATCTTCTTTTGTTTCAAAGGGGAAAAAAAAGAAATATTTATTGTCAAATAAATTATGTAAAAAGAGCAATGTTCAATGGAAACAGCAATTTTTAATATTGAGCATTTTTGTCTGCATCATATTAATTTAAGGAACTTTCACTGTTTTTGACAAAGTTCTGATGAATGACTAATAATTATTAAAAATCGTATAATTCTTGTTTTGGTTGTTGCTTTTTTCTTTTGTCTTTTTTATTGGTTGAGTTTTCAGATAATAGTTTCTTCCTTTTCTGTGTACAACATTTTTTCTCTAATAAATATTTTAGATTTGTAATTCAGTCAATTCCTACAAAAAGCAAAACAAAAACACACTCACTGTTACAAAACTCAAGACTTATTTCTGACAAGATGTTCATCATCACAGTTGGTCTATCATTCATTCATGCAATAGTTAGATATTCAATAACTTACACACCACATATGTTTTGTATTTTTATGAACAGTTATAATCTATTATCATTTAATCTTTTTACAGCTGTGATTACACCTCTTAGTGAAGCGGTATGTATGCGACTGGTCAAAAGTTTCAGAACACTCTTATTTTCCCAGTTCTTTGTGGAAAGCTAGATGGAGCTGTTAGAGATTCAGAAAAGCTGGGAGACCTCTGGGAAATAGCACCATTTTCAAGGCTTGATCAGCTTTCTGTATATGGTTGCAGAACAGATTTAGCTGACTCATTTCTTACCTTACATTCTGATTATTTTTCAGTGCAGCCAGACCTTATCCTTTTGTTTTAACCTCTGGCAGCTCATCATTTACCTTTGTATCATCACTGGGATTAAACTGCTTGAATTCCTACAATCAAAAAAAAAAAAAAAAAAAAAAGGATGTTCTAAATTTTCTGACCAGTAACATATATATATTTTATTGTTTAAAGACTGTGTGTATAATTGAAATGATTAATACAAATGTCCAAGTTTGTCATCTGATTTTTACTTGTTGATACTTTGCAGCTACTCTGTAATGATTTAGGAATATATTCATACTATTCTAAGTATACCTAAGCATGAGTGTCTATTAGCTAGGTGGAAAAAAAAAATCTTACACTTAGTTCATTAAATGCTTTGAGAACTTTAAGCTCCAGTCAAGAGTTGCAGAGTTTCCATTAGGAACATTTCATCTAATTCTGGATGGAGGTTGTGCTGTTTCTTTCAAAGCTATCCAGGCTATTTCATTAAGCAGGCCTGTATTAGGTGAAAGTAATACACATGGATGTATAGTCTTTTCATTTTGCTCATCAAAGAAACCATCAAACCACGTTTGAAGTCACAAAGAGGATTTTACAAAGGTTGATGCATTTGAACGGCAGATGGAAGACTGCAACATGAACGCTGCCATCTCGGAGTAAAATCCCGCAGCCAAAAGTTCTCATTCATTTTTAAAAACAACAACTCTGTGTTGAAAAAGTACAACAGCACCTCTTAGAAAAAGTTAGGGCAACTTTTAAAAGTGAATTTTTTTCCCTGTCTTTGGGTGCATTCTGGGCAAAAGAGAATATCAATAAGATTTTTCATTTAGTGAGATGTAAACAAACCTTCAAATTGTAGCAAGCCTTTAATTAAAGAGCTGATCAAACGATTAAAATCTCGTTAATTACAGACCTCACAACCATCTCCGCCAACATGAATATTGAGGTCCTAATTAATATTGGTGGGGCTGTTTTGTTCTTGGAAGACACTGGCGTTAATTAGTACAAAACAAGTCAAATTAACATTTCAGTGATGAAGAAACATACCTTCATGTTCTTATTTCTTTCCCTCTGAACACACAAATACAAATGTGGCATCTTAAAGCATCCTGAAGCAATGATGAGTCGTGGATTTTTCATCCTGATGCACAGCTGATCAAGATTAAATCATTAAATAGTTGCAGCTGTGTGGGAAGTTGCAGAGTTTTCATATTCTGCAAACTGATGCACGAGCATCTCAGGTGCACATCTAGATTTAACACTTTTAAGTTAAAGGAAACTTTCCCTTATTTGGTTTCCAACTTCAATTCCTTTTAACAGTACAATAGAAAAGCAGATGTCAACATAGTTTGGTAAAGAGCCCAGAAAACAGGAATGAATTGTAAGTTTAGGCACTCATGAACTCAAGATTTGTTGGGTTGGCACAAAAATGATCAAGTCATCTCCTGGATTTTACTCCAAAACCCTTATGTCGTCCTTATCTCTCTTCATAGCCTATTTCTAAAAATGAAAACTGTTTCTTCAACCTTTACTTTCCTCCTCTTCAGTATTATCCTCCTTTCGGTCATCAGTCATCCTCCTCCTCATTAGACACACATAGACAGAAGCACACAAAGACACACACGGAATTACACACACCACCAGCACTTAACCAGCCTCCAGCCCGGCCCACCAGCTTTTGCAACAAGGTTCTCCTTTTAACCGTCCCTTTCAGCGCGGGACAATCAGACACCTCCCATCGCCTTCTTTCAGGCCACAGCTCCGGCTTCGCCTCCTCTCTTCCCCATTCTGCTCCCTGTGTCACTTTGTGTCCGCTTCGCCCCCTCGCAATGGGTGCACATGACCAGAAAATGAAGCAGGGGTCTCTGCAAGCGGGGAATGAAAGCGAGCACGTTTGTGTGTGTTTGAGACGAAGAGGGGAGATGCAGAGAGATTACCATGTAGGATTTAAGCTGGTGTGAAGGGGGGTGGGGGGGGTGCATGTAGAGAGGAAAGTCCAGATCAAGGTCTGCATCTATCTTTCTCACAAATACACACAGTTTTAATGATGCACATTAACAGAGTTCTCATTCAAAGATGTGCACGTGGGACTGAAGATACACACTAGAAAACACACACTCTATTAGAGTAATATTGCAGGCTGCAGGGTGTTACACCTGGTTACTGTTAGACAGATTATCACATCATTAACTCCTAATGAAAAACCAATTCAGACAGCCCCCCTCCTGCAATCTGTGCTCACTTCTCCTTCAGTTTGAGAGTTTTGAGGTGACGGGGGCAAGAAAACAGAAACCCTCCATCATCATTCGTTCAGTCAAATATCTGTGCCCAAATCTTACATGTTAATTCTTTAATCTGGCTGCCATGATGATGCTCAGGTAGCAAATAACAGCTGTTGCATATGTCACACCAGTGTGAGCACTGGGATGTCTGGTGTGTGAAACCTACAGTGGTTATGACAGTGAGAAGGAAACTCAACTTATCTGAGAACACAGTTTGGGTTTGCTTACTATAAAGCTGCATTTTATCAAACAATGGGATGAATTTACCACTCACACACTTATTACTTCAACCACGATGACCCAGATCTATTACTGAGCCTCAACTGATTAAGAAATATGCAGCAATTAACAAGGTGAACTGGCGAACAGTCCAGGAATGACCATGAACAGAGAAGATTTAGCCCTTCTTAAAGATTTGCAGTACTGACTGTAAGTCTAACATGCCAAACCCGGACTCGAGGACTCCATAAAGCGTGTAGTCTTTCTTCCAATGTGACATCATAAAATGAGACATTTCACTGTTTTTTTCCCCGATCAAGCCCACACCTTACATCCTGATCAAATCTGGTGAAAGGTTGATTTAATTGTACATGTTAAAACTTGACCATGATGTTTTCTAAAGGTTACAAAGGGTATTTAATGTTGAACCTTTTTCACTTTCTGGAAGATAATTTGATGAGGTGTCAGAATATGCTATTTTTAGCATATTTAGTTATTTCACACCAAATCATGTTGCGTGTTATTATTACATATTTTTTGTAGCATTTCATGCTACTTTCATTAAGGGCATAAGACCATAACATTGATTTTATCTAAGCCTAATTCTCTTGCATGTCAGTTTGATGATATAAAGTGACAGAAAATGTAAGTTGCACACAAAAAGTGCACAAAGTGACATACTGTTTGTTGGCATGAGATCACATGTCCTCATCTGTTATTTCCTAACTCATAGCAGCTAAATGAGAAAATGAAAGTGAATACTGCAAATATTTTCCTGGAGTTTGTTAAATTTTCATTTGCTGTTAGGTTGGATTTAGGCATTACAACTATGCAGTTAGAGTTCATAAAAACGATCACAGTCAAATTTAAGATATACTGTCCGCGTTACATAATGGCCCCATATTGGTGTTTTAATGTAAGAAACATTAAAAGTGGGCCCCCCACAAAAAGCCCAGTTTGAGCCCATTTCTAGATGGTACCCATCTAGCCCCGGCATATTCCAGATGTGGCCCAGACTCAGACTCAGAAGACTTCATTGTCATTGTACCGGCGTCCCAGTGCAACGAAATTTGTTTTCAGTACACCCCGTCCAAGATTACACGGACAGTAAACAATACAAACTGGGGTGCAGCCACATGAGCAGCACACCTGTTTGCAGATACATGATGAAAGGATGACATCATACCCATATATACATGTTGGCGGGGCACATATACTTTACTACATTTATTCCTCATTCTGTTCACCTCTTGAACATGTCAACATCTGTTTCCATACATGTTCCAAGATGTTGACATCCACTTTCCACGTGTTGCTGGTGTCTACACCTTGTTGAAAGAGATGGAGGAAGGCCCCAATCCACATGACTCTGAAATCTTGCTTGCAAGTGCAAGGTTATAATTAATAGAGGCGATTAGACATTTAGAAAAGAACTATGGTGTTTCAGCTTATTCTTATTTTCAATGCTTCACATCTATTTTAGCAGCAAACAGGAGTCTAAGGAGACACTGCATCTAATTTACAGATGTTTTGGATATGTGGATAAATGCACAGCAACTCCTGACTGAACAATTAAAGTGAATAAAACAAACTGTCTTCCCTTTTTAAGCCCAGCCAAATTAATCCATAAATTACTTCAAAAACAGTGCTGACCTCCTAAAACATGAATAATTTCTTTTAGTTCAATAGAAAGATGCACAACAACAAATACAGCAAAATACTCAATTCATACACAAGCCTGATCCTGGTATATTAGTACACTGATACCTTGTCATAGTTTTTTCTTTATTAAGAGGAATTAGCAATGATTCTGCATTTTGTATTTTTGTCTTTATATTTAAGCTTTTTGAATTGTTTGCAGATTTCAAAAGTTGTTTCCTGTTAGTATTCAGAAGAAAAGACGTACAGTATTGTGGATTTTACCATAATTATCACCTCAATGCAAAACTTTGTAGATCCTGAATTTAATCTGTGAAAAAAAGACTAATGACTTAAAACTTACTCTGTGTTGATACATTTCCCTTCAAGCTGCTCTTGATTGTGGCCTGTCAAAGCTGAAAACAAATATTCTTTTTTTCCGGGGCTGAAGTGATAATTCATCCATAAAATAAAACATCTTCATATTTCAATGCTCTGATAGAGAAAGAAACAACCATTTGTCCTGCCAGTTTCTTCCTGCATACAGCAGTTTATAGTTATGTGTTTGCCCATATACACTTCTTTGTATGTGTTTTAGGGCACATGTGGCATGTGTATGTGTGTCTTGACTACCCACAGCAATAATAAAAAACACACCAGCTCAGGCCACATTTTTCAAGTTTGTTTGACGCATTTAAAATGCTAATAACCAGTTTATTATGTGCTACATCAAATGCAAATGTTCTGTTTTACTGCCGCAAAGTTCGGTCTACGTTAGCATTTGCATATCTTATGTCTGTCTCCTTAGCATGCATGGAGGAACAGGATGGTGGGCAGACTCCCAATAAATAACAGTAACAGGCGCATTAGACAAACAAGCTCCAATGATGCAGCTATTAGGGAATGCAGAGCGGTAGCCCGCTTAAATGTAGGTGTTTGACACAACAGCATATGCTGTGCAAATTCTCCCAAATCAACCTAACGCCAAAATTATCTGGAAATGTCAGGGAGAGCAGAGGGACTGAGAAACATTGCTTTAACTGCAGACGCTTTATGATGTTGAGAAAATGCTGCAGAGGAATTTGCCTGTTTAAGACCAACTGGCGCCTGGCGCTCCATGTGTGTGAGAGAAAGAGGGGGAGAGAGATTAACTGGGAGGGAAAACCGTTAAGACCATCATTCAAACTGTTAATTGTTAAATAAGAAACTTTGCTTAAATGCTTGGCTCACTTTAAGTTTTAATCACCTTCAGGCTCTGTTCACAGAGCCTCCAAGATGGGAAGTAAACATTCCATAAAGCAGTCATCTATTCCTGTTTAAGTGTCTCCGACTGCCAAGGACATAATTCATTATGAATATGAGATGGGACAAGAAAGACGTTTTAACATAGTCGGCTCTTTTCTTTTCATTCTGGCTTTTTTATAAGGGGGAATTGAGAGGTGTGTGTTTCCATGTTTCTTACACACTGAGATTAAATTTAAGGGAATTTTGAAATAAATATCACAAATGCAAGAAACTTTACACCAAAAGTGTTAAAAGTATGAAATAGTGATATATTTTATGATTAATTGTGCGGAAACGAATTCAATGGGCCAAAAAAAGTCATTTGCAGCATGATACAGTCGTATATATAAAAAAAAAAAAACTGTTCCCTGTGGTTTTATTTTGTCTCTCATAAAAGGTGATCTGGCCCTTAAAATTAAAATTAAGCAATCCCTGCCACGTATTAATGTTATAAGCTAGAATGCAGAAGCGATGCATCAAAAACTAAAACACTTCATGATTCAATAGCTTGTAGAACCACTTTCAGCACTAATAAGTATTTATCTAATAACTGCATCAGTCTGCTGCAGTGTTGAGGGGGAATTTTGAATCACTCTTTACAGCGTTTTAGCTCACTGACGTTTGCAGGGATCCATTTAAAATGCACAACTGTCAACCAGGAAGAAGTCAGGACTTTTAGGTCACTGCATCACCTGATGCATCACCTTGTTCTTTTACTTTTGGAGCCATGTTGTTGATTTTCTCATGTGCTGGGGCTATTTTCTTGTTACATGACCCAGTTTCAGACAAACATACCTGTCTGCAGAAATGACTTATTTGACTCAAGCATATTTTGGTAAACAGAGGGGGTTTGTGCTCAACTTCAAGGTGCTTAGGTCCTGTTGCTGCAAAACTGCCACAGGTTTGAGCTGATCTGCTGTATTTTTTTGTGGTGTAGAGTTTGTTCAGGTGCAACTTTGCGAACATAAGTCATGCTGCCTCTTCCATGCTGACTGATTCAAACGACACCAAAGTGCAGGGTAAGTCAAGTGTTGTGACTTTTGCAGCACATTGCCATTGATGAGGTGGAGGAAGAACCTTTACCTGATAACCCTTCCAAACTAAATTTATTTGTTTAGTCGTTTTCTAAATGTGTTGTCATTAACATTTACATGCTGAGTGAGATCTGTAGTCCGGGATGTGACTCTTGAAGCTTTTCTTTTTCTTTTTTACAATCTGTCTGATTAGTCCAAAGAATGGACGTCCACACCTGGGAGGATTGGCAACTGTCCTGAATGTTTTCTTCTCTGAACTTTTCTTTCCCACAATTTAAAAATGGACTCAAAGTCGGTCAGAAATGGCCGTCAATCCCTGCAGATTGATGTGCAGCAACTTGTTTTTCTAAGATCTTTAGTTGTGTTTCCTCCTCTGCACTCAGGTGTGTTTTAACATTCTGCCAAGAAACAAAATTTCTGCTTTTCTAGAGGTGTTCACACTGATGATGATCAATTAATCCAGTGCGTTTGATTAGCAGTAGGTTGATAGTTATCCCATTTGATCCTTTGAAAGCCGTAAGGATGTTCTTAGTTCTTCAGGTCGGTGCATTTTGGTTTGGTTTCAGTTAAATAATGAATCTTTATATGTATGTCATCTGTTGTTAATCTGAGGTTGCAGTTGCCTCATTTGATCCTTGAAAGTTTGCACCAAAAAAGAAAAAGCAAGTAACTACATTTCTTTTCCTTTTGGACAATATGGATGAATATTTTTTAAACAAATAGTTGAGATTACGATTAACAATATAGCAATAATAGAGAAATAATCAAAATTTGAAATGCAATTGAAGAACAAACATATTCAAACCAAGTAACAGAGTTGGATTTGGTTATTTACACAAACTCCTAATAAGATTCATCAAAGTCGCTGTAATGTAGGTAGGTGAGGCAGTTAAAGGGCTAGCACCCAGCAAGGACCAGATATGATCTTTTTTCAGTTGTCATTATTTTCTTTTTAAATGGTGTATTATGCTGTTCCTGAACGAAGCTCAGACTTTGTGGAGACCTGGATGGAAAGTGGGAGGCCCATGTTGTTACATCTGCATATGAGGTTAAATTCACCAGTTTTTATGGTGTAAAACCATTGAAAACTTTGACTATTTCATCTGTAATGAGTGTTGTTTTTCCAGAGTTGATGGAATTATAAGAGTATTAAGATAGTCTCTCTTTAACCCAACAGTCTCCTCTCTTCTTTTCTCTAAAGGCAGCTCGTGATGAGATGCCAGCGTTCGCTTGTTCCTCCATTTGTACTCACTGTACACCCGGATGAGTGTCAGCTACGTACCACAAAGAAATGCTGAAGTGATGCTAATTCTCCCTTTTTGTGATTCCCTCCTTCCTCCTTCAAGGCTGACCAATAATCTCTCCTCCCCTGACTCACCCTGTCTCCCTGCCTGCTCCTAATCCGCTCCACAGCCGTGAAAACTCTCCATGAGAGAGAGGTGACCCGTTCTAATGGGTGGAGGCAACCACCCACGCACAGAACCATGGAGGGTCCAACCAAAACATACAATCACACACACACACACACACACTCACAAGACCACACTAAGTTTGCTTGGCTCGTTCTAGATTGTCCGTATAAAACATGCTGAAGAGAGAACAGAGAACAGTTTCTAAACCCCACGTCATAGGATAGTATTACTTGGCTAAGTTTAATAATCTTACATTATTGTCATGACATTTACAATAAAAAGTTTTAAACTGGATGTAGTTAAACTATTGATCATTTAGGTTTTTCCCTTGTAGAAAGAAACCGATGGAAATTCAGAAACATTTGTAAAACTGAATGTGATCTGGTTTTGTTGTTAACCCATCCAGTCCTGATTATAACCTTGTCATGTTCATTACTGGCAAAACTCATCAGATATAAGTGGATTGTTTAAAATTGCCTGTTAATATGAAAAGTTTTTCCGGTTTTCCTTCAGTGTTAGATATACAGATTAATTCCATGTAACGTCCACATGTTGAGACTGTGTCCAGCAAACCAGCTGTTTCGATTTTTTGATGTGATACTGTAGCTACTCTCCCAGCACGTATCCAGTGCCATGACTTGGGTGATGAAAGGACAAGCTGATGCAACAAAAAATACATTCATTGAGGAAAATTGCACTAAAGAATATAAGTGTGCACAGTGTGTAAAAGTGGACACTTGGTGGTGCAAAGTGGTTGCAAGACGGTCTCTATACAAAACCAAGAGGAATAGAGAAACAGAGAGTTCGCTTACAGGCTGGGTTTACGTAGGTGCATCAAGACCAGGTGCTGTGATGAAGATGAGCCATCCGTTTGGCAAACCTACCTAGAAGTATAAAACTAATTGGTAAAGCTCTCTAGAAAAAGCACACCTCAGTCAGCAACTCCTCTTCAGAATCTATTGTGCAGACTTGTGGAAGTATATTCAACTCTTTAGAGTACACAGCACTTAAAAACTGATACTGGAGTTTAGCGCTGCTCTGGTGCCTCTGTTCCTCCTCCATCATTTAAGAAAATCTGTTTCCATCAGCTGAGGTTCAGAGAGCAGCGGTTGCAGTAACAACGCTTTCAGACATTTATGCTAACGGCTGATACTGAAACTGCTCTACATGTAAGACTTGTCTGGATATTCCTCTGCAGTTACTGGACACCCCTGAGAGGGTTCTACTGGTGGTTATACATCAAAAAGTTCACTGCCCATTTAAAATTGTTGTTAGTTAGGGGGGGGGGGGGGGGTTAGGTTTGTTAAATGTCACCAGATAATTGTTTGGACATGTTAAATGCTCATCAGATTGTGGTGCATTTTGGTTCAAAACCGTTGGGCTGCATTTCGATAAATCTAATAAATTCAACCTAATACATATAAAAGAATCAATGTCCTGTTGGCTTATTGATAATTTATAAAGTCTTTAAAGCGTTTTATTTCTGTTGGACAAGTGTGTTTGAAGCCATGTATCTTGGGACACACACAGCCACTTGCATCCACACACATAACAGCACCCCTGCTAGCAACAGCAGCAGTAGCATCACTTCCCTCAGACCGGCTCCTCTGGCTCAGCTTCAACAGATGGCCTGACAGATCCCTGGACAGGCCTGTAAGTTGGAGTGAGGAAGGGGGAGTAGAGGGGGTGTCGGGGAGCGTGTTCTCTCTTGGGAGGACTGAGGGGAGAGCAGGGTGAGGAAGGGAGGGAGGAGACATATGTCCACAGTCCTGGCCCCTGCTGATGGACTGTCTCTGCTGGCTGCTTGGTGGTTTGCTTGCTGTCTCTTTTTCACACACACATCACACACATGCACTCAAATGAACCTGTTTAACTCACTTATGAGGACACAAATGGCTGATTACCTCATGTCAATCATGCAGCCAAAAACCAAATCTTAACCAGCCCAAATGGGAGATTAAATCTCACGATGAATGAGTGAAGTAATTGTTCCTTCAGTGTGAGTGACTTAAGTCTAAACACACAGTCTGAACTTGCTGCTGTAAGCCTGGCAGAGCATTGCAGCACAGCCCCTTTCCCTTCTCCATCTGCACCTAAAAGACCCGGCCCTCCAACAATGAGGTGACCATGTCGCTGCCTGAGCCGAAACAGAGGGATGGAGGGACACGCAGCAAAATGCAAGAAGAGGGGAGGAGAGAGGGAAAAGGAGGCAGGAAGGAGGAGGGAAGGGACACATTAACAAGCTATAATCTCAACTGCCTTATCCATAATGCATTGTGTGGGCCAATTTACATGGCGCTGGTCCCTCTGGGAGAAAGGAGATCATCCATCACATTACTTTATTAGCTCCCTCACACTCTCTCACAGATGCACACGCACACGCATCATTATTTGTCTCTGCCTCTCCCTCTGTTTTGTGGGCCTGTTTTGTCATGGTTGTTGTTTCAAACTGCTGCTGCCTCTATAAAACAACTCAAACCGACTCACGCTGCGCAGACTGACGAGCAGGGAGAGGATTTTTTTCAGTATTTTAATATACATCCAGTCTATCTAAAAATTTGTGACAGCAGCTTTTCTCGGAAACATAGTGTTAAGCCGTAGTTTCTAAAGCTAAATAAACTTTACAATTTAGTGATAAAGCTCACAAACAAGCATTAGTCAAATCTGAAGTCAGTTTTAAAAAAAAGAATGTTTTTGACAGGTTTTTTATATATATATTTATATGATTTAAATATGAACCTATTAGAAATTACTGCATTGTGTGTAAAACAGTTTCCATTTTAAGAGGTTGCAGTGAGTTTGAATGCATCAAAACACCTAGAAACACAAACAGGGAGCAGTAAAACAACTAGAATGACTTTTTAAAAACTTAAGTACTTTATTGATCGTGTAAAACACACCATTTATGAATCTGAAATTTGCTGCAAATTTGCATTTGTCTTTAATTGTTGTCATTTCTATGTAAAAAAAACCCCCAAACAAAATCCCTGTAAATAAGCTGCTGTAATTAGAGGGCTGCATTAATAATAATGCTTTTTGGTTCACTTTGTCCTGCTCTGTTGAGATCAGCTACGTGTGGAGTTGGCCCAGTTTTTATTCCATTTTATTGGAAAAATTACATTGTCATTGACTACTTTGTTTATTATGTGGAGAATATTAACATTACCAAATGTTTTCCAGCAGTTGCAGAAACAAGTAAAGCATGACAAACTTCCCTCAAACACATACGCAGAGACTGAGTTCATAAGGCTGGAGTTGAACAAGTGGCTGAATATGGTTATAGACCCTTTGGAGAAGGCGAATACACAGTATTGGTGAAGATATGGGGAAAAGGATGATAAGATGTAGTTAACCGTGGTCGGCTGTTTTTATGGAGGCTGTTTATTTTAGTTCCTCATGATCCAGTACAAACCAGGTTGTCTAGAACAAAGCAAACATCGCTTCTTACTGCAACATGATCAACATGAAGTAATAATCAAGCCTTTGATACACACATACAGTATTTTTTCTACTCTGTTCAAAGGCATCTGACCACTAAACAGACAATACTCAGATAATGATTTGTACTTAAACTGAAAATCAAAACCATCACATAAATCGACCATGTTGACTGCTGCTGTTTTACAAGGTTTTTTTTTTTTTTTTTTTTTTTTTTTTGAACAAAGGTTTTGAACAAAATCTGTCCATTAACAGTTTGCAAGTATCACTTATAAATTTGGTTGAAGTATAAAATTAGACCTGTTTTGTTCAAGGTATGCCAATAACTGGAGAAAAACAAGTCAATAACATTTCTGTACATTTTTCTCGTAAATAACAATAAAAGCCTTTAAAAAAAAAACTTTCTTTACATCCAGCATGTGATTTATTTATTTATTTATTCATTCATTTACTCATGGGAGAGAGGGCTGCTGTCTAGTTTCTTTTCTTTTAATCTATGTTTGTTTGTATTTCAGTTTCTTCTCTTTCTTTTTAGGTGGTGAGTGTGACTGGTTTATTTTAGTATATTTTTGATTGTTCAAGTTTTTGCTTTTTGTGTTTTCATTCAATTTACTCAATGATTAACATTTGTTTAGCCTAACTAAATCCAGAGGATAAACTGCAGCCTACACAACTTTCAAACTGTAGGCCTGTGTGTGTGTGTGTGTGTGTGTGTGTGTGTGTGTGTGTGTGTGTGTGTGTGTGTGTGTGTGTGTGTGTGTGTGTGTGTGTGTGTGTGTGGGAAGTGTGTTTACATCTGGCTGGATAGACTCAATTGTCCATGTTTGAGGGAAATTAAATGTTTAGTCACACACGCGCAAACGCGCACACGCACATGCGGATCCACCAGATCCAGCCGTCATCCTCTGAATAAAAAGCTGTAATTGCAATCATATATGTGGAGCTTCGGCTGTGCCGCCATACCGTACCATTAGTATCACAAATAAGTAATAATTCGCTAATGACAACATTATGTTGAGTCAGTTTAGGGCCAATTAAAGTGAGTGATATTTACATATGCCTAATGAATCACCGAGCGTGGCAGTTCGGGCGGGCGCTCATGAATATTCATCCAGGCATTTCTCTCCCGCGCGCTGCAGTTTATAAACTGAATTATGGCTGATTTGCCCTTTTAAAAAATGAACATGGGCGCGTCTCCCACAAGGAGGCGGCGAACAATAACGTCTGATTATAAAAATGTTTTACTGCTAAACTGCCGGTGAGGAGACGGCGGCAGCGTGGCGGCAGAGGAAGGAGAGCCCAGTTTAGTCTGGTCCTGTCCACCGTTGTAGACTGGAACCAGTATTTACAGAGTGTCTCTCATGAGTGTCACAATTGATTTGCTCTAACTGGAGGTAGTTTGCCAGGAACCTTTAAACGCTCTTGGGGCTCTCTGAGATGCCGGTTGATGACGCACCGTGTGTGTGCGTGTGTGTGTGTGCGTGTGTGTGTGACCTCTCAGGTGCGGGATCAACAGGCGGCATCAGTTTGCATTCACAAGATGGGCTGCACATTTATCATGCAAATAAGCTCCTCTCAAGCAGGTGCGCGTGCGTGCATTAGGCTGTCTTTTAACAGGACAGCAGTCATTATGAAACCTCAAATGTAGCCACAGAAAGGCAGGAGGTTTGCGGGAAAGATGGATGCAGCTGCGCCTCATCATGACAAATGACACAAAACAAACACTAAATCAGGAAAACGGCAGTATAAAGCTTTAAAGAAAAATGTAAGACCTCCACATGCCAGACTGACCATTTAAACTCTGATGTTCAATACAGTTAAAGTTTTACTTCGCCTCTATTCAGCTAAATTCACGAGCTGAATAGAAGCGAGTTTTTTTCCCCCCACAATTTTGGTGTTGGTGATTTATTGTTAACACCTGATCAAATATGGTCACACAAATAATTAATTTAAATTTAATTTTTAATTTATTTAATTTAATTAAATTTTACAGACATGATCATTTCTCTGTGTTGTGCAAAAATGCAAATGGGGGCGTTGTTTATTATATTCTTGAACAAAGAAACATCAGTTCAAATAAACGTTTAACATGAAGAATAAATCAGTTTTGTTCAAACATTTGTTAACTGTGGAGAGACATTTTACATTTACAAGTCGAGAACTTTAGAAAAACGTTTTTTCGAATCCCAGTTAGCTTTTTATTTGGATCTGCTGCCATCTTGTGGTGTAAACTCAGATTGAGCCTTCTGGCCTGATATGAGAGTAGTGAGAAGGGACAGAAATCATCTCCTGTCCGTCCAATGATGACTCTCTGGTTTCTTGGCAAAGTAATGCAGATAAAATGACCAGCTTATAATCAAATGGCACAAATGCCCCAGTTTTATTCTGATATTTGAAGTCAAATAGACCTGGATTATGTTCAGGATCAGAAACCCTCCGTCTGAGAGGTCTCACATCCTCAGAACTATATTCTAGTCCTTAGGGGTGTTTCTCACATGCTCTTAGGGGAGAGTGGGGTAATTTGTACTAAGGGGCAAGTAAGTGTGCCACCCCATTATCTAGAATACTATAAAAGAATAGACCACATATTTTTGAAGAGGCATCCATTCCACTCATCCTCCATAAAAGGCAGACACATGGCTTGAGAGGTAAACACATTTAAGTTAAAAAACAAACAAACACAATAAAAGAAAAAAAAAAAGCCCTGCAAAGTTAAATTTATGATCAAGTTTTTTTTTTTTAAATTGCTTTTACAAAATTATTGAAAACTTTGAAAACAATTCACACCTGTTTCAGTTCCTTAGCAAACTGTGATGCTTGCTCAAAACACCTAGGGGATGCATTTTATTTATTTATTTATTTATCTAAAAAGTGAGCTTGGGTTCATTTGTGCCTGTGGCACTGATTATTTGCGATACATTATTGATTGTATTTTATTGTTGATGTAGGCTACATTGAATTCTTTCATTTGATCATTACAAGTAAAAGTTTGCTGGTAAAATAAAATCCAAATCCTTGCTATGTTGGGGAATGCACAAAACCACTTTTTTCTGAAGCTACATGTCTCCAACAGATTATTTAAAAAGTGATTGTTTCCAGATATGCACAACATCCTAAAGCAGCGGTTCCCAAACTTTTTTTTTTTTTTTTTTGCAGGGCCCCCTTTTCATCGAAAATTATAATGTCAAGCCCCCCATCCCACCACCACTACCATATGCACCAAAGCATTTACCATGAGACACATGAAAAAATGCACTGCAATTGGGATGGGGGGGGGGGGGCAATGCCTTGTGAGTCATCATCATTTGTTCATTACTTTAAAGAATATGCCCGTTTTATGTTAGAAGTACCAAAACTATAGGCCTTGCATCTGCACCGTCCGTCTGCAGTGCAGTAATGTGCAACATCCTCTCTGTACAATCAGTCAGGGCTCCAGATTGTCGTACCCACCACCCCCTTTTTTTTTTTTTTTTTTTTTATATTTTTTTTAGATTTATAGATAAGAAAAAAAAAACTTCTCCAAAGCACATTTGGTTTCTATGTCGTAACTTACAAACGAAAACTGGATCATTATCAGATACTTCCCAGAAAATGAATAAAGTGTGGTATCTTTAGATGAAGTAAACAAAATCTTTTGTGTCTGTGCTTTTCTCAGGGTATCATGAAGGAAATAACTTTAACTTGATCCTTTTGGGGCCTTTTTCTTCTGCCAAATACTCGTCTGAATCAGTGATCGTAACTTTAAAGGCAGCATAATTTGCAAAACAATAAATATTTTATCCCCCAATTTAAGAAGATAAAGGAAGTATGAAGCCAGAATGTGAAAAAATGAGGCCTGCAAGTAGAGGATCATGTAAAAGATTGTAACTTGATCTTCCTCCTGAAAGCAACTTGTCATCAGTACACAAAGCTGACGTAGATGAGGGATGTCTCCGGCAGCCGTGGCAGGTGGAGGTCCGGGAAAGGCAGCGTTCCATCACTGTCTATGTGTGTTTGAACTGTGTAAGCTTTGACCACAGCTCCCCAGTCCAGGACGGAGCTGTGGATAATTCCCAGTCTGGCCTGTTCATGATACGCTGCTCCCAGTTCCCTGCCCAAGAACATATCCTGGATCTGAGTTGAGGACACAGCCACAAAATCTGTTCTTGTGTCTGCAGCCAGGTCCATGTTGGTGTCTCTGTCCCTGTTGTATCTGTTTATGCCTAAATGAAAGTCTCTGTCTGGGTTCGTGTTGGAGTCGATGCTTTTGGCTCTGTTCACATCACTGCAATACAGAAATGGCCTCTCTGGCAGATTCACCACCGTCAGCTTCTCTGGCAGGTTCACCATCGTCAGCCTCTCAAGGTGCTGCACAGCAAAATGCCCCCCAAGCGAAGAAGAGGGTGTCCCCCTGGATCCTCCGGTACCACAGTGGATCAGTGTGAGGTGCCTCACCTCCGAGTTGTTGAGCAAACATGCCACATTGGCTGGCGACGAGAACCAAACCGTTAGATGTTTGAAACAAAACACAGTAGTCAGAGGTGACTGGGGGCAGTGCAGAGCGGAAAGCTGGATTTCTGTGCATATGCAGTCTTTCAGAGACGACGTGCTGCAGGGCTGCGGGTCCTGGCTGCAGGAGTACAGGCAAAAACCTCTTTGGGTGACATAAGCCAGATGAAGTTCAGACTGCTGCAGAGCCACCGATGCACACAGCAGCACGACAAGGAGAGGAGCAGGAGGAGGACTGAAGGCAGGCATCGCGGCTGGAGGAGTCTCAGGTGTTAGCTGACTGGCGTGGATGCTGCATGTGTGTGAGAAAGAAAAGCAGGTGATTGACTGTTTCAGTCTTTTGGAAAAATAAGAGGAAGAGAGAAATATTTGACATTTCTTTTTGCTAAGTGGCTTAAGATCATTAAATTTTGTGAATTGGATCCATATAAATGAAAATAAACTGAACAGAAAGTAAGACACACACACACACAAAAAAAAACATAAACAGAAGCAAAGAAGAAAAAGAAAATAAAACAATCCAAGAGGAAGAACTGATCTTTCTTGAGCCACTACAGCTGCAAGCTGCAGCTGAGATGAGTTATCCTGAAATGAGAAGAAGTAAATGTGAGCATGTTTTGGAAACGTCTCCATTTTCACAGCTGCAGCCCGTTTTCTATGGTGTTTGACCGAGGCTGCTCTTTGCTCTTTTCAGTGGTTTTTCTTGGCAGTTTCTTCAGCTGACATCTGCCTATGACGAGATTATAAACACCCTCGTTTTATACCAGCAAAAACCTTCAGTTCTACAAGGAGCACTGACACAACGTCTGTTGTACAGACAGGCACATCCTGAACGCATGAGACCAGACAGCTAGCTGTGGTGCAAGGTTTCAATCCTTACCATTCTTGTTAGAGGGTTGAATTTACTTATTGACACACTTACCTTTTAGCCAATCTAATAGCTGAATGAATATCTGCTATTAAGCTGGACTTTGACCAGATACTTTAGGTAGAGTTTTGTCTAAAATGCTTTGTGTTTAATTGAATTTATTGGTTTTCGCTATGAACCCAACCATCGAGCACGAGTCTCTTAAAGCATTGTAGTCAAGCTTTTCATGAAGCCACATGCTCGCCTGCTTTCGTATTCCCACAGCTTTGAGTATCTCTTGAAACACTAAATATATTCAGCTGATAGATTTGTAACTAAATACAGTCCGGAGTCCCTCCACGTTTCTGTTTGTAAACAACACTATTCAAACCCTCCCCTCGGGCTAATGGCGACCTCGTTCATCAGCCTATTCAGCTTCAACGACTCCTTCAGAGCTCAGAAGCGGGTAAAAGCCAAACCAATATTAACCCTGGTTTTCCAATGTGCACTATCTAAAGCTCTTAGAAAAACAGTGGACGTAGCACCGTTTTATCTTTCTTTTTTTTTCCTTCGAGAGTTCGAGTGAGTGGCGTCTGCTCCAATAATGAGCTTATTCTCACACAGCATCATGCCCTTAGCTCTGTCATTGGCTGACGATATATACAGAAATCTCCACCCAGAAACATCCTGACCAGACCATGACAAAAAGGCAAATTACAGACAGGGGGAGAGGGAGTTGCATTCAAACTCACCACTGCTTGAGAGTAGAGGTCCAAAGGCACAGATTAAGATTTCACTTGCGCAGGCCAAACGTTTATTTTCAGGGGGGACGCTGGACTCTACCTTTAAACTATAGTATATTATGCACATATTAAAAATCCCGCCAAAGAGAAAAGCTTGCTCTGTTTTGAAAGCCAACATGATGCCATGTAGCTAACTCTTGCTGCTCATTTGAGAACATTTGTGTTGTACAAATCTCTGGAAATTGAACAGAATGCCAGTTTGTAGGTTTTCCCTTACAAATTGGAAACCATTAGCCTGGTACATCACTAACGCCATGTCTGAGATACACGGCAAGTCAGTCTGGGTTCCATCTGTTGGGAAGTGATTTCCACTCTGGTAAAAAAATTGACGGACCAATCACAGCACAGGAGGCGGGACTTTATGACACATCATTTTTGGCATTCAGCAGTCAGAATGGTGGCTGCAGAGGAGTGACGATGTAACAATGCTTTTTCTGGTGTCTAAAATGAGTTTGCATGTCCTTGAAACCACAACAACTTGCTGCTCTGAAGTCTTTCCTCTTAAAAGAAGGCCTTTGCATCTTTCGTGTTTCTCTGATTGGTTCCCTCCGGTTCAATTTGTTCCTGTTCGTCCCGCCTCTCGTCTCGCATTGGAAATCAGTCTGGAGCAGAAGGATCCCAGCCGGGCCGGCTTTGTCGACATCCGCTGGACAGGGTGCCAAAAAACTGCAGAATTTTTTTTTCTAAAGTTAATTAAATGTATAGCCTATGTGTTATGAAATATACTTTCTATACATAGCTACTCGAAATTTCCCTCCAAAAGACACCAAAAAGGAAACCTCAATATTTAAATTCTTTGCAATGATCAGATCTGGCTGCACGACCTGCTCCGACTGACACTTGCTTTGACCGTGAAGGGTGATGTACATGACGAGGTTAGTGCTGTGGAAGAACGTGTTGTGTTCAAACTTTTCAATGATTGAATGATGAAAAGAACATCTGTCCAAAAGAGCAGCTTTCCGAAAGGGAAGGAAGGAGTAGGAAGAAAAACGGGTCATAAGCAGAGGTATGCACACTGAGGCTGAGCTGGTCGCCCTGTGTGGGAGAGAGAGGGAGGGGGGAGTTGCCAGTGGGGGCGCATCTCACGTCACGGTTTATAATGACAGATATCAACTTATCAAAACGCTGAGAATCATTGTAGAGTGAAGAAAAGAGTTTTCAAGGTAGAGATACTTCCCCCCAACATAAAGCTTGTTTGGCTCATCATGTGTTCCAGTTGGAGGCTAGCTAAGCTAACATGAAGCAGTTTCCTCACCATGCTGCTGCTGCAGCTGTGGGAGACGTCATGATGTAACTGGTTCAACCTCATATTGTGGTACAGCAGCAATCACAGCTGCTGATAACTGATGTTGTTTAACAGGCTACTGTAGGCCATTAAGTTTAGTCTGTGTGCTGCAGCTACAAGTTGTACTCTAGCCTCCAGTTCCAGGTAAATCCACATCTGTCCACATTCACTGAAAGTCCTGCAGATGCCTCTAGAACAGGTCTGCAGACAATCCAAAGAGACATTTTCAGACTCAACCCAGTGATAAAAGGTGCAAATGTTTCACGTCCTTTTGAAAAAAGGCTGCTTATCTTTAAAAAATAAATACTTACTGTAGAAAATGTGAGGTCGTTTTAAAGAATTCAGGTTTATTTTTACATTCAGGTTTTAAAATAAAATAAAATTTAAAAAAAAAGCTTGCAGAAAGAGGATAGATACATTTTCTTCTATCAGATTTTCTTCATTTGTATAAAAAAATCTATACAAATAAAAATGTGAATATTTGTAGGAAATAATGTGGGAAAACCCCTAATTTCCAAGCTAATGACAGGAGAGATAGATTTAAAACAAATTACCTGGTACTTTTAGTGTCATTGCGATGTGGAAATTAAAAAAAAAAAAAAAATCCAAAACCTGTTACTATTAAAAACGTTATACACGGGTATTAGGGCTGCTCAAAACTGCCAATACGCGATTAAATTGGCAAGGGGGCGGGGTCTTATGTTGATCGCTACCTGCCAGCATGGCTGCGTGAATAATCCGAATTCGATTGCATGTGTGAGCTGAAACTCCCGTGACGTGGCTTTGTAATAAGTACTATTATACTTATAACATGTATTGTATATGTATATATTACTAATAATATGTATAATATGTAATTGTATAATACTTTAATATTTTAACGTCAATCCAGGCTAGACTGCACTAACAACCGTAAAAACAGCTTTGCTGGATGATGTGTTCATGAACTCTCTTTATGAAAGCCCTTTTGTGAACATTTCAGTTGTTACACATTAAAACAATATTTATTTGCAATTAGTCTACTCTGGTGAATGACCCTGAAGCAGAAGCAAACAGGCTGCATCAGTTCGAGTCAAAGAGATGCGCGCTGTCACTGTCACAGGGCTGCTGACAGTGTAGCTGCACTGCGGAGAGAGAATGTGGATTGTAGGTCTGTTTGTAAACGGGGCTTCTTTAACAGTAACAGTATTTCCTCTAGAAACATCTCTAAATGCACAGTAGAGCACTGGTTTTTTGTTTTGTTTTGTTTTGTTTTTTCAAAATTGTCTTGATAAACAGCAAATTGCCTGGCAACCTTCCAATTGCCAATATACAATTTAATTGGGGATTGTCCCAGCCCTAACGGGTATTTAAAAATATTAGTTAGTTCTTTTATTCAAAGTAGTTGAGAGCCATTGTGGAAGGTCCAAAGAGCCACTTGCAGCTGTGTAGCTGCAGGTTGCCGACTTCTGCTCAGCTGCTGCAGATGTGGAGCTTCATCATCACTGTTATGTAGTCATCACTATTATTTGTTAATTCTATTATTAAATTATTGCTGAATGTTTCAGTTGATCTCATAACAGTAAATATAGATCATAGATAAGGTTTATCTATACAATGTCTACTACATGAAAGAAAGACACAGACTGGATGCAGGTGTAACTGGATGTTGTCTGAGTCCAGCTACCAGTCCACAGCCGCTGACTTTAGTCATTATTACAGCAGCGGTCGTGTTTCAGTGTGACCAAATCCAGACACGTGGATGTAATCCTACCAGAGAATCACAACTCTGCAACAATGTTCACATCAGACACATGCAGCTCATCCTGCTCTGTTCATCTAGAACAGGGATGTCCAGAGTAGGTCCTTGAGAGTTGCTGTCCTGCAGGTCTTCACTGTTTCTCTGCTTCAAAACACCTGACTGATACTAAATGAACCCTACAGCCTATGAAGTTCTCGGCAATTGGAGTCAGGTGTGTTGGAGCCAGGACGCATAGAAAACCTGCAGGATTGTGGCCCTCGAGGACCAGAACTGGACACACCTGAGCTGGAATCATGGGTGCCAGGACAGGGGGGGGCACCAAACATAACCTCACCTAGGGCGCCAAAGTGGCCAGAGCCAGCCCTGGATCCTAAACTGACTTGCCATGTATTTCATACATTGTGTTGGTCAGACTGGTGTACCAGGCTAGGAAACCATGTCAGAAGGTTACTAAAAGGTGATCTGTAACTATGTTATCCCTTGTGAGGTTTATTAAGTTGAAATATCTAAAAATAAATGATTTATAATAATAGCAAATTAGAATTTGCCACCTTGGGTGATGCAGGTGAAAATTCTCGCCTGGGCCATGTTCTACTTTCAGTCCCACAGTCATCCCTAATATTGGAATATTATAGGAAGATTATACATTTCCTAAATTGTTACAGTCCTGGGAGTTTTTCAGTGTTCATTATCTGTGTTAGTATTGTTCCTGCTCCTCACAATACTTAAAGAAAGACAACAGTTGAGGCAAAAATTGTGAACAAATAATTGTTGTTGACAGTTTGAGGAGTCCCTGTCACCTCCATATTTATCAAAGAGGTGCAAAATTGTTTTCAAATGAAAGCTCTGAATCTCCCCTTTTAAATGATACCAAACATGTCCACATTAAAGATGAGGAAAGGTCTGAAAAATGAACCTTAATTAGAACATGCACAAGCGCCGAGAGTCAAATTTCTTGGAGGGGTTGATGAACTTCATGTGATAATAACCATGACAACGCTACCACTTAGGATGGTATCATGCCAAAATATCTTCTATGGACATGTACCTTTTCAAAAATTGTTTCTAGATTTTGCCACCCTGAGTGGTACCAAAATCTGGTCTGGCCCATCGACTAATCCTTAAGAATATAATTGCACAAAAATCTGTTCATCAAGTGTTATCATATCTGAGAGTGTATCTATCTGCGGCTTGCAACCCAGAGGCTTCTTCTTCTTGGGTTTCCTACATGTAAATCAGGGGTGAGTAACTGCAGTCCTCGAGGGCCGGCATCCTGCAGGTAGGAGTTTCCCTGTGGCAACACACCTTGTGACTTGTGCAGAACTTGATTTCGGGCTCTGCACAATAACGCATTGATTGGAGTC
This sequence comes from Atherinomorus stipes, assembly GCA_023101725.1. Taxonomy (NCBI): domain Eukaryota; kingdom Metazoa; phylum Chordata; class Actinopteri; order Atheriniformes; family Atherinidae; genus Atherinomorus; species Atherinomorus stipes. The sequence continues at coordinate 555,366 of JALJCO010008534.1, read as the reverse complement.
AGGTGTGTTGCAGCAGGTAAACTCATACCTGCATGATGCCGGCCCTCGAGGACCAGAGTTGCCCACCCCTGATGTAAAATCTTTAGGCTCCACTGCCCCTCCCCTTTTGATGGCACCATCATTTAATCATTTTGTTGTCCCAATCCAACGTCTTGTTTCTCATACTTTTTCAGTGGATTTTTTATTTCTATCATCAAAATAATATCTGTGTTTTGTTAACTGATGATGTGACAATCGTAATTTACCAATGTTGTGGAGAGATATTCCGGGTTTACTGTTCCTAGCTTAAATTTTGTTCTGTTTTCATTTGTATAACTGTAGGGAGCATATCAAGGCAGTGACTTTTCTTTTTCCTTGTTATTGTCAGACTATAAATGACGGCTGCCTCTCTAAAAGGTCATGCTGTGTCTAGTGCAGAAGCTTACACATCCACTTGAAACAAAGATGTAAACTGAGCTGCTTTTCTAAACACATTTCCATCTTTCTCTTTTAATTTCTTCTCAACTGAGTCACGAAACCAACGTATTATATGGTGAATTACTCTCTGACAGTTTCATAAGTTAATTCTTCCCCAGTTTTAAATGTAGATCAAACAATATGCTCCTGAACTGGAGATCCACACTCTCTGTTCCTCATTTAAAACGGACAGCTTTTTACAGTAAACCCAAACTACATGAGTCATAGTGGCAGAAACCTCAGATTACCAGTTTTAAAGCAGTTTTTAAATCATAGTCACTGGAACTGTCCCTGTCCCTTTACAGTAACAAATGAATTAGTAACATGAACGTGGAATTTCCCTTTAAGTAAAGGATATGTTTACTTAAACAGCTCACTGCATTCTGACGTCATGTCATTGTATCATCTGGCACCACTAACGTTGTGAAATCTCCATTTTGTCATGCTCTGTGTTTTGTGTTCTGGTTTCACTGTAAAAAAAAAAAAAGTTTAAAAAGTTTTGTTTTGTTTTTTTTTTTTTAAAGAAAAAAAATAATGGTAACCAGTTGCAAAGTTTTTCTTTTCTTTTCTTTTTTTTTTTTTTTTTTTTTTTGAGTTAACGTAACTAAGGGGTTCTAATGTGTGAACCTAAATTAAGAGGGTAGCTCAAAACTCATGTTTACAAGTTGCCTCCACTTAATTGCCTCATAAAATTGAATAGAAGTCTGAAGTTTGTTCAACTTAATTGATTTACTCAATGCAGGCTGACACAAAACCATTGCTGAGCTTCCTCATAAATGGCTCCAGCTGGTTGCCTTTTTAAAGTTTTCTCAGCTACTCATTCCTTAGATGTTAATTCTGAGCTCCATCCATCTTCTGTACTTGCTTTCAACACTGAACACCAGCAACTACTGGGCGAGGCGAAGGGTTGGCCCTGGATAGGTTGCCAGTCCATTACAGAGAGACGAACAGTCGTTCACACAGAGACTGAGGCTTGGACCAGGAAGCTTCGTCCTGTGAGGCAACATTGCAAACTATCACAACACCAGGCAGCCCAGGAAGGTTGTATTAAAGGATTAGAATACCCCTTGGGTATAGGTTCATGCTCTCAACCTGAACTTTTCAGATGGATGGATGGATGGATGGATGAATGCACTTTAATCATCCCAAAGGGAGATTCAATTCTTCAGCTGCTCACTGACACTCACACCACAGTGCAGTCAAAAAGAAAACAGTAGCCTAAAACACTGCACAAATGTTAAAAACCAACAATCAATGTAAAGCCCAAGAAAACAAATAGCTTGCAATGATGTTGCAAATGGAAATGTTTCACTGTTTTTGTATGGATAAGATTCCCATTTATTTAAAGGGGAAACTCAGTAACTTTTTTACCTCAATAAATGCTTTTCGGAATCCCCGTGGGGCTAGACAAAGTGTTTACGGAGCGATTCAATGTCGTCGTCCCCCCCCCGTCCCCCCCCGCCGGGGCCTCTGGCCTGCGAGCAGCTCTAGGCAACTTTGCCTGCGCCGACCTGAGCAGAACTTGCGACAACAGAAACCGCTGTACGGTACTCAGGTCCCCTATCTACTGAGCTGCTTCCAGCTCTGATTTCAACCAGACTACCAGCGCTAATTCGAAGAAAACATTTCTTTTACCTCACACCACCTAAACACGGCTCCTGGCTCTCATAACCAACTCTTTGCTGGACCAGAGTGATTCACATAGCTTGCGCTGCCTGGGCGCCGGGTGAAGCATCACTGCTTCAGGCTCAATAATCACTTGTCACGTCCGCAAAAAGTAAATAAAAGTTCGTATTCTTACCTGCTACTCGCCAACACCAGAGAAAAATATAATCCACGGCATATTTACCCGCAAATCGCGGGTAAAACGTCCCGTTTCAGAAGAGACAGGTCTTTGCTTTGAGCAGAGGGAGACGAGGTGCTGCTACCAACGCAGCAAAGTAGCATCAACAAGCTAGAAAAAGCTTAGAAATATATCCAGGAATCAAAATAGAGGAAAGACAGGTAGAGAAGCCGTCTGTGTGCTGTGGGGGTGCAGGGGGGTTGAACTTTACAACAGTGAAAGGACGCCACTAGGGGAGCCCCGAGCTGAAGTTACTGAGTTCAGATTTTAAGAGCTAGTTGAATTCTTTAATTCATGCTTCCTGGGCTACATGGTTGTATGGTGGTTAGCATTGTTGCTTCACAGCAGGAAGGTTCCTAGTTTGAGCCTTTGTTGCTGTTACAGATCAGATTTACTCGGTTAAGTTAAGGCAACGTGTGAACCTAGTTTCCTCAGTTTTTCCAGATACAGCTTTACAACATGACTTATTTCAGCTCAAAGAGAGTTACCCTCTTGATGTCTGTTCTGGGGGTTTGGGTTTGAGTTAGTTTGTCTTGTCTTAGTCTCGTTTCCTGTTTTAGTTTGTAGATTTTTCCCCTTGTGTATTCTTTTCAGTTTTCTTCCTGTTCCTTGACCCACCAGGCTTCATTAAATAATCTGCAACACCTGTTCCTCATTTATTCTAAGTCCCTCTGTGTATTTACTGTATACTCCCGGTTTTCAGTTATTCTTTGCGAGATTGTTGTCCTGTATCCTACCATTGCTTCCCTGCGTCGTGTCCTTGAATAAACCTTGTTTCCTGTTTCTGCCTGTGACCTGCCTGTGTCCTGCATTTGGGTCCACTCCTCCACTTCCACCCATGACACTTAATTTGGGCTCAAACAACACCAGAATCCCTTAGTTGAGCTCATTTAAAAAGCATTGCTTCTTTAACTTCCCCTTGAATTTTATTGATCCTTATAACTTCCTTGTGATGTTTTGCTTCCTGTTTTATGTTGTAAAGTGTTTCTCTCCTTGTGTATTTTCCTCTCTTGCTTCACACCAGCTCTTAAGATACAGACTGCCATACTTAATCCGAATTAGCTGTTTCACTCCCTGGTTTTTATTTTTGGAATAAGTGAATGGATGGGTAGTTTTTATTTTCTCCTTGTTGGATCAGTTCATGTTTTTTCATGCTACGGAGTCTTTTCTCCTCATCTCCTTTCTGCATTTGATGTGCTCACACATTTACTGTAAGTCATTATACAGCAACAAACTAAAACCAAATTAGGCTTGACTTTGTATTTTGTTCATAAACCTTCACTGACAAATATATAATCTTCTGTGTGTGAGCAAAGTAATTATAAGTATAAAAAAGTGATTAGACTGTAAATACCTCTCCCAGTTCAGGTCAATGGTCAATCAAGATGAGAGTTTTGTTAATGGAAATTATAGTAAAATGCTCTAAGGTCGCCCCCTGTGTAATCTTATCCATTATGTATTTTCATACCACAACATGAAGAAAGAGGGTGCGGACGTACTTACAGCTGGTTTGAATTGGGACTTTGTCTCATACACATAGTGTGATGGGGTGTGTTCTTCCTGAACTTCGGTTATACAGATAGTTTGGCAGTGGGAACCCTCATTGAATTTCACATACACAAACACACACACTTATAAAATTATAACTAGAGATGGCTTTAGGATTCCAGAGAAAACACTGTTTTGACATGTTGGCTTTTCCAAAGGTCTATGGATTTCTGGTTTGGCAGGAATATCAGAGCAGGAACATGACTGGATTATTCTGATGTCTGGACGGAGCTGACCACTACATTCTTCAACTGACCATACACGTTAGATTATCCAACTATCATTGCTAGAGGTTTTTTTTCCCATGGAAAATGTAAAAATCTGATGGTTTGACAGTGTCACATGTCAGTTAAATATGTTTATCTTGCATGAAATGGTAAAAACCAAACATGCAGATTTTTGTGGTTGAGTCAGATAACAATGAACAAAACACATAATTCACTCTGATATGCAGCTTTTGTTTCACTTACTGAGCAACTAAAAGGTTCTGTAAAGTTCAGAGGTTTTCAAGTTTCTTTACTGCTCTGTAGTTTTCTGTTTTATAAACACTGCAGTCAAATTAAATAATGACATCAATTATTTTTCGAAAATTTTGAAAGGGGCCCATGGACAGCTGAAGGAAAAAACAGGATGTGAGGAAACTATTTTACTTGGTCTGAAAAAGAGAAAACAACCAGTGAGCAGCAGGATGGCTGGGTGGCAATGCCTTGTTGATGTTAGGGGTCAGAGGAGAATGAGCAGACTGGTGGAAGATGATAGAAAGGTAAAAGCAACCAAATAACCCACTGGTTACAACCAAAATATGCAGAATAGCATCTTTGAATGCTCAACACGTCCAACCTTGGAGCTGATGGGCTACAGCGTCAGAAGACCACACTGGGTGCCACTCCTGTCGGCTAAGAACAGGAAACTGAGGCTACAATTCACACAGACTCACCAAAATTAGACAGTAAAAGACGGAAAACTGTTTAGATGGTAGGGTAAAAATTTGGTGGAAACAACGCAAACGCATGAATCCATCCTGCATTGCATGAATGGTTCTGGCTGGTGGTGGTATAATGGTGTGGGAGATATTTTCTTGGCACACTTTGACCTCTTTGTACCAACTGAGGATTGTTCAAACACCACAGCCTTTGAGTATTATTGCTGACCATGTTCAACTGTTTTTTTATCACAGTGTACCATCTTGTGAATGATCAGGATAATAAATTATGTTGGAAAGCTCAAATCATCACAAACTAGTTTCTTGAACAAAACAATGAGTTCTGAACTCCAACGGCCTCCACAGTCACCAGATCTCAATCCAATAGATCACCTTTAGGATGTGGTGGAACAGGAGATTCTCATCACTCTCCTGTAGATGTGCAGCAGACAAATCTGCAGCAACTGTCATGTCATGTCACTACAGACCAACATCTCTGAGGAATGTTTCCAACACCTTGTTGAATCTGTGCAACCAAAACTTAAGACAGCTCTGAAGGACTAAGGACTGCTTATCAACCTAAGTAAATAAGTAATGCAATGTGGAGTTCAGTGTCACACCCAAAGACACTTCTACATACATGGAAGACACCCTGTTCTGCCATCTAAGCCACAGCCAAAAATAGGCCTGTCAAAGCTTCAGTCATGATGGGAACTATGAACAGATAAATATATCATTAAATTTTCTATAAATATACAAAAAAAAAAAAAAAAATCACCTATATTTATATAGAATATTGATATGATTTGAATATGAAAACACATTATTTTATAAATAATTTATAGAATAGATAAACTACTGTAAAAAGTCAAATAAAAGAATTTTAAAAAATCATCACTGTATGTCTGCTAAAGTAAAAAGTTTTTTGGTTTTTTAGTAATTCATGCATCAGAGGTTCAACAACCACTGACAGCATATTTAAGTTTGCTTCACTTCATCAAATATTTGCTATCATACTCATCTTAGTTTGGTGTTACATGTTGTCTGCAACCGGCAGAGAATTTCAAAAACTGCTTTAACAAGCCAACAAAAAGCCAAGGAGAATTTTGCTTCTTTACTATGAAGTCTTTATGTTAAACTGGCGGTTAAATCTTGTCATCATCACATTAAAGGAATAGTACAACCACAGAATGATGTGCGTTCATTTTCTACTCACCGTCATGCTGAGCAAGACTGGAGCACTTCTTTAATATCTCAAATGCAGCCGGAGATCGGACAGGTTTTCATTTCCCCCAACTTTCATATAATGGAGTTCACCAGCGCCCAATCAAAAAAGTTTCCATAAAAATCCTCAAAAATTTGGCAATATTCCTCCATCCTGCTCGTCCAATGTAAGTGTCCTGAGTGGGTAGCGTCCATAATTTTCTCCGAACATCATTTAGTATATTCTCATGGCTTAAACAGTACATGTAGCTGTGCATCCATGAGAGTTCACAACACTACGGAAGCTGCAGCAGACGAGATCCCGCGTTCTCTTTTTCTTTCTTTCTTTGTTTTAAATCAGTAGCCAACCCCTCTTGTGTTTGTCCCGATTTGTCCGCAGCTCGTTCGCTCTTAGCGCAATGTAAACAGCAAATTTCTTCTTCTACGCTTGCATTATCGGCAGAGTAAGTTCAGAAAACCGGCGGCTGTTGTGAACTCGCATGCGTGTGCATCGCAGAAGTACAATGTTTTAATGTTTAGGCTATAAAAATATACTAAGTGATGTCGCTTTGAGTAAATTACAGACACTACCCACTCAGGACACTTGGATTATATTGGATGAGTCGTATGATGGAATACTGCAAGTTTTTATGGACCTTTTTGGATCGGGCGCTGGTGAACTCTATTATACTGAATGAAAGTTGAGAGAAAATGAAAACCTGTCCGATCTCCGGCTGTATTTGAGATATTAAAAAAAGTGCTCCAGAGTCCTGCTCAGCATGAGGGTGAGTAGAAAATGAACGCACATCATTCTGTGGGTGTGCTATTCCTTTAAGAAACCATAATTATTCCCAGACTAGTGCCTTCGTTCCTTACCACCCTGGAGGTGATAAATCAAGGACATATTGAAAACCAAAAAAAGAAGCAAGCAAAGATAAATAAGTACTTGTTAATTATCTGTTTTAAAAAGGGAGCTCCAATGAGACACACTTTAGAGCTTCAGCCCAACACCGGGAGCAGAAATGATGGTGTGGGTTAGCTAAGGCTGAGAAGAGGGATCAGTAAATGTTTCCACACAAAATACAAAAAAAAAATAGTCCTACTGACGCAACTTGTTTGGACTGCCACGCTTGATTAAACTATTAAAGTCTTAAGTGAGAGTATCACTTTATTTCTGTTCTTGTTATGTTCACACTTTCAACTAATTATAAGGGAGTAAGTGTCCTCCAAATCTGTTCAGCAATGATTCATTAGCTTGGACAGAGGCTGACTCACACATTAGATCATACAGTTGTTTTGTGGGTTAGAGATGAAGATTGTGTTGTTTTAACCTTCTAAAACCAGCCAGAAATCCTTTTTACAAATGCAACGGAACAACAGAGACTCGCTCAGTCTAGAATAAGAAGCAGTTTTCCAAGTGAACATATTTACAAGAATGTCCAAATTACGTAACATAGACTCAGGAATGCACAGCAATGTAATGTGAGAATATACAGCAGGCTGGGCTTTCGGATCCTTTCAGAGTTACAGTTAGACACAAACACACTTCTTCACAGCACCGTAAGTTGTTAAACATGCAAGGACCCATAAAAAAGTTTCCCAGTGAGCTGGTTTCTAACTTACCCTCAAAATCCTTCTGAGGAGCTGATGTGTGAATGCGCCAGTTGGACATGGGATGGGGAAGAAAACTCTCACATCCAGCTGACGTCAGGATGTGGGAAGTATCCCAAAGAGGAAGCTGTAATTCGCCTCATATGGAGCTCAGCTTTAAATACAGCATTTAATCACAAGCTAAGTCTAAAAACAGACTTGAAACAAAGAATATTTCTCTATTTATTTATTTAAACAGTCTATTTTTACAACAGGTACTGAAGGACCAAAAAAAGTATTTAGGCAACACGTTTCTGCCTTTTCCCATCTTTTTTCTTCTTCTGTGTAAGAAAAATGTAGACCAAGGCCTATTACACAGTCAAATGTCTACGGCCCTTTATTATGACAGGCCAATATTTTGCAGCTGTCTGTTTATACAAGTCATATTTAGCCAGTTGTTTGACACCACAGCCCAACATGCTTTTCAAATCACTGCCTATCCTTGCAGCATAAGGAATGTCTTCCAGTTCTGTATCTGCTGGGAAAAACTTGTAATTTCCCCTTAAGATGAATTGATCTAAGTTCATGGTGCATTCATAAGCCGTGGGACATTCGCTTATTTAGACAAATGGTTAAAACAAGCTCTATGGTTAAAACAAAAACAAAACAACAAAAATCTTTCTTGAGATACACTATGGTGCTTTTGCCATACTCATGTTGACTTTTTCTGAGTACCCAAATTGATAATGTCTTCAGTGCCTCTTGCAGGTACCAGCACATCTTGATTCAGATGATCCAAGAGTAAAGGTGAAAGATTCAGGTAAATGCAGAAATCACTCAAAACCCCCTTTAAAAAAATGTTTTCTAAGAAAATCCATTTAATGGGGCGTGTCCTAGTTACACTAAACATGAATTAGGAATATTTATAAGCCGAGCAGCTTTTGACAAATAAGACGGTTTAAACATCAACTTTGTATAGTCCAAAATCATAAGTGCTTGGTTGTTTGTGCGAAAAAGGAAAAACTGCTAAATTGATACAAATTTTAGGAGGTTGGAAAACAAGTAATTTTAGAAAAAAGATATAAACAAATTAATCATACGCTTGACCGCTTATTTCCTTTAGTTTTGTGTCGTTTCCTGCCTTAAGTGTACAGCGGCCAAACAGCCGATGGGACAGTGAAGTGGATTATCCGGAAGTGGAGTCAGTCGGTTGTTGGGAAACGCAGCGCTTGTTGCGATACGTCCGCTGCCGAGGCTCCAGTGAAACTGCGCGAGCGCTGCCGTTACCTCGATCTGTCTGTCCAACACCATTTCCTGCTGTTTTCCTGCAGCTCTGCTATGATAACTGCAGTCAAAGTGTTTTTCTTTCTGCAGTAGCCGGAGAAAGAGTTATCGCTACACCAAGAGCAAAGATGGACTCAACAAAATCACGTCTTCTTTCCCTATTTTTCCTACAGATCAGTCATCTATCAGCCCAATGTGAGTATGCTAACAAACTTTCATCTGTGTTTAAATAGTAATGTCATACTCTTTGGTCGATTTGCAAAACGCCGAATTACATAAATCTCCGCCAAATATTTGTCGGTATGAACAACAGCTTTCGTTTTACGTGGGTGTTGGTGTGAAAAGGTGATGAGGGGAGACAGTCTCGTGTCGCAGGGAAACACGGTGAATCCCAGCTAGCTGGCTTTTAGCATGCTATCCGGGAGGATAGGATATGGCTCCATCATGTAAAGTTATAAGTGTGCCTTGTTTAAATTGGTATTTAATGTTTCACTTATGTTGTTAGCATGGTGCTGTGAAACTGAATCTGGCGAGTGGCTGTTTTTAAGTATCTGATTTGCATATAAACAGCTTTGAAAGATTGAGTTTATTGGTAAGTGAGTCAGCTGTGTATTTAAAGCTGAATAAAAGCCACATTAGACCTTGTAAATATTTGCCCCTAAAATGCGCCACATCATCATGACAAGAGGTGTCACGCAACCCTGTGAAATAAAGATAAACAAGTAGACTTAGACTTAAAAAAAAAAAAAAACTGCTGTGGTGTATTTCTTCGTTTCCTCATTGTTGTTTTCAGTATTACCCAAGCTCTTGTCCCTCTCTGAGTAGCAGTCTAATTTTAATATTGTGTTGGATAGAATTAATACCCTGAAACATACCTTTTAACATACAAACATACCGTCACAATATTTGCCAAGAAGTGACAAAGGGGGGAAAAAACCCAAAACACTGGACCACTTGCCAATAATTCATATGAACAAGTTTACCATCTCAGTTATATTGCGTTACATTGTTATAGTCAGCTTATAAGGTAGTGCGAGTTTCATCTTGGCAAAATATTGTTTTGCCATTGAAAAATCATGTAAAGATGTTTATTTGGATAGTGGTTTGCTATCAGTTTAAGTTTCAGAGACATGTTGAAGAAATAATCAGGTGCACTTCAGTTGTAGATGTATGTGGTTGGCAGTCACCTTGGTGGACGCTTAAACCTTTGAAATCTTATTCTAATGAGTTTAATTTATATTACTTTGGCTCCTCTAGAATTGTTTGGAATAAATACTGTGGCACTCAGTCCATATTTTGTAGGGTGGAGAGGATAAATTTCCACCAAGTGTCTTTCTGTTTGGTGTTTTTCTCTTCAGAAAGTAATAATGTAATAAACATATACAAACACCATACAAGGAAAAAAGAAGCCGTTCTTTATGCAGAACTGATGAGCTCTTCCAGCTCCTGCTGTCCATCATGCACAGAGCTTCCCATGCCTCACCACCAAGATGAAAATGGGATTTTTTTTTTTTTTTTTTTTTTTGTAGTTCGACCATTAATTTACATTTATGTTTCTGTATTCTCACGCTTTACAGGGTCCTAGATATTTAGATCTGAAACTCCTGAACAGCCTCTTTCCCAAGCTGTCAGTCAAAACATGAACCTCAACTTTACCTCATCTGAAGGTGTTTGTGCAAAACTGTGGAGAAAGTGATGGAGATAAAACCTCTCCGGGAAAGTTTGAATAGCTTTGCATCCTCCATGGGGAAAACCATCAGTCAAAACATGAACCTTGACTTCACCTCCTTGGGTTAAAGTTAGGGATGGACTATATTTTATCATGTGCGATTTTTTGTCAAAAAAATCCCCCACAATAACAATTGGTCATCTCACGATAAAAAAAAAGATAAATTGAATTTATTAGGTTGTGTTTGCAGTTACATTACTTTGTTTTTTTTTATAAGCCCAGTTAGTTTTGCCGTTTGCATCGTTTGAATAAATGTGGAATTTGGTCTCTCATATTTCAGACTTGTTTGATTGGTGTCACTACAGTTTTGCGATACAGGTGCACTACTTGAACTTAATTGATATAGTTTAGTGGCTTCTAGTATTTTTTAGGGCTTTCAAGACAGATTTATAAAACAAAACATTATACTGATAGTTTTTATCGTCACTTATCGTTACCGTGATAAATAAGGGAAATTATCGTGATACATTTTTTAGTCCATATCGCCCATCCCTAGTTATAGTGCGTTCCCAACTGTCTGGGAATTCCTGTGCGGCGGACAGCAGCAGGTGGCGTGATTACCAGGTAACTCTGGCTTTTCTGTGCTCCTTCCCAGATGGTTTTGAAAAACCAGGCTTGACGCATTTTTTACCTCTCATAAGGACGACATGTCCGGGTAAAAGAGGGCGTTTGGTTACCCTCCAATACAAAGCATGCATAAATATACCAAGCATGGAGCAAGAGCCTCGCGATACCACTGGTTACAAGGCGGGCGGATGGGTGGCAGTGGTGTTTGAAAGTGAAACCATCGAGTTAGAAATAGTTTCACCACACTCCTCTTAGCCTTCTGCTGGAGAAATGAGCTGTGTCACAGCGGGACTCACACTGAAGTAGCTATAAGGGAAACTACGGTGGGGGAGCCTGAATGTGGAAGCAACATTTTGGCTGCGTGCACCATAGAGCACGCAAATGTTGTGCATTACATTGTGTGGAATCATATCCCAGCTAGAGCCCGACAGCTCCGATCCTGATTATAAACAAGTAGCTGGCTGAACTTAGTTAAGTAGGCGGCTATGGCCGGCAGCCCACGCTAGTGGAAAGCCCTGTGTGCCATTTGTAACATTTGACAGGGAAGTTAGAGAAAACACAAATGACCAGACAATAGCTGTGAATACTCCGAGCAGAAAACTTAATTTGGCAGGAGTGCATGATAATTATCGTCCGATAACGGGAAATTATTACGTCATTCGAATAAGCCCGATATCATGACAACTTGTTCCGATAACATATTGGTATAGAAATATTGAGATTGGGAAAGAAAGGAGACCCCAAGCTGCGTCCAAACCACTTTTCCTTCTTAATTGAGACACTTACTACCCCCTACAGTTTTAAGATCGGACGTGAAGTGAAAAATCCCAGATTTAAGCTTGAAAAGTCTTTTTGGTTTTGTTAATAGTTTTGATGTCATGATTAGGTATGTGTGTTATCGGTTATCAATAATAGTTTTGGCTTTTAGGAGCTGAAATGTATCAGTTATTGGTATCGTTTTTCAAAAAAGTTATTGTGCATTCCTAAAATTTGGTAAAAGTCTTTACCACTTCACTATAATGTGTGTCCAGGTCAGTGTAATAATTCTTCTCATAATAGTTGTCAGGGGAAATGCTGGCACAAAGCGAAGATACATTTCGATCCTATTCAGCCTGTGTAGTGATACTAATCAATGCGAAAGTCTCGTATAAATGATAATTAATGACATCAGATTGCATTCAAAATGCATAATTTAGATTCCATCTTCCATCCATAGCCTATTCTTATCTTAAGCTTATAGGCAAATAAGGAATATCAAATTAGTTTTCCAGTAAACAAAGAAAAGTTTCCATTTTCTAAATTTTGGGGATTTTCAGCTTTTCCAAATAATAATTACAACAGTAATAATAATGATAATGAATTATTATTATTGTTGTTGTTATTTTTTTTATCATTATCATTTACTCTGAGAAGAAAACTGAAATTGAATGATTTCTTAAGTCTAACAGAGTTTGAGCAGCAGCAATAATTTACTGACAGAATCTGTTTCACATCCGGGTATTTTTCAGTTTCGTAAATAGTTTAATGTCAGGTTTGTAAAACTATAAGCATATGGTAGAAGTGGCCACATGTTTTCTTCCCATCAGAAGTTTCCCACACATGAAGTGAAATTTATGAGGGAATTGAAATCCTTTTAGATATACTGACTGGAAAAAAATCCACAATGGCATCAACTACAGGAAGGATGATACAAACTTCTTTTTCTCAGCCATGTACTGGATTTTGTTCATGGCATCCACTGCAAACAGATCCTGACTTTTTCAAATCTGTGCCCAGGCTTGAAATCCTCACTGAATGTTTTGCAAACAGCAATGTCATTGTTATATTCTGCGACTGAGAAACACGACCACACTGGTAAAACATGCTTGTTAGTCAGGCAGTGACAGGGCCAAGCCTGGGTCCTGCTAGTAATGGGCGCGTAACCTACAAGTCTTGTCCTGTTTCGGGGCTACTCTACCTGAATAAAATGCCCCCTATTTCATTAAATTATCTGGTCTTAAAAATTGACCCCGATATTTAACGATCCAATATATATTTATCAGTCCGATGAATATCCTGCATTCCTAGAATATATTCAGTCTCTTTGAACCAGAGCTTTATGGTGGGGTGCTATGTGGGTTTGATGTTGCTAATGTTGCTCTCAAGAGCTCTGGGTTGTTTTTGTAAAAAGTCCTGTAAGTAGCTGGACAGGCATCTATCATCTTGTGCTGACTCATACAGATGAATCACTGCATTCAACAGCAGCTTTTTGTGCATGTGACTGGGGCTTTCCTTGAAATTATCACCTTTCCTCTAAAGCTGTTTTCCTTTGTAGCCTATTCAAACTTAATGTCTCACTTTAAAGATAATGGGTAGTTTGCAGGAGAATGGGCAACTAAAAAGCAGTATCACCAAAAGGTAAATGATGGGGATGGTGGTGGTGGGGGGAGGGGGGGGGGGGGGGGGGGGATATGCGGAAGATGAATCAATTTAAATGTAGATTAAAAAAAAAATTAAGCTACTTAAAGTACATCTTTCCTGTTCTTTATAATGGCAGAAAATCATTCTCTGAGATGAGGCAGTGACTTTTTTGTCTTGAGCTGAAAAGAACCAGGAAGTGTTACTAAAAAAGGGAAGGGGAAGAGGATAAAACTCTCCTTCACAAACACCATGCGGTTTTGAAATCATGCGACCTCTGGCGTCAGTGTAGGTGAAGCCATGTGAATTCCACAGCTGACCAATGCTAAACAATAACCAATAAACGGCGAGACAGCAGCTGATTAATGCTAGACATTATCTTTCTTAGCATCTGTCTTCTTTCTTAATCTCACCTCTGCTGAGGCTGAACTCTCCCGGCCAGCACCTTGTTGATCGCCGCCAGAGACATCCTCTTCTCCTTAGACTGACTCGGCCACAGCAGGGTCCTGGCAATGTTAGCCTAGCTTTAGCTTAGCTGTTGCCGGCGCAGCTGTTGGAACTTCTGACAGGTTTCCGTGTTTGTTTCTCGCTGTTCCTCTCAACATCTCGAGCTCAAAGCTGGAGGCGGGATTCATAAACCCTGTACACGTGATCCGTGGTAAAAACGCTTTGCTCTGGCCATCCCATTGTTTTGCTACGGAGAGTGCGGTGGCGCCGATCAGATCTGGACACTGTGTTTTCTCTGCTGCCTTTCAGCACAAAATCCTGAGAAAAGCGAGGATTTCCAACCGCAGGCAGCTAGGAGAGGAAGGAAAAGGAAAAGGAAACTTTCGTTCCTCCAGACTGAGCTCATGTTTGGCTTCCAGGACTAGGCTAATTCTCTTCCTTCCAGGACGGTTCATGTTGGCTCCTCTGTCACTTTCAGCGGCTCACACTTACTTTTCTCCACATTTGGTCTCCGAAAATATGTAAAAGCACTTTGTATGACCCGTGAGATGGTGTTGCTATTAGCAGAGACATCTGTGGACTAGACTTTCCACATATTTCCACATCTCACATTTTTTTCTAATTTTCTGATCTGTCCTTAACTCTTCATTCACAGATCCAATCAATGACGTCATTGTCATTTTGAATCTGCTCCGGTAAAACTCTCATTTACAACAATCAAACGTAAAAAACAAACAAACAAAACAGAATAGACGCGTCTCACTCGTATGTGTTTGATGTCTTTGTGGTGTTTTGTCATGAGCTCTGTCACTATGTGCTGGGCAATAAAGTTTTTACAATCCAGAATACGCCCCACGTAAAGGATGGCGACGTCGGTTGGTTGCAAACAAGGTAAGCAAACATGTCGGCAGTCTGGAGACCTGTTATTTATGGAGACACGGTGACAAACACTTGTGCTGCAACAGTTTAAGGTAAACTATTTTTTGCAGAAATGCACAGGAAATGCACTGTGTCCTTTCAGTCAAAGAGCTTTGTAGTCCTATAGCAGAGAACTTCAGTGTCGAGCGTTTCGGCCGCCGTGTGCTTCTCGCGTGCTGCAGCAAGTATGTACACAAACGCTCCTGACGCTGACACTGATGCATGCGTCCACAGCAAATATATTCCAGCCTTACTAAAGCGATACCGGACTACATGAGCTGCAGCAGGTTGTTCATTCTCACGTCGAGGTTCTTCTGAGGAAACAGTCACTCAATTAGTTTGACCACTGATATGATGTTTAATTTTAGTTTATTTTTATTTATTTTGGAACACAAGTCAAAAAATTATTACCCCAAAGTAAAGTTATACATATACACAATTGAATAAAAAAAGGGGTAGGCTGAAGCAATAGCTTATATAATGCCTACCCTTATAACTTTACATAGAATCACACTGAAACAATACAAGAAGTAATCAGAGAAGTCCTCAGATGTGAGCCCCAACCTTTGAAGGAGCATGACTGCCTTCATTTGCTTTGTGACTGTAAATAATTTCAGTTATGACTGTTTAAGTTGTGCCTATTATTTGTGCCTCTGGCTCAAATTGTGTTGGTTTGTCCTGATGAAACCTGAATGCCCATTAGAGGTAATTGATGTTTAACCTTTTCATCTTAGTCAGTTCAGGACAAAAAATGGAAACAAAAATCCTTTTTATGATAATCAGTAAACTGTATAAATACAGGTAAACAAGCTATTTAAATAGATGCACACGCACACACATCATGCTTCCTCACATGATTGGATCGGTGATCAGCCCCCAAAATCCGCATCGTCTAAAGCCTACTGTTGACAGAGTCAAAGGGAAAATGTTCCGCCGCTGTGTTTCGTTGAGATATAACAGAGCCGCCTGGCGGTGGGATTAAACACACGTACACGGTCACTGTTTGGTGGACATTCATGTCCCAGATGGTCCGCTGGAGCGAAGTCTGTCTCCTCCAAATAGAGATTCATCAGCAACTTTCACTTAAGCACACTTAAAACCTCAACAAATACATAATGATGGTTGCTAAAATGAATTAAAATGAACCAGATAAACAGGAACAGATTTTCAAAGTGGTCTAAAAACCGTGCAGACCGACCGTGACGCAGACACGTTTTCTGACAGAGGAAACCGCGGGGAATCGCCCCTCTCCACGGAGACAGTGGAGGGTAAACGGTGATCTCAGTCCGGTCCCACGTTCCCAAACGGCGGATTGATGACCTGCTGTCCCGATCGGAATAATGAGCGTATAATGCCGTCCCGATGCGGGACTGCAGGTCATTAAACTGGGGTGGATGGGATGAAAGCTGAAAGCTCCCACCATTGGCGTGCGGTTCCTGAAGTAAACGGTGAAACTAACTAAAGTCAGAACACCTCTAACAGTCTGTTGAATCCCCACACGGCGCAGAAACGCCCGACAACATTTTTCTCTGGCTTTGTGGAGTAAATGAAGCCAAGCAGCTGCTCAGTTTCATCGGCCATAGTAATGCACAGACAAGGAAATCAGTCGGATCCACCACCACACTCTAGACGCTCTTGCCGCGCGTCAGCAGCTTTTTGGTCTGTGAATGTCAGCATCTGATTTTATGTGAACCAGCGTCAAACTTTGGTCATTAAGCGCGTTTTTGCCACCGACAACGCATTCGGTCTGAACGCACCATTACAGTCAGTTTTATGGTTTCTCATGGTGATGCTCTTCCTGTCTGACTCTTGGAGATGGTAAAATTGCAATTTCTCCGGATATATTAACATGCCAAACCAGGTCCAAAGTTTAATGAAAAAGGAAAGGAATCTGGGTATTCTGGGAAACTTCTCTTGAAAAGGCATGAAACTTTTCCCCAGCAGGCAATTTGACTTGTCACAGCAAGTTAAGCAAAGCCGTTAATTTCAGCAGCAGCTCATTGTCATTTAATAACCCCAATGATCTGCGCAAATACAGACACCAAATACTTATAAATGAAATATAACTTTTATTGTTGCGTTTAGTGTCAGTCATTTACATTCTTAAAAGTTTCTGTTGTCTCTCTGTTGACCTTGACCTCTGAGATCCTTCATAGGAAGCCGTCATGGATAAGTAGGGTATGGAATAAGCCTTACTTTTACTTTAGTGGACATGTAGTTGAAAGGTTTGCATGCCACAAAATCACAATAACAAATGTGTCATAAAGAACTAGAAAGTATTGATGTCAATACCTATAAAGGCATCAAATGTTTAGCAGAGTTAAAACGGTAGTCAAGATTAAAATTGTGATGAGGGTGGCTGCAACACAATGTGCCCTGTTTTGCAGCGCAAGTAACCTAGTTTTGAAACAGATACGATCTGCTTTCTCTTTCTGCTTCTGAAAAATATTCTTGCTTTGTACAAAGCTGTCAGCTTTTCTTTCAAGTCCCACTTGTTTTTATATTTATGCGTTTAAATTTTGTCTTATTGCACATATAGTTTTAGGTTTTTTTGTTACAAGCTTTGCAAGGATTATTACTTAAAATCTACACTATATATATATTTATGACAGATTTGGTTAAATTAACAATTGTAGTCTTAAGTTATACAAATTTCTATCAAGAAAGGAAAAAGAAGTGTAATTATATTAAATGATGTGTGTGACTGTGTGGAATTAGTGGTTGACAGCCCTCACCAACCAGCTTTACTGTTGTGGTTATCACTTCTTTACAGTATATGAGCTGCCAGATGTGCTTTCACTTTTAACTCTTCTCACCTCTGCAGATTACTTAGGCGTTTAGGTTTTTTTCCCCTGTGAACTGTGGGGCGGATGTTATCACGTGCATATGTGTAAATGTTTTTTTCAGAGGAAATGAAACTGAAATGTTGCTGCTTTATTTTCATCAGATGTTTGGTTAATATAAGTGACTCATCCATGTGTGGGTGTATTGGATAGCACATTTCAAGAGTTTCTAAAAACTGTCCAGTTTCACACTTTCAAATCTGTTTTTACCTTGAATGTTGTTGTCGTTTTCCTCTTTGGCCATTTATATTCTCCTTCCTATTATAAAGTTAAAGGAATAGTACACCCACAGAATGATGTGCATTCATTTTCTACTCACCGTCATGTTGAGCAAGACTGAGGAGCACTTTTTTAATATCTCAAATGCAGCCGGAGATCGGACAGGTTTTCGTTTTTCCCCAACTTTCATATCATGGACTTCACCGGCGACTGAACAACAAAGGTCCATAGAAGTCCACAAAAACTTGTCAATATTCCTCCATATTGCTTGTCCAATGTAATCCAAGTGTCCTGAGTGGGTATTAGGGCTGTAACATTACACCAACTCACGATTCGATTCGTATCACGATTTTTGACCCACAACTTGATACACATAACGATTTTTTAAATTTGAGAAGTATTTTATTTAAATAATATTTATACTAACATTTAACTTAATGTAACAAATAACCTGAACATAACTGAACACAAACATTAATCAAAATGAATGAATAAATGATGTAACATTTCTCCTTTCTCTAAGAAAATGATGCTTTTGAAAAATAAAAATAATTGAACTGTGCTGTTCATCAAAAATTAAGTTAAATAACAAATTAAACCCTTGACAGCTTTCTACATTAAACCTGTTTGGTTGATTTAAAACTAGAGTAGTTCTTCAGGAACAGCATCATGTCCACCTTTAGGTGAGAGGCTGCTCTTTATCAGCTATCATCAGTTTTTACCAGCTTGGTATAAAAGTATATATTGCAGTAATCTGTTGCATCTTTCAACTGCATAGTTATAATTAGTGGTTCTGGTGGTTCGTTCTTCCAGCTCTGTTCGGTTCTATCTCCTCTACTGTACATATTCTCTTACATTTGATAAAAGTTCTGTTAAAATCAAACTGGTCTTGGGGAGGACGGAGCTCTGAAATGAGCATCAGACTGAGGTTTGTGTTGTTAAACACAATTCTGAAATTTACCAGTTACAACCCAAGATGGAATGGATCAAGGACATAAAAAGATCATCCTGTGGTCACCTCGACATGCAAGGCTAAAACTGTCAGAAACTTAATGAATATAATAATAATACATTTAATAACACCTTTCAGAACACCCAAGGATACTTAATAGGAAAGACAATAAAAACACAGAAAATACAATAAAGAAGCTAAGATTAACAAGAACAAGTTAAGAGCAGTAGGAATGTGAGAAAATGATGTGGAAACATTCCCAAAATCAGCCTCTTTCTCCAAAATAATACTAAATTTAGATTTTTAATATGACATATTTAATGCTGTTTAGCCTATGCGTCAAAATATAAAATGTATTCATAATATCAAACTATTATTTATCAATATTATCTTGAGTCGATCTCGCATTCAGCTGCCTTGTGAGAAATGGTGACGCAGCACTGATGTTGGTCTCATCACACCAACATTGAACTGAGCAGCTCGTGTCTCCATCGTTATGGTCAAACATGGATATTCTGAGCCAGTTAGGCTAAAACTTTTCTTTGGGCTGCTTGGTAACATAACCAGCACCGGCGCTACCTGAGGATCCAGAGGATTTGGGTCGTAAACGAGACCGACACCAGCGCTGCCACAGCGCAGATATTTACTGGTGTTTGTCCAGAGCAGCTTCCCTTCAGGTGACCTGAAGTTAGATTTACGTTATAAGACTCCGTGAAAGTATCGTCTTACGGTTACCGGTGGGAAATCCGCCAACAATGGTTGGTTTATCATCAAGAGGGAAGCTGCGACATCTGACAGGTCAGATAGGGAGAAGGGGAAGGGGAAAGGGCCGACGTGGGAGGTGACGTCACTCCTTCTGAATGAATGGAGCCCTTTATTCTACATTATTTTATGGCTCCGATGCAAACGTTCACTGCACATTACGTAGCTGCAATTGCAAGTGGGAATTTCCCGCATTATATGAGCGAGGTTTGCGGGAGTTGATGGTATTATGTGCGATTCCCACAATCCCACAGTGAATTTCAGGCCCTGATCCTCCTCTCTGCGCTCGGAAGATGGGGCGACCTGCATGAGGGACAGGCCGAGACTCAACACTCTAAGCTGGGGCTGGTCAGGGCAGGACCGCTGCTGATTTATCATCACAAGTCACAGCAAAGTAAAAACACCTAAAACCATGTAGCGGGTTGGCTCATCACCGTCCTGTGACGCGTCCACCTCTCACCTGTCCACACGCTTGGTCCAGCTGGACGTGTGTCTGGCCTGCCGAACACGACCAGGATCCACTCATTCTGTCCTTTCACTGTTCTCAGTGTCTGAAGACCTGCCGTCGCGCACCTCAAACACAAACTCCCAGGCTGCATGCCTGAGTGGCTTATCCCGGTCAATGGTTAAGGTACCGATGGAAAACTGCCAAGTTTCATTTGACTTGCAGGAAAAAACATGCGCAGCACTTTACTGCCGGTGCCCTTAAAACAGGCCATGTTGTCTGGTTATCAGCTGAATGCTACAACAGTCTGTAGCCTGATGGGAAAAAAAGTCAAATAGTTTTCTGTGATCTGAGGAGTTTTAGAGCGTCTGAACTGGGCTTGGTCAGTGTCCGATCCTGCCTTTTTTCCACTGTGAGACAGGATTGTGGTTCAGAGTGTTGCGATTTCGATTTCGATATGGGTATCGTTACAGCCCTAGTGGGTAGCGTCCATAATTTACGCGAAACAATATCATTTAGTATATTTCTATAGCCTAAACAGTAGTACATTGCACTTTATGTCTGCACGTTCGTGCAAGTTCGCAAGACTACGGAATCTGCAGCGTTCAGCGCTTACTCTGCCGATAATGCAAGCGTAGAAGCGTAAACTCAACAAACCAGCACAAACACAAGAGGCTATTGATTCAATACAAAGAAAGAAAAAGAGTGTGCGATCTCGTCTGCCGTGGCTTCCGTAGTGTTGTGAACTCGCAGGGGCCGCTTCATGGCAGCTCGATGTAGTACTGTTTAAGCTATAAAAATATACTAAATAATGCTGTTTCAAATAAATTATTGATGCTACCCACTCAGGACACTTATATTACATTGGACGAGCAGTATGGAGGAATATTGGCAAGTTTTTGTGGACTTTTGTGGACGTTTTTGGTTCAGTCGCAGATGAACTCCATTATATGAAAGTTGGGGGGAAAATGAAAACCTGTCCGATCTCCGGCTGCATTTAAAATATTAAAGAAGTGCTCCACAGTCTTGCTGAGCATGATGGTGAGTAGAAAATGAAAGCACATCATTCTGTGGTTGTACTATTTCTTTAAGGCCTTTGGCGTTCGATGCTGGCACAAAAAACCTGTCAGCTTCATGTTCTGCAGGCATCGTGAAATGATGGTTGAATAACAGGCCTGTGTAAACATGAAACAAATAAGAGCCTGCTCTTTCACAACTCTCAAGATCTGCCTGCCCTGTAATGCTGCAAATGCAAAAGTTTAAGGTACACAAGGGAAGTGAGGATCAGGTGGTTAAAAGGAAACACACTTTTTCATCTTTGGAATTGAGGAAGTTCATGTATTTAAAAAAATGTTGGAAGTTGCATAAAAAGTGCGGTAGTAGTGATTTTAGGAGTTGAGAGTAACAGTGCTGATGATTATTGCTGCACTGTTTTTAATGACACTGGAACATCCCTGCACTCTGTTTATGGTCAAAGAAAAGAACAAAAAAATCAATCTTGAGTCTTTGTTCCTGGATTAATTTCATGATGATTGCTTTAGTTTGTGAGAATACTGTTTTTCATGTCTGTGGAAGAACATACACATATACTGATTGTGGTTTGTCGTGTTGTGTAACAGTTTTCCCAGTCTGCCCTCTAGTGGGACATATTAGTCACTAAACCTAAGTCCCACTTTTTAACCAGGTTAAACTCATTGAGAATGAAGCCAGGGGTTTCAACTCACAAAAGCATGCATCAGAGTTCCAGTTCAAAGAAATTTAGTAATTACACTATTTTGTAGATTTCATCTCTATGGTGACGGTGGAAGAATTATGCATCTGTGTGTAACATTGAAATTACAAATATATTGCAGTGTAAATTTGATGGTATATTGATAAATGAAAAGTATGTAAAGCTTAGTCAATGACCATGAGCCATGCAATATCATATACTAAAGATAAAATTAAAAAGAGAGGGAGAGAGAATGAAGCCAGGGGTAAGGGATTAGATGAGTTTGTTATGTAAGTTTTCATGACAGTTTTTCTTTGTAACTTTTTATTATTACTAGAGTATGTCTAGCTAAGCAACACATTTCTTGCATGTTTTGCTGATTGTTGAAAGGGTTGTTTATTTTCTGCTGGAGGATATGGTGATAAGGTGTTTCATTGTAAAATAATGTGGTATTTGAATGCCGACGTTTGTTTTCCTGTCTCCACAGTGGACCCTCCATCCAATGTGGCACTTCACTGTGGCAATCTAAATAACACCTTGACATGGAACTACTCCAAAAACACTACTGGGCTCAGATTCAGAGTGGACATAGACTCCGATCAAGATCACGGGTACGGGTTTGTTTCTCTTTGTACACATTACCTGCCTTCAACCTTTAACCTACACAGCCCCTCCTGAAGGTGGTGGGTAAATGGGTCAAATATTTGTCTCTTTCAAAAAATGTAATCATTCATGATTAAAACAATCGAGGACAAAAGATTGACTATAATAAAAAAAAAAAAAAGATGGGAAAAGTTGACCTTCAGTGTATGTGAATGCAATAAAATAAAGGTTGTAGTGGTGGCGTCTTATTAATGGGGGGTGCTGTTCCATCAAAATGTCTACTTCCTTATTGAGCATAAATGCAGTTAGTTTGCTAGATTATTATCAAATTCAAGCTTTTTACTTATACAGTGAACCTGGTTGTGTCTAATTTGTTATCTGCAGCGATTTATGGAGAATTGAGTGTTTTTGTTAGTTACTTTTGTATAAATAAACGTTTCATATGCAAGGGGTGACGGTCTAACGGGTGTGTATGTGAGAGCTTAAACTTTTGGTAAACAAGTGATCTGAGGCTTCTCGGCCATCGGGTTTTTCAAGTTCCTTCCAGGGACGCAGCTCTCTGCATCTCTGTCCAATCAGCATTGATTTGGCATCTTTATTTAGCCAATCAGATTGATGTTACACCTGTCATTCAGAGTCACACCCTTGGCGTCCAACTGCGCAAGTGCCACAGCGCGAAGCAGAAGAAGGAGGTGACAAGTCGATGCGAGTAGACAAACCTGAAGAGAAGATGGAAGATTCAGTGGAAATAGAAGAAAATTTAGTCAAAGTCCTCTCACACGGCGTTCTCTTGAAGGAACAAAGAGGTTAAAGGAGCTTGGACTATAAAAATCTAGAAACAGGCAACTGACCGAAGACAAAGTTGCACCCGAGGTTTCTCCCTCTCATGCTATGAATAACGAAGTTGGCTAGCTGAATGTGATGTAAGCAATGCCTTTTTTGAAGTGTTGGCATTGAAGCATTGTGGGCAACAACAATATCCTTCTTTTGCAAGGACACAAGTTTAAGATGTGTAGGGAGGAATTTCCTGAAGACGCAATGAGCAGCACTCTTTAAACGTACCCAATGCCCAGTGGAAGCAAGCTGAAGACGGAGCTCATCGACAGCAAAGAGGAGTTCAAAACCTGCCATGGTGCTTCGAGATGATTCTCCATGAATCATCTCGAAGAAGTCTTTTCAGAAACTGTGACTGTTTTTTAGGTTGTCATCACCACACCCATGACCAAGCTGAAAGGTGCTTCTCAGCCCTAAAAAGAATAAAAAACTTTTCTCAGAAAGTTGTCCATGCTGTTCATGAAGTATAGTTTTTACTGAGATGAGTGACTTTAATCACTGAGAAATTTGCTTGCCAGAAAGAAAGGAGGCAAAGTTTATTTTCAAGTAGAGTTTGTGTTTTTATTTTTTTTACAGAACTTTGAGGTGGTGTTTGCATTTGACCCTGCTTTACACTAATAAAATTTACAAAAAAAAATCCAAATTTTTTTATCACCAATCCCCACTAATTACAATTAATCGTTAAGATTTTACAGAATCGTTACAATGTTCATGTTTTAATACATTTATTGATATCCAAAAAAAAGATGGAGCAAAAATACATTGCCCATCATGTAACTAACTGAAATTAGATTTTAATAGTTAAGGTCAATTGTCCCCCCCCTTTTATGGGGACCCCCCTTTTACCAATTGCTCATCTGTTGCCAAAAAATTAAACAGAATTGATCTTCTTTTATATGTTTTACCAGGTGTCTTCAACCACTTTGGGTTAACCAAGCTCCTCTTGAAGCCGATGTTTCATGTTTCTCTGATCCAGGGGTTCTTTACCGCGTCAGAGTAACAGCTGTTAACGGTGATAATGAATCGTCTCCGTCCCCCCCAAGAGGGAATCAGATTCAGCTATTATGAGAGCCCCATGTCTACACAGATATGTAAGTAATGATGTAGGTATTATTTACTGAGCTTACAATGAGAACAGTCAAGTTGATGAATTCATGTACTTCAATGGAAAAGAGTAAGAAATAACGTCATTTTAAAAAGCCACAGAAGCCAGACATGCTCTCTGGGCCTCTAGGAAGTGAGAGGAGAGGTGAGGACCGTTGCAATCTGCAACATCACCACTTGATGTTTCCACATCTCAAACACTGCTCCTTTTCAAAAGCAGTGATTTTAGCTACACAACTTTGAAGTATTATATATGCTATTTAAATTTGTCTTTGGCTTCTATAGTTATGGTAGTTATTTCAACCACAATGTAGTTGCTTGTTTAAACTAAAATCTCAGTTCGACTAATAATTCAACCATGTTCTTGTTTGTTCTAGGTTATCTGGACCTACCTTCAGTTAAAATTTCACCCCCAACCCAAGGGCAAGCCCAGTTCCACTTTGATCATCCCTGCATGCTGTACCACCACACAAAGTGCCGAGGTGCCTAAAACCCAGGAGGAAGCAGCCTGGATTTAGGAATCCTCTACCAGCTTTTAAATACAGAGTTGTCATCGGCAGCACGGTCAGACTGCGCAGTTTTACATCCTCTTGAGTCTTAGTCAGTTCCTTCATATTCAAACTATCCTGCTTTTTGTAGGTACAGCAGTGTTTTTTTGTTTTTGTTCTGTTTTTTTTAAAGAGTTGTGTTGTGCTTTGATATTGCATAATCACTGTGCTCAACATGTGCACAAAAGACTTGTTTCACTGTTATATTGAAAATCAGACTTGTGTGTTATAGGGTGAAACTTACACAAATGAATGTGAGGAGAAGGTGTGTGAGGAGATGCTGGAGATAAGTGATGAGCAGGAATTATGTCTGAAGATTGATGGAGAAGTGGAGACAATGATTGTGAAGCCTACACAAAACTACTACTGCATCCCACCTGCACCACCTGCACCACCACCTTTCGGTGAGTTAAATATTATGTACTTATTTTTTTTCCCTTATTTTTTTGAGCAGACTTTTTTTTTAATGAACCGAGAAAATTCAGTTCAATTAGAAGACCATTGCTGGAAAAAAGATTGCCTGATTGCAGGCCGCAGGTTGCTTGGTTACATGCAGTTGGCACCAACTCGGTCAGATTAGATGTATGCTTCCTCTTTTTTCCCCACAATCATTTATCAGCACACCTATGGCCTTAGCAGAGCTCTAACCTCTGCCACTTTGAGAGACAATCCCTGTCAGTGAATTTTTTCATTTATTGATAATAGATTTTAAAGCTCTTAATTTATATATATTGTACAATGGCATGTTTGGAAGGGAAAGTTTTCTACTTGCAGTAGTTAAATTTAATCTAGTATTGTTGCCAAGCAGCAACATCACCTTACTGCTTTCTTGACCACATAATGTATTTATCATACAACAGTAGCAAACTTGTGTATTATTTGTTCTAATCCACCATAAAGTAGGACTGTAAAGGTACACGAAATTCACAGCTCGGTATGCATCTCGGTGCACAAGTCACAATTCGTTTTTTCATCGGTACAGTAATGAAAAAAACACACAAATATTAACTGTCTTGTGTTTTTCTTAACAATTTCACCAGAATGTTACATCATAGCTGTTTGAATTTTGGGGGGCATGTTGTTTGAATGAGAAAAAAATAATCATAAATAGGAGAAATATTTTAAAACAAAATCCTGTTTTTTTTTTTTTTTTTGTTTTGTTTTACACTTTTCAATGAAAAATAGAACAAAGACACGTTTTCACATCTAAAGTGACACCATCTGAGTTTTAAAAGCAGCATTTAACAGAAACAGCTCCCCTTTCATTTCACTCATCCTCATGACAAAAACTAAACATCATAGCAGTTTACTCTTTTCGTCAGATTGCCTGAAAAAAAAAAAAATACATAAATTAACATTTAAAAAATAAAATGCTGCTGTTTCTCTTCCTGATTAATGCCACTTGCCCTGAATCCAGACAAAGTCCAGGCAACAGATTTTGACCCCTTTTGAGGCACAAGCTCCTCGCCATGGTGCTCCTCATCTCCAGATGCTGCTTTATTTTAGATAAACTTGAAAACGTTCATGTTTTCATACATGTAGTTTTGCTTTTTTTGTTCTGACATCAATCGTGAGAAAAAATGGTTTATTTACCTTGACAGTTTTGGCTATCAGCTGTTTCCAACAAGAAGTTGTTGATGGGTTCAGCAGCGCGGTATTGGCTAAAACAACTTCTGATGAAGGTGAGCTGTTGGCCAAAACTGTCACGGTAATAAACCTCTCTTTTTCTTACTATTGATGTCTGAACAAAGAAAGCCAAACAATATATTTTAGATTCTCGACATGACTTGCTCTCATTCAGCCAGCTGCCGCTGTAGGTGTCACAGACTGTAGGTGTGCGCACTTATTATTTTGGCAGCTTAATGGGGCTTTAACCATGCGTTTTCCCCCTGGTGGGTGGCAGACTACTGGTAGAGAACATGTGATAAGAGACGCTGGCAGCAGAGCTCACATTTTTGAATGTAAATATCGTTTACAATCAGGTTAATTTAATTGTAGCCACCAAAATCATGATCACGATTAACATACAATCAATTGTCCATCTACCTCCAAGGTATAACTTGTAAGGATTGTTTTTTAGAATAAGAAACACAGATAAACATGTGGGTAGTGCCTCCAAAGAAGCATCCCAAAATTGCTTGCAATATTCTTCTGTTGGCATTCACTCTTTCTTTCAGTTGCTGGGTGGATTGGATGATGGTACTTTTCCACAGTAATAACGGAAAACAACGCATGCTGGCACACTTAATTCATTTTACACTGTCCGGGACCTTAGTAGCACGTGCAAGATCCATATTCAGCCACAACAGCTTGGCACCACCTCGTCATGGTGGTTGCCAAGCAGCCCACATTTTGCTGTAGGATGACATCCCGTTCTTCAGCCAGGAGTTGTTGAAGGCCAGCCAGCATGATTGTGTCGGTCAATCTATGAACAGCACACCCAAGTTAATCCTACAGGTATTCAATGGAGTTGAGGTCTGGACTGCATAAGCTCCATTCCCAAATTTTGGAGGCACGCCCCTTAAGCAGAGGAGTTTGGGTCAGACCCCAGTGAAGGTTTACAGGCTGATGCTGTGCATTCTGAGCTTCATCACTGGTTGGACAGTTATGTCACACACACAAGAATGTTTTCAGAGATAGTTTTCTTTTGTTTAGATGGTGTTTGTAAATACTAAACATACTCACTTTTACATCTTTTTTTGTTGTTGTTTAGATTACACCCATGTCTTCATCTGGGCCAGTGTGGCAGCCGTGGTGGCAGTTGCTTTGATCCTCTTCATGGTTTACCACAAATTCACCCAAGCGTCAAGTCCTCTACCCACCTTTATGGTATGTTTATTCCTGCCAGCTCTGATTTCTCTCACTTACTGCTGCTAACACATTTTTTTCTCTTAATTTCATCACTAACTTAAGTCTTTGTGTCTTGAAGGCAAACCCCATATCACAGCACCATCTCGTGAAACCAGAAAGAGACTTGGCTGATCAGCTTTCCTACGGCGTTCCGGACCCTTCATCACCAACACTTCTGATACCTCCCACTGAGGAAGATTATCCAGGCAATTTTAGTCTTGATAATGGATTTGTAAGAGATGATGTGCGAATGCAAATTGGGATGCCGTCTAGGGATGAAGGAGCACCTGAACACGTGGAGCAAAGGTCTCCCTACATGGATGGGACCGAGTTGGAGGAGCATGATGTTGCTGAGGCAGTCTTGTCTGATTACGAGAGTCGTGCAGCTGTAGACTGTCAAATATTAGAGGCCTAGGCTAGAGGAGCTCTGTGAGGGAAACTGATTCATTGTCACTGATTGCAGAGGGAAAGAATCTTTGTCGCCAGGCTCTCTGAGCTTGCTCAGGATGGGGGTTTTGACGGGGTCAAGTCAAGATTCGATCCAATCTGTTAGTTTCCTTATAGGCTATTATGAATTGGCTCAAATTGATCTGTCTGTGAAGGGCCTGAGAAGACGTCATGAATTGGCACTATACAAATAAACCTGAATCGAATTGAGCTATGAAATGAAATTGAACAGTATAGCTAATTATGTTGACAATGACTGAACTGTGCCTTGAGAAAAATAGCTCGCAGTGTTGCCATGATGTGTTCAGGACTCTAAAACCTTGCACTGTACAAAGACTCTGCTTCAAGACTTGTATAAAAACGTTACATCATCTATTACTTACTGAGCTGTGGAACGAAAAGCAATAATTTTCTTTGCCGTAAATATGCCTGTGATCGTTTGCACATTTTTAATGCCATATGTTTTAGTTACATATATGACTGATGGCACCTTAAAGTTTCATATGAATTAAATATGGAGCATCTTGGACTTGAATGTCTTGGTTCTCTTGGTGTAATTCAATATTAGGGCAGTTAGTAGTAAGTTATTTGTTCGAGAACACTCAAAATAAGGAGGAAGAGAATAAATTCCTGATAAAGAATTCTTGTGAAATGTAGCTTTATAGCTTTTGCTGTCAATTTCAAACGTACAATCAGATGATTCTCTTGGATTGTTTCTTGGGCGGGGCAGTTCGAGTGGGTTCAAGTTTCCTACACGACACTCAGTTGAACCACTGTGGACCCCTGAGCAAGGTCCTTAACCCCCACCAACTGCTCCCCAGGTGCTTTAAATAGCAGCCCACTGCTCACAGGTCCAACCTGAGATGGTTTAAATGCAGAGAAAAAATTTTCTAATTGCCTCACTAATTGGGATTATTAAAGTTTTGTTGTTTTTTTTTTTGCACTAAGTGTAAATAAGTTGGTCCACTGAACTTGGATGGTGCCTCCTGTTGCTGCATTAACACTTCCTGGTTAATTAAAATGTCTTTGTTTGAAAAGGCTTTGTTTCTGCTTGTAATCTAAACTTCATCACCTGCTTGTATTTTTACTGTTACATTGCTTAATGTTCTCCATTTTTGGTAGACTGAATTAAATAGGCTTTTTTATGATGCTGATTGTAAATTTTTCATCATTAATTGACTGTTCAATTTTTTTCTTCTGCTTAAAATGCCAAGTTAGATTTCATGAAACTTGATGGAAAATGGAGAGTGGTGGGGGAAGAAATTTATGCTGCCTGTCCGTAGTACTGTAGCCTTTTCAAAAGGCTGCATTTTACAAGTGCTTTTTTGGTTAAAATGTGTTTTTAGTTAAGATTTTGCTTCCAGATGGATGAGACCAAAGCACTTTATCTGGTTTCCTGCCTCGTTACCTGTGGTTATTTGTGGAGATGCCAATGTTGTTTGTTAGCCTGTGTCTTTATCATTTTGCAGTAGAGGACATATTTAATATTTAGATATTCAATTGCAAAAGTTAAGCAAATTAAAGGTGATGGAAAAGATGAGATGCAACAAAAATATTTTCATGAAAATAAATACATTTTCCAGTTGTACAAATAAAAACGTGACAGAGGCAATGAATGTCTGGAATTGTGTTGTTTATCAAGCTGCTTTAATGCCACATCTACCTAGTCATGAAGGGAAGTTGGTATTTTGGTGCAACGGGGGTTACTGCTGCTGGGCCTGCGGTTCTCTGTAAATTATTTTATCTGTCTAGTACTGTCACATCATGCTAGTTTTTAAGGGAAGAAAGCTGTGCCTTGATGGTTCATGACATTTCAGGAGCCCAAGGTGTTGCTTCCTCTTGAACCAGTAATCATGACAAGGTAGACCTCTTTTGTTTGTTTCCTTCCTCTTTTGTTTGCGTGGGCACAGGGAGATGTGTTTTTGTTCCAGTAAAATATGTAAACGGACTGTTATTATTTGTTTCTCTTGTTCTTGGTGTGTGGTATAAACAGAGATGTTCAGGATTTCAGATCATCTTCCAGCCATGTGAAACTTGGTGAAATAAATTACTTTACTATTGTCCTTGACCTTGTTCAAAATGTCTTCGTTTTATCCTGTTTTGAGTCTTATTTAATTTATTAAATGTGATTATTGTTAAAGTACTTTTTGTTTGATTATACCAATTGCATTCTGTATACTTAAAAAGTGTATTAATTTCTCTATTTTTTAAGTTCCCTAGTATTTTTTTCTGTTACTAACTTATCAGTGTAAGATTTCAGTTCCTAGTAACTCTTGTCACTCACCTTTAACTTTATTTGTAGCTTTTTGTTGTCCAGGAATTTGGTTGCAATGCAACCATTAACTTTTAGATGACACTTTCAATTAGATTAGTTTTCCCTTTTAGTATATAATTATTTCGGCCTACTACCCTATTTTTCAAGCTAATACAACCATGCATCTAGTTGTTAACTATAGACAACTATATATGACTCCAAATCAGGGAAAAGTTGGATCAATAAAATAAGAAATCCTATGAGCATTTGTAAGGTAAAACTAGATGCTAATCTTTTGGCAGTTATTGAATTTAGATGATTTAGTTTGAGGGATAGTTGGAAGATAAATGCCCTTTTCCTAGTGGTTAAAAGATGCTTCATGCTCTTTTGTCGGATTATTGTGCACCTCACTTATTCCTGCCAGTTTAAAATCATCTGTAAAACCTCGATCAGTCTGGCTCCAGAGTGTCTCGTCAAACTTTTAAAAATCTAGTATTCCCTCTAGACCAGTGTGTCTGAGCAGGATTTTGCTTTTAAATGAGAACTCAGGGGAATTGTGAATCTAATATCCTGGATGTCAATCCATGGAACATCCATGGAATGGCGCACTTCTTTTAAATCAGTTGCAAACTCATTGCTAAGTGTGTTCGTTCCTGGTTTATTGTTTCAGGTTCTTTGAAATGACGAAAGGGTACCAATACAGATTTCCTGGAGGAACAGACACCGCTGAGTTAAATGTTTCCACCTGCTCTGATTGGTTAGTTCCACTGGCCTGATCAGGTGTGCCCACTACCCCACATTAGTCTTGCTTAAATGTTTAATTTGACTCAAATTTATAGTACATCCTTGAGTGCATATCATATAAAAGCATGTAAACATTCAGTTTGACCTCATGAGGAAGGCTTTCATGATTTACAACATGCTCTCAATCGCAAAATCTGCTGTTGAGAGTCACTTAGTTTTACATCAAATTATTTGCTTCAGCTCATTTCTTTTACTCAGTCTTTTATTTATTTTAGATCATGCAAAATTAATTGCAAAGGTTGGCAGTATAATCTGAGAAACACCACTGTAATTTTGTGCTTTGGAGTTGAAGAAGCCTCTGACTGAGCATGCTTTGCTGTTTCTTCACTGTGTTGTGGAGAGGATGCAAAGGATGCCCTTTTCATCAGCTTGTGCAGCATCTTTTTCTGGGGAATCAGCTTCAGCTGTTTCAGAGTTATCCCCAGCACAGAACCAACTTTCTAGATCAGCTTATTTAGTCTCTTCAAGTTTCTGGCTGTGATGCTGCCGCCCTAGCAGATGCTGCAAAGCTGACTGCAATACGATATGAGAAGATATGAAACATCCTGGTGCAGACATGATCAGCTGCTCTGTCCCTTCTTGTAGACGCATCTGTGTTGCATTTGCAGTCCGCTGACTAGCTGAACTCCAAGGTACTTGTAGTCCTCCAGTACCTTCACCTCTCTCCCAGGATGTAGCAACACTTTGTTTACTCCTGTTTCCCCTAAAGTCAACAATCATCTCTTTTTTTGTGTATGTGTTTGTGTTCAAGGTGAGTTGATTGAATTATCTCACAAACTGACCAACTCCGTACTCTGTTCTCTGTGCAGGGCAAGCGTACTCAAGGACCAGGATTGGGAAACACTAGGTTAGAGTAAATGACTACAGTAATGTGGGCAGAGTCAGATGTCCAACCCCACCTATATCCGACTCTGCCTCGTCCTGCCAGCTGCAGGGGGGATCTTCTCAAGCAGGCACATGATGGTGTCTTCAACCCCAAGCCCATAACGATATGCAAACTGTAGGCTGATGGGTCCTGAAAGGTGTTCATTGTTGAGGTGAGCCAGTAAGAGTCTCTCCAGGACTTTCATGATGTGAGATGTCAGGGCAACTGGTCTGTAGTCATTTGGTTCAGCTGGTTGTAGTTTTTTAGATCCTGGAACAACACAGGATGTTTTTCTGAGCACGGGAACTTTCTTCTGTCTCAAGCTAGTGTTGTAAATGTGCTGGAGAATCTGACGTAGTTGTTCAGAGCAGGTTTTCAGTAGTCTAGCACTGACGCCATCTGGACCTGCAGTTTTGTTCTAGTGCAGTTTCTCCTGTTCTCCTTTTCACCCTACTGCAGGAGACAGACAGGCCGGAGATGGAGGCAGAGGAGGTCTCAGGATGTCCTGATGTGGAGGGAGATAAAGCTGTGTTCAGAGTAACACACTAGAGGTGTGACAGGGAAGCTGTGGGCTCATGGAGGGTGTGTGGTGTGTTGGGTTGGCAGCAGGGGGGAACTGAACCTGTTGAACGTGTTCAGCTCTGATCCCCCTTTCCCTTGAAGCCTATGATCTTTATCACTCCTGACCACACATCCCTCACATTGTTCTGCTGGAGCTGCTTATCTACCTTCTTCCTGTACTCCTCTGTGCATTTAATCTTTGTTTTTGTTGGTTTTTCTCTTGTCTTCAATAACTCCCTGACTGCCTTCCTGAAGGCTTTCTTTTTATGATCATCAGCTTTTTCATGCCAATGCTGGAGATGCACTTCACTTGTTGGGATGATGCTGTCCACACAAAAGTTGATGCATTCTGTCATATTGTTTTGTGATCTCATAATGTAGGCACGATGTCCTGTTTCCAGTTCAGAGCTTTTAAACATTTTACTTGTAATGTGGCAAAGTTGATAAATAGGTTCTCTCTTTTGCTCAAATCAAGATCTGATGGATACAAATAGCAGACTCATTTTGGGATCTAAGGGAATATTTACAGAGAATCTTCTGAGTTTCCTCAAACGCTTCCTTCCAGAATTTCTTCATCTCATTCCCAGACACAATATAATAAAATAATAATAATAATAATAATAAATATACCTTTTCCATCGCTGCATTTGAAATGTGACAAGTACAGTCATCCTCAAAATTATTCATACCCTCCAATTAAAGAACTTCTAAATTCACAATCTTAATTCAAAAATCAAATCAAGAAACTAATAAATAAAAATTAAAAAATTATAATTTAGTGAAATAAACTATGACTCAAATTGTGGTTTAACATGATAATTTAAAAACAAACAAACGAACAAACAAAACTTTCCCAGACACATTAGAGCACCTTTCCCATGAACAATGGGCACAGGTCAACAGGTGTAGGTCTTTTTGAACAGTAGAAAAAACACCTGATTGCAGTGATTCCCTCAAAGTGTTGCTCAACAAAATTTTAGCTTTGACGCCCTGTCATAATTGTTTACTTGTTTTATTTTCCATGTGTTTGTTTTTAATATTTCATTCAAACCACAATTCAGAATCAATGTCATGACTTTCATAGAATTTCTGATTATTAGTATTATTATTAATTTCATCTAATTTCAATTTCAATGGCTTTATTGGCATGACAAGACAGTGCTTATATTGCCAAAGCATACAGTATAACAATACAATAATATCATGGACATATAAAATATCAAACAAATATACAATATCAAACAATATCATACAAACATTCAAAAAACTGTTTTGATCACAACATACGTATTTACAGGGTTATACAGTTATGGGGTGTTTCCGTGGTCATCCCTCATGTGGCAGGAGGACACATACTCAGCTGCTCGTCTGCAGCACTTTGGTTTCTCACCTAAGATATATTTTAATTTCTCCTCATCTGGGAATGACTCAAATTCTGTCCAGTGGTTCTTAAATCTGGGGAAGTACATTTGTCTAATTTCTTTATATTTATCACAGTGGAATAGGAAATGTTGCTCTGTCTCTATTTGTCCCTGTGAGCAGAGCGAGCAGATTCTGTCCTCCCCGGGAGTCCAGGTCTGTCTGTGTCGGCCAGTTTCCAGAGCCAGACTGTGTCCGCTCAGTCTGTAGCTGGTCAGAGTCTTTCTGAGTGTGTGGTCAGATGTGGTGGTCAGGTAATCTGCCACTGTGTATGGCCTGTTTAAGGCTGGATAACAGTCTCTTGTTACAACAACAAACAACAGTTTGTAACAACAATAATAAGCTTGATCATTTCACCGACAGATGATAGTTTTCCTTCTTTAATTTGAGGATATGAATATTTTTGAGGACTACTATACAGTATGTCACTGTACTGTACGGTTGTTTCTCCTACAGTCTGTGACCCAGTCCTCATTGGAAATGTCTGTTCTTAGTTCTGCCCTCCATTTGGCAGTTGATGTTTTGTCAGAACCAGATGCCAGGTAGTTGTATGATAAAGAAATCCAACCTACACTGTTTCAGCTGTTAATGATGATTTCCTCCTGTGATCTGGGAATTTTTAATGACTTTTGTTGCAAATACAGTATAGCTTCATAACTGTAACTAGGTAGGCATTAAATGTATAAAAGCCAGGAAACACCTGACAAAGTGTAGTACCTGTAGACAATTTACACATCTGATTACTTCCAGACATCACAACAGTTAATTTTAGCAGCTGCTATAAATATATTGACATTAACAGCATGATTAATAATTAACAAAGTGGAAGTGTCAAAAAAAGAAGTGGATCTCATGTCACCCCCCCCCCCCTCCTCTTCCTCAACACTAATCAACACTGATTATGTTACATACACATTTCTAGTAAATGTGATTTTTCCAGGAACATGTTCAGACAGCAGGTTGTCCTCATAAATACACACAAACTGGATCAACCCGAAGCAGAACAGATACTTCTACGAAACCTGTCTGAGATATTATGACCTGATGAGAGAATGAGGACTTCCATGTACCACAGAAATAAGACAAAAATGGCTGCATTTCTGCATCCCAGAAGTGTGTGTGTGTATCTGTGCAGGCGCGTTTATGCTACATTATGGGGACCATTTTCCGTATTTTACCATCACTGTGAGGGTGTCTTGCCTTCGTGGGGACATTTTTCCGGTCCCCGCAGGTCCAAACCCCGTTTTGAGGGTCAAGATTAGGTTTTAGAGATTAAGTTACAATTAGGTTTTGGTTAGAATTAGGGCAAAGGTTAGGTTTAGGCAATCAGTTATGGGCGTTAGGTTTAGGGTAAGGGGCTAGGGAATGCTTTATGTCAATGGATATACCCCACAGGGATATAGGAAACCAGACATGCGTGGGTGTGCGTGTGCGAGTGTGTGTGTGTGTGTTTGCATGGACACTTAAATAAAACAAATGTGCAAGAAAAGGGAGATTTGTGTTTAAAAGGTGCGGTAATTTACTATCAGTGCTGTTAGGAAATGCAACATGAGATGTTTAAGTGAAAAACATGCTGACATCATGCTCACATGCTATTATGCATGAACTTTACGTGAAGTGATTTGTCGCTGTTTTGAAACAAAGCCTGACTCCTGAGTGTCCTTGTTATGTCAGAAATGCCATAAAGGGTCTATTGCTGGTGGCATTTAGAAGGGGGAAGTTGACTGGCTGTTAAAGGTAGCGGGGTTGCACACAACATCAGTCCTGCCCCGGTCGCTGTGTCGTCCACAAACAGCATCAACACCATGACCCATCTGCTGCTCGGCGCCGCGCTGCTGGGGAACCTGGCCATCTGTGCAACAGCACAAGGTAAATCTCCTGACATCACTATCCGACTTCTTCTGTTTCACTCTTTCTCTAAAACAAGGTTGAGTTTAAAACCTCAAAGCACCTGCAACAAAATCTGGTTAGATTAAATCTGTTAGTCATAAATAAAAGCAAACAATAGCAGTGTCCAAGCCTGGATCAGGTGATGCAAATTAAACTGGATGGAAGCTGAACTGTAATTTTGCAACATATATTATCTTTCATGTTCTTTCCAGATATTTGTCAGTCACAAAACAGGAGACTTGTGTAACCTGCACTGGGTCTGCCTGTTTGTTTTTTAAACACAGCTGACCTTCATTTTTAAAACTTTTTGAGGACAAAAGTTCTTTAAAAAAAAAAAAAAAGATCTCCTAGGACCTCTCTGAGGTTTGCTTTGCCTCATTTATTGTTTTTGCAACTATTTTAGTTACCTCAAGAGGTTGCTATTTAAATAAGCTGAGGCAATTACAGATTTAGCTTCTGACCTGAGTAAATGTGTATTTATGTATTTGACTTGCAGCTGCAGAGTTATGGAATTTTAGATGTGACTGAATTGAGTAAAGAATGACCAAGACATTTTGCTCAGAAAATTATCATTTGGATGGAAATAGAAATATGCTTTGTGTGTGGATAACATGCTCTGATGTCATTTTGTGGTTTCAGGACCATGAAACAGTAAAATTCTTGCAAAGGAGAAGAAGAAATAAACAACTTGATCAAACTTTTATGAAACTTTAAGAGGATTTACTCATACGGGTCAAAAATATAACATAATTTTTTATAAGAGTGATGTCAAAGCACAACCAGGGCACACTGATGACATCACTGCTGAGACTCAGCATTAACAGTCCCGCCTCACTCCTAAGACGCACCCCCCTACTCTCTCTGCCTCCCAATGCAGAAGCAAAGGTCTGACAGGCAGGTCCTTCGGCCAATCCTAGGGGTGCACCCCACTTCAAGGATTGGTTGGAGTTTTCATTGAATATTTAGAGATTTTACCCTATTGAAAAAATAGTGTAACAATGCAACATCGGTAAAGTTTGCTTTAACACAAAAGCAGTTTATAAAGAGTTTAGAAATGTTTCGGGTTTTGTTTCATGGGGTGAAGCTCGACTGATTTCTCTATCATAGCAATGAGACTGCAGCACAATGAAACATTACATCCTGCTGTAAGATTTGGAAAATAAATAAGCTACATGGAACAAGATGTCTAAATATAACTGCTTCTGTATCTCGTGTAAATGTGATAAATCATTTCATATTTTTATAAGGTTCGTGTAAGGATGCAACAAATTTATTTTAAATCTTGATGCTTATAAGTATAAAAGCATCAAAGTATAAAAATGGACATTTCCTTTTTTTTTAAATGAGGGATGAGAAGGAAAGGAAATGGCAAGAAGTGAGGAAGGAGGGATGACAGGGACACCAGGAAGTTTACAGATGCAGAAAGTAGGGCTGGACAATTTTGGAAAAAATTATAATCACGATTATTTTGACTGATATTGAAATCACGATTAATATATACGATTATTCATTGATTTTGTAAAAAGTGTTTATTGAACCACATAAACTCACCTTCAAATATAAATTAAAAAAATATATATATGAAACCTGAAATAGATTAGAAACAAGTAAAGGAGTAAAATAAGAATATTATTTAAGATAATAATAGCAATAAAAATGAATACTCAGTCTACATGCAGTCTTGTTCTATACTCCCTGCAGTTTGCTTCCTGTAACTCCACCAGTCTGTTCACTTCAGGATCAATCGTTTTTCTTCGTTTACAGTGTTTTTATGACTGTGAGAAGGCAAAATTGAAATTACAATTAAAATTTGATTAATTGTCCAGCCCTAGCAGAAAGTCACTGAAAGCACAACAGGGCAACAAAGGACTGATGATGAAGGTGACATTAGTGATGAAGAGGAGAAGGTTTGGGAGTCAGAGAGACAGACAGTGGAGAAGAGGCTGATGTAGGGAAGGAAGGAACAGTATCAGGGAATCCACCTGTACTCCACCTGGACCACCTGCTATATTGGCTCTTTATTCTCTATGTAAGTTAGTGCTGAGACATTCAATGTCACTGTGAAACATTTTTTCAGTCAAATATATTGGTGTATTGAAAGTTAAATATTTTAAAACACAAATGTAATTCTGTTTTTTGTTTGTAGTACTACTAGCAGTCTACAGTAGTTGCTCTGTGTGATGGTAAAGAGTGAAATCCTTGAACATCTAGTTTTTGTCATATCTGTACTTTTTCACACCCCTAAGTGTCACAGTTTCAGAAATATTGGGAGCATAACTACACTTGATAAGTTTCTCTAAAAAAAAAAAAGAAAAAAAGATTACACTTGAAGAAAGTACTTGATTCCCCCTGATGGACTTAATTTTAATTTGAACTCTCTTTCAGTTTGATATTCCTCTTACAATAGGCTTCATGCACAACTCCACAACTTCCTGAACTTTAGCAGCTTCTTTGTTGACTGTCTTTCACTACTGGACAAACTGATTAATCCAGGTGGGTCTGACCATTCCAGTCATGGTTCGCACACCTGGATTAATCAGTTTGTCCAGTAATGAAAGACAGAAAATAAAGGAGCTGGCTTGAGTTCAGGAAGTAATGGAGTTGTCCATAAAGCCCATTTAGCTACAAAACACCGTTTCTGAACTCGTCAGTCTGATATTTGTTGCTGAGCAGAAAAAACAGTGGAATCTGTCAAAGAATATATAAACCACCAAACTCAACAGTGAAGCTGCAAAGCAAAACAAGAGTAAAAGACACTTTTCTAAATTGTTTTAAGAGTGTTTTTCTTTATTCCATTTAAATATAGGAGATGTTCATGCACTTCATTGAGGCCATACAACATTGCCACCCTGCTTGGACCTCTTGCCCCCCCCCCATGTAAAATTTTCTAGATCCACCACTGAAAATGTGGCTGCAAGACTGAATGCCGAGGATGATGCATATGCTATAGCTTCGGCCTGAAGTGAACACATGAACACTAAAGCCCCGTTTACACCTGCGTGTCTGGGTTGGGTCGGGCCAGGCTGGATTGGGATGAGTTTTGGTACGCATATGTGTATTTTATGTTGCGTCCCCACAGCAAACTGTACCCTTACCCTGGAGATGGAGTAGTTACCGGATAGTGCTGCTACGTGATCCTGTGACATCCTCCCAGTCAACACCTTTTAACCAAAGCACCGCACCACACCAGTCAGAAACAAAGGATCCTCCCTGATCATCCACGGGAAATGACATATTTTTTCAACCAGTCAATGGACTGCAGTGTGTTAAGCTCCACCTTCTTGGTCTGGATTGGTTTGTTCAGTAGGGTACCAAAAAAAGAAGGAAGGGTCGGGTCTGATATAAGGGTACCTGTCCCAGTTTTTACCTGTGGGGATGGCAAAAAAAACATGGACCTACCTGGCCCGACCCAACCCAGACCTGCTAGTGGAAGACATTCAAATCCTTTTCTGTGTTTTTATACCATTATATAGAAAATTTGTAAAAGATGTAAAAAAAAAAAAAAAACTTGTGGGAGACAAGCTACTTGAAGCATCCCCTACAAGTAGCTTAAAGGTTCAAACTTTGAGTGTGAAACTAATGTTTTTGTTAGTTTTTGTGTTTTTTTTTCATTTAAATCCCACACTGTAAATTCTTATAAGTTGACTTTACTTAAAAAAAATATGCAAACTTTCTGCCTCAAAAAAATTAAGTAAACTCTAATTGGAGTGATTAAGTAGAATAAACTAAAATGGTTTAAGTTTGTAGAATTTTTCTGAACTTAATAAATTTGAGTAAGCTGTAAATGGATGATGCTGGGGAGGACATTTGATAGGATTAATTTCACAGAAATTACATCCACACCATTTTCAATCTTATTTTCACCAACGACATGCTTTTAAGTTCATGTTACTTAAAGTAAATGATGAACTCAAAATAGTTCTTACTATGCAGCAAGATCTTAGTCCAGGTAAGTTTAAGCTACAACTATTGTCAGACCACACACATCTCTGTCGCGGTGCAGCATCTACTGGGTAGTAGATGTTCAATACAGGAATTAACAAACAAGTTGAGAGCAGTCACATGACACTACCAACATCATTTATAAATCCCTCATTTGTGAATAATCTCCAATTTATTGTTAAAAGAAGTGAACTGCATTGTGGGAAACCTGCTCCCTCCCCACCCCTAATTTCCCTTTACTCATTTTAATTAAGCTGTTTCAACTTAAGTAAATTAAGTTATCTAACATGTTGCCCTCCAAAGTTCTTACAACTTTTTTAGAATAAGTATTACCAACAACTAAGTTAAAATTAAGTTCTGCCTACTAGATAGATTCTAGTAAAGCCAATATTACCATTTACAGTGCATTGTTTCCTCACAATATTCAATCATTTTGATTTTCCAAATGAAGAATTGTATTTCTCATATGCAAAAACATTTATTTTGATGTATAAGACATCAAAAAAGGATTATTTAATCAAAATATAGTTTAACACTGTTTAAAACCACTTCGAATGGCGGCCATCTTGAAAAATGGTTGCCCCCTTTGTTCTTTCAAGTGGGCAACATACTTTTCTGAGAAAGTTCAAAGCACCTGTGTACCAAAATTGGTGCTTGTACAACGAAGTGAAAGATTTTTCCAGTAATCTGCTCCACTACTTTGGGCCTCACGAAGCTCCTTTTGGCAAAATGAACTAATTTTTTCTTCCTTTTTCTGTAATATGTTGCAGTTTTAGAGCTGGAGTTTGTTGAAAACGGCGGAGTGAAATAATGAGATGTTTTTGACCAGTAGATGCAACTCTATGTTTTTTTTATTATATTAATTTAATTTGCTCTTCTTCATCTCTCATTTTTTATTATCTTTTACTGTTTAATAGAAATGATCAGATATTTATGATGGCAGTAATTTGCTGCTGAAGCTCACACTGAACCGCTTGTTGTTCCAGAGTTGCTCGCTCCACCTGCAGAGGCGAGGTTTGACTCTGTAGACTACAAAAACATCCTGAACTGGACTCCGCCTACTAACAGCTCTTCGCTGCAGTACAATGTACAGTGGAAAATGTGAGATACGTGCACACATAACACACATTCAGTATATTTAGACTGATTATAGACTTAAAAAAAAACTTTAACTTCAATAAAGCAAATCTATAGGTAAAAGTGTTTTGGTTTTAGTATATTTGAAAGTAAATATGTAAGAAAGTTATTAACAACAGAAAATCAGTGTTATAGCGTCATCATCGTATTATTGTGTTATTATGATAAGACACATCAAATATTTCACTTTCTCTTTTTGAATCACTGAAGAAGAAAAGTAGGAAAGAAAAAGTAAAGGTCAGTATAAATATCTAAGCAGTGTAACTAATTACAGCTCTGAAATGTTGTTTTTATTATGTGAAGCACTTTGTAAAGCTGCTATGCATGAAAAGTGCTATATAAATAAAATTTGATTGATTGATTGATTGAAATGAATATTTTCCCCAGATTTTCCAACCAAAGAAGACCACTTTTAGAAATGTATGTATCAACCAGTGGTTAAGTTTAAATCTTACTTCTGACAGGTTTCATAAATACGTGCCTGCAGAGTAATGACATATACAGTATACATAAAAAAATGGATAATTTAATGTCAGATATGAATTCAAATTCAAAAGAAAATGTGCTGAGCTGAAGAATGAGCTTTTTGTTTAACAGGGTGTTTTTATGTAGATCAATGACGTCTAACTTCCAAAAAACCAAAATAGTTCCAATGGCCAAATCTGAATGTAGTCAAATGCAGATCCACTGAGTTTTCAACAGAAAGCTCATCATCAGAACACAAGCTGATAAAATTAATTAAAACGCTGTATTGTTTGATATTAGATACATAGTGCTCACAGTTTGATACACACCCCATATGGCTCTGCTTGATACTACAAGTATTTGACAAGCTGTCAGTAAAACAACTTCTGATGAAGGCGACAACTGATCGCCAAAACTGTCAAGGTAAAAAATCAAACCTTACTCTTCTTTTCACTAAGTATGTCTGAACAGAGAACACAAAACTACATGAAAGTAGACATGATGAAGCTTTTCGAGCCAAATACAAGTATTGTCGTACCCCTGATGATATATATCTACAGTGGGGTGCAAAATTTTAGATACCCTCCCATTTTAAAGACAAAAAAAAATCAGCTGTCAGTGAGATGAGTTGAAATTGACAAAAGTAGTAATAAATTTAAAAAATGAAAATCACAACATTGATTTTGATTTATAGTTCAACAGAAATATTAAAAACAAACAAACAAACAAAAAATAAGACAACAAAACAAGCATGATGAAGTTCCTGAACGGAAATTTTACTAAGCAAGACTTTGAGACAATCACTGCACTCAAGTATTTTCTGTAACGTCCAACC
Source organism: Atherinomorus stipes (assembly GCA_023101725.1). Taxonomy (NCBI): domain Eukaryota; kingdom Metazoa; phylum Chordata; class Actinopteri; order Atheriniformes; family Atherinidae; genus Atherinomorus; species Atherinomorus stipes. The sequence goes on along the minus strand of JALJCO010008534.1, from coordinate 512,972 downwards.
AGACCTCTGCATCTGTTGACAGGTGTTTTGGCCCACTGTTCATGAGCAAGGTGGGACAGTTTTGTTTGTTCGTTTATGTGTTTTTAATTATTTTAAAACCACAATTCAATATCAATGTTTTAATTTACTAAATTATAATTTAGTACATTTTTATTTGATATTACTTTTTTCTGTTTCTTTAAATAACTATGGTGAATTTAGCCTTTTTTGTCATGGGAGGGTGTCTAAACTTTTCTTTTCTAACACAAGTTATAGATTTTTTCCCCTGTGAGACATAATATCACTTTTTCCATCGAGCTCTGGTTAAACACACACACACACACACACACACACACACAAAAACAACCCCAAAAACAAAATAAACAAAAAACACACACAAAATAAAACTACAAAACATTCATTTGAATATTGTAATAATTGCAATAATCACTAGGTACAGATATATAAATATAGACATTTGCATGGCACATTTAATGTAAAAAACAATTCAAAGGGCTTTACATAAAATATAACCAGCATTACAGTGTATTGAGACAGGGAAAGCTCAAATAAAATACAATAAAAAGTTATAGCATGAGAATAAGTTCTTGGATAAAAGGCAGCAACACAGAAAAAAGGTTTTTAACTTTGATTTAAAACTGCTGAAAGTTTCAACAGACATGCTGTTTTCTGGGAGTTTGTTCCACATGTGAGGAGCATAAAAACTGAACACTGCCTCTCCATGTTTAGTTTTGACTCTGGGAACAGAAACTAGACTTGACCCTGATGACCTGAAGGATCTGGTTGGTTCAGAATAAACCAGAAGACTTTGTAAAGTGCTTTGTAAACAAACAGCAGGAATTTAAAGTCTATAGATAAATAGATATACAGTAGATAGAGATAGAGATAAAGATATAGATAGATAGAGAGACAGAGACAGACAGAGATGGAGATAGATCCCGGTTGTTCCTAATTTAACTTCCTCCTCTCTCTTTCATCTTTGCCTCCCTTAGTTATGGTGAGCGCGAGTGGTTGAACGTGGACAGCTGTCAGGGCATCCAGAAGCTCCAGTGTGACCTCAGCAGTGTCACCTCTGACACCAGAGAGTGGTACTATGCCCGGGTGTGCGCTACCTCTGAGTCCACCAGCAGCAAATCAGCCTGGGCCCTGTCGCCCAGATTCAGCCCACGCTGGAACAGTAAGGGTTCACACAACTCATCCTCATCATCATCCTCTTTGTTTTGTTCTCTCGCCTCTCCGCTGCAAATTCAGCAGTGAAGTCTAATTGGTAGTTTAAGACTGAAGTATCTAGTTAACAGAAACAGACTTTAGAATGAGAATTGAACTTGATACATAAAGAGTATGAATAAGTAGAATGAAACCAAACAATATGAATCAATTTAGTATCCTAACAAAACTAAACGCACAAACTTATATTTTCCCCTCCATTTGATATAAACACTTCTTCCAGTTCCTGTATCTGTCATAACTTAGCATTTATCATTTTACAAATAAACTATTAAATGTACATCTCTGCAGCCAAAATCAGCCCTCCAGCACTGAAGCTGAGCTTGAACAAGCAAGGCATCATCGTCCAAGCAAAGCCTTCTCGAGTGTTGGTCCGCAAGATGCACAGCAGTCTGCACCTAAAGATCTACGTCATCAAAACTGGTGGAGAGGAGGTGGTCATTCATTCATTCATTCATTCATTCATTCATTCATTCATTCATTCATTCATTCATTCATTCATTCATTCATTCATTCAACAGTCATTATGCTACAGTGAAGCTAATTGTTTCGTACTAGCTTCAAGAATATCCTAACTTTTTTTAAATGATTTTCTATGATTGAAAAAAATATTTAGTATCCACTACTAGTAACGGCAAGAAACTGCTTCCACTCTATAAATTCAGTTGCAACTGTGTGTAGACCAGTATAGCCTTTGAATGCTTTTATTTCCACTGCTCATCCTCATTCATACAAAATATGTAAAAAAAAATAAAAATAAAAATCCATGCATAAGTTTCAAGCATGTGGGTCAGGCAGCACTGGGCTTTATGCACAATTCCACTACTTCCTAACTTAAAGGAGTGATGACATAGCAGTTAAAAACTAGTTTATGTTGTTGGCATTACTGCATATGTAAATCTTCCAAAGAAAAAAACGGCATTTTTTACAGCGGAGTATTGTTTTGAAACGCCAGACCTCACTTCCTCAGTAATACAGTTGGGTCCGGTGATGATATGGAGCTTTACCCGGAGACCACGTTGACTTCATTTTGATTGGCTACACCTTATTTCGCTATGACCCTATTTGGAGAATCTAGGTCAAGTTGCGATCGGAGATTGCTAAAGGCTAACTGCTAGCAACATGGGCAGTTCAGACAGTGAGAGCTACGTTTATCAGACAAGACAGCATTTAGAAAATAAATAAACTTACAGGTAATGACAAGGTTGTGGCCCCCTCCCTCAGTGTTGCTGCAGAAGTTTTCTTTTAAATCCATTTGTTTGAAAATCCAGACCTGACTGCACAGAAGTTCTACTAGCTCCATACATGCAGCTGAGTCAGACAGGGAGGGGAGGGGGGAGAGCGGACGGTGCATTAACCGTTAGGGGAGAGAGAGAGAGAGAGAGAGAGGGAGGGGGGGGGGGCGCTGTTTACTTGATAGTGTGCTCTTATTGGAGCAATTATATTACGTAGAATGATAGAACTACGTAGAATGATAGCCTGCTGTCTGATTCAACTGTTTCTGAGCAGAGAGACAAAGCTGACAGACCATAAACAGGAACTTTGATTCTCATTCTGGACATTCACATGGCCTCATCAGTGCACAATAGATCATATTATACACCCAAAACCCCAGAAAAGTGAAATTTGATGTCATGGCACCTTTAAGCCAGCTCCTTTGTCTCCAGGTGTGCCTGACCTCAGTAACCACGACGACAATGGCCAGACACACCTGGATTAATCAGTTTGTCTAATAATGAAAGATGGGAAACAAATGAGCTGTTGGTAAAGTTTGCACTGCAGTCTGCATTTTTATTTATTTATTTATTTTATATATTTAAGTAATTATTTAACAAAATAGCTGATTAAGTATCAGTAAAGTAAGAAAAAAGAAAAGAATATAAGCATCTGGCATACCCCCAGCCCCCTCCAAAAAAGAAAAAAAAACCTGGAGCAAATTTCAATTTATACGAAATGAAAACAAAAGCAGATGCTTACATGACAGAAGCTGGAATATGAACAGCTTGAGGTTTTGCTTCATAAGCTGAATCAACAATTTAACTAAAAGATATGTCAGCATCATTCTTTTTTTTTTTTACACATAAGAGGAAGAAGAAGTGGGAGGGGAAGAGGAATATCAGCAGATAAAACATGAACAACAACAAAAAGAAGAACAAAACCTTAGACCCACTCATGTGTTACTGCACACGTTTCCTTTGTCTGACTGCTCATTGGTGGAGTTTTACTGTTTCCTCTTCAGGAGGTCTTTGAGATGGACTGCTGCTCCAAGAAACTGACTCTGACCGAGCTGAAACACAACATAAACTACTGCTTCCAAGCTCAGACCTTCATCCCTCTGCAGGCCAAGAGCAGTGCTCGAAGCTCTGTGAAATGCATCACTGCGCCCTGATCACACAGGTATCAACACAAACTATCCACATCTGCTGAACTTCTTCTTTCGGCTCAGTGAAATCCTGAAGGAAAAAAAAATGACTATATCCGTGAGAATCTATTACAGGCGTCTGGTTTGTGTGATGGTGTCTGTTCTGCACACAGACCAGTCAGATAGTATCATTGGCATCCTCTCTGTTGTAACAAAAGACGTCCAAATGAGAAGTCAAGTATCAGCTGTCACATAACAATCAGTGAAGCTGCAAGACAGAAAGAGGGAGGGAAAATGAAACTCCTGCAGGAGAAATCTTAGCAGGAGAATTTCCCTCCTGTGACTATAATTACCTCTGCTTACTCCACCCTTCTATCTATTTTTAGATCTTGAACGTCATCAAGTCATCCTGAAGAGGTTTTTTTTTTTTTTTTTGGTTATAATTATTTCATACACCTCACTAATTTCATTGTCTTTCTAAACTTTTTGTCTCTTTGCTGTAGACACACTGACTGGATTGGTCCCCCATCCCTACAGCTTCAGTCATCGCTACTCCTCGACGGCAGCAGCCGTCAATATCTGGGCTTGTAAAAGTGATGTTACTCCATGAAACTGCAGGCGTCCGCTTTATTGTTTGACTTGAATGATTTCAGTATCCAGTTTCACCTTGTAGGAGTGTTTTTATACTGTATATTTTGGTTGTCCTTAACATTTATTTGTATGGAAGTGTTCTTAGTTAATGTTGTGATTCAGGTCATTTAAATCACCTTAGTATCTGAAATTTTGAAGCATTTTTTGGAAAATAATCTTCACTTTGACCTATTTTGGAATATTTTCTCTGAATTCTACTTTCCCGCCTTCCCCATATCCTGAATTAATTTGATCAGAATTCTGATGTAGAATGTTGGATCTTGGAATTCTGTTGTACTTTCAAAACTTTTAAATAATATTTTATGACTTTTTTTTTGAGCTTTTACTATATCTCAACATTCTGATTTGGAATATAATTCTGAATTAATTCAATAAAATTCTGACTGATAATTTTAAATTCCGGCTTAGTTTTTGGAAATTCTGACAGCATCTCAGAATTCTAACTTGAAGAGTTGGAATTCGGATTTAGCTTCTCTGAATTCTGATGCAGGATTTCAAATATGTCACTTAGAATCTCCAAATCCAAATTCAGTATCTAAGCGTACTGATCTTCGTGGACTTGGGAACGGGAAATTTCATCCTGAATCCTGAATGAATTTTCTCAGAAATCTGATGTAAAATCTTGAAATTCAAATTTCAAAATGTCATATAGCTGTCTTTGAATTCTGATGTGGGGGCTTCAAATTGCAAGTGTTCAGATTCAGTATCTCAAAATTCTTATCTGGAACATCCAAAATTCTGACTTAGTTTGACAAGAATCTGATTTAAAAGTTGTAAATTCAGAAAATTTGAAATTATTTTGGAAATTCTAAAAGCATTTTATGGTAGTGTAGAAACTGGAAATTCCGATGTAAAATCTCAAAATGTCTAATTTATGATTTCAAATGTGTAACTACACATCCAAAATTTCCAATTCAGTATTTGAGAACTCTGATGAAGGAATCTTATAATTCTGTTGTTCAAATTTGGAAATTCTGAATCGGAAATTCATATTTTGACATTTTGACTCAAAATTTGTGCTTATTTTTTTCTGACTTACCTCAAAGTTTTGACTTAGTGTTTAAAAATTCTTTGTTTTACAGAATAATGATTTAGTATCTTTTATTTACCTTGAAAATAGTGCTATAGTCAACGATCTCAAAGACAATATGCAGCTTTTTCAGAGAAATTAGCTGATACCAGCTTTGAGATTAGTTTTCTTAGTGTACTTTTGAGATGATGATTAATCATTATTTTTGCTATTTTAATTTTTTGCCATTGTTTTGTTTTCCGTCAACTCAGCCCTTATTCACAGTGAAGTCATTAAGAATAGAGACAGCCCCCCCCCCCAAATACACAATTTAATTTCTAATTAAATTTAAGAAAACAGAGCAGTGGTGCATCCACATTTTACATTAACCAACACTGTTAGTGCAGAGCCACTCTGGTCTATATTTTCTGCCACTGAGGATCTATGATGGTAAAAAACTGCCACGAGCTCTACTGTAGACTGGACAGGACATTCAGATTGTTATAACTGATCTTTGTATCAAATTTCTCTATAAAAGCTGTCCATTTCACCTCGTAAAGTTGGCTGACTTATTAATAGGCCTTTTAAAATATCACTTTCAGGTAAAGTTACTCGTGCACTTCTTGGTTTGATGCTGAATCTGTCATGACTACACTGATTATAGAGCTCTTTAAGGGGAGACACTACAGGCAAAAACCCTGTTTTTTCATCACCTGGTTTTCCCTTTTTCCCCTCCTTCAACATGTTTTCTCTCAGACAAGTGTAAAAAAAAAAAACATCCACAATAAACCTTTTAGGGGTTTATTTCATGATACTTTGTCTGATGCACCCAAATCCCATCAAAATGCAGCTAAAGTTGCCATTTTCTCAAAAAGAGTTTTTTTAGGTAAAAAACTCTGACTCTAGGTAAAAAATCTAAACTTCAGGAGCACTTACAGAAACCAAACTTTCAAGTTTTGCTCCTGACTGTATTCTTAAAGATTTTACAGGATTTTTTGATATCTCATTCACAGCCTGATTTATAGAACATTTCATCCCAAAAATATGCCAAAAAATGAGTTTTTTCTGGTTGTTGACAGTATATTCTAAATTGTGAAATGATAACAAGAGATATGCAAAATCCTCTCAGTAAAAACTTTTGGCTTTAATATGTGAACAAATTTCAAAAGGAACTTTGAACCTGGTTTAATCCTTTGTTTCGTTTTTTTCCCTAGAAATGTATGCAAATTAGCCCATTTTTGGCTATATAACACATCATTTGCATATTTAAACATAAAATTTCAGAAAACTTGCAATACAAAAAATGATAGCCCTAATGTGAGGAATAAACCAGGAAAGTTTCATGGTGATACCAGCTAGTTATATTTTTTTACCCTATTTGCCTGTAGTGTCTCGCCTTAAATAGGAACATAACACTTCACTGTAAAGAAAGCTCAGACTTGAGGCATTTTTCAAAATCAGTAATACTAAATTACTCTAAACCTGATTTTTTTGTTAATTTTTTTTGCTTATTTTGTCTAAGAATAAAAACAAAAGACAACTAATACTCGATCGATTTAAACTTTATTCAAAATGTTGATAAACTTGATCAATCAGGCGTGAAATAACCAATACTGTAAGGAATAAAAACACCGTTCACTTTTAGCCAAATCTGACACAGTCAGTGTGATACAAGTGTTCAGTGACTTGAAGGAAGTTTTGCATTTAACAGGAAGTCTTGTCATTAGATCGGGTGGCGGGTCTTTCAGCAGCAGTGCTGAACATCGGAATCGTTTTTCTCTTCAATAGCAGCAGGTTCATTTAGTGGTTTTGGTCCTGAAGACAGAGAGGCCTCAGTGCTGGTACGCTTAAACTTGGTCCTGTATCCAGAGGCCCGACTGTGCAGCACTGGAGACTGGTTTCATAAATATTGCTGTGGTTGGACCAGTGCAGTGGAATGCTTGTTTGGGAATGTTGAGTCATTATAAATCCTAACAGACAAAAACAGTCTTGTTTACTGTTGCCGTGGATGACAAACTGTAAACTTAAGGGAATGTACAGGACCAGTGCTTTCTATGTACAGATGCCCATAATTCTTAAACTGGCTTGAAGACGCACCTTTTTTTTTTTTTTTTTACAGCTTTATAATTGATAAGGCCGTTAGTGTTGTTCCTGGCTTGGAAGTCACAAGTCATAAAATACAGAACAATGAATACTTCACATTCTATGTAATCAGAAAATGCCTCAGTAGTTTACACATCAGAAATATTCATATTCATTAGTTAGAATTTTCTGCTGATGAATTCTTGAGCCCTTTCAAGTGAACTTCATAAGAGAGCAGTGAAAAGCTGAAGCATAATGAAGGTAGAAAACCCAGAGTGACTGCAGTCATGTATCCACATTTCCTGTATGGTAAGGCTTACAGAATGTCAAGTTGGGAGGTCTACAGTAAAGAGGAAACCCAGTACATAAATCAAGACAGAGCCCTTTGAGATGAGAGTCTTGATTAAGACCTTTAAATTGGCCATTTGTGTTAAGTTATAATAAAAAGGCAAATTGTGTCTTCACTTTCTTCAGCCAAGTTAAAAATATCTCCACATCCTGATTGGTATAGGCCACATGGGGATTTTGCTTATTTAAGCAAAACAAACAAACAAACAAAAAAAAACAGTACAAATAGAAACAAAACCAACTTAAATGTGAAACCAGTTAAATGTAACAACTCAGATATACTGAACAAAAACAAGGCTTAAATCTGCACCATTAAATAAAAGAACATTTAAAGAAAAGTTGTAAGATTTACAGTACATGGAATGGGACATTTTCTGGCCTTACAGCTTTAAATGCAATCCCCCTGATCCTGTTTGGACACTTGGAGGCTGTGCAGTGGTCCTGGAAAATAACTTCATTACCATTTCAGCTAATCAGCTGTCATCATGGAGATTTTACGATAAATTAATTCATTTGGGGCAGGTTTTCCTGATATGAAGTACTCCTCCACACCACTGCAGTGTAGTGAGCACAGAAGTATTACTCAAAAATGTCTATAAATAAAAAAAAATCTATTTCAGCAACATATAGTCTCAACAGCTGAAAGAATAGACTGCACTTCTGCCTTGTACAGTAGAGCTTCCAGTGTTGTTGTTTCTTCTTCTTTTTTTTTTCTTTCGTTTAAACCCGCATTTCTAAAATCTTCAGGGTATTCTGGGTGGAAACATACATGCATCCCTACTTCGATCCATTATGTAACCTGTCCCTAGAACACAAATTGTACTGCAGCATTGCTAAACAGTCATAAAACAGCAGATAAGCAATACAAAACAACCAGCATTAGGCTGATAGTAGATAAAAAGAAATATTTACAAACAAAGCAAAATGATTTTTTTTTTTCCTTTTTTGTTCAACATTTTAAGGGTACATGCATGCATGATTCTTAAGACACACACACACACAAAAACAAATTCTAAGAGCGTGATCACACAGCTTTGAAACTGACATGGAATGTACTTCCTGCTGGTTGCTATGGTAAGGTCAAGTCTCTTCATATTAAATTACCTATAAAAATATATATAAATAAAAAGGTGAGGGTACTGTGTTGCGAGAGCTGCAGCAGCGGTCAACGTTGAGCTGCACTGACAGAATGAAAGGAGAAAGGAAGGAGGTGAGGAAGAGAGGTGGCCATGGTGAAGGTGGGATCAGAGAGACAACTGCCGACCCAGCTCTGGAATGTTCCGCCCAAGCTGTGTTTGCTATCTGGGATGAGATGTGACAGTGTGTGGAGGCTGTTCTCAGACTGATATGAGGGTGCAGATTCCAGTGCTCATGTGACGCACCAACGTCACCGTGTTCTAGAACTAAGACACATATCGGTTCTACAGTTCTACACAGAACTTGCTGAAATGAAGGCAAAGGAAGTCTGGTCTAAACCCTCCAGGAATCCTCTGGACTGCAAGGGATGAGCTCTGACTACAACACATCACTCCTCAGCGCTCTTATGAGAGGAACTCTTTCTCTAGCTCGAAAACGGAGGGCCGTCCCGGGGAACTCTGGATGCGGCAGAGCGGCACGGTGCAGTCTCGTTTCTGGCCCTCTGTGTCCATGTCGAGCAGCGAGCAGCCCACCTCTGAGGACAGCACCATGTTCAGGTTTTGTGCCGTCTTCTCCCCGGAGTAGTGTCCCAGGGAGTAGCTCTTGTTGCGACCTCGGAGCAGGGCCCAAGTGTGGGATTTGGCTCGGAACGACACCGGTCGCGGTCGTTGGATGGCCTCTCCACTCGGAGGCTTTTCAACCCTCTCTTTCTCCTGCTTCTTCTCTGAGGCAGGAGGGGGCAGAGTGGGTGGGCCGTTGGCTGTAAACAAAGACAACAGTTAGTTAACGTTTCTAAACCCGCTTGCTTACCTCCCTCACTGAGCCTTGTGTTACTCACTGTTGTGGTTGGTGGTGTACTTCTTCCTGCGTAGGCGTGTTCCTGTGTTGTGGTTGTTCCGTTCTGGGGGGTGGCTTTGGGTTTGCACTGGTTTGTGTGTTTTAGCTGCAGACTGGTCACTATGGTTGTCTGTAAATGCTGCTTTGCCTGTTCTGGATGGCTCTGTGTGGTGATTGACAGCTGCATGCTCTGCCTTCCCAGAACTTAGCTCTGATGCCTCCACTTCAGGCTGTAAGAGGCACTTGGTGGAGTTGCACTCCATAATGGCGGACATGGAGATGAGATTGACAGGTTGGGTGGAGGTTTGATTTGTCGATGCCTCGTCTTTGCGAGAGCGACCGCTGGGTGGTGAGGTGCTGCGGCGGAACCGGGTCGCTCGCTGAAAGAGGCCTTCCTTCTTTTTCTTTTCTTTCTCCTCTTTAGGAGCTTCTGAATCTTCCCCGGGGGCTGAGTTTTTGAGCGCCTCCCTGATGTCATAACCGAGCACGACAGAAGCCAGCAGCGAACCGCACCCGTACAGCACCGAGTCTGTCTTGCGGCGAGCTGTTGTTCTTTTAAGGCTGTTGGTGGGGGTGAGCTGTGGGGTGGTGGAGGTGGATGAGGTGGATGTGGTGGTGCAGGGGTCGTCCGTCGTCTCCGTTTGGCCACCCGGACTGGCTGTGGCGACCCCAGCATCTCCTGGTCCGCTACTTCCACCTGGGCTCTGAGGCTGCGGCTCGTCCCTCCACAGAGGTAGATCAATGTACACCTGGTTGGGGACCTTGAGCTGCTTTGGTTTGGAGCTGCTGTCTGGACATTCCTGGGGGAATGTCTCATCTTTACCCATCCCAGCTGAAAACAGGAAGTGGAAATCACATCTTGTCAACACATGGCTGAGCCTATCCGATTCTAAGTTTGCAAAATCTCATATTATGTAACACAATGGATTTCAGCTCACCTTGTTCAACAAACAGGGCAGCGAGGGGGACAGACTTCTGGGACTTCATCAGGCTGGTGGACCAGGGGTTACTGCCATCTGACAGAGGACGCACTCTGAAAACAACACCGATACAGACGAAAACACAGAGCAGATGTTGAGCCCTTTTCACCTTTGTTACACATCGTCCTTCTGTTTTTGGAATATGTTGTTAAAATGGGGACGAGGGTTGATGCGTAGGTAGTCAAAAACCAATCAATGACTTGATGGTGTCATCACTCAGATTCTGTTATGCCAGAATCCTGTTTAAATGCACACGGCAAGGTGGAGCTACATCACAAATGCACAACTGCTGTGGAAAAATGGCCTCTGTTTAATTCTGAACTTCTCACAGAAAGCTCTGAGTAAGGAGAGTCACATCCTGTCTGAAAATACAGTTTTCCGGAAGGTGCCGCCGTTACTTTTCAGGCCACCAAATGTTTGGATGAAAATAGGTCGCCATGGCAACTATACATGGAAGAGTTGGAGACCAGAAAAGGGTGGCGTGTCCTCACTGGGATGGGAAGTATCTGCAGTGTTTTGTTCACAAGTGTAGGAAGACAATGGCCCTCATTTACCAAAGGAGCGTAGACATGAGCGCACATCTGATCGTAAAAAGGATCGTAAGATTGGACCCACGTGCGATTTATCAAAAACGTTCATATCGGACCAATCTCGTCGTACGAACAAAAGAGTCTTGATAAATACCACGGCTAAAATCCATTGTCATTTAAATGTCACGCCCACGGTTACGCCCTTAAATATGCTTGGTTCTGAGCCTTTGCCAAGCAAGGTGGAACCATGGAGAGAAGAGATTCTGCAAAAAAAAAAAAAAAAGAACCTTTTGGGGGGATCAAGACAGAATTTCTCATTCGTGAGGTGGGAAAGAATAAAGAGCTGCTGTTTGGCAGTTTAAAAACCGGAGTCAGAGACGTGCAAAAAAATGCTACACGGAAGAGGATCGGTCAGACTCACCGTGTTCAATGACCGGCTGAGATATTAATTAAAGTCTCACTCTAGGCCTGGCTTATATGGTTTATTTGTTTTATTAGTTATTAAATTTAATAAGAGCCCACATACGATAGCAACATCACAATTCTTTTTCATCACAAAAAAAAAAGTGTTCCAAAATGAAACTCGCCACCAAAAGGTGTCGTCCCCCCCCCCCACCTGTCATGAGTCCGATCGCTGCACACTGACAGGTGGAGGCCGGTCAGATCCGAGCCTGACCCAGACAGGGACAGAAGAAAAGATGACTTGCATTAGCACAGCTAAGGGACAGTCTACTGATTGAGCACTTATACAACTTTAAGATATAGATTACTTATTAATCAAATCACAAATTAATCAAATGATTTGATTTGATTAAGATTACTTATTATAAAACATCAGATCAGCTCCGGTCTCCTCCGTATCTCCAGTGGGGGCTGCAGAGCGGCTCCTGGCGCATTTAAACTATCCAATCAGCTGTCAGAGCGATGCCGTGTAGCACTGGGATTGTGTTGCAGACTTTTTCCGAGTCTAAGTAGCGTTTCGTCCCGCTGGTCCGACACATATCCACCTGCGTTCCTGCAGCCCGAAGCAGCTCTTCACCTTGGCACGTGCGCGTGTGTGGGTACTGATTCCTACCTGCGCTCCTGTACTGTGGCAAATTTACCAGGGTGAAAGAGAGCAAAGCACTTGTCTCCTAGAACTATAACATGTTAATGACTTTAATAGTTTGTTGAGATAAATGGAGGAATAAAATTCAGTTACAGCTATTTTTGTAATTTTGGAAATACATTCTACATTCCCTTTGTTTTATTCTTTGCAAATTGGCCCATTCTTAGTGCTGGATATGTGAATACTTATGATTAAATGACGGTTTGGAGTTTGATTAATAAATATTTTCATGTTCTGCTGTGCTGCAATGCAAAACCTTACTGACTCAAACTTGCGTACACGAAATCTGATGGTCGTATCCTACGATCACCTCCAAATTGATAAATCCTGAGTCTTGCGTGGAAATGGGTCGTACGCACAGATTTTCTTTGTATGATCATTTGATAAATGAGGGCCAATGTGCGTATTGATGTTAGTGATGCGGACTGTTGTGGTGAAGGAGGAACTGAGCCACAAGGCAAAAGCTCTCAATTTACCAGACATATACATTCCTACCCTCACTTATGGTCATGAGCTGTGTGCAGTGATTAAAAAAGTGAGAAGCGGCCAAAATGAGTTTCCTCAGCAGGGTGTCTTGGCTCTCCCTGACAGACAAGGTGAGAAGCTTGGCCATCCAAGAGGAGGTTAAAGTAAAGCTGCTGCTCCTCCGCAGGAGAAGGATGAGGTAGCTTAAAGACCCAGAACTTATCTTTTCACCCTTAAAAAGCTGCGTTTCTGACTTGTTTTGACAGCACACCAACATTCACTTTGCGCATTTCTCAAACCGTCACTACCCAGCGGCGTCCGGAGGCTCAGAAACTGCACGATGTAACTTTTCCATCCGGGATGCAGCCGTGACATTGCACCAAACTACTGGTTGCGCACAGCGTCACGTACTAGCAAATGGATATGAACCAGATATGAACACAGCAGGTGTTTTGATCGCACTTCATGGCAGATTCGGCAAAGAAAATGCAGGGAAACATTACTGGAGGAATAGAGGAAAAGAAAGAGGAACGGACAGAACGAGAGAAGACAAGACTCAAGATAAGACTGTCTTTTACTGACCAGAGTGAGCACACAGTACAGGTATGAATCAAGATGGATGGCAATTTAGTCGTCAATAGGGGGCACGTCACTAGCTACGTTTACATGGGCAATAATTCATCTATCCGATCCAAATCTTTCTGATCAGAGCTTCCAGCTGACGTGTTTACATGGAGAGGGGGAAAAGTCATCCCATCGGTTGTATTTACTTGATAGACAGATATGTTCGTAATGCTTTTGACACATGCAATGGCTCCTAGTTCGTAAGAAGAGGGGTTTTCTTTTTTAAATGTATAATCTTTTGACGGCTGAAATGCTCAATAATCATTAGCTCTTTCAGTGGGGATTAATAACACAACCATACTGTATAACGGGTCTTTACTGGACCTGCGGCAGAAGCACATGATCAGGAACGGATCCGCTAAGGATCTGGGGCAAAGGTGCAGCTACAGTTTTAGGTCTGCCTATACTCCGCCTAACATCAGAACTTCCAGTCACAACGGGGATCATCAGCGGATCCGTTCTGCTGCGCAAGTTGCCTCCGATGCGACTCTGCAAGACGGATCCAAGGCAAACAGTGCAACTGCCGCGGATCTGCGGCGTCGTCCATTTGCTCTCTGGGGTTGCCCAGCACAGTCCTGTTCTGTTTTGCTTCCGCAGTCTCCCCTGAATCTGCTACGTCACGCAGCCCCCACGTGGTTCAAGCATGCGCAGAGACAGAATTACACAGAAATGATCAGAATGACCAGAGTGTTTACATGGTCATTTTTTTCTGCTGATCGGATTGTAAAAAGGTTTAAACCACCCCTTTCGATCGGATTAAATATTCTTTCCGATCAAGGCCAATCGGATCAACTGACATGTTTACATGAGGCATTTTTTTTTTTTTTTTTTTTTTTTTTTCATTTTTACCCTGATTGGCGTTTGATCGGATCAAAATTGCGCCATGTAGATGCAGCTACTGAGAACACCGCAAAAAGTTATATGGGTTTTTAAGCACTTGGTTAGGATGGTGTTCAGAACACGTCCAACCGAGGGACGCCCTGAGGAGGACCCAGGACACGCTGAAGGGACCAGGTGTTATGGTCAGCCTGGGAACACCTCAGGAACACCCCCCAGATGAGCAAGAAGAAATGGCCACCTCGGATGAGGTAAAAAAAAAAAAAAAAAAAAAAAGGAATGGATAGATGGATACTTGGGAATAAAACTTAAATTTTCTACCTTGGAAACGTCTCTGGAAACTTAAGCCAGAAACTTTATTCAGTTTGAGGTGGACCTGCGAGACATGGCTGCGTCTGAGTGTATACCCGCCCTTACTGGGCTACACAAGCACCACCACACTATCATGTTTCTGCTGAAGAGCTGAAGGTTTAATTCCGTAACGGACCTGATGTCCTGGAAGCTTCTTCCAGTCTATATGATTTCATATATATTATATTATGAAATGTTAAATACATTATTTCATTTACGTATGGACCACATTTCATCCACTAGGGAAGTATGTAAATATACATAATTGTATGTAAATTACATATAAACAAATATATTTTCTCTTCCAAGACAGCTGGAACAAGTGTCTGTGGGTTTTTTTTTTTTAATTGATGTAATAAATGCATTTTTAGAAGCTGAAAGGTGAGTGTATACAAAATGTTTAGATCAAAATTCAAGCCACTTTAAACTAAACTCAAATCTTCAAATCCTGGTTGGTGTTTTCTGGGATGTTAACATAATATAGATTCACAGGCAGCGATTTGTGTGACATGATAAGTAAAAACTAAACTGCTTGCACAATCAATTAGCTAGGGTTGGCAATGTAGGAAAAACAGTTTGAGCAAGCGACATTTAAAAAAAAACAACACCACTCGAAACCACACCTTCAGAGCGCAGGGTCATGTCCACCGATGTTTTACAAGCAGTTTAACAATCACAGCCGAGTGGATAGCTCGTTAGCTTGATAGTAAACAGCTGGAAAACCACGTTTTTAAAAGCTTTAAAGACACACAACGTAACTTTTAGACCTTAAAAATCTGTGTTTCTGACTCGTTTTGATGTCACACCAACATTCATTATACGCATTTTCGAGCTGTCAGTGCCCAGAGCCGTCCCGAGGCTCAGAAACAGCACTATGTAAGATTCCCATCCGGGACGCGACCGTGACGTTGCAGCCAACTATTGGTTGCAGCACCGCGTCACTCACTAGCAACCGGATGTAAACCAGGGATCAACATCGCGGGTGTTTTGAATGCGCATCATGTCGAATTCGGTAAAGAAACGCAAGGAAACATCACCGGAGGAAGAGAGGAAAAGAAACAGAGGAAGGGACAGAACAAGAGTCAAGATAAGACTGTCTTTTACTGGCTGGAGGAGCTTACAGTACAGGACGAACAAGATGGATGCTAGTTTAGCCGCCGATAGGGGCGCGTCACTGAGAAAACTGCTAAAAGTTCCGTTGTGTGTCTTTAATCCACTCACCTGCAACTCTTTCTGCAGTGTAAAAAGTCCACACTCCAAACGTCAACGCCTCTGAGACTAAACCCTTAACTGTTGTTTTGCTTTTTTTGGCGCAGCAGCAGTTAGCAGTCCGTTAGCTATATTTTTTTACAGGGAGCGGCGCACAGGGGGGGTCACGTGGGGGACGGTGAGAGGGGAGGGAAAGAGACGAGACATAAAGGCATCGATTCG
Organism: Atherinomorus stipes; assembly: GCA_023101725.1. Classification (NCBI taxonomy): domain Eukaryota; kingdom Metazoa; phylum Chordata; class Actinopteri; order Atheriniformes; family Atherinidae; genus Atherinomorus; species Atherinomorus stipes. The sequence continues at coordinate 496,993 of JALJCO010008534.1, read as the reverse complement.
TTTTTTCTATAAGTTGCGAATGGCCAATTCCTGCCTTTCGATGCGAATGGCAGGGTTGGTCAGAGTTTTTACAGAACTGCAGCTCTGACAGAGGTCTGACTTTCTTCCTTCTTTTTTATGAATACATGATGTATTGACTACTGTCAGGATGGAAGGACCATTTCACCCAGTATAACAAAAAGTGTTTCTTAACAGGATTAATTAATAAGCTGATTAATTAATGTGTGTTTCTGTAAATCTCACCTCTCAGCCGCAGCAGGTCTTTCTTTGCTCTGTACTGAACTGGGGCCCCAGGTTCTTCCTTTCTTCTTGATTCCTTTTTTCACATCATCGAACTCCTCTGGCCTGAAGAGGGTGCTGCGGCCCCACGTACGGTTGCTCTCATCCTGAGTAACTGTGAACACAGAGATCACAGATGTTCCAGCAGATTTAAACAACTGCAGCCATGGTTGAAGGAATATTAGGTGTTCTTCCGTCTGTGAAATACTGACAAGAGGTCTTTCAATAAATCAGTCTTTTCTTTGTTCCCTCACACTTCTCTCTCTTTTTAAACTGCTGGGTATCCTAAGCGGAGAGTTCAGTGATGTTAAAAGGATAATCTGAGGTGGCAGATGAAATTTTTAATAAAGCTTGGAAAGATGTTGACAAACTACAGAAGATGGTCATGATCTAAAATCTCATTTCTCCAACTTCTATCAGTTTCTCCAGAGATCAGTTTTAAAAATATTCTACAACTACAATGACAAGACTTGTCACAAATGGGAATGTTTTAAAAATTCTTCAATGAGGACCGGGTTCACCCTCATTCTTCATCTGGTTTTATCTATTGCCAATATATTTAATCATTTTGAAGCACTTGAAGTTCTTTGGCCTGTCACAGGCCACACAAACCATGTTTGTTGTACAGCTATAACAACACTATTAACACTTCCAGAACCTGGCATGCAGCAAACATCATACACATCAGGAAAAACATGATCAATCTCCACATACTGGGTCTGTTGAAGTTATTATTTCAGGCAAAGAAAGCCAAACATCACATCCAAAACTTGATCACATGTCCACAAGGTATGACTCAATCTGTTTTTAGAAAACTTTAAGTGTCCTGGCAAAAAAACAAAGTAGTGTAGACTTTAACTTTCACCTGAATGGAATAAATCAGAACTGAAAAATAGTTTACTCTGTGTCCTTATCATTAATCTACATAAATGTTTTCTGTAAAAGCACGCCATGAAAATGAACCGCTCTATCAGACCCTGTAGCTCAAACATCTACTTAAAGCCCACTTTCTATGATGTGTTAAAAGAGTTAAAGCTAAAATAACCAGCGAAACCACCATCAAAAGTAACCGTAACAGTTTCTCACTGTCTGGAAGCACGAAGATATTATTTTTCATATCAAACAATCTCTGTTTCCTCAGATCTGAGCAGCAATCTGCATTCTGTCTAAATCTTTCCATGTAACATAGATGCACAAGAGGAATTTGCTCTAGTTATTACAAGGGCGTTGGTGTGTGACTAACGTCTTTATTAAACTGTTCAAACAACTGACTGACTGCCTCGGCTTTTGTCCCCCTGGCTTGTTCCTGTGAGTGACGCCGTGTCATGTTTGCTCCCATAAAAATCCCAGAGAGTTGATCTGTTTTACTTATTTCATCATTAAATAAGCAGACTGGACTCCATGTAGGACAGAAATCTGATAATCTGACTTTAAAATCACAGACAATCTGAAAATGAGGAAAACAACTGGATCTTACGCTGAATGGCTCGCAGCCGGGGGATGAGTGTGGGGCTGCTTGGAGGAGAAGAGCTGGTGCTATGAAGGCTGCGCCTCTTGTCCATGGAAGGCGACGCTTGCACGGTGATTTTATGCTGGAAGTCTAAAATATACAGGATGGACATGAAGTTTTTTTTTTTTTTTTAAATTATTTTCTGTTTAATAGAGCTACATCAGCTTGCACACCATAGAACAAAGTCCAATGTATATGAGGCATGAAAACTACTAATAGAGAGTTAATACAAAGTATCAGCGTGAAACTAAGTTATCAGCGAATATTACATATAAATAACTTAAAATCTACATATCAAAATCTGGCTGAGACACTGGTCCTGTCTGCTCACCTGATGGCAGACTGATCCGGTTTCCATCCTTCAGTTTCAGGCGGGAACGTTTGAATTTGCCTTTCCTCTTCTTTACGTTAGGCTTGTCTTTGTTGAGCTGGAAAATGAGGATGTTGAGCTCCCTCTCCAACACGTTGATCTCCCGTTCAGCCAGCTGTTGCTCCCGGCGCTTCAGCAGCTCCTCCTGAGACTTCTGCTGGAGGGCGGCTCGCGTCAGCTCCTCCTCCCTGGAACGCAGCTCCTGGAGAAACCAGATGTGATGAGGGTCATCTGGAGGATGGATTACTGTTCTTTCACTGTTCACTCACTGAGGACTTTACTGACTTATCTAGAAGTTAACAGTCAAGCAGAGATGCTCGATTAGATGATACGAACCAAGTTCTCATTTTCAGACCATCAGAACATAAGATTGTACATGAAAACCTTTGATAAACTTTCATAAATTTCCCCCTGTGACATCAGTTTACAGGTCTGTATCAGAAAAAAAGAAAAAAAGTGCAAGAACACATTTTGTGGCTCCAGAGAAAATTGCTCTAAACGAAGTGCGTCACCAGAATCAGCATGGGGTTGAGTCATTTACTAAGTCTAGTTAAATCTGAAAGCATAGAGATGTGCAAAAGGAGCTTCAACAAGGTAAAAATTTGCATAACCTTTAACAGTAATTTCATGCTCAAATTTATACTTTTATAACACATTACATCAGATGTTATTGGACCACAAAAAAAACAGATTATGTCTTATGATGTAATTCTACAGAGAGGTGACGAAAGAAAGACAAAGCTTTTTTTGTAAAGTGTCACCTGCCTTTAATTATAACTGTTATCATAGATAGCCCATCTAGCATGATTAAATGTTTGACAAATCACTTCAATTTCAAATAAATTCTTAATTGAAATGGATATGAAAAAATATGAGAACATAAATATTCGTGAAAGGCAGTCAATTTGCTTCTTGAGTCTTTAAATACAAAGTAAATAAAAAATAAAGCAGATCAAAATAAATGAACTGGAGTCATGAGTGTTCTTCATGGCTTAAAAACAACAAAAAACTATTTTTTTGTTACTGCTCATCTTGAAACCCCTAAAACTCGACGTGGATAACATGCTGGGTATCTAATAGTGTGAAAATCCAACTGCTAACACCCCCCCCCTTTTTTTTTTAATCTTTTTTTTTTTTTTTTCAAATTAATATTTTTTATAAATTCGTTTCTGGCATATTATCTAAAATTTCAAACCTTGAAACCACCACGTTAAAATGATAGAATTTTAATGGATTTCTGGCTCCTATAAAAAACCTTACAAAAATACAGATATTTATGTCAACATTTATTAGCTAATAATCTGGATAACATATATGGGAATATCCCTGCAGGTAAAAAAAAAAAATGGAACCCTCACTATCCACTACCACCTCCCTGCCATCTATCCATTTGATCATAAAATGATGATTAGGTTATTTTCTTTGGACAGAGCAAGAACACAATGCTGACAAAACAAAATCCTTGGACAGACTTCTATAAGATAGGTCCATCAATAACAAGCTGTCTACAGGAGATCACTGGCTGCTGTTTCATTGCCACAAAGTCCCGTCTCCTCCCATGACTTACCCTTTCTTCACTCCATCGGTTTTCTCTTTAATTGCTCTCAGCTGAGTAATAATAATCCTTACTGGATGACTTCAATAAAGCAGCTTTACAGTCAAACCCCTTCAACCACCCACCTAGACACACATTATTGCAGGATGTTTACAGGAAATCTGCTGAGCAGGGGATAATTCTCCAACAGTAATCTTGAGAAATTTCTGATGGGAAAATATCAGCCAACGCTTCAAAATAATTCTCTTCATAAAGAATGACAAAGAAATCATTGAGTACTTGAATCATTAATCTGTCAGACTGTAACTCATAGAGTACAAAGATGAAAAACACAGCTTAGCCAAACAAGTAAACTGGAGCAAAGCAGAATGCATAGTCTATAATACCCATAAAGGCACAGATTGATCCTGCTAAAACAACACCACCTGTGTCGTTCAGCCCACCACTAGTTGACTGAGCTTGAGCTGATCCTGCTGTTTCTATAAACACTAATTAACTTCACTTTAAGCCAGCAACTGTGGACTTAGACAGGAAGCAGATTAACGTCTTAACAAGGGGAAGTACGCTAAAGCACCTTAGATTTAATGACTTGTTTCGTTAAACATGCAATTAACTGATCCACTGAAAGTAAGCAATTAAACTTTTAGTCCAAAAAAGCTGCCAAGTGCAATGCATCATCATTAGACTTGATTATAGATTAGTTTGCACACATCATCAAGAAAAAAATAAATAAATAGAGAACAGACATGAAACATATTGCTCTACCACCAACCAGCTGAGTATGATACAGTTTTTATCCTGCTGTACCTTCTCTTTGGTCCTGAGCTCATCAAACATCTCCTGGATCTCCACACGCCAGTCATCCTGCATGCTGTGGAAGGAGTCTTGTGGCATGGTGGCCATCACCGCCTCCTCGATGGCTGACAGCTGCTCCAAGATGCAGGAGAAGGAGGGACGCACGTGGGGGTCCTGGTCCCAGCACTCTACAGAGTGGTGCACAGTAGCACGTTAACAAACATCATTATTGACGCATTAATGTGCTCAACTTATACAATAACTTCTGTGTTATTACCCCGAAATCAAGATGTCTAAGGTGATAATTTCATCTGGTTCAAAACTACTAATTTAAATATTAGTTACTATTTGTGTTTAATCTTGGTTATATGAACATAATTTGTTCTCAAGTCTCTAATTCAAGCTAAATTTATAGAAATTTAGCTTAACTAACTGTACAGAGATTTGGACACATTCACCTTTCATGAGCTTGGCGAAGGGTTCGGGGCAGGTGGAGGGGATTGGCAGAGTTAACTTGTTGACTGCTACACCGTAAGCAACAGCCAGGCCGTCAATCCCTCGGTACGGGACCTCGCCCGTCAACAGCTCCCACAGTAAGACACCGTAGCTGGAAGATGGCACAGGCACAACCAAAATAAAGTCAAAAAAGCGCTGAGGAATATTGTCTGCCAGATGAGTGATGAGATCTCTTTATCACTGGGTCTGAGTGTAGTATGACATTTCTCATACCTCCAGACGTCACTGCCTTTGGAGAACAGAGACGACTTGATGACCTCAGGGGCCATCCAGGAGTAGGTGCCGGCTGCTGACATTTTTGTGGTTTTGTGCCACTCCCTGGCCAGGCCGAAATCTGTGATCTTTAATGTCTTCCTCCCGATGTCGTCATTTTCAATTATTTCAAGTAATAAAACTGAAAAAAAGAAAAAAAAGATGGCAGGCCAATACATTAGAGTACCGTTATGATCCAAGGAAGGAAAGGCAATGGAGAGGGAGAAAAAAGTGGAAAGACAGGATTTGGATGAAAGCCACAGATGTGAGGAAATAAAGGAGAAAGGAAGATACAAAGAGTGGGGGGATGGGGGGGGGGGGGGGGGGCAACCTGGCAAGTAAGGAGATGATAGTCGATATTCAAGGGAGCCAACAGTGGTATGCAGGTCATTTATTACCGTAGTAACAGAGGGTTGACAGCACCACAAAGCACCTGTCCTCCGGTCCTAAAACTGTTAAACACATTAGAGACTGAAGGAACCCTCCAAACCTGCTGGTAACGCTACACCAGGCCTGAGTGAAGCCACAGCCTACTGACGTATGAAGTCAAGACCATCAGTGCCAATCAGGTGTTGTAAAAAGATGACTCACATCACAATAACACTATTTCAGACTCAGCCTACAAGGACAAAACAAGTATGGTAACTACATAAGCTGTACAGCAGCAGCTGTAAGATCAAAGTTAGGGTACCGTATGCTCTTCTGATTGTCAATCACTTCTTCATTTTCAGGTAAAATGACAGGAGCCAGTACTGAATTGAAAACAGAGCAGATAAACAAGTGTTTTTTGTTTTTTTCCCCCTCTTCCCTCTCTGCCACTCGGCAAGATGGAAGAAAACAAAATTACCCATTTTCTACTGCTTATCCAAGGTCAGTTCATGGAGGCAGCAATTCAGGAGGGAGGCCCAGACATCCCTCTCTCTAGTGACACCTTCCAGCTCTTCCTGGGGGATCCCAAGGCATTCCCAGTCTAGAAAGGATACATAATCCCTCCAGCAGGGCCTGGGTCTGCCCTGAATCTCCTCCCAGTAAGATGTGCCTGGAAAACCTCCAAGGGGAGGTGACCAGGAAGCATCCTAATGAGATGACTGAACCAACTCAGCTGACTCCTTCCAATAGGGGCAGCAACACTACTCTAAGCTCCCACCAGATGTCTGAGCTCCTTACCCTATCTCTTCAGCTGAGCCCAGCCAGTTAACAACAAACAACAAACAAAAAACAAAAAAAAAAGAACAAACCAAAACAACAATAACCTAACTTGTATTCAGCGAGAATTGAAACCTGTTCTGGTAAAATTCTACCCCCTTGTAGTGAATATTAAAACCAATAGTAATCAGACCATGAACGAACAATTCATAAGATGTTTTATTTTAAACAGATTTTAAGCCTAGCCACACCAAAACATACTAAACTTGACCTATTTTGGATACTAAAACCTGAAATGATAACTAACAATTTACAGCTGACTGCTTCTCAGAGTACATAAAATGTTTTCCTTCATATAAGAACAGACTGTATGTCCTAATTCCCAGATGAATGTAATCTTTGCAGTCTGTTGTAGTGCATTACTTTTTGCCCAAAGATGGGGGGGCATAACGGGACATAGCACAGGACTTTGGCTTCATCACCACTGGTTCTTTGCCTCATTTTGTACACTTAGATGTAAAATGACAGGCTCCAGCTACCGGTCCTTTTAGATTTACATCATCTTCAACTACCAGCATGATCATTTTTGGTGTACTCAATAAGTAAAACCTACTAAAAAAAATACTATAGTTTGTCTATAAATAAAAGCCTCTGGAAAAAATGCTCAAATTGAGAGAAAAGCTTACAAAACGTAAACAAATCAAACTCAAGTGGAATTCAGACTGAAAGGAAGAAGTAAACACAAAGTTAGCATAGTGAAAAACTTCCTGAATGGGCTCTTCAGTATGCATGACTTCACTACTTCCTAAACTTAAGGTAGCTTCTTTGTTTCCTGTCTCTCATTACTGGACAAACTGACTAATCCAGGTGTGTCTGGCCAGTTACTGAGGTCAGGCACACCTGGATTAATCAGTTTGTCCAGTAATGAAAGACAGGAAACAAAGGAGCTACTTTAAGTTCAGGAAGCAGTGGAGCTGTGCATAGAGCCCATTATTAATAAGCAGGAGGAAACAATACTTTGATCTTGTTCTGACGACCAGTTGACAACTGAGGACCAGCAACTTTTCATGCATGTTCATTGGGTCCTCTAAACATGGGGGAAAAAAACTGTGAGCCATACAGTTTTTCCCATGAAGCGAACACCAACAGCAACCTACAGTGGTTCTTTGATCCTTTTGGTGTCATTTTATATATTTGCTTTTGCAGTGCCAACATCTTGCATTACCAACTGTCCCATTTCACCATTTACACACAGATTTATCACAAAACCTTAAAAGTAGAGTCTGAAGTTCCCTCCCTGAAAATAAATGTTCGACTCGTGCAAGTCAAATCAGTCTCAATTTGTGCCTTTGGGCCTCTATTTGCGTGCAGTGGTGCGTTGGAATGCAACTCTCTCTCCTCCTGCCTGTAATTCGCTCTTTTGTTTTGTTTTGTTGTGTTCGGGATGTTTCTGGGTGGAGATTTCTGTTCATAACGCCAGCCAATGACAAAACTAAGGGCATGACGCTGTGTGGAAATAAGCTCATGATTGGAGCAGACGCCGGTCACTCGAACTCTCGAAGGAAAAAAAAAAGAGAAAAACGGCGGATGCACCGAAGAAAAGGTAAGAGCTAGTTAGTTAGTTAGATAGTGCACGTTGGAAAACCAGGGTTAATATTGGTTTGGCTTTTACCTGCTTCTGAGCTCTGAAGGAGAGGCTCGAAGCTGAATAGGCTGAAGAACGAGGCTGCCATTAGCCTGAGAGGGAGGGGCGCTCAGTTTGAATACTGTTGTCTGCAAACAGAAACGCTGCGGGGACTTCAGACTCTACCTTTAAGACACTGATGTGTTTAAAACAAATAAGATTAATTGTCATATACTATTTATAACAAAGTATCTGAGGGAAATCGACTAATAGTTGACTATCAAAATAGTCAGTGACTAATTTCATAATTAACTGATTGTTTATTGTTTATAAGCTTTGTTTTTCCTCTCAAATTTGCAACTGTATCTGCCGCTGCCTTGTCTGCCTTTCTTCTTTTCTTGAATAGTTTATTGATATAAATACACACACTACCAGTCAAAGGTTTGGACACATTTTAGTATCCTACAATCAACTGTCTTTTTCAACTTTAAATGTGAGGCTGTAGAGCCGATTAACTTTGTATGTGGCTCACAGAAACTGCCAAAAGCTTACCCACAGGAACTACATGGCCCAAAAGAGAACTGTGAAAGAATTACCAAAAATAAAAGGTACTGATTTTCAGTTTAACATTGTTACAGTTGTGCAGCTGAACCCGAAAAACATTCAACTTCAGTCATATGGAACTAGTTTGGATTTTCAAAGTTTGCAAGGATGAGGTTTGTACGTCTGGTGGAAATACAACCAGCGTTTTTAATCACGATAGGAGGCAGCAGCAGCCTGGTCTGCAGACAGTCAAAAGGCTTGGAGAGCGGCAGCCACACCTCTGCCCACACAGGTAAAAACACTGACAGGCTGACAGGCATTCAACAAGGCAACTCAAGCACTGGAGAGACATGTCTCTTCACTTCAGTGCCTCACTCACCGCCAGGTGGACGGAGAGATGCTGAGTGGATGCGGCGGAGCTCAAAGTGTCTGCTTGGAAAAGTAAAAAAACAGCTAAGCTAGTGTTAGCATTAAATCTAGCTTAACGGTTGTTCGTAAACTGCCCATTCACAAACCTGCTACTCCGATCTGACTGCTGACATTTCGCCACGCATTATTCTTCTTATAGAGATCATGATCTGCTTTTTAGGTGGTTTTGTAGTTTTTCATGTAGTTTCTCTTCCTCCTCTGTATGTAGCTTCTGATACGTTACCTAGAACTGTCATCTCACTGGCTGAGCTTTGAAAGGTCAGAAGCAAACAAGGTCAAAGTTCACATAATTTTCATTAAAAGTTGTGGAATAGTTGGTCAAGTTTATACGGCAGCTGTAGTGTATTGTTTAACAAGAAGTGACATTTGTATTTGATGTAACTTCTCTTAAAAGCTGTTGTTGATGTTTGGTATTATTCATTGTACTTTAGTATTGATTGGATTCCAATAATGTATACTTCCTCCAAAAATCTGCTGAAGTCACTAGACTGGTGCTGCCTTGTTATAAAACATTTTTGCTCAGCTAAATAAAAAAGTGCTTGAATAGCACCCTGTTTTAAGGGATCTTTTGTCCTTTTCAGGGGTATGATTTTAAATAGCTCAATTTTTTGTTACTGTAAATAACTTGCAAAATAGTCTGCATAATATTCATGGAAAAAAATCGTGATAAAATCGAGATGGTGATTTTGTGAAGAAAATATTGTGAAACAATTTTTTTCCCTATATTGCCCATCCCTACTGTTGGCATGCTCAACAATCCTTAGCTCTTTCAGTAGGGATTAATAACACAACCATATAACAGCTCTGTACTGGACCCACGGCTGATCCGCTATGGATCCGGGGCGAAGGTGCAGCTACAGCTTTAGGTCTGCCTATGCTCCGCCATCAGAATTTCTAGTCAGAACACGGATCATCGGCGGATCTGTTCTGCTGTGCAAGTTGCCTCCCGATGTGACTCCGCAAGGCGGATCCAAGGCGAACAGCGCAGCTGCCATAGATCCACGGCACCGTCCATTTGCTCTCTGGGGCTGCTTTACAGCACAGTCCTGTTCTGTTTTGCTTCCGCCTTCTTCCCTGAATCTGCTACGTCATGCAGCCCCCACGTGGTTCAAGCATGCGCAGAGACAGAATTACACAGAAATGATCGGAATGAGTGCTTACACAGTCTTTTTTTTTTTTTTTTTTTTTGATATACTTGTAAGATCCCCGAGGGGAAATTAGGGCTCTGCATTTTACCCATCTCTGTACTGTGAGTATCAGAGAGCAGTGGGCTGCTACTTAAAGCGCCCGGGGAGCAGTTGGTGGGGGGTTAGGGACCTTGCTTAGGGGTCCACAGTGGTATACCCAGGGGTCGTGTCGAAATACAATTTTGTAAAAAGGTTTAAATCACTCCTCTCGATCGGACAGAAAATTCTTTCCGATCGAGGTCGATCGGATCAACTGACATGTTTACATGACGCATTTTTATTCTGATTGGCATTTGATTGGATCAAAATTGCGCCATGTAAACCAGCTATTGTGTCAAAGTTGCACTGGGAGCTGCTGATAGATGCAGTAAAGCTGCAAAGTAACATAGCAACTAACTTGAAGAAAAGATTGTTTGCCTCAAAATGGGATTTACGTTCTTGGGCCAAATAGAAAGAAAAATAAAAAGTGAAACAAACACATGTAATATCCGCTTATGACAAAAGCTACACTTAATTACATAAAAATGTTGCTTTATTCTATTATAAAATTAACCAGCCATTTTCAAACTCATCCAATAAGCACAAAAACGCTGTAGGTAAACAAGGAACTAATTTCATGGTCACAATAGCTGCAACTAGACACACGATTTACAGGTATACATGTCTTATAACATTAATAGCTCAGTACTTAGTCCACTTAACTGCTGTTCTTATCCAACACATCAGGACATATTAATAATACAAAAACTATGAGGCTTATATCTGAATACCCACAAGACTCCTATCTCTGAACTATTATCATACTTGCACTGACATAATAATCAATGCTTCCAGGAAAAAGATGGTACACAAATCGACCGCATGCCTACATTACCCCTTTTCACACAGTGGTCACATGATATCAGCACAAAGAAAGGAAAAGTGGTGAAGCCCCCACTACTCCCCTTTGAGTATTCATATCAGCTTATTAGAGCTGGTCTGGTATTGCATCAATTTGTGCTTTTAAACAGCAAGTCAGTGCCACAGAATCAGCTCAATTACAAGACAACTCTTGATTAGAGTGGCGGTTTACACCATTCTGGTTGTTCCTAAAACACACATTCAGCTCTGCAACTACCACTACTGGCTCACAGGTGCATTCGCTTCAACCCAAAGTTAGCCTCTGTTCTTGAGAAACATGACAGGGAGGCAAAACAAAGGCACATTACTGACTTTCAGACTAATTCTTAAAAAGCTTCTCTCTCAATCCGATCTGCTCTGGGTACTTATTTGTTTTTAACTTCAACTGTCACCCAGTTAATACGGCTAAGGAAACCACAAGTAATATGTCAGGTCTGAAATAATTTCAAGCTGTGTTTTAAGCGTAGTGAGACTCTTGTGGGTCTTCATTAACAGAAGGGGTATTGGTGCCATTACTGGCCCCAGGCACTGAGGGGATCCTCTGCCCTGACTGTAACAATGGGAATTCCATTACAAACAGGTTTCACTAGACCAATGATATACTTCAACTTCCTGTTGTCAAGTCCGCTCCCTGTGATTCCATAGATTCCTCCCAGCAGACTCTATGGGTTTATAATGACTTATGATGGGTTAGTTACACAACCTTGAGGAACAGTGGTTTTGGGATAAACTTGTCTGTGTTGATTGGCCTATAGAGTATCATGCCAAATACTTTCTTTGTAGCTCCATGTTACTTCAGTGTCAGCCCTCTAGAAATTTCTGATAAAAGACCTAGCTACTGTCTACATGACTCCATGCTGATGTTATGCCCCAAAAAGCAACTTTAAACATCTGCCAGCCATTTTGTTTGGCCAATGATGACTATCAGAGGTCACAGTAACAACAGAGCGTAGCTCATAACTTCTGACTCTGTCTCGTGCCTGATAAAATTTCATGTTTATGGACCCCCTTGAAAATGAGATACTGCATTTCAAGGGGCTATCCATTTAATAAATTTCACATTTCAAATGTTAGCATCCAGCATATACATCTATCAAAATTTACGGAATACTCAAGTTACACTTTCAAATCTTGTATTGCTTTTACACTGCGTCAAGTTGCTGTAAGTTATTAAACATAATCTGTTTGTAAAAGAAAAACGTAAACAATTTATGCTGCTGGAAATCTGTTAAATATCACTGAAGAGCCAAAATAATAGTGTCCCAAGTGTCACGGGACGCATGTAACCGTTCAAAATCCAACATAAATAAAAGTACACCTTTCCTTTAAAAAAATCAAAATAGTGCAAAAGTGCTGTATTTTTGCTTTTGGAAATGAAAGCCTTTTTTGATCAACGTAGTAAAAACAAAAAGAATGTAACAATGACCCACACACAAACAAGTTTGTGTCAATAAATGCAGGTCCTACCTGTTCAATCACTTGGTCAACTCACTCATCAACACACTAGCCTAATCTGACTCTGAATCCTATTTAATTTAAATCATAGCTTGAAGGTGGAATTGGGGAGTCAGGTGGTGTCTCATTTGTTATATACTTTTTCCTTTTATTTATTCTTATTTTACTTTATTATGACACCTCCTCTAATCAATTACAGTCTTCCAATAACATTTTTAAAACAAGATATTTAGCATACATTTATACATCAACTAGCACCAAATTAATGAGGAATTGATCATTTGTGAATGTATGTGGAACTCACAAAGGAAACTGTTGGTTATTTCTCCATTAATCTGAAACATGGTTTTTTACGGTTCTTTATCTGTTGGACATGAACATGATGCAGAGGAAAAAGAGACGCTGCCATTGGCACAGGGGCACATCCCCGGCCACAGAGGGGCAAAGTTGGCCATGGCAGCCCGCTGCTGCCATATCAGTGTAAAGGACGCATTTATTTGATACCCGATCGGGACGTAATTGCTGATTCTGATAAGAGTCTGAAACCACGTAATCGGGTCCAATTTCCAATCACGTGATCGGATCATCCCTTAACAGCCGCGGCAAAAAAAGTATGATACGCTGCAAAATAAGGTGTAAGAAAAAAAACAGACATGGACACACATGTTAAAAGGTAGCATAATCTTTCAACAATCTAATGTAAGCCCACACAAATGTGCCTCAAGCAATGAAAAAACAGCCAAAAACTTATTTTAAAGTCCTCAAACATTACCCTAGTGGCCCCCACATTAATGGGTGTGGGTAATGGTTGCTTTGGCGCGGAGGACCGGGGTTCGAGTCCCCGACACGACTCCTACAGTAGGTGAACCACTGTGGACCCCTGAGCAAGGTCCTTAACCCCCACCAACTTCTCCCCGGGTGCCTTAAGTAGCAGCCCACTGCTCTCTGATACTCACAGTACAGAGATGGTTAAAATGCAGAGCCCTAATTTCCCCTCAGGGATCTTACCAGTATATACATAAAAAATTAACAAAACCATTATATTGATATAGGGATAATGTATAAGAAGGAAAAAACAACAAAATATGTCTAAAAGTGAGAACCTCTACTGGAGAAAAAGAAAAGAATTAATCTAAAAGAGATTCCATCATTTGGGGGTTTCGTAACAATAAAAGAGCTATAACATTTAAAGCCACATTGTATGACTCATAAAATCTTCACAGTCATTAAAACGTTTAATGATCCATCTTGCCATGTGGATAGAGGCGCTATAATGAACAAAACACCTGCACAACCTAACAGAGTCACGGTTCATGGTAGCCACTTAAAGGGACTAGAGGCAGGAATTACGAAAGAATAAACAAATACTTATGGGTGATGAAGCGCTAAAAACCAAAAAGTACAAGCCCACCCACATCTCTCTCCATTGCCTTGAACAGGCTGTGTGCTACATAAAGCGCTGCAATTCGGTGGCCGATTTCCCGCGCTGCCCTGCGGATGTGACGTCAAATGACGCTGAATCTGCATCCCCGACAGTTTTGATTAGGGCTGCAACAATTACTCGAGTAATTCCATTCATAAAATTGCTCAAGGCAAATTAAGTGCCTCGAGGATTCGTTAAATTCCCTCTTGGTATTTTGTGCATCTGCCCGGATGGTTTTTCTGTAACACAACCCGGGCAGAACGTTAATGCAAGTGACGTTCCGCCCAGACTGGTATTTCTGTTGAACATAACAGTTAGCTTTATGCTGGTAACGTAACTAAAGTGGAGGGAGGAAAAAAATGTATGGGACCCTACAAACTGGACCGAACGAGAGGAAACACAGTACCCTCTCCGCGGTTCAGTACACACGTGATCCATGACATAGAAATAATAAAGGTCCTTTATTATTTGTATGATCCGTGGATTTGGCTGTGCCTGGTCAGTAAAGGCAGTTCAGAGCGGGTCTGTCTGCTCTGCGTTCCATGTGCTGCGCGGCCTCTGGAACCTCAGATGACCATTTTAATCAATGGTTTAGTTCACGCCGAGGACCCCGCAGCGCGAGCTAGAAGCACGCTGTCGCAGCTCTTCTCTAAAGATGGGCGTCGAGTCTGTTTTTGACTGAGCAGCTTCCAGAATCAGCTCTCATTAGTTCAGATAGTGGAAATCGGATATGGGAGTAGCAGAAAGCATCCGGTGACTTTCAAAATATAACGCCCCTGCAAGTTTACAGTTGCTGAAGTACATCAAACGTTACATTACCAGTGATACCAGGTTAAAAGTCTATCAGAGGGTCTCAGCGGTTTGTCAATGCATTTATACGGCAGGTGTTGTGGACTTGAATATGTATTTAGGTCCTCTAATGAACAGCCAATTGTTTCCATTTCAGTAAAACTCAGAATTAAATGTGCAGATGTGGAATCAACAATGAAGTTTTTGGCAGAGAAGCAGGGGTGGGCATCAGTGCTGCGTTTAGGGTAAACTCTGCACTCTAGAACTCTGAAAGCTAGAAATTCTAGCTCTTACAATCAATTAAAGTAGTGAAATTTAAATAACTTGCAAAATGTCCAATTTATCCGATTACCTGATTAATCGACAGAAGAATCGCTAGATTTCATCGATTACAAAAATAATCGATAGCTGCAGCCCTAGTTTTAATACAGGAAGAAGATGGTTGCGGTAAATTCAAACACTGTAAGTGATAGTTATGGATTCTACTGCCATCAGCAAACGATCCAGATCAACTGAAAGACACTAAAAAGTGTAATTACGAAGAAAAAGCGTAGTAAGCAACATTATAGCTTCAGTTTGTGCACGCTCCCGTGACGGTTTGGCTCGTGGCTGCCGTTACCTAAAGCGCCAGTCGCGAGTTTCATTTCTTAATCTTGCCTCTAGTCCCGTTAAGGCTGAACTAATGTCAAGGACTTTTTCAGTTCATGTGGGGATGCTACCACATAAAATAATCTACATCTACATGGTCAACAACTCGTCAGATACAGAGTACGTGAGGAAATTTGTGCATTAAAAATTTCTCAGTGGTAGTTTACACTGGAGAACAAGGTAAATGATAGGCAAGCAAGGATTCATCATGTAGTCCTTTTTTAATTAGAAGTTCTCTAATATATTCCACCAGCCCTTCCCAAAATCCACTATGACCTGATGGGACATGTATACAAGTTTGCCTTTCAAGCCAAGCACCATTTTCAGGGCACTTTTTTAAATCTTTAAAGAATGATCAGTAGCATGAAGATAAAATCTGTTATTTACCATTAAAGCTGAAGTTCTGATCATTCAAATGGTTTTGATTTTTTAATATTTTTTTACTTTTGTTGAGAGGCTGAGGAAAAGCATGTCAGGTTTGAAGTTTTCCAGAAAGGTCTCAGATTTCAGATGGCTGCTTTAAATGTATTGAATGGGTTAAAGTTCACTTGTTATGATCTCCTATGTCTGATTTCTATGTGTAAGATATTTTCTCTAGTCTTGTTATACAAACCAGAAACACATGGAAAAGTTTACGATAGAAACACTTAAAAAAAAAAAAGAAAAAAGTTTTGTTTTGTTTATGTATTCCATAACTGGCGGGAGGATATGACAAAATATGGAAACCATGCCAAGATACAAGATGTTTTCTTGAATTTCCCAGTGTCCTAAAAACTTCTAAAGGTGTTTCAGGCCAGTCAACTGTGATTACAAATGCCTGCAACATTTACTTCAAACTTGATGGTTTCCTTTGTTCCTTGCCAACTGTGTATACACTTAAAACATCAGAGGTCATCAAGGTGCCTCCCTCACACTTTTTAAAGAGTTGTACAGACAACATTTCAACTCACCCGATTTCCACTGTCTACTTTTTGCCTCTCTCCCTCACAGATGCAGCTATGGGAGTGTAGTTTTTATTAACAAAGTAACCTAATTTGTCTTTAAGGACATTGCATTCTGTCTTTTCCCTGTCTATATTTTCTCACTCCACTGAAAAGAAAATGTTTTGAAGAGGACAACAGCTCAGCGCAACTGGAGATGGATGTGCCTCCAGGGCAGACCCCACCCTCGGTCCAGCCTCCATTTAATTCCCCTTTCCAACAGTAGATCTTGAGGCAGACCCATCTTTCATGGTGGGACAGTGGGAAGATCAGAAGCAGAGCTGCTGTCTTCAAAGCAGGTCCCACGCTTCTTCCCATTGCTTTCCCCCTCAAGGTACAAAGAAAAAAAAAATCCACTTTTTTGGGGAAAAAAAAAAGAAGCAGCTCCAATTCTTTCAATCGAATAAACAAGAATAGGATATCGCAAACCACTTCTATGTTCAGATTAAAAGCTTTATATGACAGCCCTCCACAGACATCATTGTAAGGGTGGGAATCTTTAGGCACATCACAAATCGATCACGTCCCAGTTGGCCACGCTGCAATTTTAAAATGATTATTGAGGCAACTTGATGCATCTTTTTTTTCCCTGTGTAAAGACTTGACAATTAACTCTGAGTGGAAACGTGTAACATGGTTACTCATACTGTATCTGATAAAAACAACAACAGAAACTCATCAATCTCTTAGTTAGTGCATGATAACCTCCGTTTCCACCACATACTGTGAAAGCAAAATAAGGAGATGCATCAGGCCCTAGAGGTCTAGAGTTGACAATGTTTCTCTTAGGACCTTTACCTTGTTCTTTCGCTTCTGACTGGGAGACCTTTCTTCTAACCAGAGTCGTGTACTGCCTGAAACACGTGTTTGTTTGGCTTGCGTTTAACCACAATGTCCTTTGTGTTAAACCCATAATGTTCTTTCTGCTGTAGCCCATTTCCTGCATTTGGTTCACTTGAAACTAACCAAGAGCTACGTTTGAAGGTGGGCCAGAGTTCACTTCTTTCATCCATATCAGTCCTTTGGCGCATTCATACCTCCTCAAATGTACCAGACTTACTGAGCAAACAAAGCCACCCGTAGACGCAGAAGAACTTCAACATGCTAGCTTTTATTGCAGACGGTACTGCTTGAGTTTAACGCTCAGCCATCATTAGGGTTTTGCGTTTGTCAACTTTGTGTTATTAAAGAATCAAGTTTTTTACATTTATAATAATAATAATGGATTAGATTGATATCACGCTTTCCTGGACACTCAAAGCACTCACAGTAGATCCATTATTCATCCACTCCTCATTCATACGTGGTGATGGTAAGCTACATATGTAGCCACACCTGCCCTGGGGCAGACTGACGGAAGCCATTTTCCGCCTACGGCCCCTCCGACCACCACCAGAACATTCACAAATATTCATACACCAGTGGTGCCCCCACTGGAGGCAAGGAGGGTTAAGTGTCTTGCCCAAGGACACAACGACAGACGGCTGGGGGATCGGGATTCAAACCGCGGATCCCTCGATCATTGGCTGACCTGGCCTACCACCTGAGCCACTGTCGCCCAATGTACACCGATTCCAAATCTTCCACGTCTGCATCACGATGCAGCTAAAAGCAACCTGTTCCCCGTCCCTACATAATAAGGCCTAGGCGTTTACAATCTGACACTGATGACAAAAGTACAACATACATATACGTATTTATCCAATACACAAAGCCAAGACAAGCAACAGCAACATTAAGCAGCAAAGCTAGAAACATCTGGCAGTGCTGTTTTCCAACCAGGGATCATATTCATCAGCTGCTGGAGAAAGTTCTTTTTTTGTTGTCCGTATTGCAGGAACTGCAACTGATCACACAGCTTCTTTTAAAAGGGTCAAGCTTACTTTTTTACTTCAGATAGGCACCTGTCCAACATGAATAAAAAACATGCTACAGTGCAGTGCAGTGACCCATCTAGACAAAGTGTAAAGTGATAATTTATTCAAACACAACACCAGTTTCCTAACTTGATACAAAATTAGTGTTTACGAATTTTACGACTTCCTGCTGTAAGCAGAAACAAGGTCTGCTTCACACACATTCAGAGCCCGGTCTATCTTTCCTGGTGGAAATGAGAGTGGCCCTAGGCATTCTGCTGGATGGGAAAAGGATCAGGGCTAATAGTCGACTAAATCCATCTATCATGGTCACATCTCTCTGGGCCACTTGCTCTTTGTCTGTTCTCTTCCTCTCGTGGTTTAGGTCTGTGAAGCTTAAATTAACCCACAGCGTGGCCAATTATAACATATCAAATGTTCAAGGTATGCATTTAGTGCCTTTTGCTGTAAGCATCTATCATCGTGCTAGTGTGCTATGGACAAGAATGCAGAGGATTGGTTGATTTGGAAAGCAGCTCTTCTCAGCTGTGGGCCCTTTTCCTTTTCACCCAGCTCCTCAACAATAGGTGCAGTCAGGGAGAGGTCATAAAAAACACAGTGAAAGCATCTCAACTCCTCCTCTCTCCCCTCTTCCCATTCTCTTGTCAGAGAAAAGACAGGCAGTAACTGTCTGTGTATCACCAGGGGTAATTGTGGGAAGCCAGAGCAAGTTGCCCTGCAACACCTACTCAAGCTTTTGGTAATTTTACTTTTTAGATTCTACTAATTCAAGAAAAAGGAAGACAACTTAAAAATTAAGAGGACAAGGAATTCTTTAGGGGGACCCCTTTTATTAGCTTCTTCAAGCCATTTCCTTGTGAGATTCATTATGACATACAGTCATTTAAAAACAGGGTTTAAGAGACATTTTTTTTGCAATGTTGTTTTAGAGGGAAAGAGAAGTAAACAGAGAAAATAACTAGAGTTCAAACCCAACAACACTTCTGTAGTTTCTCAAATATACTTTTCATTATAACTGAAGAATAGACATGACTGATCCGCTTATGTGCACAAGCAAATATCCCTGATTATAGCAGGGATCTCCCAGTCATTAGGCAGCTGTTTATGCTCAAAGCAACTTACTGTAATCTGTTGCCTGCAATAATCACACTGGTTTTCTACTTTGGGAAGCCATTTTGAGAAAAAAAAAAAAGTGTGAAAAACAATTATCAAGACTCTCATATCTATTTTTGAATTAATTCAAACTTCCTCTTAGTAGTGCTTGTCATATAGAAACGGAAATAACTCATCTCTACTAACATTATCAGTATCCCCTGGTTATGTTTACCACAAGATCAAAATTGAGCCTTTCAGTAACGAGGTGGGACTTATAGTCTTCCTACATTAATATACTTCAAGCATAACAGTTATACTTGTTTCTTTTTAAAAAATGGAGAAGTACAACAAATCTCTTTCTGTGATGCAGTGCTCATCTGGTTTTCATGGCCATAAAGGATGATGGGCACATTTGTAAAGAAACAGGGACAGAATAATGAACCCCAACAATAGCTTTAAACTGATGGGAGAATGCAGCTGCACGCGCCCTGAACGAAACTCCATCAGTTTCAGTTGCATTTAAGCACGCATTCCTGGGATACAATTGTCCACACCAAGACGCAAAACTCCATAGTCAATGTGGGTTATGAGTACTGGCTCAGGGCCAAGCTTCAAGTGTGTTTCTTGCTCTTAACTGCCGTTCTGCTCTGCACAGACTGCCGCCAGCCCAAACTCAAAGAAAGGCATTCAAATCAAAGTTTTAAAACAAGAGGGAGGATAAATAGCAGTCATAAATAACACAAGACAAATTAGGTGAAGAAAGACAGGCATTTCCTGCAAGGTATAAAAATGAGCTAGTTTGATATGAATAAAAGATCTTAGAATTGGGTTTAAAGGAAAAGTATGTATTCATTCATTAAAAATTAGATTTCAGCCCTACACAGAGCTTCCCTGTAGAAACTACAAACATAACGTTAAAGTTGTTTCAGAGCAGCACTGCATACATTTTAAAGTTTGTAACTGTGTCACCAACATTATTCGTACACAGCATATCAGGCTGTATGCAAGCCAAACAATATTTACTAGCATGAAAAATTGCTAGCCAGATTTATTTCTTCAAAAAGTTGATGTTACAAGAACTAAGTTTGAAAATTATGTTGCCCGAAAAGCAGACATGAAAAATAATAAGCATCGAGTGGGAGCAGGTTGGAATAAGGAGAGGAAGGAGAAAAAGTAAGAAGGAAAACCCCCCTCAGTTTGTGGCAATAAAAGAGTACTGCTGCTCTCTGGGAGATTAAATATGAACAGAACAAAACAAAACGAGGGCTTTGAGACCCTCAGAGTCCTAGCCATTCTTTTGGCCACAGTAGCCTAGCAACCGCTGCTTGACCAGTCCATTGTGTAAACGTATGTTAAGCTTTTATCCCTCATTAGCAACATTCCTCCCTGCAGGCTGGGATTTTACAGATTAGGTTGAAAAACACAAAGAGATTGGACAAATCTTGCTGACTTCCAACATATTACTTTACAGGCTAATCATTGATCAAATAGCTGTATGTTTGTCTGCGTGGAGCATGTGTACACTGCGAGTTGATAAATGACAGGGAGAGTAAATGAGCGAAGCTGGTTACGCTTTGTTATTTTTCATCTGTGTGCATGTACCTGTCTATATTTTGTTTAAAAGTCAGAGAAAACAACATGCCACATTCAGATAATTTCCTAATTATATACTAAAAAATAAATTTATTGACGATTAACTATGACAGTGTTAATTCTTTTAAACCTCCTGAGTAATTACAGTAGGATTGACTAAGACATACAAATGCCAAAACAAATGAACAGGCACACCAACAGATGCAACAACTTCTCTAAGCTGCATTATTATAGTTTTTTTTTTTGTTTTTTTTTTTTTTTACCCCCATTCATTTTTAAACTGGGAAAACAACCCAACACACCACAGGGTGCCATTTGAGTGTTTGTGTGTAAGAGAGAGTCCTTTGTGAACTCATTGCCCTGGTTCTAAGTAAACACATACAGCTTCTTTCATTCTCCTTATTTAGATAACGTTGTATGTTGACTACACATGTTCAGACCTCTGACCCTGATCTGATTCAATCCTCTACATCAGGGGTGTCAAACTCCAGTCCTTGACGCCCACTATCCTGCAGGTTTTTGGCGTTTCCCTGCTCCAACACACCTGATTAAAACAAAATGGATCCAACAGCTTCTTCTCAACTTCTTCACAGTAACCTATTAATTTCAGTCAGGTGTGTTAGCGTAGGAAAACAAAAACCTGCAGGACAGCAGCCTTCGAGGACCAGAGTTTGACACCTGTGCTCTATATGCAGCTACTAAGGGCACTGTTGGCAGAGCTTAGCTTCTATATTTGTCTCATTGGGGGGTGGGGGGTGTTACCCTAGCATTAGGCCATCTCAGGCTTCCACAACTTATAAAAGCTTGGTGCTACAAAAAGCACAATATGAATAGTTTCTTCTACTTCTAGTTTAAAATTCTCCCTCTTTAGTTAATGTTTTCTATTGGTCACAGTGAGGTGGCAGGGTAAACACACCAACTTGTGTTAGCAGCACTGTGGCTGTCTGAGGGAGTGTGTGTATATTCACCAAACATCCGATTAGCTGAAACAATTTAAACAGCAGTTAAATCTTTTCTCTCCATCTGCCCCATAATTAAGCACTAATCCTCATCTTGAGTAAGCCCACTTGTAGGGTTGGGCTCTTCTTCACAGTTTATATTTCATTCAAATGTATTGAAAATAAACAAAATACCATTCAGAATATGTCTTAAAAGGGTGAATCTGTTCTTATCTATTCTTAATCTGCAAGATGTAATCTGGTAAAAACAAAACGTGTGGACTTTTTGGTTGAGAATGCTGATAAAATCTGATGTTTTGCAGTAACTGCACTGACATCTATACAATGAATTTAGATCATTGTTTACAGATAAAAACATTTGGATAATCTGTGTATTCAAAATGGCCAGCGCAGATTTCAAGACTCATCAAAATCTGTGCTAACTCTCGCTTTTAAATCCACTTCAAACGTCTTAACTTGGTGCTCCTGGCTAGTCTGGTTTGTGTACATTTCACGGGTTACACAAGTTTTGTCTCTACATTCACACATTGACTCTCACAGCTGGAGATAAACAGACACCATTACACCACAGCTTCTCCCCACATGGTCCCAAGCTGATAAGGGTTTGATCACAAAAGGGAGAAATAGTGTTTGGGGTCATATTACGCACATAAACACACCTGAGTTGCAGTGAGTAGCCTGCGCCAGTGCGTATGTGACTCAAACCCTTTTTCTCATCCAGTCCTGTCCATTCATTATTCAGTCCTGGGAAACTAAAGTTTGCTGGCTTGTTGTCAATTACCAGAACTGGCACAGTAGGCCTACTGCTCTGAACCATGCTGAGCCTGTTGTGTTACAGTGACTCTCAAAAGTGAGCCTTTCAAATACAACAAAACCGATTTCATTTTCCCAAAGATTAACGCTTACAGCAAGTGTAAAACTACAGAGACAATCCCCTCTAAGTAAATCATGTTCTGGCTTTCTTAGAGGTCATCTCTGCCATTATACACCAAGTCCTGTATGTCACTTCATTTTTTTTTTTTTTTTCATTCCTGCAATAGGCAGCGGCTTCAAGCACATGGCCTGACAATGTGTATGGAGTGGGTCCAACTCTATGTTTGGTAAATCGGTGTTGTTATTTGAAAAACATTTCAGCTTTTAGTGGAGCAGGGGGCTGGGAAGGTGCGTTTGTGTTTTTTTTAAAGGGAGAGGGGGTAAGTGCAGAGGCAGCAGCCCAGCTGAGCAAACTCTTCACTTTATTTCACATCCTCTTGATAGCATCCCCCCACCACTTCATGCACCACAGACTTTTTGCACCATTTTCAATCCATCCTAAAGGCAGCCATGTGCTGGTTTTAAAGAGAAATGTCTGTGAAACCATGGAGCTGTGTAATCAATTAAACTAACTATTAGTGGAATGAGCTGCAACACATGGAGATGTCAAGACTGTACTAAGACACTGTCCGGAGTGAAAGGCTTGAGTCTGTTCACATTTCCTTTAACATACGAAAACATTAACAGTGGTGATGTATGTGCAACAGGTGCACCATCTCCCCATGTCCCTGAGAGGACTTTCAAGTTCTCTGTATTAATCACACATAAACACACAAACACAGTGCAATCTTTGCTTACTGTTGCTAGACTTCAGGTCACGGTGAATAATTGGCACCACAGCCTCCTCGTGTAGATATTGCATCCCGCGTGCGATCTGCACAGCCCAATTGACCAGGATGTGTGGAGGGATGCGTCTTCCGGTCAACACCCGGTTCAGTGTCCCGCCTCGAGCATACTCCATGACCAGGCACAGGTTTGGTTCTGCCAAGCACACCCCTTCCAGTTTAATAATATTGGGGTGCTGCAGCATGGAAAAAAGCTTGGCTTCCTGCTTAACACTGCTGGCGGTGGCCGTTATGTCCTCATCTGGGTCTTGTCGAGCTGCTTTCACTGCAACCTCTTGATCTTTCCATATGCCCCGGTAAACTTTGCCAAATCCACCCACGCCGATGATCTCCTGTAACACAAGTTCACTGAAGGGGATCTGGACGGGCGAGCTCGGGACTTGCTCTGGTACCCCCACCGACCCGCTAGTTGCGGGGAGATGGTAAATAGCGGGCTGGTACGTGACATAATTGGAGGGGAATATCCCGACCCGGTGGTTGATTTTGCCTGTCCACCATCCTTCGTCCCCGGATATCGCAGCGTCCTTAGACAGGACCTCTACCACGTCCCCCCTTCTGAGGCTGAGTTCGTCCTCGCCGCTCGCCTCGTAGTCATACGCGGCTGTCCACAGGGATCTAGTCGGGCACAGCGGGGCAGAGTGAGCCCACGCCCGAACCGTTGGCGACTCTGTCCAGGCATGCTCCCCGGTCCCACTGCCGCCCGGCCGTCCTTCACCGTTTGGGAAAGCGGCCTGCGAGACATCCATTTCTCGGTGGCCGTAGCGGCACCATAGGGTGCAGAGCTTTTAGAACAAAAGTTGAAAATTAAAATAGTAAAATGTAATTTACTAAAATCGTCATGCTGTCACATTTGCGAGACAATCCGGTGAGAACAGGGGATTTCCCCGCACAGCAGACGGCAGAGTTAAACTATGTCCAAAGTCCTGTGAGAGAGTGTGTGTCTACAACCCCACCATCCACGTCGCCACTCCGGTAAAAGTGTGAGGGTCAATGAGTAGCTAGCGAGGTTGGTGGCTAAGGTTAGCCAAATACGGGTTTAGCAAATGCCACCACTTTATAAACTGACGGCGAAGTGGCAATATGAGGTTGGAAATTATCCACCGATAGCTCAAATAATTTTACCAATGAGATAAAAGCAAACTCTCGACAGTGACTGGCTCTACTTAAGGTTACCGTGAGCATGCTAAAGTTAGCTCTTTACCGTTGGAGCTAAGTTACCAAGTTTCCGCAGGTGCCGCAAGAGGTGCACCTGCCCCGTCCGCTCCGACCAAACACAGAGAGCCTCTGAGGGGCTGCTTTCCCTTTCGGAAATGCTAGGATGTTGCATGCAGTAACCGGAAAGTGAAAAATCACGTTTTCTTGGTCGCTTGTGGACTTTTATCGGAAATTCCGACTGCATTCCAGACTTCTGGCTAACGGGTTAGCTTAGCATAGGTCAGCCCGTTTACTGGTTCAGCATTTGGAATAGTTGCTCCTCTCCTCTTTAAGACCGCTTAGTCTAAAGTTTATTACTCCATCTGGGTTGCGATAAACAGCAAACGATTAAAGACTTAGAGAACACATAAAACATCCTGAAGTTCAACGCGACAATACCTATATTTTAAAAAAGTTAGAGGGGAAAAAAATCCGTAAAGTTTAATCAAAACAAGTCCTCCCCGCCGCTGTTGTGGCCAGGCAGAGTCGGTCGTGGCAGCGGCTGATCCGAGAATCTGAGGACGGTGCTGCTGCTGCTCTCAGAGCTGACTGTGGTGCAATCTGATTGGATGACTGAGTGACATGTGACCATCGCAGCAGTTGGGGGGAGGAGGGAGGAGCCACTGTAGGAATGTGAGGAGGACGCGCTTTCATGGAAATTATGGGAATAGTGAACCATATAAGCACACACGTGCACACGCACAAACACTTCAAAACGGAGTAAATTCAAACTATAAAACCCATTGTTGCCATGTGCAGCCTGCTGAAAATCCTGTATGTTCGCAAGCTTTAGCTATCAAGCTTTACCTACAGAGCACAAACTGCAGGCGTACATTAAAAATAGTGTAGAAATGTATGTGCAATGTTTTGTGATTTACTAATCAAGCCGCCTGCTTATCCACGCAACAGTAAAGGTAATCGCAGAGAGGATGGATGGGGAGGCGGGGAGGAGGAGGAGGAGTGGGAAGGGAGGGGGCGGTCAGAGCTGCGCATCTGTAGAAGCGGAGGACAGGGAGGAAGAGAGAGACGAACAGGTCAGGATGAGTACCGCGGTAGCAGCAATGCAGGAATCGACGTTGGGGTGGGAAAAGCCGAATGAGAGGGAAACTCCGAGGGAAACCGACGAGGCATGAAAAAGAGGGCTCGAGAGACGCGCTGCACCGCTCCAACATGGAGGCGTAGCGACAGTAGCATGCGTTAGAGGAGATAATTTCATTGTAGCCTAGCAGCAGCATCATCATCATTATCCGTCCGTCCAACCTGAACGGAGAGGAGGAGCGAGGAGACGAGATGGGCTCCCAGGTTGTGCAGACCCTGCGTCAGGGAGTCTGGGCATCCCTTACCGGGGGCTGGTACCACGACCCGGACCAGAACAAATTCAACAACTCCTGCCACCTCTATTTGTGGATATTTCTCCTGATGTTGCCCCTGTCTCTCCATCTGGTGAGTTTCTAGGGGAACATGACGTTCAAGGCCGCGAAGGTGGAACGAGGTGTGGGTAACATTTTATTCACGCGCTCGTTTACTCTACAACCGACAGCTCAGCAAGAACCTGACAGTACTGTGATGTGACTTCTACTGAGATATACAGGGCTAGAAAAAAGGGCACTGTCGCAGTGTATTCCCCCGCATGCTGAGAGGGAACGCATGGCTGCTCCTGGATGTGACAGTGGTGGAGTCAGGAAGCGTGAAACTGGCTTAATTATGTTCATGTTGTGGCCTTTGAGATGGTTGCAACACAGGATGCATCACCCGGATAATGACTTTTCTTTCTGTCCCACTTCAACTGAATGATATTGTCCTGTTAAACTCCTCAGGCGCTTGACTTT
Organism: Atherinomorus stipes; assembly: GCA_023101725.1. Classification (NCBI taxonomy): domain Eukaryota; kingdom Metazoa; phylum Chordata; class Actinopteri; order Atheriniformes; family Atherinidae; genus Atherinomorus; species Atherinomorus stipes. The sequence goes on along the minus strand of JALJCO010008534.1, from coordinate 470,387 downwards.
TTTCACACAGCTGGAAGGTGGCGTGAATAAAGTGAAAGTTACTATCAGGTCAGATGTGAATAAATTGTGGGCATAGTCTCACACTTCTTTTGCCATCATTTGTTGGTTGTTTCAGTTTGTGTGAAAAAAATCAACTGATTCCTCTTTGTTGCAAAACAACAAGCTTTCACAGAGACATGCCTCACATTTCAATTTGACTTTCCTTAAAACTCACCCTTAGCACTACTTGAATGACGAAAGAAGGTTGATGAACCGTCAAATAACACCAGATGTGCCACCAGGCTTTCTATTTAGTGTATAAATCTGCAACTGCAGACAAACAGAAAAATGTGACTCGTGTATTAGCATGATGCAGATGCTTTGCTTGTAATCTTCTTGCTCTTTGTTCTGAGCCACACCTCCCTTTGGGATCGGTAAACTTCAATATTTCACCAATACATCAAATCAGGTCTGGCTGTTTAATGTGCCGGCGGGGCTGGTGTTAGAGATGGACTGTCAGGAGAATTTGCAGAAGCTGATTAGAATCTGTTAAAGTCCCTTTTCCTCTCTCTGTCACAGGCCCTGCCACCTACCACCATGGCTTTGAGCATCTACTGCACCTCCATCACTGTCTTCTTCATCCTTATCAAGCTGGCCAACTACCGGCTCCACCTGATGTTCGATGAGGGCGAGGCGGTGGTCCGCAGCAGCCTCTCTGACCTCAGCAAAGCTCAGGAGAAAAAGAGTAATGCCTCGGACTCATGCCTGCCTGCCGGTATCAGGTAGGAACAATCAGGGAGCTCAAACAGAAGCTGAAAATTCTGTATTTATATTCAGTAATGTGGCATTTTGCTCCTTGTTCCTCAAGCTGCCGCTCTGCTAGGTCAGTTATTACAAAAAGTAGGCCAGAGGGATAAATCCCTGATGATACAACTTAATTATTAACATTGGAATGTACATTTAGGCCTGAGACCTCCTTTTAGAGTAAAGGCACTCACACAATACTAAGCGTAACTAAGTATGAGTCTCCATTTATAGCCTTCATTCTCTTCTTGAGTCTATTTTCTGCAGTCCTTTCTTCCTTTGAGGTCAGATTGGTTTTGTGATCAAGTGTCTCAGAGTGGGCTACAGACTCCTTCAACTTCATTTCAAAAGTCTCAGAGCAGCTTTGGTGTTTGAGGAAGCGAATGTCACTAATTTTCAATCAGCTGTCACACGACACAGAGACCAGTGAAGAAAACTCATCACTTCTTGCTTTCTTTTTGGCTGTTTTCTGTTGAAATGAAGCACCAAGTCCAGAAATAGGCATAATTCTGCCTCATCACGTGTATAATGTGTTTGTAAATGGAAAGAGTTGTCCTGATTAATTCATTTCTGTCTCCTCCTCTGAGTCTTTATAATGTCATGTCTCCTTCATCTCTCGCCTTTGTTTAATAGAAAGAGCAGCACAGTCCCTGACAGCGTTGCCATGACGACCTTGGCTCGGAAGCGTCCCAGTCCAGTGATCCAGGTGACAGTGAAACAGACAGAAACTGACCCAGGACTGATCGGGGTGGTGAGCGAAGACTCAGATGGACAGTATGAAAACAGTGTGCATGACCTGCATCACGTTCGCATTTAAATCCCATGTTTTCTCTCCTCTCCCATTCAGGACTGCTCAAAGTCGGATGAGGTGAAAGCTGTGGAAGGTAATACTGATTTTTTTTTTTTATTATTTGTAGATGTTAAAGTGATAAACTATAAACCTATAAAATATCTAATGCAGATGATGCAGCACATGAGGCGTTAGTGATGTAGAGACATGTCTAAAATTACAGAGACGTCGTCCAATGCTAAACTTGTGGGTAAATTAGTATTTTCTTGACTGAGCAAATCATTTCAGCTAAAGTTCAGCTAAGAATGTCAAAACTTAAACTGCTATGAAGCTGAGATGCTGAGTCGCTTCTGGATGCAGCAGAGCTCAAAGCTTGTGATTATTTATGGACTTAAACACACAAAATCCAAAATATGTAAAGAAAAGACATATATGGTGAGTAGAGATGCAACATTACATGTGTTCGTATCGAACTGTTCAGTACAGGTGTGTGCCGAACCGTGAACACAGTGTATTGAATATCGAACAATACAGAATTTTAAATTTATTTGATCAACTTGTCTTCTGACGATGAGCTTTGTGTTGAAAACTCAGTAGATCCAGGTTTGTCTACTCGTTCGGCTACATTCTTCACTAGTGTTGGAATAACTTTGGTGTTCATGTTAAGTATGACCTTGATGGTCAGCTGTTGTGGACAAGAGCACAACGGTTATAAAAGGCATGAAAATGTGTTTTTTGTATCGAAAAAATAATCGAATCTTGACCCAAAAGTATCAAACCGAACCGTGAAATTTTGTATCGTTGAACCCCTAATGGCGAGAAAATAAACACACCAGTAACTGCTGTGGGAAAGCAGAGGAAATTAATGTAGAGAATTATGAGATTTAAGATTATTTCTATTTTTTTTTTCCTTAGATTTATTTGTTTTAAATCTTTTTCCTTTGCATTTTCTGTATTTTTATTTCTTGAAATGTAAGCTTGTTTGATTTTTTTGCAATATGATACAAGTAATCTTATTTTTCTATTTAGTTTTCGTTTAATCTTCTTAAAAATTTTTTTTATAAAAAGGGCATTTTCTCCACTTATTAATCCCCCAAGCATATTCATTTCTGTAATCTTCTTAAATCAATTTATACATTTCTTATTATATATAACCAAATTATAACATATTCATAATAGCATCATTATTTAAGTATATTTATGTAGCTTAGTATGAACATAAAGTTAAATAAATATCCTTAAAATATAGAAGTATCAGTTTAAACCTTTATTTTGTTTTACCATATTTTTTTTAGCAATGTATGCATTATTCATGATGCATAAGTACATTTTTTGTATCTATTTTTTCAGCACTACAGAGATTTTGTCAGTCCGACTGATTCACAATCTTGTCTTTGCCGTCTCTTTAACTTTATATTTTTTAAAGAGCAATTTTTCAGTCAGATTTTTTTCCTTCTTTGTCATTTGAAGCCTGACTTTGTCCAGCTGATGTAAATTACCTCCAGACATGCACACAATAACTGGCCTTGAAACAGGCTCAAAACAGATTTATTCAGACTGAGTTTTGACACACAGTAATGCAGAGACATATTTTTGTTTTATATTTGTATTTGCTTATTATTTTCTTTTATTCTGTTTTTATAATGTTGATTTTTATGGACAGCACTTCGGTCACCTTGTGTGCTTGTAAAAGGCTACGTAAATAAAAGTGGATTGATTACTAAGACCATCTTAACTCTACAGAGCCTCTCGCATGTTGGAACTCAGAGAAGTTTTTACCACCATCACACCAAACGGGGGGTTTCTACACACATAAAACACCAGAGCTGCTCCTCTTATAGTTTATATTAAACCCAGAGTTCTGATGTGGATCAACATTATTTCCATTTCATCAGCTTGTTTGTTGACTTGGTTGGAATAAATCAATAAATTGGGATTATTCAGCCTTGTACTCAGGTTCAGTGTGTGTGTGGTAATTATTTGCCTTTTGGTTGTCAACTTTGGAATTAAATAACTTCAGTTTAGTCAGAGAACAAATTTACTAAGAAAACGTCCTTTTTAACCCCTTTCAGTGCCTGTTGTCACAAACCCTTTTCAATCTTTTTTATTTTGTCTTTTTTATCTAACTAATTTTTAAAATGTATTCATTTGCCTTTATTTATTCATATTTTTGTATTTATTTTCATATTAGTTAATTTATTATTTATCTTTATTTCACGATTGTTATTCATTTATTGTATTTGAGTTCCTTCCTTACTTTTTTGTCATTCTTTCTGGATTATTTCCTGTGTTTGTTTTGTTTTTATATAAATGTTAATGCAGTCAGGTGTTAAAGGATTAAAGGTTGAGATCATGTTTTATTATGTAATATTTCTCTATTTTCTTTATATTACTTCTGAAGTATCTTATCAAAGTTTGCATCAGCATAACTTGTTATTTCCAGACTTTTGGAAGGTTGTTCGTGTGATACGTGTCAACTTTTGTTCATGGATGTTTCGGTGGAACGTGACAGGATGAGTGTCTGAGCAGCCGTGAGTTCGAGCTGAATCAGGTGAAGTTGGTTAGAGGAAGATTTGGTTGAAAATCAGAATTGATTTAAGGTGCATATGAGAAGTGGGAACATGGGGAAGCATATGGTTCAAATAATTACTGACTCACACCATCTGTCCTGAGTTTGTTGATTGATTTAGGAACAGTCAAGTTAACACAAATAGGGACAAAGGAGGTTTTTGCTTGTTTTTTTGTTTTTTTTTTCCATTAGCCTGGAACACAGTGCATGGTGCACAGAGCAACTCTTAAAGAGATTGCTTGTGCAAAACTCTGACAGCGCACTTACAGAATGAAGACAGGATGTAGAAAGACTGTGAAACCTGCTGTTAAACATATAACGTTCATCATTAAATAGTAAAAGAGTCTTTACATACATCCTGTGTGGTGCATTGTCAGAGTCAGTTCACGCTGGAAGCAAACTCTTCTTTCCTAATGCATCCGATGGCTCTTCAGACAATTTGAATTGACAGCTTCCTTTTCTGCAAACACATCACTGTTGTAAATATGCTCAGACAAGCACAGAACTAGTGACCAGCCAGTTAGCCTGCCAAGACCAGCTGACCGCTTCCAGTAAATTTATGACCTAATGCACTGGTGATTACTCAGAGCAAAGTCAGCTGATTAAAAAGAGGAGCATGAACACCGTGGTGCATTGCATCAGATGACTGCACATGAGGAGAAAATGTTAGTATTTGTTTTTAATACGGTAGCAGCGTTCTGCAGCAAATTTGGTCAATTGTGTTTAGTTCCCAGCAGGAATGGGATGATTTTATTATTGTTTGCTGTGAATTGAATAAACAGTTTCAACTTTCTTTTTACTCCAGGCCAGAGTGAGACTGCTGCAGAGGAGCAGCCTCTGGAGGAATGCCCGCACCCGAGCCCCGAACCTTCACCAGATGATCTTTCCAGCCCCAATCCAAACCAGGATGCCCCCCTGCTGCAGGCCCAGCAGAGGCCCCCGTCCCGAGCTGAAAGGGAAGAGACGTGTCCTGGATCTGCTAGCGGGGCAGGGAGAATGGAAGCAGAAATAACTGAAGGTGGAGCTGTGAAAGAAGGAGTGGACATTCAGAGCTCCTCCCCAGAGAAAGTCGGAGACCAGTCGGAGCAGGAGAGGACGGTGGAGAAAGACTCGGAGCTGGAGAGGATAGAGGAGAATGACCTGGAGGATAAAGATAATGCAGACGGGGAGACCGCTGATGAAGGTTTGCCATCTTCCAAAGGAAGCGAAGATGAGAGTGAGGAGGGCAGCGAGGGGCAAAAAGATGCATCAGATGCCAACAACAACTCACTGGAGACTCCAAAGGACGACCGAGATGAGTTCATTGACATCCCAGATTCTCCTGCACAGGTGGGCACTGCTGATATTTAAGAGATGAAACATTCAGTGTATGATAATCCAACCCTAACCCCCCGTGTTGTATCCCAGGCTGAGCCAGTGGAGGAGACATACTGTTCGGATGAGATTGAAGTGGTCCTGGTGGATAACTCCAGCCCCGGCACTGCATCGGCGCACCTGGATGACAACGACACAGTCAAAATCATCATCACTATGAGCTGCGACCCGCAGACTGCCGCTCAGTTAGAAGAGAGCGTCAAGCAGAGTCTTCTGGAGAACGCACAGGTCAGACAAAATGACTTGGCATCCTTCCTGTTCCACATCAAACACTTCTACCGTCTCATATCTGTTTACTTTAAACGTTTCCTGAAATTTCAGCTGGAGACATCAGAAATTTCAAGAAATTGGAATTAAAAATGCATTTTTCCATCAGGGCTTCCTCTTTGCTGCTCTGCTCCACATTGTTGTTCGCTGTCCTGCTGGTGGACTCATGATTATCAACATTTCCCAGTGTGGGACAGCCCTTTACATTCTTACATGTCAGAAGTCTCTGTTGGTCACCTGCTCCTGTGGAGGCTCTTGAATTTGCTTCCTTTCTTAAAAACTGTCTGATTGTGGATTTGTGAAATCCTCTTTCCAGAAGATTTGTTTTGTAAACATTTCCAGTCTCATGAGTACTGGTGACTGTTTCTCTGAGGTTCTCAGGAATCTTTTTGGTCATGGCACACTTCCACATGTGTGTTGTGAGGATCAGCCGCTGATTGGAGCTTGAATTAAAAACAGCCTTTGAATTACCTTTATATTAACTACAAATCTGGAGTTTTTTCCTCTGACAGATATGTAGTTGGTTATTTTCTTTTTTAAACTATTATAAATGATCCTTTTCAGCTTGTATAAACATAGGATGATGTTTTATGTAATATTTATGCATAAATACAAAAAAAAAAATATCCCATATTGTTGTACTTATAGTATTGTGGTGTTCTGCTACCAAATCTAAATGCCAGCTCTCGGTTTGACTGTGCTGTTACTTCTTCCTGGAAAAGAGACCAACTGTGTGCTGAAGTGGAAATTTGATCCTCTCCTTTCCTGCTGATGGGTGCAACAAATGCCAAACAGACTACAACATGTTTAGATATGAAAAGTAGAACTGGTGTAATGCAGCTGGATATTCTTAACGTGAGTGGAAATGCAAATTTTGCGACCTGGCTGAGTTCCAGTGTGAAGCTGCTGGTGGCAGATTTTATTTAAATAATGCACAGATTCATGTCGGAGGTGTTGCTACATGTAAGGGTAAGTGGGTGTGACATGTTTTTGTGTGTGTACTTAAAGGCTCAGAAGGATGCAGGAGAGTGTCACATCAAGATCCCTGTCATCACTTTCGACTCCCCCGAGGAAGAGAAAGGGGAGCCTGAGGAAGGGGAGGAGGTGACTGTGTCGGAGGATGACCTGACACCGAAGCTGCAGCAGACCAGCCAAAGCGAAGAGTTCCACTTATGTAGAGAAGCAACTAGTTCTGATTCCACCACGCTGGAGTGTCCGGATGCAAACCAGGAGCATCCCGGGTTGCAGGTAGCGACTGACACCACGCCGAGCCTGCCGCTGACTAACGACAACAGCTCGTCAGGGATTGACGTCCACTCCCACCATGATGACACGGACCCTCTGGACCCCAACGTAGATTCACAGGGATTCCTGCGTCTACCGCAAACTGTGGGCCGATACGGGCTCGGAGGAAGGACTCACATCCGAGGTCTGAGCATGGACAGCGGGAAGGACGCTGTCCTGCTTTCAGATCGTTCACATAACACTGTATGTTTAACTCTGTTTCTGTATCTCTATCTGTATTTATGTGTAAAAAAAAACAAACCAGAAAACACCAACATTTGTTTAACCTGTTATCAGACCACCATGACCAGCTCCAAATCAGACCTGGAGGCAAAGGAGGGCCAGATTCCCAACGAATCCAACTTTTTGGAGTTTGTGTCCTTGTTGGGGTCTCTCAGTTCCCGAGGTGGAGGTGCCAGCACAAAGGAAGAGGAAGCTTCTGAGAGCAAAGAGAAACAGGATGCTGAAGAAGAAGGTATGATTGCAGAGCCAGCTTCAGTTATATGATTCCTGCCATAGCTCTGGGTGTTTGACCTGACAAACCATATGGTCTTAAACTTCCTTGTTGCTAATTATTGTTGGTTATGTCAGTTTACATGTTATTTATATGGTTAATTTACAAATGTGTCAAATTTGATGGTGATTTTACCTGCATAGGACTCTAGTCAGTCAGGCTCACCAAAGCAGATGAGTTTGCAGAGCTTTTGATTAAGTCTGATCTGATGTCAGGTTTGTGAGAATATGTTTTTGTATGTGCTAGTTATTACTAGCAGCACATAACACAGTAATTTACAGTGTTGGTTATGGAAAAAAATATTTCATTGTGCAGGATAACATTGCACATTTTAAGGATAACATTTAAAGTTTAGAAAAAAAAACAGGAAATAATGAAGCATTTCTCTTTTGTCTGTGTGTAGAAAATCGGAGCGTGGCTCCAGGACCAGATGAAACAAAAACAGATAGCAACACTGACAACAAATCAGAGAGACCCAAACCACCCACCAGTCTGCCAACCAACACGTTACAGGCCATACCACCCCCTCAAATCCCCATAGTCTCTCCCGACAGGTATGCATGCTAAAGAGCGAGGTCTTTTAATGCAACTGAATTTATGCCTGCATGTAGCACACGTGTAGATTTAAGTCAGTTTTAACACTTCAGTTGATTTTTTTCTGTATGCAGTCCACAGACAGACAGAGAGAAGGACCCAGACTATGATTCGCTGCCTTCGCAAACATCTCAGTCTGAGAGCTCCATGCTGCAGGTCATCTGCAGACCCGAGGCTACCAACAAAGAAGAAGCATACACCTTCCATACTGTGCACAGTAAGCCAGTGATGCTGGCATTATTCACAATGCTCTATTCTTACCTGTTCTTTTTTTTTTAGAAAGATGGAGATATCTGTGCAGAAGGCAAACTAAAAACAATGACATACAGTGTAGTGCAGATGTGAAAAGCTGTCAGCAGCTCATGGCTTCACTTCATCACCAGCTCAAAAAGCTGGGAGATTAAATGACATTTTCCTGGAATGACTCCAAGATGTTCAGCTGTTCAGCATCAAGCGAAATGAATCCAGCATAATCAGAACAGTAGCGCATTACTTTTCCAAACAGAATGCCTGACAAGCTTTAATGTCTCTGTTTGTCTCATCAGGAGACAGACCTCGCAAACTGTACGCAGAGAGGGCCCTGAACCTGCCGCTGGGAGCAGAGCTCATCACAGGCAACATGTGGTATGCAGTCAAGATGTTACCTGCTCCTATGATAAAGCCAGGTTTGTTCTACATATTAATATCAGCCTGCTTTGTGTGTGAATCTTCAGTGACTTGCTGTCAACTTCTTCCAACTCGGAGTGCCAGGACGGAATCGGAGGCGGCCATTCTGACTGTCCTTTCCAGCGACGTATCATCCCCGCGCACAGGCTGCGGCCACGAAGGACGCATCCCGAGATCTTCCAGGTGAGACCATCCACTTAACTTGATGTATAAACTTGTGACATGCTCCTGTCATCTAGCTGCTTGAATTTCTTGAAGCGTATACAATGCTCCACCTTTTTAATATACCCCCAAATTTCTGTTGAACTAGATAGAGCTGTATTTTCTTACTTTGCACACTGCTCCTGGAATACCTTAAAGCTTAACTTGCTCTCTTTTGGTTAGTTCAAAGCAATGAACTCTTTTGACTTAAGTCTGTTAATCCCAGTATTAAAGACACACAAAGTAACTTAAAAATATGTTACAGGTAATGACAAGGTTGTGGTTGCCTCCTTCAGTGTTGTTGCAGTTGTTTTTTAATTGATTTGTTTGAAAACCCTGACTTGAATTCACCCTTGTTTAGGAATGCAGACCAGCTGACTCATGCTGGTGTATCAGCTGGGGAGAAGGAGAGGGGCGGCTGTTTGCATGATGGCGTGCTCTAATTGGAAAATAAATTACAAAGAAAGATAACTTACAATGAAACGCTGCTCTGATTCAACCGTTTTTGAACAAAGAAACAAAGCTGACCCTGACCAGAGACTTTAATTCTCAGTTTTGACATTCACATGGCCTCATCAGTGCACAACAGATCATACTAAACCCCCAAAACCACAGGAAAGTGAAATTTGTTGTCATGGTATCTTTAAGATGATTTTATGTGTTTGGCATCGGTTTAAAACCAATAATAATTTAACCAAATTATTTTTGGTTCAATGATTTGTTGGTGGGGGCCAGATTATACTGTATGTAAGATGTTCCTCTTTCTGTTCCTGTTCATTCAGGTGTTTTATTTTGCATTGTGTCATGTGTGTTTTTTATTGAAAAAAATTAAATGAATATGTTAAATCGTAATGGAAATGGAAATATTTAACTCTTTTTAATGTGTGCAGGGTTTATATGTGTTGACTGCTAATGCATGCCCTCTTGGCCAGGTTTCCCCTCAAAAAGAAAGGGACAATGTGATTAAATAATGATTAAATAAATAAGTAAATCCCAACAAAAAAAAATGAAAAAAAAAACCCCAAAACAATAAACTTGCAGATTAGTTCATGCACTACTCGAGGGGTCTCCAACTCCAGTCCTCGAGAGCTACTATTCTGCACATTTTCGTTGCATCCCTTCTTCAACACATCTCAATCAAACAAATGGCTCGTTACCAGACCTCTGCAAAGCTGAATCACATGTGCACCGGGGAATAACCCATTTGTTTCAGGTGTGTTGGAGAGAGTATGCTTTAAGAATTACAGGATAGTAGCTCACGAGGACCGGACTTGGAGACGCCTGCACTCCTGCACTACTCTAACAGAACACCAATTTTGATGAACTGTTACTCTGATAGAATACCAAAAATCCTTTTTATTTAATGTTTCCATTACATGGTGATTAATCCACCCACTCACAAAGTGAATCAGTGGCCACGTTTACTTGGAGACTTTTTTCCCTTTCGGAATGAAATAATTCTGATGAGGGTTTAAGGGCAGCTGTTTACATGAGAACTAATTCATGCTGATCTGGCGTGTACATGCACCAACATTTATTCAGAATAAAAACTCTCTGCATGTGCAAAATGATGTAAATCACGTTATTCATTAAAGACGGAGGTCTACAAACTGATCGCCACGGTTGTTGTGGTTTCTGCAGGACTCTAATCAAGCAGCAGCTGATCCTCTTGCTCGGTTACTGCAAACAACCAAGAGAAAAAGGCGTAGAGACAGTAAGAATTAAAAACAAACGTTTTGTTGCTGTCCAGGGAATTACGTTGTTCACCTCCATCTGTCAAAGTGTGGAAACATCACTGGCTGCACATTGACGTCTTGTTAAAGTGTGTGCTCTAAGAGCGCAACCTCATAACTTTCCGATTTAGCGTTTACATGATACCATGATCAGTTTGGGAAAAGGAATATTCTACCCCTGTTAAACCGAATGATAATTGATTCAGTTCAGCACTTTTCATTTGGAAAAAAGTGTTTACTTGGATCATTTTTGTTCTGAAAGAGCTTTTAAACTCAAAGCAATCGGTATATTTGGGTCCATGTAAACATAGCCAGTGTTTTCTGTCTGTCAGACTCCGACTGAGTCATTGCAGTTGTTTGAAACAGCTGCTCTAAGATCACTCCTGCATCCGAGCAGCAGGAGCATCTTGAGTTGCTTGGAATGGCTGCTGAAGCTGAAACAACACAGACTCTGCTGAATTATGAATGCACCACTCATGAAAAGATGTAACTCTGCTTATTTTAAGTACAGCCTCGTAGACTGTGTTTGGAATCATGCTTTAATTTCCCACATCACTCTAATGGGTTTCATGTGTCACCGGTTTGTATTTGTGTGTGTGTCAGGAAGAGGACTCTTTGGATGAGTCATCAGAGACTTCTACGCAGGAGAAACCCACCAGGAAAATTTATTACAAACTCCAGCTGTTTCCTGGAAAGTGGATCAATATTTTATACGACAGACTAACCCTGCTTGCTCTTCTGGACAGGTAACGCTCAAAAGCTACTTACAGACACAGGAGGAAGTTATTCTAGCACAAATTTGAGCTGAATGTGCTGCTGTGACTAGTCTTTATGCTTGTGTTGTTGTCGTTTTTTTTTTTTTTAAATAAAGAAACCAGGAAGTTCTGGAGAACCTAGTTGCAGTCTTTATGGCCTTCCTGGTTTCCTTTTTGGGCTTTGTGCTTCTCAACCACGGCTGCTTCAAAGACTTCTGGGTCTTCCAGTTCTGCCTGGTCATCGCCAGCTGCCAGTATTCCCTACTGAAGGTAATCTCTGCAGAAGAAGCTGGATGTGTGTGTACTGTATAGTTTAAAGCTGTCATAGTCCTCAGCCACCATGTGAATAACTGCAGGTTTGAAGGTAGATTAAAGGTAAAGACCTGCTGCTTCCCTTTCTGCATGCACTCACATCCTCTCAGCTAAACTGGGACGTTTCTGTTTTCACATTGTCTTGCTCATGATAGATCAATACTGACGTCTGTGGATTTCTTCTTCTAGAGTGTTCAACCAGATGCAGCTTCACCCACACATGTGAGATTCTATCTTTATTTCTGAAATATCAAAAACAACAATTCCCCTTTTCCCACATAAATGATTGTGCTGTATTGCGGCAGTAATGTGGCTGCAGAGAGCAGGACCTCTTTGAGTTAGTTGTGTCTTGTCCTTGTGAAAGCATGTAAAATTCAAGGAACACTCAAACTTGTAAAACTGGATTTCCATCAGATGTAAATTTTATCGTCCTGTGATTGAAATCAGGCTGAGCCTGTGCATCTTGCATCCTAATCCGTGTGTGTCTGCATCTCCAGGGTCACAACCAGCTGGTCGCCTACAGTCGAGCGGCCTACTTCTGTATTTTTTGTGCTCTGATTTGGCTACTGGAGCAGCTGCTGAGGAGTAAAGACCTGCCCCCCGTCTCCACCCTGTATGGAGTCACCATCGTTTGTAACGATGTCCTGCGCTTCTTACGAGACCTGCTTGTTGGTACAAAGAAATGCACACATACAATGAAATAAGTAGACTCACATGACTCTGTTTCTACTTTTTACACAGCAGCCAGGTTCTTTAGTCTTTATTCTCTGTTTGAGATAAGTAACCTTAACTAATACAAAGAAATGTCCTCTGTGTTTTTGCATTAAACAGGGTTTACTTACTGCTTCCCAGTCACCTTCCTGGTGGGCCTTTTCCCTCAGATCAACACCTTCACCATCTACGTCCTGGAGCAGATTGATATGCACTTCTTTGGAGGAACAGGTTGATTAAAAACAATCCTAAGCTTCAGATTTGAGAAGTTTTTGCCTGAATTGATTAAATTGTTTTTGGATGTGTGACTGTCGGTGTAATATAGTTTAATCATATATGAGATATTTCATTACATATCATATCATTGACTTTACATCATATAAATCTTTGTGTTTATCCTTTAAAATATGTCCCATGAATATGTTAAGGATAACATATTTGTTTATCTTGTGTTATATATATCATAAATCATATTTACCCATGTGTATGTGTTTTAACATTTGTGTTATCAGTAACTTCAGTATTACTACCCTAACAACTAGCTCAGATAACTGAGCTGGCCCTACAACAAACATGACTCTTGCATCCATTCCACTCGTTTACCTTTTTTTCACTTTAAGGGTGAACGAGTGGAATGGAAGTGAAACCCAGTTTTCCAACATTTGAAAGTGAATGCCATGTGGGTCAGTAGATGCGCAAAACTGTGATTGTTTATGGGTTGGCCAAAAGCCCACATTGATTATTGTTGGGTAAATTGAAGAAATCTATATCTGGGCTCAAAAGTGGCACATTGGTCCAAACTGGGTTACAATGCTTCAACTGGGAAATGTGGAACCACCTATCACCCAACGTAATCCTGCATTAAACAATTCTACTGATAAGAAACCCATGAACAATCCAGCGTAGAGTCTGTTTCATGTAATTTATTATCCACTGTAGCCTTATGAAAAAAAATGTCTGGAAAAGTGCTGATTTTATTCTGTCACTGTGTCTCATAATTAAACATTTCGTCACTGTAATTTGTGTCTCAGCTGCTACGAGCCTCATCTCTGCGATCTACAGCATCCTCCGCAGTCTGGTTGCTCTCTCTCTGCTGTACGGTTTCTGCTTTGGTGCTCTCAAGGTAAGAACCAAACAGTGAGTGGGCATGTGTGGGATGCGATGTGATCATTTTTCGCCTCCCTTCTTCCTTTTTCTCAGTATAGAACTGAACCTTTGCTTGCGGTCATCCTCCTTGTTGAACCAACAGTAAAAAGCATGTAGATCAGTTATAAATAGCCTGCAGCGAGGGAGTTTCACTGGTGGAATTGTTGCTCGTCATCCTCAACACGTGACAACAAGACTGCTGCTGGGGGAAAAAGCTTTTTAACAGCAGAGATCTAAAAGCAGCGGCTCTGAAACAGTGCATGATGTGAACCCACACTGATGTGAACATGTTTGTTTGTGACGGCAGGAGCCATGGGATCAGCAGCACACTCCTGCCTTGTTTTCTGGTTTCTGCGGCCTTCTGGTTGTGTTCTCCTATCACCTCAGCCGACAGAGCAGTGACCCGTCTGTGCTGCTGTGGGTATCATGTTGTAAAGAAGCAACAATTTTTGTATTGGACATACTCTAATTAAACATAGAGATACTTCTGATGCATTTGTTGGCAGTTCATTGTTAATATTTAGCATAAGTTATTTTGCTGAAGTCATGTAATTTCCAGCCATTAGATACAGTTAGAAATATAGCATGAGAATTAAAAAAAAATGCACACCTGGATTTGTTTCATAAATTATGGTAAATGTGAAGATTTTCTGTTAAAACTTGGCATTTAGATGCTCTTATTCATCAACAGATCTCTGATCAAATCAAAGATGATGCCAGCACTCGTTGAAAGTGAAGAAGAAGATGAGGACACAGACATTAAAGACCCGCTGCCTGAGAAACTGCAGAACTCCATGGTAACTACAGATTAACGCATGCTGTAAACGGATGAGATGCTTCATTTATGCCCCTCAACCACTGAATGTATAAACTGTTGACAGGCCTGTTCATTATGAGCATCTTTGGACTTGCAAATATTGGCAGATGCAGGTTCTGAGTGTTTTGAGCTTGTTTGAGCAAATATAGACAGTCTGTTCTCCTGTCATGCACTAACCTGGTCCCTCAGTCCTCTTTATCTCATACACATAAGTGGAAGTCAGTCAGAGCAACAAGTCAAGTTGTGAGATTTACATGGAAAAATGTAGATGAAATACTGCATAGTGAGGGTTAAAATACTGGATTTACTCACAAGTGGACACGTTTCACTGGCTGTGTGTAGTAGGAATATAGAGTAGATATAGAGTACAGATGAACAATCCAAATAATTTTCCTCAACATCTTCTCCTGAGCTTTTCTCCTGGACTTTGCTGGAAAACATGATGTTAAATAAAGATAATGTGTAATTAGTAGGGACTTTGGAAAAGACACATAGGAGTAAATCTGACCACTTCATGCTAAGCTGTGATGAAGATCTGAAGCATTAAATCTGCAAGGGTCACTAAATATTTCACAAAGTAAAACATTTGGTTACTTGATCTAATGTCATTTTTATCAGGCCAGAACTCACATGGAGGCTTTATCACATTTATCATATCTGCATAAAAAGTATTTCTTTGTTATCAGGGTACTGAAGGAAGATGTACTCAAATGTTGCTTTTAAAGTTGCAGACAAATTGTAGAAAAATAATGATCTCTTATTTTTTATATGTTTATTTATTTATTATGTAGAACGGTGATGTGTTTCCTATGCTAAAGTAGAAAAAAAGGAGGGCAGACTGCTTTCATTTGCATTAAAAGGATTCAACATTTTTTAATCATTTATTATTTATTTTAAAAAGAAATCTGCCAAAGAAAAAAACAAAAAAACAACAGATAATCTGACCAAACCTATGGTAAATGGGACATACATGCACATCATTTGGTTTAGCACAACGCACGTAACGTCAGATTATTGCCTGTTTTAAACTCTCATTTGATATATTGAAGTATATTTCATTGCATTTTTGGGAAGGCAGTTTGGTTTTTAATTCAGCGCATTTATTTTAAGGTTTAACTTGTTATGCTGCAGATTTAGAATGATAAAATAAAATAAACTCACCATCTAGTAAAAAGTTATTTCTGTCAACATTAAAAATAAACACTTAAGAGACAGAGCAAATTATAGGGTAGAATGGTGTGAAGCAACTGCCTTTTTGTTATGCTTCTTTGCCTCAATGTTGCAAACAATCAGAAAGCAACACGCAAAAGCAAAAATATTTCCACGAATACATTTATTAGACTTTATTATTTACACTTGAGAAGCTCAGGAGATGCATGTAAAGTATTTAAAAAGCTCCACCTTTGCATTAGTTACGATCAAATCAATAACATCTTTGTAAGTATATTCCTACCTACAGTACTGTAATCAGTTATCACTGTACCCATGTACTTTAAGTGTAGTCTAAGTTTCTTTTTGTTTGCCTGTTAATGCAGAAATAGGGCTGTTAATTTTATCTTTTACACTGTAGTATTGCTAATGTTAACCTCTCATCCTCATCTCTGAGATTGCGATTGGAAAGGTCCCATTTTTTAGAGTTTATTTTCATCAACCTGGTTGTTTGTTTTCTGGCAACATCAGTAACTCATCTGAGCATTAACTGATCAATCCAGAGCAAACTGACAATAATCATCATTACACAGTCAATACTCAGAACACTGAGAAAGGCAGGCAGGATTAAACGCAGTCTTATGAGCATGATAATGAAGCGCGTGCTGTTGATTATTGCACGTGCTTACAGGGAATTATCCGTCAGCCTCCCATTACCACTTACAGTATTAATGAGGATTGTGAAGCTCTTAGCTCCTCTCATGCTGCTGCATCTTTGATCTCCAAAAAACGAAGGCTCAGAGTGATTAGATGGAGATAATCACACACCTAAATGAGCCTGAGAAATGGATGTTTTCATGAGGATTATGAGTGATTGCAGCTCTTGCTCCCTCCTGTGCTCGGCAGAAAGAGATTCTTCTGTCGGACGTCGTCGTCTGCTCTGTTGCCTACATCCTGACCTTCGCCATCACAGCGAGCACCGTGTTCCTCTCTCTCAGGGTGATCCTCACTTCATGTGTCCTTTTAACACAAATGGTTTGTTTAATTGTTCTTTCTCATCGTGTTCATTGCAAACCAACTTGTTTGCAGCCTTTCGTGACCATCGTGCTGTACGCTCTGGCGGGGACTGTTGGGTTTGTAACCCACTATCTGATCCCACAGCTGAGGAAGCATCACCCTTGGTTGTGGATCTCCCATCCAGTTCTAAAGACCAAGGAGTACTACCAGTTTGAACCCAGAGGTTTGCAAATCCTGAGGGCTTGTATATTTTGTCATAAATATGGTGTTGTATCAGGATGTTACTGAGTATAAAACCTTTACAAGCCCCCTGCTGCTTGTTTTACAGAGGATGCTGTGCTCATGTGGTTTGAGCGGCTGTACGTGGGGCTCTTGTGCTTTGAGAAATATGTGGTGTACCCTGCCATCGTGCTGAGCGCGCTCACTAATCATGGCTTTGACCTCAGTCACCAAAAGAAGCTGGGAATTCAGTGAGTGGACACAAGCAGCCGGAAAACCACAAAAACAACCTCCAGACACCCAAAGTAAGGTGAATCTTCTCTATAACCCGTTGTCTGTGTTCCTGTCTGTGCCGCCTCTAGCTGTGATGCTCTCCTGACGACAGTCGCTGGACTGAAGCTCCTGCGTTCATCCTTCTGCGATCCCAGCTTCCAGTTCCTCACCCTTCTCTTCACGCTCATTTTTTTCCATTTTGATTGTCCGCACGCATCTGAGAGCTTCCTTCTGGACTTCTTCGTCATGTCTATTGTCTTCCACAAGGTAAAAGAACTATTGTCGCACTACCTGAGAACAAAAGCCAGGAGATGTGAATGCGACAGTGTAATGGAAACTGTAAAAACTTACAAGACATCCACTAAAAGGTTGAGGTGGCTTTTGTTTGTTTTCACGACTTTTGCATCTTAAGCAGAGGGAAAACCGCTTTGCAATCTTATCTGACCCGGCAACTGATTGGTGACTTCGTAGATATAATAACCCAGATATTTTCTTGAAGGAAGTTTTCCTTTTTCTTCTTGTTGATGTCCTCAACAACTGTTTTGTTTTTCCTCCAGGTTTAATTTACGTTGGGAATCACAACCAATAGCAACATATCTTTTAGTGACAATACAAAGACTAGGTTATCAATTCAGATTAATCAGTAAGAATAAGAGGACTAACTTTTTTCAAATTGTCTGATTTTTAACTAGTGAACAGAAACCTGGCATCAGTCATGTTGTGGAAATCTAAATCTGCATTGTCATATTTTGAGGAGAAAACATTTTCAATATCAGTAATTCTGATTCATTCATAAAAAGAGAAAACTCTTCACACTCCCTATCTGCCCTGGGTGGGTGGGTGAGGTCATTTCAAGCCCGAGTCCTCTACCAGAGGCCTGGGAGCTTGAAGGTGATTTTTCTTAGGTATCTGTTGGAGCCACTTCTCAAGTGCTCTGATGACCATGGGTCTTATTGTTGTCCTCACCTTCCAGGCTTTCTCCAGCTCTTCCTTGAGTTCTTGGTATTCCTCTAGTCTCTCATGTTCCCTTTTCCTGATGTTGCCATTGTTGGCGATGGCTACATCTACCACAATAGTTTGCCTCTGCTGGATCACAATGTCCAGTTGGTTGGCCGTTACCATTTTGTTAGCCTGTATCTGGAAGTCCCACAGAATCTTAGCTCTCATCCTCCACCACTTTGGGAGGGGTTTTCCATTTAGACCGAGGACTTTCTGGACTGTTTCAGAGTCCTCTTTGCACAGCCTACACCTGAGACCCCGCCTAGTGTGGAAGATCTAGGCCTCTATTGCTCTGGTGCTGCTGTGCTGCCATGATTAGTGGCTCTGTGCTGTTCTGTCCCTCCCTCTTTAGTCATTAGCAGGACTTGTTCATATCCACCACTACAGCTTTCTGTCGGTGGTACATCCCATGAAGGGTTTTTCTCTTACATGTGATGGGTTTTCTCTTATATGAAGAGATGGTCCCTCCGACTTGTTCTCTAGTTTCCACTGTTTGAGACATTCACTAAGCATTTCATCCCATGGGACCATTTTCCCGATGTATCCATGGAGCTTGGGTATTTCATCTTGGATAGTGGCCCTGATGGTCAATAGTCAGCTGCCCTCCGTTTTTGGGCTTAGTTTATAGCCTATTGTTACCGGGTTCGGGGTTGAATCCTCCAAGCATGGTGATGAGCATCTTTTGTGTTTTAACATCTGTGGTCTAAACTTCCTCCTTCGGCCAGCTTATTATCCCAGCAGAGTATCTGACCACTGGCAGGGCATAGCTAGAGATGCACAACATTATCGGCCTGAGATTGAATTTTAAAACTGAATATTCGTATCGGCCGATATCACCCAGATATCAGCCCCGATATAATTAACCAATAACATGCATTGTTTAGTGAAGAACCCGCAGAATGCTGTTATTTTTTTCTTTGTTTTTTTAATCGGGGGGGCATTGGAGCAACATAAGGTCACGCCCACCGTGCAACATTATTATGTCTTTGGCAACTACTTGATTTGCAGCTGATGCAGCAGAAGTGTTTTTCTAATTTTGCCCAAGGAATGAATATTACATCATTTCAGATTTAATATCAGTATCGGTTAAAGGCCAGATGAGTTGTAAAATATCGGCATATCGGATATCAGCAAAAATCCCTATGCATAGCTGTTAACTGCCCAGATCTTGTCCTTGTCATTAAGCTGATTTTTGCTGCTGTTCTGCCCTCTGGTACTGCAATGCCCTCTGTATGGACATACTGACATACTCTGCATGCAGACAGGCAAAGTGTCACATGAGAGATTTTCCTGTTCACCTGACATGAGGATTTATCGCTGACCTTTTTAAAGTGAAAGAAAACACCACCAAATTTACACTGAAGGTCAGTTTACCCATCACACAGAGTTTTACTCAGCCTGTGAAAACCACTTGTGTTGGTGTGGATGAGCTTTGCCAAGTCTGAGAAAATAGCCACCGTAGCTCTGCTAATACTCAATCTCCTGAGAGCCCCTTTTAAAAAGGATTCTTAGTAGAAAGTGTCAGTCATGTTGAGGAGATTAAAAGCAGCGGAAACATATTTTTTTCTTAGTTTGACAGGTTTTAGAATCTTTTTGTGTGTTTGTGTGTGGACATGCGCAGCCTACTGAAGCCTACTAAGAAATTGCCTAAAAAAATGCATTTTATGTGCAGATAATCACTCTTATAAATCAGGAGTAGTGGGCTAAATAAGGCTGTTGCCTCACTTTGTGTATGCTGACTGTGCGCCTCTTTTTTGTGCTTAGATGCGCGAGTTGTTGCTGAAACTCCATTTCATCCTGGTTTACATCGCTCCCTGGCAGATCGCTTGGGGAAGCGCTTTCCATGCCTTTGCTCAGCCGTTCGCCGTGCCTCGTATCCTTTTTCCGAGACTCACGTGTGCAGGTGTGAGAGTGAAACCAGTGCCGGCTTTTTCTTTCCTTGACTGGTTGTGTGTGTCCAGACTCAGCCATGCTGCTGCTCCAGACTCTGCTCACCACTGTCTTCTACACTCCGCTGGCTCCCTTCCTGGGCAGTGCCATCTTCATTTCCTCCTATCCACGGCCCATCAAGTTCTGGGAGCGAAATTACAAGTAAGACCCCAACTGAGAGAGTGAATGAGTCCATGATTCAGACTCTGATAAGGCTCGTAGGTTTATCGACATCATGTTACACTGCGAGCCCAGACGGAGGAAATCTGCTAAATAAGACTAAACAGCTCTATAAGACTCTGCTAAATAAGGTTAATAAATGAGTTGTCCAGAAACCCCTAAAAATGATAAATTTGCTAACTTCTTATACTGTATTTCTCTGTATAATACTGCACCAACACCATAATTACCATGAACATGAGCTTTGTAGATTATCATGAATCAATTACATTTGCATTTCCTGCATGAATCTATTGCTGTAAGTACTTGTAGTCTCCAATTTTGTCTCATCCTTGTGATCTTTTTCTGGTAAAAAACTACAGTCCTTGGCTATTTTAGGGAATAATTGATCTTTTTTTAAAAAACAATTTAATGCATGTATTTTGGTCCTGTTTAATTGAGTGCTACTAAATTGATTTCCATGTTAGAAAAGTTTGAATAATATTGTGAACTAACATCTGTAATATGATTTATCAGCACAACATTGTTGAGTTTGTGGTTAGTCTGTGGAAAAAAATATCCCCCTGGGGACAATTAAGTCTAAAGTCAAGTCTAAAAACCATCCCTCGTTCTTTTGAGCCAAGCATCAAAACAATATCACACCCCTCTGTTCCCTTTTACTTACTAATTTGTGCCTCGCTGAGAGCTTTTCAAAAATACTCCTGCAGTTTTGCTGTGAAAAGTTACACTTGGATAGTGTTTAGAACTAAAACTTGTGATATTAAAAGTCTCTGACAGCCTCATTCTAGCTGAGATAAGTTTTGACAGTTGGTACTGGGAACCCCTAAACACCAACACGTCTAAACTGTCACAACAGAATAGTTCAGTCCTGATAAACTTCACTTTTCAGAGAAAGATCAAAGATGGCTGTTTTTAACTTCTTGTACGATTGTTTCTTGCAGCACAAAGCGTATCGACAACTCCAACAGCAGACTGGTGTCCCAAGTTGACAAAGAGACAGGTGAGTCTTTGCATCTTTCTATAAATTTCGGCCCTTTCCACATGCAGCTGTCCCAGAATATTGCTTGTGATGAGCTGGCGCAGAGGAAACAAACTGAAGACTTGTTTAGAATTGGTTGAAAAATACAGCATCTTCTTCTTCTTCTTTAACAGGATGTGATGATAACAACCTGAACTCCATCTTTTACGAGTACCTGACTCGCTCCCTCCAGCATTCACTGTGTGGTGACCTCATGTTGGGCCGATGGGGCAACTACAGCGCCGGGGATTGTTTCATTCTGGCTTCAGACTACCTCAACGCCCTGGTCCACCTCATTGAGATCGGCAACGGCCTTGTCACTTTTCAGCTGAGGGGGTTGGAGTTCAGAGGTATGGTTTCACCATCTCTCCCTCCCTTCCCCCTTCTTTCCTCTGTTTTAAATAATTTCCTCAACAACTCGCAGACTTGTTGATATCCTCCATGTCCATCCATCACAGGCACATACTGTCAACAGCGGGAGGTTGAGGCCATCACAGAAGGTGTGGAGGAAGATGATGGGTGCTGCTGCTGTGAACCGGGTCATTTGCCTCATATGCTGTCATGCAACGCCGCTTTTAACTTGCGCTGGCTAGCCTGGGAGGTGATGGCCACTAAGTACCTGCTGGAGGGTTACAGCATCAGCGAGAACAACGCTGCCACCATGCTGCAAGTGTACGATCTACGAAAGCTGCTCATCACCTACTACTTGAAGGTAAGGTTAAATATGTAACATTTTTATTAAAAGCTATATTTAAAAAAAAATAATACCTCCACAGGTTGTTTGGGGGTGTACAGAGTGAAAGTACAACATTTCCTAGAAAAATTATATTTAGCCTAAAAATAATTATAAAATTAATTTTAACGGGTTCGATAATGGCATTATATTTACGTCTATAAGCCAATACACGCCGCCATTGCAGGTTGCCAAATACGATCTGTGTGTGGAAACAATATTTTGGGCACAGTCAGGCTGGTACAGGGGAAAACCGTGGAGATGACGAGTGAAGCAGCTGCTTCAGAGCCCTGGAGATGTTTTTATTTGTTTCTGAGGAGGAGTGACCTGAGAAGAGCAAAACCTGGAGTAAATTTAGGTGAAGACTTCACTAAATGGACCCACATAAACATTTTCCACAGAGTCAAAACACGGAAATGGTGACTTTCCTCCTGGATCGGTAAGCTAGCTTGTTTGCTAACGTGGCTAACGTTAGCTGTCAGTTATAAACTCCTCTGTGTTATTTGTTGGACATGCTGCAGACTGTTGGTCACTTGCGAGCCTGGCATCCCAGCAGCTGGAGTTGTTTTTCTGCCGTTGCAACTACAACCTAGACACACGTGATGTCGCTGTTCTGTCCGTGTTCAATATTCAACCTTTAAACTAAACAAGACATTCTACAATTTCAAATTATCCCTTTGAGTAAATGTAGCCATAATCACCGCACAGACTTAGTCTTTAATCTAGCTGGATGCTAATTTTTGTCAGATGACACCGTGCTTATAGAATTACATTATTATAGCATTGCAGGAGTCTCACAATGGAATTTTTCACCATCTCTCAGCAGAAATAGAAAAATGTATGTGAATGATATGGCTTTACTTAATATATACTTTAAGCACAGAAAATAGAGAAGGAGAAAACAATATTGGGGGTTATAGGTGGTAATGTCTATATTCAAAACAGTAATCCAAACAAACAGAAATCCTCAGCTGAAGCATTGATGGCTCATTAGGCTCATATCAATACATCTTGATGTTTTAGCAGAGGGCCAGTTCAAGTTGAAGGGTGCTCATTTAGCACACCCTCTCCTAGGTCCAATGCTTTATTACTGAGTTATTGGCACCAAATTACGATGAGTTCTTCCTTTCCAATGTTCTACCTCAACCCAAGTTTCATAGAATAAGTAGAGTTTGCATAATCTAAATTAAATACTATGAAAACTTGAATATTCCACTTGTCTCGCGGGCTCTAAAAGCTGAAAGGTTAAGCACTTTCATTGGCAGCAAAGTCAGGATCTCCTGCATTAATCATAACCACAAAGGGAAGCTTCTAAGTAGCGACTCCAGATGAGGTCAACAGCAGAACACATTTATCTCTCACTCTCTTGATGTTTTTTTATGTTTTTCTTGTGTCTGATCCTTTCTGCTCCTTGCTCTCAGAGTATCATCTACTACCTGGTTCAGTCCCCCAAACTGTCCACCTGGCTCAAAGATGCCACCGTTCAGGAGGCCCTCCAGTCTTACACCAAGTGGCACCACATTGAGCGCGACCCTCAGGTGTTTAGTGTGAAGATTGATGAGGACTACGTCCACTGCCTGCAGGGGGTGACACGCGCCAGCTTCTGCAATGTCTACCTGGAGTGGATCCAGTACTGCGCTGGGAAGATGGAGACGGTACATTGCTTACAGACTACTCCACACATATGAAGGCATTTTATTAAATTCTTTTAATACATATCAGTTGTCTTTATAATTACTTTGTGTTTGTATATGCATCCAGCCTGTGGACTGTGATGAAGACTCCCCTCTGGTGACACTGTCATATGCTCTCTCTGTCCTGGGAAGGAGGTCCCTCGGCACGGCATCCCACAACATGTCCAACAGGTAAAATCAGTATTCACAGTTAGAAATGCAACAATAGTAGATTATTATTTTAACTCAAACTTAACCCTTTGTTAAATTAGCTGAAAATATGAACAGGATCATTAGATATTAGTGGCAGCAGATATTTACCAGCAGCTGCACCGATACACACTTTTACCAGAAGAGGGCATCAGCACCTAAATCCTTAAACACATTATTCAATCAGGCCTCTGTCTCTGCAATCAAATTATAAGATTCATGACTCCATCTTGCCTTTGTTTTTTCTATTTTTTATTCCACATCTATCCCTGCCCTGCAAAGCTTGGAGTCCTTTCTGTACGGTTTCAACACCCTGTTTAAAGGCGACTTCCGTATCGCCACAAAAGACGAGTGGGTCTTTGCTGATCTGGACCTCCTGCAGAAAGTGGTGGCTCCTGCTGTGAGGATGAGCCTCAAGTTGCATCAGGTGAATGACAACTGCATCATAATACAGCATGTTTTTGTATGTAGTTCTGTAGTGCTTCATGATGACTTTTTTCATTTTCATTTTTCCCTTCAGGATCACTTCACGTGTCTTGAAGAGACTGAGGAGGCATCTATTTTGTATGAAGCCATCACGAACTACCGCAGCAGCCTGGTCATCTGCCACGAGAGCGACCCTGCCTGGCGTAAGGCGGTGCTGGCCAGCCGCGACACGTTGCTCACGTTGAGACACATGATCGATGATGGCACGGACGAGTATAAGATCATCATGTTGTACAAACGCCACCTCAGCTTTAAGGTCATCAAGGTAACAGAGATGAAGTGTTTGTGAAGGCATGCATTCGGTTTTCCATCCTGATTGCAAATATCCAATGTCCTATCGGGTCTGTTTAGTCAGGTGTGGGACGACA
This sequence comes from Atherinomorus stipes, assembly GCA_023101725.1. Classification (NCBI taxonomy): domain Eukaryota; kingdom Metazoa; phylum Chordata; class Actinopteri; order Atheriniformes; family Atherinidae; genus Atherinomorus; species Atherinomorus stipes. The sequence continues at coordinate 445,617 of JALJCO010008534.1, read as the reverse complement.
AGCCTGCCTATTGCCTTGGACTGGGACCAGTTGTGTGTTGGGTTATTCCTTTACACCATATTAAGTAACAGCTTAAGAACTTTAATTAGGCATTATTACTAAATCAATCGATGCGAAGCGTAAAGCCAAATACCTTAAGCTGAAGTTTTTATTAACACATTGTACAAACTATAAAGAAAAATGCAGTTTATGTAAAGTGCTCAAGAACCGGTTGAGCAGATCAGTATCATTTGTCTAAAAGAGACAAAACCCTCCTGTAGGCAACTCTGATGGCACTACAATCATTTTTACTCAAATTTCTGAGTGCTACTTCTATCTCTGCAGATCAATAAAGAGTGTGTTCGAGGTCTGTGGGCAGGCCAGCAGCAGGAGTTGGTGTTTTTACGGAACCGAAACCCCGAGCGAGGCAGCATCCAGAACTCAAAGCAAGCGCTGAGGAACATGGTCAACTCATCCTGCGACCAGCCGCTGGGATACCCCATGTATGTGTCATTACAGCTCTTAGCTGGGTTTTCATTGCTGTTATTGTTTCTCATTGACAAGACGTGAATAAGAAGGGGTGAATGGAAATAGTAAACTACCCACTAAGGAACCAAAAGGTTTACACATTTGTAAAAGATGGTTTTTGCTTGCCATCTTCTTAAAATCTTTTTTTAATCTTTACTTTTACATAAGACATTTGCTCCATGATTTTGTTTTTAGGTACGTGTCACCACTGACAACATCATACGCAGGAACCCACCGTACGCTCCGCAGCATAGGAGGCGGGGCTCTAAGCCTGGATGCCATTCGTTCCTGGCTCTGCTCTAAATGGTTACGGTCAGTACATTTTTTCCCATCAGTCCGTAATTCTTTTCATCCTTGCCTGCCAGGCTCGGCTTTTCCCAAAACTCTCCCTGTGACAGGGCTCTACAATTAGCATTCTTCATATGCCGAAGACAAACGGAGAACAGGCTTTATTTAGTTTAGACATGAGTTCAGTTTCTGGATCAACCAGCACTCTGAGGATCTGTGATTGAGACACTCTGGATGAGAGGCACACTTTAATTTATTTGGCATTACACATGAAAGTGAAAACATCCATTCTTCTTTAAATCATGCTGACTGTGCTTTTTCAGCTGGATTATACATTATTGGCAATTAGCAACAATTTTAGTTGAATAAAACGATTGCACGCACAGCTGCAGAGTCCATTCTGAGTTGCAGGGGGCACCTTCTGAATTGCCACTGTACATTCTGCAAAAATGCTGCACAGTTTAACATTTTTCTGCTTTTCCGGTCCAATGTTCAGGCTTTCCACCACAATGCAATGTTCAGCTAGAAGCAGATGCATCACTGTTTGTTTGATGCAAAACCCTAAAAATGTATTTTTCCACTCAACGTTAAAGCTTATACTGATGTGGTCCAATTTTGTTGTAGCTTTTGCAAATTTTGGCAAGTTGCTGCAGAATTTGAGTATTTTCTTTATTGCTGTTTTCCTTCTTCTCTAATGACATGATGCTGATAGCTTCTTTTCTCCTCTTGATCTTGTTCAATTAATTTTTGCTTAAATTGGCTTGGCTACCTAACTGTTTGGGAAACAAACTTTGAATAGTAATCCTTTAATTTATCAGAAACACCACCTGAATTAAATGGGAGCTGATATAGAAAATTGCTCAAAGCTTCAGTTATTACACCAGATAAGTGATAATTATTGTCTTCTTCAGTGGATTTTAAAAAATATCAGTTTAAAATCGCATGCAGAAGTAGTTCTTGTGAAATCAGTAAAAGTCATGATGTTTATGAGTCATTCGAAAAGGGTTCAGCCTTTATGACTAATGTGAAATAAGTCCTGATCACACAGATGATGGTTACATGGTAAAATTCTTCTTCAGCTGGTTGTATTTCAGTATAACTCACTCTGGATAAGACGGCTCTGAACACATAATGCTTCAGCTCCCTGCTGGTTGAGTGAGTGCTTCTCCGAGGATTTAGAGATATCGACTGTCAGTGTGGAGAAAGACTTCTCTGCCAACTTAATGTAGTTTTAAATACATGTACAGGGACTGTGTTAGCGCACGCCTGGGAGAACGAGAGGGCTGGATTGTAGAAAGTGAGGGCAGCCAAAAAAAAAAGCCTCCACTTTATGCTGCTGTAGCTGTGGCGCTCTTTATTTCTCTTCAGCCTTCCCTCAATTTTGCTCTTCCTTTTGTTTCCCGATTCTGCTTTTACACATTAGTTTCACATAGCTTATGGTATGGCGTGGCTTTAACCCCTGAAGGTCAGCTAATGGTGTGCGTCTTTGTGACTGTACAGCTCTATGTTAAGCTTCTTATGGGCTAAGTTTTCCTTTCAGATTAGATTAGATTGTTAATCCTGTTTCACCGGCATTGAGCTGCAGGTGTTGTCTTAATTTGACTAAGCAGTAAAGGAGCTAAGGAGATGGATCGTGCCTCGTCAGCCAGAACACATTTTACTAATTTAAAAGGAAGAGTGCACCAGTGTTTGTCACATATGCTAGCACAGTTACGTAACATCACTCACTGAGAGTGAAAGTGTGTGCAGTTAACCAGCTGGGATAGTCAAAGCTTGTTTAATTTTTGATGGGTTTTTGCCAGTTTGTGTGTCTGGCCCTGGTGCGCACATGAATGAATAAATCAGAGTGTGTGTGTTTGCGTTCTGCAGGGTGCGTAAGGACAACCTGACCAGCTGTAACAGTGGCGTGAACATGGAGGATGTGGACTGTGGTGCTGGTGGTTCATCCTCGCTGAGCCACAACCGTCCATCTTCCGTCACCTCCAACAGCCTGAGTCTCTACCAGCACAGAGCAAGGGCGACACACAGCCACCGGCACCACAATGCAGGTACACAACACACACACACCTGTCTCACTTTCCCTTTGGAAAATCTTTTATTTCTCAATGTAATTTTGACCATAAGCAAACAAAGCAAGATTTTTTTATTTGTTTTGATCAGTTAAACAGTTTTCTTTTAAGACTACATAAAAGCTGAAATTATAAACTGTAATTTTAGAAATTGAAAGTTAAATTTATATTTTAAAAAATGAATTCCTTTGGGGATGCTACAGCCTGGTTATATTTTAGTATATATACTGGTTATATTTCAGGCTGCTTTAAAAATTAATGTTCTTACATTTTTTTGTAATAGGAGGATTATAATTAAAAAAATAAAGTTTATTTAAAAAAATAAAAAATAATAAGGATATCGGAGCTTTTCTTAAAACCCCCCTCAAAATATTCTCACAATAAAACAGCCACAGCACCACTCTCTTGTTATATGCTGCAGAGGAGAAGTAAAAAAGAAAAAAAAATATATTATTGTGAGAGTGTAATATCACCACCCCATTTTTCCCTCTCACACAGGTCTCCACAATATTCTCCAGAACCAAAAGGCACTCTAATCAGATGCCTGAACGAGACACCTCAGCCGCAATCCCCATAAAGGCTGCTCAACCTGCTGCACTCAAGCGTCCCAGCCACTTTCATTGGTAAGCCTACTTGTATCTTTGATGCCTGAAAGCCTCCATCCCTCCAGTCATCCTACCCTCAAATGTCCTGATCACTTGGAGAAGGTTGGAGTCAGTTTCAGTGGAGTTTTCCTGTTTACAACAATGAACCATTGAAACAGTCTCATTACTGCTACAGTAACAAAGCCCCAATCCATCTCTCAACTTGCTGTCAGTTGTGAACAAGATCCTGAGATGCTTAAATTTCTCTGTTTGAGGGAGACTCATCTTGGACCTTTATACTCTTTTCCAGTAGAGGATCATGACCCTGGAACTGGAAGGGCTTATTTACATTCCAGATGCTCTAACTCACCTGCAAACTGCTCCAGTTTAAGTAGCTGAGATGCAAAGCAGAGCTGCAACCCTGAGGTTTGCTGCCCATGGACACCACAACCAGCAGTGACAAAGGGCAGCCCTGGTGTAGTTAATACCTCGTAAACAAGCTTGACTTTGTGCCAAAGATGCAAAAACAGCTGTTGTTTTGGTTACGCACAGACCTACAAGTGAGCCAAGCTGATGTCCGACTATCTGTTAAGAAATATCTTAACTTATGTGAGATTATACATCTTGTGAAATACTTTATATAAACAGGACAAGGTGGGATACATGAATGTTTTGAGCTTCTGACCTCTTTTTGTTTCCCATTTTCTGAGGGATTCACATAGGTTTTTTCTAAAACTTGTATTGTAGGATGTAAAGCGCTTCAGTGTTTCTGTGTTTCCTCAGGAAGGAGAGAGTACCGCAGTCGATCGGTGCAGCCCCAGAGTCAGCGCCCGCCTGTCAGCAGCCAGTCAGGTCCTATCGTGGATTCAGGCTCCAATCACGGGCTTGTCCAGCGCCTGTCCAACAGTCAGCTGTCCTTTAACACTTCCATAGCCTCTATTTTCTCCCAGGTATACACACAAAGGTAGCTATAAGTTGTAAATGCATTAGAAAGTCTGTGTTGAAGTGAAGAGAACATTTCTGTGTCCTAAGGTCCCGCATCTCTCAGGCGCAGGAGGGATCAGCTCGCAGCTCCAGGCAGCACAGCAACAACAGCGCTCCAGCCAGGTGGGAAATTTGTCCGTCATTTTAGACACATGTTGAGGCTGTCTCATGTCCCTGCTTAGCATTCATTCCTTTGTGGTGTTTCCCAGGTTTCTTCCTCTTCGTCCACACTCAGCCTTCTGTTTGGGAAACGCAGTTTTTCCAGCGGCCTGGTTATCTCCGGGCTGTCTGCCGCTGAGGGGGGCAACACCACCGACACACAGTCCTCGTCCAGTGTCAACATCGTCATGGGGCCCTCACATAGGTCCAACAGCAGAGCCACGCAGGTAGGGCACACACCAGTTCGTTGTGTAAAATAGCTACTTTATGATGGATCAGTTAAGGTACTTCACTTCCTGATGGTGCCCATGACAACACAACCTTTTAAAAAAGAGCAGATTACTGTATGAATGATATCTGTGAGGATTCAGTTCACAAACATTTGATGTACTGTACTTCGCCACACGGAAACTTATCCTGTTTCTCCACTTTTGATAATAAAAAGCTATTAGCAATTTTTTTTCTGTAATGTATTTTGATTTTGATGATAACCTCAGCTTTTAGTCATGAAAACATTTTTTTTTCCCCATTTTTTGTTAGATTAGAGGGGTTCCCTGTTTCTCTTTGTTTGACCAAATTTAACCATCATTTCCTAGCTTTGGCTTAAAACAGCAGATCTGAGCATAATATGGATCATCTAAATTATTTAGATGATCCATTTATCCACATTTATCCTCCTTAGAGGAATGCTTCCCCTCCTCAGTGACCTCTACTGCACACAACATTAAAGTAGCTTATTATCAAATTAAGAGAAGGTAAAATTAACATTTCCATTGTAGGTCTTGGAGAACTAATTTTAGACAGATCGTACAACACCCATGTGTCCTCTCATAACCTCTTCTCCTTTTCCTTTAGTGGACATCAGAGCCATATGAGAGTATAGACGCAACCAATTCTAACTGCGCCACCACAGTGAGGAACGGCACGCAGTCAAGCGATCAGGGCTGCAGCCAAGGATTAGACAAGACCCAGGAGGACTCAGCATCTGCCTCATCTGCTCCAGAGCCAACTGATCAAAAGACTGCCTGACAGAGATGAAACACACACACACATATATATATATATATATATATATATATACAGTATGAGAGTGCCCATACTTACATCCATATACAGGGAGGACTGTATGAAAAGTTATACATACAGAGGACTGCATAAGAGAGCACTCATGCACATGAGCCTGAATACTCTTTTGTCCTCAGCATGTGGTCTCACCCTGTTGTCTGAATGTAAAGTCTTAAAATGTGATTCAGATGAGGAAATAAATATGTTTTTAAAAGAAGTCGTTTCTTTTTTCTTAACTAATTTCAATCACCCGCATGCCAGGATGGGAGGAATGAGGCCTTATTGTTATCTGATTTCTGGACAGTGTGATGTGCAACAAAAGGGCTGCATGTTGGAAATGTGGTAAGCACCGTAACCTCTCAGTATAAAAGGTCGCTAGTTCGAGCCTTGGCTGGGGAAAGGTTCGAACGGTTCCAACAGTGGCCTTCCTGTGTGGCGTTTGCATGTTCTCCCCTTGTATGTAGGTTCTCTCATGGTACTTCAGCTTCATCCCACCATCCAAAAACATGCATGTTGTGTTAAGTGATCGCTCCAGATTGCCCCTAGGAGTGAATGTGAGCGTGAATGGTTGTTTGTCTAGCTATGTTGACCCTGTGACAGACTAGCGAGCCTATCCAGGGTGTGCTCTGCCTCTTACCTGATATGTTGGGATAGGCTCCAGCGACCCTGGATTGGACTAAGTGGTACAGAAAATGAATGAATGAATGGCATCATAATGAGTACTTTTATAGTATTTGAGTATTTCATGCTATTTGCAGTTTTAGCCAGTCTCCAGAAATATCCATGAGCTTATATTTTACTCACCTTTGTTAGATCCAAGGTGTTCACATTTCCCCCTTAAATAACTCTGTACTGTTTAGATTTGGAAATATGCAAAGACAGCTGTGTTGTAAGTTGTGCTTTCCAGACTGACTCTCATGATGATTGAAGCCAACATGAGATTTCTGTTTGTTTGGTCTTCAGACAACAAGGCTAAATAAACACCAAAATTATTGCTGCATGGGTTTGACAGAAAGCTCCACATGACGGACTGACTGAAAATGGAAAATAAAAAAAAGTTTCAGCTTTTGATGCTTAAAACTACTCAGTTGGCCTACTGATTTGAACCTTGATTAAATCTTTAAATGTCTTGGGCCAAATACGTAATTGTGCACAAATTTCTTATCAGAATTGATAGATATGTCAGGAGGTTTGAAACGCCTCAGACTTGATGAATTCTTCTGGGTGGGAAATAGTGTAATGTATACTGTGTGACTAAACAGAAAAAACAAAAATGGGAATCCCTGGTAAAAGGTGATTAAGGAAAGAAAAGTAATCATTTTTAACATATCTATAGCTTGCTTTCACACTAAACTCTAAAATCATTTTCTATTGCTTTCATATTTCTTCTTACCATTCCTCATATGTTTGTGAAACATATAGTTCAGCTCCATTTGCAGCTTTGTGAGGGTGCATAAACAGCAGTGTTTAGTGTTGTCAGCATGCTAGTTCCTTAGAACGACAAAACTCTGTTACACTGACCTGCCAGCAGGCTAATGCTAGCTCATAAACATAAAGTATGACTATGGCTGACAATTATAAAGCTCATTTGGTCTGTAATATGAACATTTTGACTCAAAAAAAAGTTTTGTCTCCTGCAGTTCCTCTGGTGAGAATAAAGGGTCCGATGTTCACAACCCACTTACTACACAAGGGCCTTGTGTAATAAGTGACAACGGTCTCGTGCTCCCAAAGTCTTCTGTGAAAGCATTTTAAGTTCTCTCAGACCCTGTATTGCCTTGATGCTGGGTTCCAGGTACCACTGGAGGTGCTTCCATCGTTCTAAGATACCTGGGTCATTGTAATCTTCTGTTCTTGGGTTCTGAGTTTCCATGGCCCTTTGTTATCTTAATTGTAAGTCCCTATGATCCAGCCTACATTTCTAAGGACCAGCAAGCATAACACCATAGTTCCCATCATACTGTTAGCTGGATTTAGGTTCTCATGCGTGAAGTTTTCACAGCTCTGTGACTTCAAAGCCGTAGTTTATCAGTAGGCAGCAGTATCATAGGCTTCCAGGATCATGGTTTTGTATTCAATAGTCCTGATTCCAAGCTTGTATTCAGTTGTTTATGATTATTTTCATAATGTACCCAACAGTTAGGTTCCAGAAATAGCAGGCCAGTGAAACAACTGTACATGTTACTGTAAGCTTACCCTTCTCCATATTGTTTGAAAGAATAATAAGCACCACTAAAACAGAATGAGTATTTGGATTCATCTGGTCTGATTTTCTGGAACAATATGATGGTTCGGTTGTGTATAAAATGCATAAAATGTTTTGTACCGTATTTTCTGGACTATAAGTCACACTTTTTTCTCATAGTTTGGCAGCTTGTGCAGCTTATAGTCCAGTGCGACTTTATATATCAAAATATATACAATTTAACATATTTTTGAGTCTCAATTCACATTGACTGAAATGAGCCAAGGAGTGAATATTACCGTCAAATGTCAGGTGAGAGTGCTCTAAGCTTGTGACAATGATATTCTGCTCCAAAGGCAAAAATCCCAAAATATCCTTATCTCAGTGAGAGGAGTTCATTTGGGCATCTGTCTGTACTGCCTGTGTGGTGGAACAAATCCTCAAAAAACATGTTTATCCTTCTTAGTTATGATGTTTAGGATCATTTACAAGCATTAACTTTGGAATTGGACTGATTGGGTAATTTTTAGTAGTGACAATAGGATATGAAAAATCACTATCGAATCACTATTTAAAGAGACTTGAGGCAAGATTAAGAAACAAAACTTGCGACTGCCGCAACTGGCGCTTCAGGTAACTGCAGCCACGAGCCAAGCTGTCACAGGACCGTGCACAAACTGAAGCCATAATGTTTACTAAGCTTTTTCTTCGTAGTTACACTTTTAAGTGTCTTTCAGTTGATCTGGATCGTTTGCTGACGGCAGAAGAATCCATAACTATTGCTTACAGTGTTTAAAATTACCACGACTGTCTTCTTCCTGTATCAAAACTGCGGATGCAGCGTCATTTGACATCACGTCCGCAGGGCAGCGCGGGAAATTCGGAAACCGTATTGCAGTGCATTTTGCAGCACACAACCTGTTCAAGGCAATGGAGAGAAACGTGGATGGAAACAGTTTTTTTTGGTATTTAGTGATTCATCACCCATTAGCATTAAAAAAAATGGACGTGCATGTTTGTTTGTTTTTTAAAATTCCTGTCTCTAGTCCCTTTAAATAAATAAATACGACTTATAGTCCGGTGCGACTTATATATGTTTTTTTCTTGTTCTTGATGCATTTTTTGACAGATGCTATACACTCAGGAGCGGCTTAAAGTCTGGAAAATACAGTACATCTGTGTCTACTGATCAACAACAGATCATACCAGTTCTGAACAATCCAACATAAAAGATGTGTGGCTGTCCAGAGCAGTTCTACCACTGTGGTTGGTCTTCATTGTGCAGCCCTGGTGCTGTCTTGTGTGAGCTAATAAACTTTTTAACTTTTAGTCCCTAACCTGACCCTCTCTCTATTTAACTTCTTCAGCTTTCTTTGTTTTAGAGTTGCTCACTGCTGCTACTTTTTTTTTTTTTGTTTGTTTGTTTAGCAGTTTTTTTCATGACCTGAAGCCATTAATTTAAAAAAAAAGATTTCCTTTTCTCTGCACACTAAAATTTGGGGTGTTGCTTTTGTCGTCATATCAGTTAAACTGGGATGCAAGATGTGTTTTTACTTGCAAACTACCAAAGAGGTAAGCATCTGCATCCAAAGAAGGAGAAATCAAATGATTGAGATTTATAAAAGCAGAGCATTCATATGTATCTCTATAAATCAAGCAGGAGGAATGCGGCAATTTCAGCCTCTGTGTATACACACCATTTAAGGCATGAAACTGCAAAGCTTTATGCGTCTAGCTCCAGATTTCTTCAGGCAGCTCATTTCATGGTTTCAGGGCAGTGACAGCGTTATCACTGCAAGTATTCTGCTATGCTTCCTAAACTCACTAAGATCTCAGGATATGTACGAGTTCAAGTGCAAAAGTGAGAAAGAAAAAGGAAAATCAGTGTTACAGTGCTGCTGCCACAGTTTTTTTCACACCCTCAGTCAAAGAAGGACACAATCACATTTGGCAAAAATCTATTTAGTATTTATTTTAAGTTTTTACATATTTCTCTCTCTAGCAGCACTATTTAAATAACGGATATTCAAGGGCAGTTACCATAGATTGTAGTTCTCTCTTAATGCAAGATGTCATCATGTAAACAAAGACAGACACAGAAGATAAGTAGATTAAAATGTACTACAACATGGGCACGCTGTTAACGTGACACTAACTCATGAGGTTCAAGGCTGATAAACAACAATTTTTGTGTCTTTTGAGATAACATGTAACTGATATAGCTTTCTGGTTTAAATAAATTAAGACAGTTCAAAACAAATCAGAAACAGTGTACAGCCTCTTGTGACAAGTTACAGTTTTGTAGTTAGAAACGGTGTGACAGATTGGCATCCACACCAGTCTTGTTGCAAAATGTTAAGTACCTGTTTACAAAGGTTTGTGGTTTACATGTTGACGGTTCAGAAAGATGAAACAGACCCATCACAGCAACGTGAATTGACATTTAACAAAATTGGTTTCATCAGGACCATATTGAGTGCAACATAACTTGTAGGTAAATATTCAAACAATTCATCTGACCTCTTTACATGGAAAATAAAAACAATCTGATTATGATAAATATGGCACATTTTTTTCCCCCACCAAAAGCACTGTACTGAGCTGGACAGTTGAACTGACCACATGAAATTCAACTTTGATCCCCTCCTTTGAGAATTTTTGTTGTATTTAATTACTTTATAGAATAACTTGACATTTTGGCAAAAGTGCTTATTTGTGTTCCTTTACAATTCCGGCTGCTGGTTAGCTTAGTTTGCCTTAGCTAGGACTAGCTAGTTAAGGCTAGTAAGGTGAAACTGCTAGCCTAGCTTCAGATAACCAAGCTAATTTATTTTACCTTGTTTGTTATATGTGAAACATAACCAGCAGCTTAACCGCAGTTGTTGTTGCAGTTTGTCGTAGAAAAAGGATTAAACTTTAACAAGACAAATCAAGACAAGGTGTTGATGAGCTAAGTTAGCTTGCTGCTGGCTTCATTGTAAACGTTATATTTAGCACTCAAACTTGAAAGTGGTGTTGATTTGCTACACTAACTTGGTTTCAAACATTTTCCTAAATAATTTTTCATATTCTTTATATTTTAATGGCAGTTTTACTCAACAACGGTGAATATTCTTAGCCCACCTAGTCATCTACACTAGGGAGGGAGTATACAAATATTATCCAGATTGTATTAACACATACTGAATTACCAATACTAACCAAATATTATGTTTCACACAAGTACACCATCTTTACATTGCTGTGAAATGAGGCAAGAAGAGTATTTTGAATGCTACAGTTCAGGAGAGATGATCAGTTTATCTGATTTATCTCAAAGTCACAATAAAAAGTGATCAAACTCTGGGGCAACACAATCCTGAGGGGTAGGGTCACAGCGCTTTTAGATGTTTTCAACTGAATTTTTGGGTTCACCTGTATTCTGGCTACTGTTAAAGCTGGATTGACATTCTCTCATCTCTGCATTTTAAATCTGACAATGGAGGTCATACATCCCCTTAGCGTGGCAAGATGATAGCTTGTATAGCCCTTGTGCAGCATTTATGTTGTTATTATTCACCAAGTGTTTACAGGTCTGTTGGACCTGCTGAATATTTGGGGAGATCTTTAATTCAACAAATCAAATAATTTCATGTTAAAATACTCATCAGCATTTTACTCACCAATTACAAACAATATTGTATCATTTTCCTTTTGACAGAAAAATTAAAGCAGGCCCCACAGACCCGAATACCAAACAAGGGACAGTAAAATAAATCATTATTCCTCCATTTATCTTTGTTGACAAGTAGCAACCACAAAGATCAAATTTACTTTGCTTCATGTAAATAAAAAAAAAAAAAAATCCAGATCTTTGTCATGTTTAAAAGTCATACAGCAGTGAATATCATGAAAATGTAAGCTTGACCGACCAAACTCTTGAAAAACCAGCACTGTCTTGGGGTGGGGGTGAGGGGTCTCTGGAAGTCATGCATGTGAAAATAATATGGTCTAATATAATCGTTTAATACAAAGAGGGTAATTTAGTCATTGTGTCAATTCATGAGACACTCAAAACAAGAATTAAATACCCATAACTGTCGATATTAGTCAAACATACTAGAAGAAAAATATGAAGCTCTTAAAAGAGTTTCTCATATTTTTAATTGTCTGCATACTGCAGTACTAGAATACATACTCATACAGTATCGTTTATAGCAAATAACTGAATTATTTCATTTATTTAGCACAAAGCATGCTGAATAAAAAAATGTCACTTTTTCAATTGTCTAAAGTGACTAAATTTTTTTTTTTTTTTCAAATCTTCATCTGCAGATCATTTCTCGATGACTGCAATCTATCTACAAAGGCATGACAACAACCAAGAGGCTTAGGCATCTAAATCAATAAAGAGAAAAGTGATTGCCTAAAACTGTTGATAACCAACTTCAAGCAGTACCTGCACAAACATATTCTCTTTCCTAAAGTAGCACAAAGACCTCTGAAAGAGGCACGAAAAAGACTATATGAGTCTGTCTGTATTCATGTCAGATAAAGAAAACATCAGCGTGAGCTTTGCTGCTTAACGGGGCCATGTTCGCTCTGCTTGCAAGTAACAGTGTACATGCGATGCTTCAGAGAGGAAGTGAGAGCCCGAGAGACGGATAGTGAGACAAACTCAGAAAGAGATCTTGAGGTCTGTTGTGAAGCATAAAGAGGCACCATATCCAACTGATGACACACCCACACCAACATCTGTCAGTTGATACACCTGCTTTCTTCAGCCATGATGCACTGTGGGGGAAAAACAAAACAAAGCAAACCAAATAAAATTATATAAAAAAAGAAAAAAGGGAAACAGAAATATTTCAGGCAGGAACTATATTTTCAGCCCACCCAAACTTTATCTTGACACTAAAATATGAGCTGAGTGAACGGTCCTGCAATTGGCTTGTCACCCCTTGTACATCGTGCAATGTCAGAGGAAAATCCACTTCTGTTCAACATCAACACTATTGTCTCAACACAGTGATAGTCTGACTAGATGTGGTTACAAAGAGGACAACACACTTCATTTCTTTGTTTACAAATTGACCAGTTCTGTCCCGTGTGCACTGACAAACAAAAAGGTAATCATGATAAAATGTGAACAATTCATGGGAAGTGGATTTTTTTTTTTTTTATTACCTTAATAAATGAATGTGACCCGCTTATGGATAGTGCTCATCTCATTATTGACTCAGCACACTTGTTTCCATGTTTGCTTCATCTCAGCTCCTCAAAGTAAGACTATGTAACCATTAAAAGACAAAAGCTTTCTTAAACTCTTAAAAAACAATTTGACTCATAAGAAATGAACTGTTCGGTGACTATGATTTTACTTGTGCTGTGTCAACACAATACTTCATTTTAAAAACGGCCTTTTGTCGAGCAAAAGTTACACAGTCTTGCTGTAAAAACAAGCAAATGTTAGTGAGATGTTACAGACAAGGTTAAGTCCTGGTTGGCCCAAATACCTTCTTTGCTGCACAGACTGGGAGTTGGGTAACAATGTCAGTGTTTTCATCATGTCGGTGCTCCTTAAAAACATATATTTTTTCTTTCTAACCTCGGTTCGGCAATGCTGTACAGGGTCAGCTACCAGTGTTGTAGCCTGAGCGCTTTCCTGACAGCTAAATTCCAGTCATCTATCTTACCAAGACTCCAGCACACAGCCACATAATGTCAGACAACACATTTATTTGTTTTCAGCAAGGATTCTTTTTCATCATCACGAAGGCATATACTATTTTCTCTGTATATTACTTGTTATATATATTTTATATATAATATTTATATAGAAACAAAAATAAGCGTACATTTTTGCTGAATAAGATCGAAGAATATCAGCAAGGGCAATGTAAACCATGGTCCATCTAAAACAGGTGAAAGGAGCGGTAGCTCGCCCTTTCCCAACTCACCCACAGTAACAGATTTGCATAGGCAAAAATGGGATTAGCCCTTAGACAGTGGATTCCTGAATTCTTTATAGAGATGCAAAATCTAGTTCAGCTCAACACAATTAAAAACAAACATACATACAAACAAAATAATAATTATAATTTTAATAATAATCATAATAATAATAATATTGACTAGGCCAAGCTCTCTTAACCCCTCTGGTCATATACATAGTCATTTTCTGTGCACATTTTTGTTTACAGTGTTAGGCTTCAAGTAGATCTAAAAACAACTTGTACATTTGACAACTAGATGTGAAATAAATTAACCAACATGAGAGGTAGTGAAAAGCCTACAGAGACGTTTTGTTTGTCTTTTTTTCTTTTCAATAAAAAGGAAAAAAAAAATCGTTTCAGTAAGGCCAAAGCTTCGCAGACCTCCATCTCGTCGGGACACTTCAGCTCTCAACCTTTATTCTTTTTTTTTTCTTTTTTCTTCAAAGTCAATAAAACCACGGCCATGTTTTGAACACCCACTGACTTGGAATCCATGGAAATTTAAAGACATAACTCTAAACTCAGTGATGACACTACATCACTTCACATCATCGTCATTGCTTGTAAAATCCACATTTGAAATGCAGTTATCAAAAAATAAACAATCGTGTACTCTTCCCCACTGCGTAGAAGTCAGAATAAATTAAGAGGAAAGGACGTAAGCAGAGAAATCAGTGTTTCTGCCGTCTATGTCCTCCCCGTAAAACTCTCCCAGTTTTAAACTCAGAGACCGGTGCCAGCTCTAAACCTGCTGGCTGTTAGCTCCGCACTGTTACGAGCATTTAATAAAAGGTACACACATCTTACAATTTATAAATGTAAACTTGGTTTGATTGCACCATGATTTCATTATCTGGTTCTTGGTGAAACATTCTCATGTTAATTAATATATAGACAAATGAAAACAGAACTGTGCTGTGCAGAGGAGGGATTTGCCAGCAAGAGCTTTGTGAGTGACAGTGAAAAAAGTTCCAAAGTTGTCCAAATGCAACATCTAAAATGCTTGCGTTTACTGGAAATGAAACATGTTCCAAGGAGTAAGTGCAAAAATTAACCTTCATTATTAGAACTTTTAACTTACTCTCTATTTTTCTGCTCTGATCAATTGAGCGCATGCATGCACAGCTCTTGATTAAAGCAGCCAAGCAACATCAAGTCAAGCTCGGTGGATATAAATGTTGGCTGGAGATGAGTGTTGTATTGCCAAAGGTTAAACAGAGTGTATTTTCAATAAAGACAGCAAAACTGCATTTTTAATTCAGGAGACAACTTCAAATCCAACGACCCCATGGGTGCTTTTCCATTAAGGTTAAAACAAAGTACCTGAATACGTGTTTCTTTAGGATAAACTGAATTATCTGTCCTCTAATTATGTTCCTCAGGAGAAACGTGCAGGTGCTAACCATAGGAAGTCAGGTATATAATTGATTCCACACTAGCAATACAACATTTAGCATATCCTGAAAGGTGATGCAGTTGATTTATGTGATAACTTTCTGTCAATCAAAAACAACGGGACTTAAATCAACTGAGATTTGAACCCATCCAGTTTAACATCAGTATCCTGCAACCTCTGCTCTAACATTTCATCCAGACAAAGCTTGGCACATAAACTTCAGGTAGTTAAACGAGACGGCAACATGGATGCCTACATTTATCAAAGAGGAGCAACACAGTTTCATCCACACTTGAACACTGCACTAACCACCATCCCAACCAGGAGGTCCCATATCCATCAATTGACAAAATGAATGTACACAGAGGCTCATTTCATTGAAACTAAACAGCATATACTGCACTCATGCACTTTCGACTGCAGATCCACAGGTCAAGAACAAAGTTCATGTTCAAATGTTCACATTATAAAAAAACAGTGTCCTTTTATATGCTAAAAACGCTAGCGGGACATTTGGCAAGAACCACTTAAACTTTTTTTTCTGTAAAGTGTGAAACTGTACCTCACAAACAAATCCATTATCTTTGCATGCTGTCAAAAAAAAACCCCAAAAAAACAAAAAAAAAAAAAACAGTGTGTGAGGGCTGGCAGTGGGAGGAAGGATTAGCATAGCTAGCACTAGCATGCTAACTGCTTGCCTACAGCATGCTTAAATCTAGTTGGCTTTGTTGAGAAGGCTTGTGTGCAGCATGACTACGCAAACACCTTTGCTAGCCTGGTGCGGTGGCATGCTAGCATTATCATACCAGCCCTCTTCCACAGCTATGGTCAGGAAAAAGTAACTGGACTAGTCTTGGACAGGCAGTAGCTAAGTGAGGGACGACCGTGCTCCAGAGCGGCCGACGCTCTACAGTCTGGTGGCAAGTCGCATCGAACATCTCTCACAGCATCTTGGAAATCATGTTTGGCACCCAGTTCAGAGAAGTATCTGCTGATATTTGATGTCCAACCACAAAGAAAGTTGCACCAACAACATCTAAAGCTAAAGCCTTACAAACAAAGGCCAGGGCTGAATAACCCATTATGTGATCTGTACCGAGGACGTTTGCTACTGTTCTCCGAGCAAATCCAAAGCAAACCCTTTTTTTCTGCTTTAAATTTCAAAATGTAGGCGAGTGTTTGGAGATGCTGCGGGTGTTTGTTTTATTTTAATTTCTCCACACACACACACAAACACACACATACTGGGCACCTGTGCTTGGCAGGTTGTGATGGTCTAAGTTGGAGGGAGGCGGAAGGGAAGGAAAAGGATGGGAGGTAGGGATTGTTGGACAAACTGTGGTTGCTTTACAGAAAATCTCCAGCAGCGCTTGTGCTGCCCTTTTTTTGTATAACACATAAAGGCATTGTGATTTTCTCAATGGAGAGATTTTTCATTTAAAGTTCATGAGTCACAATAGTAGATGTAGCTGCCCTACCACAATTTTAGCCCTTACTTCTCCCAGTTAAAGAATTCTAACGCAGGAAAGTGTCTGGACGAACGGATGGACGGATAGGTGAACAGATGGATGAATGGAAGGATGGATAGATGGATGGGTCAGTGCTACTGCCTCTGTGGCAGAAGCCTTCAAACCTCCTCAAAAAAACCTGCAGTAAGCTTAAAATTGGCATTTTCCCTTCACTGAACACAGACAGCCAGACAGAGATACAGCTCCTCTGCCTTAATACCTCTCAGTATTCAAAAACAGTTGCAGTCCACGGCTTATATCGTCAAGCTACAGTAGAGAGATAGAGAGCTGCATGCAGAGCCAGTGCTTCTCCTGGTCGGAGGGGCATAGACGCCCCAATTCCAACCAACAACTGGTTGTCATGTTTGGACAGTGAAGAACCATAAAAAGCAAAACCAAGTTAAATAAAGCTGAAGAATGGGACAGACTTGGAGAAACAAAAACAAACAAACAAACAAAAAGGTGAAAGAGAGTTAAGTAAGACAGAATATTAAAGTGAGGGTAAAAAGCATGAGGACTAAATATTACAGTACAGGAACAGTGGGTTTGTCCTTTATGTCTCTCTCTTTCTGTCCTCACCACCTGAGGAGTCCTTGTCCACAATAACCAACACCTGACCACCTGGTTGGCCGCTTCAACCCATGGCTGATACGTGGGCCGGCCAGTCAACTGAAACAAGCAGCACAAATTGCTAGCAAAACAATCACTGGCCAGCATTAATGGTCTCAAACTGACCAATAAGCAGCCAGCAAAGGCCGACCTGGCTCCAGTGGACAACTGGATATAAATTGCTTAGAAAATATAAATAAAAAAACCAACCAGCTGTTTTGGACGTCATTCAGTCTTTTCAATTAAAACAGAGCGAGAGACTTTCCAAACCCGACTTCTGGCACCATAGTAGTATTTGAAGTTTAAGTAGTAGTCTTGTTGGCGTACGATGGCGATGACAAAGGGTGGAGAGGTTTAGGTGTCGAGGCAGGTGCGCCTCCTGCTGGCCAGGAGGTCTCTGTAAACAGAGGAGTTCAGGAAACGTGGGAAGGAGTCGCGGTGCATTAGGGTGTAAATCTGGAGTTGGGCCTCCTCGTACATCAGGTTGCTGGGCTCCGCCAGGCTCTGGTTTATTCCTTCTCTGACCCGCGAGTCCAGACTCACCTGGGGTAACAAAGTTACAGGTGGATAGTTTCATTAAAAAGAGTCCAGGGAAATAATGCAGCATTTGGTCTCTAAACAAAACATTTTAATGGCATTTACTTTGTTTATGTGCCTCCTATTTAATTTAAGCTTACCATGAGAACTTCCACAATGTTTGGCTTTCAGTTCATCGTGTGAGCAGCTCCTCACACTCAAATAAAAGAAGGGGGGAATGAAGTCTGAATCATTTTCAATCCCTCTAAACAATTTTAAATTTTTCTAAAATCCAAAGAGGTTGGGATCTTTTTGTGCTGTTCTAAGGTGATTGATGCAGGTTGAACATATATGCAAAGACAGAAGCCACCATTGCAAATTTTGAATATTCTAAAATATTAATTACTAAAAACATTAAAAAACAAAAAAACAAAAAAAAAAAACACTGAGGAATGAACAATAAAGCCCAGGATTTTATGAGACTGTATGCTGCCAACCACATTTTGGCAGGTGGCTGACCTTGATGCCACCTCGGCGATGGGAATGATTCTATGAAGGTGTTTTTCCTCAGGAGGCTCATTAGTTCCCACAACCCTAAGAAAGTCCAGGCAACTGTTCTGTCTGAATATGCCTCATGTACCACAGTAGACTGTATTTTGCATGTCCCCAGTTTGAAGAAACAGACAAATCTACCAACACGAAACTGAAACAAAGTTCTACAGTAAAATTGTATTCTGACCCTCTAAAAATAGGTCCATCTAAAAATAACTATCCATAAAGCGTACGCTATGTTTAGAATATTTTCAAAGCGTTGCTTTACTGTCAGGAAACAGAAGCCGGTATATTGATCTCTTCAAAGCCACTAGACTCTTTTGATTAAATAATCATTTTGCTTTGCAGAATACAGGACATGGTGGTCTGATGCTGCCTCGACTTCAATCTTTAAGGGTAGGGTCACATGGACACTTTTGTCACGATTAAAACGTTCCGAAGTCTGGAAACGGGATTAGATCTGTATTTTTTGCGCCATGCAACCGCGCCAAAAGTCTGGAACAGTTGTCAGAACGGAACGTTTGGAAGATGCCGGCTGCACGATTGGAAAGTCCGGAACATTTGACGCAAGGGGGGCAGAGAGGGAAAAAGAAGTGGTGTTGGATCTCTCTGTCTCTCGCCAGAGCTCCCTGCCGACGCTTCTCCCGAAGTAAACATCCCTCATGCACACCGAGTAATGAGACACACAGGACACGTTTCTCGTAACTTCATGCTGGCTGTCTCTGGTCAGCATGCTCTGCTGCACTGACGAGGGGCCGTTCTTTATTTAAGCATTTAACGAAGAACATTTACACGATTGTCAACCATGATGCATGTACGTGCACAGATTGTCTATTAGAGACATCACACTCTAACAGGTGGTGACGCCACCAGCTTGACTGTAGTTTTGCCGTCTCTTTCTACTTGCGTCACGGCGTGATGACGACGGTTTTGTCCTCAAAACATTTCATAAAACAGCCATGACACCACGCAGAGTTGTTGGGACCCCTGCATCGAGAATCCAGATCGTTTAAGTCTAGTTTTTTGGAGGAAACCCATGAGACCGTGTCCTTAAAGAGGTTTTCAAGTCCAAATCAAAGTTTTCCAACACCAGGCATGAAACTGATTGGGGTGTGCATTTAAAGTAAAACTACAATTCGGTACTACTCAAAATAAAGATGTTTGTTTTGCTGTTGTAATATGGTATCAAGCGTATACATACGGTAAGATAAAATATAACCCAACAACGTGCGAAAACCTCACTTCTGTTTATTTTTATGAAGGAGTTCTATAGAGAAGAATTAGCCTGAAAAACCATCCAGTTAGTGAAATATGTGTGTTTTACATAAGCCTGGCTGTTCTAAAGCACTATTTTATTGATGGTTTTAAGATGGTTGATTGGTGCATTATTGCCATCTTGCCAGTTAAAATGTTATAATTCTATTTCAAGGCTGCATAAAGAATTCAGTTTCTAATCATTTTATGACTATTTGAGAACCGATGCTTCATCACACATCACCCACTTTTTTTTTTTCTAGAAAACTGTTTCCCAAAAGAATCCAAATAAAATGCTGATCACAGTTTGCTGTAATCAATTTACTGTCTATAAGGCCCTCAGACAAATCAAAATATCCCTAGAAAATGTCTTGAAGGACATTTTCTGTGAGGAAACTGGGCTATATATATACGTGTATATATGTATATACATACATACATACATGTACATATATTAATTTTAAAAGTAGGGCAGCACAACATATTGAACTTCTCTTGTTACTGCAAAATAAACATGCTCTGCATCAGCAGCATCCCTGACATTTTGACTTGAAACAGAACATGAGTGTGCAGAAGGAGAAGAGGAGTGTGCATTAATCCACCTGACATCAGCATCATGTTTTAAAGCATAGTAATTGGATGAAAAGGAGTCAGCACTGATGATGATCTTGTGACAGAAATGATCACTTACATTTTATATCATTTTTTTGTTTGTGCACCCAGAATTATGTTAATAAATCATCCACTTTTTGCATCTTTCAGCCTCTATATTTTTCATTGTGTTTGAATCCCCTCCTTTTCATCCATTTGGTTGTCTCCATCAGCCCTGCACCTGTCATCATTCTCATATTACCATAAGAGCACAAGCCATTTCTTTGCCTTCAACAAAGCATAGTAATTGCAATAAACAACAATAATATCACATTCTCTTAACGCTGTCCCGTCCAAGTCAGAAGGTGTCTTGAGTTTGATTGGTAGCTCACCTCTTTGGGAGATAATATAGACACATAATCTTCGTATATGATCCTGGCCTTCTCATCCACCACGGAGGAATTCGTTTCCTTTTTCAACTCTTCACAGGCCAACCAGAAAAGCAGGTTATCCTCGCTGTACTCAGAGCGCAAGAACTCCCTGAAGACCTCCCGACCCTCCAATGAGCGCAGCATCATCTCAAAGCTCCGTGCCCACGACAGCACCTCCTCTAGACTGGGGTGTCTACAGTTCAACAGAGTTCTGCATGAGATCAACAGAGGCGCAGAAACACAGCAATGGTGACACAAACAAGCAACACTGGGAGGGGGGTGTAGCTGCACTTACTGTTCTTCAGCAGCTTCAATACTGTCCATCTTGGTGCAAGTTTGTCGTTCGCTCCTCTCCATTCTGTCTTCATTCCTGAAATAGAGAAAAGGGAGGATAATTTCAAATAAATAGAAAGAAAAAGACATTTTTAAGTTATGATATATTGTGTTTACATCCAAATCCTTTTCCACTGCATGCATCAGATTTATGCCGCAACAAGGTGTTAAATGTAATCTTATGGCATTAATTATCACTTCTGGGATCACATCATTTCTGAGGAGTACAGTTTAAAAGTGGGTTTTAAAAGCTTTTAACTGGTGACAAATGATGCAAGAGCATATATAAGCATGCAAACATCAAGTGTGATTCCATGTGAGCCGATCACATTTAATTCAGTGATTCAGTGACCAAATTTATTTGAAATCCTTTGTCTACCAATGGATACAGCAAATATATCATTTAACTTTGGAACTGCTTTATAATTTGCTGCATCATGGTGCTGGACAGGCAAATAAATGGCAACCAGCAACTTCTATTAGTTAAGTATATGTCAAGTGATGGTAAGAGAAGCCTCTCTAGATTGATAAACTAAAGACTGTAATCTTCCTGGCAAAATCAAATCAAATCATACTATTTATAAAGCACCTTTCATGCAGAAGCAGCGCAAAGTGCTTTACATGATAAAAACAACAATAAAAAAAACAATTTCTGAATACAATTGATCCACACTCTACAAATATTGATCAAAACTTTACAGAACAATATTTTAAAGCTGTGAGGTAGGCTGAGTTTACTTTATGCATTGCTCTTCAGATGTAGATTGCCTTTTCATGCAGGGCAGCCCTACATTTAACAAAATTTGCACTGTGCAGCTGCATAGAGTAGAAGAGAGTAGATAAGGGAGATATGTGGTTTAAATATAGAACCAGAGCTCTGTATCAGCAGATAAAAAAAAAAAAAATGGCTCCACAATCCTGATAATGATGAGAACTCAGACAGGAACAGAAAGACAGAGCAGTAAAGGACATTCTCATAAGTCTTACATGTAGATCTGGCACAATTATTACATAGACACCTTGTGTCAGTCATTTGCACAGAATGCAATCATTTTGCATGAACTTTATAGTTATTTTTCAAATGTTTTTAACTTTTAGGAAAAAAGGCAGATAAACTAACAGAATCAGTGTAGGCAGAGCCATCAACTCTAACTTGAGACATTCATTTTCTGCCATCAGAAACCCTGTTTCAGGAAGCTGCAACTGACTGCATCAGAAAAGACAATCTTCCCAAAACCACTGTGGCAAAGGTTTGATTCAAGACTACTGGAAAAGCTGAGTCTACAGACCAGTCAAAGTAACTTATAACACTGATCTGAACAGAAAGGAAGAAAAACAAAAACAAACAAAAATGAAAAATGCATCAACTGATCCACCACAGTAGACGCTGTTCGTATTTGCAGTCTGCAGCAAGGATAAACTTCCTGTAGTTCTCAGTTCAGCTGGACTTTGTGTTCACATGTATCAGGATCAGGGTCAGAATAATTTACGATACAAATGGTGGAACATCTTAAGTTGATAGATCCATTTAATTTGAGTCAGGAGTCAGGTGTGTTGAAGCAGGGAAATATTAAAAAACCCGCAGGACAGCAGCCCTTGAGGACCGACCTTTGCTTTAAATGTAAGGCTTGAAAACTGTCAGAAACGTCATAAATAAGGAAGATAAAGTGGTTAAGTGCATTAGTGCACTAATTTTGACATCCCTAATAAAAAAAAAACCTCAAATCTATTTAATAATTGTAAGCTATACTCTTTTTCCCCCCCTTTTCTTCTTTTTTTAACAATGATATGGCGACCCCCTGAAATTATCTTGGGACTCCAGGTTTTAAAAAGGCTGCTTTAAAGTACATAAACACCCAAAACCCCAAAGAAACACATGACATGGACAGATTCTGCTCAAATACAGTTGAAGGCGACTTCCTGGTTTACTGTAGGCTCAGCGTGGCAGTACCCGGGCTTCAGTGAGGACTTTGGGGAGGTGGAGCAACAATCCAGTGGAATTAATTTGCCTAATCTACCCCTAACCTCAAACATTAGTGGAAATATAACAGACCAAAACAGCTATGTACAGCTATAACAAAAACAGCTTTGGGGGGGGGGGGGGGGGTACTTCTCAGTTCTGGGAGCTACTAGTTTAAAAGAAAACTTTACGGATGACACCCTGAATCAAACAATTAATTGAGGAAAAAACCAGAAAGAAACCAACTGTTAGTTCCACTCCACCCTCTTCATCTCTTGTGGCAGTCGATCCCACTGGGAGCAAAACAATAAAGCTTCAGTTTAAGTCTTTATGTAAACACTTGAAACAACACGGTAGCCTCTCTGTCTATCGTAGCTCAGTCACACTTGCTGAGTCCACAATGCAACACACACTGAGCAGTCTATTTTTATCCCACCATGGAGGATCTTTCCTTCCTCTTGCTGTCTCTTGTCAAAGTCCCCATTGTGTATCAGTAATGGGCTAAGCCAGCCACAGCCCCCCGGCACCCTCACAATACGGCTAAATATACAGGCTGTTCTTCACAGCTGTTTTGCATGTGATGTGTGGATGGAAATAGAAGGCACCCCAACCAGATAAGGGCCTTGTGTAAAGGCGGGGGAGGAGGGGTTAGAGAAAAAATGGGTGGTTGTGGTTGGTGGGGGAGTTCATTTGTACAATTCAAACAAAAAAAAAAAAAAATGTGGGGAAGGAAATTTAAATACTGTATGACCCTTTAATGTCTTCTCTACCACTTGATCTACTCAGCTTGATAGTAAAAGAAGAGAAAACCCCCAGAACTTTAAGCGAAGTCTCAGCCGTCTCAAACAAGCCGAGAAAATCAGCGATACAGTAAACGAACATATAAGTTACTGAGGACACTTATCCAGGCTCATTCTGGAGATCCGACACCAGCGTTTGAGTGAAAAAATAAAAAACACACAGAAGCGTCACAGTCCACAAGCTGCCACCACTTCAGATGAAGTGGTGTGAAAGAAACGGCACATTCACCATTCACTGGCTGAAAACAATGTTTCATTCACTGCTCTCTCCTGGCCGGAGTGCAGCCACAGTCAGGCAGCTGGAGGAGGTTCATGCCAGCTCCTGGTTTTGGTGCCTTACTCAGGGACAACATGGTGTCATTTATCTACAGCCCCATTTGCACCTATCAGGGCTCTTTTTAACTTATCTTAAAAATGAACGAGTCTGGTCACAACTGTCTTGAATACAAAATAAAGGAAGGTTTCAATGACAAGCAAGTTTTTAAAAACTAAACTTTCATTTTATTGCGGTTATTTAATCTTTTTTTTTTGCTACTTAATTGGATTTGTAAACATTAACCCATTTTATTTATTTCAGGCCTGCAACACATTCCAAAAGAAAGTTGAGATAGAGGGACCTCAAGAGTACCAATGAGGGGGAAAAAGAAAAATGATGCTGATAGATTATTTGGTACAGACGGAACTTCTAAGAAAGGCTTCGTCTTTGAGGAACAATGAAGTGCAGAGTACCTCTAATTTAACACATGTATGTGAAAATAATCACCCAGTTAAAAAACCATACCCTACAATGAAAACTGGAAGCGACAGCATACAGTAATTCTCCCTCTATAGTGCAGAATATCATCACAACAGTGGCGCAGTCTGGAGGGATTTCAGCTGGACAGCAGCGATTTTTGTCTCCGCAGCACCCCATGCGGCCTTCGAGATCCTATATTTTGCAGGAATTTCCATGCATTTGTGACAGTGTGGGGTCCTGGCTACTTACAGGGATATCCCTTTGGCTGACTGGTAAGCGCGCGCGACTTTCACCTGGGAGTCTGTGGGATTGAATCCCAGCTGGGCTCTCTGTTTCATACCTTGCCACACATTTTTCAATGCAAATCCATATTTTGTACACGTTATAAGAGGTGCAGCTGAGGAAGATGGGCATAGAGATACTGGACAGGTCTGACTGCAGTCCTGAGAGTTCCTAAACTAAAATTAAATACCAAATCATGTTGTTGCACGGCTTTAGATGTGTTTGCAGGAAGAACAGGACGAGTTAACACTTGGTATGCTTTATTCCCAGTTATCCTCAACCACAGCACGCGTGTTAAGTGTTGAAAAAGGAATACTAACGTTGCAAACTTTTTCATTTTAAATAAATGACCTGCAACATAAAAATGAATAAATATAAAGACATTTACATGACAAAACATACTGTAAATTATCTTGACCTCGTTGTAAATGTGGGAATCACTCTTTACTGTTGGTTAACATTTTTCATACAATATTTCTTTTTCTGACTTGGGGTTGTGACAAAAAGATCATTTTAATTGTGAATTAAAAAACAAAGTTCCACATGTACAACATATTGATCATAGTTCAGTTTAGAATCATACTGGGCTGAGAAAAACAACAAAGATTAGTCATCTTTGGCACAACATTAACTACTGTCGTACTTTTGCCAACCTGCTTCCATTTCATCGCAACACAAACTGTTAGCTTCAGGGATGATTCTGCTTGATTCTACTTGCAGAAAACAACTGAGTAGTTCTTCTGGCTGGGAGCAGCCACTTCCTGGAGTCTGTGCTTATTTCCTGAAATGGTTCACATTTTCTGCTGGACTGCAGATTAAACTGATAAAGAAAACACAGATCAGCTATAATGTTATGACCACCTGCATAATATTGATTAGGTCCTCTTCAGGAAGGATGTGGACAACCAACATGTGGGGCTGCGTTGGAGTGTCTGGTACTCGGACTTCCTGCAAGTAACAGATGCTTGGGCTCTGTGGATTGTAGCGAGATCTCTATAGATTTCATCAACTTGTTTCCCCACAAATGGCATCAGATTGATATGTGGAGAGTTTAAAGGTCACATAAGCACGACTGATGGTTCATCATCATCTTTGAGCCCTTCCTAAACAGCGTCTGTAGGAGAGTGCTGCTGCCATGTGGGGGTGTAGGGAAAACCATGATGCAGGTCTTCCCAGTAGAACACTGCTTGTAGCAAGATGGGCAAGATTCAGAGATGGTGACCGATAGATTCAAACAGTCACTACCACAGATGTCTGACATTCACATCCTTTAAAACTTTGGTCAGTATCATGGTCTGTCCATTCTCTGATATCAGGTGTCATACACTGAGCTGAAACAAATGTAGTATACATGAAAAAAAAAACCTTCTCATACATATCTCCAAGTTGTTCCGTTATTCAGATAATGTAATATAAAACTGCAAACTCTGATTCTTTACCATTAAAACTAGAAGCATGACCCTTTAAATTGACCATAGTGGGCATTTTAGTGACTCAACATAAGTGAGACACCATGGATTAAGGATTAAAAGCAGGACTAAAGGTTATTCCAGGCAATCGGAGGATGTATGCAACCCTGGAACCAGACAATGTTAAAAATAGAAAATATTAAGTTCTAAGCTAAATGCCAACATCCAGATAACCCAGTCAAAAAGAAAAAAGAAAAAAAAAAAAGATTGGAAAAGATGATAAAAACAGCCCCTGAAATAGAATCTAGAGTGAGTGTCAACTGGCTCCTCTGATAAAATGTTTTTCAGATTATATATGAAGAGAACTATGTATGAAGCATTGCTGTTTGCCAAGAGGAAAACAACCACCATAAACCAATCACAACACAGATAGGAAAGAAATTAGGATTTGTTCAAAAGGTTGAGGCAATTTCCAATGGGTGCTAAAAGGGTTTAAAATAATCTTTAAGCCATTAAATATATGTATCAAGGGTGTAACTTAATGCACTTTGATAATTTTGCTGTTAAGACAACAGGGGTTTGATTTAAAGTGCCTCAACTATGCAAGGGTACATTTCATTATTTCAGCTAATGACAAATTTGAAAAAGCCAAGTGGTTTGCCAAATTTATTTGGGTGATGACAGTCCATGATTTTATCTGAAATTTGATTGCTGGTTGACCCGGAAAGGTTTTTCCAGAGGGAATCTGACTGGATATCTTTTTGGCTTCCACATCTGACCGAGGGACAGTGGGTTAATCCCACATTGACTCAATTATTTATATTTTTACAAGCCCATTTAACAATCTTTGACAAGAACCAATGGTGAAAAAAAAAAAAAAATTGCTGCAGTCAGTGAGTTTTTACAGACGATTCCTGCCAAAACTGCAAAAACACAATTGGAGCCACACATTGTCCTCATATTTCATCAAGTAACCCATTTCATGATGTTCTGACATTGTTTTACACACAATTTTCATAAAAAGAACCTAATATAGGTGCTTTAAGTGCAGCACTGTTTTCTCACTTGGCCACGGTTGACCTGACAACCAGATGATGGGAACTGAAGTGGATGATGGTATATTGTTTCCTTACCAGAGACACTTGCAGCAGCCGCACCAGCAGAGGCAGCAGGTGTTAGGTCGGGGCTGTCCAGGGGCCTGGGGTGGGGCCTCGATATGAGCCGCCTGCCTTTTTCTCATCTCCACTCCACTCACACTAAGGGGCTTCAAGCACATGCAGGAAATAAACATGGTTAAACATCCTTAAAATAACTTAACTCTTACAGAGAAAAGAGAAAACATAAGCCCTGATGTCTGACTTTTCATTGTCCAGCAATGTATTATATCAGAAGGGGGAAAAAAAACACTTGGTGTTTGAGTGTGTGTTTGTAAGAGACAGATGAAGCGTGAGAGAGAGAGAGAGAGAGACAGAGACAGAGAGAGAGAGAGAGAGAGAGAGAGAGAGAGAGAGAGAGAGAGAGAGAGAGCACTCAGGCAGGACAGAGGATTCCCTTCCTTGTTTGGTATGAGGGTTCCTGGCATCAGCCCAAGTCTTTCACTCCGCTCTGACAGAAACTAAACATGCATTTTAATGGGCACAAAACCAGGATCTGCATATCTCGCACACACACGGACAAACACACGTGCACAGCGAATACAAAAATTCATGCACATTCATATTAACCCATTTAGCTGCTCCAACACTCATCATCTATCTGCCGTGCTGTTGCCTCAGAATATGCAGCAGATGAAGATTCATGCAGGAAACTTACATAACGTGGCACTTCAATTTCACAGCCACCCCATGTTTGGGATTAATTTACTGTTATTTGTCTGACGGACTTATTAATGCACTTAGTTTGTTTTTCACATTTGATTTTATCGTATGAAACATAGATGCACAGTATGTGGAACAACTTCAGCGGCCATGCTAACATGCAGCAGTTAGGGAAGCATTAATCTTAACTTTGGTCACCATTTAGCGCCCTGGCTATTTAAAATTTCCTCATAAAATATAAAATGGAAATACGCTTTGCTGGTATTTAATAATAAACCTGAACAGAAAACTTTTGACAAATGATAGAGTTATGTAAATAATCAGAAATGTTATTGCAGTTCACCGTTACTTGGACATTGTTATACAGCGCACAGCAGGTATTAATCCACCAAATAACAGCCGTGGCATTTCTATATACATAAAAATGCTAGAACAGTTCCCCAACATGCAGACGTCACTCTACTTTTACATAAATGTGATATTTTAATGCCTGGCCAATGATTTTAATCTGTTCCTTTAAGCCAAATATCATTCAAATTGTGTCATTCTACCTCAACAAACAAACTAATGGGCAACCTCCTCCCCATCACCAGCTCATCTTTGGAGCAGATCCAAAGCAGCAGTTTCGGCTCCTGGATTACACAGCTCCTACCCCCGCAGCACTGACACTAGAAGGTCTTGGGACAGAGCTTTCGGAGGAATTTTTTGACAAGTGAAAAACGTCTCTTGTTCACAAATGCATTCCTTGCAATTTAACTACTTACAGTAAGTCCGAAAAAGATGCTTTAGAGCTTAAAGTTTTGGTTTAAATCTGATGAACCTTACAAAAAGCTAGCCAGTGTCATGGGATCAGTGACAACAGCATCATTGGTAAGAGCGATGTGCAACATGGTGCCATCTGATAATTAGCACATTCATGCCAGTTTGGCTTCACAACAGCCTGCAGATGTGTAACAACTCCGATTCACCATGTACCTTGCAAATAGGACTGTGATGCACAACAAAAATGTGCCAGTACCAACATGCTTAACAAAAAGGGCTTAGAAATAAAGCAATGCACATAAAGTACAACAGTTAACCAATAGTTGCACCTTTATATGATTATGATTTTGTAACATAATCTCTTTGGGAATAGGATTTGATTAAATCAATAGAAGACCTGGAAAAAGTTCAAAATAATTTGTGTTTGCAGAAAAAAAAAAGTCTCCCTCAAGTGATGCTTCATTCCTGTGGTGTACTGAACCAAGAAATTTACTTAAATAATTAAATGTATGGTTCATTTCTTAATGAATATGCAAATCCATCAAAACCTCGAGAGTGAACCTGCTCATACATGTGCAGCTTCTCTTCAATCCTAATGATTAAAACACATACATCTCTACAACTCAAATAACCACTCGTCTTTTTTAAATATTTGCAATGACTGACAATTGTACAATTTTACCAACAACCTCCCAACAATGTGTCCTTTCGCTTCTTTATCTTAAAAATCAACTGGGACCAGTGCTGGCGATCACTGAGATTTCCCCAAACCTTAAGAAAGGCTTTTAAAAGTGATTTTCTGATGGAGTTGCCCTTATAGGTAGAGTCACTTCAACTACACAATAGCCTTCATAAGCAAATATAGTGCTTTTAAACCCCTGAGGCTGCTCTAAATAAAAACACCACTTCAAGAAGTCATTCTAATGCCTGAAAATAACTTGCCTGGAAATCCATGATTTTCCTCTAAATGGGCTTCTGATTCCACAAGGCAGTACATTTGAACTGTAACAACTCAAAGAAAATCTCCCATGATGCACTTAAAGAAAAATAAGAGATGCAAGCCTTATTAACTGGAAGATACACTAGCAGCTGCAGTACAACTAGTGAAACAAACTCTTACCTGTAAAGTCATAATTCAAATATTACTTTCCAGCTATAAGGTGAATAAAAATAACTGAGCCTCAATTCAACAAAAGCAGCCTTCCTTTCTCTTTGTCAATCCATCCACTGTGTATACACACATGTGATTTCCCACAGTGATGATACATGGCAGGTAAGGCTGAGATGATCTGCCAGATATGCAAATGCAGTTGCCTAATCGGTGGAGCAGCCATCAGTTATTCAGCAACGGTGCAGCGGTGGTGGAAAACAGGCTGCTAGATGCAAACGACAGCGAAGGTTCGGCTTTGTACCAAACTGGGAAAAGAGGCCACACTGACAGGGCATGCAAATGTGAGGTGGAAACACAAATATGCTGGGATGGGAGGAAATAAAACAGAGTCTGTAATACATTACCTGGTTTCATAAAGAACACAGGTTACATCACCATGTGTTTTGCACATCAGATTAATGTAGAGTGCAATATAAAGTTTTAACTTAAAAAAAAGTCACTGAACATAAGATAAGTTTCCACTGTGGAAATGTTTTGGAGACATTCTGCTGAGATCATATTCAAAATGAGAAAAATGTCTCGGTTTCGACATTTAATGCTTTCTATGTTCTATTGTAAGTAAAATCTTGGTGTATTATATTTGCAAATATCATATTTTAATTTTATTTTCATTTTACAAAGTGGTCCAACTTTTTAAAAAACTGGGATTGGATATGTAATAAGCACACCAATAAAATTTCTCACTTTACATGTTGCAATCTTTTCTGTAAAGCATTTATGCATACTAACATAGAAAACTATATAAAATACAAACAGCTCAACACAATACACGACAATGCAAAGCTAAATGGAAATCCTGTTAAGCTAGAATCAGACTACATGATTTTTTTCATTATTCACGACGGCCGCTATGTCAGAATAACAGACATTGTGTCTTCCTGTTACTCGCGAGTGGTCACACTACAAGAATGGCACCAGACAGGCAACCATCTGATCATCGCGTGGTGTCGCAAAGGACAACACGAGACAGGGAGGCGGGACAAGCAGCTGTCAATCAGTTACTTGGTTTGGAGGTCTCTGAATTGACTGGGTCACTCATGAAATGGAAAGTGGACGGAGACATTAGTTCCTGTCCAGCATTGAAGTTTTGGACTCGAGTGACAAAGATGTTTTTGAAAGAATAGGCATCGGCACACCAGGGAATGCTCCTCGGAAAGATTTAATGCACGACGTTTCAGGCCTCTGCCCTTCTTCAGAACCCCCCCCCCCCAAAAAAAAAAAAAAGTTTTTCCCAACATGAACCGTTTACTGGTATACTGGTAACGCTGCCTGATCCAGCTGCACTGGAGCCTGTTTTCAGTTGTAAACAGGATTACATTCCCCAACAGAGCTACGATGCTCAGAGAGACTGAAAAGCATCTCCCTGTTCATCTTTGAAAAGAGCTCGCGGAGGAACTGGACTCTGATCAGCTCCATCACTTCCACCAAAAAACTGCCACAAAGTGAAAGAAAGTGTGTTGTTCTAAACAAATGCACACACATGCATTCTCACAGGTGTGCGCTCCATCAGTGCCGCTGGCAGAGCGCGTGTCGGAAACCACGGCAATCACATGAAATCAGACACATGATGGAATAATAAATGTGTTCATGGCCAAACTGCCATCTTCTCTTTAAATTGAGAGCTGCGCAGTGCACAGCAGTGTCGCTGTGTCAATGCTCTGCGCCCAATATGTGTGTTCAGATGGTTAATGAGCTTTGATGACCATGCGTAATGTGGATGGTTTTGGCTCTGAGAGTGCATGAGTACGCGCACAAGTGAGTCATATTTCAATATGTTCATCTCATTGGGCAAATTGTCTGCTATGTTTTTGTGGTGTTTTTATTTAAACACAAAGTGTGCTTTTTCTATGACTGTCATTGATTTATTAGAGTGTCTCATACGAGAATGTTTGGACCTGCTGTAACTACTGATGACTATTACTGATAGAATGCACATATCATGTGGATATGTTTCGTGTTGATAAAGTAGTATTGTATTCAAGAGAGATGCACTCTTTTGAATGTTTGTGGAGGTGTAACACTGTTGAAAACAAATTTGGCACACCCAGTATTTGTTGGTACACCCAATGTTTTTCTGGCTAGGCCAGTAGTACTCTCCATTCTGCACATCAAAGAGGCGGAAACTGATGCCACCGCTCCACCAGAGAGCGGCTGTGTCTCTCCCCCTTTGCCATTGTTGTTTGTGTACCGGCGCTCCTGAGCGTCTCTCTGGTGGAAGCGAGGGGCGCACTGTCCTTCTATTGGTCAATACGTGGGGACACATCGAAAGACATGTCACACGAGGTGGACAAAACCAAAAAATTCTGACCCGCCAGTCTTTCTGCGTCGTGGTCGTGAAGCATCACAGACGCCAAATCGGCAATCGCTGATTATGTCACACTACACAGAGCGAAGACGCGACATTCTGCGACCCGACAACGCAGAATCGGGCATGACAGTGAGCAACTGTCTGCGACGTCTTTGTTGGGCCAAAATTGGGCTAAATTCGTGCAGTCTGATCCAGGCTTTACTGAACAATCTGTAGGATAACAATGAAATAAATGTGCAGGAAAAGCAAAGCAGAGCCCTTAATTCCCTTAAATGGATCTTCTTATTCCCTTTGCATCTTTTTTACACTGATCCCACAGTAGACAGACAAATAGAAGATGACGTAAAGAGACAACAAAATGTTTTTTAAGCCTTAACACATTCATCAAACCATTAATAACACAGCAGAATTATCTGTTGTCTACCTTTCACATCTCATGAGCAACATTAGAAAACAAAATGTTTTTTAAATTACTTTTTTGCATATACTTTAATCTGTTTTTAATTTTATCAATGCTCCCTGGCTGTTAAACCAAACTATTTCCTACCATCAACACTGAGAATTTAAGGCTCAAACTGTTATTAAACTGTCCATTTTAGTATCAAACTGCACTCATGCTTGAGATTGGACCTGTAGTTAATGACTACAGACAGACTGGTTACATTAAACTTTTTGAAGAAAAAAAACGTGGAGTTAATGGCAGGGACTTCCTCTTGAATCTGTAGTTAATTACAAGGCTTAAATTTTGTCAACAGTAAAGAGCCGAGCAAATCAGGTCCAGTTGATGTAATTTGATGCTATTCTACTTCAACCATAAAGAGAGTATGAACAGGCTGGTGCACAGAAATGGTTATTAAGGCAAAGCTCCAGCTGTACATGATGATTTCAAGATGTTGGTTCTTTGTCCATATGTAGACTGAAGTTCTGCAATACCGTATATTGAGTCTGTAATGCACTCAATTCACTTTTTTTTTGCTCATTACAAGCATAAAAATAAATAAATAAATAAATAAATAAATAAATAAATAAATAAATAAATAAATAAATAAATAAATAAATAAAATTATTTATTTATTTTAAGAGTGGCCAAGATTTACAAGGTGCTTGAAATAAGCCAGTGGAACAAGCAAAATTTTCCTGACAAGATTTCTTGAAATAAGCTGCACTGTCTCATAACAAGTTCCTATATCTTACTGAAATTTTTCTTTTAAAGTAATTTAGTCTTATTTTGAGTGTGATGATATATTCCGACCAGAAATTAGAAAAATAAACGTGGTAAGATTTGAGTTTTTGCGTTGTGAGCCACAAGACTTTTAAGATCATCTGGATCAAGTTTGCTTTCCAGCCCTAAACAAGGAGAATCAGCATTTAGTTTTTATCCTCCATCATATCTGTTACACACAACCAGAAAATCTTAAGTCTGTTTCAAACCTTAGTTCTTTTAAATAGTGTCTTAAAACCTCTTTATTTGCTACTTCCTTAAATAAAGAGTTTCCTTTTTGGATATGTTTACTCGCATATGCACTTTGACACTGAAGATGATGGTGTTTCTTTGCCACCCTGCTGCAATGCAGTTGTTTTGTGAAAAAACACTTTGAGCTGCCCTGTACATGACATATAATATATATCTGCCATGCCTTAAATTGAATGATGTGAAATCAAGTCTTAAACTTACCATGAATTAGTGATTTCCTAGACACAGGTCAGACAGAGCAGTCATGGTGTGAGGTAATAAGTTGCTGGATGATAGCAGGCTGGTTGACAAAGCGACTGACTCGTGAACTGTGTCTGTCTGGCTAATGGACTGGCTGTTTGGCTTGCTGGAAATGCAGGACAAGGCGAGGAGGTTCTTCTCATCACAGGGGAGAGAGTTTACTGGTGTCACCATCCCTGACCGACTGGCACAGAAAGAGACACGAGAGCTGAGGTGAGATTTGACTCCGTTCCTCCCCCTTTTTCTTTTCCTTAGTCCACGTTCTTCTATAGTTTCTGTCGCCGTCGCCTCCTAGGCTTCCACTGATCTCAATAAAAAGATCATTTATGGACTTTGGAGTACAGGGAGCAAAGATTGTACAGCATCTGAAAAACAAAGAGGGCAAACAAAAGCTTGCTTTATAGTCAAAATAATAAGAAAAGAATAATTCTCACCACTTAGTAACATAAAGATGCAGAAGTTACGGACTGTTATATGCAATTTATCAGCACATATGTCAAATCTACAGCACCAACATTCAGTGTGTTTACATGCAGCCAATAACCCTTTCATAACCGGAATATTAGCAATAACCAGGTTGCGCACGGCCATGTAAACACTGGCAAAAACCCAAATATGCTCATATTTGGGTTTTAATAACCTGAATATTATCCCTGGCTTACTCTGTTTCCAACCTGAAAACTTGGTCATGTAAACGCATATCGGAATATCTCCATTGAAAGGATTATTTAATTGTGCTCTGGGCATGTTCTATTCACAAGGATTCTTGGTCTTTTGAGTAAACTACAGAGAGTATTTGTAGACTACTCTGCACAGCTTGCTAGTTTATATATCACCATGGCAACCTGAGAGGAACCGTTGTGCAAACAGTTACTTCGCGGGGGTTCATCACTCATCCGGCAAAGTTTTGGAAAGGCGTGACATAAAAAAGTTCACTGACTCCAGCCGGCGTAAGTGAACTGCCATCATTACAACCGTTCCCACCAGTCCTGGCTGAGACCTTCATCCGAAGGGTCCGGGGGGCTCTGGTGGAAACGGGAAGCGTGTGAACAGCTCCAGCTCCGAGCTCCATTTCCACCACACGTTTCTTCTTTTATGACCCGTAACAGTGTCAAGTAGGCTTCTGCTGGTGGGTCAGTGGGCGCAGCAGCGCCAGCAAAGGACTGCCATTGGCTTCGGACTGCAGTCAAGCCAGCCGCCTCTCACGGATCCACGGTCAAGCCAACCGGCGTTATTTCCGCTGTAATTCTGAAACTTGGCTGGCTTGACTGCAGTGGCTCCAGATGATTCATTATCCACCATCATCATTATGTTTTCCATGCGTCGCGGGTTGGGTCAGAATGTTCCAGTTAACTGCAGTTATCATGTTTACAGGAATAACAACGTCTGCTCACGCAAGAAAACAGATTATTCCGAATCTTTCAGAAACCAGAATATTGACCTTAACCCGAATTTTGATGGAATGTAAACGTAGTCAATATCTTAAGGGCCAACATAAGTCTTTATTGGAGTTTCTAAACACCTGTTATAACACAATGAATAATAGTAATATTTATGAGAATACCTCATAGACTGTATATAATTACTGGACGTAGCTTCCGGTCTCTTCTGAATAGAGAAATGTGAAGCCAGTTGGGCGTGTCTTACCGTCGCCATCTTGCCGTGTCACGTACGTCGTCACTCCAGGAAAATCCTAAAATGGGCACAGCGCGGCTGCGGGGCAAATGATTGACAGCTGACGTACTGTGGGCTAAACGCTAACTGAGCTAACACGAAACTAAGAGGAGATAACAAAGATAAGCCCCCTAAGCGGCATGGTTAAGGTAAGATATGCTTAGACTTGCAATTCGCTGACTAAACACCGCCGTTGTGCGACTCTGTAACAAACTGAGACCTTATTAAGAGCAAAGAAGGAGCTAACTAGGAGCCTCCGGTCGGCAGGCGGAGCT
The DNA here is from genome assembly GCA_023101725.1 of Atherinomorus stipes. Taxonomy (NCBI): domain Eukaryota; kingdom Metazoa; phylum Chordata; class Actinopteri; order Atheriniformes; family Atherinidae; genus Atherinomorus; species Atherinomorus stipes. The sequence goes on along the minus strand of JALJCO010008534.1, from coordinate 409,703 downwards.
TCCGGTCTGTCATAAGGACACGCCCTTAATTATGTGTAATTTGAAGAATAAATAACATCTAAACGAATGAGTTATAAAAAAATTCACCCCCCTCACAGTTGACATGAAGGTAAACTTGACCTAATAAACCTAAAATGATTTTTTGAACCAGGCTGTAAACCTGTTTATTTCTGCTGTGAAGTTGGCGTTTTTAACATGGGAGTCTATGGGGATTTGCTCGCTCTTGGAGCCAGCCCCTAGCGGATGAAGGGAATATTACACTATTTCCAACAAGGAAGAGAGCTTCACTGTTCTGAGGCGGAGTTTGCCCCTTGGAATACCTTTATCTTTTTTCCGTAAACTTCTCTAAACTTAACAATATATAAGGATCAGCTTTCAAATTATTGTCTCTAATTGTGGTCCTTGTAAACACGAAAGGAAAATGACAAATTGAACACTTTTTGAGTTTGAATGACCATTTCCATTCCATTTTTTTTTTTCATAAGAATTTTTTTTCTAAAAAATCTACAACTATTACTCGTTTTGAAAAGGAACTAAGAAGTGATGGGAAATTTTTGGGAAGAGATGTTTTTCGTAACTTAAAACTTTTGAGTAAAGGTCTGCAAAAACTTCACAAGAACGGAGACATTTATTCTGCTTGCAAAAGCAACAATTAACAGGCTCCCAACACAATTGATAGTTTTCAGTCATGTGACCTGCCGGGAGCCCTGGCGGGCAAAAGATGATGGAGCATAGCGGACTCTGAGCAGACAGACTAGAGAATAGTTGTTTAAATCAGCTGTCAGTCGCCGAGAAGGAAAGATACAGAAATAAGTTGAAAGTGTCGGACTCTCGAGACCTGCATTCAGTGATATTTACATCTGTCTGGTTGAGAAGCTGTCATCGTACACCGCTGCCAGAATGAAGGTATATAAGAGCACCAACAGTTCTCACTTACAACTACTATTCAAACAGAAATAACAGAAACAATTGCTTTCTTTTTTAATTTCCTCTCATTTTAAAGGTTGAATATGGAATACGGACAGAACAGTGACATCACGTGTGTCTAGGTTGTAGTTGCAATGGCAGAAAAACAACTCCAGCCGTTTGGTTGCCAGGCTTGCTGCTGATACGACAAGTGACCAACAGTCTGCACAATGTCCAACACCAATGCAGAGGAGTATATAACTGACAGCTAACATTAGCCCCGCAAGCAAACAAGTTAGCTTACCGATCCAGGAGGAAAGTCGCCATTTCCGTGTTTTGATGCTGTTGAAAACATTTATGTGGGTCCATTTAGTGTACTGTTCACCTAAATTTACTCCGGTTTTTGCTCTTATCAGGTCACTCCTCTTCAGAGACGGATAGCAATATCTCCAGGGCTCTAAAGCAGCTGCTGGAGTCGCCGTCTCCACTGTTTCCCCCGGTGCCAGCCAAACTGTGCCCAACATACTAGTGCCACACAGAGATCAGGGGCCCTACAGACCGTGACGTCACAAAATAACTATCAATACAGCATTCAATTCTCAAAGCGAGAGTCACAACTCAGTGGTCTAATCTCCATAACCAATGGTGAAGTCTAGGGATACACCGATTGATTGCTGGCTTCAAATGCTGCATACTTAGCTTTGTGGTATTTTAAATGGCGAATGAAGTTTGTTGTGTTGAACGTTTTGGTCGCAGCCCGACTGCCACTTATTTTGAACTTGCATGAATTGCAAATTGCGATTCTTTGCTCTTTTTCCTGCTGCATAATACTGCCACACTGAGACATGCTGGTTGACCGTGCTCCAGGGATGCAAATGCCTCTGGTGGCAAAAGGGTGGTTATGAATTAATAACGTGTGAAGATGGTTTTCTAATGACCATGCAAATAATGTTCAGCCGCATGACAAAATTACTGACATGATGAGGTAAGCTCAGTACAGTTGTTTCAAACATGATGCAAATATGGATATATTTTCTCCTTTAAAATCTTGTTGTGTTTCCTCTACATTGACTTGTAGCATAGAGCTAACCACGACTATATCATTAGCGCAAAGCCTTTAAAATGCAGAGTCAAATAGTTTCAGGTGGACATCAAAATGTCTTAATGCAGCATTGCCATCTCCAAAAGCACAGCAGTGATAGGATACTCTGCTGTCACACAAAATATGAGTAAATTTTTCATCTACTCGCGCATGTGCGACCAATAAATTTGCCGTTTTTTGTTTTTATATGTTTAGTCTTTTCAACACATTTAGTTGCTGACAGAATTACTGGTCAGTAAAGGTGCACACCGGCCGCCATATGCCAGAAGTCAGAAGCGTCCCGTCGCAGCGTCTCCGTTTTTGACGGAGCATGCTTTCAGACAGCGTCAAGCTCTCAGCAAAAAGATAGAAAATCAGACACAGAAGCAGGTAAATTTCAAAATAAAAGCCCCCTGCAGATTGGCGATCCTGAACTATGTACAGTAAACATCATGTCATTACCAATGACACCAGCTTAGCAGTCAGTGTTTTTCATCATGGACCATCATTGTTATTGAGTGACCTTGCAATTTTGTCATCCGTTCCTAGTCCTATTATCATCATTTATTTGTAATTAGTTTTTTTTTTTTTTTACAGTTGAGTGGAATGAGTCTTGAGTTGAATGATTTTCATATGAAAAATACTTAATTACATTAATAAATAAGTAATTAGAGAGGTAAATTTGTCTTGTCCTTTTTCTCTTTTGCTGATCTGAAAACTGATCCAATTGATGACTTAAACCATAAACTGATCTAAACTGTGAGTTCATTGATCCGTTGCACCTCCCACAACATACCAGGAACACAAAATTAGCTGATAAAACTGGCACCAACAACTAAAACATGTCATTTCGAGTGAACACAGAGCCATTTGAAACATAAATGTGCCATGACCTGTGAACATTGTGGTTTTTGCATTTATTGTTCAGGTATTTATCAGTAATACAATGAAAATAAGAGAAAATGTAAATATTTGCTTTGCAAGTCAATTTCGGTGTGCACTCCTAAGGTTTCTGCTTGCGCTCCTAAAAATTTAAGTTAGGGGCCAATGTGCTCCTGGTGAAAAAAGTTAGTCTGGAGCCCTGAATGCTATGCAACGTTAAGTAATTGGCCCTTAAGCTACCATAGGCGAAGAAAGTTGACACCGGTTAGGTTAAACAATATAAGCTATCACCTACACACTGTAATGCTTTACCCACTGATTTCAATTTTGGATGAGCCCATTAAAATATTTTTTGCAAAGTGTGAAAAAAGTGACTATGCTAATTTCCTCTTTTTCAGTATGAATGCACCAAACAGAATGAGCTAGCTTATCCTGAGGTTACCAGCAGTGATGGGAATAACAGCGTTAGAATAAACACTCCGGGAGCTTTGCCTGCTTGGTCTGGGGGGTAACGGCTATGGTGGCTGCCCTTTTCTTGGTGTCTGGGGTCCTGCACCGCAGCTCTGCGGCTGTGGTGTGGACACTGGCCTGTCCTGATTTGGGGGGTCCCTTCAGCTGGGCCCTATGTGGCTGGGGTGGACTGGCTCCTGTTGTGAATGGATCCCCAAGATACCAGGATATCGTTTCCTCACAGCAGTGTCATGCCAGATGGTTTTTACTGTTAGTGTTTTTATACCTGTTCACTTAAGAGACAGAAGTTGGGGGTTTGTAGTCAGGTGTCGAATTGGGAGGGGGGTTGGGTGTGTGCATGTGTGTGTTTTGTGTTATAAACTTGGATATGTGAGGGGTTGTTTTTATTTGAATTTGCATTTGTTTTTGTTAAGTCGAGCACTTTGTGTTGCCTTTTAATGGTATGAAAAGTGCTTTATAAATAAAGCTTGATTTGATTTGATTTGATTTGATTAATGGCACTACTTTTTTCAGTAAAGGGCTAATCTACTTAATTACTATGTCCATCGTTACAATGCCATTACCGTTATTGTCCTTCACTAACAGCACGTTACTATTGAAATATGAGATTCATTTTTGTTCCTGGTGGACAGAAGTTTCACATTTGTTGGGACTACATTGTGCTGGTGCTCTCGCAGAGAGGAGGCGGAGTGACACCAAGATACCTGGAGACACTTGCCCATACACTCAATAGTAACCTGCTGCGGTTGCTGTGTTCTGTTGAGAGTGGCTGTATGTCAGGTTTGAAGAGGTTCAGGTTGAGCCTCTGCAGACCTATACAGGCCATACGGCGGTGACGGCGTCACCAACCTGACACAGAAGCAGCGCGAGGATGAATCCAGTTTAGAAAATGTCATAGTTAGAGCAACAAGTTTCCCTGAATTATTTCTTTCCCCCATGACCCAAATTCAGTTAATAGTTAACAAGCTATATTACACTAGCTCTGCATATTGGATCTGTCTTCACCTGACTGGGAGCAAAAGGGAAACAGTGATGATGATGATGGACTGATGAACTGTCATTGAAAACCTGAGTCAATATGCACAGCCGGACACACGCGCGCACAACAGGACGAATTATAAACTGGAATTATCACAAACATCAGTTTCCCCTCAAACATAAAAGACACAAACACGATGAGGAAAGTTGATTATTTCTTCATGGTGGCTGGAAGCTGTTACACTCGTCACGTAGACATGAAGCTCCTCTCCTGAGGAGACGGAGCCTCGAAATCCATCAGTCTGAGTGTCCATGTTTATTTTGTTAGTAATTTATACTGTAAAGTTTCTATTTCATTCATAAGTCAGATCTAATATTCACTTTTGTCATTAATAATTCAACATAAAGATCAATTTAAAGTTACATCAAAAGGAACATTAAAATGTAACGGAATAATTACTTTTCCAAGTAATTATTTTCATCAAGCTGTAACTAACCTACTATTTTTGGAGAAGTAATTAGTAACTATAATTAATTACTTTTTAAAAGTAACGTTCCCAACGGTGGTTACCAGAGCGTGAGTTAAACTAAACTGAAACTAAAGCGCCTGCTATTGGTTCACAGGGCACTGCTCCAAACAGTGTGATGCATCGTCTGTACATCCCATGGTACTTCCAGACAGGGAAAATTTTCAATTTCCTGTGTTCTGAACAGACCCCTATTATTAAAATAAAAAGAGACAGACATTTATACAGAGGTATGATTGCTTGATCTCATTCTGAAAGTAAAATCTCATTTTCATGTCTTATTAACACGCAGCCACAACCGATTGATCTTATGAACAAACATCACCAACGCCTACCTTCTCATGGTGGCTGAACACTGCTGCATTTAAAAATACAAACAGACATTTGACACATTTGTCCAGAAAGTTCCTTTAACTAAACTACCATCAAACACACCAGCGTTTCCAACCATGTGTTTCAACATAGAGATGTTTTGTTATTGAAATTAAATTACTGATGGAAATTATAATGCCTCAAAGGTTTTAGATTCAGTGCAAGTGTATAGGAGTTTATGACATCACACAGCAGGATAAAATCATTTCTGAAGGTTGAGAAAATGTAAAAATAACTTTTACTTCCCACTGGAAGAAGCTGAACAACATCAGGGGAACTAACTACCTCAGCAACAGAGCTAGGAGGGTGTCCAGGGTGAGACTGGCCACCTCTGAAATCTGACTGGACACCCCAGGTATCACCTCAGGTGACTGATGAGTCATGGGAGGAAGAGGTCAGAAACATCTTTACAGACACACATGGATCAGGAGTGTCACTACACCAGTTTCAAATAAATACTAAAGGATCTAGAAGCAGGATTAAGAGATGAGACTAACTGCAGCGCAGCCACCAGCCAAGCCGGCACGGGAGCGTGCGTAAACTGATGCTATAACGTTTACGCTGATAGTCTTTTTCTTCGTAGTGACACTTTTTAGTGTCTTTCAGTTGATCTGGATTGTTTGCTGACAGCAAAAGAATCCATAACTATGTCTTACAGTGTTTGAGTCAACAGCGACCGTCTCCTTCCTGCATCAAAACTGTCGGGGACGCTGATGCAGCGTCAACTGACGTCACACCCGCAGGACTGGGCGGGAAATTCAGCCACCGAATTGCAGCGCATTTTGTAGCACAGAGCCTGTTCAAGGCCACGGAGAGAGATGTGGGTGGTCTCGTTCTTTTTGGTTTTTAACGCTTCATCATTAAATGAAACAAATAATATTAGGGATTTCAAAATTAATGCTCCAATACAGAGAGATTGATCTGTGCAGACGACTCAGAAATTTTCTAAACAACTAAGTTATTACTCATGTCATATTTGGCTATCTGATTATCTCATTCAGAGCAGCTGATTTTGGGATTGTAGGTGGTTTCGTTACGACTTCTGGGCCGCATTACTCACACCAGGAGTGCGTCAAAGGCCCCTCTCTGCATGTTGTTTTTATGTGCAGATCAGATGTCTGTCAGAGTATCGCTAATAACGGCGATGACAATATATCCGTGGTGTGTTTCCATGGCTGAGCCAATGCAAGGGAAACTCTGGTTTTATTACATTTATGGTTGTCTGTATAGTACAGTAAAGCCAAACTTTAGACCTTTTCGTTCACTCTGCCTTCACTCTGCCATCGTGTTACCATTGGTGAGAAGAGCTTCTCGGGAGAGAGCGATGCAAACGCATGAGAGCACAACAGTCGCCCCTCCCATCAGTGCTGCTCAAGGAGGAGGGGTTGGCAAAACAATGTTTGGCATGAGGTTAAGCCTCCTGTAAAAGATGAATATGATCTTAACTTCAGGTACCGTTAGTCGGACTGATAAGGCTGAAGCTTGTCAGTCCACGTTGACCGTCGGACTCGGGGCCCCGGGGCCATTTTGACACCAGATTTCAGCACCCACAAGGATCCAGTCAACCACCACCTCTGTAAACCAGAACTGCCAGGAGAAGGAGAAGCCATTGCTCCTCCTACTACCATATCCACATGCTACACCCGAAAAGAACCCACTTTGTGATCCAGTTTATTGATGTAAAGACGTTTAATTCTTACGATTCTCTCATCTCACCAGTTATCGCAGCAGTGCATGTGAGTGTGTTTCAGAGAAAGGAACACAATCATTTCCTTAGTACCCCCCAAATATAAAACTCTATCTCCGCCACTGCCTCAGACAGGATTCTAGTGATGTTTATTAAAGCTACTTCAATAAAAAGTAGCAACATACAACTTTTCTTTTTGCTAAATCAAATTTTAAAAGTATGTTTGAAACAAATTATGACCAAATCATTCAACTTCTAAAATATCATGCAGCTATTTTTCTTAGTTTCTTTAATATATTAAGCATCTTTTTCCCTTCACTATGTTCCCTTCTGAGTATGCAAGTAGAGTTTTCTCTTCAATAAAAAATAAATGAACATATGTACAGAAAAATGTTCATTAAAATTGAGTTGGCTGTCAGTGAATTTAGAGTAATTTTGCTGCCCTTACTATACAGTTTTCATTTACTGTAGATCAATCTGATCGTAAGCATTTTTGAGCAAATTTGGAACATTGGCCTTCGTCTGATCAGTTGTGGAAGTGGTGATAAAATGTCTATTATTTTTATGTACAGCATTTTGGTCAACTGAGGTTGTGAAGTAATGTAGTCAAAATAAGACCAAATAATTCACAATTAACCTGTCTTACAAAGGGAATCACAGTCAAAAGCCATATATTTGATTTAGTCACTAAGGGGAACCTTAAGGCAAAGGAGCCTTCAAGGTTTCCTTCATATCACAGATTTTGTTTTTTTACTACCAGGATTATTCTTTTAACTAGAGCAGCTGAGAAGAGTTCAAACGTTGACCTAGTGTTATTCCACTAAAATATAAATCAATAATGAGGAAGCAGATTTAAGAAGATGGATAAGTCAAAAGGAAAACACATTTAAACTTATTCATCTACAGGAGGTTTGCATCCAACTACTTTTTCATAACTTATTTCAATTTTTTGTATTTTTGTCTTAACTGATACAAAGCAATAAGCTGACACACATGCTGTATGAACACTGCTGTATGGGGACAACTCGGCCCTTAGTGAAAGAAGCATCAATATCTGCTCATCTGCTGTTAAAAGTGGGCTGAAAACAAAGGTTTCCCCTGTATTTTAAAAAGTCTGTGCATAATGATTCTGAACAGCCGTGTGCAAAGATAAGATTTCTGCATTGCACTTGTGAGATTTTCCACCGCCTCTTCCCAGGAGGAAGATGGCCACAAAGCAACTTCAGTAACATGCTTATCTAAAGAAGAGAGTTATGAAAGTTAGGGAAATTGAGAGCTACAAAAGCGGAAAGGGCAGGAAGGCAGCGTCAAACGCTGATTGGTTAAGCAACTTTCAATCATATAATTGATTAATTGTGAATATATGCTGCTTTACATCAACGTTTAACACAAAATATGCATGCTTTGAATGGCTGGTCGCACAAAATGAGATATTTTAAAGTGCTCCCTTCCCTTAAAATACTATATTCGTATAATAATACTTTCAAGAGGAAAGCTAAACTGCACCACAAAACGTGTTTAACGATAATTGTAATAAATACACCGCGTTATTTATTATATCTCTGAGAGATAACAGCATACAGCAAACAGCATTCCTTAGCATTACTTCAGGGACAACAGAAAAAAATCAACTCCTTTCATTGCTGTATGAAAACATCCTTAAGTCAAATGCTTCCACCCAAATAAGAGTGATATCAAAAATATTGGTGAGACAGATGATCCTCTGTTAACCATTTCTGAATGAAGAGATTCATCAGGGAGTCTCAGGATGTAGTTGCAACATAACCTGTGCTCCTCTGACTCATCACACCCATGGGAAAGTGCAGTGTGGGTGTTCCTTCAGCTGTGCACTACAAGATCTCTCTCTCCAGTGCCTTACATTAGAAGAAAAATGAAGCTAGTCAAAGGTAAAATGCTCTGAAATGCTTGAAAGTTGACAGGATGGTTAATGGTGGATGCGCGCAGCGGACTGTCGCAGCCCTGGCATCTGCCCGAAAAGGCCTGGGTATATCTTCAGATAAGGAGAAGACAAGCTCATCGGACCTTGCTCTCACCCTCTGAATACTAGCTCTGCTGGCTAGCTGCTCGTCTGGGTGTTTTGCGTGGTTTCTGCTGCAGCTGCTCGGATCATCTGAGCCCAGCCGCTGCAGGTCTGACCAGCCGCGAGAGGGGATCCCCTCTCAGCTGACACCACCGAGGGACACCGCATCTAGAAAGAGTGCTGTGCCGGACTGACTGTCGCACAGAGGTTTTATTCTTTTAACCCGCAAATAAAACCACCCACTTTCTTCTTGCTAGCTTTAGCCAAAAGCCTGAGACCCGCTATCTCTCGCTGCGAGAGGAGGCGGTGGCAGCTGAGCAGCAGCTAGCCCCGTGCTAACCTCAGCTAGCCAGTCTGTGTGGAGCATTAGCGCTGAATAACCAGGATCTTACCCCTTTATGTTGGGCTGTCAGTGTCCTAGAGTCATAGGTATGAAAACGCGATGTCCTGATGCATATCTAACGACATCGTAAATGGGAATCCTGCGGTGTAATGTCCATCGCCGCTATTTTTCTGCCATCCGCCCCACTTCAGCACCGATCGCCGCCGAGTCCCTGGATGCACTGCGCAGGCGCGCTGTCGCCGCTGCTCTGTGGCTGCAGTTGGTGAGAAGATGCACCGTTGAGGCTCCACACATAGTTGGTAACACACAGAAGATCATTACATCTCTGCAGCCCAACAACCACACTACTACCCACCCAAACACACAACATGATTTAAAAACAATGCCGCATTGAGTTTGGTCTATATCCGACACACAAACGGGCGCAAAGACAGTCACAATCAGCGGGTACTAAAGTTAGAAGGCCACCATTCATACTAGAGGAAATGTATCCTCAGGACAGAAATGAAATAAAAATGCTTCTATAAACAGACACACAGAGCTTCCTGTTTGTGATATCAAAGCAATTTCAAAGGGATAAATAGTTAGTTCAGTAGAAAGTTCAGTAGTGTTACATGTCCACATTTATATTTAGATTAGAATAACTCGTGGGTGTTTAAACAATTACACCTGTTGAATAATTCCTTGTTAAATACATTGCCTACTAACGCTGATATGAAGTTGTTATAAATAACCTGATAATAATCAATACTTCAAATATACCCTTTTTATTTATTTACTTATTTATTTTCTACATCTATTTAAAAAGTGCATGAACTATTAAGTTTGTGGTTATGCTACAAAAGAATGGAAATTCATTCCTAGATAACCATCCATCTAAATGTGGATATACAGTATACAGTATATTACATAAATATTAATATCTGCAACGGTGTGTTTTCTCACAGCTTTCTAAACAGCAGTATAACATGCACAGGTCTAAGGAAAATTCAGTTTTTAACTGTTTCATGTTGTCATAACTGACAAATTCAAATCTGCACAGAGAAGCTGCAAAACATATCTGTGATGTGATTTTTTGCCTGAGGTGAAGCAATGAGATGCTGTGGGAACATGCTGTACAATTTAAAAGAAATTGTTGGCACACATGAGAGATAAAGTGAAACATAATGTTACAGGTCACTTGAATCATATAGATGCTGACAACAGTTTCCATCCATACACAAAATGAGTCATTCTTTTACATTTGCTATCTACAGCAGAGGTACACATATTCAGTGTCTGCTGGATGTTTTTCTGAATCATTTGTTGAGTTGAAGTGACATTTATAAGATGAAAAAAATTGTTTGTTGATTATTGTATCTGGATTTCGATTATTATTCTCATCATATCAAATTTTCCTCTCTAACTCAAAGTGCATCTCTATTGTAAAGTACAGAATCCAGTGAGAATCACTGAGGCGGCTATCTTACAATATTATCCCACTGTAAACACAAGGGGGCGCCAAAACACACACACTCTCTCTCCCGCTCATGCACACACAATCACACACACCTGCTTTTATGCAGCAGTGTGCCCACTTATTAAGTGATGGAAATATTTCTTAAAAGACATCTTTACTGCTAAAAGGGTCAGTTAAAGGGTTATAGCAAACAAACATCTTTTCTTCAATCCCAAAATAACAGACTTATGTATGCTAAGAGGTATTTTTTCACCCGATGTATCTAATTCCTTGATTTATTAAATCTTCTTTGTTTATGTTTTTGTAAAATAAGGAAGTGGCAGTCTCTACCCTGTAAATTATGAAAAGGTTATAAAGGTAAAGCAAAGATGGAGTAGGTGCATGTTCCTTGACACTGATGATTCATTACCAGAATCCAAAGTGGCCTAGATCATCTGTAGTCTTCTTCACTCACTGAGGATGATTGTACTGATTTAGTCTCTGTGAGAAAAGGTCAAGAGGTACAAAAAGACTTCACTGCAGCTCTCAAACTTACAGCAGAGGAATTACCAGGCAGAGGGGACAGCTTGAAGGATCTACAAGTGTGTGGTTCACAGATGAGTTCACATGTACAAACATAATATATATTTTAATTCTTATGCTATATGTGCAACAGACTGGGATTGGCCAAAATGATGGTGTGCAAGAGTGTGTATGTAAGGAAATACTTACATGTACATGTGATGTGAATGAAATCATCTGAGCTCAGCCATTAAAAGTCTGGCTCGGTGTGAGAGGGAATCCCCCTATCAGCTGACACCACTGTGTCACGCCACACTGCATAATGTAATATTCAAACTCTACCCAGACGAGTAGCATGACATGTAATGTGTTTTGAACTGGAAATTGTTTCATTTGAGGTTAAAGAGCAAGAGCAGTGGCTGGTGTTTGATTCCTCTTACCTATGGAAATATGCAAGCAAATGAGAAAGTGAGACAGAATGAATCATAAATGAACATCACTTCAAACTCATTTTAGAGTAGTTTCCAACCATCCAGTCAGGTATTTTTCACAGAAAATCTGTGTTAGATTTATGTCTATTCAGCTGAAGCCTTATTTTTTATTCAGAATGAGCGGTTATTACATGAAACGTACTAGTTAAAGATGCATCTGCATCCTAAATCTCGGACTCCTCTGAGACACACTGATAGAAGCTATCTAAGAAATGTTTCACTGCTAACACGTGGGGGCACTAAAACTGCTTTCTTTCCCTCCTACTCCGAGACTCTCATGCACTTGCACCTGATCAGATGCAGCTTTGTTATTAACACTGCAAAATTGAAAAAAAAAGGGGGAAATGTTACTGCAGCTACAGTGACAAATAGAGGGTCAAAGCAGACAAAAACCCCATTTTTCCTAAAATAAGAAGCTGGAGCTGCTGCATGATATCATCAACAAACAAAAGATTTTACACTCAGATGCTATGTGAAGCTGAATTTAACCCCTGGAACCACATGATTTTTTCTCCCCAAAGTACTATTAACAAGTGAGCTTCCAGACAAGGGAGAAACATGTTTTTGATCAAGTATACATTGATGAAAAGGAAACGTTCAAGGCTGCTGCTCAGCCACACTTCAATCAGACCACAACCCATTGTACTGACAAGTCCTTTAGTCAAATCCCCAGGGAGTACAATTGTTAAAGGGTGGGACGAAGAACCTCAGCATGCACCTCACGACTCCTTTGAGAATAGAAACTGGAGACAAAACTGCTGCTCTAAAAGCAGCGGGACTGCTGTAGCCGTAGAGGAGTCTGCTGCAGCTGTTACTGGCAAAATCAGAACATGCAGTAAGAGCATTATTTTAACAAAGTGCTGTAAGATCAACCACAATAGGAAGTCCTGGATTAATTTTGAAGCGTGGTCCATGTTACACGCTCATGCCACAGCATTTGTCCCAGATGATGGTAATGATGGCAAAAAGACCAGATAAAACCTGCGTAAAGCAATTAGACAAGCCAAGAAAAAGAGAGACGAGACTGAGCCTGGACAAATGTCCATTTATTCATATTTCATACCTGCTTACTCCAGTTCAGGAGGGGAAGGGGTGGCTGGAGCCTCTAACAGCTGCAAACAAGCAAGAGCCAAGGACACCCAGGTCAACAGTTTATCAGACAAACATTCACTCACTCACTCAAACATACACATTCACTCCTGGGGGATAACATCAAGTAAGCTACAATGCATGTTGTTGAACTGTGGGAGAAAGAAGAACATGCACAGGAACATTCAAACTCCATGCAGAAAGCCCCCAGCCAAGGTTTGGACCAGAAACCTTCCTGCTGTGAGGCGACTGTGCAGCCTTTCTAAAGACGAAAACACTCTACCCCAGTGGTTTCACTGCTAGCTCAGAGCTAGCACTGCTCTTGGTTGTTTTGGTGCTGGTGCCAGTGCTTTATCTGTGGAAAAGACAGATGTTAAAGTGGACAGAGATCTGCTCTGTAGTGGAGCAATGGGCTATATGCACGGCTCCACTACTTCCTGAACTTCAGACAGCACCTTTGCTTCCTGTCTGTTGTGACTGGGTGAACTGATTATCCCAGGTGTGTCTGACCTCATAACTGCCAGACACACCTGAGAAAGTTCAACCAGAAGACAGGAAGCAAAGGTGCTGTCTGAGTTCAGGAAGGCCCATATAGCCCATTCAATGTTTCAAAAGTGAAGATTGTCCTGCACAACTGCTGTCTTTGCTGTTCAGTAGAACTTTTTAGATATTTATGTCATTGTTCTTCTATGTGATGAAATGAGTCGTTGACCCTCCCAGCTCTCGGTACCACTCAACCAGTCAGCATTTGATTAACATGTAGCATCATTTCTTGAGTCTATGCACTGCACATCTGTCTGTTTATTTATAAAATGACCACCTGCAAGGGTTAGCACTGCAGACAGCTCATGTTCTTCCACTGAGGCTTCGCCTCCACATTAACATTGAAGCTCAGTTTTTTGTTGTTCTCTCTTGGATCAAGCGGACTATTAAACATGCTGATCACATCATTTTAACTAGAACTGGATTTCTATAACCCTGCCCTCTTCCTTTGACATAATGGGCCAACAAAAAGTCGATGCTCATTTAGCACCAGTTATTTGGGGCTCCAGTCATTGCCTCAGCACATGAAAAAGAAAATACAGATTCTGAGACCAGCATTGAAACCGCTTTAGTGGAAGAAATCCTTGCGGGTCCCCTAAATGACAATGATCCAATTGCAGTCACCCAAACTGGAATATAACGTTTTGAGAAGCTAGTCATGGTACACATCTGAAGGGTGATTGCAGCCATCTAGCACCCTTTACAGTTTCACAGAACCTGCCCACTGATCACACTGTTAATGCTGCCACTTATACACTCCCTCACACACACTTAAGGAGGGAGGGACACAACCACCCTCATACAAACAGTCTTCCTGTAACCAGTTGAGCTTCTTGAAGACTCATAAATAGAATCTAGATATAAGTTATCACAACTTAGAGCACAGGGACTTCTCCCAATTGTTCTGTTGTGACTGCGTAGCCTCCGAGTTTTCTAAGGTTTGTGGATGACACCGTGGTCATTGGAGAGGATTACTTGTGGGAAGGAGGCCAAATACAAAGGAGAGGAGTTAGGCCTGGTGTCAGCAAAATAACCCTTCTTTAAATGTACACTGATGAGGTGATGGTAGATCCACGGAGGAGAAAGAGGGAGTGGGGTCACTTACAGTATACAGAGAGAGAGAGATGGGGTAAGCTTTCAAATTTCTTGGTGTCCACATCAGTGATGATCTCACCACACTTATCAGCTTTCTTAAAAAAAAAAAAATCCATTAGAGAATGTATTACGTAAACCCGCTTTGGAAGTTTGACGTCAGCCAAAGTCCTCTGTAATTTCTATAGATGTGTAGTTGAGAGTGCCCCCACAAACTCGAGCATACTGCGACATGGTGGCTGTACTGATCAGGACAGGAACAAAAACACTGCTCACATTCATCTCTAGAACAACCTTCCCATCACTGCAGAATAATTACACGTCCACAACACAGTCTCCTTCTGCTGCTCTAAAGGTTTGCAATGTCTCTCTGGGATAAATCAAGTATTTTTCATTTCAATGGACTGAAACATCAAGCACCACAAGACTTACAAATAACTTTTACCCACAAGGCATAAAACTTCTGAACAGCTTAATGAACCGTTACCTGATCTGGGCAATCAATACTCATCTGTTGGTGCACCTTATGTACCAGACTCACTCAACATTTTCATAAAGCACAGAACACCTCCCTTTCTAAGATTACTTTTTATTTCATTGTTCTGCACATTTGCTTTTTGCTACTGTTGTCTAACACAATGTTTTTTATTTGAATTTTTCTCTTATGTGAAGGGAGGCAAAAACAGAATCTCACTGCATGGTGCAAACGGCTGTGTTTTTAGTACAGTATGCACTTTACATGGCAGATAATATCTGGAATCTGACAATGACAAACCTGCAAAGACAGAGAAACAGTATTTAAGTGGATGTTTGTTTATCTTTATGCATCAGAAGTACTTGTCATGGAAACATGAGGAAGTAAGAGTCTAACTGGGGAATTATGAAAAGGTCATAAAAGTTAGGCCAAGCTGGAACATGTGCATGTTCTTTGATGGGGACGGTTCATTAACAGCATCAGAAGTGACCTTGGTAATTTGTTGACTTCTTCACTCTCTGAGGTGCACATGCCTAGCCTATGTGTGAAAAGCTACAAAGAATACACCGCAGCTCTCAAGCATACTGTACAGTGGTGATTTCTCTAGAGGATCTGAAGGATCTACAAGTATCTTTCATAGACACTCAGAAGTACATCATGTACAGACATGCCTGTGCTTACTTATAGATATGCTTTTTGTGCAGTGGACTCGCATCATGCAAAACCTAACTGAGCAAGCAACTTTATTTTTACAAGGAAATCCTTATTTGTTCATGCCACACAAAGAAACACAATTAATTAAAGAACCTATCAACAGCTTTGCTGGTCATACTGGATAAACTTACCAATAAAATTAGACAGCAATAAATACATTAGAAAAAGTTTGAATTGAATAAACTATTAAACTGTTTTTAGATATTTAAATACTTTTATTTTTAAAAATGCAACAGCATCAGGAGATTAGAAAGTAAATGGCCAAAGAAATTGTACATCTGTAAATAATTTTCAAACTGTCTTAGCAAGGCAATAGCTTTTGCATTTTTCCTCCAGTGCTTCAAACACTACAGAAACCAAAACAGCGAAGAGCCAAGAACAGAAACAATCGGTGGCAGACGAAGTCTGCACTTCCAATTTCTTCAAAGTTCCCTTTAGCATTATATACTTGTACAGCTAAGAAGAACTAAGATGTTTGTTTTTTTCTTGTGCAGCAGTTTGTTTTCTACCATATACAGTATATGATGAGCATCAGACATCCTCCCTCTCTCTCAGTTCCAATTAAACAAAAGATTTAGACGGTGTTCAGATTTTTGTTGATGATACAATATTTCTTTCTGTGTAATACCAATAAATAACCTGTAGAGTTTAGCTAACTGTCAGATCTTAAAATAATTATATTCAGCCACCAGAATGTGCAGCTCTTGTATTTACGTAGAGTATAAAGATGACACAACACAAGAAGGAAGATGGCTGAGAAATTACATTGTTTTGTTTTGTTTTCCCAGATTTTATTTAGTTTTTGTATATCACTTTGTTAGATATACAGTATTCTAGTCTTCTAATTTGTCTCAAGCACAATATTTACCATTGTTCAGTTTGAAACGTGTCCACATACTGTGTACTACTTCATTTGGACGTGTCTGTACATGTAAAATAGCTAATAAAAATGTAACATACCTATTTTGAACTTAGTTTAAATGATTGACGAACCGCTAAACCAACCTTTTTTTCTGTAGACCTGTGCCACCAACGAAGTAAAATGATAACCACAATGATAATAACCCAAAGACCTCAGTATCATCTTCACTCCCAGACATGTCTGCAGTTATCTTTCACCCTGTGGTCATTGTGTTTATGCAGTTTATTGGTCTGAGCTACAACCTCCTGCGGCTTTTCTGGGGTTAATTTGTTTGAATGCTGCTCATGTACAGTACGTGTATAAGTGTGTGTGTGTGTGTGAGGGTCAGTAATAGAAAGAAAGGAGAAACCGGCATATATTGCAGTGGTAGCAGGAGCCTGCAGTCAGACGGTGACTATCAGACCATCTAAACACAGTGAAATGATGAGCTGAATGCAGATTTACAAGGGCATCACAGGTTTTTACAAATCAGTTGCGCAGAATTGTAGTAATTTTCAGTTTTCTTTCTGTCAGTGCATCCAGGCAAAATTGAGAAAAAACCAATAAAAAACAGGTTTACCCAGCTGAGTTGTTAAACAACCTTTACATTAAAAGCTAAATGATAAATGCATTGCACAGCATATAGCGATTTCTAGTCTGATCACTCAAAGTGTTTTCAAGCAATTTTAAAGGTTCACCTGAAGTGCAGCATATACTGTATGTGATGTGTGATTTGGATGTTGTTGAAGATGAAACTCATTTTTGTTGCAATGCCCTTCCTATAGGGCACAGAGAAAAACCCTGTTTGAAAAAGTTCAGAAAAGAATCCTGATTTATTTTGGATGTCTGAGCATGAAATGATGAGCTGGTTATTTAAGAAGGAGATTTATGTTTTAGCTTGATTTATTGAAAAAAAGGACATTAAGCCAGAAAATATTATATCCTACATAAGTACACATTTCAAAATCAAATCAAAATCAAGCCATTCTCATCCATTTATACGCACAGGCCATTTTCACTTTAACTGGATTATAAGAAGCTGCTACAGTAGCGTAGTCTAAATTTAAACTCCTTGAGAATACAGAAAATGGAGGAGGGAAAGGCCAATAAAAGATCCAAGAATCAATATTCCTCTTGTTTTCATTCAAATAACACTCCAGAATTGCAGTGTAGGACAAAATGATGCCGCAATAAAAACAGAAAACCAATATAAAAACACCATTAGCAGCCAGCAAACAGAAAATGATAACTAAAAATCCATAAAACCTGTTGAATCAACACCATAAAACAGATTTTTTTTTTATGTTGCACCTGGAAAATATTGCACATATACAGTACATTGCTCAAAAATGGTGCCCACATATATGGTACTTTTAGCTGTTCAACAGTTAAATAGCGGATGGAAAGAGGCTCTTGCAAAACCACATTCTTCTTTCCAACAACTCTTAAACTGCTGAACATCAGAAAAAGAGGATGAAAAAAGATGAGCAGATTTACACCTGCTCACTTCAACTCATTTCTTCAGTAATGGATTAGAGGCTATTCAGTTCAGTCTTACAAGGATAGTCCATCAGGTTTTCAGTGTTTCCTTACTCCAACATAGCTTAAATTAAATGGATCCAAAAGCGTGAATATCTGCACAATGATTCACTAATTTGAGTTAGGAGTGCTGGAGCAGGGAAACCTGCAGGATTGTGGCCCTTGTAGAGCCAAACTAAGTGGCCCTCGATTAGAGGCTAATGAAGGAGGGTGAGTTCATCCTAAAGACAGCAGATAATGAAGCTGAATTACTAATCTGCCCATGACTTTGTTGCAAAGCCAAAGCTGATGTTTTCTTTACAAGCTTCACTCGCATGCACACTACACTGCAGAATGCAACTGAGTATTTCTTATTGTGTGAATTTGTCTGTTTTAACATGTGAAAAGTCACTTTCATCTCTACTTTAAAACTTAAAGTGTAAATATTTAAGTAATCCTCTTGACGATCGCTGCTTTATTTAATCCTCAATTTTTCAAAATCTAAACTTTGGTGTAAGAAATTGTGACCATTTTTGTTCATCTTTCTTACATTAGCAAGATGGTGCCTCATCAATTTGTCAATACTTCATGAATAAATTTATTTAACTTTCTATGTCCCTTCACATTTGCATAATAAAAGCTCAAGTTTCAAATCAGCTGTTTTCTGATAAACAGTTTTCTGACTGTCCCTTAAAACTTTGGTGGGTCATAACTTTCCTTCAGCAAAAAATAGTATATAATTAGTTGTAACATCCACTCTAAAATATAAAATGCTAAACATTAGCTAAGCTTGAACAATTAAGCACCTCCTGCTTTGATGTCTGGCACTGCTAATATTTTATACCATTTACTACCAAACAATCACTGGTAGCGTAACAGGTTCTGTGGTGTGCCACCCAACTTTTGTGTACCCAGCAGTGACATAACTTCTGCCCACAACTTCTCCTTCTTATTGGGTGCAAGGAGGGCTAAGATACTCATATTTTGGTTGATTTGATTGTGATTGGCTGGGTTTTATTCGATTATTCCATTATGTTTTTTCATTATCTTTCCCGTTTAATATGTTAATTATGTCATTTTGTTGTACCAGTTGTCCTTTTATATACAGCACTTTGTGATTTTTATCTGTGAAAAACGCTTTATAAATAAATTTTACTTACTTTCTTACATATTACAAGGAAGTTAGGCATAGATTCTCATGAACATTTTAAGCTAATTTCATCTCAACAAAAATAAACAGGATTTTGATCACTGGAACTTCCTCTTTGTCCCAGAGAGAGAGAATCTCCTTTTTCTAAATGAACATTCTCCTTTGCCTGCTGTATCAGAGCGATCACAGTTTATACTCAAAAAATGATTTTTAAGTATTGGATTGGTTTAACTCTTTTGTCTGGAATATATTAAAGTATCCCATAATGATGCCAATCTTACAGCTTCCTTGTAATAACGTGGACTTCATCTTCTCAATCTCAGAAAATATCAGCTGAGTGCCCTTTTACATTATATATCTGGCTTGGTTAATAATAATCCCTCCTCTGGCTTGATCATGAAATCTCTCTCTCAAATTTTACAATTATTTTTTTATTTAAAATTCTGACAGTTAAATTTGCCGTGGCTCATCCACCTCTGGGGCAATCGTCATCATTACATCTCCAGATGACCCCATTTTAGCCAATCTGAACCTTAATCATATTTATGATCCATCGCAGTTTGTTCTATTCATATCTGTCCATCTTTGAGTTTAATAGACTCTCCCAGTGAGCAAGAGATGAAAAAATAAGTTCAAGCTCTTTTAAAGAGGGTTTCCATGGTAATTCGCTCTCCAAAACTCAGGCTGATGAGCTTGTGGAAAAACAACCGGGCTGGATCTAGGCTTAAAGCTTTTACTTCTGTTACAAGCAGATCTTATTTAGACAATGTGACAGTTCTGAAATGGTCCTTTTGCAGGATTTTACCATTATCTCTCATACTGCTGTCCTGGGGCATAACGCTCCAGACTTATTTGTCAAAGTGTGCCCGACATTACTATCTCATATTTTCAGACATAAATTAGGAGGATGCAGGATGTTGCTGGAGAGAAACAGTATGAAAGTGTTTATAGACCCTGCTGATGCTACAGTATCTGCTGACTGGGTTCATTCAAAGATCTTTGCATTTCCATTTTTTCGCATCACAATGCCAGAACTCAGCTTACTTATAAGCTTATTGCATTAAAGTGGTGACATGCTTTTTTTTTATCACAAAAAATAAAAAATTACAAAATATGATTAGTAAAGATTTCCAAACAGATTTTATTAAACCTTATATTCCCTCTCTCCTTTAAGTGTGCTTCAAGAGACATTAAATGAGGAAAAGTTTGAAAAAAGAAAGCTGAAGAAAAGAATCCACCCATTTTTGGACACTCAATACCCAGTTCAATTCAAGGTCATAGGAAAGTAAAACATGGAAGAATATAATCTACAACCCTGAAATGTTCTTTTATAATAGGAACAGAACAGCATCTGTTGAGTCATCCACTTCCAATTACTTACTGAATGCTTCTGCATTGTAAGAATTAAAGTTGTAAAGGTGTGTTTTACATTATATTGAAGCAGCAGCAAGGACAAAAACCTGGGAAGAGAACTTTCATTTACTAAATTCCAGCTATTTTGGCCCTGTGATGATATTGAACTAAAGCAATTTATGCAACTGACATTTATATTCACAGTAGAACAGATGAATAATTGATATTATTAACAATTAACTTCCCCGTGTATGCAGTAATGAAAAGATATCAATTTTTCAGGCGGATATAAACTGACAGTAAAGTGAATCGTTAATATAAAATAGGGGCCAATGCCAACAAGTGCCAGCTCCCAATGTGATGCACAGCGGAACTTTCTCAGTATTTTTAACCAACTTTGTGACTGAAGTAGAAAACCAAAGAAACAACACAGCCAGAATTTTAAATGTGTTTTTGTGAAAGTCAATCTCAGTTGTTTTAGTCACACAGTTTATATATGATCGATTAAATAATTGAGTGGATTGGGTCATTTCACCTGAGATCACGGTTTCGGTTGTCACAGCTTTAACCCCCCCCCCCCCCCCCCCCCCCCCTTTTTTTTTTTTTTTTGCCAACCAGACCAAAATAAATGTTGTCTTCAGCTTGGATTGTTTGTTACGTATGTGACTTGTGTGCAAAATATTAAGGCAAGCAAAGCAATGGCTGTGGACTTTACATCCTCAAACAGAAGGAGTATTTTCATATGGCTGAATTAATTAAACACTGTCATAAAGTTACTAGAATGGGGATTTTTTCTGTTATAAAATCAGGATTTTATTAAAGCAGCACAACAGTCAGCAAATGCCTAAAGTGCCCCTGAGCTGTCTAATAGTCTATGTTCTACTTTTCAATCACAATTTCTGTAATCATCTGACAGAAAAAATACATAGCTTTTCTGGAAATTCATCTGTATCCTTACTTGCCTAAATGCTTTTAGAAAAACATCTTCATGACATGTTTATATCTCCAGACACCTTTCAAGACAAGAATTAAATGTCGTACTCTGACTATGACAAACTGCATGAATCTGCAGCTTCAAGAACGCTGGTTAAGCTATAAGAGAGAGACCTGGAGAGGCTTTTGAGCAGAAAGAAAAAGAAAAATAAGAGCACATTTTAACACAAAGTTGGCTTTTCCGACCAGAGGCTTCTCTGTGATACTTGACAGCATAACGAATTGAAAACTGGACATTTAAAACAAGTTTGAGGGAAGGGACAACTTACTAAACAAAGAAACCAGAAATAACCCCCCCCCCAAAAAAACAACTTTAGACCGTTTAGTTTTTATAATATAATCACAGCTGTTACTGGCAATACATACAGCAGGTCATTCATCATGTGCTGTCTCTCCTGATTTAGTCGAACATATTATATCGGGGGAACCTTTATGGAGGAAAGAGATACAAAGGAAACCATGTGTAAGAATTACAGATGAGCTTGTGAGTATTTCTGTCACATTTCAGGGATAAGCAAGATGATTCAGGTTGAAGCTGCTCAGAAAATTTAATTAGAAGGGAAAGAATATAGTCTAGTGGTGCACGATGCCAAAAACAGTAGACTAAAATATCACACTGAAACTGGAAGATGAAATATATGGTTTGTTTGCACGGAGCTGCATGACAGTTTGGTTGGCACTGCTATCTCAGGAGGTTCTTGACTAAATCTCACTTAATTCAAATCTTAAGCTAATGAAGACAATGTAAAACCCTGACATTTAAGATAATGGTAATGGAAATATTGGTAGGTGGTTTAGATAAAATATGTTGAAGCACAGTCTGATCCTCAGGCTGAAACTATATTGTCAGATCAATGCCAAAGTAGGGAAGGAAAGACTAAGGAATAAATCTCAAAACGTAGTGGAATCTATATTCTATAACACAAACAAACCAACAAACAAACAAACAAACTGTTCAACCCTGTTTGTTAGGGTTGGTGGGGCACAGTACCTGTGTCTTAGTGTAGTAATTTCATAAACATTCTCTCGTGTATGGATAATGTAACTATAGATAGATTATTCCATCAGGTGAGGAAACAGTTGTTGGTGTATGTGATGATGGTTCTGTTTTTCAGTATGAAATATCTAAGATGCCACATGCAACCAAATGTGGTTTTCCAGGTTTATAAAACCTTTAGGTGTCTTTCCTATTTTTGACACAAACATTTAGAGAACCAAATACAACAATGAGTCAGTATATCAGATATTTGATGCCAAAATTAAAGCTAGTTATCAAGACATTCAGGTGTAAATATGCTGCTCCATTCATAAAAAAAGGTTTTTTGTTGTTGTTGTTTTATATCAGAGTCAGATCTTTGCAGCACACATTTAGTGGAAGTTGAGGAGACATTCATGTGGGCTGTAAGTTGGTTTGTAAGCATTGTCACCTAGCAAGTGTTTCTGGTTTGAATCTCAGCTGAGGATGAGCTCTGGGTTCTCCGACTTCTCCCCACAGTGCAAAAACAAGCTTATTAGGTTCATTTCTCATTCCAATTAACTCCAGGTGTGAATATGCATTGTTAAGTAATAAAAACGTCATTAGTTAGGTTTTGGGAAACTTTGTGGCTAATGCAGAAACTGATGTAACAATTTGCATTTAAAAATTTAGGAAATCATCAACATAACAGTGTGGTAGACAGAAACTTAAGAGTGTTGTGTGGTTGCACTTTACAATGTATGTATCGCAAACTAATGGAAATGATTTTCTATTGAGTGGGCAAACATGACTAAAGTGTGGAAGGGTAATTATTAAAGCAGAACTCAGTAACTTCAGCTCGGGGCTCCCCCTAGTGGCGTCCTTTCACTGTCGTGTTCAACCCCCCCTTACACCCCCACAGCACACAGACGGCTTCTCTACCTGTCTTTCTTCTATTTTGATCCCTGATTATATTTCTAAGCTTTTACTAGCTTGTTGATGCTACTTTGCTGCGTTGGTAGCAGCACCACGTCTCCCTCTGCTCAAAGCAAAGTCCTGTATTTTCTGAAACGGGACGTTTTACCCGCGATTTGCGGGTAAATATGCCGTGGATTATATTTTTCTCTGGTGTTGGCGAGTAGCAGGTAAGAATACGAACTTTTATTTACTTTTTGCGGACGTGACAAGTGATTATTGAGCCTGAAGCAGTGATGCTTCACCCGGCGCCCAGGCAGCGCAAGCTACGTGAATCACTCTGGTCCAGCAAAGAGTTGGTTATGAGAGCCAGGAGCCGTGTTTAGGTGGTGTGAAGCTAAAGAAATGTTTTCTTTGAATTAGCGCTGGTAGTCTGGTTCAAATCAGCGCTGGAAGCAGCTCGGTAGATAGGGGACCTGAGAACCGTACAGCGGTTTCTGTTGTCGCAAGTTCTGCTCGGGTCGATGCAGGCAAAGTTGTTTTTAGCAGCTCGCAGGCCAGAGGCCCCGGCGGGAGGGGGGGGCACATTGAATCGCTCCGTAAACACTTTGTTTAGCCCCACGGGGATTCCGAAAAGCATTTATTGAGGTAAAAAAGTTACTGAGTTCTCCTTTAAGTAAAAGACCTGAGTGGGAATATAATAACTAAAGAGCTGCAACAACATGGAAATATGCAATTTTGTTGCTCTTAAAAAATCCAGCAAGATTTCATATTGGTGTAACATTCATGGGGCATACATCTTTTTGATTCAATCTCATTTGGTTTTAACCTTACAGTTAGTTATAGCCTTAAGATTTCCTGCAATTATTGATAAAGCACAGCATCATTTACAAAAGATGATACAGTATATCTTCTTAACCAATTTATTAACTTTTATTCACTTAACTTAATTTATAGAGCACTTTTCCTGCCTGTTTGATGCTATAAGACAGAATGACAGCCCTCCTTTTACTCTTACCCTGAAACTAATTATTTGTTGTATCATTTTAGCAAATAGCCAAATCTCAAACTATGTGTGTTCTTGAAAGTTGTAAAATGAAAGAAGCACTTTGTGAAACATCACATTGACATCAAAAACTGAATTCTACAGGAATAAAAAAGCTGAGGTTATTTGTTTCTACATTGTGAAGATACAATCCATCTTCACACACAAAGATTCTTTTGCTGAAATACTTCATGTTCTTTCCATTTCTTTTGTGTATAGTGAACACAGCCGTACTGAAAGATGTTTTCAATAGTCTTTCAGTCCAAGGCCACAGAGCAATCTGCATATCATGACCCTCAAACAATTTTTCAGGAAATTTTTCATCTTGAAACTTGAAATTAAAAAGCTGATCTATCCAAATGACAAAGAAATGTATTGATATAGTATATATATATATATTTATATTTATATAGAATATAGCATATTTCAGGAAAATTTAAATAATTTACCAGGCAAAACAAGTTCACTGCTTGTAACTTAACAAAGATTTTCTTATATGTTTGAAGGAAAATATGACTTTAGAGATGTTTTTTTTTTTTTTTTAAAGTTTGCTGTTCCAAAAGCAGCTAAAGGGATTAAAAGGATTTCTGTTTCTGTTTTGATGTTGGAATAAGGCTACTTTGAATGCATTTATGTTTGTGTAAATCATTGTTGATTTTTAAGCCCGTGATTGTTGAATCTTGTTTTCAAAACCATAAATAGGAAAAAATGAAAAAGAACACAAAAATGGATTTCTTTTTTCTTCACTGGATATAACCTTTGTTTCCCCTCTGCTTTTTTCCTCCATTTGGTGGATTAAACCGGGAGTTTTGTTGTAGGATAACAATGGCAATATAAGTTTCAGGCTATACCTTTACTGTCATTGTGATTCTGAAAATAGATGTATTTTATTAGGGCTGTCTATAAGATTAATCGTGATTAATCACGTGTCAAACAAGAGATTGATTTATTCTTTTGTACTTATATGCAGAAAACACTTTAACTTTTGTTTTACAACTTAAAACCAAACCAGAAATCTGCGAATAGTCCAGGACTCAGACCTGAATTTCAGCTTCACATTAAGACAATTGTGAAGTCGGCGTGTGAGGATCAGCAGCATTCTGGAATAAACTGCGGCCATCTGAAGGACCTTAGGGAGACATGTAAGGACGGGGTTTCAGTAGTGTAGTCTATTAAAGATAAATGCAGAATTCCTGGTGAGACACCTTTCATCCTAAATATGTTCTAGAAGTGATAAAAGTAATGTGATTAATCACGATTAATCTTTTTGACAGCCCTTATTTTTATGTATTGTTGATTGATGACTGAATAGATAATAATAAAAAGGAACTAAAAGAACTGAAAGAGCTAAGAATCGCATTGTACCAAAAAAATTCCAGGTTGCTGATTGAAACGTGATGCAGTTCAAGGTCTGCAATTATAGCTGTGTGATGTATGTATTCTCTTGTCTGTTTCTCTCTATTATAGTGTCCTCTTTTCTATCTAATTCATTCAATTCATTCAAAAGCTTGTTTTAATTATTATTTTTGATGTACTTTTTAATGTTTCCTTTGTATCTTGCTGTTTATTAATAAACCTGCCTTTGGCTTGCCCACGGGTGAATACGGACACTCAACAATAAAAAGATTTAAAAAACATTATCTCAAGTGTCCTTAACTGTAAACAAAGTTTACTGCATTAAAGAGCACAAGGTCAGCACAGACTAGCAGCGATAGATGGGCTGCAACGATAATATTCTTTATTGTGACCACAGTTGGTAAAGTCTAAGCGGAAAGCAATCAAAACACATGAATTAATCCTGTGCTGGTGATTCAAAAATAATTTCCCTCTGCACTATTTTATGTTACCTGTGATAACAATTGAAACCGTATTCAGGCTCTCACCTCAATCTAATTTTGCTTGCCATGACTCATTCCCTGTTTGGTTTCCGTGGTAACTCTCATCCGTTTCACCAAGTGCACAACACAATAATACATAATAATTGCATCTCCTTCATTCTCTCCATCTTTTCCTGCAGTCCGTACATGCAGCCTGTTCCACTCCCGTCACATGTTGGTCTTCACCTCCTCCTCTTCACCTCTTCCTCTGCTCGGGTCCTCTTATCAAATGAGAACTCTAACCCAAATAACTTAGACTGGAAATCAAATCTGACAAATAAATATTAACAAAATGTCAAATGACAATGCTCCTGAGGGGACTGCTGCATTCGAATCCTGCAGAGGAAATTTTGCTATGCCATCTGTGCAAGGTCACATGATCTGATGATCTACTAATAGTTTGCAATCACCCCATATATTTGTAGGGATCTGTTTGTTTGTATTTGATTGAAATCTGAGTTTTAGTCATTTGAGTGCAAGTATTTACATTTGAGAAATAAAACTCCAAGGATAGTTTTGTGAAACCTTTTCTTCAACAAATCTGAATCTGCCTCACATGGCTCAGCATGGATGTATTTTACAACCATTCAGTGCTTCTTGATGTCTTTGGTCTCTGACTTGCTTCTCTTTTGCATTTCTGTGTTGAATAAGGAGCGCTCTGCTCTCCTTGATTGTCAGCAAGGCACACACATCTGCCTTTTTAATGTCTCCTTGTGGCAGTAATTACTATCCTGATGTAAGTGACATACCAGCTCCACCAATAGTAAATATCTTCCTTTTTTCTCTAAAAAACAATTTTGACTGAATATGAATGGAGCATTGTCTGTGGCAGCTGCAACTTTTTCATGGCATTGATGCCAACATATTCAGCCCTGCAACACAGGACTCAACTGTCAAGTTCCCACGAATCTGTAGCTGTGAAGCTCTTCTCTTTGTGGTTAAAGTACTTTATCCCCTAGCAGTGTCCTAATGTTTTTCTGTGAGGTGTTGTACAGCAGTCCAATGCAGGATAACAGTGCATTTTAAATTTGATATTGTTACAAATGCAGGCACAAAGTGGATATAGACCAATGCTGACTGACTTGCATGCAGTGCATTCATTTGGTTGGCAAGCTGGAGGTGAATCTGCCGATTTATTGTTGAGGAAAATAGGAAGGTAGCTTTGAACAAAACCGACAAACTGCCTTGTTTGGTTTGTTACATAATCGTTTATGGTAAAAAAATTCTTTCCTAGAGCCACTTTTTGGATTCTTTTGGTAATTTAACAAACACAATTTTTCGCACATTTAATCTGGCCTGGATTGGCCTACAGGAGGAGTAGTGGAACAATTCCCAGTGGTTTGGGTTGAAAGTGGCCTGCTTGTCAAGAGAAACAAAAAACAAACAAACAAACAAACAAAACAAGACAACCGCAGATCAGTGGAAGAGGTCACAGAGGTGCAACAAATTCTAATAATGGTTGCCATTAATACGGTTTACAGTCTGGGGAGATTACATTTTTTTTCTTTAATTCCAAAATTACCAGCAAAGTCTCCAAGTTCAAGCTTCAAGGTTATGTTACGGGACGTGCAAAATAAAAATGTGACAAGCAGAATCTCATAAATGCAGCCTCTTATGAAGCTTGTGGATCTCAGCCAGGCCGAGCGGAGACAGAGCATGCACAAAATGAAAATGCTTGGCCGCGGGTGACAGCCTCATTACCTGAGATGTTAACATGGAAATAATAACAAACAAAAATGCTGCTTGTAACCTGCAGCAGCATGAGTCAATGAGCTGTTGTGGCTAATTGTCAAATGTACTAATGGCTAGAAGCAATCTTTGGCCATGTTTATTCAAAGAGTATTAAAAAGAGAAAAGGCACTGATAACCTCAAGATTTAATTAGTGATTTTACTTTATTTTTCTATTTTGTGAAGGTTTTCAGAAATTGATTTGTGCAGGAGCCTGAAAATGATGATTTAATCCTGCCATCATGAATTTGTGAGTTCAACAAGAACAAGTACTTCAGATAAATCTGAGATTAAGTCCAAAGGACAACTTATTCACCAAAATCTTATGAATCTTCTTAATAAATTTGTTCTCATATTGTTTTCATTAAAAAACCTCAATCAGATTCACAAATGTGTTCATAAACCAAGTTTGTATCTCCCCTTGCAGATTAGTTAATTTCAATTTCTCAAAAGCTGAAAAGAAAGCTCTGCTTTGCAAAGGTAAACACCCAAAAATGTTCCCTCATCAACACAGCCCGCTAATATAAGAGCTCCAAAGAATGAATGAATGAATGAAAAGATAGAATAATTACAAAGATGTGCACTGAAACCCGATTGTCTACTCTTGGTTATAAATGACCACACAGTGAGATTGAAACCGTATAAAAGCAGGTTTAATTACAAATAATTGCTCCTGAACTTGGACAGCAGCCTGCAGTCTGGTATTATGAACAAGACAAACGTACTTGTGATGTTGTGACTGGGGGGGAATAAACTTCTACAGTTTTTATAGCAAATTGCCTCCTGCTGTGTTATCCTTTCAAAATATGGCACGCAGGTGGAGTGAGTGCTGCATCTGATGAAATTAAACCTCAAGGTGAGTCTAATACTTAATCAGTGTTGTTAGCAAGACAGCCAGGACAGAACTTTGATTTCCCAATAAAACTAATCATCCTAATAAACGTTATAAACCACTGTTTTAAATTCTAGTTATAATTTAACAGGTGGAGCTGTCATGGTTAATTGACAGCTGCTTGTTCTGCCTCCCCTTCTCATGCCTAGTGATGGCACCCATTCTTGTGGGGTGACCATTCACCGGTAACAAGACACTGAACAATTTTTTAAAAAATTTGATTCACTTGTATGATCCCAAGGGGAAATTGGGTTTCTGCATTTCACCCATCTCTGGGGTGTCGGGGGGCAGTGGGCTGCTGCTTGGGGCGCCTGGGGGGCAGTTGGGGACCTTGCTCGGGGGTCCACAGTGGTTTTACCTGAGTGTCGTGACACGGACTTGAACCCAGGTCCTCTGCGCCAAGGCCTGCGACATTACCACTGGGCCACCCACTCCCCCAAAATTTATGACACCATGTCTGTTAAGTCAGGATCAGACAACACAAATTTAGCCCAACTTTGGCCCAATAGAGACGTTGCAGACAGTCTCTCACAGTCATGCCCAATTATGCATTTTTTTTGGATCGCAGAATGTCGCGTCATCACTCCATGTAGTGTGACTTAATCAGCGATTGGCTGTTTGGCGTCTGCGACGCTTCACGATCACGATGCAGAAAGACTTCCGTGTCAGAATTTCTGGGGGTTTGTCCAGTTAGGGTGACATGTCCTGCTATGTGTTTTCTACATATCAACCAATAGAAGGACAGCGTGTGCCCATTGCCCAATAACCAGAGAGACCGCTCAGTAGTGCCACAAACAACAATGGTGGAAAGAGGGAGAGACACAGCTGCTCTTGGGTGTAGCAGTGGACCGGAGGAGAGATTTGTGGAGCTGTGGCATCAGTTTCTGTGATGACACCCAGGGACGAGTTCACTGTCTTCTTATTTTGTTTTTTTGGCTTTTCACAGCAGAGGACAGCCACCATCACCCAAAGTGTGTCTGTTGCCATGACTGATTGACAGCTGATCGGAGGATCGGTGGTTCGAATCCTGATCCCCCAGCCATATGTCATTGTGTCCTTGGGCAAGACACTTTTAACCCCCCTTGCCTTGTATGAATGTGTGTGAATGTTACGGTGGTGGTCGGAGGGGCCGTAGGCAGCCATGCTTCCATCAGTCTGCCCCAGGGCAGCTGTGGCTACATACATAGCTTACCATCACCAAGTATGAATGAGGAGTGAATGAATAATGGACCTACTGTGAGCGCTTTGAGTTCCTGGATAGGAAAAAAAGTGCAATATAAATCTAATCTATTATTATTATTTTGTGATCACTCGCAAGTTACAAGACATCGCACGATTTCATGGCACAATGTCTGTTAATCTGACATTGCGACCATCGTGAACGATGAAAAAAATCGTTTGGTCTAATCCAGGCATAATCTGGCACAACAGGGAGCACTTCTCTGTGTCATGTTTGTCAGGTCAAAACTGGGGTAAAATTGCATATCCTGATCCAGGCATTAAGAGAGTTTGGTATTCTCATGGTGGCCCTTCCAAACAAATTATACTTCTCATGATACTGTCATGAACTTTTAACATTTAACACAATAACGAAGGCCTGTACATTGCTACTGCATTTTGACGTCATTTTTGTTAAGCAGAACATATCAAAGTGTCACGAGTTACATTTTTTTCAGCAGAGGTTGTATTTGCCCAATTTTAAATCCTGTTACACCATAGTGTGAGTGAATAGATTCTGATTGGCTGCAAAGTGTTTATTGAGTAAGTATTAAAGGCAGGGTGGATGATGTTTCCCAGGAGCATTTTTTACTATATTGCTTAAAGTCTTCTTAACACCCCATTTGCAGCCAATTAATTAAATGTTCTGAAACAAAAAAAATTTAAAAATAGTCACCTGTGGAACGTACAGCACTAGAAAAACCCTATCCAATGAAATGAATTTCATTGGATAGGGTTTCAAATGGCCCGTACTGATTGACTGAATGATTTTTATGTCCATCAAACTCGACTGCTGTCTGTCGCGCACCAACCGTCCTCACGCGCGCTCGCGAATCGCCGTAGGCATCTCAGTGCAGACGAACCAAGAGAACGTGGCTGCTTGCTGCTCTTAACTATGCCGCTGTTTGCTCTTAAAAAGAAAAAAAACGGTGTGGATCAAGTCATGGAGGTGTTGCTGTTTACATTGAGGATGTTTTACGCCGCAGAAGAAGTTGGAGGTGAGATATTAATCACTTTTAGAAACGTGGTTCCTCTGCTGTTTACTTGGAAGCTAACAAGCTAGCCACTCGGCTGTTCTCAGTTATCTTCGCCAATAACTATGAGCGCATGCATCTCATAGAAGACAAGAGTTTTATTCTTTTTTTAAACGTTTTTAAAGCTGTTTATGTTTCGTACACTTGAGCTCTTAAATTTTGGTGAACAATTTGTAAACGTTACTAGATTAATTTACAAAGATACAAATAGCGCTGTCCTCCTACCACAAGGTACGTCGCCAAGATTCCGGATTCAAAAAGGAATTAAACAGGGGTGTCCTATTTCCCTGCTATTATTCATTATTGCAACTGAGATGCTATCAATTCTTGTTAAAAAAAAATCTAAATTTGAAAAACTAATGATACTTGATAAACAAATAACAATAAGCCAACTTGCTGATGATACAGCCATATTTATGAAAAATTGCAACCAACTACCCAAAATTCTAGAGACAATAGATTTCTTCTCAAAAGCATCTGGTCTAAAATTGAGTCTGAATAAACTTTTACCTATTCATGATTGCAATTTGCCAGCCATTAATTCCATACCTGTAAAAACAACAGTTAAATATCTCGGCATACAAATTACAAAAGACAAACTTATTAACCAAAACTAATATCTGGGAAAATCTGGAAAAATGTAAAGCTCATCTTAATTCCTGGTCTCAGAGAGAATTATCTATTATCGGTTGAATATTACTAACAAAAACTGAAACCAACTCTCGTTTCATCTATCCAGCTCAATCTTTATCAGTACCTAAGGAAGCAATCAAAGCAATAAATCAGGCAAACTTTACTAAGATTTGGAAGGATAAGACACATTATATAAAAAAGAGTACAATGATCCAGAACTATGAAGAAGGTGGTATTAGGCAATTGATTTTGAATGTATTAATGGCACTATCAAAATAAACTGGCTGAAACAATTTATAAACAATAAAAAACAAATTTGGTTTTAGATCCCCAATGGTATCTTTACCAAACTAGGTGGCATAAAATTTCTTCTTAATTGTGATTATGACTTAAAGAAACTCCCATACAAACTCTTTTTTTTATGAACAAATTCTGTTTTTATTGGAAAATGATTTACAAACATAATTTTAGTCCCCACAATATCCCAATAACTGCAGATATATTTTACATAACCGCAAATCCCTGTTTATACAAAACTGTCTAGACAGAGGCATATGGTCTGTTTTACATCTGCTGGACGGTAATGGTAACCTCCTATCATTTGATGACTTTTGTGCTAAATTCAATATATTAGACAAACGTCAATTTAATAAAGTTATCAATGCAATACCCAAACAAATACTTACAATGGTGTTTCATTTACATAGAAATGACTCTACTCCAAATCTTCCTTCGCTTTTGGTTCAGGGAATTAATTTGTTTGAATCTAAAGTAACTAACCTCACTATCAGGCTAATATTTGATAAAGAACTACAGTATATCCATTCTCTATGGCTAGCAATTCCATCTCCAATTTTTTTTTCTTCTTTGATTTCTCCATTACACCAAAAGCCAAAGAAATTCATTATAAAATTCTTAATGGAATTTTCCTTCATCTGGTTTTCTTTCTAACCGTTTCGGTTTTGACTGCAATAACTGTATATTCTGTACCAACCACACTGAAACCACAGATCATATGTTTTATGATTGTATCTTTATCAATGCCTTTTGGGATGATTTATTCCACTGGTTAGCTAAATTTCTGCCAGATTCTGACCTTAAGAAAGAAAATATTTTATATGGTTTTATTGTCAAAAATATCTGTCACAAATTGCTGATTAACTCAATTGTAATACTCGGAAAGTTTTTTATACACAAGAACAGATTTATGAATTCCATTCCCAAATTTTTTTGCTTTTCACAAAGAGCTGTACTGGTATTTCTCTTCTTTGAAACATATGAAAGGGAAGTTTGCTGTGAAACTTTATACAATAATTGAAACTCATGATATGTTGAAAAATACCTAGCCTTTCTCTCTCTTCCCCTTTCCTCCTCCTTTTTCTTTTTTTTCCTTTTTTTCACAGCTATCTATCAATCTATCTTTATTTCTCGCATCCTTTGTGCGTCTGTTGTATCTGATGTTGATATTAACTGTTTGAAAAATGTTCTTTGGAAAATTGTTGTTTAAAATAAAAACGTCTTTAATAAAGAAGAACGGGAACAAAAAGAAAAAAGAAAAGAAAGAGGCTTCAACATAACGAAAGAAGCATCTTTCAGAGCAAAGTTGATGATGACAAAAGAATAAAAGTTTATAATAAAGTGGTAAGTTTGCACCAGTAAAAAAAAAAAAAAAAAAAAACTGAGCCCACGCGTTCCTGTGCCCTGGAGGTATGGTTTCGGTGTGTGTATATTTTTTCAAATGTACCTTGTTCGAACAGTTTTTCCAAGATCCCCTGCCTTTAAACAACGGGGAGCCGTACATTACACCGTTTTAAAGGACAACGCAGAGTCTAGGACAGCGTGGCATGCAGTGGAGTGGCATTCCTCCACAAATTGTTCATTATGTTCTGACACTTAAAACCTTTTACAAATGTAACATCCACAAATTCTCTGCTCAAGACTAGTTTAACAACAAGATTGACTTTGGAGCAGTGCCAGGCTAGAGCACACGGGGGAGGACAAATATTATGCTTTGGAATTTGCCACACTGGGTCTTAGCAGAATGGGAATTGAGGCCCTTTCAAGACCATTTATGTTTGATGCCAGACTTATTTGGACGTATCCACAGAATACAGCGAGTGAAAAGCAACATGCAGACCAGTTGCAAAGAATATAGATCTGCAAATAAATGTAAATGAAAACAAGTAAAGAAGGCATCATTTAGATAGAAATATTCTTCCCGAAGAGCTGTCATTTTCTCCTCGCCGCCCTGCAAACCGTTCATTTGTTCCTATGATGGATTGTAACATTCAAGGCCTTTTCTGTCCCATCCACAATCTGTCTGACTGGATTAGTGAAGCCCTCTTCAGAACTAGTTTTGTGACCTTTTCTGGCTTCATGAGAGGTGAAGTGTTTTTCTTCAGTCCTCAGAAATCATATATAAGCAGGAGCACATCCTGAAGCCGAGGACAGGTGCCCAAGAACAGCAAACTTTGCATTACAGTGCAAACTGATGCTTTCCCAGATATTTCCTTTGTTTAAGCCATGATACACTTCATGAAAATGTGTTTTGTGAAAGTATGACTGTAAAAAGAAACCCTCCTTTTCTCATCTTTTCTTTTTTGAATAAGCAGCATCTTAATGTTGTTGCTTTCCCTTTGATTGAAGACAGCTACAGTATATCTAATTTCAGCATCAAAATTCTCTAACTGCTCCTTATAATTTTGCTCACAGATTTGTAATATTTTTCTCTCTCTTTTTAGAGAAAAAACAGATATGTAATATTGGACAATTGAAAATAAATAGTCCAGCAAATTGACTCATGGCATAATAGATTCTCTATATCTACTTTCAGGTTTTCTTTTAAAATCTGCAAAGTCTGATTAGGTTTTATAAACTTGTAAACACCTCATTTGCATGCCACTCAGTCATTTCATACTAAAAAAAGGTACAAAGAATACCGCTGTGACCAATTATACGTTCACACAATTATCATTCATACCACCTGTTAGAATATTGTCCCTACATTTAAGGAAAAATATATTTTTCTTAACCATGAAGCATTTGAGAAAACATCCAGCCTGCTTTACTTCTTCAGAGCTTTGCTGTTCTGGCAAGACATAAAATCAGAGCAATAAAATGTCATTTATGCTGACCCAACATAATACACTGCATCTTGTGATTTACTATACTTATTGGCATTTTTTTGTTGTGATAATTAATTGTGAAATGAATTAATCCATCACAGCAACCCAACTGCATTTATTGTTTGCAACAAGCAACTTTTGTTACTTCCAGTGTGATTTTACAAAAGGGGGATAATTCAAAGTGCGCGGGGGTGTATTGCCATAGCTACTAAATGAAATACATTATGTTTTTTAGACCAATTTGGACCAAAATAATGATAATTGCAGCTATGAGATAAATAGGCTGTTTTTTAACAGGAACTTGGACTTCAGCTTCACACAGAGGGACTGACAGTAAGCGTCCAGGTGCTTGACGGTCAGGTAAAACTGACCAGTCTCTTTAGATTAGTTGTTGATCTGTCAGTTTCAGAGCCTCCATGTAAAATCATTTACCGATCATCTTCAAGGATGACCAGTGGTGTCGTCTAGTTTAGGCTTTAGTCTGGTTGTTGTTAGCCTAGAACATCGGTCCTGGAGCAACATCTGTCTCATAGCACCCCCCTGAGAACGGCACTCGCTTCAAAACGGTCCCACACAAGAACCACACATGACAGACTGGTTCTGTATTATCTAAATGTAAATGTATTGTAAGTAGTAAAGATGTGTAGCAGTTATTGACAGCTAATTCAATTAACCATTGAACAGCCAGTGACCTGGAGGTAAACAAAAACACCAGTAATAATAATGATAATAATAAAAATGATGACATAAAATACCAGTGGCCCTTTTTGTATCTTTATTAGCATTAAGACCGGCTGACCAAGGACAAAACCTATTAACGAACTGTTTACAATCTTCTAAGAAAATGCATGAAAATTGAAAAAAGCAGGCAAAAATTCCACTCTTTCAATAGCTCGAACTATACCTAGCATATCAGTCATTAAATGGTGTACATTAAATGACAATTAATTAATTTCAATAAGAATTTTATGAATGAACTATATCAACATTTGAATACAGCCTTAACTTTGTGCAGAAATAATTGTCTACACTCTAAAATCTAACTAGTTGGCTTAAAATAAAAAAAAATTACACAAACTTGCTGCCTTAGAAAAGTTAAAGGTATAGTCCTCTGGGCCTCTACCCCCGTGCACTTGCAGTATATAGTAAATATAGTAAATGACGTCGTTTCGAGTAAATTCTGGACGCCACCCACTCAGGACACTTGGATTACATGGGACGAGCACTATGGAGGAATATTGACAATTTTTTGTGGACTTTTATGGACCTTTTTGGCTCGGACCCTGGCGAACTCCACTGGGGGGATCGAGAAGTCATCCTGATCTCTGGCTGCATTTGACATATTAAAAAAGTGGTCCAGAGTCTTGCTCACTATCAGGGTAAGTGGAAAATAAAGTTAAATCATTCTGAGGGTGAACTATTCCTTTAACTCTCAGAAACACCACAGCTGTCTCTGTTAGCATTAGCTAGCATAAAAACATCATCCGGTGCATCATTTTCGGGAGCATAGATGCGTGTGATGGCCACATGCGTAGCCACACAATGAAATGGTCTGGTAATCCTTTTTTTTCATTTAAACATTAACGTTTTAAATAAATTTCACCCTTTTTCATATTTCATTCTTTTGTTATTGAGATTTGGCAGGGGGGGTTAACTGATTGGATGCACACATTTCGTTGACTCATTTTGTCACTTCTTGTTTTTACTTTAAACTAATATATTCATTTTGAGTTACCAGTTCCTGTGAGCCTGCTGCATAGGCGTGGCCAGGCCACCAAAGGAAAGGAGTCCCAGCTGCAGTGGATCTCCTCAATGGCACTGAGGCCGAATTGGACTCTTCCACTTGTTTTGAGAAGAGGTGTAGGAAGGGTTTAGGTTTTTCTATTTTGCTAGTTTTCTGTAGTTGTATTTGGACAGTTTAATTACTTATGTTCTTTTTTCGTCTTAGGTTACTGTTTGGTATTGTATAGATTAGTTTAGTCTTTTGTTGTAGTTTTGTTTAAGTCATTATATGTAATGTCCCCTTGTGTCAAAATGGTCTGATCAGCCAGTATATATGTTCCCCTTGTGCGTCAGTTAGGTAGGTCAGTTAGTACTTTAGTTTTCTGTGTTAAGTTTGGTTTGGTTGACCTCTTTTATGGGCCCTGATTTAACATTTAATCTTTTTTTGGAAATAAATTTGTTATTTTTTTCTCTAATTTCCCTGTGCTTCTCTGATTTTTCGGCTCGGTCCCTCACAATGCGTGAAATAAACTGTCAGATTAATGAGTGTTCACCATAATTTACCGTGTTTTTGTTGTTGGGGATTAAATTCAATGTTTTCTCTGCTGTGGCAGCAAGATATTCCTCCTCTGCTCGGTGTGTCTGATATTCCTCCCGATACGCACACACTGATACAAAGTGGACGGAGCAGTGTCCAGTTTTGTCACGGTTGGCAGAAATCTTCATGAAATAAATGTCCATGATCTTCTTATTCACTTATTACCACATTAAAGTTTTTCTCTGATGTTCCAACAACCAGGAATGTGACAGTCCTTCCAGATTTCCTCATGTTGTTAGGAAAAAAGTCCAATTCTCATCCGTTCTAATTACACATGTACAGAAACGCCCCTGTTGCAATGGCGGACGGTCTAGTTGTGGCGTTTGGCCGGATCAGTCTATATGGTCCGAAAGTGCCCACTTCGTGACAAAGAAAAGGTGAATTTATTAACGGGAGAATAAATGTTTTGTCACAAAACCATGCTGGTGCATATCTTTGTGCATTTTCCAGTGGTTATACCGAAATTTGTGACCTTTTCTTGTGAGTGTACGATGTATACCTGCGTATCACAACTGAGGATGACACAGCATCATCCTTGACAACAGAGGTGGCTCTAAAATTTCTTCTAATTTAGGAGCCAGGGGGGAGCACATACTGTATGAGGAAAAGGGTGGCAGATTTTTGGAAATGATGAACTGATTATTCCAACTAAAGTGGTCATAAAAAGTAAAGCAGAAATTATAAAAGCAAACAGCCAATTCAATTTTTCAGCAAAAAGTGTTTACTGAGGATGATCAAACATTTTATGGCTTCGATCATCGCTGCACAAACACTTAGACTGAATTGAAAATGCAAAAAACTAAACTAAATGTCAATGTTTATGTTAAAACAATGATTTATCAGTGTTTCTTCAGCTTTATTTGTCTTTTAACTTTTCAGTCATCACATCTGGTGGTTTTATGACTTTTATATCCTCTTCATAAATACATACAAATTGGACAGAAATATCACTCATGTTGGCATTTAGAGAGATTATGTTGTACAAAGCACAGCATTATATTCAAGAACTTGGCAGTGATGATAGAGAAAAAGGACAGTACACGCTATGTTCACTTGCACTCAGACATCTAAGGTTTACCCAAGTAAAGGTCAGTTTACTCTCAATATTTGTTTGAATTTGGGACTGGATCGGGTTTTAGCCCCCACACTACCTTGAGAAAAAAGAGGTGAATTTTCTACAGCTTTGCTCATTTTAAAAAACACTTTTCCTGAAATGAAACCACCAACTTTTTAAAAAAATTTCTTGCTGATATGTTAAGCAAAATACAAAATTTCATGGAAAAGTAACTTGTTTGACAAACAGGTTGAGTGGTACTCACTAATCCACCAGTTTCCCCTCTGGTAGTAAGTCTAATTTTGTTATTATCTCTTTGCTGTGGGTCTTTGGTGAACAGTCGCAGACTTACCATTCGGCAAAGATAGGCAATTGATAGTTTTCAGTCACGTTACCTGCCGGGAGCCCTGGCGGGCAAAAGAAGAAGGGGCGCAGCGGACTCTGAGCAGACAGATTACAGAATAATTGTTTAAATCACCTGTCAGTCACTGACAAGGAAAGATACAGAAATAAGTTGGACGTGTTGGACAGTTATGACCCATACAGAGAAGCAGCTGCTGTATACGAGCCGTTAAACATTGCCACGTCCCCGCCCATCCTGCATTGGGTGATATTTACATCTGTCTGGCAGTGGTGGCTGGTGTAGTTTTCTCCAGGGGGGGCTACAGCCTACCAAACTCCAAAACAGACGTAAACCAAAGAGCAAGCAAATCATGAGTTAAAAATATCACATCTAAATCTACTCTCATTGCAGTAGCTTAATTTCTGAGTGGTAAAATAGATCCAGTTTTCTTTGTAGGTTTTATTTACATCAACACGTTATGTTAGATCTGAACTATGAGACTAGAAAAAGTCCACTAAATGAAATGGCTTCATAAGGATATTAAGACAAAACAAAACAAACAAACAAAAAACTTTTCTGTTCTAAAAATGATTTTAAATCAGTCATTTATAGGAATTAATCTGTGATGAAGATTGAAATTGCAACATAACATCCCAGTTTTTTCACACTTCTTTGCTTTTTCTGAAAAGTGCTTTAAAGGTAGAGTCCGAAGTCCCTCCAGCGTTTCTGTTTGCAAACAACAGTATTCAAACTTAGCACTCCTCCCTCTCAGGCTAATGGCCGCCTCGTTCTAGCTAGCCTATTCAACTTCAACTTATTGATTGAATGATGATATGTCCATCAAACTCCAGGGCCATTTGTCTCTCCACCCTGCCTCCCCCCACCTGCGGCACAAGTGCTCGCTCACTCGCTCGCTACTCGCTGCCATTAGCCATCTGTGTCGCTGTTTGCTCTTAAAATGGACCAAAAAAGAAAAAAAACTGATGTGGATCAAGTCATGGAGGTGTTGACGTTTGCAGTGTGGATGTTTTAGACTGAATCACGCTGACTCTGATCCTGGCATTTAACTCTGAAAGCAGAATAGAGCAGCATTGCTACATCCAGTTAGCCAACTGTCGCCCTCTCTCTCTGGAGTGCTAATTGATTGCAAGGTCTGGCTGATCAGCTCCAAGTTTCTCCCGAAACGTCCTCCTCTTAAATGGCGTTGTTTTAAGGGACTTCGTGGAATTATCCAGTTTCTCTTTCTCCACTTTGCTTCTTTCTCCGTTATCCGTCTCCAACTCCTGCTGAAACTCCATTTCCCTCCTAACAGACGGCAGTGACACCACCCTGCGGCGTATGGGTGGTGGGCATGTCTGTCAATCCAGCTGCATTCAGCTCTCTATTAATGGTTTATGATTCAGCTCTGGGTGCTGCCAACTAGCGCCCAGAAAAACTGTGATCTTTTGTATTAAAGAGAAGCAAATGTGCATGTACGAGTCTACGAGTAAAGATTTCTGCGCTCTAGAGAAACACATGACCAATCCGTAACTTTAGAAAACAGATGAACATAACAACTTTACTTAAAACTTCATAATATTTATCTTGCTGAACAAAAAAATATATCCATATTTAGAAACATTTTATTTTAATGTTAATTTTTACGCTGCATACACACCAAACGCGATTTGGGCGTCAAAAACGCACCTGATGCCCAAAGTTGTACGCTGGGCCGCTAAAAATTCAAACGCTTGATATCCAGCATTAAGATGCCCCCGACGCGTGTCGAGGGATGTCCAGCGTGTTGGGAAGAGCCCCTCCTTTTTATTTTTCCTTTCACCGGCACAATGGCACATGCAGTAGAGAGAGGGGCTTAGCCTTATGTGATAAACAAACCGAGAGAACGTCATCGTCAGGTGTCTCTGCTCCGTGTCTGGGTTCACCAGATAATTCGAGGTGATCTGAGTGTGATGAGTTTCACCATTTATTCCAGGAGCTGCGTGCTGACGAGGGGCGCTTTAAGCGGTCTGATCCAGGTAAAAACACTTTAATTTTTCTCCTCCAGTAAAACAGAAATGTCATAGACTATTTCTGAGCAGGTGTTATTAAATAGTTTTACTTTGTGACCTCACTCACAGATTAGTGTTTGACTTTGATTAAAATGTTCTACAACACTGAAATTAACTTATTGGGAGTATTATTTAGAATTATACAAGACATTGCTTTTTGGTATAAGTAATCACAGTAATTGATTTAATTTTTGGATAAAGTGTAACTAACTAGTTATGTTTTTTAGTTACTAACACAACACTGGTTCCATCCCCTGCTAATTAGTTCATGCTAGGAACAATCTCAGTCCTCTTTCACTTCTGTGCAGAACTTGTGCTCATTATTGTTTTCCTCATAATTAAAAGAAATCTTTCTAGAGTGGAGGACAGGGAGGAGACATTAGATCGGTGACCAACAGCATGGATGATAATGATGATGATGATGCAAGATCTTCACTGGTAAAGGAAAGATTAGAACTTGTTGTGAAAGACATCCTTCATGGAGAAACAAGGCAGGGTTCTGGTAAATTTGTCTTCTCTTAAATAACTTACTCTAACAAACTAAGATTGAGTTGAATAATTTCTAAAGCTTCTTGTAACTCTATAATTGAGTCAGTAGATGACTTTGAAGAAAAATAGATAAGAAAAATTGCATTTTGACATATCCTGTTGCCATATCTGAAACTTATTCCTCACATTCTAGTCTTTGTTTTGTGCAAGTAACCTATTGACAGGTCCAGATTTAAAGGGTCCCCTAGATAAATTCGCCTTGGGCCCCCAAATTGCCAAATCCGCTACTGGTAGTGAAATATGTACTTGTAGCCCTTTCCTAACTCCCTTAGCTCTCACTGGCAATAATAAAGAAGATAAGCCACTTCTCAATCTATGATGTCTGATAAGAAGTGAAAATGGTATGAAAAATTTGATCGTAGAGGGTTTTCTGCTACCTCTACAAGAAGTGATCCAAAACAATTACCTAAGTAATCATAGCGCAAAAAGAAAATGTCTTTTTTTGAAATTGAAAATCTATCAAGTTCTTTAATAATAGTGATTTAAAAAAAAAAAAAAAAAACTGTTTTAGGTCGAATTTCAGTTCTCCATATCTTGAACACTTTGGCAGTGACATGAATTTCCTCTCTTCATTATCTCCGATGGCTGAGTGTTATGTGAACGCTAGTCTCTGTGAAAAGCATTACTACTCTATAATTAAAAAGTCTAATTAAAACCGGAGGGACGAGGTTTGTCTCAGTCCCATCTTCTGAAGAGGACAGGAGGAGGGAAGAGGCAGCGAGATGTAGCCGTGAGGACGTCTCATGGCGAGGCTGTTGGCAGCGTGACAAACTGGGAGTCTGATCATTCACTGTAACATCCTATTTAAATACTAACGAACTAATCAGCCTGTTTGTGTGGGAACAAATCCCACAGACTCATAAGAAGCAGTCGGCTGCAGGTCTTCAACACAACCCTGACATACCCAACCAGTCAAAACAACATCAAACTCTTATCATCCCTTAGAATTATTTGCTGTATTTCTCCTGTCTTCATCTCAACTCGTGGTGCATCTCAGCAACAACCAAAACAGTCAATAACATCTTTAATTTAGCAAAACTGGCATTGTGGCGATGTCCACTTCTCATTCTTTTGTCTCAAACTGTAACATACTTTTTTTTTTTTTTATTTGTAAAAATGAATTTAGGTTTTCAGTTTGTGAACATTTCCTTTGGCTCTTTTCTATTGTTTTTCTAGCCTGGTACACCAGCCTGACTAATGCCATGTATGAGATATGCGGCAAGTCAGTCTGGGCTCCCTCCATTGGGAAGTGATTTCCACTCCAGTAAAAAAATTGACCGGACCAATCACATCGTGGGAGGTGGGACTTTTTCTACGACTCTTTTTCTTTAACCATAAACAGTCAGAATGACGGCCACAGAGGAGCAAATATGACAATGCCCTTTCTGATGTCTTAATGAGCTGCAAATGTCCTTAAACCTGCAACAGTTTGCTACTCTGAAGCCTTACCTCCATGTTTTCCCTTTAGAAGAAGATGTTTGCGTCACTTCCGGGTTTCTGATTGGTTCTCTCAGGTTCACTTTCCTGCTGTTAGTCCGGCCTCTTGTCTCGCATTGGAAATCAGTCTCCAGTGGAGGGAACCCAGACTAACTAAAGTACCCCCGCATGCGAGGTTTACAATCACAACATACCACCTGACCCTTCAATTTTGGGCAGTTCTCTCCACCTTTCTACTCTTACTCCACCCCACCACAGAACAATACACTATGGCATTATTATTGCTTATTGATTATTGGTATTATTGTCATTCTAACCCACTGGAGGAGGGACGTCCCATCTTCCAAAACCTGGCTTTCAGAAATCACCTGCCTGCTGCATATGGAAAAGATTCGACATAATGTATCTCTCAGTGCAGCAGCATTTGATAAGATGCAGCCATTTTTCCTGTATTTATCAAGAATTACCTAGCTTTTGTATGTATTTGTTCCCTTTTTTTAACCAACGTAATATTCTGACTAACAATTACCGGTGCTATGTATGCATATTTAGCAATCTTTTTTCTTCCCTCTTTTTTTTGTATTTTTACCCCCCTCCTAAGCGTTACCTTTTGTCTCTTTTTTGCTTGTTATGTTAACTTGTGTATGTTCAATCAAAATCCATAAATAGAATAATAAAAAAAAAAAGTACCCCCACCTGCAGCTTGGAGGAGTCGTTGGACATCCGATGGGCGTGGACAATTACTGCGGTTCGGATTAGGGCTTAGGGATAGGGGAAAGGGTTAAAATAAACCATCACTGTCCCAATGTGCCATTTTCCTGCACTTGCAACCTGCACACTCCAACCCTTAGTGTGCACTTCTACCAACTGCACACTTAACACAGGGCTGTAGGGTTTAGTGTGGGTATTGGAACTGGGCTGCTCTGTCCTGTACCTCCAGTGTTTCTCAACCCCACGCCTCAGGACCCACTGCCCTGCATGTCTTTGATGTGTTCCTACTCCAACATACTGTACCTGATCCAGATGAATCAGGTATTCATTTAATTCAGGTGTGTGAAAGTAGAGCTGCCTCTAAAGGCAGAGACACACCGGGCAGATTTTCGGCCATCTGGTGTCGTTGTGGAGTCTTCTGAAGTTGGGGTCGTGAGTCAGTTTGGTGTGTTCTGTGTCGTCGGCTGTCTGCAGCAGTTGCCAACACCGTCGGCGTTCTTTTCAGCTGATTGAGCATGTGTAAACGGCGTCGGCCAGTCGTTCAGTCGGTGATGGGCTGACCAATCAGATTGGAGGAGGCTTGACCTTGCTGGCGAATCAGCAAACGACAAGGCTACATGTGAAGGTAAACAAACCAGATGAAGAGCGGACATAATGCAAACTCTCACACATCGTTTGGTATCGTGTTGGGACCTTAGCTAGCAGTCCTCGCTCTCTACTAACAACAACAGCAGCAGCTTTTACGTCAGTGGTTCTCAAACTGGGGGGCAGGCCCCCTGGGGGGAGGCTCAGGGCTCTGTCAGGGGGGCCCAGCCAGGTCTATAGTTTTTGTACTTCTAACAAACAATAGGCATCTTCTTTCAAGTGCTAATGAACAAATGATGATGACTTAAAAGGCATTGCCCCCCCAGAATGCAGTGCATTTTTTCATGCATCTTATGGTAAATGCTTGGGTGCATGTAGTAGTGGTGGTGGGATGGGGGGAGTTGACATTATCATTTCCAATGAGAAGGAGGCCCTGCAAAAAAAGTTTGAGAACCACTGTTTTACGTGTTTTTGTCTTGAGAAATGGTCCGTCGTTTCCGTTTTTGGGGGCCACCACAATATAGATCAGCGCTGCCTGCTGTCGTGGCGACATTATATTTTGCAAATGCGCAGAAGGTACAAACCCGGAGTCGGCTCGATGTTTTCTTGGGCACTTTTCTCACCGTGTCGGTGAGACTGAAGCAACCCCATATTGTGGCAACGACCGC
Organism: Atherinomorus stipes; assembly: GCA_023101725.1. Taxonomy (NCBI): domain Eukaryota; kingdom Metazoa; phylum Chordata; class Actinopteri; order Atheriniformes; family Atherinidae; genus Atherinomorus; species Atherinomorus stipes. The sequence goes on along the minus strand of JALJCO010008534.1, from coordinate 364,998 downwards.
GATGGTCGGCAGTCTGTCCGGTGTATCTCTGCCCACAGACATGCAGGGCAGTGGGTCCTGAGGACTGGAGTTGAGAAGCACTGCAGGTGACTGATTTATGTGAAATGTGTGGATACTGTCCTGTCCTTTGCTGTCACCCATATCTACAAACTGAATTGCCCCTTGAGGATAGATTACGGGTTTTGAACTTTGAACTGTGCCCTTTTGGCAGACACAATAGCACCTCTTTGTTCATTTATCAGGGTTACATGGTGCTTCAGCACATACAGTACTGTACACATGTACGCAGTTTGACTACATTGTACAAAGTAATTTGATACATGTGCTACCATCAAGTGCATACACCAATTATGTGTTATTAGGTAGAGACGGTAGACATAATCACATGATTATATGCTATACGGTGCAGTTAGGTTACATAAGCAATAAATACTCAGGCACTTCATGTGGCAGAAAGTCAAAACCTAGTACAGATGTTCAACCATGGTTAGCTGACATGTCCTTTGATAAGATGGTCCTTAGTTGTCTAGTTGATGTGCTTCTTAAAAGGGACATCACTGTCCTTCTGATATCCCTGATTAATAAGTTACTTAAAATGGACTTTGCAGGTTTTCCACTAAAAGGACTTTTAGGGTTTTGCCACTAAACTCACACTGGTTCCCTAATAATTCTGACTTAAAAAAATTTCAAAATCATGATAATGATGATTATTTTATAAGATTGAGTTTATTAATCTATTTATTTATCTGAAACAATTTCTAAATCAAGAAAAAACTCAAACCCCTTTAATCATTGTGACGGAGGAGGTAGAAATAAGTTATATGTCTAAAATCCAAAGATATATAAGCAAAGAAAGTAGTCACAGCAATCAGAAAACACATGCTTTTACTTAATTATGAAAAATCTACTGTAATTACTAGCTTTCAGTCCAATCGCCCTTCACTACAGCTGTTGTCTTCAGCTGTATTTACACATGATTTATATGTTTCCTGAATATAAATTGTGTGACTGGTCATAAATCCTTGCTCTTCTGCAAACCTCTGAGTGATGCACCCAAGCTGATTCACAAAGTCTTAGTCTTCTGGACGGCATAAATCATTCAGACAGCCATAAATCATCAAGAAGATGCAAGTTTAGATACTTATCGTGTGAATGCAAGATAAAACTTTCTCTCTGGATAGGATGATGAAGAAACAAACAAAAAAACAGGTCTATCATTGTCACATTATTCCTGCATCCTTATAAGGAGCTTGATGAGATATTTCACTAATTTCTACTGATTAAATAGTACACCATGAATGCCTTTTTAATATTCAAATATATATAATAAAAAAAAAAAAAACTAACACGGAGTATTGTGAGACCGATGATACAGCCTAAGACACAATGACATGTAGCAAAAACATTTGAAAAAAGGAACAAATAATTGGATCACCATATAATGACAGGCACTCAGCGCCTGGAAATATTTCCCATCCTCTAAAATAAATCTACTGGTTGTGCATTTATACTGCATAAATGCACAACCATCCCAGCTTTTATTAGGTTGCAAAACCCTAATATGAAACACGTTTACTAAAAGATATTTTTATGGATTAAATGCGTCAACATGTATTTCAGAAGCATGTGTTCCGCATGCCCCATTCCCATCTTTTCATCCAGTTTTCTGAAATGACCACTTTCAGTGAAATTACTCTTCTAAATGGAACAAGGTCAGAAAAGTGGTTGGAATCCAGTGAATTATTCAAAAACATCAGCTAAGATGCACAAAAACCTGAGGAGTGCCCACATAGATTATTGGAAAGCAGTTACCATCTGCTACTGAGCATCTCCTACAGTCTAAAGATTTTTCTTAAAACAGACATTATTTTCATGTCTGAATAAAAGTGTTGCCATGGTTGAGAGAAATGCATTATGTCCAAGATTGAAAACAGATCAAAATATAGACGTGAATTTATATAATACATACAGTATATTATCATATTATAACATAACACATAGATCATATTATTATCAACATACTGCAATTTCCCTCTGGGATTAAATGAAATAGTTTTTGTATTTAATGTAATTTTTCATATGAAATGGAGCCTTTAGGCCAAGTAATGAGAACTTCAGCTATTTCATTCAATAATTCAGTGTTTCTAAATAATATAGGAATCAGGAATGCCACTGACTGTTATTATTTAGTAAAGGTTGACTGTAAATTAATTAGTATAACTGTTGTAAATGTAAATACTGGAAGGACAACTGCATATCATGCAAAATGATAGATTCACAAAGATTTCCTGACCCATAAACACCTTGATGTCACTTTCAAATAGCCAAGTCCTTTACCGTCGGTCAGGGTTTCCCAATCCTGGTCCTCAGGGACCCCTGCCCTGCATGTATTCCAGGTTTCCAACTCCACCACACCTGATTCAGATCAACTGAACTGCTCATCAAGTTCTTTACAAGCTCATAACGAGCCTTTCATCTGAGTCAGGTGTGTTAAAGTAGGAACATCTTGAAAACCAGCAGGGCAGGGGTCCTTGAGAACCAGGATTGGTAAACACTGTTTTAGGTAATACGAATAAGTAATTCTCAGAATTAGAAGTTAGAATTAAATCACTAGAAGACGCCTACCAGGTCTCCCCGGAGGAACACATGCTGAATGATATAAGGAAATTCAAGCTCGAGTTAAACAAAATAATAGACCAAAAAACACAATTCTTAGTTCAAAGACTTCGTTTAGAAAACTTCGACCATGGTAACAAGTCTGGCAAGCTTCTAGCTAATCAGTTAAAAATAAATAAGGAAAAAGCAACAATCTCCTCCGTTAAAGACTCAGAAGGAAGTATCAGCCATGATCCTGACCAGATAAATAACATTTTTAGAAACTTCTACAGAACACTATATAAATCACAAATAAACCCCACAGATGATGATATTAATCAATTTCTTAATAGTATCATTCTTCCAAAACTACAACAGGAAAATATTACGGTTTTAGATTCACCCCTCTCAATAAGTGAATTACATGACGCTCTGCAACATATGCCCAATAATAAAGCCCCAGGCCCAGATGGATATCCGGTCGAATTTTACAAAGAGTTCTGGACAATTCTGGCTCCCACTTTTTATAAAATGATACTAGAAATAAAAGAGAAACAGAAAATACCACCAAATATGAATTCAGCAAATATCACCGTATTATTAAAACCAGGTAAAGACCCGACACTTCCAGCTAGTTATCGGCCAATCTCATTAATAAATGTAGATCTTAAGATAATCAGCAAAGCACTCGCTAAAAGGATAGAAAAAATAACTCCTCTGATAATACATCCTGATCAAACTGGTTTTATTAAAGGTCGACATTCTTCTACTAACACACGCAGGCTGATTAATCTAATAGACTATGCTACCATTCATAATCTGGAATCCACTATCATCTCGTTAGATGCAGAAAAAGCCTTCGATCGTGTTAACTGGAAATTCCTGTTTGCAACATTAAATAAATTTGGTTTTGGTCCTTATTTCATAGACTGGATAAAAATACTTTATAACAACCCTAATGCATGTGTGAGGACCAATGACCAAACTTCTCCAAGTTTCTGTTTACAGCGAGGCACCAGGCAGGGCTGCCCGCTCTCCCCTTCACTTTTTGCCATTTTCATTGAACCACTAGCAGCCGCTATAAGACAGGACAGAGATATTAAAGGGATCCCCGGCAAAAATCTAGAACATAAAATAAGTCTTTATGCAGACGACGTACTGCTTTTCCTCCAGAACTCATCAACATCTCTCTCCCAGACAATCACATTGATCAATAAATTTTCAATGATATCTGAGTACTCTATTAACTGGACCAAGACTACAGCTTTATCTGTTAATTGTACTTTACCAAACATCCCTAACACCACAATACAGTCTGGTAATATCAGATATTTAGGAATAAACATTTCTCCACAACTTTCAGAGTTAATAAAGTTAAATTATGTCCAGCTATTAAAGTCAATAGAGGAAGATCTCACGCGATGGAAGCACTTACCCATATCACTCATGGGGAGAGTTGCTACCATCAAAATGATGGTTCTACCGAAAATTAACTACTTGTTCTCAATGATACCCACCAAACCTTCCTCCAGTTGGTTTAAGTCACTGGACTCTCACATTTCCAAATTTCTTTGGAAAAACAAGCCATCACGTATCAGTTTAAAAACCTTACAACAGGTAAAAGACCGGGGAGGGTTAGACTCACCCAATTTCAATTATTATTTCCTAGCAAATAAGCTACAATTTATTTCCAAATGGCTGAAACCTTCCCATCTAGATGAACCGTGGCTAGACACAGAACAAGCATTATGTGAGGATCTGGATGTCTCTGATTTGCCGTTCATCAGTTCAGCAGTCAGATCTCATAAATGCTTTAAAAGTATCAACATCTGCTCTACTCTGAAAGCATGGTGGGAATTCCTGAAGTTAACCGAGTCTTCTATTATTCCATGTAAACTCACACCCATCTGGAATAACCTGGATATTTTACAAAACAAGAAAATGATTAATTTTGTGCATTGGAAGGATAAAGGAGTAAAACAATTACAACATATCATTGAAAATGGAAAATTCCTGTCATTTAATACACTTACCTTACAATACGGGATCAGTAGTACTAAATTCTTAGAATACCATCAACTTAAATCTATATTAAGCAAAAAATATACCTCTAACCAACTGATCTTGCAGACTCCGGTCAGGGTAGCAGAATTCCTGAATCTCTCTATCCCCAAACTACTGTCGAAAATATATAGATTATTATTAAAACTGGATGATTCAATTTTCCTTCCAACTTCGAAGTGGGAGGCTGACTTGGGGAAAAAAAAAGAAAAAAAAAAAAAAAATAGCAGCTCTGCGTGCCTCTTGGGGGGTTTGCGAGGCCTGGGGATGTTGGGCCGGTGACTCTGGCCCCTCCGCCGACCCTTTCCGCTCCCGTCCCTTTTCCCCCCTCCCTGGCCTGGCGTGGTCGAGCGCCCCCAGGGGCCGAGGCTGGCCCCTCTGTGGTGAACGCCGGACGCCGGGCCGTGGGGGCGGGCCATGCCTGCCCCTTCTGCCCTGGGGGGATCCCGGGAGGCAGGGGTACCTAATGCCGGTAACGGCTCTTCTTCCAGGGGGGGAATTCATACCCCCCTGGTCTCCTTTCCCAAGACCCCCCCCCCCCCCGCTCTACCTCACACACACACACGTAGGGTTTTGGGGAGGGTGCGTGTCAAGCGTACTTCCAACAAGGTAAGTAAGGAGACCATGGTGTGAGGTTTGGGGAGTTATAGGATGGTAGACCCTTTGAAGTTGCCTGAGGGTGTGAGGGCAACCTGCAACACTCTCCTCCTATGCCTTTGTAACATCACAGTGGGCTGGAGAGAAGGCAATTATTCCCCTCAGTGGGAGTCCCAAGGGAAGCCTCCAACAAATACTGTCAGGATATTAAGTAGTGCTGATCCAGGGGTACTTCAGGTGATGCCATGATCAAGTCCTGACAAAGCTAGCTGAAAAATTGGAGAGCTGCAGGGTAGCTGTAAACATTGATAGCCTCAAAGTATGCAGTGGCAGAGTTCTTGAGGTTCCTAGCAACACACACCAATGTCCTTACAGGAGGGCCAGCATGCTTGCACCTGGGGAAGAGGGTAGATGCTGGCAGACCTTAGGAAACAGCTGGTCTTCCTTATGAAAACTGCTCTCCGGTCAGACATCATCATGTGGTCCATGGTGGAGGGTTTTGCTCATAGAGCTAACCTTCCCTTGGGAGGAGGGTATGGCGACAACCAATGAAAGGAGACGTCTAAAACACTCCAAGCTGGCAGTGGAGTGCCAAAAGGCCAGCTGGAAAGCCTAGATTTATCCGTTGGAAGTTGGTTGCTGGGGAGTGAACAACAGTCCAGCTGCTGCAAAGTGCAGGAGTGGGAGGTTCAAGCATGGGGGAAAGCAACAACAGCACTGAGAGAGGAGGCAGAGAAAGGAAGGTGATTGCTGCGGTAACAGACAGCAGACATCAGCAGGATGTCAACTCCCCACTGAAGGCAGCTGCAGGGGGTGGCTTCCAACTGATGCCCCGGCAGCTGACCTGTTACTGTAGAGCTGGCAGAGGTGCAAAAGGCTGAAAGAAAACACCACCACTCCTGTGCAGTGAACAGTTTAAAAAAATTCAATGAAAGTTGAGGGGAAACAGTTTTATTGGTAGTTACCTCTTTTTATACTCTCAGTTATTCTTAACTGTGCTGTGACTGTATTGTAGCCTACTCCACATAGTATATGGTGTTCTCTGGCTAAAAACAGATTAAATGTAATCATTTTGAAGCACAATCAAGCAGATATCTGATCATCCAAAATGTACCTCTGCAGTTCTTTAGTCACACGGACTTTCAACCTGCAAGTCAAACTGGGGTAAGAAGAAAAGATTAAACAAACTGAGACAGCTTTAATCTACGGAGGAACTAAAGCAAACACTTCTGAGTCTTTCCTGTCTTTGCACACTCATGTTTTTCTTAGCTAACTCACTTGGTTTTTCCTCTGTAAATATGAACATGAGATTTATCAAAAGCAGCACAGTTCTGTATACTCCTTTCATTTAACTACTGTATTAACCATGAAAGTCTGAGGTGTTAAGCCAGAGCTGAACATTCTTTTATCCAGACAGGCACACAGCAGGTTATTGCCAGGACATTATTGCTGCTATTTGTTTTAAGGATGCTTGTGCTGAGAGTTTGAGTGCATATCAACAGGTAATTGTTAAGATGCATGATGAATATCCCACTGGACACTATCAACTGAATTACTTTGGCTGTATGACTATTAGCAACAATGGTAAAGGAAAGTAATGCTCGCCGTGTTTGTGCATGCCTGTCTCAGCACGCAGTCTTGGGGGCTAGTATAGAGAAACCACGAGAGGCAAACTGACTTCTCATTTACTTTATTATTGACCTACCAGCTCACCAGAGTGATTAAAACTACCTGCTTATATAGACCAGCTTAAAAGGACCATACCAATTCCCCAGGTTTCCACAGCCAGTTATAAATATAAAAATATTTACATTAAAAGCTTCACAAGACTATACTACTCATGCTAAATAACCCAGACAATAATGAACCAAAAACATAGGCAATCATTCTCCTTAAACTAACAAACCATCATAATTCATTTAAACATCAGTGCTGTTTGTAAGCTGCTAAGACCAACCAATCTGTCTTCTCTTTACAGGTAAACAAACCTTGAAGACTTCTGGCTTTTGCTACTGCAGCCACACAGCATACACTTAAACCAATAAACCCATGACCAATTAACTTAAACTGGTGAATCACTTTACATACATATACCTAAAAATAGAATATGTTTACCAGTCAGCACCTTTGCTGTCATTAACTCCCATGTTGACACAGAGGTCCTGACTGTTTGTCATGTCAGTGCCATTAAAATGAGTAAACAGCCTTTTAGGTTAATTTTGTCTTGGCTGAGACTGTTTGAAGCTTTTTACCCGAAACATCATGAGTCTGCACATTTTTGTGTATGAGCTTGTGGACATTTCTATTGTAAAGGATTTTTGGCCCTGAAAGTACTATACATGATTTTTGTTTGAGTAAAGTGTATTAGATCTCACTGAAGCATCATTTCTATCACTGTACTTTCTGTACTCTGTACACTCTTCCTTATTGTTTCTCTATTCTTATCCAAGAGGCTCATTGTAATGGATGTTTGGCACAACATGACTCCTGTAATTGGCTGTAATTGATGACATCAGTTTGTAAAATGAGCCATTGTACAGAAAAAGCTCTCCCATTGATTTCTAAAAAGGTTTCAAAGAAAGAATGTCAGTGTCCCAATACTCCTAGACCTACAGTAACTGGACTGGAAGTTGTAGATATAGGCATAATTCTTTATTTCTCTGGCTCAGTTAAGGTCTGAGCAGTATGCAGTGCAGGATTAACATAACTGTCTAAGTTTCAGTTTAATGAAACTCGTGTCACAAATGAGAAGGATTTAGGATTACAGTTATTTGGGCACCACTTCTTTCAGGAGTTCAGATGTAGTTAGCCAACTGGCTTAAAAGCTTTTACATGTGGGCTATTCCTATAGCCCACATATAGAACATAGTTCTATGCAACAGTATGTTCATAATGCAAGCCTTAATGCTCAATGGGAGCATGTTCACTTCCCTGAAGAACAAAGCCTGTCTCAAACCTTTAAGCCAAAGAAGAGAGAGTTAAATAAACAAAAACAAGATAATGTGAATTGGAAGTCAGTATACAAACATGCTGCATGTAATTTCATGCACTGAAATGTCGTCTGCCAGGCCATTGTCATGCTTCTTGCATTATTGCCAGTTGTGTGTTGGTTTGTTTGAAATTAGTTTCTGGAATATCCTGCCTTAGTTGCTTTTTGTTCAATTTGAATAAACACCCAACAGCTACATCTGCCTGCATCCTCATGTCTTGTTCAGCATTTGGGTCCTTACTCTTGCATTTCACAAAATGCCAGATTAAAAAACATCTGTTTACCACAGTACTGTAATGTTAAGAATGTAATTTCATTTGTTTGAGAGCTGTTATCTTTAAGTATGGGCACATGTTTTTGCTTAACGAATACAAACACAGACTGGAAAAAAAAAACACTTCCACAGATGTCACATGAAAAATAGCATATAGGAGACAAAATTTTTTTTGTCTAAAAAACAAGCAGTGTTTCTACAATTTGCACTCCAGTTAAATGTAAATGTGCCTTTCTACCTTGTAACACATTAACACAGCAGAGATGAAAACAACGAGAGGTTTTCATGTAAGATGCTGAGTTCCGCTGTTGGTTTGTGTTCCAGCTCACTGTTGCAGTATTGATCTATTGATCTATGCATGGGGATGCTCATTATGCAAAAATGTTTCTTGTGCCATAAATAAAATGCAGTTGGAATAAATAAACACACAGTCTAACACAGATGAATAGGTTTAAGTGTAGGTCAGTATGATTTCACTTAAAGCCACTTTGGAGAAAACATCGCCTTCCTTAGAAGGAAAACAACCTCTATACTACTCTTCAATCACAAGTGGATTTATTATGTGATAGTATATATATATATATATATATATATATATATATATATATATATATATATATATATATATATAAAATTCTCCTCACTTGGCTTGTGAGAAATTCATATCGTTACGCAAGGTGCAAGTGCAGGAAAATCGCACCTTCAGAAACACATCTTCACAATTTCAGCTTTTTCAGCACAAAGTTGCACATCCTCTCTCAGGTTACTTGTTTTAACACCAGAGTACTGTCATTACCTTGACATCTGAGTTAACCCTAACGGCTGAATAGAAATGTTACACCTACACAACTGTTTTGATCTATTCAGGCTGATGACTGTGTGGGAGTGAGCAGACCGAGCCTGATCAATGACAACACTCCTCTGTGAGATGTGTTGTAGTTGTTAGGGGAGGCACACCAGATAGGGTGTTTCTCTTATGGCAGAAGGAGGTAAAATGAATCAGAAAAATGTATAAATGAAAATGAATTCTTTGCAAGTTGCACCCATCCAGTTGTTCATAAACAGTGCCTTGGATTTAATGAGATGATGGATAGTCTAGCAAGAAGTAAATGTCAAGCTCTTTGACCAGAAATTAAGACAGTTTAGAGTTCTATTGTGGGGTTTTAAAGACAAGTGTCACGCCCGAAACCATGGGAGCCGCCATGTCTGCCAGTTTCTGCCAGGGGCTTCCGGTTACCACGGTTACAGAATATTTTACACTGAGGACATACGCAAATCAACAACACACATAGGAAGAGCTCCCAAACTCAATGACTGAAAAGTGGATATTGTTAAACCCAAAAAGCGGTCTTGGACATTTTGTGCTGTACGTTGCTGCAGCAGCTTGTGAAAACAATTAAATATGAACCTTGTTAACTGAGCGAACTCACCATAGGACGGCAGCCACGCAGCTACGTGACCGACCACCAGGTGCAGCCGCTGCCTCAAACTCTCCATTCTCCTTAACTCAAAAAATAAATAAAATCGACCGTAACCACCACTCAAGCCTTCTGACAGGAATCATCCAGACACTGGCTCGGTGTTGAACATTTGTCTTCGTGGACACTAAACTGCCGTGTGTGAGTCGCTATCAACACACAGCCGACTGCGTCACTATGTAAGTCTATGGTGTTCCTGTTTATCACCATAGGACTCAACAAAGTACAAAAATATATTGCTGGTTGTAACATCAGGTCATTTCATCATATTATCCTCCCAGTTCAGTGTCGTAGCAGGTGAGGAAGTAATAAAACACGTTCTTTTATAAGAAATAAATGAGAATGTTCCCATTTTAGAGACATCACTATTCAGTGTAAATGAATGCAGATATTATCGACCGGAAGCTCTTGGCAGAAATTGATTGACTGCGGAAGAAAAACGGAAATGTCTGTGAAACTTGTCTATAAATGTGCAAATGATGGACCTGAATAAAAAATGTCTCAACATTCTGCAATTACTGTAGCTGCCAAAGCAATGCTGTGGACCAATGCACAGGACAGAATAATTTCCCAGACTTTCTACTAGGGGGTGTCCCAGAATAGTTGATGATTGGACGATTCGTTTCTAGGACTGTGCTTTGACTGCCAGTCTCTAAGTCGAATAGTCACAACATGTGGTTACCAAGCAAAGATCATACCATCCTGGCAGTAAGGGGGTGCTGAACGCTTGATTTAAACACAATATTCATTTGTTCTTTAAATGATTTGTGTTATGGGTCTATTGGCAGCCTAATAATTCTGTTACTAAGTGTGGTATAAGGCAAGGAGGGCCGGGCAGGCAGGTCTGAACCGCAGTCTCCCGGTGAGTGAGTTGCACGCGCTGACCATTCAGCCAAAGAGACATCTCTTTGACCAAGTAGCCAGAGCGCATGATGACAGGACCTTCAACTGTTACATCATCATCATTGTTGCAGCTTCTTCCACTGAATCTGCCGAGGTGGGAAACAGTCTGACTGCTGCAGACAAACACCGCATCTACTCCCGTGCATAAAGCTCAAGATGGATGCACTGGCGCTGCTGGAGGCTTATTCAAATTGTATCAGGAAAGAACATGTTTTTAAGGACCATAATTTCCTGAACCATGAAGCCTCTGGCTGACATCAGACTCCCTAGAGCAGCGCTTTTATCTTTGTCCTGAACTGGACCATGGTCTTGCTGCATCAGCTGTTGAGCGCGCTCCTTTGTGGAGCAGCTTCTCAATGAACAGTGGAGATGTCAGGGGAAGATGCTGTACCATTCCAGCAAGTTGTAGAATAATTATGGCTGTGATGTTCTGCACATTCCCCCCACTTCTACTCCATGCCATTCAGAAGGGATTCTCATGTCTGCTTTAGTGTTAACGAAGCAAGGAGCGCAGCTCTCCTGTTCATCGCCTCTGCTGCGCACTTTCTAACTTTTACTTTCCGTTTTACATGAATACAACTTTGTACTTCGTTATGAGCCTATTTTTTTGTTGTTGTTGTGTAATTAATTTATGGCTTTTTTGGGTAGTGTCCATAATTTACTCGAAACTACGCCATTTAGTATATTTTTAGAGCCTAAATAGAAGTACATCGCATCACTTGCGCGCACGCCAATGCGCGTTCATGAAACTATGGAAGGAGCGGCAGACGAGATCGCACGTTCTCTTTTTCTTTCATTCTTTGTTTTAAATCACTATCCAACTCCTCTTGTGTTTGTACCGGTTCGTCTGCAGCTCTGTTGCTCTTAACACAATGTAAACAGTGAATTTCTTCTTCTACGCTTCTATTATCGGCAGCGTAGGATCTGAACGCCGAGGCTTCCGTAGTTTCGTGAATGCGCAGGTGCGCACTTCGTGGAAGTAATATATTCTTCTTTTTAGGCTCTAAAAATATAGTAAATGACATCGTTTCGAGTAAATTCTGGACGCTACCCACTCAGGACACTTGGATTACATTGGACGAGCAGTGTGGAGGAATATTGACAAGTTTTTGTGGACTTCTAAGGATCTTGTTGGCTCGGGCTCAATCGAACTCCATTATATGAAAGTTGGGGGAAAACGAGAAGTCGTCCTTAATATAATGATAAAATATTTTTAAAAAGTGTTGCAGAGTCTTGCTCACCATGAAGGTAAGTGGAAAATAAAGTTAAATCGTTCTGTGGGTGAACTATTCCTTTAAAGGTCAAAGCTACATCATTATTTCCACTCCATTTCTAGGTGGTGCACTCACACTCGCTTACTCAACTAGCATTAGCAACGTTATAGAACCGGCAAACCATTAAAGCATAGGTAACTGTTTAACTTACATGTCCATGAGAAAGGTAACAACCTCCTCAAGGTTTTTGAGCCCCTTTGCTATCTTTACCCTCATCCCGCTTCGTTTTTTGTCTGCTTGAATATGAAAAATGTAACCCAAAGAAGATGCCATTTCTACACATAGCAAGTGAGCTAATAACTCCGGTGCTAATGATAATGGTGAAGAATCCAGACATTGGTATAGTTATCAGATGTAAATGTAAAACTAAATTCTGTAAAAAATTTTTAAAAAGAAGGAAAAATTAGGGCTGCACGATGGTGTGGTGGCTAGCACTGCAGCCTCACAGTAAGAAGGCTGCTAGTTTGAGTCCCGGCTGGGGAGGGGTTCGAACAGTTCCAACAGTGGCCTTCCTGCAAGTTCTCCCCGACGTGTATGTGTGGGTTCACTCTGGGTACTCCGGCTTCATCCCACTATCCAATGACATGCATGTTAGGTTAACTGGTCACTCTAAACTACCGCTAGGTGTGAATGTGAGTGCGAATGGTTGTTTGTCTAGCTATGTTGACCCTGTGACAGACTGGCGACCTGTGCAGGGTGTACCCTGCCTCTTGCCTGATAACAACCCCTGACCTGGATAAGCGATATAGAAAATGAATGAATGGATGTAAAATCAACATCTTGTTCTGCACCCCGCAGTTTGAAAAATTATTGTTTTGATGAAAAAGTTGTAACTATTACCTTTAAGTGCAATATCTTTGTTTGTTCTCATGTAAGACTCTGATGCATGTGAAGTATCTGTGAACCGAGTGCTGGTCTGGATACTATCTGAGTGGATGCAGCAGATATTCTGGTACTCTTTCCATCCTGCATGTAATCTATAGGAGCAAACCACATCTTTTCAGATATATTTAACAGGGGATATCAAAACGATTCCCATGGCTTTTCTCCACAGTCTTGACTCACTGAGTTCCTTCTTAATATCCAGAAGGGATTATTTAAAAGGGTTATTTTGGCATTCTTTGTCTTCATAATCAAAGTCATTCGACTGTACAGATTGCACCGTGGTGCTGTACAGCCCGCCCTCTGGCAACAGAAGTGAAATCCATGTGGGATTGGTTTCTGTCTGGGTTATCCCTGGATAATTGTTCATATTTCATGATTATGAAGTGAAGAAAGAAACAGAAGCCTCATTTTAACATCTCTAGACAATAGTTAACAAAGTCTGAAGCACAGAGAGCAGAGGAAACTGCCCTGCTGGTATAAATAAACATGTAGTGCAGCATTATCTTGTGTCAACAATTTGATTATCTAAGTCCATCCTTTCTTTAGCAGAAGCAAATAATTCAATACACTTAGGAGCTGGGTTTTGGTTCCAGTGCTGTTTCAATCTGTTCATCAAACAGAACTTTTTACATGTTTTTCAGATGGCAAAGGAAAAAAAAAGGTTTTGCCATTCCAAAACACACTGGCGATGTTAAACTATGTCACTACATAATAATGATAGAGGGTTCAAATGGTCCACATTACTGTTGTGTTCTCTGTGCCAGTTTGTATGTTAGGTGTGTGAATTGGGACATCGCTGCTGCAACAGGCTACAGAGCTAGTTTGCGAAAACAGCATGGTTCCTCTCATAAGGTCAGATTTTGCACAAACTGGTTAAAAATAAAAGCAAACAAGCAAATATCTGCAGTGCATGCACAGTTACTGCACCACCAACATTATTAAACTCTTCTTGCATGAAAATCCAGTGCAAGAAGAGCTCGTTTCTAACTGTTCTGCAATAAAACAAATATTCTAGCAGGATTCTTATGTCTAAACACTGGCAGAAATAAAGGGCGTGAAATGTCAGTATTTTCCCTTTTCCCTACACCTCCTGTAGGTCCTACAGTATATTTATAAACACATTTTGTGTGATTTTTTTTTTTGTCTGTAATACCTTCCCTTTTTTTCTTATGGAAAAAATGAGGTGGGTGGAGAATATTTTTGTGCCATTATTATACATCCTCCTGTATCACCTATTCATTCGTATCAGTCTGTGGAATAAACTGTAAGTTCAGTCAAAGGGAAAGAGATGTATGAGAGAAAGTTTCCTATTATTGACGGAATGATTTTCTGATTAAAGTCACAGCTGATATGAGGTGCTGCTTCTCAGCATCATATAAAAGTTTCAAAGGTTAAGCAGCTCTGGTTATGCGCAGTCTAACCTCTGAGAGGTTACACTGATGTTTAACTTCACACATTCTCTGATCCAGCAGGTGAGAGGACAATCAAAAGGTCATACCTTTATCAACATTATGTGAACTGCTGTGAATTCCACCTCACAAGAGTTTTCCTCTTATCTCCCTCTCCTCAGGAAAGTTGCACCGCGGCTAATTAGCAAAGGTGCTTTTCAACATGTTAGCTGAAAGGATTTCATTTAAATTAAACTTGCTTTATTTTAGCAGACATCACATAAAGAAAAGCTGGTGATTGCAGCGGCCTTAGCAAAAGAAAGCAAACAATACTGATTCAGAAATGTTCATGATGTACAAAACACTTTGGTAGAAGAAACACGGCTTTTCAGTTTACTTTAGAAAATATACATGGAATGAAATTTAAGGCTTACTTGCATAATCTATTAGTGTTTCTCAATTGGGGCGGTACCGCCCCCCGGGGGGCGTTCAGAAGCCATTAGGGGGCGCTGGGGGTTTTATTCTTGAAAGGGGGGCGTTGATGTGCTCTAGGGGGGGCGTTGGTAATCCATTGATTTGATTTTGATTACTGACACTTATATCAACTAACAGGACTCAGGAGAAACGAGGGCTATTTCCCAAATTCACGCTAGAAACACTAATGAGGCTCCAGAAGTGTTAGCAGCAGGATATTCTGTTGTCAGACATTTTGTATGCACGTGAACGCATCATAACGTGATGCGCCGTGGAGGACGGAGAGAAAACATGGACCAGATGATGTGAATTGCCCATCAGGCTTTGAAGATGTCATAAACGTCACAAAAAAAGAGGATACAATCTTTTTTGTGGATTCAGTTCAGCATTTAATCAGACCACATGTTTGCAAGTCAGCGGATTATGGGTCTTAGCAGCGTTTCCACCAGGAGCATCAGTTTTAACCACAAACAGAAAAGGTAAGACATTGCAGGCTTCCTCCACCTTGCAGAGACGAGGCTGCATCTGCATGATCCTCCTTTTTCTGCCAGAAGTGGTGCACTAATAGTGCACCATTACTGCACTATCACTGGCTGAACGGCTTGTCCCGCAAATACGCCATCACTTACGGTGTCAAAACTTGGCGTGTAGAAACATCCTTGTTCCGGGCATTCATTTATGCTCTGAAATCATTTCCCCTGGGCACACAGGTGTTTCTCTATGCGATTGAATAAGCAGACAAGTCGCTGGTAAGTGGCTGGCAGTCAGCTGAAAGGGGAACTTTTTCATGCCCAGATCTGTATGACGCTGCTTCCCGACGCACTGACTAGGTTTTACCTCTTCCCCGCGTAGTTCTGCTTGTGTTTGTATGATCTGAGGATACTTAAGCCACCTGCAGGTCCTCCTGTAGGGGATTACTTGTTTTGTATTCCAGCAGAGACCTTGGAATGTTGTTTAGGGGTTTCTGTACAGATGCACCAGTGAACTGTGTAAGTGGATCCATGTTTTCTCTCCTCTTTCTCTCTCTCTCTCTCTCTCTCTCTCTCTCTCTCCCTCTTCCTCACTCCTTCCTCTCTGTTCCACTTTCTATCATTGCTTTTGTTAACTTTCATTTTTCCCTTGTCAAGCCCAGCAGCTTGGTATGGAATGCTGTTATAAATAAATAGAAGTACTGATCTAAATAATACAGTGAATTCATCTATAACACAATACACACTGTTTCAGAATAATTCAGCACGTTATGTGTCATCATGCTCTAAAAGAAGAATATGTTCTTCCTTTAATATCTGCTGTCACATTTCACAGTATGCCAAATTTCCAGGCACATTTTTGAATGCTGTAAAAGTTTAAACCGCCAATAAGAAATATGGCTGAAAAATCTAATCAAAAGAAATAAACTGGTGCTATAAAAACATGATGTGAAAGTGAAAGCAATTATCTCACAAAGAGGAACCTAGGAAGCTAAAGGACTGTCATAAAAAAAAATCAATTTATTAAAAGAAGGAAAAAATATACGTGCACAAATCTCATGAACACAGATGAGTCCAAGCTGGTTTATCTACTTAAGAAGTGCCTCAGGTTTACTGGTGCTTCGAACAACCTGCTAAGTACCATGAAATATCCTGCAGATAAACTGTGGGCAGATTTTTACTCGGAAAATGTAAAAAAATTACTTCCAGATAATCCCGCTGTGCTGCTCATGCCAGCGTGGCTAGCATCATCACACATGGCCTGTGCTGTTGTCTGTCAGTGTTTACATGGCAAAGGTAGTCAAAGCAAATGCTGTGCTGATCTAAACATGTTTAGCATATTCGCATTTACATATACAGTAGTTTGTTGCTGGCCAAGAACCAAGTTGTCACAGTCCCTTTGAGGACACTGCTGCAAGGTGGAAATCACTGGTTTGGTCACTGATATATCGATGCAGTGGATAGCAATTTGTGTTCTTCAATATCTCAAATTCAGTCACGATACGGTTTCGATTCAGTTCGATTTAGGATCCACCGATCGATATGAAACAATATGAAACAATATGAAACAATATTACAGGTAATAAACAAGGTTATAGTTTTTTGTTTTTTTTTACATAACTGTAAGCTCCTACAACCTTGAAAGTGCACGCAGCACAAACTCCCTGTGTCATATTATCCACTGCACAACTACTGTATAAACATGTTTTGTTATGAAAATGTGTCAGAGGAACTTAAAAATGGAGCCAATTTCATAACATAAGTGGGTTTGATATAGATTTTTGGCCAGTTTTGGGAAATTGGATTGATTTATAATCAATACATCGATGTATCGATGCAGGTCGATTGTTACATCCCTACCCATGACACAAATTGCTTGGCAAGATCATCTTTGTCAGCTTTTGATGAGCCAACATGGCTTCAGGGACAGAGGCAGACCTTTCTGTCTGGCATGCTCCCCGTCGTGCTTTGATTGTGTGTATGCTTTTTCCAGTGAACAGAACTATCTTTTTAGGAAAAGTGTCATATCGGTTGCCAGTTTAGGAGAGGATGGAGAATGTACTGAAACCAGCATCAGCTAAACTCACAATGACAAGCAAACACGACTCATACACAGTAAATTGCTAAGCAAATAATTACATTGCCGTATATTTATTTATTTATTTATGGTTATTGAAATCGTAGCTCTGAATTTCTTTTAGAGCTGACATTTTTGTCTGTGTAAAATGCAGTCTTTGTCCTCCAATGCCAGACAGCAATGTTAAACAGAATAAATACAATTAGTCCATAATGAGCTGGTGCTGATTAGCAGTGTCCATCCTGCTCTGCAGAGACAGAGTTTCGTGTGGACAACACAGACGATCTTAAGGGTTATCAATTAAACTCAGTAAGCAACATCAAAGTGCAAAAACTAGTGAGCGACAACAGGCGTGAAGGCAAGGCTTGATTAAAGTGTGCGATGGAGTAAAAAAAAAAAGAGAGCTGGAATAAAGAGAACTGCCAAGCTAGGAGTGTTGCAAATTGAACAAGGATTCCAACCATGCAAAGTAAATCTTTATAGCGAGTGTTAAATTACAAACACTGGGTGGTGGTCTGGATGTGTGGGGGACTGCATCCACACTCAAGTGTGTGGTTTTTAAAGCTGTGCCACTGAGTTTATTGCTTTGAACAAACTGAATAATACCAAAAACTAAGAGAATTGAATTTAGGTTAGAAATGATGACTAAATGAGAAACAATAAGGCCTGAAAGAGGGTTTGATGATTAAACCTGTTACTATGAACTTATGGACGAATCATTGGAGGTTCTTTCCTAGATATTCTTGTTTGGACACTGGTTTCACTAATTTTCAGCTGAATCCTTGAGTCTGAATCCATTGTCAAAAGGTGTCCGTCCGCCCTAAAGACCCCCACCCACCACCCCCCACATATTTGCAATATGACAACTGCCAGCAATAAAACAGTTTAACAGACATTGAATTAGATTTTATTTCTAAATGGCATTGTGTCCTTAACAAAAAATGTTGAGGAATTGAGACCACACAGAGGTTTAACAGATGCATCTGGCATTAAAACACCTCATTTTTTAGTTTAATCTTTTCTTTTCTTTTCTTTTCTTTGCCAATGAAACAAAATACACACTGTGAATATACCATATTTGCAACTTGTCAGGTACATTAAAATTGGCTGTTGCAGGTGTGTGTGTGTATGTGTGTGAGAGAGAGAGAGTGAGAGAGGGGGGGGGGGGGGGGGGGGGGGTGAGTCGTGCTGCTGTGGAGAATTCTACAATCAGCGTAGCCCTTTGTTTAGCTGCCCTCTGACTGGAAACAGCCTGGAAACCATCATATCAATTTAAATGCACATCTTTCATTTACATCCACACACATTTACATGCATACCAAATCTCAGATCATCATTGGATTTCTGGAGTTATCAGATTATTCAAGTGATAATGTAGACAGCATGATTTGTTGATTTGTCAGGTAATGACAGTTATCTGATCATATGACATCACATGGCATATTGAAACTAGAAAAGCACTCGGAGAGCACAGACCTCCGGCAAGCAGCTCTCACAATGATAAAGAATCCTTAGAACAATTCCTGGATCCAGACAGTGATCCGGATCACCACCAAAATTGAATGGGTTCGTCATTGGGCTGAGGCACACGGCTGGTGAAAATTTCAGGTCAATCCATTCAGCACTTTTTCTGTAAAGTTGCTGACAGACAGACTGACAAACCAACGCATACCAAAAACATTACCTCCTTGGCGGAGGTAATAATGCATTCCCTCCAATACTTCAATAAGCACTTTGAATTGTATTGTACACTAAGGGCCCGATTTACGAAAGGTTTGCGCTTGTTAAAACAGGCGCTATCTTCATTTCGCACGCAATAATCCGCCAGAGCTGATTTACAAAGCAGGGCAAAAGGAGGTTTGCGCCTGTCAAGGGGCAAAATAGCGCCGCTGTCCATTTTGCGCATCTGCTGCAGATGGATATGCAAACTGGGCGTTTCTGCCAGAAGGCGCAAAATATTGGGAGGAAACCTCAGTTTAACACGCGCAATGTGATCTATCAACTGTTCAACGGAAAGCAGGGGCAAAAAATTGCGTGTAATTTAGCACGTCTGAAAAGCAGGTATAACTGGCAGCTTTACGCACTGATGGCTGAAAGAATGCTGCACACAGGACTGCAGACATCGGGTCAGAATCATTTTTCATGATGTGTTCAGGCGACACGTCAAGTTTTCATTATTTAATTAAATAACAATCAACATCACTGTTAAACACAGGTTATTAGACATGAACCAGAACATCTGCAGCTGCAGCATCATGCTGGTTAAAGCTGACATTAATTATGTCTTTTTATTTTCTTTTACTTTTTGCCAATGGCATATTTTTAAATTAAAATCATCTCCTGCTCCTCCACACCCCAGCAACTGCTGCTGCTGTTCTGAGGTTGCTGTCCTGTGTGAAGTTGGCCCCCACCCCACAAAAAACTCAGTGAAAATAACCAGTAACGTCGCACAAACTAATGATACTATTTTTTTACTGAGTTTTGCATGGGGTGGGGGGCAATTACACAGGTCCCGCGCCTGGGATTGTGCCAAAGAGCGCGCAGTCTGTGCGTAATATCAGATCATCTTTACCAGCGTGTCCTTATCCATGTCCTTAAACTGGCCTCTTCTTACGATCCACAGGGAAACCTGCTGCATTATTTTTATTTATAGTTATTATGAAGAGTTCATTTGCAAAAACAGACAAACGCCACTGTGGAAAAACGGAGTTAACTGCTTTTGTTGCTGTTGGGTACAAACGTCCTATCTCCATTTTACATCATTAAAACCCTCTACTTCACGTGAGCTTGATTTTCTGAAAATATTCAAAAAGTAAATGAAGAGTTTATTTGCAAAAACAGTTAACTCCGTTTTTTCTAAATGGCGTTTGTCTTTTTTTGCAAATGAACTCTTCATATTTAGGCTATATTCTGTTTTTTATTTGCCTCATTATATCTCTGAAACTAACATCTCTCTATCAGGATTAATTTCATTTTGCGTTTACCACATGCTCTTCTGAAATTTCCGTGGCGCAGGGAGAGCGCACGCTAAATCCTCATTTAAATCCTGCTGTTTGCGCCTGTTACAGATTGCGCGTGTAATCTTTGTAGATCACCCGCAAACGCTAAAATGACAGCGCACGCTATTTTTTTTGCGAGGCAAAGACATTAGACCCGCAATTTGGAGTCTTTGTAAATCAGGCCCTATATGTGTTATATAACTAAACTAACCTTGCCTTTAATGTCTTTTTGTATGTAGACTCATACATCTGAATTATAGGATTTTTTTATTATTTGAATGTGCACATGACGCAAGAAAAGTTTTTTAATGAAAGACACTAAGGAATGACATTTCCTACATTAGCAGCTAATGTTAAGATTGTGGGCACTTCCATGTTCAGCAAAGTCCAGATGTTTTGAAAATAACAGGAAGTTTAAGTCTTGTCCCACTATGGACATACTCTGAAAGAAGTCTGATAAAGGACTGAAAAATGTAGGCCAAGGTTTTGTTTTTGTTTTTGTTTTTCTAATATTGTTTTTCAGAAGTCCATGTAGACATGTCAGATCTGATTGTTACAATTATATGAATATTCAGTTATTAGATACTAATGACCATGTAAATGGACTTATTGTTTTCTGAGTCACACACTTTTCAGGTAAGAAACAACTCAATCACGGAAGGAGTCCCAAAGAGAACATTTTATTTCACTGTTATCTTTAAAAACAAAACTCATCCTGGTAACACTGGAATCTAATCAATCAAGTAAAATGTTCTCCTAATCAAAAAGAAGGTCACATTCAGATGAATACAAAGTTTTTGCAGCAAGTTTTTTAGTAAGTTCTTCAACTTTTAAATTGAGATTCATTGGAAGAAGCAGAAGGCTTATCATAGAGCTTTAAACTGAATCAGACTGGATGTCCTCCAAGAACAAATGTCACTTACATATTCTCTATAAGAGTTTCTGAGAAATGTTATTCAGCCCTGATGTTTTTTCAAGAATCTGGGTGTGTAAGGATGAGAGACAGAGGGCAAAGTGATGGAGAGAATACTGAAAGTATCCCACAGTGATGCTACTGTATGAACTCAGAGGAGGGAGGCTGAGGTGAAAGAGAAAACATATAATTCTGGTCACATAAAGAAGGATGGATGGGTTGTTGACAGATGATCTAACAATTTGAAACAGCACTGAGAGAAAGTAAAACAAGTTTTTTTTGTTTCTTTTTGCACATCTCTGAAGTTGCTGTTTTTCATTGATTTTTGCCCTTTTTTTATCCATCAGTCAGATGTGCTGTGATTTTCCAGAGCAGTTTTTTTTTTATATATATATAGAACCTGTTCATTATTTGGATTTACTCATATAGACAGGTCTGCTATCCTTGCTATAACTAAGCCTTGAAGATACTGAATACAAACAAGGTGTTTTGTAAAAACAGTAGTGATGAGAGTTCAGGGTGTTTTTAAAGATTTGTCTCTCTTGGCTTGGTTCCCTAAGAACAGCTGAGTCTTACAATTATCCAATCCCAGAGGAAAATAATTTTGGAGAGGGGATCCCATAATAAAGGTTTGATTTACTTCTCCTAGACAAATGTGAGATCCACATAAGACTGTGGCTTATTCTTCCTGCTTCTCAACCTTGTCTAATGATAGAAAAGTTGCACAAAATCTCAACTTAGTCTCGCTTCCAGTTCCAAAGGAGATCTCAAACATTTCTGAAATGATTCTCAAATTTGTCTCAAGTTTTGAGATCTTTTTGAGCTTTTATAGAGAAATTAGGGAGCGTTCATAATGGGCTTTATGCACAGCTCCACTACTTCCTGAATTTAAGGTAGCTTCTTTGTTTCCCGTCTATCATTACTGGACGTACTGATGAATCCAGGTGTATCTGGCCAGTTAATGAGGCCAGACACACCTGAATTGATCAGTCTGTCCAGTAATGAAAGATGGGAAACAAAGGAGCTACCTTAAATTCAGGAAGTAGTGGAGCTGTGCAAAGAGCCCATTAGCTCAGTCTAACCTAACAGATGCAGTTCACATGAGAGGATGGATTTCACCCCCTGCCTGTTTCATGGTCATGTGAACTCCTAACCTGGTACACCAGCCTGACTAACGCCATGTATGAGATACATGCCATGCCAGTCTGCGAGATGAGAGGCGGGGCTATCAGGAACAAATTGAACCAGAGAGAACCAATCAGAGAAACACGGAAGTGACGCAAACGTCTTTTCTTTAAAGAAGAAAGCCTTAAGAGTAGCAAATTGTCACTGGTTTAAGGACATGTGCAGCTCATTTAAGACATCAGAAAGGGCATTGTTATATTGTCGCTCCTCTGCAGCTGCCAATCTGTTAATGGCTAGAGAACTGAGTCGCGGAAAAAGATGTATCATAAAGTCCCGCCTCCCGCGCTGTGATTGGTCTGGTCAATTTTTTACCAGAGTGGAAATCACTTTCCAATAGAGGGAACCCAGACTGACTTGCTGGCCGTTTCTCAATCTGCGTACTTGTGCGTACTTGCATGCCCGTGGACTCATGAAACGTCATCACCCGCAGTCATGAGTGGGTAGCTATAGTAGCTATCAAGGGGGAGTGGGTAGCCTAGTGGTAATGTGGCTTTGGCGTGGAGGACCCGGGTTTGAGTCCCTGTCCCGCCACTCAGGTGAACCACTGTGGACCCCTGAGCAAGGTCCTTAACCCCCACCAACTGCTCCCAGGGCGCTTTAAGTAGCAGCCCACTGCTCTCTGATACTCGGGGATCATAACAGTATCTCAAAAAAAAAAGAAAAAAAAGAAAAAAAGTTTCCGTTTCAAAGTTCGCTTCTCTGCAAGTGCGCTGGAAATCACCAGATGAGAACTTCCTCCGCCCATTTTACCGAGCATGCATCACAGGAGACTTGTGGAGAAGGGTATATCTGCGGCTCGCAAGACAGGGGCGTGTCGTAGAGTGGGTGTGTTGTAGAGTGACGTTACTCGACGACACGCCCACCAGGCCAATGAGAGCACGGTAAAATCTAGCCCTACCCCTGACCCTTCCCCTAAACCTAACCAGACCCACCCACTATCCGACACGCCCACTATAGGACACGCCCACTGGGTTGCAAGCCGCAGATAGATACACTTGGACTCGTGCATACCTGGTCAGATATAAGTCCCAGCATGCACCTGCACACACGCAGCATTTGGCAGCCTCTTCCTCCTCCTCCTCCTCCAACAGCCAAACCTGAGCGATCATTTCTATTCTTTACTGTTGTTCTTGGCCTTTTATCTGCAGCTCTTTGTCCTGCTTTCCTTTCACAGCTGCTTTTGGTCACATAATTATGACCTGATTGCCTGTTTGGATTGATTTGCTCATGTATTGGAAATCAAACCCTGTGTAATTGTTTATTTCCATTGTTTTTATTTGTATTAGTACAATTGATACATCTCAAATGTATATCTAGACATAGATATATATCTATATCTATATACATAGACATATATCTATCTATATATCTTTATATAAATTTATATATTTATGTATTGCCATTTTTAAGGAAACAAGCTTAGAAGAGTCGTTATTAGGAGGGCTACAGTCCTACTCATACAGTTTATCAAGGACATACTGTATAAGCAAGTTAAGACAACAAGGAAAACAGAAGCCCAGTACTGCAGTCCACCTCACCGCAGACATGTGTTTATATATGGCAGGGCCACAGCCTGCAATCACAGCCACTCTTGGTGTGAATCTTTCACATGAGGGTGAGGAGGAACAAATTCCATCCTGCTACAATCAACCCCCCACCCCCGTTTTGCATAATCAGCCTGACGATTACCAGTAACATCTAGGCTGAATACCATGGCTGGAAGACAGCAGATTACACATCAGTGGTGGCCTTGGAATTTACTGGTACCCTGCTGTGCAGGTTTGGGGAAGATGATGAACACTGGAATGCTGACCTGCATTAGAGCAAGTCATATGGCATGGAGCTAGCCCTCAAAGGGGAAGTAATTTGCCCTCCAAAGGTGACCTCACAGTACACCAGCTTCGTGCCCTGGAAGACTGTAGCACAAGACTTGGATCTCACTGGTTTGACTTGGAGATTGGTTTGCTGTTTTTTCTTTGAGAAATTACTTTGCATGTTATTTGATCTTTACTTTTAAGCCAAACTAGTAGTCTTCTTGTGCTGACAGGAGCAGACTTTCAACAAATGGTTCTTTTGTTCATTTATTTGGGGTCAGTGAGATGCTGAGGACTGTCCCATGATGCACTGAGCACTTCCTTCCCTTTTCATTTCTCTGATCTTTATTTTGCTTGCTTTAATTTATGAAATTATTGCCATCATTAACTTGTATTTTTCTTTCTCTCCCTTCGCAGGTATCTCTGGCTTAGTTGTGCCTGTTGATCCCACTTTCCTGTTAAAAGGGAGATTTTTACTTTCCACTGTGGCCCGCTGCCACATTCATACTCAGGATGGGGATTGAATCAAAGTCTAAATTCAGTGTAATCCGTAACAGGGCAATTCATTTTTACAAACTGACTTGTATAAACACTGTTATTTACTGTTAAAAATTGGACTACGTATAATTTTATTAGTTGGATCACAATGAATTTGCTTGAAATGATTATGTCTGTAAACTGCCTTGAGATGACTTTGTTTTGAATTGGCACTAAACAAATAAAGATGGATCTATATTGCTGTAATTTTGTCATCTTGGGGTGAGCAGAAGATGCAAAAACTAACTATTTTTGCTTTAAAACAGGCCAAACCAAAGCCAACTCAATGATTTTAAATTCATGTTGCCCAGTACAAATACTCTTCCTATTACTGTCCATTTATGACACACCATCTGCCTTCAACCTGGCCCTTTCTTTGAAGTCAAAAATGCTCTTCAGTGCAAACCCTTTAAATGGAAGCTGAAGAGGAAGTCATTAACTGCAGCAAAAAGAGCTCAGCTCTCTTCAAATAGGGTGAACTGAATTTAGCTGACTGCAAATGAATGAAGCAAAATTAAAGTGAATAAAGCCTAATTTCACTGAGCTACGCTGTTCTGAATAAAGTCCAAAGGGAGGTAAAGAGATATAAGTAAAGTAAGCTGTATTGCTTCTTTTTCCTGGAAGCACAACAATGACGACAAGAAGAAGAAGAGTAATGTTTAACCCTTGGTTGCTCCTCCGGCTAACCTCGCTTTGTTTGACAATATTTACACTACAGAAAGACAAAGACTGTCCACAGGCCGGTGTAAGTGGCCTCCTCTGGGGAACAATTAAGTACCTGTGTTTGACTTGTTGGAGGCATTGCAGAGGAGCTGTGATCACAGGAAATGGTGGCAGTGGACCAATAGGACCCATCCAGGAGGCTTCTGGTCAGAGATGTGACGCAAACACAGAACATTAAAAAGAAAACTGTCAGCTTGCTGTGACCTGAATCACTTATTGAGGCTGCACACGGAATATTTTCCCCTTGATGAGTTTTTGAGCTGTACAAAGAACAATCTGAGCACACAAAAGCGTCACTGTGGCTCACTCACTAGTGGTATACTTCCAGCAAGTAAAGTAAAACCTGCGGCCAGGTCATGTGATCCATTTTAATCTGTAGTGGTGTTTACATCAATGTTTCTGTGAAGCTGCAGACAAAAGGTTTGATAGAAACGGTGAATTTTCACAAATTATTATTATCCTTTTTCCAATAGAGCTGATACATCAGTTACGTGAGTTACATTTTATTGTAGTGGCTTTATGACTACATTGAAAATATTTTTGTAGTAAGATGGAAAGAATCAAAATCTGGCTGTCCATAATGTTTCTATGACAAGAGCTCAGCTGGTAACCGCACGCATACACAAGAAAAAATATGAATGAAGTAGGGTTATTACAACTTTACTTCTGTTTTCCAGTGACTGTTACAAAACTACTACTAATAAAGTAAAAAATAAAGCATGGAAGAAATTCATTCTTGTGTGGCGCTCCATGCATGAAACATGTTAATAACACTCACATGCTTCCACATATGTGATAATTCTCTTAGCTTTTAAAATATTTCCCTGTGTAGCTGAATACAAGATTGAAAATGAATAAAGTGTGGTTGGGAATTAAGCCAACTTTAGTCCGTGAGACCCTTTGTATAATGTCCCAGTATTATGTGGTTTTTGTTAACTTACTTGCTTAATCAGAGCTCTTTGTCTCTGTCAGACAGTCACAATTCAGCTATGTTTCTTGCTACTAGCTGTTTTCCACTTAGTCTGGATACAGATGAGAGATCTTTTCCTTCAGATGTAAAGCCAGAGCTGCCTTCCTGAAATGCACGAGTATTTATATAAAATGTTTGTTTCTTTATATCTGTAGATGCAATCAATCCATTTCAGATAAAAAAGTCCCTTGAAACAAACATGCTTCACTTTGAGTGTTTGTTCAGAGAGTTATTTGAAACAAATCCTTTGGGGAAGATGATGGTTAAATAGGTTTCTCCAGATGAAACCTATTAAATCAAATTCAGCATGACAAACTGGTGCTGTAAGGAATATGTATCTGTTCTGTGCAAATAGATATGAGTCTGAATATCCTGAGAGCATCTCTGACAAAACACTGGAGGCTGTTAGCAGCGTATGTCTGGCAAGTTGATGATGCATGCATCTGTTTCTGTGTTCAGCAAAATACATCAGCCACAGGACTGCAATGTTTTTCGAACAGTTTATGTTTCCAACTTGTTGTAAACTTTACTTGTATGTTTCCCTAACTGGAAGTTATCTGTATAACTGTGCTATGGAGAAATGAAAAAAAAACCTGATTTATTTTTGACAGCAAAGATCTTGGAAATGATTGTTTTAACAGTAATAGAGTTCAGACCTGATATTCAGTGTTTGCTTCAGAAAAAGTCATATTTACACAGACTGATGACTTACGTTTTTGGGTTATTGGTTAGATTTGTCAACAAAGATGTCATGAAACTTTTGGCAGCAGTCTAATTGGGTTACGAAAGACCAGGTTCTGTGCAGCATCAGGTCTCAGCTCCATGCTCTTATTTGACATCAATTTGAAATATTGAGTAATCGTAGCAGAAGATATGTTCTTTGAAGTGAAATGCAATGTGTGTAAGGTGGCTTTGGAACATTATCATGTGATCCACATGTGAAAACGTGTGAAGCACATATGGACAACATGTTAATGCCCTTGAATGATTATGATGTCCATCAAACTCGACTGCTATTTGTCCCGCTCGTACCCTCCTCACGCGCTCCGCTCGCAACTTGCCGTGAGCATCTCAGTGCAAACGAACGTAGCTGCTCGCTGCTCTTATCTGTGCCGCTGTTTGCTCTAAAAAAGAAAAGAACAGATGTGGATCAAGTCATGGAGGTGTTGGTGTTAGCAGGGATGATGTTTTAAACCACAGAAGAAGTTGGAGGTGAGATTATTATTGCTTTTAGGAAACGTGGTTCCTCTGTTGTTTACTGGGAAGCCAACAAGCTAGCCACTTGGCTGTTCTCAGTTATGTTCGCTGACAACCATCGGCGCACGTGTTCCTGAGCTCTGGAGGCTTCCGGGGGGGGGGGGAAGCTACATTTAAAGATGTAGCTTCCCATTTTTACAGGATCCCCTACCCTGCCTTTCACTTTTATCCACTGGAGTTTTGCTCCAGCTTCATGTGCTTCACATCTGGTTCTCATGTGCAATCATGTTGTTTTGGAACATAATTCCGTATGAAAACATGTGGAGAACGTGAAGTTTATGTGTTTTATCTGTCTGGGTTATGCAATTAGTTTTTGTTTGTTTTTCGTACAATACTTTCTAATGAACTTTCATTGAAATTGACTGGAAGCTGACCCCAACTTTGCAAGATCATAATAATTGTATATGTCAGAGACTCGCTTTGGTCAGCTCGTGCCTTTGAATCTGTCCTACAGTTTTAAAGGGTGGATATGGAATACAGACACAATTGCGACATCATGTATGTTGATTGTCAAGTGTGTAGATTGTAGTTGCAACAGCAGAAAAATAATTGGTTGCCAATTAGGCTCGCTCCAGATACAGTATGACAAGTGATCAGCAACCTGCACCATGTTCACCAAGTATTTCAGAGGAGTTTTATAACTGACAGCTCATGTTAAAGGGGAATGACCACCAGTATTTTGACATGAGTTACCGTGCAATTTTGGAACGAGATTTGATTTCCAGTGTCCCGAAATTTGGACACAAACACTAAAACAAATAGTGATCGCCAGGTAATGTAGATACTTTCGTTCATTTCTCCGCTCTAGTATGTTGTCGAACACTTGTTGAGATTATCCAAGCCCTTCAGTGTGGAAAAAAAGCACGTTTTTAGGGCAAACTTAGACGCAGGGGCCAGATGCCCCATACTTCTCATTAGCTGGGCTGCTAGGCTGCTGCTATGCTGCCTGCCTGGCTAAATACTGGAGCTATCTTGAAAATTCCTTTCTCCATCACTCACATATATAAAAGTACATATGAAAACAGACCGCAGGTTCGAAAAAGGCAAAATTCTCCTTTAAGCGAGTTAGCTACTGATCCAGGAGAAAAGTTGCCACTCCTACGTTTTGATGCCGTGGAAAATATTTATGTGGGACCATCTAGTGTAGGCTTCATCTAGATTTACTCCAGTTTTTGCTCCTCACAGGTCACTCTTCTTCTGAGACGGATAACAACATCTCCGGGGCTCTGAAACAGCTGCTTGACTTGCAGACTGGACCAGTTTTCCCAGTGCCAGCCCAGTAGTGCCGAACATACTATTGTAACAGACCACATTTGGAAACTGACATTGGCGGCCTGTAGGCCTATTGGCTTGTAGATGTAAATATAATGCAATTGTCGAACCCGCTAAAAATGTGTTTTATAATTATTTTCAGGCGATATATACATATATATATATATATATATATATATATATATATTGTGTGTGTGTGTATATACGTATATGAGATGTAGCTTTTAATAAAAAAAAAAAAGTCCAACATTGAATCTTTAAACTACAATGCAAATAATTTGGAAATGAATTACACTCAGTAACTCTTGAAGCATGTTAAATAAATGCTGCTGTTTCTCTCTCACTTTGAGAGAAAAGATCTTACAAGAATATAAAATGATTCTTCTGAGTTCAAGATTTCTCTCTTGAAATAAATATTATAATAAAAAATTAAATAATACCAAATAAAAGTTGGATTTATTAGACTGGAGATAAAAACTACTGACTAACATTATCAGCTAATTCCTTTTTAAATAAGTAAATTATTAGCATCTGATGATAATTTGTTTTTTATAGCAAAGCAAAGAATTTGAACTTTCCATTTTAGAGTGGAAGCAGCATAATTTTAACTCATGGTTGAGTGGCAATAAAAAATAAATAGGACAATCATTCTGAGCAGGAAAACATGAAGTCTGGATTAATTTTAGTTGATATTGGGCAGGATAATGTTACAGGTCACTATTTTGAGTCACATCAACCACAGATTTCAGTAAAGTCCATATTTATGGGCATTACCAGAAGCATAGTGTGTTATTACAGTATTTCCTAAAATAATTCAATTATTAGTGACAGGAAGATAAATCAACTTCATCCAGTAAACGTGTACCGGTCAGATGTGTCTGCTATCTGCTGGCAAAGGCTAAGTTGCTGCATCTGGTACAGTCTGTCATGAAGGGAAGGACTGGAAACTTCTCCATCCAGTCCCTCTATGAGCAGTCAGTACTCAGACAAGCACAGATTACACTGTCAGACATGTCACACATCCTTTATCTTTAGTACAAGTTCTTGCCTTGTGGTAGAAGGTACCAAGTTCCAAAATGCAAACTTAACCTTCTTTTCCAGTGTTTTTAATTTGCAAAAGTGTTGTAAGATATTTATCTTCTTTGATGTGTATTTATTTTGTATAATGTTATAATTTGCTATTGTTTATTTATTGCTGTATGGCAGCCAAAGTAACAGCATTTGAGTCCTAGACAAATTTCCCTTTGGGGACAATAAAACTGTGCAATCGCATTGCGTCGTGTCGTGCCGTGTCGTGCCGTGTCATACCATGCCTCCTTTTTTTTTTTTTTTTTTAAAGATATTTTGGGGATGTAGGGTCCTTTCACAGAGGGTGCACTTTGGGTATGCTGACTCAAACATGTGAGTGACATGATAATTATAGATATTTTTGATACATAGAATTATGAATGTGCTGAGATATTCAGAGGTTGTGATGTAGAAAAATCCACGAGCATCCCTGTTCTTAACTGGAGAGCTTCTGGAGGATCTGGACTCTGAAATGTTGAAGCCAAAACTGAAGCAAAACTTGTAGAAGTTTCTCTCTTGTCCATAGACAGTATGTGGGAGCTTTGTGAAGGTGTCCAGCAGTTTCATAACTCATATCAATGCAGTTAGGAAAAACCTTTTATTACATGCAAACATAATTTGCATGAAGCTAGGTTGAGTTTGTCAGAGCACCATGAGGTTTAATTGAAGTGGAGAAAAAAAAAATTCCCCCTCGTTTTAATGAGTTTACACACAGCTGCATGGTATTTTTTTTATGTAAGGATCTTTTTAATCATTATTAATCCAAGAAGCGGTTAAAAACAAATTTACATCAATGACTTTGAAAGCTGGTAATATTCATGCTGAGAAGTTTCTCTCCAGCACGTTTAGTAAATGCTCTTTGCTCATTTCGTGGCAGTCTGGAACTGTAATGAGACAAGTAGGGACATTATCTTGATTAAAATCAATCCCTATTGGATTATGGTGTGTAACATTCCCTTGCTTGGCTCCAGTCATCAGAAAAGACAGAACACAAAACAGAAAAGGCTAATCAAGGCGCTTCATGGACGACTTCACAGATAATCCCAGGACTCCTCCATTACTGTGCTCAGATGTCACTCAGACTGGTTGTGTGTGGGCTGCTGGTGATGTCGCAGCGTGGTTGGTTATGCGGCATGATGTTACTTCTTGGAGAAGACCAAGGTTATTTAACTAATCTGACAAATTTTTCTGTTGATATACAGCTCAGTGAAACTGTTTTATACATGGTACCATTTATGCCAGTTACTAATGTAAATGTTATAGTTTCGCTGGTTGTTGCTGTATTCTCTCTTCAACTTCTGTCTTTACTGCACAGAAGGCTTGATTTTCCACGACCTTGGCATATGAATAACTCCGTTCATGAATAACTCTGTATGTGAATAACTGTTAGCATCGTTGGGGTCAATGGTCCTTTCCGACTATGTAAGAGTGAAGACAAGTGTCCTGGACCCCCAGTAAACGTAGCTTGAGTGATCAAATCTGAGCTTATTCATGCTTGTTTCTAACGCACCATCCTGTTGTGAATGTGAAGTAGCCTTACAAGGAAGGATGGATGGATTGCATGGAGAATGTGGTGAAAAGGATCAGCAATGAAAGTCCAGAAAAGAATATGATCTTGAAAAGATAATAAAGGAAAAAATGAAAAAGGGTATGAGGCCAAAGGAATAAAAAATAGAAAACACGAAAGAGTACATGAGGGACAAAAAGAAAGACAAAAGGAGAATGAATTAGAAGTTTAGAAAGGAAGGCTGTGAAAACTGAATTCAACGGAAGAAGAGTGAAATAAGAAAGGAGTAAACGAATTAAAAAAGAAAGCTAAACAAACAAGAAAAACAAAAACAAATGTGTCGGAAAATTGGGAAGTGGATAATCGAAAAGGGAGGGGGAAGGAAAAGGGCTAGGCAGGGCTTGGGTGAGGACGGAAGGGGGGAAAGGGAGCAGATTAGCTTCATTTATTTTTTACACTGTCGCTTCTGTCCCACGCGGGCTGATAGCGCTGCACGAGGGTCGACTGCAACCTAGCAGTAGCTGTCAGTAACCCACAACAACACGCGCACATCACATTCTTCAACACGGCGAGGTTCAGCATCACCAGGAGGACGTCGTGCGCCTGAACCGCAGCGCTTCGCCGGGCAAACGAGACACGGTCACCCAGCGGGGCATCACAGAGCGCCGAATCGGCAGACAAGCACCAGAAGCGGGGTTGGAAACACGCGCAGCGACACCGAGCGAGGACCATGGAGAGCGCCGGCAACAGCTCGGACCCAGCTCAGCGAAGCCAGCTGTCTTTGTTTTACAACAACAGCTTCTGTGGGAACTTCACCGACAACAGCAGTTTTGCGGAGAGACGATGCGTCGACGACAGCGGACTGACCGGCAGCCTGGAGGACGACGCCAACCCGGTCATCATTGCCATTGTAATCACCGCTCTTTACTCCATCGTGTGCATGGTGGGGCTGGTGGGGAACGTGCTTGTCATGTACATCATTGTCAGGTAAGACAAAAAATAAACATAAAACAACTCTGACATGAACAGATGTGTGTTTTCAGCATCCGCTGCTTTTATTTTAGGCGGTGTAAAGCTTTAAAACAAACTTGTGCAGCCTCTTTCTGTATTCAGGATGTTCAACACACAGGCGCTGTAATGTGCGCGCGTGCGTGAATGTTTTTGTGCGTGTGTGTGTGGCACAGTGAAACTCAACAAATGCGCTTCTGTGAACGTAGCTGTTGTTCGTGCGTAAAATGCCTCCAAGCTCACAACAAATTGTTCCAGTGCGCCAAACGCGCCTCCATTGTAGAGAGAATAAAGCTGATACAAGTAACACACACACACAGTTCTTCCACTTTCACAGAGAAAATTATATCTGTCACTGTGCCACTTTGATGTATGATATCATAACTAAAGAGGGGGAAATCGCGTTGGTGTGACAAGATGCGCTACATTACTCCCATGTGAGCGCTGTACAAAAACATCACGCACCATAGCGCCTGTTAGATGCCACTGTCTGTGGCTTTAGTGTTTTCTGTTCATGCCAATTAGAGGAGAGTTCATAAATAGTTGGAAATTGTGTTATAACAAGAAACAGACACACAACTGAAATGTTCTGAAAGTTACCATTCAGCTCCATCATTTCTGATTTTTCACGTGATGATGAGGGTATTTGAAACTGTGGTTTCAGAATAAACTGTGTAAATGTCAAGATCATATAATCCAGTGTTCATTTTTTTAAAATGCCAACAGGAGTGCGCTTTATCGTGATTTCTAATTGCATATGAAAAGCTGACATTTCTGCTGGTTAAGTAACCCCTGGCAGATTTCATATAATTCCAGATGAGGCTTTGTCAGGTAGAAAAAGATTCACTTGATTAGTGATAATGATGATGAGGAGGATGAAAAAATGCAGATGTAAGAGCTGGACGTGAGAAACTGATGGTATGACGATGGATGATGATGAATGAGAAGGTGAAAATGTGAGGAGGAAAAGATAAAGGTGAGGGGGTTTGTCTTCATGTGTCCAACTAACAATTACCCACTTCACTGGGCTGATGGAGTCAGTGAAGAGTGACTGAGCGGAAGATTTGCTGTGCTGAACTCGGCCGAGAGAGCTTCACTTCACCCTTTAATGTGTAAATTTGGAGGGAGTTCTCAGATCAACTTCTGCTACCACAGTATGTTAAATGATTACTTGGATCCTTTTTTTTATTATTCACCTCACTCATCCACTGTTTCCAGGGAGATGGATTCTTATGTTGACCGCACGCATCCTCCTAAATTAATTCTTGTCCAACTACTCCCTGAAGTGCATCTATTTTGCAAAAGAATGTACCCATTTTTATGAGTCTGTGTGTGTCAGGTTATCTGCAACATTCTGAGCCAAAGAGGCTTTAAGAGAATTGCTAAGAAGGTAAAAGATGTAAAGACAATCCAATAGTCATTAACATTTATCAGTCTTTGTTATTTTCTGGGCGTTTGGGTAATGACGCGGTGCGAATGAATATTTACTTGCCCTGAACTTTTCATTCCTATTTTACAGTCATGGACAGATTAAATAGAGATGGTTGAGGAGGAGAGCATGTTTTTCCCTTCCCAGTCTGAGTAATGACAATCTTAAAGCCATAAAATATTGCTCCTTCACCCTTTTATCTTTCTGTCCATTTAATGCCTCTTCCTGGCCTTCTTCAAAACTCTCCAAACATCCACAAACTTAAAGCCAGCAAACAAACACAACCACAAAGCTGCACGGTCAGTTGAAGGAAATCAATTGCGGTTGAGGAGAAAGTGCTGGGTTCCACAAGGAATACAGCGCCAGTGCAGATTGCTTCTTGTTGCTATGGAAACGCTGGGAGGTGTTCTGAGCCTGATGACTGTAAAATGAGTCCACTATCTTCCCAAACCCCTGCCTCCATACCCCATCCAGCTGGATGTGCAGATGCATCTAGTTGGTCACATTCAGAAGCCGCAGCATTTTTAACAAACATCTGCTTCTGTTGTTTTTTCTATAAATATGTAACTGTGTAACTCTCATTTTGAAGTAAACATGAAGTTAGTCTGATCAATGGATCTAATGCTTGAGATCCATCCTAATGGGTTTCTCTTATTTAGTCTACTTTCTAACATTTTTTTTTTAAAAGAACCTGCATGCAGATTCTTATTAGCCAGGTAAATGCTTAGCAACAGTCCTGACAGTTTAAAAGCTTTCATAATGTGATTTCTGGTGCTTGTTGTTGCTGTCATGCTGAAAGGCATCACTCACATCAGTAACGAAATGTTATGAGCTAAAGCTGTTCACTCAGAACAAATGATTTGTGAAAACCTCCCTCTGGAAGGGGATACATGGATCCAAACCATGTCAGAAAAATGCCCCTTCATAGCATTCAGGACTCTGCTAACATCAAAGAGAAACTGAAATGTTGGATTTTTTTTCCCCCTCCATCATTTTATTATTGACCAAAAAAGTAATAAAGAGTAAAGTAAAAAGAGTAAAAGGAGTAAATATAAAAAATGACATACTTTGCAAAGGAGCCGAAGAAACCTCTGACTGAAGATCCTCTGTTGTGTTGAGGGTGTGTGAGGGTTGTCTACTCAAGTTCAAGTTCAATTCATACATGGAGCACAGTGACAACATCCTTTTGGAGCCTGAGGTGCTGTACAACCCCACTAAACGATTGGATGCTTAAAACAAATCGCAATAAAAGATAAAGAATAATAATTAAAAAAACTTTTTTAATGCAGGGAGTGACTGAGCAGCTCTGATACTCAGACGCAGCACGTTCCACAGTCGTGGACCGCCACAGAAAAGGCTCTGCCACCTTTAGAGTCAC
Organism: Atherinomorus stipes; assembly: GCA_023101725.1. NCBI lineage: Eukaryota > Metazoa > Chordata > Actinopteri > Atheriniformes > Atherinidae > Atherinomorus > Atherinomorus stipes. Next base: position 329,473 of record JALJCO010008534.1, on the reverse strand, counting down.
ATCTGAACCTGGGAACCTCCAGGAGAAGCGAGGAGGAAGATCGGGGGAGTGTAACTGGTGAGGAGCTCGGCTAGGTAGGCAGGTGAGAGGCCATTGAGGGCTTTATAGACCAGGAGCAGGATTTTGAATTGAATTCTGAAGGCAACAGGGAGCCAGTGAATCTGAGCCAGAATGGGTGACGTGAGCACGTCGGCGTGCACCAGCAAGCATGCGGGCCGCGGCATTTTGAGCTACCTGGAGACGGTGGGGGGAGTGCTTACGTAAGCCCTGGTAGAGGGAGTTGCTGTAGCTAGTCCAGGTGAGACATGATCAGCAGGTGGACTACTTTTTCAAGGTGTTGTTTGGGCAGATAAGGTTTCAGAGGTTCTTCCCCTCTCTTCCCCACAGAGTTCACTTGAGTGTCCAGCTTTAAAGCACTGTCAATGGTGAATCCTAGCGTTTTGGGTAGGGAAGATATGACAAGACAGTTTTGTCATCATTGAGGCAAAGGAAGTTCAGAGCCATCCATGCCTTCAGGTCATTGAGACAGTGGAAGAGCCTGTCTATTGGGCCATTTGGGGGTTTTAATGAGAGGTAGATTTGAACATCATCGGCATAGTAGTGGTAGTGGAGGCCATGCTTCTGAAAAATCATTCCCAGCGGAAGCAGGTACAGTGAGAACAGTATGGGACCCAGAATGGAGCCTTGAGGAATACCGCAGGACAACTGAGAGGGAGTGGATGAGAAGTTGTCGAACTGAACTGACAAAGATCTACCAGGCAGATACAGTATGACCGGAACCAGCTGAGAGCACTGCCATGGAAACCCACACAGTGCTCACGCCGGGAGATCAGTATCTGGTGGTCCACAGTGTCGAATGCAGCCCTCAGGTCTAGAAGGACAAGTGCTGCAGAGTGGCCGGAGTCAACAGATAAAAACAGGTCATTAAAAACCTTTTCAAGAGCTGTCTCTGTGCTGTGGGCTGGTTTAAAACCTGACTGAAACTTATCTGAGAGGTTGTTCTGATCTACATGAGATTGTTGTTGACTATTATGTCAAGCAGCTTGTTTGAGACTTTCTGTCCACAGTTGGGGGCCCGAAGAGTCATTTGTTCTGATGCTGTTGCCACAGAGAAACTCCCATACCGACAGCATGTTAGTCCTTGAGGACTGAAGTTGCCCGTCCCTGAACGTAAAGACATCTCCGAAGAGAACAGCTCTCCATCCCTGACTTACTGAAGGCATGCAGCATCTTGCTGCAGGTGTTTATTGATTTGAACTATCTCAAGAGGTCGAATCCACTCCGGTCCTTGTAAACGGCCTCAGTTTTGCATTTCCATGCCAGTTTGCTGTCTAGTTTAATGTCACTTCTGCTTCAGGATGGACATAGTATTCTTTATTCTTATTTTTCCTAAAACTGAAAATTACATTATTTATTTTGTTTAGATTCAAGATGACGGAATATTTCCCACACTAAGCCACAAAAAAGTCCACCAGTTCCCTGCACTGCTGGTAATCCATCACTGACACACTCAACAACTGCAAAGTCATCAGAGTTTTTCTGCAATCGCACAACAGTTACAAGCACTTAAATCAGCCTTATGCGGTCATGGTTTTTGCTATTTTCACCTAGATATTGATTAAAATCCCAAAGAAATCCCAATGTGACCAGCTTTGTTGTGTGTTATTGTGATTTTGGTGAGATTTTTCAATATGTGTCCTCTTAGTTGTGCAAGAAAAGATTGCAATCTATTCTACTGCTGCAGCTTTCCCTGCATGGTTAATGCTTCATGCTGTCGCTATCAGAGTGCCTGTGTTTAAAATCTGCAGTCAGATCTGTAAAAGGTTTTCAAGTGTCGGGCATCACTGAGGCCAGCAGCATTACTTTTGTTGATATAAACTTTGTGGGTCTTGTTTCTCTTTACAGAAGATTAACTTGTCTGATTTCTCACCTCTTCAACATCAGAAATTCTAGTATGTTCCTTTGAAAACACGTAAACAATAGTTTCAAGGACGGTAAAAGCTTCCATCATTGCTATCACTAAAAAGTCTGATAATCACCTGGCTCATCTAATTAATCCTTTTAAATTAATGTTCACAATGGTCATTTATTCACTGTGTCTGATTTTGTATGTTGCTTAAGTAACATAAAGAAGTGCCAGTCTCTAAAGGTCAGTGTTGAGTATGAAGTATAAGTTGAGCTTAAATCAGGATTTTGGTTAAAGTGTATGCTGGAGGGCTTCATTGGTTTACGACTAATAAATACACGGGAGAGTTTACAGGCAGCTATTCAGTCCATTTATTTTCACTCATAACTAAAAGTCAAAACAACAGCTTGCATAAACAACCCATGGTGCTGTTTACTGAAGGGGGAGAGGCTCGTTTGTCTAACTCAGACTGCATGCACCAAACAAGGTCTGAGACATTTATCCCCAATGCACAAGTGAATTTCTTTTAAACTATGGAACTAAAGTATAAACAAATGGAAGAACTAAAGCTAATAATAGATTTTTAAGGAGCATTTTAGGTTTAACATAAACTTTAAAAAAATGTTAGCTTCTTCTAAACATGTACTGCACATGTGTGAAAAAGGATTTACTGTGTTTTTTTAAGTGCTCTATTAGTACTCATAAATATTCCTAAATAATTGTCATATGTAACTGCAGTTAATAAGGACATGGTTTGTGTGGGATAGAAAGAAAAAAAAACCTGAATCACTTACCTTCAATTAATGCAAATTAGCAGCCGTTGATATGCATAAAGTAGTTTACAAAATTCAACTGGATTGTTTATTTTACTCTAGAGCTATTAGATGAGAGTAAATGAGTCTTAATTACTTTGATCATGTAAATGTATGAACATCTCTGTGGCCGATAGATGTGGTACCTGCTTAATCAGCAGAGAAGGCAAACTGACACAAGCATGAGCTGATTTCTGCTCTTTCACCAGCCCTGAAACTATGACTAACATTTAATCATTTTACTTACAGTAGAATTATAGCTCCCTGTTTGTTGTAGCTTATAAACCTGATGTATATCTTCACGGCCAACTTCTGTGACCCTCTCTGACCTCAGTTTTGCAACAGCTGTGCCACAATCAGCATGCAGCCATTGTGTTCTGTAGCTGTTAACCAATGATGAGTAGTTAGCTCAATAATTGCCCCTCACAAGCAGATTTTACACTGCAATTACCTTGTTTGCTTTGGAGTACGGACAAACTCATCTGGCACAAATGAGTCAAGACAAATGTATTCAGGCATTAACCCTGTGGAGCAATAAAGCTACAAGTTGCCAATGAGCATCAGCACGGTGGAAATTTTGATTGCTGCTCTTTCTAAATTTGTGTTTTTATAAAGAACATGGTGTTAGTCTCAATGCTTGCTGAGGAGACGGATGTGAGTTTTGAGTCCAGAGATCTAATCAAACTGTGCCTTCTGTGTGTTTGAGAAATGAGCTTCTCAACCACCTCCACCGGACACTGCTGGAGAATTACAGCTCTGTCAGTCTGTTTCAGCCGGAGGTGTTCTGTTAAATTAGAAAAAAAGAAAGATGGGAAGAAACCAAAGATGGGCCAAGAAACAAGGCTGTGAAAGGCTGAAGAGCTGTCAGGGAAAATAAAAGAAGGTAATTTTTCAAGTGGCAGTCAGTCTCGCTGCACAAGCTGAGGAGGTTGGAAAGAGCGAAGGAGCGATGATTAATAAAACAGGAGGGAAGAACAGAAAGATTTGGGGTTTTTCATAATTGATGATTGATGGAAGTACTTGGTTCTTTTGTCCATCTGTCATTTACAATGACTCACTAACTCATCGTGATTCTACTCTTCATACTCGATGATAGGGACCGTTAAACATGCTTTTCATCTCCAAGACTGACATTTGAAAGCACCGATAGGATTTGAAGATTGTTCTTCTGTAGATCTCTTTATCTTTGATAAGACGGGTGATTATCATCAAGAAGTTTTCCCCCCTATTTTGGCAAAGTACCAAAATGACCAAAAAAACCAATCTGGCCTAGATGACCTCATCTGTTGTGAAATACGCTTTTTTTTTTTTTTTCTTTTCCTTTTCCAGCTGCGACCCTTCCCATCGCTGTAGTTCATGACAGGGGTGAAGGACACAAACTGCTTTAGCCAAAGGCCTTCCATCCATTAAAAGCAGCGTTCCTAGGCAACATACTGAGGATCTGGATCTTAACACAACTGGTTCTGTTATTTCCTCAGATGGAAAACTCTTACGTAAGTAGAAATGAACGATGAAGTGGAAGGACTTTGTAAAACCTCAATCAGAACACAATACAAACACAAAGCTGATGTGCGTGCGTTAGTCAGCTCTGTGTGGGACCGCTTAGGAGGTTGTGCAATCTAAATTGTAGCATCTCTTATAAATGACCTTGTTTAGATTGTTTGGTTTAAATGTAAAACGAACAGTTTAAAATATTCATTTTATGTCTTTATTTTTCTATTTAAAAGGTTTATTTTTCAATATACGTCCAAAGAGCAAGTCTGAGAGGTAATTCTGGTGTCCTCAGATGAGTTGCAGGCAGAAACTATCCATGGACTTACAAGTTTAAGAGAGGAGAGAGTTGTTAAGATGATTTTAAAGGAGAGCTCTTATATCAAAGCACTGCATAACCCTCCAACTTTCCACCATGATGCTGAGTTATGGCACTTTACAATGTTTTCATCTGTCTCGGCGCATCACTTTACAGCAGCATTTTGCTTTACTGCACCACATTACACTCTAGCAACTGGATATCAACATACTGTCTGCTTTGAAAGCGCACTGCGGGTGATTCAGCAAAGAATCAAAAGAGGCAAAGAAAAGGAGAGAAAGAGACAGAGCAAGACAAAAGACAGGAGTCAACATCGGACTAACTTCTTCTTACTGGAGAGCTTAGAGTGGATGCCAGATGCAAGACAGATGCTGAATTGACCTGAGGTGGCAAAATGTGAAAATCTGCCAAAGTTCTGCAGCGGGGCTTTAACATGTAACTTGATCAATAATGAAAATAAATAAATAAACAAATGAAAAAGCACTTAGAGAAATGATCTACATGATGCAAAAGTTACAGTATTTTCAAGAACATTAAGAACATGTTTTATGTTTTGAAACTGTTATGCAGAATAATTTAGAACATTGCATTTTGAGTGATTGGTAAAAAAAAAAGTGCTGTTTAAATTCAGGGAAACCAAACATAGACAGGGGGAGCATGTAAACTCCACACAGAAAGGCCATTGTTCAAACCCCACTGCAGTTGGGGCTCAAACCAGCAACCTTCTTGAGGCCAAGTTACTTATCACTACACCACTGAGCAGCTTGCCATATAACCTAATATAATTTTGCTTCTTAAAAACTCATATTCATTGATTTTTCATTTGCATTGATTGTGCAGGATAAATGACCAAAGACGGGATATGCATGATAATTTGCATGTTTTCCATTTCATGTTTCTGCCACTGATCACGAATGGGTCTGCAGAAAAGCATACAGGTGAGTTTTTCTGCAACAGGGCAATAATTTACATGCCAATGAGTAGAAAGGCATAATTATACATTTTGGTTGATAAAAGGCACCTTATTGCCTAGTCCATCTCATTCTCACATGTTTCCCACTTACTGTATCAGCATGAGGCGTGTTTGATGCAGTGAAATCAAAAACACCACAGTTAAATGTAATAATTAAGTCTGAAATGCATGACAGTGATTATCTGTTATCTGAGCTGGACAGCACTGTCGCACAGACACAAAAACAATGACAACAAACAAATTCTCAAATGTTTGATTCAGTCAGAAATATTAAAGCGGTGACATAAAGAATCAAAGGTACATTTCCTCTGAAGCTTTTGTCGTGTGAAAGCCATGCTGCACCTCTGCGGGGAGTGTGAGCTCTTGTGTGTGTGCACCACTTTGTTCGGCAGCCCTGAGCTCCAGCAGCAGTTCATCTGTCACAACACTGTCCATCCTACTGTGTGACAATCCCGAAACATGCTCATGCCTGTTTGTCCCTCTGACTTCTGGGTGTATAATTATTCATCAGCTGTGTTTATCTGCCAGTTTTTTTTCCCTGTGTGTGAGTCATAGCAGATGTTCTGTGACAGCAAAGAAAATGTTAGTTGTCAAAATGAATCCAGGCTCTACTTTATGCCTCATATAGAGGAAAGTCCTTTGGTTGTATGAGCTTCTCACCCACACGCTAATGTTGTGTATGAAGTAAATGAAGCCTTATTTGTAAAAACTCCAATCTTCTGTTCTTTATGTTCAGTTTGACCTTTTTATTAGTATCACGCTTGTCTGAAGATGATTTGATTCTCTTTTTTTCTCTGTGTGGGCATACGTTAGTTTAAGATAGGCTACAGGTTTTTTGACAGAAGGAGCTCAGTTTGCTTCTTCTAAAATTAAATCCACCACTTCCACAGGGGACTCTTCTGTAAACAGTCCTTAGTTGCTGCTTTAATATTTTTAACTGGGGAAAAAAATAAAAAAATAAAAAATCACTACACCCGCTTATATTTTGTTCCACTTTACCGAACCATTTTGCAGATACTGTCAGCACTCGTCTCTCTCTGAGATCTCTTTGTGCTCATCTCTGTGATTGCCATGCTAGTGTACAGCTCAGTAGGAGAAAGTTATCATCCTTTAAATCTGACTTGATGTCCTGCTGATGTACACAAAACTCTATGCTAAATTATTAGGCTTGATTATTATCAGAATTATGTCACCTATTGAGAGTTTCTATGACAACGCAGTGTTTTTAAAGATAAATTGAATCTGTCTCTGCATGTTTGTGTTGAATTCCATTTTTCCGACTGTGAGAATCTAATATCAGCTTCTCACCATGACTCCCCAGAGACGCCTTCTTGTACCTTTGTAAATATATTTTTCATACATTTTTCTTCCAGCATTTTTGATCCAGTCTCCTTCTCCTGTTCTGACTCAACGTCTGTGAAAAGTAATGAAATGAGCCAACGTGTCTAAGACATCCTTGTTAGTCAACATTAACCACTATCGTATGGGACTCAATGCACGCAGCTCAGTGAATTACTTGACGAGCTTACTGAAAGATGGCAGCTCTACAGGCATTGAGCTCACACAACCAGTAACATGTTCATTCATTCCTGTTTCAGTAGCAGCTGTTACAGAGCTGAAAGTAGCTGTAGCTGTTTGGGGGCCGTAGCACTGGCAGAACTAGGTGTATTACTCTCATCTCAGCCTGCAGGGGCTTCTTTAAATCTGCAACAGCGCTCTTTGCTACTGACAGACACTGATTTTCTCCCAGGGACAATGCACATTTACCTGTGATAGCGCTTGTCCTTTTGGATGATTTGAAGATGGCGATGCAACATGGCCTTTAGTTGGATTCACCGCCACCTACAATATGTATTTATAAATAACCCATTTAAAGCCAATGGTAATGTCAACCCCCCTCCTGGTTTCAGGTGGTGTGTTTTTTTAAAATGTCGCTTGCTTGAACCATTTTTCCAACATTGCCAACCCTAGCTTGAAAGGAAAACAGTCTGGTTGAGATCGTTCAGTAATGTTTTGTACAGTATGTAAATGTATTTGTATTGTCTTGGCACAAACCAATTTGCTTTCTAAAACAAGTAGTTTTTATTCTATTTGGCTGGATTTTCCCATCTTTTACTAGATTTATTAGTTGTCTTTATTAGGCTACTATTTACTGTAAGCTGGTTAGTATTGAATAGAAAGTCCAATTTCACTAGTTTTTTAAAGGAAGTAGAAATGGGTGTGGTTTGAGGACCACCGTAAATAAAAGAATGAGCAGTGCCCCATCTATTTAATGAACTCAGAAATGTTTCTTGTTTCCACTGAAAGACTTTTCTTTTCTTTTTACCTATGTAAAATCAGTAAACTGAGGGCTGTGGTCCTTTATGCAGATGTGAAGATATGATGCTCATTTATGCTTTCATCTCATATTCATTTGGCATACCATATTGACTACTATGCTTTGTTTTAAGCACTCTATAAACCGTCATTCTGCTTGGCTACTTACTGTAAAATATCAAATATTAATCATATAAAGCGCCCTCCACAGGCAAGAACCCGCAAATCTCACAGCCCTTGTCAATGTCAACACCACCTTGCGCTCGCTTTGATGTAATAACCAAAACCTGCTGTCTGTCTCCAGGACTCCCCTGAAGACCTCCAAGAACAGAGCCTTTGCTTCCATTGCCTCCCACACTTTACAAAACTCAAGTCTCAGTGAAAGAGACATTTGCAGAAACTGCTAATGGATGAACTGGTGCAACTGGTATTCATCCTTTTCTTCAAAATTAATATTTTTTCATTTGTCTCTGTGTTGAATGTATTGTATCATTTAATGCTTTCATGATGTATGTAAAGCACTTTGTTATTTTATCTGCAAAACATGCTGTAAAAGTAGTTTACTTCCTTCTCTATTTCAGTGTTTAAATAACTTAATAGTTTAGGCTGCACTCAAACTTGTTAGATCCACTTTTGCAATCTCCTCTGCTGAAGCATGCAAAATGAAAGAGTGTGAGACAGAATTTCACTGGCAAACTTTCCATCTAGCCCTCAAAAGGGAAGTATAAGATATTTGCTTTTATCCTTTTGTCCTTTTATCCTTTTGTGCCCATATTAGACACAAAAAGACTTTTCAGCCTGGCATTTCTGCATTTGAAAAAAAGAAAGAAAACTCAGACTGGAGAAGACAGCCTCGTAAAATGTTTGACCAAGAGCTGCATGAAGGAGGGAAGAAGCTGCTTGATGTGAGCTAAGAGATGAATCAATATCAAAGTTGCTGTTTTTTTTTTTTTTTATAAACCCACTGACCTTGATGTTGTCAGCTATTAGGGTGTTTTGTTGAGTTTGGCTCTGTTGTCTGCAGCAAACTTTTCAACTGGTAAGATGGAACATGTAATTGATCCAACCTCCAAGTCAACTATTGACAGTGCCAGGTCAACAACTTTTGGGGGGAAGTGAAGGCCTCCCACAGTTGCTCTGAGTTCTCCCTGGATTCTCTTACTCACTGTAGCTACACCCATTCTCAGTAAACACTGTTGGCTTTGGGGGAAAAAATTTTCTTTAGTGGCCTGCACAATCTCATCCTTGAATTACCCAAAGTTCATTGGCATAGATGAGTCTGAATACCTTCTGGCTGTAGGCCCATGGTTGTAACCTATAACCACAGAGAATAATGTTATGTATATTGTTATATTATATGTTTTGTTCGCCAAGTATAAGAAACTAAAACCTTTATAAAAATGACGAAATTGTTAATTTTATTTCCGAAACATCTGTAGAAGCAGTCAAACACCGTATTTTGTCATCATGGGTAAACATCTAAATTGTCGTAAAGTGTTTTTTTTTACAAACTCCTTACCCATGAAGGCGTAAAACTCCTCCTACCTCTTTGCTGTCAAGTCGAGAAGGGTCTATCTGCGGCTCGCAAGACAGGGGCGTGTCGTAGTGTGGGCGTGTCGTAGTGTGACGTTACTCGACGACACGCCCACCAGGCCAATGAGAGCACGGTAAAATCTAGCCCTACCCCTGACCCTTCCCCTAAACCTAACCAGACCCACCCACAATGCGACACGCCCACAATGTGACACGCCCACTGGGTTGCAAGCCGCAGATAGATACACTTGGTCAAGTCTGCATGCTGTATCAGCTTTGCTGAAAGGAGTATACTCCTTCACCTCGGCCCAAGAGAGAATCAAGACATCTTGGATCAAGACATCATGAACCTGCAAAATGGAGGGGCGGAGCTAAGGGGGCTAAACCCAAGAAGAAAGGAGGTCATCCTCTTCCTGCCTATCAGTTTGAGAAATAATGAAAAACATTCTTCTTTGAAATCACTGATTGCTATTGTTCACCTAAAATATACTTTCATAAGTAAAACAGTAACTTGTTAACTACTTGTTTGCACCAGCAGCGCATTGATCCCACCAATAATTTGGGTGATACGGCTCTAGACTAGTTTATAAGTCATCTTTCATTTCAGTCAGTTCCTCCTTTAGTTCCGGCTTCCTTTCATGCCAGTCCCTCACCCAGCGGAGCTGACCGGCAGGACCATGCTGGAAATAAATCTCATACTTTTGCATGTTATCCTTTGGATCTGCCTTTCCTATGATCCATCCATCCATCCATCCATCCATCCGTCCGTCCGTCCGTCCGTCCGTCCGTCCGTCCATCCATCCATCCATCCATCCATCCATCCGTCAATAGTGAACGAATTGCTCAGCAACTCTTTCTGTTACTTCAGACTCAGTAGTTCTGTTTGTGGGTGGGTGCATTTCCACTCCGTTGTGCTTGTCTGCCTTCACATGCTTCACTGCCTCTCACTGATTGTTGTCAACAGAGAAGCAGCTTAAAGTCAGATGAGACATGCAGCTGAATGAATTTCCACAAGGACTGAAGTAAATTAAGTGAGGGGCTCCTGCATGGGATTAGTTCACTGCAAATGAAATGACTGTGATAACAACTCTAACTCAAGGACCTTTAGGTTTTAGTCTGGCTTCATGACTGCTGTGGAAAAATGTGTTATTTGTTTGATTTACAAATGGAAGTAATGTGTTTATGTTTTTTACGCTTTCGAGGGCAATTTAATATTTGAATTAATTTCAGATCTATTTATATGGCAACCACAAATAGAATGCAAAAGCCAGTTAATAAAAAGGGGAATTATCAAAATAAGAACATAGAAAAGGAAATATTAAACAGGCAAACTAGGTGATGATGATAGCCAGGTTTCATAAAGAGATCAGCCAGTGTGCATGGCAGAGTCCTTTAATTTTTAACCGGAATTTCAGTAGCAAAATTAGTTCTGGGAAAATAAGCCATTTAGTCATACATGTTTCTACAAATATATTTTTTCTACTGATTTTTTTCTTCCTGAAAAAGCCGATCAACACTCTCTCAACGTTCTCTTTTCCATCGAGGAACAAAGTATGACATTCTCCCTTATCTCTTTTCTTTTAACCAACTTCATTCTTTACACATTTTTTCTACATGCCAGTTTAAATTTTTAGATTTGTTTAAATTTGGCTCCTCATTTAGCTGCACTTTAGAAATGCATGCTCATGAAATAGTGAATAGGAAATTATTTTCAGCATCTTGTATCCTGTCTTGTCTCTCAGTTCTCTGCAGCCAGTAAAAGTCAATACAATGTTAACTCTTGCTTTTCTATTACTCTGTCACTTTCTCTATTTCTTTCCCTCATTTCCACCTGTAAAGCCCACTGGGGTTCTTTGCTGAACCAGTTATACTGCAAGTCTGAAAACAGCTGCTGTGCTTATATCTAGTTGCTGGCATGTGATTTGGTGCCATAAAGGAAAACATAGCAGTCACATGATGCTCCGGGCTGGAAATAAAGTTATGAAGCGCGAGTTCTCATCCCTAAGACACTACAGGGCAATGACAGCTCCAGGAATGTGCATAATGAATCTCAGTATGCCATTAAAACAAGTCAAAAGGACAAATTTTTGAGGTCAGAAAGTTACATTGTGTTGCTTTAATTTGAAGAGTTGATATTGGTCAATATAGCACATTTATGTGATAGCATTTAAGTGCTCCCAAGCCACTTGCTGCCATTTGTTCTTCTGGATATCGACAGAAATGTGATTTAATTCTTGCTTTCATTACTCCCAGTTTCTTAATGAACAGATCAAAATGAATTATTCTGTGATAAAAATCCAGCGCAAGTTTTCTATCCAAGAATTTCCTCCTTTTTTTCTTTTTTATTACATGAAGTGCCACTTAAAATATAAATGACTGCTTTTTTAATGATGTCCTTCTGAAGTTATAACTCTACCTTTAGATGGTTGCATTAAATCAAACTGAAAGGATCTTATTGGTACAATTCAAAGAACACTCAAACTCTACGACCAGAAGAAAAGTTAACCCTGAAAAGTTTTTAGTTGCAAAGAGGTCAAAGCATTATAATTAGTTTCATTCACCACAAATATAAGTGATGAATACAAAAAACCTGATGAAAGCCAAAGTTTAACATTTATTTATGTCCAACTCAGTGTACAATAGGTTTGTGTTAATATGTGAATCACTGTGCATTTCAATGCGTTATGATAAATGGCAATGAGGCATGTTGTGGCAAACAAGAAGAAGAATCCAAGACAGAATTGGTGAAGTACTCTGGCTGCACTATGTTAGAGGATTAAAGAGTGGGGTACACACAGACAGAAAATGGTTTGTTGATGAATTTGGTTGAAGGTTAGTCCACCTAAACAAGAAAAAAGGCAAGAAATCTGCAGTCTTACTGCTGTAGACAAAAAGCTTTTTATATTGATTGACAGCATTTTGACTGGTGTATTTGTCAAGTCAGATTGTAAACACAGGACTTGCATTAACACACATGGTTTTCTGCTGGCTGCTAGATTAGTAAAAAGCTTTATCAACTCAGCTGGGATTCTTGTGCTCTCTTCACAATGGGCTACATGCACAACTCCCCTACTTCCTGAACTTAGTAGCGCTCCTCTGTTTTCTGTCTTTCATTACTGGACAAACTGATTAAAGTGGGTGTGTCTGACATCAGTAACTGGCCAGACACACCTGGATTAATCAGTTTGTCCACTAATGAAAGACATGAAACAAAGGACCACTACAGTAGTAGTGCATATAGCCCATTTCCTTCAATCAATGGTGTAAAGATCAGCCATTTCATAAATATGTGCAAGATTACTGGTATATTACAGCCTGACTTGCATGTTGGCTGCATTTGTGATTTCTAATGTAATCTTATCAAAAATTCATTTGTGAGCCAGATAAAGGTAAACAGAGAAATCATCCACCAGACACACAGACATGTGCTCTTGCACATTCTGGTTTGTTTGCATATTTTTACAGGTTAAAATTGGAATTAAATATTTGAGAAAGTAAGAGAAAAAAATAAAACTAAAAGAAGGAAACAATGGAAAGAAAGAAGCAGCTGGGAAAGTCTGATTCTGACTCTGGTTCTGACTCGGGCACTTTGCTGGATGTCATGCTCCAATTTGTTATTAAAAAGTTAGTAATAAGTTAAGACCTTTAAAAGAGGCTAAATGTTTTATTTAAGCATATATATAATTTTAGTGATGCCTATGAATTTCTATAGTAACAGATAAAATCAGCATGAACACAAAGAAATCTTCGCGTCCTACCACCGTTTATCACAGTAGTACATTTGCAATCACATACTTCCACCCTGTGTGCTCTCATCTATCATGTTCCTCACAGTGTGGACAGTGTTATGGTTCAGAGCCAGAGGCATACAGATGTCTGTCCACATGAGCAGCCTCTATTCCTGCAACCAGGATTTAATGGTTTATCTGCACCCACCAGCAGCCGATGAATCATACACAAAGCTGCAAACACAGGCCAGCTTCAGTTGCTAATGATAAGTTATGTTTAGGTTGCTGTGTTACAAAAACCATAAAAAGTAGCAGTTTCTGTTGACTACAAGTGTGTGGGATTTTATTTGGACATTTGTTGAAAGATGAGAGCTAGACTATTGACTTGCTACGGGTTTGTCCTTTGGATCACATCCTGGTCCTTATGGGGCAACTTTAATATCTGACATGATTTCTTGATATTTGTCAGCATTCTATGATCATCATTTTAACTCATGACGCAATCTGACAGAAATAAACAAGACTTTAAGAGCACATGCTGAAAAACCCAGCTCCAGTTCTTGCATCATACTGTATCATCTCAGTGTAAAATGAACCCCCTTCATCCTGTCACTGATGAATTGCAACTGATTTTATTTTTCATTACTTTGCCATTATCTAAAAATAAATGTAAGTGATTCATCATTGACTGAACATCCTGTGAATTATACGAGAACAGAGGTTTTATCCACTATGGGAAAACCACCAGACAGCATCCGCTAATAAATGGAAATGAGAGGAAACATTCTGTATTTACGCAGAAAAAATATGCAAACAGAGCTCTAACCCAAACATTTGTGTTAACATGTGTTTCCACTAGTACATGATGGAGTTTTAGACCTTTAAAAAGTGTCTTTTTCTCTTCTTTTTTAAAAAAAAATTGAATTGGAAGAGGAACGTTACAGCTGCAATACTATCCTCAGGTGTGAACCAGATCTCTTACATGAAAAAACACACAGACATAAACTGATTAAGATACAAGAATATTTGAACGGCACCATGCTGTCTACAACCTTCCTGAAGTGGAGACGTGTCACGAAGGCAGGATCTATTATCTCACTCACCTGCTTGTCATCCTACTTTTGTCCAGGTGTGCCACTTTCTGAAGGTTTTATCACTGAGGAAAAAGTCACAATGACCCAGACATTACACTGCTTGTTCTCGAGTCGCCAAAGATCAGAAGTGTTTGATTTTGTCATATTATCCAATTCACAGCAATTTAAGACTGTTGAGCACTTCAGAGTTTCATAGAGCACTCCCTAAGGCCGTAGGTCTAGAAAGCATGCCCATTGTGTTCCAAGTCCATTTATTTCTGACTGAATTTTGATAAAATGATAAGGTTTTTTTCTTATTTTTCTGACAGTATGGCTGCAGAGATGGCAGCACTAAGGTCTGTACAACATTTTGCTCTCAACTAAATCATGTCAAATACATTACAAAGTTAAAATCACTGGTTAAAATTCTTCCATTACAAGAACTCAAGGCCCAAATAATTAATAGAATTGCTGTTTTTATGTTTTAACATTAAAATCCCAGCAAGAAATGAGACACATAAAGAAACAATGGTTGAAGTTATTTTAAAGATGTTATAATCTGGTATTTTACATACACAATCTTTCTTATATTATCTTCAAATGGATTTTTGATTATAGTTGGGTGGGAGGAAAGTTTAATAAGCTCATTTTTGCCTCTTTTCATCCCCCTTTTTTTTTTTCTCACGAGGATAAGCCACTTGTCTGTAAGCATGTTCACAAGGCAAGCGTCACAAACCAAAACAAACTTTGCTCAGGATGAACCGAGCAAAGGAAAATGATATTCCAACAGAGAAAAATGTGATAAAAATGTAACGGTATGGATGATAGAGAGAATACACGGAGTTAAAGGGCTCTAATGAACATAACAAGCAGATGTCCGATGCATACTTGCCAACATTGGGTTGTGAAAAATAGGGAGATTTTTTTCATTAGTGTATCGGCCCAAGGCGTAATTATTTTTCATTTTCTTGCCTTGTATTTTAAACCTAATGAAGGGACCTGGTTCTGAAAATGTTTTCTTTGACACTGAATAAATGATTTTTAAGGACAATGAAAAAATAGCAGTTTTAATTGTTGAAATAAGTATCAGAAGGCTAAACAATAAAGCAGTGACCCTGCAATGCATTAATATGTAGTATTGCAGATCAAATTAAAAAGTGTGTACCACTGACTGCCACCATCTAAAAGATTAAGTGGCTGTTGCCATGAAGAAAAGTGGCCACACTTCAAATTCATGTCATTACAAAAGAAAACACATTCAAAATTGTAACTTCACAAGCAAATTATTAGTTACATAAACAGCAGATATACTGTACAGAATTGTGGGCAGTTGTAAAGACACACAAACACAAGAACAGACCTACAAACTCTGGAGTCGTGAAAAGTGACAACATACGAAACTAAAATGCTCTTCATTCACTTCTACTACCCTGGTTGACATAAAAAAAAATGTGACTGTAGCCAAGAGATTAAGGAATACACATGCACACACACACACATACACTCAAATTCATGCTCATGTCTAAATATCCACACATGTGCGCACATCCATACAGACAAAAAAATCAAAATAAATCAAATTCGCTTTCAGTCACATCAAGATCATACAAACAGCATCTGAGCTTGTGCGTCTGAGTGACGACTTCTTCTTCCTCTTCTCCTGCTTCGTCTTCTTCTCGTGTTCCGGCATGCTATAAGCATAAGGGTTGCCAGAAACTGTGACAAACATCCTCCACAAGCTTACTTGTTTCCTTCGCTGTAAAATTGGGATATTAGCAGAATAAATTACTGATCAGGAGCATGGAGGGAGATAATACTAAAAATCGGGAGCCTCCCGCGTGATTCGGGAGAGTTGGCAAGTATGCCAATGTGAAGTTACTCCAACAAGTGTGTAGCTCGTTTAGCTACGTTAGCAGCTTGTCACCGTTCCTCTACCATCTTTCCTGGTCTCTTACACAGAAGGAAAAAGTTACACAAGCAGCCACACTTACCGACTGCACATCATCCTTGAATAAATATAATCCACTGCTCCCTGGTAGTTTAGTCCGTTGTTGCAGCACTGCCTCTCGAAGCAGGGCAGCTGAGCACAGAAGCGCTTTTCTTTTCTTTTTTTTTGTTTTGTTTTTGGGGGGGGGGGTTGTTCTTGCGGGGTGTGGGGGAGGTGTCGGAGTCAGTGTCGTCTTCCTCTTTGGCAAAGCTCATCATTAATCTCTGTGGCAGATGTTTTCAGGTGGTGGAAAAGAGGCAAGCTTATGTTACTGTAGCAGTTGGCAGCTTCCACGGAAACGTCATCCCTGTGGGAGAAGCAAAATCGCGTAATGTGGAGTGCACGCTCTTGATGACACCTTTAATAATGTGTCATACAGTTGACAATCAAAAGGTTTATGAGGCGGGAGAAATAAATCCCAGTCCTCCATCATAGTCGTAGTTTTTTAAAAATGGCCGCATTACCTGTGTTGAGTTTGTGCATATTAGAATAATCGATCTTTAACTGCGAAAACAGGAAATATCTCAGGTTCATCCTCTCTTTGCTTCTAAGATTATGAAGAAATCGCTCATATAATTAACTGTTCCAGTAACAGCTGCGTTTCCAGATATCTGGTAAAGTCTTTAATGTTTGTATAATGGATGTCAGAGGACAGTCTGTATTTGTGTGTTTTATCTGGGACCAGGTGCAGTGAGGTTATAAAATACCTCCTCACACCTGTTTGTTTTCACACATTATCTTGTTGATATCTGCTCTCCTAATAAAGGAAAAATGAAGATGGATATGAAGAGTAGAAATGAGAGGATATTTCAGCCCTCCAGGAGGAAATCAGTGTCTGGGCTGATGGGGGCCAATGAATTATAATATTTCACTGTGAGAACATCTTTGGATGATTTAAAGCTCTATCAGCAAACATCTGTCTGCCTCCTCAGTGCTTATGTGGTTCAAGATAAGACATTATGATCAGTCCATAGTCAGAGAAAACATTTTCTGTTGCTGAATACTGCACAGATGCAGCATAAGGAGGATTTACCCGACTATTTCCGTCTGGCCCCTGTGGTCCAACTGTCACTTCTCTTCTTGTCAATTAATAATTTACAATAATTTTTATCTTTGTTTATGTATGCCCTCTTTTTAATGTGAGTTGTGAAAATTATTTTCTAAAGTTAGAAGCAGTCTCTACGTGAATGCCTTCTCAATTATAATGGCGACTGTCTCAAAGATTAATTTCAAACTTAATGAAACAACAGTTTAATTTCCTGAGTTATGTCTGTTTTTCAACTCTATGTTGCGAATGAATTTGTCTCAGGAGCATCTACTGCCAGACTAGTAGCTTCAACTTATATATTCAGCCCCTGAAAGAGTTCAGTTTGATTAAACATCTGCTTATGGAGATTATTTCCAGGAAACTCCAGCAGCAGCAAGTCTTTATTTCACGTTAACACCACTTGAATCAGTCAGATTAAATATGCAATCAAGTACCAACAGAATATGTTAAAACTCACAACAATTTATCACATTTATTTTTAATTACAGGAAAAACGAGATAAATGTTGTCTGCTATGTTGTTTGGTTGTGTGTGAATCTGAGTCGACAATATTTTCCCTTTAAAATGTTATTAATACAAATTATATAAAAAGCTTATTGACCTTCAAATTAATATTAGTTGTAGGAAAAAAAAAGCAATTGACTAGTAAAACTCCCTCCTCTGGAATTTATTAAATCCCATGAAGTTGTTCAGTAAAAGTATGTTTTGAATTTTTTTTTCTATGACAAGAATCACATTATGTCTTAATATTGATATAACCACACTTTAACATCATTTAATATGTGACCATCTACTTTCATGCAAATGGTCTTTTTTCATCTCCAACCCCTGGACTTTGCTCAAACACTACTGAGTCCTCAACCTGACTAAGTAAGCAAACAACCATAGTCTGTTATTAACAATAACCTTGCTCCATAATGTTAGTTCAAGCCTGCAAGTTGACAAGATTCCATAAGTTTTTAAAAAACAGTGATACGGGATTTCTCTTTAACTTATTTATGTGGTGCAACTGCACAGAAATAACACTACACTGGCCACAGGGACACAAGTACAGTCTGAATCCATGCATATCATGCATATGAATGAGACAATAGTACTACACTGTAGCTCCAAGAAAAACTCAGCCAGCAATGAGTTTGCTATTTAACATGAACAAAATTAAAAGCTTGGTTTTTAATTTGAAGATGGTCCTGATTTTATCATCTATCGTATTATCAAAAAAATGTTGGAACTATGAGCCACACAGTACTGTCTCACATCAAATAGGAAAGCAGGGTGAAAATGACAGCAGTGGAACTCTTAACAGGAGTCAACTCCATTAGGAGTCTAATCCAACTCAGCTGACCCCTCCAAGTGGGTCTACTCTTAATTCTCAGATTTCATAACTTCCTACCCAAATATGGAGTGTCAGCTCAGACACCGTGGGGAAAACTATTTTCCTGGCAGCAGGACTTGTCTAAACTCCTGATCCTCAGGGTTGTGTTGTCTGGAGCAACAGTAAATGCTCCTGGCAGGGTTCCCCTGGAGGCAAACCGGCCTGAGGTGAAGATCCAAACAAAAACAAACCATTACATCCATATGGAGGAGACACCGATTCTCTGCGTGAAACAGGGAAAATGAAAATCTGAAGTTTGGCCTGTGGGTAGCATTTAGCAGGTGGGTGGGCATCCGTGGTAGCTGGATTTTCCACAGAACGGTTTTGAGATGGGTCCTTGCAGGTGGTGGAAATGCGTGCCAGGTGGAAGACAGAAGCAGGAACTCAGATTTCAGCAAGAGGGAAGTGACTGGGGTAGAATAAATATCTGAAATAAAAGAAAACTTACCTCCCAAAGTCAGTGTCTGATTTAGTCTAATTGCTGTGTTTTGATCTCAGGTACCTAAAATAGCAAAAACATCACTTTCACTGTACTCTTACCACCATGTAGCTGGTGCAAAACAAAATTCACCTGATCCATTTTGTGACAAGCACCACTGAATTCTTGTGTAGAATATGTTTGTTTTCATAGACTAAATGATAAACACACTGCAGCCTCTTCATTATCAAATAAAAAATGTATGAACAATAAATTTCTTATCAGTATGACTAGCTTCAAGGTTGATGGATAAATTAAAACTGGAACCAACAACAAACACTTTTTTCTGGTCATTTGCATGAGACAAGTCCATTAACCCTCATGAAGAGCGTAAGCCTCAGACATACAACACACAGGAGAAACATGACACATCATCTGCGGCTGTGTTCACCTGGGTCTTTAAGTCATTAAGCCCTGTTGCAAATTGCATGAGTGAGACAGCTCTTACTGCATCGCAAGGAGTCTGCTCGGTCCCTGTGCAAATAAAGTGTGCAATAACAAACACACTAAGCTGTCAGTGTCAGACTTAATCAGAATTTAACAAACTACCTGTCATCTCTGCTTGTTAAGAGGATTTGGGATTATTTAGGAGAGTGCTGGAACAAAGCATATGTAAATTACCTCGCTGGTGGAGTAACCGCTGGGGTTTAATCACGAGGAGGCTGGTAGATCTATTATAATGTCACTTTGAATATTCAGCTTGATTTTAAAACTTCAGCGGGTAGTTTTTTGTGCGCAATACTGAAAAATATTTTGAGACTTTGGGGACTTAAAATGCTTGTTTTAAGATTAATAATGACCATGTTCAGAGCTAAGAAACAGCATGACAGCATTTCTCTTCTTGTTTTTACATTTTTATGTTGTTTTAAACAAAGTACTGATTTTTAAATGTGCTTTGTATCATGAGGGAATGAGAACTTTGAACCAAGCTACAAGTTTTCCCTCAAGATAAAGAAGCAGTTCTGCTTTCTAAATGAAGAGGAAGAAAGTGAGAAGTGGCAATAAGTCCAAAATACAACAACAATAAATATGATGAACGCAACAATGCTTGGGTTTTTGGTGGAAATGGACACAACAGCTCAGAAACAGATGGCACAGATTACAAATGACAACCAGGTGAGGGGGGAACAGGAAGTAAATTGAACAGGACACAAAGCGAAACTACAAAATAAAACGGAAAACAAAACAGGACTAAGAAGCTACTAAGACACCAAGCTACCATGACAGAACTTTTAACATTGTTTTCCCAGTTAAACCGAGCACCAACTTCACCCCTGACGGCTTTTTTCTAATATTTGACCGGGTCAAGGTTGTGATGTACATTAGAAGTCATTTTAGATTTTTATGATAGGATCCAGCTTCATCCCATTGCCTCATTGCAATAACAGCGGAAGCTAAACATGTTGTCCATCTTCGCTGACAACAGCTCTAAACAGATGAGTCGTTTCAGCCATCTGCGTTGCTGCCTCTCCTCTCTGAGCTGATGGATGTAGTTTCTTCTGTTTTCTGTAAACACTCCACCATACGCAGTCTCTTTGAACTCTCATCTGAAGGGACATTTTGATGAAATGCAGGTGAAACGTCTGTCCTTGAAATGTTCTGAGTGGAAAGCTACTTCAGACTGAGGAGTGGGGAAATGGACCTGACCTTCAAATGCTCCTTCAGTTTGATCTAATTAGATTTTCCAAAACGAAAACATGTTCATTGTGTTTAATATTTTGAAAAAGCTGTAGTCGGGATATGACTGATGTTGTCGTCAAGATATTACTGTATGCTGCTTATGAGGCAATTAACAGAATTATTCCTAGTTTTTATTTTGTCAGACATTTGGGGAATTAAATATTTGCCCATAATCTCTTTTAGCAGCTTAAGGCGAGTCATTTGTTTGTGTTTTAAAACCCTTAAAGAGGGTGCAGCTCCTTAAGCTGAGTCATTACATCTACAGCAATTAAATGAGATAACTATGAGCTGATGCAGGAGATTTTAATTACTCTCTATACATAAAGGGAATGATCATGATAGCAAACTTTTTGTTGGGCTCACAACTTAAACCCCCCATTTTTTCATCACCTGGTCAATTTAGAGATTTTTGTTTTTTTCCCTCCTTCAACATGTTTTCTTTCAGACTAGTGTTAAAAAAATGTCAAAAATAAACATTTTAGGAGTTTATTTCATGATACTTTGTCTGATGCACCAAAATCTCCTCAAAATGCAGCTGAAGTTGGTGTTTTTAATTGGAGCGCAGCACCATGGTGCTCGTCTGAACCCCCGTCATGTCTGGTATCGTTGGAAATGTCTCTATTTGCTGAACGATGTCGTCTCAACCAAACTTGATATTTCCAGCTAATGAATCTGATTGGATCTGATGTCTGTAAATAGTGTTATAGAACAAAAATATGGAGAATTTTACAAAACAAAACTTTAAAGGCAGTTTTCTCAAAATGAGTTTTTTGTCTTATTCTGGGTTAAAAAATCTCCACTTTAGGAGCACTTACAGAAACCAAACTTTAAAGTTTTGCTCCTAACTGTATTCTTAAAGTTTTTACAACATCATTTTTTGATATCTCATTCACAGCCTGGTTTATAAGAACATTTTATCCCATAAATATGCCCAAAAATTAGTTTTTTCTGGTTGTTGACAGTATATTTTAAAATTGCAAAATAATTTATAGATATCCAAAATCTCCTCTGTTCCAACTTTTGACTTTAATATGTGAACAAAATTCAATAGAAACTTTGAACCTGGCCTAATCCTGTGTTAAGATTTTTCCTATGCAAATTAGCGCATTTTTGACCATATAACACCTAATTTGCATATTTAAACATCAAATTTCAGAAAATCTGCAACACAAAAAATGATAGGAATAGGAAAATGAGGAATAAACCAGGAAAGTTTCATGGAGATACCAGTTAGTTCAAATTTTTACCCTATTTGCCTGTAGTGTCTCGCCTTAAGAGTCACAGTGATGGCCAAAACTGCTTCAGGTAAACTCATAAAAATCATTGCAGGTGCAAAAGCTTACTTGAGCTTTGCTGTGAGTTTGGGTTGGTTGACACGCTGGTGTGAGTTGTGAAGCTTCTCAGGGTTGCAGATCACAGTGCTCAGTAGCTCTTTGGGCAACAATTAGTTCTGGAATCTACTATTCCTGCATTTTGCAGATTGAGGATGAGTAAAAAGAGGCCAAAAAAAAGATAAATAAGAGAATATGCTAGACATTTACAAAGATATATTCTGGTTGTGATGAGGTTTGTCCGTGTGCTGAGAGACCTGTCATCTATCATGACTCCATGCTTTCTGTGCAGGTACACTAAAATGAAGACAGCAACCAACATCTACATCTTCAACCTGGCTCTGGCCGACGCCTTGGTCACCAGCACCCTTCCTTTCCAGAGCGTCAACTATCTGATGGGCACCTGGCCATTTGGTGACATGCTGTGCAAGATGGTGATGTCCATCGACTACTACAACATGTTCACCTCCATCTTCACTCTCACCACCATGAGCATCGACCGCTACATCGCTGTGTGTCACCCGGTTAAAGCGCTGGACTTCAGGACGCCGCGAAATGCCAAGATCGTCAACGTCTGCAACTGGATTCTCTCCTCAGCCATCGGACTGCCCGTCATATTCATGGCCTCCACCACCGTCACCCGTAAGCATGAGCTTTTGGACCAATTAGAAACTGTGTTGGGAATTAAACTAGATCTGCTGCAGTCATGGCAAATTTAAGGTTTGACATTCCTAAATTTCTTTGTAAAAAATAAAAGAATAAAGAAAATAAAACCAAACTCCCACAACATAGCTAAATGTAATATGGTGGAAGAAAGAAAACTGTTACTGAAGAGTACAAAACAAAATAAAACATGGCTTGAACATGAAAGAGGAATCATGTGCTCCTGCAGGCTTCAAAAGAAACTGATAGCAAGGACTTTTTTTCATTTTATAAATGCACAAATTACTGCGTGAAGGTTGAAACCTACAAGCCTTTTCACAAGCTCATCTTTGAACAAATGTCTTTGTGAAACTGTAGTGGCATGCTGAAAATGCTAATTAACTTGCTGGGGTGGGATATTACGATACAGAGGGAAAATGTACTGCCACCATTAAGATACGAGTCGAGACATGATGCTTGAAGCTGCTTTTAGTGAGAAATAAGTTAACCCCCTCACATCTATGACCTCATAAAAGAAAAAGCAACCTACACAGACCGACCTTGTTGCGAGATTAAAACACGATGATGTAATGACTCGCCTACTCAGTTGTAGAAGTCCAAGTCAGACACATGTAATCGCCAGAAAAATCACACAGACTTATTTACAGGCTCATTAATGTCAAATTTATCTTGAGATATTGCATTCAAACAGACGACACCCCTAACGGAGTAAACACAGCTTCAATGAACAAATAAATACAGGTGTTCTGACCACTAATGATGCTCTGTATCTGTGTGATGTGTTAACAAGTCTTATGGATTTATAATGAGATATATCTGAATGTAAAGAAGGAGTTACACCAAATGGCTTCACAGTTATTTATTAATTTGTTTGTTTTTTTTTGTCAAAAATCAGTTAATAATGGCGAACATTTATTAGTTCTTTTTGGACAATTTTGAGGGCTTGCTGCTTTACTTTGTGATCTTTATTTCTCTTTTTACAACTGGTTGAACAAAGAAAGCAATTTAAAGGATTGCTTTCACAAAAAATAATTTTAGTTGAAATGATTCCTGCAGTTTTACATAATTTTACACTTTTCAGAACTTCTTTTTTCAGAGTAAAACTGAAAAAAGGGAAGTTATTTCTTACGTGAAATGTGTGTGTGTGAGCATGTGTCTTCCTGCACAGATTCCACCATTGTTGACTGCAAGCTGATTTTCCCTCACCCCTCCTGGTACTGGGACACCCTGCTGAAGATCTGCGTATTCATTTTTGCCTTCATCATGCCGGTCCTCATCATCACCATCTGCTACGGGCTCATGATTCTACGGCTCAAGAGCGTGCGAATGCTGTCGGGCTCTCAGGTTAAGAATAAGCTTTTCTTCTACAAGCTAGGAAAAATGAAAGACTTGCACTTAGTTCTACATAACACTGATTGATGCTGATTACATTTTTAAGACTAATGAAGAACCATAGAGGAGGACTGCTCAGAATATATTTGAAAGTGCACTCGCTCTCAACGGAAAGCCATTACAGAGAGCAAACTGTAGCCTGAGGCCATGTTTCGCTTTTTAATTAAACCTTTAACACTCACCAGCCTGGGTTCAGGCGACGTGAAAAACCTACCTCTGTATTTTATCTCCCTGCCAATGAAAGAAACTTTTAGGAACTAAAAATGTCATCTGAGCCATTTTGAAGTAATAATACCTCAGCACTATACTCTGTAATAGAAAGACCTCTTCTTCTGTCATCATCACACTTGCGCTGTCAGCACACTGTGTGCTGCACATTATTTCCAGAATGATTAATTCCAGAGACCAACATGCTTCCCAGCTTTTGGGATGATACAGTACAGATGATACAGTTTACCCCTCATTTGGTGTAAATACTGCACTAACTGTTTATTATTCAATCAAAATGGACTTGTCATGAAACTGTATTCTAGTTCGATCTTACTCCAAAATATTTATGCGCAGCTCTAAATTGCGTCACAATGAAAGCTCAGAAATTGTGAGATGGCTATACTGTATGTAAATTGTTTGTTGTGTTAAAGTCTGTGCTCAGGGGAAATGATGGCAAATGCAAACCAAGTTTTTCTTTTAATTCTAAAACCTAATCACAGTAGAAAAGCAAAGGGACTAAAAACATTAGATCAGAGGGGAGTAAAATAATATGGTCCCTTTAAGAAATTAATTAAATTTGCATAATTTTTTACTTTATTTGTTGCCTTTTTACCAGATCAGGAAGAGAAAGGAAAATTCTGGATTTATTTGCATTTCTAAAACAAATTTATAGAAGTTTTAAAAAGCAAATTAATCTGAATGTAAAACAAAGTGCTAATAACAAGCGGTTGCATCCGGCTGATAGTTAGGGTTAGGGTGTCTCCAACAAGACACATATCAGTTAAAACAACGGAGAGAATTATAACACTTCTTCAAGAAGGCAGTTCAACTCAGGATGTGGTAAATGATGTTGTTTGCTGCCAGACAGCTATGTCTAAAACTTGCAAATACAAGATGTATGGTAAAATGGAAACATACCGTTATACTAAGGAAGACATCAAAGCATCAGGACAGAAACCTCAAAGCAATGTGCTGGACAAAAGGTAGAAAGTTCACAAGACAAGAAAAGAAAAAAATCGGACAGGTACAGGAGTCAGTGTTTGTGACCAAATTGTCAACAAACAGCTGAAGGAAATGGGATTTACATCCAGAAAAGGCAAATGTTAACAATCACTAATCCCTAAAGAAAACAAGATTGCAGTGGATGAAAGAGAAGCAGTCATGACTACCGGATGAAAGACGATAAAGAACCACAGGGGATGTTTGTCATTACCTCCACAGTAAATACACAGCCAGGTGGATGGTGATAGTCTAAACATGTTCCTCAGTCCATCAACTGTGGTCGTTTTTCTGGAATATGCATCTTTTCACATGTTAATATTGTTCCAACATTTTTAAAGAGGAGATGCACTACTCACAAAAAGTTAGGGATGTTCAACTTTGGGGTAAAATGTTACAAGTTCATGCCTTTTAAGAACATTTAAAAGACATATTTAAGTAGAATTATGCTGTGATGATTCATTCATCTCAAATAATTTATGAAAGAAAAGCTAGCAATGGTGGTGGGTATACCAGAACATGAAAATGTTAATGCCTCAATAACATGCCATGTGTTAGACGTCATTTTGGTCCGATGATGTCAGAATGTGAACAGTATGATAAAGAGGATTGCTTGGATGCAAGTTGTCAGGACCAGATAATTTAGAGGTCTGTTCATGGTTCAGACAGTTTTTTTTCTTTTTTTTTGTGGTTAAGCATCTTGTTTGAGAACAGCTTGTTATGCACTAAATACTTAAACATCAAAGAGTTGCACATGTGCATTCAGAAGTGTACAGAAAGTTAATATCAGTTCACTTAGAAAGGTTTTAGTGCATTTTAGGTTCATCATGGAAAAAAAGCCAAATATCCATTATTTTTGAAGTAGTGCATGTCTACTGATACAGTATGTCCTATTATATAGCCAACAAACAGTCCTAATCTCAATCTGAGTTTAAATTTATTGTAAAAATGGGGGCTTTTATCCTCAAAATTTATATGTTGCATTTCCTCATGACTCAGTGGTTCCAAATGTGATCTATAAAAGTAATCTTCAAAATTACAAACATTTCATTTTTTTGAGTGTTTTATGAAGCTTGAATGTTTAGCTGTTAAAAAGTTTATACCATGACAGCGATTTAAAAAAAAAAAAAAAAAAAATCAGTTAAATTAATGTCCTCCCAGAAAGGTTGTGTAAACTCTGGAGTGAGTGTGTATTGAATATTTAAATATGTAATAAATGAAACATTAAATAGTTATATTTAATTTCCTTCCTAGCTTCTTCTGGTCTCTGTGATTTCCAATATCTTCCTCCCCTCTATGACTCCACTCCACTTTGACCTGTTTATTTCTCATCATGTGATCCAACACTTTATCTCCAACACTCTCACCGGTATTCCACTTACAGGAGAAGGACAGGAACCTGCGTCGAATCACCCGCATGGTCCTGGTGGTGGTTGCCGTCTTCATCGTCTGCTGGACCCCTATCCACGTCTTTGTCATCATCACAGCTCTGATCCAGATCCCCAACTCCACGCTGCAGACTATCACCTGGCATTTCTGCATCGCTCTGGGCTACACCAACAGGTAAAAATCCAGCACAGATGAATTTGCTCCCTGCTATACTGTATTTAAAAATTTCATCGAAGAGGATTGAGGATAAAAATGAAAGGTAAGATAGGGGATCCTAGAAAAACGGTTTGAGCAAGCTAAATTATGAAAAAACACACAGCAAAACTCCCGCCCGAGGTCAGGCCTCCAGCGCACAGGAACGTGCAACCTGATGGCTCACGAGCAGGTTGCCAAAGACAACCGAAAACAGCCGAGTGGATAGCTTGTTAGCCAGCTAGTAAACAGCTGATGAACCACGTTTCTGCAAGTATTTATTCGTTTACCTCCAACTCCTTCTGCCATGTAGAACATCCACTCTGCAAACATCAACACCTCCATGACTTGCTCTACATTGTTTTGTTTTTTTTCTGTGACTTTTCAGAGCAAACAGCTGCACAGATAACAGCAGCAGTGAGCAGTCTGAGGGCCACAGCTGTTTACACTGTGAGATGTGCACGGAGGGGTGGGGATAGGGGGACGGCAGTTGAGTTTGATAGACATATCATCATCCAGTCATTAAGAACAGGCCGTTCAAGACGATTGGATGAGTTTTTTCAGTCCCGTTTGTTCCACAGGTGACTCATTTTTTCTATTTTTGTATCAGAGCATTTAATTAGTTGGTTGTAATCTGGGTGTGAAGGAGGTTTTAAGCAATATAGCAAAAAATGCTCCCGGAAAACATCACCCATCCTACCTTTAAGGCTGTATTTTAAAGGACATTATTGATTTTCTGCTGTCAATGATTCCTATAATTTCAGGGAGGATAAATAAATAATAGGCAATTTAAAAATGACATTAAGATTTCATTTTTTTTTCTTATAACATAGAGGAAACTATTTAGAAAAATAGAATATTTTCAAATTTTACTCTCCTATATTTTACAGAATAAAAAAGCTGTGCTGACTTTAGAAGGAAGCTGACTGTTTTTCCCTCTACAGTAGTCTGAACCCGGTTCTTTACGGCTACCTGGACGAGAACTTCAAGCGTTGTTTCCGTGAGTTTTGCACCCCAAGCCCTTCAGTGTTGGAGATGAAGAGCTCATCCAGAACCGGAGGCACCGGCCGCAAGATCGCCCAGCATGAAAACAACAGCGCAAACACAGTGGACAAGTCCAATCAGCAGGTATAAGTGTCCGCGTGTGCACAAAATCTGCCTACTTGTGTTTAAAAGAATAATATGGAAATAGCAGTAAAATGTCTTGAAGCAGTTGGATCACAATACATTAATATTATCTTACTTATTGTATTGCTGTATTCTTCCGGTGAGGTTTTTCTTCTTTCCATCTTTCTTTCTTTTTTATTTTAACTGCATGTGTTAAAATCTTAACTTATATTCTGAAGCATACAACCCAGTTTCCACCAGACTGAACCAGCTATGGTTGAAAAACAGGGCAGTTGTCTCAAAAAAGGCAATTGTGGATTTTAATATATTGTGTGTATTCTAACAGGGTTTTTTTTTTTTATTTTAAGAGATGATATTTTTAATTAGCTAAAACTTGTATTTTACGAAGTGCTAATTCCAATTTATTTCTTTTTGTATCTGACAAAATCCAGATGACCATAGACCTGAAAGAAGTGCAAATTTGCCCTTATGGTAAAGTAATAAACATCATACCCCCCCCCCCCCCCCCCCCCCCCCTTTTTTTTTTTTTTACAAAAAAATAAAATAAAATACACCTGACTTTGCTTAATAATTTAACTGTGACTCATAAATCTGATCCTCCGTCAGTGTAAGTGAGTAAAACCAGTTCAATGATTTCTGCTTCAGTCCAGTATTCAGGATTTTTGTCTTATAGAAAATCAGAGGTGGGGACATTTGAGGACGTAGTTGTGTGTACACCATGTCTCAGATGTGTTCCCTCCTTCCTCTGCAGGTATGACTAGCCTTGGAGGGGTCGTCGGATGACTCTCGCTGTTGTGGTGGCGTTGCCAACGACGATCTCAACTCAGAAGTCACGCAGGTCACCACGGGGCTTTAATGGTGCACACACAAACCAAACATAATGGCATGAAATCAAGAACCCGGCTCATACTGAAATGCACGGACCACTTTAATGGTGTGTTGCCAGATTAAATGTAGGGCCACAGTGAAGCCATTAACCTGGCAGTCAGTGTTTACCATACAGCTGTGCAGAGCATTTACCCCCACTGACACAGATCATTAAAATATCTTGGCCTTTCAACTGAAAAATGTCGCACTAAATTGTATCACAAATTTTGACCTAGTTTTCATTGGTGTTATTGGTCAAATATACACAATAAAGATAAAAATATATTACGGTTAACAAAAGAATATACAGATCCATGAAGCCACTTTTACAAGCCAGTCATACGATGATGTTTCATTCTTTCTGCCTCATTGAGCTAAGCATCCGGTCCTTTCCCTCAGCTTATCGCTAATTCTTTAGGTTGTAAAAACAAATCACTTCATTGTCTTTGTTCATATGCCTTCACTTTTCCTCCAGATGTCATAATGAATTATTTGCACTTGTGAGAGAACGGTCTAAGTTGAGAAAAATGTGGATTTATGGTGGTCATGGCTCAGGGGACTCTGTAACTTTCGGCCCACATGAAGACTTGACTGGATGCAAAGCTGAATTCAAGCTCACTTGCTGTTGTGCTTGTAAACCTGCTTTTATGTGGCTTCAGCAGGGGCTGACCTTTTCATTTAACGGCATCCACTCATCTGCTCAGCACCTCGCCTGCTTTGGCAACTTCAAGATAATGAAACGTTTTGCCATACAGCTGTGCGCTTTCCTTAATCCATTTTTTATTTTTTATTTCAAGGTATTACCATCAGCTTGATATTTGTGCTTTCCATTCACAAAGCCTGACAGACTCCTGAATGTACAGAAAGGAAACCGTGATGGGTTTTGTGCTGACCTGTGGACGCTGCAGCCAGTAAAGAAAAAGCATTAGCTTGTTTGCACAGCTCACGAAGTGAGCTGCTACGGGATACAGTGCAAACACTCAGCTCTATCTATGATTAACCACAGCTTAACAGCCATTACAGCAGGTATGGGTTTAAATAGTCACTTCTCACTTATCTAGTGAGGAAAGCAGGATTGTACATTGTGTGTAATCTTTAAAACCGCTTATGCTTGTACTGTATGTGTGCCATGTACTAAACTTGCAAGATGCCTTTTTCCTGTGAATAAGTATTTTTCTCAAAGCTCTACAAACATGAAAAATGATTGTATTAATCTCCCATGTAAAGTAATGTACAGTAATTACTCTGTTGCTTTTTTTTTGGGACAACGATCATTGTGCTCCTAAATAGATAAATAGATTTCATCTAACTGAATCTGCCTTTTTAACCGAAGAGGTTTGTATTGTATTGTAACCGTATAGTTGTGAAAAATGTGAGTTTAACTTGTTTGTTTTTGTATTTGGAGTGGAAAAAGTGATGTTGTTGCCCCATTTTTGGTCAGTTTTTAAAAGAATATACAGATGATTATTATTATTTTTGGTCCTTCAGGCTGTTAGATAGAAAATAAAAAGCCTGAGAGGAAGGGACAGAGTTTACTGTGAGGAGAGCGTGAGCTGTCACATGCTCTGTCACATGTACATATGTAAACATAATTGTTTGTTTTTTTTTAATCTTGTTCTTTGTGGAAACAAATGTACTCTGTGTGCAATTTACACGATGAATAATGTGAACATAACTGTTGAGGAGCCAACATTTTCCTTTTAATGCTAGCAGTTAAAAGAAGATAATGTCTATGTTTATCATGTCACATCACAACAGAAAAACCTGGTCTCATGAGGAAAATGTGAAATAAGAATAAATCAAAAGCTAACTTAGAAAAATAAAAGGGAAGTCTAACACAGAAGAATAAAAAGTATAATATCCTCAACATACTCTACAGCTAAACCCCCCACCAGGATGCTTGGATGATTAAAGCAGACTGCGTCCTTTCCTTTTTTAAATTCTCATCCATTTCCTGAGGTCCTAATAAAACCTCATGCTTTAGAACAAAAATACCACAGAGACACAGAACCACTGCATTCTTTTTTCCAGCCTGTTTTACACTTGTTTATAGCAACTGGCTGTAGGGGGTAAACCAAACCCCTCCAGTCCCCTCTGTCAGAGGGTCTGCCTCCTATAGGATCGTTAGGAACACGAAATTAAATTTAAACACAAATGAACCACTAAAGCATGTTATTTCCCTATGAGAGAGCATACTGAGCCTGAGAGCTCACACCAAACTAATTAGAAAATGTTCAAATGAACAAAAACATACAGGCAGGTTATTTTCATAAATACTTTTGTCTGTAAAAACACAGCAACACAGAAGACTAAAGAAAAATGAAAACCAGCTGAAGTTAAGTGAAAAAGCAGTTTTCTCTTGTTTCACTGTTATTTAATCTGTTTTGCAAGTGAGGTTCCATCTTGCTTTATATTTATTTATATATCTATTTATTTTTGTAATGCTGGGTTCAGCTTGTATGTTTGTCTAATACCAAAAGGGACAAAGTTTAATTTAGAATGTCTAGTTGGGAACTTGGTTTAACTCTGGCGACTCAGACTAATATCTTTTTGGTCGGACAGAAACGTAGCTAACCAGGTTGCTGTATCATTCATTTTCTTTTCTTCCCTTTTGAAAACATTAAGCAAAGTCTAGCATTAGGAGCTGATTTCATTCTTTAATGAGCTGTGCATTGATTATGCAAATTTACCGTTAATAACAAGTGCAAAGACTCCTGACACCTGAATGCAGCCTGATTTGAAGCTGTGGGAGGAGATAAAGGTGAATAATTCAGCTTTGAGCTGCAGATCTGAATTACCCCCAAAATGACATATCAGAGGAAAGTGACGGAAAGTTTGGAGTTGTTTGTTACTTCAGACAGACAAATAAAAGATCTATATTTTATTGCTTTATCTTTCTTATACCTTCAAACAGTTATTTTGTGGTGCTTTGTTTGAACTATTTCTTTAAGTTTGTTATTCATTGACATGAAAAAGAGACAAATGTGTCCCTGGAGACACAGATTATGCCTTGATGTTCTCACATCTGTGAAACTGCTCAGCAGAAAGGTGACGTTCCACCATGTTTACACCCACAGTTTAAAGAATTAAACACACAAAGTGCCCACAGACGTGAGTATGAAAGGAATGATTGTTCAGAAGATGTTTCATGGATTGACATTTCTCTCTCAACATTGTTACAATAAGACATTTTACAGAAAACATCAAAGGATTTATTTCTATTAATATGTTTATTGTAATAGCAAGTGGTTTTAATTAAATAGGGAAACCAGAAAAGAAAAGCCAGCGTTGCCTAACACAGCATTGCATCTGCAGTTCAAATGCTTGTACAGTATCTGTTAATGTTCATAATGCTTGAAAAAAGGGTCATGTTTGAGAGAAATGATATGATCTTAGAATATGGGAAATATTTTTTAGTAGTGGCTTTTTTGCAGTTTTAGATCTGAGTATTGTTTAGCCACATACCTCAGAAGCCATTTACAAGACTCTTATCTCATAATACTGGAAATAAATAAACTTTGTGGAAACTTTGGTACATGTAAGAAGCCACAAGTGTCCTCAAATGGGTTGTGAAAGGAGAGAATGGGGATTAATCGTTATAATGATTACTGTATATTGCATCTACATTCATTGAGATTAAGATAAAGAAAGTGATTTGAAAAGGAGGTTTTTAGTATCCTGAGTTACATTGATTTTACAAGATGTGTGTCCCATGTG
The DNA here is from genome assembly GCA_023101725.1 of Atherinomorus stipes. Classification (NCBI taxonomy): domain Eukaryota; kingdom Metazoa; phylum Chordata; class Actinopteri; order Atheriniformes; family Atherinidae; genus Atherinomorus; species Atherinomorus stipes. The sequence goes on along the minus strand of JALJCO010008534.1, from coordinate 296,866 downwards.
CACCAGAAAAAAATATGAACTCATATGACTCAGTTATGACTTATTCCAGCATGTGTTGCAGTCTTGTAATCGCATTTCTTGTAATCTAATGTATAAATTATAATTTGTTCTATTTTAGGTGGCACTTTGAATCACAGTACACGTCTAATCAGTGCATTGTCTATGAAATAAAGTCCAAGTCTGAAACTTACTGAAAGCCTTTTTTCCTTGGACATGAATAAAATAATCATCCTCGTTGTGCTGTCTTTTCATTAAATGTATGAGCAATTTTCCCTCAGCTAGAAATACAAAGCGGCTTCTTTTTCTCGAAAACTCAAAGAAGAGGAGTATGAATACCAATGAAGAGTATCAAAGAACTGTTGGAGAAATAACTCATTTGGAGCATTAGGGCGAGGAACTGTGGAGGTTTTCTCGGATCAAAACAAATGAGAAATTATAAAGCTGGAAAAGAAGTTAATTTTCAGTCAAATAACAGATTTTCAAAGAATAAAATTATAGGTTTCTGGGAAAATGTTGTGTGAAATGGACATTTTACATAAATAGATCTTAAATTCACTGTGTTTTCTTATTAATGTTACAATTCGTGACAACATGAGATGAAGAGATGTGGACCCTATCACAGAATAACAGAGGCGTGGGAGTCAAGTTCCGGGGTTTTATGCTGCGTTCCATTTACCTCAAAACTGGGAAGTGGGAACTGGGGGGTGACGTCACACCCGACCAAATTGCATTCCAGTTCACTGGTCTAAAAATAAGATAGCAGCCTAGCAAAACAACGTGTTCGCTAATGCTATGTTACATTGTTAACTCAACTGGCGTTGTAGTTCACATATACCACATGAAAAATGTGAATTACACCACAGCAGCTTCCCCTACATCTATATCAAACACTACCACGTGTATGACTGATTTAATGCAACAAAAATAGTCAGAAGTGCAAATAAAAACATTACAGAAGCTTCTACAACTGCTAACCCGATTGCTAACACCGGGCGTGGCCATCTTTAAATCTGAACTCAGAGGTGGCAGCATTCCAAGGATTCCAGGGTTCCATACGATGTTAATGTGGCTTTATTTCCCAAAAATAAAGACATAAATAAAGCCCTCCATATCAAAACACTTCAGCTTCATCCTTTCCAAATCCAGACTCATAACGCATCTGCTTGAAACTGTATTTAATCTATAAAATCATTTCCTCGCGTTCCTACTGTTTTTAACTTGTTGTTCTTGTTTATTTGAACTTTTTCCTATTCTGTGTTTTATTGTTTTTATTGTTAAGTGTCCTTGGGTGTCTTGAAAGACACTGTCAAATAAAATGTATTATTGTTATTATTATTATTATTATTATTATTATTATTATTATTATTATTATTATTATTATTATTATTATTATTATTATTATTTAATAATAATAATAAATTATGATTATTCAAAATCTTCATCCATGCAGTACACTGTAAATTCTAATAAGTTGGCTTTACTTAAAAAAAATATGCAAACTCTCTGCCTCAAAAAAAATTAAGTAAACTCAAATTGGAGTGATTAAGTAGAATAAACTAAAATGGTTTAAGTTAGTAGAACTTTTCTGAACTTAATAAATTTGAGTAAACTGTAAGTGAATGATGCTGAGTTAGAAACTTGATGGGATTAATTTCACAGAAATAAGATGAGATGTTGCCCACTACTTTCATTTTTATCTTTGCCAACAAGATGCTTTTGAGTTCATCTTACTTAAAGTAAATGATGATCTCATAACTGTTCTTACTAAATAGCAAGAACTTAATCCCAGTGGATTTTAGCTACAACTGTTGTCAGAACATACACTTCTCTGTCGCGGTGCAGCAGCTGCTGGGTAGTAGATGTTAAATGCAGGAATAAACAAACAAGTTGAGAGCAGTCACATGACACTACCAACATCATTTATAAATCCCTCATTTGTGAAATATCTCCAATTTATTGTTAAAAGAAGTGAACTGCATTGTGGGAAACCTGCTCCCTCCCCACCCCTAATTTTCCTTTACTCATTTTAATTAAGCTGTTTCAACTTAAGTAAATTAAGTTATGTAACATGTTGCCCTCCAAAGTTCTTACAACTTATTTAGAATAAGTATTGCCAAAAACTAAGCTAAAATTAAGTTCTGCCTACTAGATAGATTCTAGTAAAGCCAATATTACCATTTACAGTGTAGGCTCATTCATCTTACTGCACAAATAATACCACATTTTACTTGAAATACACCATTATAAATGTAACTTTTGAATTCAAAGTCTTCAGTTTGTAAGTAAAAACTGTAACATTGCCAAAACTTTAAATAGGCCTATACAATCCCTGACAATTTTGTTCTATTTTTAGGCTGTATGTGGCATTTTATGGGTGATATGTTTTAAGTTTTGGTGTTTTAAGAACTGTAATCATTGTGTGACGCATTCATCTAAAACTGGTGTAATAAAACGGAGAAACATTGAAAACATGCAGGACTGCAGCTCTCATGACTGAACTCTCCAAACTCTGTGTGAGCTTCAGCAGTAAATAAACATGCACAACACACTGGATCTCTTTTACAAAATGGACTTGGAGTGGCTGAATATGTAGCTGTTTATAAAACCTTACTTTCATGTGAATATGATTTTATCTCCCAGTCGTCTAGACTTTATGCTGCTGATTATGCAGCTTAGCACCAAAATTAGTGTTAAACTTTGCAAGAAGTGTGAACAATATTAGAAGAAATGTCAGTTAAAATGCAGAAAAAAATTATAACAAGACATTAGGTGTTATGTATGTTTGTTTTGTTTTTTTATACTCTTGCTGTTTAAGGTCAGACTATTTCTTTTTAGTAGCAGCCACAGCTCTTGTTTTTGTTCCATCCCACATAATTCACAGCAGCGCCACACTCACATGATGCATCCTGCCTGGTCAGCTCACTCCTTAGTCCATAAAATAAATCATGTCTACCGTTGCAATCTGTTCTACCTCCCCCATGAGCTTGTCTGTCAAAAACTTTGTTCCTCTCCTCTTCGTGATTTTTTTTAAAACAAAATCATCATGCTGCATTATGTGCTGCATGCACAGAAATTGCATGTTAATTTAAAGGCCCTGTACCTGATTTTATTTTAATCTCTCTCAGAAAAATGCTTTCTACACAGTATAATATGTGGTAAAAGAGGTAATTTCCTGAAAATAAATCACTCATTGATTGTGTATATGCATGCATCCAGGCCTTTTTAGTTTTGCTTTCTAACGTTGTCGTGACACTCTTCTCATACCAATGAGGTTCATTCTACAGAAGTTCCGGTTCCCTATGAGCCACTCACACAACGAGGAGCGCCCCTCCCCTCTCTAGTGCTTGGCAGCACTTGTAAACAGAGCCGCATGGCATCTACTGAAGGGAAAGTTGCGATACCGCAGCAAAACAGCCTGAAAGCATCAAAACTGAGGAGGAGGAGAGAGTTAAAATGCAGGAGAGACCAAAGACGGAATCAAATTTGTGTTAATCTCAGTGGATTGTACTGAAGGTAGAGAGAAGCTGGACACCCTCGGACTGAATGTGGACTGGAAGTCCGCCTGGACAGGTATTTTTTCAATAACTTTCTTCTTTGTAACATTTTATATGTCCTCGGATGCTGGCGCTTCCTCTGCTGGTCTACCGTAAATAATACATAGTGATATTTGCACCGTAACGCGATAAAGCTTTACATCACTTCCACTCACAGTGGGCAGTTAGATACTTTATTAGGTTTTTTATGTTGTAATGTCGCCTATAACATCATAGCTCGTCATAATTGTGCATCTGGGTACATAACTGTAGTTATGGTAAGCTACCGGTTATGATAGAAAATGTCATTTAGCTGATCCGCAGCCATTTACTGCAACCAAAGCAGTAAATTCACTGGAAGATGCAAGTTTTCTCTGGAGAGTTTCTTTTTGCACGTTATTTCATGCATGTCGAGTGGGAGGAGAGAAATAAGGGAGAAGGAGCGTTTCTCACTGGGAGAAACAGTTGGGGGGGCTTACAGTCCAAACTGCACTGTTCACCTCAGTCATGGTTCGAAAATGTACAAAATCAGGTACAGCGCCCTTAAAGACACACAACGTAACGTTGAGACCTTAAAAACATGCGTCTCTGACTCGTTTTGACATTCTTTATGCACATTTTCGAGCCGTCACTGCTCAGAGGCGTCCCGGGGCTCAGAAACGGCGTATGTAAGATTCCCATCAGGGACGCGACTGTGACGTTGCAGTCCACTATTGGTTGCAGCACGGCGTCGCTCACTAGCAACCGGATGTAATCCAGGTATCAACACGTGGGTGTTTTGAGCGCGCATTATGTCGGATTCAGTAAAGAAGCGCAAGGAACCATTACCGGAGGAAGAGAGGAAAAGAAAGAGAGGAAGGGACAAAACAAGAGTCAAGATAAGACTTACTTTTACTGGCTGGAGGGAGCTTACAGTACAGGTAGTCTACGATACAAGATGGATGCTAGTTTAGCTGCTGGTAGGGGGCGCGTCACTGAGAAAACTGCTAGAAGTTCCGTTGTGTGTCTTAAGGATGTATACTTTATGGATGCTTAATCTTAAAATAAAATCTTAAGGGTCTGTTCTTTCTGTGAGGTTTAGTTTGATCTAAAGAAAAGTTGGTGACATTCTTCTGTTTGCGTGCATCATTTTAAGAAGTGTTTTAGAGGAAGTGTTTTCCAAGCTTCAGTTTGCACTTAACATTTAGACAAAAATGTTTTGAGTAAAATGTGAATGCAACATACAGGCTGTTTTACTCAGCTCAGGTTGAATGTTGAAGCCATGCATGTTTAGTAAGGCCATCACTTTTTCCAAGCAAGACATCTTTATTACAAGAGCTCCTGCAGCTGTTTTGATTCCTTTGCTTATTTTGAAACTTCTTCATGACATCTAAAACTAAACTAGAGGTGTGAATGCACTCTTCCTGCTTGAGCAAGTATTTATTTATTTATTATTTATTTATGTTCAGCTTTGTTTTGTGGCATTGTTTTTCAGACATAATTCACCACAGAAAAAGATGCTTAGATTAGTTCCATGTACAGTCATGTGAACAAAAGCTGGACCCTCTTTCAGTTTTAATCTTTTATATGACATGTCATAAAAATATTTTCTTTTTTTTTTTTTTTTTTTTTTTTTTTTTTTTCAAAGAGGGAAGCGGCTTTTTCCCGGCAGCTCTTCCAAGCAAGCAATACTGGTTTAGTTATGCTGTCATAGACTTTAATGTTTAACATGCTGACTGATGCCTGTATGTCTGAGATGCAGTTTTTGCAATTTCACCGAGTCTGCTTGTGATAAACTGGGATGTCCACACCTGGGAAGACTGGCAACTGTAGATATCTTCACTTGAAAATAATCATTCTCAGTGTAGAAAGATGGACTCCAAATAGTTGGGAAATGGTTTTATAAACCTTTCAGGCTGATGGGATGCAACAGTTGCTTCTGTAATATCACTGCTGGCATTTTTCTACCTAATTATGTTAATTACGACCTGAGAGCTCTAAATCACCCAAAACTGCCAAACTTTTGTTTTAAAAAAATACAAAGTCAGCAGATTTTCTCTGTGATGGACTCCTAACGACAGCTAATTCTGCATCTATCTTACGTTTTACTCTAAGCTCTCTCCAGCCAGTAAAAGACAGTCCAATGTTGACCGTTGTCTCATCCCCCGCTCTTTCCCTTTCTTTCTTTCTTTCTCTCTTTCTTTTCTTTTTTTTCCTCTGATCACATCCTCTCGCATGTTTTTTTTTTTTTGCTGAATCAGCCACAGTGTGTGTTCAGAGTGGTGGTGTGTTGGTATGCGGTTGCTGGCGAGTTGCAGAGCACATAAAGCAAAAACTCAGCCACGTCACACAACGTCCTAGAGGAAAAAGTTGTGTACTGTAGTTCAGTTTCTCAGCCTCAGGTTGCTGATGGAAATGCACATAATAAATGTCCCTGTGCCATCAAACAAATCAGAAACACAGAGTTTTAAGGTTAGAAAGTTACATGTTGCTTTAATAAAGGAACTCACATATGATGATCAGTCCATCGAGAGGTTGGTGTATGTTCTCAGTCATCCAGCACATGGTTGTCCTGTGTAAAATAAGGGCAAATTAAGGCAACTTGACCGGTATTTCTTGGTTTTTCAAGGATGGACTGTTTTGTTTTGTTTTTTTCAAACTGTACTTTTGCAGATTGCCTTTTTTTTTCTAATTCAGATGTGTCATACAGTAGTTGCTCAACATCTGAGTTAAATGAGTAGGTCAATAGTTAAATGACATTCTAGTAGGCTATGTCTTGATACTAATGCTTTAAAGTTTTATCCTTAAAAGTATTCTGACTGTGCTTGGCCTGTAGTTTTTATTTTATTTCAGATCAGGACCAGACGATTATTTTTAATAGGTGATAATTTAAGAAAGGAGTGCGTTTTTAGAAGTAAGGCTCCAGAGATTATTTCTGAGGAACAAGTAATGAGTAATGAGAAATTCACCTTTGCCTTTCAGCAGTAGTTAGATTAGACCTTGTTGATGTTTTTGCTCTGATACTTTTTGCGTTATGGGAAATCTCTTCAAATTTTATCTGGTAGCTCAAGTAAGCTCTAATGTGGAGAGTTAAGAGTCGCAGAATGCATGAGCCATTACTGATATATTAGGTTTTGTAGAATTATTATTCTTATTTTCTTTATCCTTTTAAATTCAAAGCTTTTTAATGTTAAATGATTTATTTATTACAAAAAAAACCACTCAACGATCCATTATTTCAACCTGTTTTGAGCATTCATAAATAATGCATTGTTCTCAATTATCGGGATGGCTTGAGGGAAACTGGGTCTCATTTCCAGTGCAGCCTCTCATTAAGCAATGGACCACTCATTTAACATTTGGTGCTTTTTATCACAGAGCATCGACAGGGTGTAAAAGAGGACACTAAAGAGCACAGAAACCAGTTTACACTGCATTTTATTTTTGTCCAACATGTGACTTATCACTGGGTTTAGTCTGAAACAGCAATTCATCACAAAACGCATATGAACAAATCAACCAAGACTCCAGGTTGATTCCATTAGTTGGCGTCTGTAAGTGAAAATACGACCAGCGAGTCATCAGGAGTGCATGACTCTTTTCATCACATGCATGTCTGAAAACAAGCCCATAACTATCTTGTCATATCTGGGTCTGTTGAGGAGCCAGGCATCATCTTATTGGAGCTGGCAGCATGATTAGTCCTGTCATAGTGATTACCATCAAGAAGCATATCTCATCCCTCTGAGATAAAGCTCACATTCAGACCGCGTTTTGTGAAGCTGCCCTTATGTGTATAGACGAAGATTTTCAGCCAGGCCAACCCTTATCTGCCAAATATGTAAAGTGATCTCATGTTTAAAAGGTCAAATGTTGTCTTGAGGGAAAATAGTATCATAAACTGTAAAATAATTCTAACAGTGCATCCAAACATACAGTAATAACTTTCTAAATCATTATTAGCTTTGCTTATGATTTAATATGTAAGACGCAGATAATGCATATAATATTTTCAGGGTTTGTGATCTACGATGTGTGGAGTGAAATCAATTTACTTAAGAAAATAGCATCCATTTTAATCTGGTCATCACCAATTTCTTTTGAGCTGTTTGGGGAAAAAGATCAAACTTTTGTTGTATTTGTACCTTTGCTGCAGGTAGTTTTGTCCGGCTCATAACCTTAAATTTCACATTTTCGGGCTCTTACCTGATCAAATTTTGTAAGCAGTGGAAAAAATAATGAGATTTTCATAACAAATAAATCGTTTGTAAGACCCCAAACATCTGGAGCAAGATGGAGTGAGACTTTTGATTCAGAGCCATGCCAAATACAATTTAATTCGTCCAAGCTTCAGCTCAGTGCTGTCGTAGAGCAGTGGTCTCCTCAGGCTATTTCACACTTGATGAATGGCCAGCTGACCCTTATCATCTAACCGACGGGAACATTTCATTTTGCTGGTGAGGCGTTCAGCACATTAGGAAGGGTACAGACAGAATCTCAGGGGTGTTTGCGGGATGAAAGTCAAGAACTGTCCTAAGAAAACAGGCAGCAAAGAAGCATCTGACTGGTCAAACTTATGTCATCAAGCAAATGAGTGAGACAGACCTGAATGGCCTCACAACAGCCAACTACCTCATCAGTCTCTGTGCCGATAAACCAACCACCCGGCAAACACCCACAGTTTGTCAGCTGACCAACCATCGCTATAACAACCCAACAGGGTGCAGTTTGTTTTCATTTTCTTCCACTGGAGGTTTCAGGTGGGGCTTGCTTAAATCACAGGAAGCATCGCTGACTCCATGTTTTTTTGCTGAGCGATAACTCAGCAAGACTGTAGGGCAGAAGCACCAACCTGTCAGGTAATTTTCCCATCCGTCTATACGATTTCATTACCTCCTCCTCCTGCAAGTGATTTGCTTTGGGGCCCCCCCCCCCCCCCCCCCCCCCCCCACTAAGAGATTGTCTATCAAAGTTTCATTATCATGCCACTGTGACTACTATTTCACTACAGGTGTAGCTCTGCAAAACCAAGATAAAACTAGATCTATTTCATTCCAGGTAGAGTGTGCAGAGAGACCCCTTTGATACTTTGAACTTGTGACCTTTTCTTCCACAGAATACAAGCCTGCTACACACTTTGCTTTTCTGCAGAATGGGTATTGTATAAAATAAAAATATGTCCAAAGAAAGCCTCAATATCCCCCCATGTTTTGAACATCTTCCTCTGATAAAACACTGTGTGAGAGAACTGTGGTGCAGTGCTAACACACTCATTTTATTCATTACCTGACAAAAATGATAATTTCTGCATTCATGAAGTTCCCAAAAAAGGGAAAAACTTAATATGACAACAAGATCTTTGACATAAAGTTAAAAGTAAGCTATTTTTTAGATTATATCTGTGTTCATCATAGGAGCTTATGAATTCATAGAGGGGTTTAAAGTTAAGATTTATCAAACAAAATTACAGTGAGTTGTCAGATTGCACGTTTCTTTAAATCTTATTTTCAAACATGCCAGTGAGATTTCATCTGTTTTAACAATCATCAGTTTGCAAATGTCATGTTAGGAAATTGATTATGAAAGCTAATGCACCCTCTGGATTGTTTTTGTTGCACTTGACAATAATTTCTTTTCCTACAAACTGATAAATATACAAGTGCAGAGTCGTAGACATTTAATAAAGCATGTAAATCAAACCCCACTGAGAACAGTCATGATCAATATAAGAAGTGGCAGCATATATTGAGTGGTTTTATTTAAAGCTCTCATTATTCCTCCTTTCATTTTTTAAACCATCATCAAAATGCTAATGACATAAAAGTTGCATCATAGTTCTTATTCTGATGCAAATATCTGATCTTTTTACAGGTCAGATCCCATCCTTGTGCAATCAATTAATCTTATTCTGAGGCAAGAGCAAAACAGACCAGAAGCAACATGCAGTACATCACTCTCTATAGTTAAATGACTTGACCTGTGTGCATAGAATGTGCATTTTATTAAGTTATTTTTATTTAAAGGTATTTTTGCAAATAAACTACATGCCTATAATTCTCTTCACTCAGCCATCTGGGATTCCTTAATAAATAGTTCACTTTCACCAAATGTTAAAATGAGACTCTTCAGAGATGCAGCTCTTCTTTATTTTCTCTTTTATATATTTCAGTTGTGCACTAACACACAAAAAATGGAAAGTAATCTAGACTGATGTGATCCTCTCTTCATAGACATGAGGATTCATGTGATCTGAACCTCCGTTTGACACCACAATCTCACTTCTGTAATATCCTGTAGCCTTCCAAGGGCCAAATGAAAATATCTTGCTATTTTATCATTATCTTTTACAGTAGGATGTTTTTGTCAAGGATCTTTTTACAAATGAGCTTTTCAGACAATTCTGTTTCTTCTAGAAATCCATGGATAATAGCTGGGATGGGCTCCAGCAACCCCTGCAACCCTGAACTGGATAAGCGGTACTGAAAATGACTGACTGACTGACTGACATATGGATATTTTACTCATTTCTATTGTCAAAGAAGCCAAACTATTCATCTGAAAATTTCATGTGCATGATTTGTAAAACAAAATGACTTTTCAAACAATATTGACTGTGGTTTTATATAGATCATAAAAAAATAGGAAAAAGAGAGACAAAACACTAGTGTGCAAGGAATGGAGCTGAAAACAGGAAAGTTTTGGAGTTTAAAAACACACACACACACACACACACATCCAGTTCATGAGCCACTCCTACAGTATTTGAACACATTTATTCTTATTGCAGCACATAAACACTTCGTACTATAATAGATGAACAAAAACTTGAAGCCAAAATTAAGAAAGTAATACAACAAAATAGCATGTCTGTGATCTTAATCTTTACAAACTTTTGACAAAATCATTATAATGATCCATTATTTTAATTTCAGTTACTGAGTAAATGTGACTACATTTCTCTGCCATTACAGAGCTTGTTTACCAGCATGTAAAAGTTTGCATTTGTGTGGTGAAATAAACTGTATTACTGCTTGTTTCACTTTTGTCTCAGACTTTAAGGTTTTGTTGTTTTGTTTTGGGGAGTCACATAAAAACCCTGAAAACTGGACTGGTTAGTGTAAGTATGAAAATTTTCAAGTTTAAGTATGAAATCTTTCAAGCCTTAACATAGGAAATCAATTTCTCCCAGAAATACTAGGGTCCATCCATCAGCTGGAGGCCCAGGCCGGTATTCAGAACATTATTTTAATTAATTTTGATTTCTAGAACTTATTCAAATAAATTTGTACCTCAAATGTTGGACCTGTAATATAAACATTTGATACCATCTTAATGAGCCCATTGTGTGCACGGTTATGAGGCAAACTGCATTCCCATGATCTATTTAATAGTCGAACAAATTAAAATCTTTTCTGCATTCTTATTGAAGTTCAAATCCAAAGGTTTAATAAAGATAAAGGGAGTTTTGTCTTCCTTAAATAATTAACATTAATGAATAAAGAGTTGTGCTCACGTTTTAGCCAACAAAAGTACAAATATACTATAATTCCCTTAATTTTCTTACTTCCGATGCATGACAAGTAAAAGAGGCAAAAGGGATTAAATGGTGTTTTTGGTCTTTCAAGTGTTCAGTAAAAACAAGTTTTCTTTTAAAAATCTCTATAAACTTTTCACTTTATCTGCCAGTTTTGTGATCTGTCAGCATCCACAGCCTCTCAGTACATTTCAGACTCCTCTCATTTAGAGAACAAATCAGACCATAATTTGGTCACACTGAACACCATGGCTGGGTGACCAAGCTCTTAACGGGGTCAAAGTGTGACCCTGTGCCCATAAGTGAATCAGGCGGCTCCATCAGGAGCCTCATTCTATCTAAAATATTTGGAAAATCTGTTTCTCTGCATTATTTGATGCTCCAGCTTGTGAATTTTGTCATTCCTCTATAAAGTCACCTGATACAGTAGGTTGCAGTGCTGAGATATGGCAACATCGTTGGGAAATGATGATATATTGACATATTTCTTTTTATTCTCCTTTTGTTATTGAATTATGGTTATACCTCAGTGGCTCATGTAAATAAAGATGGTTGCATCCATCTGAGGGGCTTGCAAAATTTCTTTTTACTTTTCGATCAAGACTCTTTTCTGTCTTGTTTTACCCAACATAATGAAATTGCTTGATTACCAATATAAAGTGTTAATCACTATCTGCCACACCCTCATCGCACAAGCACTAATAGCAAGTGAAAATAATGAACTGAATAAGAATGTAGGTTAAAAAATAACTTGCAATACCTGTTATGGTTTCCAATCTGCCAGTATATGAACCAAACCTGTCAGCTTCAGCCTCAACAACCATCAGACAGAAACCACGTGGTTTGTATACGAAAAAACATGCGTGGAAATACAAAGTTGAGACAGTCATTTTGATAACAAAGCCTGTGGTGCAATGTGATTGAGTACTGAAGGGCGGGATGCAGAACAGTCATTTAAAAGGAATAAACAAAACAACACAAGACAGCTTTTTCTTTTTAAATGCTGATAGAAAATATACATGATTCCTACTTTTGAAATGTAATTAGAATGCAAATGTTCACCTGATACAAAGAATAAACATATATATATATATATAGATATATCTATATATCTATATATATATATCTACATCGATATCAACCAATAATCAGCTTGTGAACTACAAATGACCACAGTAGCATCAGGCTGCAAGTCTGCAATGGCCAAGATTTTCTGCATCCTGATTTTGCTGCTCTAACTTTCCCCTGAAATGGCAAAAGATATACAGTTCATTTTGTTGGGCCATGTATGCTCTGAAAAGTCATGCTGTTGGCATTGGTGAGGTTAAAAACACACTTTTTTCTCCCTTAACTGGAAAACATCCTTTTTTATGAGCAAATAAAGTTGTTTTTAATACACTTGTATGAAAAGAGAAATGATGAGCTGAACATGTGTTATAAAGAGAAAAATAAATTGTTTCATGATGATTCTTCTAAAAATAAAAAACAAAAGATCTATGATAATAAAACAGGTGAAAAATGCAGATTATTTTCACACCTGCAACCTTTTGATCATTTAAGATTATGACCATGAGCAGATGTTTCTATCAGAAAACTTGGAATCAAATTTAATTCATGCTGAAATGATATTTTTGAAAAGATCCCAGTCTCCTTTGATGGAGCTCAAAATGAGGCGCAGATTTCTATTTACAGGCTCGGTTTTCTCATGTGTTTCAGTTACATGAGTGTTTTATATTTACATATGTGTGTCTGTGAGTGTGTGTGTGCAGTGACACGACAGACCTCATGCTGGTTTCACGCCTAACTTGGCATCACCATCTCCCTAACTCTCACAGCGAGGACAGATGGCAAGGATTTACCCCACTAAGAAACCCTCAGACACACACACACACACCCACACACACACACACACACACACACACACACACACAAACAGACTCATGATGCCCAACACAAGAACTTCCTTGTCACCCACTGGCCCGTCTCTCGATCCAGCAATGAGTCATCATGCAAAGCATCTTCTCCCACAAAGTGTCTACGCTTGTGCAAAATTTCAGGTGACAGCGTGTTTTTGATAAACCACCTTAAGTCAGCAAGTTGGACCTCAACTCCTGCTGCTCTTTTCAGGTGCTCACCTCACCACAGATGCTGCAGCTTCAAACACAAGCTACTCTTTACCAGCCTGAAGCAATTTGCATTTTAAAGCGCGTCATGGCTGGGAGCATTTCAAACCTACTCTGCCGATCAAAGGCACCGATTTAAATTCACCACTGGAGTCTACACTGAGCTGCATCTCATGGCACTTTTTAAATCATTACCACAGCGGGTAATAATGAAATATGATTGCTGTTACAAACCAGACAGTTTTCATCTTTTTTAGCTATTAACATCCAATACAATAGTCTGGCATCTCCTCAAAATTAGACACAGCATGAGGATACTGAGTCATGCACAGATGATCTCAGTGAGCTCACTGTGTGGGTGGACATTTGGGTACAATTGCATGTATTAGATTGTGTAGGTAGACAAAATTTTTGTTGAATCTGCAATGTTGTAAATGCTCAACTAAACTGCCTGTGCAGTTCACATTACACATGTAGCTTACAAGATGACATGTTCAGGACTGCAGATCCCAAACTCATGCCATTACAAATGTCACTGTGAAACTCGAACCAGCATTGATCACAAAAACTTAATTCTACAGAAATGTTATGTTCTTATGCTTGAGTTAAGATAATCAATGTTAATAGTTAATTTTATCGATTCCACTTTTGGTAAAATTAAATCAGTTTGAACGAGGCATGGTTGCTGTTGTCGCACAGCTTGTTTAAGTATGTCAGGAAATGATGATCTACAGGGACTTTCATGTAGAGCTATCTCTGTGGTTCACAGAGTTTACAGTGTGGAAAAAGAAAATATCCTGTGGGCAGCAGGGCGTCGGGATTAAAATGCCTTGTTCGTGCCAGAGGTCAGAGGAAAATGGGCAGACGGGTTGGAGATGCAACCACTGGTTCCAAACAAGGCATGCAGAATACCACCTCTGAACATACAACAGGTCTAACCTGGAGGCAGATAATCGGCAGAAGACCACACCAGGTGTTACTCCTGTCGGCTAAAAACAGGAAACCGAGGCTACAATTTACAGACTCACCAAAATTAGACAATAGAAAATTGAAAAAACATTACCAGGTCTGATGAGCCTCAATTTCAGCTGGCATTTAGAGAATAGAGACAGTCTGGTGTGAAAAACATGAAAGAAGGATCCATCCTGCCTTGTATCAATGGTTCAGGTTGGTAGTGATGTAATACTGGGGGATGTTTTCTTGGTACATATTGTTCAAACACCACAGTCTACCCGAGTATTGTCGCTGACCATGTTCATCCCTTTATGACTACAGTGTGCCATCTTCTGATGGCTACTTCCAACTGGATAATGCACCAATTTTACGAAACTAAAATTATCCCACACTGGGTTTTTGGACATGACACTATTCCGATGGGCTCCACAGTCACCAGATCTCAATTCAATAAATTTCCTTTGTGACCTGATAAAACAGGAGATTTGCATCAGCAGCTGATGAATCTGGACCTGCAAAATAATGTCATGTCAGCAAAGACATAATCTCTGTGGAATATTTCCAACACCTGATTGATCCACAGAAAATTACAGCAGTTCTGAAACACGAGCAAGGTGTACCTAATAAGGTGGCAGTGATGTGTTAATAGATTTTAAAACATTTAATGCAAAGTTTTTGTTGTAAAGAAAATGAACATTTGAAGTATAAAGAAAAAACTTAATTGGGAGCCCTTCAGTGGCTCATGATGCTGACTTCTCTAACTGCGAGAGGCTCTTGAGTCAGTAACGCAGCTCCATTGGAAAACCATTTACCAGAAAAATGTGATGTCATTTCTGGTACACAGAAATACCTAGATTTTTTTTTTCAATCAATGGAACACCTGAAAAAACATCAACCAACAAATAGTGGCTTACTCACCCATGCTTGACTCCCATAGAGATCTGCTTTTATCTTCAAAATTGCTCTCTTAACAGGTGGAAAGTCATGTAGCTGCTGCTCTGTTCTTCCCTTTCTACCTTTATTCACAAAATGTCTTTGCTCATGTGACAGTGTGGTCCTGTCACTATGCCTCCGACTGATCATGTGCCCTGGCTACTTGGCCACAGGGATGTCCCTTTGGCTGAATGGTCAGCGTGCATGACTTTCACCCGGGAGTCTGGGGTTCAAAGCCTGCCTGGGCCCTCCGTTGCGTACCACGCCACATTCTGGCGTTGTCGGGCAGGATGCTGGTTACCTGCCGGTGGTCCTGTCACTATGCCTCCAACTGATCATGTGCCCTGGCTACTTGGCCATAGGGGTGGCCAAATGGCTTGGCTGAATGGTCAGCGTGCATGGGAGTCTGGGGTTCAAAGCCCGCCCGGGCCCTCCGTTGCGTACCTTGCCACACTCACATATACACTAAAATCATTTGGTCAAGTGACTAAGGTTATTAAAGCACACATGGTTTGATGTTAAATACTAGCAAAGTCACTAGGAAATAAAGCATTAGACATGGTGTGTATGCACTCAAAAAAAGTCAATTGCCTAATTAAAAAAGGTATGAATTGAACATAATTCTAATTCACAAGAACCAAAAATGGCATCACATTCTTCTTGGGAAAGCACAGCATGAGCCGTCAAAACTGGCAACACAAAAATTAATCACAGGATGCACGCTTTTGTTAATGTCAAAGATTAATGGGCTCTATGCACAGTTCCAGTACTTCCTGAACTGAACTAAATGAGGATTTTTATTAGTGTATGTGTGTGTGTGTGTGTGTGTGTGTGGGTGGGTGGGGGGGAGCTGTGTGAAAAAGTGATTGCCTCCTAAACCCTAATGACTGGTTGGGCCGCCCTTAGCAGCAACAATGGCAATCAAACAAAGTGTAGTTTATCACATCTTTGGAAAGTTGAGTTCAATTTCTCTAGCCACACCCAGGCCTGATTACTGCCATACCTGTTCTCAATCCAGAAATCACTAAATAGGACCTTCCTGACGAAGTTAAGTAGACCAAAAGATCCTCAAAAGCTAGACATGCTGCGATCCAAAGAAATTCAGGAAAAAATGAGAAACAAAGTAAGTGCGCTCTATCAGTCTGGAAAGGGTTACAAAGCCATTTCTAAAGCTTTGGGACTCCAGTGAGAGCCATTATCCACAAATGGTGAAACCATGGAACAGTGGTGAACCTTCCCAGTAGTGGCCGGCCGACCATCTCAATCTGATTGAGATGCTGTGGCATGACCTTAAAAAAGTGGTTCATGCTGGAAAACCCTCCAATGTGGCTGAATTACAACAATTCTGCAAAGATGAGTGGAACAAAATTCCTCCACAGCGCTGTAGAAAACTCACTGCCAGTTATCACAAACACTTGTAGCAGTTGCTGCTGCTAAGGGTGGCCCAACCAGTTATTAGGTTTAGGGGGCAATCACTTTTTCACACAGGGCCATGGAGGTTTGGATTTTTTTCCCCTCCTTAAAAATAAAAATCTTCATTAAAAACTGCATTTTGTTTTTACTTGTGTTCTTCGTCTCACATTTAAATTTTTGATGATCTGAAACATATGAGTGACAAACATGCAAAAAAAAAAAAAAAAAAAAAAGAAATCAGGAAGGGGGCAAACACTTTTTTCACAATCGTATGTTACACTTTCATGTTTCACTCATCTGAATGTAGTCTAAGTACTATGAGCTGATTAATTTCTTAAAATACCAACAAAGGAATAAGCAGGCAGATGCCTGCTGACTGTACACTAATTGTCACTTACAAAACAAGGTCAATGCAATCATGATTGAACAAGCAAATTAGGAAAAAAAGCTTTAATCAAATCAAAAAGGGAACTTTTCATCAAGAATACTTAATTGCATTACACATAACAGTTGATTGTGTACCACTTGTACTGCTGTACTTGTACTGGTCCTTATGAAAACAATGTCATGTCCATTTTCTGTCATCTAAATGGGTGATGAAGTCAGTGTTGGCAGGGTGACACTGGGATGTGGAGGCAGATCCAATTTAAAGGTAAGAATACATGTGAACGTCTATTATAACAAATCAGCTGTTAAGAGAAGGAAAAGAACAAACAAAAGCAGCTTCCTCCACTGTAGTCTAAGCATCGTCCGGTTTGTCTGCAGGTGGCCCACATGGCTGAAGCATCTTCTCCATCAAGTTGAAGCGGACACGTGCTTTGCTCTCATTCTCAGCAACAGAGAAGTAGTTGAGCAGGTCAAAGTGCCCCATGTAGGAGCAGTAAGAGTCACGGTGCTGGTTGACCAACCATTCCCATTTGCTGGTGTCAGCATGTCCTGTGCCGATGTACTTAGACTGAAGATGTTCCAGCTGACTGTGGATGTTGTAACGGTCTGTCATTCTTGCCAAGATGAGTTTTGTAGCCTCTGGACATGAAATTAGGATAAAAAGAAAGTTACATTACAGTTGATGCATAAACAGATGGCAGACTGAGATCAGATTAAACCATTTAAGTCTCGATATGCACTTGGCATTGCTGGCTTCACTGATCTATTAACGTGAAAGAACTCAGTCACTCAGAGTTAAGTTAATATTCTCCAGAGATTTACCCTTGTCAAAGACAAAGACATGCATGCAGTATTTGTCTTTCATGCTGCATTAGACACGTCATGAGATTTCTTACTGCGACATGTCATGTTGCCATGATGCTTTACGTTTGTCTGACATGCACAGTGCTGCTGTTTAGATCACAGTAAGAAGACAGAATATATGTTACTTTATGCATGCATTTTATTATATGAGCAAGTGATGTGATAAAAGGTTGCTGGCTTTATAAGGATTATTTTGTTATTGTCAACTTGAAGCATTGATGTTGTCAGCTATATTTAACTTAATAACTTAATCTTGTGTCACTGTTTCCATAACAGCCATGTGATTTCCAGACAGACACAAGATTGATACACAGCCCATAAGACATCAAAATGCACTGCATCTGATAACGGTAGGAAAATCATGGTGTAATAAAAATTAAATTAGCACTGTTATTTTACTTTTCCCTTACAAAGATGATTACTCCAAATGGGGTGTCATTTACTAATCCCATTAATACGGCTGCCAACAGTTCATACAATTCCTTAAAACAATGGTAAATGGTGTGAGTTCTGTCCGAATAATTTTCAGTAAAATGAACATGGACGCTCACTCAGAGACCGCCTAAACCAGGAGTTTCCAAAGTTAGTGCTCGAGGCGCCGTCATGCAGGATTTGGATGTTTCCTGCTGCACAACACCTGGCTCAGATTGATGGGTTAACATACTTGGGCAGAGCTTGATAATAAGTTCGTAAGAGCCAATTAACTTAAATCAGGTGTGTTGGATCAGGAACACATCTAAAACCTACAGGTTTGCGGCCTCGTTTTATTTTATTTTTAGTGTATTTTTTTTTTTTTTTTACTTGTTTTACTTTTTGAATAAATGCTGCTGTATTCATACGGAGCAACACTTGTTTTTCTTATTTCATTTTATTTTTATTACTGCATATTTTGTGTGTGCACCACTCTGAAGACATGCTCTGACTTAAATGTGCTTTATATAAAAGTGGATTGGATTCGAGGACCAGAGCTTGACACCCCTGGCTTAAACATTCAGTAAATGAATAAAGTAGACGATATTGTGAATTGGCAGTTCACAAAGGATCCACGCCCGCTTTTTTTGTTCCGTTTGATGTAGATTCTTTGAAAAGAAAAGAAAAAAAAAAGCATATTGCTTTTATGTAAGGTCATTTGTTACCTCCTCTCCCCGCCCTGAGAAGTGAAATAGAGAATGTTTACCATGTGCCTTCATTGTTCAAAATATTACCCAGTAGATTTTTAAGACTTAATTTTATTATTGTCCGCATATGTAGGGCAATATTCTTTGGTCTCATCCGTTTATCAACTTTGTTTATATTTTATTCATAAAGCCATTGTCAAAACCCACTTTACATAAAGCGCATCCTCGTCGTTACTAAAGAAAGACGAATGTTCAAGCGATCCAATTTTCGTACGTGTTACATCAATTCAACATTCAATCCGTTTTAGTTTGACAGTCTCATGTCCACAACGTCAAAGCCGAAATTGAAGAATACTCTCTGTGAACGTCACCCCTTAAAATCTAAAAGTGGATTTAAGCTACTGAAAGCACACATAAACTACTAAAAGTGGAGGTAAAGTCTCCAGTGCTTTAGTTGGCTGCATGCTAACCTGAGTGTAGCTAGCCAGTGTTTGCCTTTAAAGTCCGGACCTTTATCCCCCTGCTGAGGTAGGATGTTACTTTTAGTGTATTCAGGGATGTTGAAAAAGCTAAATGTACTTACGTAAATTGTCTGGAGTTCAAAACCAAAGGCAACACTTTAAAATATTAACCAGGATCCACGCACTTCACATACAACAGTGCTACAGCACGACTTCCTGTGTGTCCCCTGCAAAGTGAACCGGCAAAGAAAAATTGCCCCTATTTTTTTGTTCCTCCTGGTGCAAGAATGTCTCATCCACATCTGAAAAACAGCAATCACAGTAACGAGGCTTTAGTTTGATGATAAAAACAAATTACTTTCATTCTAATTGATTACTTCTGTAAACATCTTCTTGATAAGTTTATGAATTTATTGATTTCAAGTTTTCATTAAACTAGATCAGCCTTTCTGTTACTTTGAGAGGAAGGACAATGTAGCTTGGAAATGTTAAATCTATACAGCTTATAAATCAATTTTTCTTCCTCTCTGCTGTAGGCCTACTTCAGCTCTTCAACAAAAGCCTCTCCTTTAGAGAAGACTTTTATAGCATGGATGACCTCCTTTCCTTTGGGCGCTGTTGATTTCCAAATTGAAATGCTTTTTCAGGGAGCAAGCAAGATCGTTTCAGCCCTGGGAGTTTTGTTTTTCCTCTGTTTAATTTACTGGGTAAATTAGACACAAACAGTAAGCTGAAGTGTGCCATCTTTCCGCACACTTATTAAGCAGAGCTGTTACACCTACACTATTTACTGAACTACTTACAGTAAGTACTTTTAAAGAAAATCCATTGACATTACAAATTAGTGGGGTTTTTTTTTTCCTGTGCCTCATAACACAACATCTGAGAGACTACCAAAATTAACACTCTACTTTATAAAATCAGTTTCTTTTTGTAATCATATCCCATCTGTCTTTGACAATAGATATACAGGGCTAGTTAATGAGAAAGTTTTATTACTTTCATTATAAAACCTGTTTATTTTACACATTTCTTTTTATTTTTGCCCTAACACATGACAAATAGACATTGGTATTTTATTGCTCTGATTCAATGCTGTCATGTTACATCACCATGAAACTATGATAAATGCAATTTCCCTGAAACTGTATATTATGTGACAATTTGCACCAGTTTCAAATGTAGACATTTCCCAAAATCAATCATGTAGCTGCAGTGCCTGGGTTGAAAGTGTAAAATAACTATTTTCTAAAACTTCAAATATTGTTTTTCTGAGTGAAACTTGGCTGCTGCTAAATGGTAGTATTTTTCCTGTTGACTATGCTAAATTTTTATTACATAAGTGCAGTTTATGGTTAAGTTTTCAACCATGATTGCTTGTTTTCAGTCCAATTTCAACAGCTTTAACATTTGAAAGTAGCTCTCTTCAGCAAAGTACCCTTTTCAGCGAAAACATTGCAGAGCAGTGTAGCACTGAGACCTGAGTGCACGTAACCCACATTTTATTGACGCTTGCTGTGTCAGATGCCTGAACAGCTACAGTTGGTTCAGCCAGTGAAATTGCTAGTTTGTGTGAAACTACAGAAAACTGTCCTTCAGTTACCTTCAACTTTATTTTGCAAGTATAGACAAGTTTCACCGATAGTTCCAGTTTACTTCCTCAGTCGATCAATTTCTGCTTGTTTCTGGTAAAGTAAGATATGCGTTCATTTACACTGATGTGTATATGTGTATGATGGTAACATTCTTATTTCTTATAAGAGACAGTATTATATTTATTCCTCACCCTGCTTGGACATTGAACTGAGGATAATATGACAAAATGGCTTAATGTTAAAACTAGCAAATTTTTTGTGCTTTGTTGAGTCCATGGTGATAAACAGGAACATCAGCCATCTGTGTCTTAGCCAACACAAACGTGGCAGTTTAATGTACATGAAGACGGATGTTAAACCAAAACAGAGTCCTGTCAAAAGGTTTTGGTGGATGTTACAGAGGATGGAGAGGTGGAGACTGCGGACTGCACCTGCAGCCTATAGCTGGACCTGGTCTGTCATGCAGCCGTGTAGCTGCCGTCCTATGGTAAGTTCACTTTACAACCTACATATTTTTGTGTTTTCACAAGCTGCTGCAACCATGTACAGCACAATATGTCCAAGAACCCTTCTTGGTTTTCACAATGTCCATTTTTCAGTCATCGAGTTCGGGAGCTCTTCTTTTGCGTGTTGTTAATTTGCTTATGTCGTAACCCTGTTAACCGGAAGTCCTTAGCAGAAACTAACAGATATGGCGGCTCCCATGGTTCTGGCCGTGAAACTTGTCTAGAGTATCCTAAGAGACAAATTCCGCTGCAGAAAAGTGAAGTCCCGGAATAACTGTAGTTCTTTTTTTATCCAATAGGGGCTGGCTCCAAAACAGAGCAAATCCCCATAGACTCCCATGTTAAAGGGACACTCAGTAACTTTTTTACCTCAATAAATGCTTTTCGGAATCCCCGTGGGGCTACACAAAGTGTTTTCGGAGCGATTCAATGTCTGCTTTGAGCAGAGGGAGACGTGGTGCTGCTACCAACGTAGCAAAGTAGCATCAACAAGCTAGTAAACGCTTAGGATCAAAATAGAGGAAAGACAGGTAAAGAAGTCGTCTGTGTGCTGTGTGGGTGTAGGGGGGGTTGAACTTTACGACAGTGAAAGGGAGGGGGAGCCCCGAGCTGAAGTTACTGAGTTCTGCTTAAAAAAAAGCCAACTTCACAGCAGAAATAAACGTGTTTACAGCCTGATTCAAAATAACATTTTAGGTTTAATAGGTCAAGTTTACTTTCATGTCAACTGTGAGGGGGGTGAATTTTTTGAACTTAACTGTTCAGATGTTGTTTAATTTTGAAATTACACATAATTAGGGGTGTGTCCTTTTTATTGACAGGTGCCAGACCAGGTGCCGATTTTAGCCGTGGAGGCTAATAGTTAGCCTGCTTGCTCCCAGGAAGGCCTCAGCCTATAGCAGAGTTACCCAATGGTGGTTTTTAGCTGGTTAACAGCAAGTCTGAGCGTGTCTTACCTTTAAACCGCCTACTTTGTTCATTCCTGTTGACTTTAGATTAGCTCAGTTAGCATTTAACTTAGCTGTCGATCATTTACCCCGAGGCTCGGAGTGGCCCTGTCTTTGCCCATGCTAGCATTTTCTGCGATTGACGATGTAATGACGTGAAAACGTTCAAGAATGACAGCTGTTATGAGCGAAACGGCATCCCTTTATTGAACCATTTGCCTCATAGGAATACAATCAACTCGTGCCGCTAACTGTGATAACTCCCTCTCTTTTCTGCTGGGGATCCTCAGGACCCCAACTTGGTCCTTTAGCTGTAGGCAGTGCTGCCTGACTAAAACTGAAACAGTTATCAGGCGCCTTGATAAAACCTGTAACTCTATAACATTCCCTCCAGCCATAGTCCAAAATAAAAGCACTAAGTTTCTTTTAATTTTTTTTTTTTTGTTTATAAAACAAACAAACAACAACAACAACAACAACAACAACAACAACAACAACAACAACAACAACAACAACAACAACACTTTTCTAATCTACAAGGAAGGGGTAGACTACCCTTTCCTTGAGGCACCTCAAGGGGATTATTCTGCCCCTGGAATAACGTAATCCTTAAGATAAGTGGGTGCCTTCCTAACTCGCACTGGATAACGTGCCGTTTCAGTCATCAGTTCTGGGGGTACATGTTCCCCAATCTCTTGGGCCATCTCATCTGACTCCAGTCCTGGATGGTCTGGATACTGCGGTCCCTCATTTCCAGGAGAAACCTCTTCCTGATGTGCCTGTTCAATCTGTCTCTGATCGTGCCGCGGACGGATTTGGTCTTGGTGCCGCCTCACCAGCTGACCCTCCAGTGTTCTTGCTCTCCAGGACACTGGACCCGTCTTCTCCACGAGTGTGGCTGGAACCCACTTGTGGCCTGAATATCCTCTGATGTACACTGCACCAGATTCTTTGAGGCTCCGATCTCTGGTGTTCTTATCATGGCAGTCTTTTTGTCTGGCCTGATTCAATCCAACTTTTCTCATCAGTGACGGACACACCTGGTCCAGCACGGTGCAGGGTTTTCTGTTCATGAGTAGCTCTGCTGGTGTGACTCCAGTGGTGGTCTGAGGAGTCAGGCGATAGCTGAAGAGGAACCTTGCCAACTTGGTCTCTAAACTGCCTTCTCTCATTTTTTTGACTCCATCCTTGACAATCCTGACTGCCCGCTCTGCACAACCATTTGAAGATGGGTGATAGGGTGCTATTGTTATGTGCTTGATGCCATTCTTCTTGAGGAACTGTTCGAATTCGGCACTAACCAGACTCGGCCCATTATCACTAACGAGGACAGCGGGAATCCCATGTGTGGCAAAGATGGATCTCAGTTTTTCAATAGTTGCTGCTGAAGTTATGGATGACATGGGCTGGGCCTCAATCCACTTTGAGTGGGCATCCACAAGAATCAAGATCATTTTTCCCTGCACTGGGCCACAAAAATCCAGGTGTAATCTCATCCATGGTTTGGAGGGCCACTCCCATGGGTGTAGGGGTGCCCCCGCTGGTGTAGCCAGGTTGGACTGGCAAGCATGACACCGTCGTACTGCCGCCTCCAGGTCAGCATCCATGTTTGGCCACCACACGTAGCTGCGAGCCAGGGTTTTCATTCTTGACGCCCCAGGGTGGGCCTCGTGTAGTTCTTTAATCATAATCTGCCGTCCTTGTGGTGGAATGATTACTCTGCTTCCCCACAGTATGCATCCTTCCTCCATGCTCAGTTCATGTCGTCTTCTCATGTATGGCTGCATTTCTGGGTCTGAGCATTGAGACGGCCAGACCCCATGACTCAACCACTGCTGCACTCTTGAAAGAATGCGGTCTCTACGAGTCCACTCGCGAATGTGTTTAACTTGCAGTGGAGTGTTATTGATGTGTTCCATCAACATGATTACTTCATCAGCTTGAGGTGTGTCTGCTGGTGCCTGTGGAAGTGGAAGGCGACTCAAACAGTCTGCGTTACCATGTTTGGAGCCCTCCTTGTATTCCAACGTATACTCATAAGCAGCTAAGGTCAATGCCCACCTCTGAATTCTGGCAGCAGCCAGGTGAGGCACTCCTTTTTTCTCAGCCAGGAGACCCAGCAGCGGTTTATGATCAGTCACGATCGTGCAGTGTTTCCCGAAAAGGTATTGGTGGAATTTCTTCAGGCCAAAGATAATGGCCAGCGCTTCCTTCTCCAGCTGGGAGTACCCACGTTCTGCCGATGACAGTGAGCGTGACATGTAACCAATGGGCCTCTCTGTGCCATCTGGGAGCTTATGTGCCAAAACAGCTCCGATGCCGTATGGTGATGCATCACATGACATGACTAAAGGCTTTGTGTCATCAAAATGAACCAGAAGTTGTTCTGACTGGAGTCCCTGTTTTGCCTTTTCGAAAGCCTGTGTTTGACGTTGTCCCCAGTTCCACGGAGCTCCAGCCCTCAAGAGCTCATGCAGAGGCTCAAGAACAGTGGCAATGTTAGGTAAAAACCGTCGGTAGTAGTTGAGC
Organism: Atherinomorus stipes; assembly: GCA_023101725.1. NCBI lineage: Eukaryota > Metazoa > Chordata > Actinopteri > Atheriniformes > Atherinidae > Atherinomorus > Atherinomorus stipes. The sequence goes on along the minus strand of JALJCO010008534.1, from coordinate 271,990 downwards.
ATGCCCAAGAATGATTTAAGCTGTGACGGATTTGTTGGTTGAGGAGCATTAACAATGGCTTGGACCTTGTCCACAACTGGATGGACCCCTTCATGGCTGATTCTGTACCCTAGGTAAACAACCTCAGGAGCCATGAACACACATTTTTTTTTTCTTTAATTTAAGTCCTGCATTAGAGAGCCTCCCCAACACTGCCCCCAGATTTTGGAGGTGTGTTTCGTCATCCTCTCCCGTCACCAGAATGTCATCTACTCTTACCACCACCTGTGGAAGTCCCTGTAGTAGGTTGTCCATGGTGCGCTGAAAAATGCCCGGTGCTGATGACACCCCATATGGCAATCTGGTGTATTGGTAAAGTCCACGATGTGTATTGATGGTAGTGAACTTTTTTTGATGCTTCGTCCAGTGGAAGCTGTTGATAGGCTTGTGACATGTCCAACTTTGTGAACTTTTGCCCACCCCCTATTATTGCCAACAGGTCTTCTGTTTTGGGAATGGGGTAGTTGTCCAACTTGGACACCGGATTTACAGTCACTTTGTAGTCCCCACATATTCTTGTAGTCTGATCCGGTTTCAAAATGGGAACGATTGGTGCTGCCCACTCTGAAAAGTCCACAGGCTCAATAATGCCTTCTTTCTCCAGCCTCTCAAGCTCCTTTTCGACTTTATCTTTCAGTGCATATGGCAAGGGGCGAGCTTTAAAGTACCGTGGTTTGGCTTCGGGGTCTACATAGATTTTTGCGGTGGTCCCCTTTAAGGTGCCCAACTCACCTTTAAATACCTCTTCATACCGTGACAACAGGGTGTTTAATTCTGTTGGTGGACTTGTTTGCAGTCTGAAGATGGCACTCCAGTCCAGCCTCACAGCCCTGAGCCAGTTTCGCCCCAACAGGTTTGGGCCCTCTCCTTTAACCACCAGCAATGGGAGCTGTCTGCTTTCTCCCTTATAAGTTACTTGGGAATTCATTTTCCCCAACACGCTAACACTGTCTCTGGTGTAAGTGTATAGTCTGATTTTTGTGTCTCGGAGTTTTCCCCCTCCCATTTCTTTATACGTTTTCTCATTTACAATAGTCACCCCTGCCCCTGTATCAATTTCAAACTCAATGTCATGTCCATTCACAGTTACCTTTTCTCTGTAGGGCCTCACTCTTTCTTCTCCGTCAAGAGCATTCAGCATGTATGTGTATTCGTCCTCATCACCTTCCTGCTCCAGCATGTGGGTTGTTCCCGGTCTGTTTTCCACTTTCTGTTTTGGTCGACTGGGATTCCGACATTTCCTGGCCAAATGTCCCCTTTTCCGACAGTTGTGGCAAACTGCCTCCCTAAATCTGCAGTCAGATGATCCATGATTGCCGCCGCACCTGTGGCATCCCGCCGCAGCCGGCGTGCTGTATGGCGTAGCGGGTCGGAGTTTATGTACAGTCGCCTCTATCCCCGAATGCTGTAACTCCGCCACATCCTTCGCTGCTGCTTCCATAGATGTTGCTATCTCTGTTGCTCTTGCCAGTGTCAATTTGTCATCAGCCTCCGACAGCAATCGCCGCTGAATGTTGTCATCATTAATGCCGCACACAAGCCGGTCTCTGATCATGTCATCCAGAGCCGTTCCGAAGCCGCAGTGTTCAGTGAGTTTTCTCAGTTCAGCCAAAAGGAAGAGACCGATTGCCCAGGCTGTCTCACTTTACAATGGAACTTGAACCGCTGTACGATCAAACTGGGTTTCGGCATGAAATGATCACTCAGAATCTTCAAGATGTCGGTCAAAGTGAAATCTCCCGGCTTACCCGGTTGGCACAGATCTCTGAGGACGGCATAAACTTTTGCACCACATGCACTCAGGAATATGGCCCGCTTTCTTTCGGCGCTCTCGATCTTGTTAGCCACGAAGTAAAACTCCAGCCGTTCAACATACTGGTTCCACTCGTTGGAGTCCGGATCAAACTCGGTTATGTTGCCATAAGTCGCCATAGCTGAAATTAATCCTCGTCGCCAATGTAATGACGTGAAAACGTTCAAGAATGACAGCTGTTATGAGCGAAACGGCATCCCTTTATTGAACCATTTGCCTCATAGGAATACAATCAACTCGTGCCGCTAACTGTGATAACTCCCTCTCTTTTCTGCTGGGGATCCTCAGGACCCCAACTTGGTCCTTTAGCTGTAGGCAGTGCTGCCTGACTAAAACTGAAACAGTTATCAGGCGCCTTGATAAAACCTGTAACTCTATAACAGACGACACACGCAACATGGCAAGATGGTGACGGTGGCGTCCAACTGGCTTCACTTTCAGCTCTTCAGACTGACCGGATACTACGTTAATTTCTTTTTAGTCTTTTATCCTATCAAGGTTCTGCTGAGTCTAAACAGAGCTGCTGCATTGACAGTGTAGACTCTTTTACGTAGTTTATGCAGCCCATTATGTTTTATTGAATGCATATTTATGCATTGCATGGGGTTTGAGCAGGAAGTGAGACATCATCTCTCCCCCTCAGCATCCATTCAGTTATCAGACTGACAACACCATTGTCATTTAGCTACATACAGCTGTAGTGCTGGCAATGAGAAAGCATTTCTCCAGGGGCCAATTAAACACAAACAAGTTAAAAACACCCACATTTTTGCAATCACTCACCCAACACACATATACACATCACTAAGATTTTGCAGTTAAAACGACCTTGCCGATTGATAAATACTTGAAATAGACTATTGAACCTACAGCTACAGAACTAAAACTAATTTAAGATGCAAAATATGCACATAGCCTATTCAGCAATTTAGCATTCTGACAGCTTGAAGAATGAAGCTGTTGATCCATCAGGAGCTTCTGCCTTGTGCTGAAAACATTTGCCTGATGGTGGCAGTTCAAAGACAACACAGCGAGGCTGTGAGGAGTTCCTGACAATGTTCATTAGTCTGCTCCTGCAGCAACTCTGGAAGAGTTCTTGGAAAGAGGGGAGGGAAACTCTCACCCCCTCCTGACTATCCTCTGCATGGCTTTTCTGTCTGATGTACATATGGCAGTTGACGGTCCTGTCACTATGCCTCTGAGTGATTATGCGCCTTGGCTACTTGGCCAAGGGGATCCCTTTGGCCAAGCGCACGTGACTCTCACCCAGGAGTCTGGGGATTGAATCCCGCCTCCTTCGTCCTGCCACATACTGCAAGGAACTCCAAGGAACTGAAAGCTCTTCACTCTCCACCATGCACCCACTGATGCTGAGGGGAGCATATTCAGGTCGCGACCTCCAGAAGCCGATCATCTCCTTTGTTTTGTCTACGTTAAGCGGAGGGTTGTTCTCTCTGCTCCAGCCCTCTCGGTGTTTTACTTCGTCCCTTGAATCATCATTGGTAATGTTGGAAAAATGGTTTGAGCAAGCGACAGTTTAAAAAAACACCACCTGAAACCACACCTTTAGAGCACAGGGACATGTGCGCTGATGTTTTACGTGAAGGTTAATGATAACAGCCAAGTGGATAACTCGTTAGCTTGACAGTAAACAGCTGACAAACCACGTTTTTAAAAGCTTTAATCCACTGACCTCCAACTCCTACTGCAGTGTAAAGTCCACAATGCAAACGTCAACGCCTCCGAGACTTACTGTGTGTTCAGACCAAACGCGATTTGGGCGTCCAAAACACGCATGAAGCTCAAAGTTGGACGCTGTGTGACTAAAAAGTCAGACGCTTGAAACACGCATGAAGCTCAAAGTTGGACGCTGTGTGACTAAAAAGTCAGACGCTTGATTCCCAGCCTCTTGACGCCCCCCAACTCGCATCGAGGGATGTCCAGCCAAGGCACCCTCGACGTAACCTGATTTACATCATCTGGGTGCGTTCAACAAGTACACGCGGGGGCGTTCCCTTTCCTCACGCACTCCATCTGAGTAAGGCGACAGTTATAGGTGATTTCGTCTGGTTAGAGAATAATAGGAGCCAATCACTAATCGCGGGTGGGACTTTTGAAGGATGGGCGGCGTTTTGGCCGGATGTGATGTAGAAGCACAGGCGACAGCAGTGTAGTCAGTCAGTTATTTCAGACAACAACAATCATGGCGGCTTGCCGTAGGGCACATTCGACAAAAGTCGTTCACAGACTGTACACCGCTCGTACTAGCTGTCGCCGCCGCCGCCATGTTGTTTGACTGAAGCTTTTTGAGCTTGATAACATGTTTTGATAACTCGATCCTCTATGCGTGGTGGCTCTGGTGTCGCTCTGAGTTGCGTCACGGGTTGCGTCATTCGGTTCAACGTGAGTGGCTGAAGTAGCGTGTCAGTCAAGATGACGGACAGATCTTCTATCCAATCACATGCAAGAGTTTTAGAAAAAAAAGACTAATTTGAAATGACATCGGGTTAACTCCCTCCCCAGATGGTATTGCAAATACCAGGTGGCGGGAGTCAGGTTACCCTCGACGCGCGTCGGGAGGAGCCTCTCCTCTTTTTTTCCTGTCATCTGTCTGTTTCTACAATGGCAGATGCAGCAGAGAGTGGCTCGGCTTTATGTGTTAAAGGAGTGATGACATAACAGTTAAAAACTAGTTTATGTTGTTGGCATTACTGCATATGTAAATACTCCAAAGAAAAAAACGGCATTTTTTACAGCGGATTATTGTTTTGAAACGCCAGACCTCACTTCCTCAGTAATACAGTTGGGTCCGGTGATGATATGGAGCTTTACCCGGAGACCAGGTTGACTTCATTTTGATTGGCTACACCTTATTTCGCTATGACCTTATTTGGAGAATCTAGGTCAAGCTGCGGTCGAAGTTTGCTAAAGGCTAACTGCTAGCAACAATTCAGACAGTGAGCTACGTTTATCAGACAAGACAGCATTTAGAAAATAAATAAACTTACAGGTAATGACAAGGTTGTGGTCGCCTCCCTCAGTGTTACTGCAGAAGTTTGCTTTTAAATCCATTTGTTTGAAAATCCAGACCTGACTGCAGAGAAGTTACTACTAGCTCCATACATGCAGCTGAATCAGACAGGGAGGGGAGGGGGGAGTGGACGGTGCATAAACCGTTAGGAGAGGGGGGGGGGGGGGTTTACTTGATAGTGTGCTCTTATTGGAGCAATTAAATTACGTAGAATGATAGAACTACGTAGAATGATAGCCTGCTGTCTGATTCAACTGTTTCTGAGCAGAGAGACAAAGCTGACAGACCATAAACAGGAACTTTGATTCTCACTCTGGACATTCACATGGCCTCATCAGTGCACAACAGATCATATTATACACCCAAAACCCCAGAAAAGTGAAATTTGATGTCATGGCACCTTTAAAAAAAGCTAGGGAACGTCGTTGTAGGACGTCTCTGCTCCGTGTCTGGGTTCATCAGATAATTCAAGGTGTTCTGTGTGATGAGTTTCACCATTTACCCCAGGAGCTGTGCACTGACAAGAGGCGCTTTCAGCTGTCTGATCTGGTCCAGTTTAATGTCCTGCTGTCCCGATGCGGGACGGCATTATAAGCCCAGTAAATTCCATCGTCACAGCAGGTCAGAAACCGGACTGGACACAGATCACAGTTTGTCCTCCTCTGTCTTCAGAGAGTGAGGAGATTCCCCTGGTTCTTCTTTGTGTTTCCCGTCCTGTCATAAAATATTGTCACAGAGGTCTGACTTTTTTCCTTCTTTTTTATGAGTCCATGATGTATTGACTACTATCAGGATGGAAGGACCGTTTAACCCAGTATGACAAAAAGTGTTTCTGAGCAGGATTACCAACTGTGGCTTTAAGAAGTAGAGTCTGCGCTGACCTTCCTTGTAGATATATTTAGTGTTGCATTTCCAGTCCAGTCTGTTGACTTACTGAACTCCAAGATACTTGTAATCCTCCACACCTTTGCCCGAAATATCCAAGAGTACCTTCCTACAGTTACAATGGCTGACAAGGGTGCCGCCATACATCCAATCATACAGGAATTCTCAAGTAAAAGTTAATTAAACGCCACCAAGAGTAACCATCTGCAGCTTGCAACCCAGATGCTTGAGGTGTAGGCGCATGGTTAGGGTTAGGGGAAGGGTCAGGGTTAGGGTTATATTTTAGTAAGATACATGGAGAAGAAACCTCCGCTTCGGACTTCTGGTGTGGATTGGATATATGGCGACGTATCGTGAAAATTTGTTCTCTCCAATATATTTATTTTGCTTTCAAAATTATTTTCCCCTTTCAGATTGCTTTTTTTTCTAAAAACACAAAACAAACTCCATATTCCACCACCTCCATCTCCTCTCCCAAGATGTAAACAGGGTTTTGTTTAATCTTTCTCCTCCTGAAGTCAACAATCATCTCTTAAAGGGATATTGTGTAAGTTCTCCTGTGTCTTATTCACAAAAAACTGATTATTTGGTTCAAAAGTGTTTTTTCATTCATCAGTAATCACTCCCGTCAACAAACTGAAGTGCTCCTCTAAGTTCTAAATTTGCCGTTCGTATCATTCATTTACACATCGCGCGGGTCGGCTCGGTGGAGGCTGCCATGTCGTATCGCCATGTTTTTGCGTTCAGGAGAAGCGTGACGGTAGGAAAACACAGAAACTCACCGGACACACCGGAGTTTTCAGCTCAGTTCGAGGTAATGCCTTTGAAAAGTCACCGTGCTGCAGAGGGGAGAGACTAGCGTCTCACTGACGCTGGGTTCACGTGCAGTTGGGCAGACGGCCGTTGGTAACAAACCAGATGTCATCTTAATCAATGAAGCCGAGCGAAAGACGGTAAAACATGGGTCAGGGAAAACAATACGACATCGCCATGACAACAAATCAGATGTGGACTGATGTCACTGTAACTGATGGACCACGTCTTCACATAGAGGCCGGTGATAACTCTACATGCAGCGGATGTCGTCGGTCTGCCCGGTTTCACGCGAATGCAGCATGAAAAGTACGAGGGAGCTGCTCCCGATTACACAGTGTCCCTTTAAGTTTTGCTGGTATTTAAAATGAGGTGATTGTTACCGCACCATTTCACAAACTGACCGACCAGTTCACTGTATTTGACTTCTTGTCCATCACTGATACACCCCACAACTGCAGTCATCAGAGTATTTCTGCAGATGACAGGATTCACAGTTGTACTGGAAGTCTGAGGTGTTCAGTGTAAAGAGGAATGGTGAGAGTACAGTTCCTTGTAGTGCTCCAGTGATGCTGACACCATCTCAGACACACAACCTTTCATAAAGGAGAAGGCTAAAGTCCCATGTTGGGTTGTGCCCATAGATGTCATCTTCTTATTATTTGATTATCTACTGAATTCTGAAACTAATATTTACAGTGAACTTTTATATCAGAGTGAAGGGCTTCACCATGGAAACGTAGAGGTCAGTCATTTCCTGTATTGCTTATTCAGTTCAGGGTCATGGGGTTGTTGTAGCCTATCCCAGCAACTCCATCACCCTGGACAGGTCGCCAGTCTGTCGCAGGGCCAAAACAGAAAGAGAGACAACACGCATACTCACATTCAAGGACAATTTAGAGTGATCAATTAACCTAATATGCATGTCTTTGGATGGTGAGAGGAAGCTGGAGTTCCTGGAGAGAACCCACGCATACACGAGGAGAACATGCAAACTCCACACAGGAAGGCCACTGATGGAATTGTCAGAACCCCTCCCCAGCCGGGCTCGAACTAACAACCTTCTTACTATGAGGCAGGGGGGGAACTTAGAGGTGTTTAATTTTTTTTTCATTTCTGTTTGGTAAAGCTGAAAACCTAGAAATATTGTAAATCAGAAAAAAACAATTCAATTCTATACACTTAGATTCATAAACCGAGCCTGTAATTTCACTCCTCTCGAACATTTTTCTCTGCTGTCAGTTTGAATTTCATTGTCAATAAGTTCAAAACCCCTGACCCCATTCACTCCACCAGAGCCTTTGTCCTCAGCCCAGCTCCACCACTAGCAATCGAAAAACTATTATGTTGATGTCACAATGGGGTCTTATCATCAGATACACCTTGCATTTTATTTCCAATAGCCTTTCCTTATTGTGCACACCATGTCAAATAATTGTGCTTTAAGTTCAGCTCCATTTGATGCAGTTTAACTACACTAACTGCCCATAGATGGCAAAAATCCATCAGCCTGGTCAATAAATAGAAGACCCCTGAATAACTCACTCAATGTTTCATCTTAATCCTGCATGGCAGCTCATTTTCACCTCGCTTTCGTTCCTATTCAGGACCCTGACCCATCTTCACAGTTGAGGCAATTAGTTTTATTTCTTCACACATACCCTTTGGAAACTTTAATTAGATTGGAAATTGCAACGGCAGTGGCATGTGTTTACGTTTATACCTGACACAGTGAATAACGCTTGTGAATGACCACTTGGCCTTTCTGTGTTCACGCTGATTAACACGGAAAGGCCAAATGTTTGGCTGCTTGTGTACATCTCTTTTTTTCTCCTCTGATGACAAAGCAGCTCTGCCAAACAGTACAATGTGTGTCCCGGATGATGCATATTTACCCTCATCATACATCCATGCAAACTCAGGACCGGTCTGAGTCTAGCCCTAGACCACTTCAGCACCGCTGGTGCTTAACGTTTTATTGGCGCTTGAACGTTCATACACACACCAAATCTAACAAACACATCCATTCTCATTATTTGTAGATGGCTTACAGTACCTGTCAAAAGTCACATTTTCCTATTAAATTTAATGGGGAAAGTGTGTCTGAAGATTTGATAGTGTACATCATGGTGTAACTTTGGTTGTGGTTTTTAGTCTCAATAGGGTAGAAAATTTAGAAAATTGTCTAGTATTACTGTGCACATTTTAATATTCAATGTGCTTCATGCTTGTAGCATACCAAATTTGTATTTCAAAACATCAACAAGCAAGACATATTTAGAGTGTCACATCCCAGCTCTGATAGGGTGAAGATGGTGGAGTAAGATAGCTTTATTGTTCTGGAGATGGAAATGAGGCATAAACACAAACACTGGGAAACTGAAAAAGGAGGAGATGGGGTCAGTAATGCTGCTCAAAGGAATTGAATCAAAGACAGAGAAAGCCTTCCCTAAAAAGGAGCCAAATGGGAAAACCCAACAAACCTAATCTAGTATTTCTACAAACCAAAAAGGAAAGGAGCAACACCAATACCTAAAACTGTAATGTATTGAAAACACAACAAAACAAGACCTAGCTATCCCAACTCCAAACCAACCCAGTGTAAACCAAACACAAAGACAACTAAAGGGGACCCGACAGCTGAAACCAATAACCAACAAAACGCCTGGAAAACCAAAACTAAACCCAAATTAAAGTTGCCAAAGAACACCAAAAAAAAAAAAAATTAATTAATTTAAAAAAAAAACAACAACAACAACTAAGGGCCAACTGGCCAGGCCAAACAGTTGCCAACGACTAAATATCTGTGAGCTCTTTTATAGCTGCAAGGAAGCAGCTCCAGGTGTGTCTGATGAGTCGCTAGCAGGTGAGGGAGGGAGGAGATGATGGTGGTGTGGAGCCAGGCCAGACAGGAGGGTTGAAGCAGGATGTGGACTGAAAGAAACAGATGAGGTTAATCAGGTAGCCGTGACTTAGAGTAAACAAGTTAACCAGTTTAATTACTTTTAAAAGATATTTAGAACATTTAAAAAAAAAAAAAAAGAAGAAAAGTGCAACAAGCAGTCTTCCTCTACAAAATAGCTTAAAATTATTGCCAACTTGTCTCTGAATTTTTACATTATTGAATCTCAAAGTGTCTAGAGCACTCTGTTGTGGATACACCATACAGCAGAGGCAGCAGGAATTCATTAAGCTAGTATAATGCATGCAACCATAAATGAAATAGTATAATATTGAGTTTTTCTGTGTATAATTTTTAGTTTGGCAACGTTCATTTATGCTTTGGGCCAGCTTTGTGAAAACCTGTCACTTTTTGACAAAAACGATCATTTTAGAAAGCAGTCCACACTGCCTCCGTATGATCTGATTTCAATTCATGTCATGAAAAGATAATTAAAAATTGACACAGATGTCTGGATTAACAACTGATTTCAAGACTCACTCTAATGGCCAATCAAACATGGTCAAATGCTATTGGATTTAGCTTTAACAAATGCTTATGCTTTTGAAAAGGGAGTCCAATATGATTTTTTTATGAGAGTTTTAATCAATAAAATTATCTTGAAACTCAGCCACAGATTATTGCTTCTGTGTCAGATGATCATGGTAGCCTATCAGATGCCATGACATCATGACGCTGCTACTGCTGTTAGTGATGATGATGCTTTCTTTTGATATTTCACTTGTCTAGTAAAGATTATTGTGCATAATGTGTTATATTTAAGATAATACTATTACATTTGATCATTTTTCCATTAAATAAGTAATATTAATAATATTCATATGTATCTTATATAACAATCTTATAGTATTCTATAACTAATCATTTTAAAAGGATTTCTTTTTCATGTATGTTTTATTTACTCATCAATATAATTTGTTATTGTTTTAAAAACATTTATAGGAACACTTATGTTCCTATGAGTTTTAATTGATATTTATATTTATTTTATATTGTCCTTGCAATAAAGATATTAATGCACAAAACTGATATCAGCATTGATGTAAAAGCACCATAAATCGTATTGTGAGGAAAAATTTTGGTCTCATACATCCCTGCCTCCTGTTCCCTTCTTTTCCCCCGTCCATTTTTGCAGCTGAGAAAGCAGTGTGGTGGAAAAATGCAAATTAGAACACAATATGATAAATGCTGTGAGGAAAAGCTTTTGTTTCCATAAATGTAACAGAAAGCCTGGGTGATAACTGCTCTCTGAGGGTTAAAGTGAATGATTGCTGGTCTGTCTCATGTTTAAGTCAGTTTTTTACTATAAAAAACTAAACTTAAAAATCACATTTAGTTGGAAAATGTATTTTATTGGATTTAAAGAAATGAAGTCAATTAAAAATTAAAGCTGCCATCCACACTGATACTTTTTTCTTAGAATTCAAACCTGTAAAAGGAAACACTGACTGTCCTGTTGTTTAACCTCTTTCTTGCATTATTAATCTTTAATTACTTTTCACTGAATTTTTTAAAAGGCATAAGTGATATGAGAAGTGGAGTGACTATTTTATGAAGGACAAGGCAGATTTTTTTTTAAAAAAGGTAATAACTGTACTTATTGTAACCTCCAGGAGTTTAGGACTGAAGACTATTGTCCACCTGTTTCCAGCTGAGTAGGTTTGTATTACAGCCGAGGCCTGCAGGCAGTGCACCAGAAACAAAACTGCCTTCCTGCGCGTGGGAAACTTAATCAAAGCTTAGACAGTGTATGTGTCCAACAAATTACATGACAAAAAGCAGAAAATATTTTTTTTTAAAAGACAAAACGCTTTTTTACATGAAAACAGTATTATTATTATTATTATTATTATTATTATTATTATTATTATTATTATTATTATTATTATTATTATTATATTTTATTAATTATAAGATAATTATCTTGCCCTTGAATTCTGAATGTGCTGCTTTTAAAATTAAGTTTTAAGTTCTGGCCAGAAAAATGTGTATGCAGAGACCTATAAAGACTGAGGTAAAGATGAGGATTTAAAGGTTGAATGTTGGTTCTGACAGGCAAAAGATGTGTGACATTAATGATCAATGTCTCTCTAAAGGGCAACTTTGAAACATGGGCACCAGCAGCTGCGGTTATCCTGCTGTCCTTTACTCCATAAAAAGAATTATCACCCCTGTCGGAATCGTATGACTGTATATTGATCAAAAACATCAATTTACACTCTCATCGAGGTCGAGCTGGGAGCACATCAATGTCGCCGCATCAGTCACAAAGCAGCAGGCCGTAAGAGCCTGTAAGCCTCTTTGATGACTGACATCTTTGACCGCTTCCATTTCCAGTTATCTCCATCAGCTATCACTTCCACCCTTGTCTTCCTCCATTTCTAGTTTTTATTTCACTTTGCACTTCAGCTCCAATCCCATTACACCCACAATCTTTTCAAAGTCCAGAACATTGACTTCAAAGTTGTTCACACAAAAAACTCCTATGAACTGTAACACTCGCACTTGGATGTAATTATCTCAGAGTTGGTGGTTCGAGGTGTTGCTGTTTTTGGGTGGAGTTGATAAATGTCTTCTGATGTGTGGATTTTACTCTTATCTGATGATTGGTGTTAAAGTGATCCATCTGTCATACAGACACATCTCTGCTGTTGAATGTTAAAGAGATGGTGCCGTGTGTTGGCAGAAATAAATTCTCAAAGATCAATATGTGATTCTCAATCCTGAGTCCTGTCTTTAAACAATGGAGTGTTGTTTTTTTTCCCCCTTTTATTCTAAGAATACTGAACATATTACCAAAGCCAGGCCAATCTGGACTCGGCAATGAGAGTAAAAGACTGAACATCAGTGAAAGAACAGTTGAGTCATCAAGTGAAACATCCAAAAGGCTGTAATTTATGAAATAAAAAGGTAAAATGGGGTTTGGTACTGTCTGAGAGGACGGATGGCTAATGTGGAAGAATTGTGACAACATCTCTGGTTTAGGCTCAATATAATAAATGATCTAAACTTAGCCAAGGATAGAGGCACAAATTTAAGAATTTCATCTCATATAACTGCTCCTTTGACCTTCATCTACAAATCAACTACTGCAGCAAGAGATGACTCAGATTCAGAAAACTTTCCAATGACAGAAAATCAACATAGAAGTTTAAAACTAAATCCAGACAATCTACATTAAAAATGCTTTCTTAAAACAGAAAGCTATCTCCTGCAATGCTAAAACATATAATTTAAAGATTGTTTCTGGTCCTGTTGGTCTCAGACTGATAGTAGCTCTGGGAGAATTTAGTTGTTTGAGATGTTTATGGCAGGAGTTGAGGAGTTACAATAAATGTTGAGGGGAATTTATAGCAGAAACTTGATGGCAACAACTGCAAAGACTTGATCCACTGATCAATGTAACACTAGTCAAACCCATTTTAAGCAGATGGAGGTAAAATGTGGTAAATCAAGTTTGATGCTCATGATGTAGGGGGAAAAAAAAAGTTGATCTGTGTCAGCAGGACCCTTTTTTATAAGTAATGAAATGCTGTTTTCCTGACTGAACCAAGCAGGATAAAAAGAACAGTGCAGTCATCAGGAAACTGCAGCAGTGTGCTGTAGCTAGCTGGTATTTTGTAATGGTCCACATAAATCAAGACAACATACCTCGGTTTTATTACATTTGTGCTATACAGAATGGCTTGCAATAAATCTAAAGCTCACATATCAGTCTAGTGGAGGTTTATTTATTCTTTGTACCATAAACGTGAAACCTCAAAGTGGTGCAAGACAAAGTTTCAGAGGACTGCTGGTCACAATTCATCTACGAGTTAAATCCAAGTACAACCTTATCTTATAATTGGCCCTTCTTTTTTCTTTTTTTAAATAATCCAATAATACCAAATAAAAGCTTGACTGGTACTAAATTCTATACTTTTTGTATTTTGAGTTTATAAATTCTCCTGTAAGTCATTTTGTAACTCCAGGGGAGGAATATAATAGTACATCTAAAAGGGGATGATGTAATGAACTTATCAACCTGTTGTATCACTTTCTCCTTCCGTTTTGCTTGAAGAGTGAAATAGGAAGCATGGGCCTCTAGGGCTCGGAAATCTGTCTGCTCTAAGGCCATGACTATGCAGCTGACAATAACACAGTGATAGAAAACACACAAGATTTGACCTAATGTCACTTTTCTAACCTCATAAGCTTGTTATGTAGCATTCCTCAAGCCATTACACTTACAGATAAAGAGAGCAGTGTTGCAGCATGGGTGTTTTCCCATGTATTATAGCACTTGAGCTACCGTTTGTACCATTAAGATTCACAATTTTTCATTCATACATTCCTCATAACCAGCTCCAGAACAGCAATAAAATACTGATAAGAAAAAACAGAATGACAAAAGATTTTTCAGATGCATTTTATATACAAAAAAACTATACACAGTTAAGATGTAACAGTAGCTGTTTGACATACTGTCTAATATTATGATACAACTTCAAAGATGAATTCTATCTGAAGCATGAGGTGGTGTTTAGACCCCGTGGGAAATATCCAGTTCTGGGTTAATGATCCAATGAGCTTAAAACATCACATTATACTGCCACTACATTTGAAGCTGAAGACTTTATGGTGCATCAATCATCAGAAAATAACTGTAATCAACACGTTCAGGACAAGATTACATGTTCAAAATGAAAGCTGTGTGAATCTGATCATGGCTCTGGTCTGCAACTATGGATTTTTTTCCCCCCTGGAAAGTAATAAAAGAAGCCTCAAGCACCACTTAGATTACAGACAATCTCAAATGTAAATATTTTATGATCTGCTGGATGTTGACATCATTGCAAATTGGTCATGTATGTTTTACACGCAGCTTAAAGGGTAATATCCTGTATGTCACATCAACCCTAATATCTGATACTTTCTAGTTCATAAGTAATGTAGGGAAATAGCTTTTTGGGGCCTGACGGTTGTTTAAATGTCATATTTAACATGGATGAAACAGGTTACAGTTTTAAAAATTTTAGATGTGAATAAAGTTTCTAATTTCTTGATTTTTCTTCCTCTTTTCATTAGTAGAGGCGTAATACAACATATTTGTAATCAAATAAGGTCAAATTAAAAAGCTTTTAATTTATTGAGCCAACATTTATACCTTCAGCTACGCAACCATATGAATGATAAACAACCTGAGTGTAATTGTTATATATCACAGTCTTACACATAGCTTTAATTTACATTATGCTTGAAACTCTTCATACATGTCCCAACATATGATGCTATGTAGCCAAGCATTTATAAACACAGCTGTTGTGGATGCTTCATACAGGATGTTTCACTTAGCTGTTCTTGCTAATACTGTACAGTAGACCATATGCTGCCTCTATACTGCTCAGTGGGATAAAATATCGCCAGATGTGCTTTACTACTTCTAAGAACATATCCATGTATCATCAGATATGGTGACACTAAACTTCAGGACCAGCAGCATCATTATGGTAATAGTAAGAGTACTTGATGGTGTGCAGCACATTAACCTGTATTAGACGTTTGGAAATATTAAGTTTCACAAGTCCACCTTGATCTGTTGGTGTCTAAAGAAACAAATTGAACATTGAAGCCAAAAGAGGACTGGAGAGTGTTGTCAGATATAAAAATGAGACAGAGCTGCTAACAAGTAAGATATCTAGTTTGGTTTTAATGGGGAATCAGTCTTTGCAGTAAGCAAAGACGGATTTATATCTGAGCTTCTTCATCTGTATTCAAAGACAAGTGGGGGAAAAAAGACAAAATTAGAGCTTAAAACATTCACATCAATGTATTGTATCATATTTGCGGTAAAATTAATTTCATTGTATGCACATGCTTGATATACATTCTGTACAAAATAATCAATATTTAACAACATAGACATGAGTGAATACTGTTAGTTTTTTTTTTTTTTTTTTCCATTTCTGTACATAAATTTGTTTCATAACACCCACACACACTTGGAGGCACAAACAACAAACTGTCCTTTTTAGTTACTGTTTGTAAGAATGACAAGTGTTGCTGAGGTCAGGGCGCTATAAACAAAAACTTTTGAAAGTCAGCAAGCTCAAACTGTCAATCACTCATCAGCAGACATCTCCTCTTAAGTCTAGTGGGCCTGGGGATGATCGGTTACTTAAGACCGGCCAAATAATCCTGCCTTTACACAGAAAACATCATGCATCCTCAGTATGTTGATTTTATCTCGACAGAACACTTGGACAAAAATATTTACAAATCCAAAGATAAATAATGGGGGAACCACTTTAGTCACACTATTCTCACACCATGAATGTACACACATTAGAAGCATCTTGATGAAATCGTCAATCTTTTTAGTTTATTGCCTTCAAGTAGAAATCAGTTTTGACTTCTGAAGGTCCAACCATCTTTCCAAGATCTAAACAGGATTGATAAATTTAATCAAAATATGAGCAGATTCATTTCCTATTTTTCTTTCCCAGTTGGTCAAACAAATTGAGAACTGGCAGATAAAAAAACAGGAGGAATATTGTCAAATTTACTATGTACGTAAGGGCAATTTGCAAAAAAAGAAGCCTGATTGTGTGTAAATATCCCAGGATGCAGATTACAGCACTTTGGTCAACAACTGTTGATTTTCCACTTTTCTTTAAATCCTCACTGACCTCACTAAACTGCAAAAACACATTCAAGGAAATGAAGTCCTTCTCCATTTCCAGCTGATTGCTTCAGTAGTGAAACTGCCTTCTCTCTGCTCATAAAACTTTTACACGAAGACAAAAATCAAACCTGTAAAGTTTTAATTAAGAAAAACAACTTAATTAAATTCCTGTTTGTTTCAATGGCACCAGGTCCTCTGTGTGAGAAGCACCTACCAAAGGACCGCAGTTTAAAAAAAAAAAAAAAAAAAGAGCTCAGCACTTTGTGAACAGGGATGTGTACGTAATAACTAAACACAGGATAAAAGATGGTACATGATCATCATGTATCACTAGATAATGTGCAGAGGATCAGAATTGGCTGGAGGGGAGGACATCCATTGCACTTCAATCTTTAAGTCTCTGGTGGCCATTGCTTCTTCAGCTCCTGCTGTTTTAAACATATGTGCAGGTTACAAAAAGCAACCTCAGCCACTTCTAGAACTATTATGATATAATGCCCTCTAGTGGCAAAATAATTTAAACATGTCTAAAATATTAACTGCAATATCACTGATTCAACTGTGAGAGGCACACTGAGCAGAACTGCTTCCTCTCCCCACTGATCTATGACAGGCACTGACATCATTGAACCATCCAATCACCCCCCATTTCCTGTTTTAGGAGGATGCCCATATATGGCTACTATTCAGGTTGCGACAAGGCATAATTGGCAAACACACAAACTCTGTCATTGACTTGAGCCACGTTCCCTCCCACAAAGGTAACTTTGTTCATTTCTCCTCTCTGTGACCCATCCTAACACCACCAAGGATGAACAAAACACAATTTAAAAACAAACAAACAAAAAAAGCATCTAGTTCTGATAGTCTACAATAAATAAAAGGCTCTAATCAGCAAGCTGTACACACCACTGTTCTCACTATAGATATGTGCAAATGATACACTGGTGCCTTTAAATGGCCAAGGCCTTAAGACACATCATTGCAACATAAATAGGAATCATCAGGGGCTACAGAAATTCCTCACAGAGAACATTTTGAAGTGGCATTGCAGGAAATATTCAGCTGAAGTAAACTTTAGAGATAATGGCTTAATTTGACCAACTGTCCCATTAACCTCTGACACAGAGCCAGCATGCACGAAACCAGGGCCCCGGAAGTGGCCCACTTAGATCAAATGCAGCCGTTTTTAATGTTATCATTAACACTTGCAGGCCAAAGTGGCTGCTGTGGAAAAAGATCGACTGGATTCCAGAGCAAAGTGAGTGAGAGTCTGGAGGGTAGGGAGACTGCCGCGCGCTGTGGACTGTAGTTTGTGGTGGTTGGTGGAGCACTTATGGCCGGTGGAACCTGAAAACACAAAAATAAAGTTACTTGTAAGATGTACGTGACAACATATATTCATTTCCAGTTTTTAAGGATTCAAACCAGCACTTAAATTGGTCGTGTTTCTACTCCAGTTGGAGGCAGTGAGTAAAATGTGTTAATTTGATCCATTGATCCAGAACATACCCTGCTAGGCTGTCAGGCGACTGCAAACTACTGCTTACTACACAGAGATGTGTGAATCTAAGAAGTAATATGAAGAAACCTCCCAGACACAAAAATGACTAAACAGATGATTAAGAGTGAATTATGTGCTGATTTTGTCGTTTTGTTGTTGAGTTTGTTTAATTAGTATATGAATCCATATCTAAATTATGACAGAAACACAGATGAGCTGTCGTCCGTTTTTAGCAACTGGACAAAAGAAAAAAAGTGAAGCGCATCATGTCTGCATGATTTCTTACAACTGATCTAAACATGTAGCAATATGAATGAATGCGTCATGTTTCTTATGTTATCACTGGGAACAAACCCAACATCTTTTTGTAGATGCTACAGATTTAGCAGCAGCTACACAAATATGATCCACAATAGAAAACCTTTCTGCATCACAAAAGAATAACAGCTTTACTTTGCAAAGCAACATCTAAATAAGCCTGATTCATTCTGGTAACAAAATGATTGTTGATTCAAATTAAAACAGAAGTTTTTACAAGATGAGTAAAAAGTTAGAGTGAGAAAAAAAGGCTGTGGAAGTTCATGAAAAAGCTTGTTCATCAGTTAAGCAGAGGAACTTGCTTCTGTTCCAGCGAGCATCATGTAGAAATAACTAGTAAAAAAGGGAAGAGTGGATCCAATTAAATCTCAGCTTGCTTGTCTTTTACTCCTTCAGTTATTACAGAGATATTTAGATCAAGATGCCTATTGCTACATACGGTTTAGAAAAATTTAATTTTCAAATGACAATAAATAGAAAACCTAAATCATATGCTCTTATCAGAAATTATTTTCCCCCTTCAGTAGAGTAGCCAATGAGTTTGGATATCACTTCATTTGTCAACTTATATTTCATCTAGTGTCATCTAGATTTGGACTTTATTTCATGTTTCTTCTCCATGCATCAATGCTGCAGAGTCAAATTTCTGCTTTGCCCTCTGCTCAGCAGATGTGCAGAGAGACTTTTGTCTGAAAGGTCTCCCTCTCCCAGATCTTCTCTTAACTTTCACAGCTCCCTTTAAGTCCAGTTCCTTAATTGAATTTCAGATATAAGAAATTAAAAGCTGGAGATGCTTCAAAGTCTTTTTATAGCCTTACTCTGTTTTGTTATGTTTAATTTAAGATCCTCAGTCATATCCTCAGAGTAGCCCAGGTTTGTGAATGTTTGAAGAGACCAAGATTTTACAATGTCAAGCCATAAAAGTCATCAGCTAATAATTTCAAAGATAAATCCAGATCTGTGACAAGTAAAAGGGTGGCCCAACTTTAACCCATGAAGCTGAAGTTGCAGCTTCTTTTTCTACGTTTGAAAATTGAAAAATAATAAATGAAAAAAATGCTTATTGTTTACTGTCAGTTTGCAGTCAGTTTTCACCGGTAGACGGTGGTGCATTCAGATTTAAACTTTTTTTTGGAGAAGGATTATCAGTTTTTTTTTTTGTGGACTCATGTAGAAAACTCACACCAAACAGATGGAATTACATTTGTAAGACCAACTGGACTTTATTGGCAATCACTGCCTGAGGCTAATGAACTGAAGTCTATCGAGGTGTAGATCATGACTTTAATGAGACTGTGGGAATAGCTTTAGGGGACTGGAATGATTATATATTGATCAGAGAGAGCTAATAAACAGCAGCATTTACTGTGATATATTACAAATGAAGCTCCAGGTTAAACAGTGGGGACCATCGACCGTGAGAGTACCTGGTGAAGTGTTTGCTGTCTTCATGAACCTCCATCTCTCGGCTCTTAAACTCATTCAGCTCCTTGCGGATAGCAGCCTGGAGGCAGAACACACACACATATAAACCCAGTGATAATGATATCTTAAAACCTGAAAGGGCACCTGTGTCCCCTATAAAAACACAATATAGACTCAGTTGCAGTGTTAGCATACATCTTGCTGATGACCCTGGCTTCATGTCTACAAGGCTCGAGGCTGTTTCACTGTGAAATCAAAGGTCAAGGATCTCATTTGGACTTTGGTCTGTTTCTATAAATCAACATTATTGCAGATTTTGCTGCAGAGATCTACATGTGAATTCATAGTACATGCATCTAAAATGACTATCATGTGTCATGCTCCTTTAGGAAAGGTTATACAGATTCAATTTACTATCTCAGTAAATTTAAATATTTAACTAAATTTTTATCTTAAGCTTCGTATGAAAAAAATTAGCCTAAAATATGACAAGCAAAGAAATCCCCGCTGCATTTGGGGACACACATTCTGGCATTAAAACAAAAGTGAACAGATTAAAATTTTGGCCTTGAGAGCAGCTGTTTTGGAAGACTGGAAGATAGATAAGCTAACATGCTGGTTCTTCTTGCTGCAATTGAGAGGCAAAAAAACCCTTTCTTTTTAATTATTATTTATAACAAACATTCGTCCAGTTACATGGACCTTCCACAGCAGCAACAAGTCACTGGTTTAAAAAGTAAATGAATAAATACAAGGCACTGTTCTAACTGCATCAAATACACAGAAAAAAAATCTGTTTTTGGCTGTGTACCTCATAGTTCTTCTGTTGCCCAATGTATGTTATGCAGGGTAGAGACCACACACTGACAGTAACTAATAATAATAATAATAATAATAATAATAATAATACATTTTATTTGAAAGCGCCTTCTCAAAGTACTCAAGGACACTGTACAGGCAGATAAAACATTAAAAACAGGAAGCTAAAACAGTATAAACTGCTTTGAGTCGCACAACTTGCTGGAAAAGTGCTTCATAAATAAAGATTGATTGATTAAACACAAGCATAAAAGGTACCACAGAAACAAAACTACAGAAAATAAAACAGGGAAACAGGGAAAAACAACATTGGAGTGATGCATATGGACTTAGGTGGAATAAGACTGAACGGGAAGGTTTTGAGTCTGGATTTGAAAAGAGGGAAGAAGTCACGGTACGGAGATCAGGGGGAGGAAATTCCAGAGATGGGGAGCAGAGCGACTAAATGTCCTGTCCCCCATTGTGACAAGATGGCCTGGGGGAACGGATAGCTGGAAGGTGTGGGAGGATCGTAGGAAGCAGGTAGGAGTGTTTACATGAAGGAGATCAGAGATGTAAGATGGAGCCATGTTGTGGAGGGCCTTGAAAGTAGTGAGGAGTAGTTTGAAGATCATCCTTTGTTTGGTGGGGAGCCAGTGGAGTTGCTGCAGGATGGGAGTGATATGATGAGAAATGGGGGTCCGTGTAATCAGGCGTGCTGCAGAGTTTGAAGGAGCTGCAGTTTCTGGAGGGACTCATTTGGGAGGCCGAAAAGAAGTGAATTACAGTAGTCAATGCGAGAAGTGATGAGGCTGTGAACAAAACTGGAGAGGGCGGTTGCAAGAGATGGGTAGGGGGTAGCGAGGTCACCCCCAGAAACAGCAGCTCCAGATGAGGTCAGTTGTTTATGGATATCTGTGATTTTGGAGATGAAAAAGGACACGAGTTTATTGCAGAAGTCATGGAACTGCATATGATGGGGAAGGGTTTGGTAATGGAGGTGAGAATGGAGAAGAGGGTTTTGGAGTTGTGACAATTGGAGTGGATTACAGTAAGTTGGAGTAGTATGCAGATTTGGCGGAGGAGAGGGAGGTCTTGTACGGTGTAATGTGGCCCTTGTACATATTTCTGTGAATGGTGAATCCAGTTTTATTGGCAAGACGTTCCAGCTGACGAACGAGAGATTTGAGTTGACACAGGGCAGGAGTGAACCAGGAAGCTGAGTGGGTGAAGGAGACTGATCTAGATTTCAGAGGAGCATGGGTATCCAGGAGAGTATGGAGATTTTGATTGTAGTGGGGAACCAGGTCATCAGGTGAACAGCAGGCAGATACACTGGGGAGATTATTGAAGTCCGATGTAAAGGTGTCAATACTAACGTCCTTTACATTCCAGAAGGAGATGATGCGAGGGAGGATCATTTTAGACAGGGGGAGGTTAATCTTAAAAGTAATGAGCATGTGGTCAGAAAAAGCAATAGTATGGGATTTACAGTTGGGGCGGGTGATGCCAGAACAACAGACTAAATCTAGAATATGATTTTTACAGTGAGTTGGGAAGTTGATGCATTGATGTAGACCAAAACTTTCTAGGCAGGATAAAAAGTCTCTGGAGAGAGGAGCACTGATATTGTCCATGTGAATATTGAAATCACCCAAAAGGATCAGATTATGAGAGAGGGTTGAAAGATGTGTGAGGAACTGAGAAAAGTCACTCAAAAAATCCATAGTATATTTGGGAGGACGGTGGAGGTTGGTAAACCACTGTGGGAGAGGGTCTGTGCAGCAGTGAGGCAGTGTACTCAAAAGAAGAAAAGACAGCAGCAGCAGGAATTGGCACAACCTTCCAGCTCTCACAATGAAGCAATGCCAGACCTCCGGCGCTTCCAGAAGCACGAGACAGGCAAACGTAAACAAAGCCAGGTGGGGCAGACTTGTTAAGGGAAATAAAATCATAAGGCAGCTGCCAGGTCTCTGTCAGGCATAAAAAAATCAAGATTATGATCCACAATGGCATCTCTGATTAAAAGGCCCTTATTATAAAGTGAGGGGATGTTCAGGAGACTGAAGGTGACGGTGGCAGAGTTGATTTTGGAGGCAGGGTTAGCTACCCTGGGCAAGCTAGCCAGGGTAGCATGATTAGCATCCTGGCAAGCGTGCCGAGAGCAGCGGTGTGTGGTAAGCAGAGTCGATATGGAGGAATCGGGGTTCCTGTGAAGGTGCTTACTACGCGATCCACAGTGGCTGTATTTCCGCTTGGGCTGAAAGATGTCAGAGGGGACGGAGCAACCATGTGGCGGCTGGAGGACGTCGACATGGTGTTGGAGTTTCAGAAATTTGGCAACAGAGTACTGGAACAGAGCGTTGGCTTGCAGTTGGGCGAGTGACACCAGAAGCCAGCCGAGCACAAACCACAACAGCGACCGGAGAATCCACGTCATCCTACACAGGAGAAGGGCTGGAGGGCCTGGGATCCTCAGGTCGGCTGGACACAGATGGGCAGTTGACAGGAGACCGCCGTCGGGATTGCAAAACAACGAGACGGCCACTGACCATATGCAGCAACCAATGTTGTACAGGTGACGTTTCAGTTAAATTAGATTGAAACACTGTCAGAAAAATTGCTAAGATTAGCAAAGACTGGCAGAAGTTTGCTATAGTTTTTTACTGATGAGCAGCGGGGACAGCCAATTTCATATCTCTTTGTTTTTTCTCACAAACAGTTGTAGCTCTTTTTTTTTTCTCTTTTTACTATTTTTTCTTCTTTTTTTTTTTTTTTTTTTTTTTTTTTTTTTTTTTTTTTTTTTTAACTTTTTTATTTTTTTTTTAAAAAAAAAAAAATATTTAAACCCACACCTACATATTAACCTACGCCAGCGTTCACTGAGACCGGAAGGAGTTAGAAAAAGCACAGATTATACAAAGGATTATTTTGAAGAGCTGTGGCTAAAAGTTAAGTTTTGGGGATGTTTATAAACTCAGTCTGAGATGGTCAGGGCTTTATATGAGCTGCTGTTCAAAAGCACGAAGTTTCAGGGCACTTACACATGGAAAGATGAATAATGCAAATTCTATTCTAAAATTAAACCAAAGCAGAGGGAGTCAAACATAAAAAAAATAGCTGATGTGCACTACAGTACTTCTAGAGTAAAAACACAAAGCATTTCAGAAGTGATCTGCTGCTCTCAGATAATATGAGCTGCTTAATATCAACTCTACAGAAGTAATAAGAAGTCAGTCATCATCAGTCATTTTCTATACCGCTTATCCAGTTCAGGGTCGCGGGGGTTGCTGGAGCCCATCCCAGCTATTATCAGGCGAGAGGCGGGGTACACCCTGGACAGGTCGCCAGTCTGTCGCAGGGCCAACACGGAGAGACAGACAACCATTCACACTCACATTCATTCCTAGGGGCAATTTAGAGTAACCAATTAACCTAACATGCATGTCTTTGGACTGAAGTGATTAGAAGAAGTGATTAGTTTAATTTATGATAACAAAGCAAAGCGAGTCCCCTTAACAACCTAAAAAGGTTGAGGTTAAACAGTAACTGTGGTAAAGCATTACTACGGAGTATCTGCCAATGTAAACCATGATCGATGTTGGTGTAAAACAAGCATCATTTAATCTGTGAGCAGATTGATTCAATTTTGAATTAAGGTTTGAAAACAAACAAAACACACAAAAAAAAATTAAAACAAATAAAACAAGCACGATGGGGCTCCAAAGCTAATTTTTTTTGAGCAACACTTTGAGACAATCACTGCAATCAGGTGTTTTCTACAATGTTCAAAAAGAACTTCTGCACCTGTTGACAGGTATTTTGTTCCACGGGAAAGGTGCTCTAATGTGTCTGGGACAATTGTTTGTATTTTAAAAGTTCTTATTTCTAACCACAATTCAAAAGCAATATTTTCTTTTAGTAAACTGTAATTTTATATTTTTTCATATTTATTATTAGTTTCTTCAGTTTCTTGTTATTTGAATTACTATTGTAAATTTTGCCTTTTCTTTAATTGGGGCATATGAATAATTTTGCACGTCACTTAGCCTGGAGTGTGCCTGCACTGGTCACTTTTTTGGACCCCTTCTTGACATTTCTCCAACACATAAACATTGAGACACACTTAGTATTTTTTGGTGGTAATTCCTGTGTGCTGTGCAAATCTGAACATCAACAGCAGAGGGCAGGCTTGACGTCAGCACTGAACAACACAGACAAATGCATCAGGTATAAATATAGCTGTCAAAGTCTGTTATTCAAAGTTTCGTTTATGCTAAGAACAGCAAGTTCCCCAATCAAGGAAGCAATATTACCGTATATTCTACAATGCTGCAGACAAAAAATGTCAGAAATAAACTTTTTTATTTTTTAAAGTGAGCCTTTTATCCACTTTGGACAGAACAATTCCCCTATGCTCAGGGCAAAGACCTTAAAGTAACGCATTTCAGTGCTTGGTGTGGGAGAGTAAGAGAGCCTGCAGACCCATGACCTAAATCCCATTCAGCACCTTTGGGATGAACTGAAACAGGAAGCTGTGAGCCAGGCACAATCAGTGGCTGACTTTGGTTTTGTTGTTGTGGCTGAACAGCGTCAAAATCCTACTGTTACATTTTTTAAATGGTTTAAAAAGCCTCGACAGGGATGCCGACACTATTATAGAAGCTGGTTATTTTCCATAGTTGAACATTTCACTCCACAATAATCAAAATGTATTTTTTAGGTGACCATTTGCTAAGTTAGAGCATGCATACATTATCATTTTTTTTCCTTTTTATACATTTTGATGTTCTTCTAATTTCTTAAAGCATAAATCAACTAAATCAGCAACGTTGATACAAATAATTTACCATCAAAATGAAACTTGCACTAACAATATGACTTGTGATGAATAAAGTACTTGGATATGCAGTGTCTTTCAGACACTTGGTAGTTGGCAGCCTATTGAGATAACAAGAAATAAATAAATTTCCTTTACAACAATTTTTTATTTTTAGTCCATTTCACTGGCTATTTATACACACAGCACAAGAACATACAGCTGCAACTGGAGCATCATCAAGCCACCTTCTTAAAGGGACATTGTGTATATTGCAAGCATCCCACTCGAACTTTTCATGCTGCATTCATGTGAAACCGGGCAGACAGCAGACGGACAACAGCCGCTGCGTGTAAAGGCATACACAAGCCTCTATGAGAAGTGGTCTGTAAGTTACAGTGACTCCTCACTGCAGTGCAGTGACTTTTCAAAGGCATTACCTCGACCTGAGCAGACAACTCCAGTGTCTCCGGTGAGTTTCCGTGATTTCCTTCAGTCACGCTTCTACTAAACGGACAAACATGTCGACACGACATGGTAGCCACCACCGAGCCTGCCAGTTCGATGTATATATGAATTATATAAACGGCAAATTCAGAGCTGACGGAAGCACTTCAGTTTGTTGATGGGAGTGATTACTGATTAATGGAAAAACACTTTTGAAAGAAATAATCAATTTTTGTGAAAAAATAACAGGAGAACTTTCACAATGTCCCTTTAAAATGTATCATAGACACCATCAGATATTGCAGTTCAGGCAATCTTTGCGATGTGCATGCTCCACAGGCCAATATTATGATGAAGGTAAATTTGCAATATATTGTGCAGCCCTAATCAAAACAACAAAAAACTCTTAACTCAAACTAAGTTAAGTCACATAATACATTTCAGTATATTTAAGCCAGTACCTTGTCAGCAGGAGTAAGTCGTGTCCAGGGTTTGTCAGCCCGCCGGTCATAATCCTTGGCATCTGTTACCTCCACATACTCATTAAAACGCAAGATCCTCCGAGCGACAAGCTCTGCTACTGTAGGCCTAACACTCAACTACACACACATACACACACAAACAAAAACAAGGTGGAGGAAAAAAAGTCTATAAATAAAAAATAATTAAAAGTGCTTTCCAAACTTATCCTTTTGGCTCTGAGTCACGTTAAAATCCAAATGAAAACATGCAACTTCTCATCTCGGGGACAAGTTTTACTTCCACCTGTGTCCACTAGATGGACTTCTCTCCACATGAAGCCTTTCCTGTCTCCTTCCATGACTCATATGGTGGAACAAAACATATTAGCAGCTAAATATAGACTGTGTCCTTTCTCATCTCCCTTATGTGTGTGTTTTTGTGGTTGGTGTTTACAGTACCTTTCTGGAGAGTCTCCTTTTAATCTCTTGTTTGGCTTCTTGCTCCTCAGCTTCATTCTTTTCTGCATGCAGAAAGTCAGCAGAGTCATTTCTCACCCACAACTTCTGCAAAGTTTCTGTCTCTAATTTAAGACCACGAGATGCGATTTGCTACATTAAAGCATGCAGGTGGCCCTGGGTTCTGTGTGATCATCTTTACATAAACAAAAGCAAAAGCGGAAATTAATAAATCATCAGTGCCAAATCTCTACTGTAAATATTCTTGTCTTTATGGATATACAGCATAAATGTGTGCAAACAAGTTTTGGGTAACTTGGAATGGGCTGCTTAAAATACTCATTCTGGATGTGGTGCATCACCCATTAAAACACAATTAATAAATAACATACATGACTTTTCTTTCTCCCTATCAGAGCAAATGTCTTTCCCCCCCCCCTTTGAAACGAACAATGACAAAACTAATGTTCCTGCTGCACACAATAAACATATTACTGAAGTATAAATATCTTTAAACAGTTAACACATTTAAAAAACGTTACAAGGTTATATTCCTTTCTTTTTAAACACTTGAGCATTCTTAATGTCAGAAGATTACTGTCTACAAACAAGTGCCTACTTATGAATGAATTATTGCCATTAAGAGTTAAAAACATATGCTCATCTGCAGATATGTTATGTTGCAATAACTTATTTACATCACAATAAAATTTACCTTGTGATATAGCACCTACGGGGTATACTGATTTATATCTGCTCTCTAATTGGCTCTCTAATTGTGCAATTTCCTGTGCAGTATCCACCAGTATCCAAGCCGGTGACAATTGCCTATTAGCTGTAACTGAGCAATCAGTTACAGTTGGTTCTAAAAATCCTCAAAATGTCAGCAAACTTGTTTGTATAGTTGTTGGAAAAAGTGTGCGGTGTATGCAGATCTACCTGAGATAAATATTATCACAGTGGAGTAATGTATACAAAGCAAGAGTTTGTTGGTCCATTTTCCAGTAACAGACCTCAGGGTTGAACATATCACTCCGGGAAAGGGGGAAGGGGGGTGGGGGGTTGTGGCTTTCTATAGTAGCTCAGCATTTAGATGGAAACATCTGTCTCACTCATCTAATTAATGGATACAGAGGGTATCCTCATATCGGAGGATCTGTAAAAGGTGACTTCATAATGAAAAACTAGAACGCCATAAAATGGACTTCCACTTGTCCACATGGGTTCTTAATGGCAAGAAAATCATAAATACATAACCATGATAATTATAAACTGATTTTACATAGCTTTCTGTAGGGTGAAGGCTCAGTATTTCGAGGTGGTGCATTTTTTTTTTTTTGTGCTGTCTTTTTAAGATTCAGTCTATCTGAAAATAAGATAGTATAATAAAAATACAAAATACGTCCTCTACCAATTTCCAGATTGAGATTATCATGTGTGACAGCTGATTCCTGTTCTGTTTGCCAAGATATTTCTTAAAAACTCAGTCTGGAGGCAAAGTGTGTAGCTCCTTATATATGATTTCTCCTTGGGAATAATAAACAATGCCTCCCTTTTCTGCACATCCAGCTGGAGCTTTGTATGAAACTGGTTTTGTACTGTTTCTATTCTTAAAATAGCAAGAAAAACTAATAATAATGATGAAAAAAGTAAATTCATGCCTCATATGACTCTTTAGTTTTAGATTGTACTTGAGAAACTTACGCTTGAGGATGTTTCTCTGCTCCAGCTCCTCTGTGGTGGGTCTTTGGCTCAGCCGCCTAAAACAAAGAAAGAGATATGGCATCATTTAAACATTTCACCGACCTCAGTAAGAAGAAAAAACATAAATAAACCCAGTAATGTTTGTGATTTGTTTTACACCTTAGTTACAGGCAACAAAAGTCCAAACGTAGTTTGCCAGTAGCGTTTTTGTTTCAGAATACACAGCCAAACTTAAGCGCAGTTTTATACTTTTACACCACCCATGACACTATAAAAACCCAAATTAATTATCTCTTATTACTCCACAGCTGAGTTATATTCATGATGACAGGTAGCACCCACCCAGATTTTCACAGCTTGTGTGTGTGTGTCTGTGTATGCACCTGACTAGTTTGCAGCCTATCTGCTGGCGGAGCTCGTGTCTCTCCGTCTCTGAGCTCCGTGGCAGAATATTTTTCTCCTCCAGCTCTTTCTTGCTGGGCCGGTTGCCTAGCTTGATGTTCAGCGTGTCTCGCCGGCGGATTTTGCTGGCAAGAGAACCTAAAACAGACATGAGCAGGGACAATTAGCAGTATGATTCTTAAGGCTGTGAAATAACTAAATCGATAAAAAGTAGAAAATAATAAACCACTAATAACTGTTTGTAGGGAAGGAATCCTTCACAAAAATGGCATCATTTTTTCATTTTGAGTTGTTTAGTTAGAAGGAGCCTCTATTAACTAAAAAAATAAAAATGGATAAACTGATAATGATAATGACTAATTTAGTGCACAGGCTGCTAGACATGAGACTGCCTTCAGTCAGAGGCTTCTTCAGCCCAATGCGGAAGTTCAATCCTGTCCACAGTAATAGCCAGAAGCTCAGTACGCACTGTGTAATTCTCTGCTTTCTCAGATGAAAGATTGTCAGTGTGAAAAACTAGCAGAATATCACTTGTTATGATTGTGGCTAAAAACTCAAGTTTCGTGTTGCACAGAGAGAGGTTCAGGACAGCTGCTGCAAGTCTTGCAGCCAAAAACAAGCTGAGCAAAACAAAACAATAAAACCTCAACAGTGTAAATGGAAGGCAAAAACTATCAACCCAAGTTGTGTGATTCAATCAAAGAAACAAATCAGGTTTATTCCTGGCAGCAGAGGCATTTTCTGAATGATGTTTGCCCCAGCTTATTTTATGAACATGCAAGTTAAGAAGTAGCACAGATGGAAAAAAGAGGATTAATTAGTAGAGTGCATACATGAACATATCAACACAAACAGTAAATGTTAGTAAGACTTAGAATCTTCAGAATTGTCACCTTCTATAATATAGCAGGCATCATCACAGTTATCAGTGTTCTGGCCAAAATCATCAGATGCCTGTTGCTCATCACAGCTTGCAGCAAACTTATGCAATGACTCAAATCACAGTGTGTCGCTGCCTTTGCACACGGATTCTCTACAATGATTATTCAATTCTTTTTATTGAATTATTCAATTCAAAACACTCATTTATTTCATTTATTCAAAATTATACGGTAATTTCTACTTCAAGGATTAATGAAGTAAAACTCTATTATATTCTATAAGGTCTGTGTGTAATTTCTCCATCAGACATGATGGCCTTTTTTCCCATTTTGATCTCAACTTTTGAGCAATACTGTATGCCACAAAATTAAAGCCATACTGTTTGTGTATTCATCCTCTTCCTCCTCCTCTTCATCCTCATCTCGGTACAGGATTGGCCCATCAGAGTCGGAGTCACTTGTCTGGCTGTCTCTCGGCCTGTCAGGGATCACTGTCACCTCTGCCTGCTCCGTTTTCACACTGATGCCCTGCGGCTTTACTGCTGCACCCTCTGCTGATCTGCGGGACAGAACAGGAGGGCAGTAGGAACACAAGCCTTAGATAAAAAGACACATCCCGGGGTTTGTGCAGTTTTAGCCAACACATGCTGATCCTCCTGCATACAATGAAAACAAAAGATGTATTGTTGCAATAAACTAAGTCCTTACATGACCAATGGTTTAATAAATATTAGTGAGACTCCATTGTAATGCAACATCAAGCCAAGCTACAGAAAGGAGATAAAGATTGTGGATTTTCAAAGACTTTCTTGTTATAACTTGATTTTTACCTCGGGCTGTTTTCTCCACACTCTGTTCCTTCTTTCTTCTTTCCATCTTCTCCTCCCTCCCCGTCCTTCCTCGCCTGTTTCTCCTCCTGTGAGCAGCTGTCAGTCTCTCCCTTTGTGAAGGATGTATCCTCTGTGGCCATGTTGATATGGGAAGACTGAAGTGGGGTTTCAGGGACCAATGATTTTTGAGTCTCCTCACCTGCAGCAGAGCCTTTGGGAGCAGAATTTGGCTCTTGATCAGGTTGCAAATCATCCTGGGTTTCCTCTGTCTCATTGCCTGAAGCTTTAGATAGAAGTGTCTTGGTGTCTGAGGAAAGGGGCGAGGATTTTAACTCCCCAGGCTGATCAAGCGTCTCTGCAGAGGCTTTCTGAGGTACGGTGTAAGCGACTGGAGTGTCTGATTTCCGGTTGGTCTTTGCATCAGCCCCATCAAACTGTGCAGGAGTGCTGGCATCCTTAGGCACTCGAGAACGAGGTGTGGTGGTGGAATTGGGGGCGGTTTTTGTTGTACATCCTGTCTTCTTTGGATGAGAGGATTTGGCTAAGGAGAGATGGGAGAAAAAGCAAATGTGTATTGAAAAAGCACAAAACGTGAATTCAAATTATGTTTGAATTTTCACTTTACAGCCCAACCAAAATCATACCTAGGCATCTTTTGGTTGTCAAAATACTGTGAGTGTGTTACAATCTGTGGTTAAATATTTGTGTATATTCAAAAATAAGGGAAAAGGCTTAGAGGACATTTTTCAGCATGTTGAGCCCCAACAGAATAACAAGACAGAACACATTGTGCTTTGGAGCAAATAGACTAGTACAACATTTGCTTTAGCAGCTGCATCGAAGAGCTCCACTGCAGCTGTCCAGCTAATTAGTTACATAACTCTGCCACTGATATCAGTGGTACGCTTTCTGCATGGAGTGTTTTATTGCTTAAAAGCAGATTTCTTCATGTTTTCAAGTTATTTAACACACAAGGGCAATTCTGAAGAGACCAACTCTTTGTTAGCGGAGTAAATCAAGTTTAAAATTATTCAAATATACATGGAACATTACTTTCTTCTTGTTTCTATCAATTCTCTAGTCTATGAAACGGTTGAAGAGAGGAACAATGTATACCAGCCACTAGTTTTATCACAGGACAAAGGACAAGAGAGACAGAAAACCACGCACACTTGTACTTGAACTCCAATTAACATGCATAGTTGCTTTTAGACCACAGAAATTTCTAATGGCAAATAATGACTTTTTGGGGAAGTTCCCTTATATTGTGTGCATAGTCCATATTGTTTCTTTAACGGGGTCTTCTTTTAGGCTTCTTTTCAGAGTAGAGGCAGGAGAATCATCTATGAAGCAGAAAATAATGGATGTCATACAGTGACTGATCTAATTTAGCAGGACAATACCAAAACTTGTCAGTTTATCACAAAAAAAGCATTTATACATCTGTGAAAAGTCAGTCATTTAAGCAATAATTTAAAAAGCAAAACAAAGTACAGAGAAATGGGATGTCATTCCATCAGTGCAATCTGCTGCATGAATACAAAATGTTGCTCCTCGGTGAGCTTCTCTGACCTCATAACTGAGAAAGCTGTCATAACTGTCACAAGGGTCCGAATGTGGAAATGTCTATGAACTGGGGGGCAGAAACTGAATTATCTAGAAAAACCCCACACAAGGAGAACACACCGACATGTTGCTTTGAGATGACCACTGAGCTGCCAGTATCTTCAATCTGAAAAGCTTTACTTTAGTTCCTGCGCTCATCAATAGAGGCTCTAACAGATCTGACTGGTAGCTGCTTAATCTCTGTTTAAGGTGTACAAAACTAACCACTAAGTAGTTACTGTGAAATTGTTTTAAAGGTTGAATATGAAACATTTCATTAAAAGCTGTATTTAAAAAAAAAAATACAACTCCACGAGGTATTTGGAGGGGTGTAGAAAAAAGTACACCATTTCCTTCCTTCAGCCTGAAAATAAATATAAAATCAATTTTAACAGGTTCGGAACAAATGCAGGCTGCCATTGCCGGAGGCCAAATATGGTCTCTATGAGGAAACAGTATGTTCAGCACCGCTAGGCTGGCACTGGGAAAAATGATGGAGTCGGCAAGTCAAGCAGCTGCTTCAGAGCCCCGGAGATATTGTTATCCGCATCAAAAGAGGAGTAACCTGTGAAGAGCAAAAACTAGAATAAATGT
Source organism: Atherinomorus stipes (assembly GCA_023101725.1). Classification (NCBI taxonomy): domain Eukaryota; kingdom Metazoa; phylum Chordata; class Actinopteri; order Atheriniformes; family Atherinidae; genus Atherinomorus; species Atherinomorus stipes. Next base: position 239,539 of record JALJCO010008534.1, on the reverse strand, counting down.
AGGTAAAGCCTACACTAGATGGACCCACATAAAAAATTTTTCCTCGGCATCAAAACGCGGAAAAGGCAACTTTTCTCCTGGATTGGTGAGCTAACTTGCTTGCTAACGTGAGCTGTCAGTTATAAAACTCCTTTGCAAAATTTGCTGCATATGGTGCAGGCTGCTGTTCACTGATGCATCTGCAGCAAGCCTGGCAACCAAACGGCTAGAGTAATTTTTCTGCCACTGCAACTACAATCTAGACACACATGATTTTACCATTGTGTCTGTATTCCATATCCAACCTTTAATGGAGTTAAATAAAACTGAAATTAAAAATTGAGCCAATTCAGTTGTGAACTGTATGGCTTTGTAAGTTTGCAGTTACATGTTTACATGCTCAAAAAAGCCTTAAAGAAAGGATTTTAAAAAGCTGATGGAAAGGGAAAATCCCAAAAGGCACAATGTGACCTTTTTTTATATAGGTTTTTTATCCAAGGTCCTTGGATGACGTGTAGCTGCTGTCTGGATGTCAGCCAGCATTTCCATCTGCGTAAGATTGAATGCTGATGGTACTGCTTTTACCGAGAACAATTTGCAAGAAACGCTGTAAGCAGCTCGATGGAAAACATGATGCAAAACTATGGCATGCTATCATGTAACAAAAGCTTTATAAATAAGTTTCCCCCTTCTGATTATGATTTAATTCAACGGGGATCAAAGAAATGTGTGACAAACCCAACAAATGTACAATAAAATCTGATAATTGTTTTATTCACTTATTACTAATTTAAACTGACAGAAAAAAGCCCCCCTCCCCCCCACTGATTCCTGAAGTAAATCATCAAAACTTTCAGTTTGTTTTTTGTCCAAAACCAAAACCAAAATTATTCACATCAACTACAGCGTGCCTAAGGTTGTACAGGCTGAAGTTTCTCTTTGCCAGCTTTGTGCAAAAGCAGCCTGAGGAAAAGGAATCATATAAAATATGTTATTAAAACACCAATGAAACAGCTTCTCTTTCACTTTGGTAATTTAATAGGAAAATTGACAAATGTCCTTGAAAACAAAAACACTACAGATATATCACATGCAGCGCTCTGGGCTCTGGTGCATCTCTGAGCCATGCTGTATGTGAAGCACGCACATTTGATGGTAAGTGATGAGCATGCACTAGCATCATGTCATCAAAATTTACTCCAGTGCATCAAAGCTCATTTTATCAAAGCCATGCAACACTGACCTTCCTCATATTCACACTCTCCAACATGCACACAAACTCACACATCTAAGCAACACAAATCTTCACTTCTGCTTTCTCAGAAAACAAGGCTGAGATCATAAACGAAACACTTCACAGCTACAGGATTGGTAGTCCCCTTTAATGTGAGAAACGACCATCAAGGCAGGCAAACAGAGTCATACTCTTACTGCCACTTGACTTGCACTTCAAATACATGAGGATATTTATATGCAGCCATGGTTTACAGGTGCAGAGTGCTTTACAGCAGGCCCTGCTCCACACAAACAGCAATAAAGCTCATTTTCCATGCAGGGAGGCAGGCAAGAACAAAGACAAGCCAATAGGCTTCAGTCGCAGCTGGCTGAACTTACCAGTCCCTCGACTAGTGGTGTTAGTGTGCCGTTGGTTAGCTTTACCCTGTGTGGATGGGCCAGTCTTGACTGTGGATGCACCAGCCTTGACTGTGGTTTTAGCTGTCTTTTTAGCTCCTGGGGCTCCATCTTTGTGCCTTGCGGTGGCACCAGATCCACCAGCAGATTTGGTAGAAGTGGGCAGAGTAGTACTTTGTTGCTTTTTAGCTTGAATTTCCCGAGGTCGCACCTGGTTTGCCCGGGCAGGGCGTTTAGTATCACAGCGCTCTGAGCAGATCAGAGCAAACAGGAAGAAAGAGTGTTGGATTACAGGGTTAAAACGGAGAGAAAGCAAGATGGCGAATCCTCATCTGTGCCAACAGATGCACAAAAAAGACATGCAGACAAGCAGAAATGAGCTTATGAAAGATAAAGAGGGAGACAGAGTGGGTGATGATAAGAGTCTGGTAGCTACTGCCTTTTAAAGGGCTTTGATAGATGACATGTACTGTACACATTAACATCCCCGACCTCCAGTGTTACATGTAAGTTGCAGGATTTGCAGTTTGCTCTCTTTGCCTTTGTGACTATTGACAAACAAATTGCAACAAATTCGATGCTAACAGGGTTGAGATGAAAACAGCACAACACTTAAGCAGCATCAGACAGAAGAGCAGTGGCCAGTCTCCTGAGAGAGTGGGAAGCATTAGGAGAAGGAGATGCTGCTTTTCTCAGACAAGGAAGCCTACTGCAGGCTGATGTAATAGGAATATCTATTTGAACACATTAGAATGGCTCATAGATCCTTCAGAGTTCAAAGTCAGACAGAAAACTGCTGTAGATAAAAATGCACTGAGGGAAAGACTTCAAAGCATCAAAACAAAAAAACAAGAAAAAAAAAACAACCTTGCAATATAAAGTTCAATCGTATTGTATAAAAAAGGCACCACTTGAGGGCTGTAAAAGCTCTACATTTGTAAATAATAGTGATGCATGATATGATCGGCCCAATATTGGCTTTAAAATTGGATATCAATATCAATCTGATATCGGTCAGATATCGAACAATATTTTTTCTCATTTTATTTGTTTAATTGATAAGGCCAGAGCATATAAAAACAAAAACTTCTAAATATGCCAGATTAGCTTTCATCTGTTGTCTCGAGCCAGATCTTAAAAGGCTCCCTGAAATAAGCAAATACAGAAATATCAGACTGTAAATATAACACTTATAAATTAAACTAGTCAATATATAACAGGCAGTGTTTGTGGCAAACCCTCAGAATGCTGTTTTTTTGTTTCTCTCTCTCTCTTTTTTTTTTAATCCATGGGGCATGGAAACAATATGACCACATTTTAGTGTGATTACTTGAAAAAAGGAAACATTTAGAGGAATCATCACCCAGAAATCCCACTTTTTCATGTTAAAACGTGTATTGGAACAGGACCTCAGTTAAAACATGCCAGAAAGTCCAGAGAGTGAAAATGACTTTGTTTTTGAGTGCGGGCTCTCTCTTCTCACCAGAATCGGCCACAAGAGCGCGCTCTCCACAGTACGTGATTTGAATTTCTCTCTCCGGACTGCCGTAAACTAGAGAGGCTGTGAGCTGCTAAGCTAGCCTCTTTAGCACCACCTGAAAGCAGCTGATTACCTGCCGCGGAGTAGCTTTATGACCAGCTTTGTCAGAGAGGAGGACGACGACAAGGGGGAGAGGGGGGTTGCCATGCTGAGTTGCTTCGGCAGAAATTCTGCAGTTTTCAGTGCTTTGACAGGAGGGACAGCACTACCAGGGACCAGTGGATTATATTTATCAGTGAGGATGTGCAGTTGGTAAGTGTTGCTGCTTGTATAGCTTATTATGTTTTGTGTAAAGCCAGGATCAAACTACACGACTTTTTTCATCGTTCACGATGGTCACTATGTCAGATTAACAGAAATTGTGTCATAAAATCGGACGGTGTCGTGTTACTCGCGAGTGGTCACACTACAAGAATGACACCAGACAGACAACCGTCTGATCATTGATCATTGCGTGGTGTCGCAAAAGACAACACGAAACGGGAGGCGGGACAAGCGGCTGTCAATCAGTCACTTGGTTTGGAGCCTCTGAATTGACTGTTTGGGTCACTCATGAAATGGAAAGTGGACGGAGACATCAGTTCCCTTCATTATTGTGACCAACATGAACTGTTTTTTGTGTATCCTGCCTGTTCCAGTTGTTCTGTGGAGCCTGCTTTCAGTTGTAACTAAACAGGATTAAATCCACGATGCGCATAGAAATACTCACTGCTCATATTTGAAAAAGAGCTTTGAAAGAGAGAAACTGGGCTCCGATCAGCGCCGTTGCTTCCACCAGGTGCATCACGCACCGCGCGCAGGACGCCTAGGGCCAAGCGGAGCCAAAACCATCAGACTGACCACAGTCCGCTGGCCACGAGAGCAAAGTCCAGCCGACCCAGTGACACTACTTTTAAAAAACTGTCATAAGTGAAATAAAGTATGTTGTTCCATAGATGGGTTTCTGAGCAACGTCACAGATAGGATGCGCGTGCAACCAGGGGGCAAGAAAACACAGAAAAAGCATTATTGAACTATGAGAAGACGTGTGTTTTACGTACAAGACTCGACTTTTAATGCAGATGAGGTCAAGATATGACGTGAAAGTGTCGGGGAAATATAATGTTTATGTCCTGGTATTTGTTCGGTTGCACAAATCAAAACATTAATGCATGTAAACAGTTGAACATGGCGATAATAGGACAGTAGGCGTGACTGATCTTCACAAAACCCTCTCAGATAACTTATTCAGGTTCAGACTACATGATTTATTTAGTCTTTCACCATGGTCACCATGTAGGATTAAACCACCGCAGTGGCAAAAAAATATTCCGGTGTTCTAGTTGGGAGATTGGTACTAATACCTGCATCACTGCCGTGATCGGCTGCATCACAACACTGTAAACTGTAAACACTGTAGCTGTGTGTGACAGGCGTCCTCTGCTCAGACAGGAAAATAAAAAAGAAGAATAAACTGATAGTGGAGCCGTTTACAAAAATTCACGCGGCATAGCAACGCATCCCAGAGATTTAATAGGAAGTACGGGGGTCGTAAATCAGATGGCGTTTGAGTTTATACCGTTAGCTTGCTAGCAGTTAGCTAGTCTGTCTACTGTCCACTACGATCTCATACACAAAGCACAACGTTACACAAGCAGCGAAACTACTGACAGCAATGCGTGTTAGTCCCTGACAGTTGGAATCGCCTCCTTTTCAAACGTAGTGATGATGTCGTCTTTGCCTGGTTTAATCCCAAACTCGTAAAAGTTGCTCCTGTATGGAGGTGGTGAAGACAACACGGAGCTGAACCTGCTGCAGACAGCAGACTGTTGGGGACAATTTTGGTTTTAACAAAGAGTCTAAACGAAAGTTTAAGCCGCTTTCTAACTCAGGTTTTTCAGGCAAATTTCAAATGAGGTCCAACACGAATAATATCCATGTTTTAACAAGAAAAATGCCGTTTCCGGGTGATAACTCCCTTGCCAAGTTAGTGTAATGGTAATAGAAATATAATACAGCAACACTGCGTCGGTTTTATTCATCATCAAAATACAGATTTATTCAATGTAATTCAAAATACAACGATCTCCGTTTGTTTCGTTAGGTTACTTTACATTTTTATGAATGATATGAGTGCGTGTTTGGCCATAGACTGCAATACAAAACACAGGCTTTTTGCCCCCTGGTTGCGCGCGCAACTGTCAATGTTTGTAAACGTGAAACCCATCTATGTGAACACACACGTGCGTCCTCACGTCAACTCCATCAGTGCAGAGCTCACGCTGGAAACCACGGCAACCACACAAAATCACACACGCATGATAAACTGAGAGCAGCATCACTGTGTCTATATTCTGTAGGTGTGTTCAGATGGTTATTGAACTTTGATGATCACGCGTAATGTGGATAGTTATGGCTGAGTGCAGGAGTACGCGCATGAGTGTGTCATATTTGTTCATCTCATTGAGCGCAATGTCTGTTATGTTGCAGTGTTTTTATTTACACAAAGTGATTTTTCTGTGACTTTGTCATTGATTTATTTGAGAGTGTCGCATACGTGCACGTTTGGACCTGCTGTGAACTACTGTTGACTATTACTGATAAAATGCACACATCTGTGGTTATGTTTCGAGTCAATAAAGTAATAAAGTAATGTTCTATTCAAGAGAGATACACTCTTTTGAATGTTTGTGGAGGTTTAACACGGTTGAAAATAAATTTGGCAAACTCAGTCTTGCTTTTCTATTTTTTTCCTGGAGTAAACTGATGCCACAGCTCCATAAACCTCTCCTCCGCTCCACCAGACTGCGGCTGCATCTCTCCTCCTTTCCGCCATTGTTTTTTGTGTACCAGTGCTCCTGAGCGTCTCTCTGCTAGAAGCGAAAGGCGCACTGTCCTCCTATTGGTCAGTATGAAGGGACATGTTGTGGGACATGTCACACTAGACTAAAAAAATACTCTTTTTCCCTTTTCTTTTTTTTCTTTTTTTTTTTTTCCCGGACAAAACCAAAAAATTCTGACATGCCAGTCTTTCTGCGTCGTGGTCGTGGAGCGTCGCAGACGCCAAATCGCCAATCGCTGATTGTGTCACATTACACGGAGCGAAGACGCGACGTCCTGCGACCCGACAACGCAGAATCGTACACGACAGTGGGCGACTGTCTGCGATGCTTCCGTCGGGCCAAAATCGGGCTAAATTCGTGTAGTCTGATCCAGGCTTAAGAGACCAGTAAATGATGGTAGACGAACGGACAAGCTGCTAATGTAGCTACAAAAGCTAACAGTGTTTGGTTAACTTCAGGTCAGACGTCAACTCCTTATATTTATCAGAGTCCAGCCCTTTTACTCTGCAGATCCTCTCTATCAACCATACTGTTATGTTTTTATCACGTTTTTCTCTGTTGGGACATAATTTCCTTCACTTGGTCTGTCCTTATAAAACTATGTTTTGACTTTGACATTTGCTTCATGAACGCGCTTACAGACAGGTCTAATTCTTGTGCGTATTCTCGCAACAAAAAAAAGTTGGGGATAAAAGAGGTTAAAATGAGCTCATTAAATTTTCATCCCACCCAACTATAATTAAAAATTTATTTGAAGATAATTTGCTCAGCCGACCGGATTTTATTTCTTGCATACAATACAGACAGAGCACAAACTTCAGATTATATGAAGATTATATCAAATTTTAAAATATGAACTTATTGGTTATCAGTATCTGTATTAAGAAGCAGAAAATGATCGGTTATCGTATCGGTGGAAACTTTTCTCATTGTACATTACTAATAAATAACACATCAGGCTTCGGCTGTGTTTTTCGAGGAGTTAAGAGATAGCAAGTTAAAATGAAAAATCCCACAATTACTCAGTGGACCGTTTCTCTCATCTTAGAATGAAAGAAAAGCTAAAATCACAGCGCTAAACCTCTGCTGAGACCATTGTGAAAGCACAAAAAACATTTGCTCAGCCAACCTGATTTTATTTCTTGCATACAATACAGATAGACCAGTCCAAGTCCGAGTGCTGGCACTCAAGACAGTGAACCAGTTTTCACTGTTTTAATTTTGTGCAACATAACTATTGATCTGAAGTGCAGACTTTCAATGTTAATTTAAGCAGTTTAACGGGAATATTGCATAAACAGATTAGGTCTCCACCGAGAGAGAGGCACGAACAGATTAGCTGAGGTTGTTCGCAATCTTGGAACACTGCATTTATTTGCCTCCTTGGCTGATTTTGTGATGTTTTTGTGCAGTTTTTGTAGAAAGGGCAGCAGTCCTATCAGATTTGCAGGACTTGACTAAATCTGAGCACAAATTGGAGCGGTTTAGACCCCCAATTAGCCCTGTTTCTTCTAGCAGCAGTCACATCATCAGTAAACACCGCTGACACAGTTCCACTGGTGGAGGTACTTATTTACCATACCCTGCTTCCACCATATTTGATAGATGATGCTTTATGCCATCTATCACTCTCCATAACAAGGAACACTCTTTTAGATGTTTAAAAAAAAATAAATAAAAATCACCAAAGCCAAACCTCTGCTGCCACATTATTGAAGAGCTTTCTAAAATTTGACAAATCTTGTTTTCTCCTCCAGAGGCTTAGCCAGATCTTGTGAGGAGTTTTTCCTCTCAAAAGAAAGAACTTTGTTCAGTGCTCTTGGTATTTTCTTGGTATAGAGTTTTCCTTTTAAGAATATATTTTTAATTTGTCTGCTTCTGAAGTCTCTGCTCTCTCTTTACAAGATCTGATCTGTTTGTTTGTTTTTACTTTCGGTTTACTTGGATCAACAATTCTTTAGGTCACATACTGAAAGTTCCCACAATAACCTACCAACTCCAGACCTTTCATATCCTTATTCTGTCCTGATATAATGATCAAACAATGATATGAAACTCCAACTGGTCGACCATCCCACTACTGTTGAGCTCCTCAAATGGAGCAAATTTCTGAATAATGGCAGCAAGTCTTTTACTGTAAGTCCAATAATGTTGCTTAATCACTTGAATGAAAGCTGAAAGTCTACATACTAATATCTTTATTGTTACGTCTTAAATCAATGTTTAATTATCGCAATAGGCTGAAACTGCAGTTGTGGCCAACTTTTTTAATAAGGTGTTACGTCACTTTTATATTTATTTGCAGCCATCTTTAACCTGATTTTCTTTTCTTTTTAAGGACATAATTTCTTTAAAAGGCATTCATGGTGCCATTCATATTCAGGAACACAAAGCAAACCCCTTAACAAAGTTTATTGTCACTGCATCCCAGTGGAAAACTCAGGTTTAAAGCCTAAGCCAGCAGAGAAATCCACATGTTAGAGACTCCAGTTAGATTTGGATCACAGGTCACAGTGTGACAAAGGTCTGACAGTAACTGATCTAAAGGGTACCTGTTGTCTTGTCCTCAGTGCCAACTATCCCAGAGGCTTCTTCCTCCACCAACGTTTTGGTAGACTCAATGTCCACTTTGACCTCTTCTGGTGTTAAACTGGATGTTGCATGACCGTTAAGATTTTCACTGCTGATCAGTTCATCTGAGAAAGAAAAGACATTCATCCGAGTTCTCATGTATAACATCAGTCAAAAGTAAAATTGCAAGTATTCTGACAAACGCTGATAACTTCAGAAAAAAATTAAGTTAAGCATCTTTTATTGTGCTTCAAATGTATTTTTAAGAAGGCATGATAATAACAATAACAATAGACACATTTGCAGCAGACTTCAGTTATTAAGAGACATTAAAGAACCAGTTAAAATGTCTCATTTCATAAATGGAAGTTAAGGGCCTCTGCACCCTCTTTGGACTTGAAGTGGAAATCTTTTGCTGGTGCACTGGCTTTGGTGTGACTCAAAGGCAAGCCTGGTTGACGCCTCCCGTGCACACACTTTCATTACTTTAATCCATATTAAAATCTTGATAAAAGTTTTGTCCTGTTTTGTATGTCAAATGAAACCTATTTTTCTAAAAAAAAAAAAAATTCTAAAAAGCCAGGTCATAATAAAGTCTCAAGTTGGATTTAAGTAACTAAAACTATATTAAGCACCTATAATCAAGTGGTTAATTTTAAATGTCAGAAATTGCATTATTTTCTGTTTTTTATTTACCGTATTTTCTGGACTATAAGTCGCATCAGTCAGAAAATGCATCATGAACAGGAAAAAAACATGTAAGTCGCACTGGACTATAAGTCGTATTCATTTATTTAAAGTTTTTTTTTTTTTCCAAAAAAATTTTTTCATAGGGTGATTTTTTGATTTTTCATATTCCACTTGTTACTGCTAAAAATTTACCAATCAGTCCAATTCCAAAGTTAATGCCTGTAAATGATCATAAACATCATAACTAAGAAGGATAAACATATTTTTTGAGGATTTGTTCCACCATACAGGCAGATATCCAAAACGAACTCCTCTCACTGAGATAAGGCTATTTTGGGATTTTGGCCCTTGGAGCAGATTATAGTCATCACAAGCTTACAGCGCCCTCTTTTGACACTAGATGGTAATATTTACTCCTTGGCTCATGTCAGTCAATATGAATTGAGACTTAAAAATATGTGAAATTGTATATATTTTGATATATAAGTCGCTCCGGACTATAAGTCGCACAAGTCACCAAAATGTGAAAAAAAGTGTGACTTATAATCCGGAAAATACGGTAATAAAATTTTTTATATCAATGACCGAAATTGTGAAGTTTATAAATAGATAAAATGAAATCTATCAGACAAACCTTGCTCAGGGATGAGAACCCGTTTCCTGATGAGCTCTTCCCTCGTTTGTCTTGTTGAAATTTTTCTCTCTAGAACTGAAAGATAAACATGATTAAGGTGGATGTACAAATAAGTGAGCTAACGTCATTTTGTCTTCCTTTGTTTTAACCCTGTAGCCATAGGAAGTGATTTGAACATGAATCAAAAGTATGCATCTAAACTCTGAGCCTAAAATCCAAGTCAAATCTACTGTGTCTGAGTAGAGCTGTACTTCTGAGTAGTTTTCAGCTTAGCTTGCTGGTGAGGAAATTTTCAAATTCTCTTCTGATCTAATGCAAGCAAGCTGAGAAGACGGTGTAAAACCCAAGAAAAAAATAAAAAATATCCTTTTAAATCACTGATATTACGCCAACCCACTGATTGTGTGCTAGGAGACTGGAGGACACAGCCCATGGATCTCCATATTTTGACAACTAAAGCATTGTGGACTCTGTCTTATCTCTGTCTTTGTGAGGGGGTGCTTTACTAGAATAACACGGTTCATTAAACAGTGGAAAATCTGAAAGAAGGCTTGCTTGCTTACAGGATGGCAGGAACTTGCATATACACAGCAAAACTGTTTGTCCCAATGCAGAATACATCAGCAAGATTTTTGATACACAATGAGGGAGAAAGACCTCTTTTCAAGTAAAACATTAGACTTTTATGTCCTCCACTTAGCCAATAGCTGTTTAAAGCTGGATTAATGTCTAAAATGTAATTTTAAAATTATTACAGTTCTGGTCTGTAACATTTACAAGAACCTACAGTTTAAGCATAAAAACTGAATAATCTTTACAATTAGACAGTAGTTGTTGTGTATAAATCCCATAGATAGATAGATGTGTCCCTCTCCTACAGTAAACAAAAAGGGACAAACCAAACACTAGTGCTAGACTGGAGCCTTTTGCATATTTCAAAACCACAGTAGTTTTTCCTTTGAACTCTTGTGTAAGGGGATGACATGCTGCTTGAAATCGCAATGCCCTACAGACCTCAGCCAATAAATCTTGTTTCCATAACTGCCTTTGACCTCTGGCATTCAAATAAATAAGTTTAAAATCAAGGAAAATAATATGATAGTTGTTAAGCGAACATTGAAAATAAAATCTGCATTACAGCAGCACAGAATACTTCAACATTAGAAACTTAAATCTTGTTTCAGTTTAGTTGCCCTCAGCCAGGAATCTCCAACTCTGGTCCTCGAGAGCTACTCTCCTGCAGGTTTTAGATGTTTATCAACTACAATACACTTCATTCAAATGAAAGTTTTCACAAGCCTGTTAATAACCCACTGATTTGAATCAGGTTTGTTGGGAAGCATCTAAAACCTGCAGGCCAGTAGGTCATGTGGACTGGAGAATTGGAGATCCCTGTCCTCGGCACTAACCTTCAACCAGTCAAAAAGAAATATAGGCTAAAACTTAAATAGAGATTCTAAATAAGCAAAAGATAACACTTTCCAGCCACAAGGAAAAGTTTCTGGTTTTTGTATTTATTTTAGTCCGTTTTTACTTCCAAGCCAAATACTTGGAAATTAATCAGCAAGAGCTACAAGCTTTTCACTAGTGTCCTTTTTTAAACTCTCCTCGAAACTTCACAGCTCCTATTCATTTTTAATGTCCTTTACAAATACAAAACATGCAAGCTGTGGCATTGTCCAGATGTTTGATTGAGGGGAGAAGATCAGCAGCTACTCATCAGTTTGTTCATACAATGTCAGCCGCACACAGCTGCACAAAAAACATCCTACCTTTAGAGAGATCCTGGAACTTGTCACTGGTCTTCTTCTTCCTCCACTTCCATGGTTTGAAGAGTTTTCCCAGTGATGACAGCTTATTTCGCTGCTGTCCCGATGCATGGGCATTCTGGGCATTGCTGCCATTGTCCACCACCACGTCACAGCTGGCCACAGATGATTTCTCCAGGCCATCAACTGAAAGACAGAAGGGCACAGTTATGTAAACACAGAATATAAAAATACCAACAGCATCACCAGAGAAACCAAAACTAAACAGTTTTTTTTGTGTGTGTGTGCAACAGATAAAGGTCAATGTCTTTATTGGATCACACCTATTTTAGAATCAAGATCTGAAAGAATGGCAAAGTCCTCACCATCCCACTTAGGATTTCCTTACAGGATTTAAACACCAGAAATGTACGCTTTTTTTTTTTTTTTTTTTTTTGTCTTTTTTAGAGCTTTCTTTTCCAATTGTAAAACAAAGTGCAAATTTAGCTCCAAACTCACCAAAAGACATCCCTCAGCTGCAACAATCTAAGAAGGTAATGACCCCACTTTGGCTCAACTGCTCAGACGTTTACAGTTCAACTGCTGACCTCCTCTCCTTTCAAGTCACTGCCACTGAGGGCTCAACCCTGAGTCACAGCACTTTCAATAGCTACAAAAAGTCCCTCTTCTTGTAATTGAGGCTGCACACCTGCACTTAATCCTGCTCTAAGAGTCCGCTTTATTTGATACTTTTTGGCACAGCCTCATAGTGGCGATTTATTTGTTTTTCAGTCTGCTGCTGTCATGCATTCTCTTTGTTTTGTTTGCATGTCACATTTTATGTCTTTTACCATAGATGTTTATTGATCATTGTTAACTGCGTATTCCTAGAACCAGTGAATGAGTATCTGATTTCCATCAAATTGTAAGTAATAGATGAATCAATATCAGCGTGACTCACTTTATAAGACAAAACAGCTCAGGAAAAAAAGTAAAAGCTTGTCATGATGAACTATGCTGTTGTCGCGTATTTGAGCAGTTATAAAACTCAAAGCAAAGTGGGAATAACTTTAATCCCATAGTTAATGCAGTGTGTGTGCTTTTTTGTGTTTCTTGGCAAGATCCCTGTATTTCCACAGCTCCTCCTCTTCCTGTCGAAAGATAAGATTTGCTGTGAACCTTCTGGAATACTGCAGACAGTGTGTGTGTGGTGTGTGTGTGGTTGTGGAAAGCTCAGAGAAGACAGAGAGGTGACGTGTGATCCTTCATACCCAAACAGAGGAAAGCAGCCTTCGACTTCTGAATCACTTCTGACTGTGCAAAGTAGGGATGCAACGATTACCTGTTAAATGGTTAACCGTGATCAAATTCCCAACGATTAGTAATACCATTTCAAATTTTAATTATCCTTAAAACCGTGACTGATTACTGCACTTTGAAAAACTCCCAGCGCTCATTGGCTTGAAAAGCAGCCAATATTCAATCTATGAAAACATGGCGGTAGGCAGCGAAGGCACCCACATGGACAGTTCTCTTGAAATTTTTCCCCCTTTAAAAAGGACAAAGTAGATATTTAGACCCATTTTGGATATTTTTTTATTTCAATAATACCGCACTAAAAATGATAACTGATCATTTTGGTCAAAATAACAGTGATATGAAATTTTCATATTGTTACACCTCTCGTGCAAAGCCAGGCAAGGGTGAAATGTGTGTCATTTGTGGTGTCAAACGTTCAGTTATTTAAGTCTTACTTGTGTTTAAGCCTTTGAAGAGGCTTCTTCAAGAAGCTCATGTGTATAAAACCTACAATGCAAGAGTAGTGAGTAGTCAAGAGTAAAACATGTCATTACTGAATCTCGTGGTCTTCCACCACAAGCAGAAGCGTCATTCGCCTGGACACCCAGGGTTGAACATATTTTTTTATAAACATAAATAAATTCAATATTTGATTTGATTTTGTTCTGCCGCATTCATCTTTTCTCTTTCTATGATAAGGACAAGAGAGAAGACACAGGAAAGTGCAGAAGAGCGAAAGAGTTAGATAAACACACCAAAAAATAGACAGGTGAAGGACAGTCAGCTATACACAGTTTGTCAAGAATCATACAGAGAACCTCCTTACTATTGGGCAACGGGGCAACTTATTTTCATTTAAAGTTAGCAAAAGAAAGCCAATCTCAACATCTAGTTGAAACATCACAGCTTATTTGCATTTTATTCTAAAGTAACTTAAAAAAAAAAAACAAAAACAAACAAAAAAAAACAAAAAAAAAACCAAAAGGTCAAAATACAGGGAGAAAATCCGAATTTTAACCCCAAGCTTATGGTAGATAAAAGAAAATGAGCAAAAGACATAATTGTTTACGTGTTTTTAAGTAAAAACCACCAGATTTCTTTTATTTTTAAACTCTAAAACTGATATTAGCCAAGTCATCTTTCTGCTATACATCAGTTGATTTGTTGGGATTCTTCATACTTGATTAGGCCTGCACGATTCTGGGAAAATTGTGAATCACGATCTTTTTTGCTTAAAACTGAGGTCACTATTCTCTGGCACGATTTTTATTTTTCCCCAAATTTTTATTGCACAAATAATTTTAACAAAACAAACAAAACAACCTGTATAAAAGGTAGTTCAAAATAAAGCATGTGTTTGCACAAGAGCTTTGTTGGAGCACTTCTTTGGCAGATGCATAGTTGTAGTTCTTAACCATTGGTTAGGGTGGTAATGATTAATTGTGCAGCCCTATGCTTGATTTACAATTATTTTCCAAATTGTCTTATTTGTGCAGACAAATGATTCATCCAAAGCTTTATTTATTCCATGCAGGTATGTGGGGTTTTTTTACATGCTAATGTGAACATGCTTATCAATCTATCCAAACATTAGTGCTAATGCTAATAATTCTAAAAGCTTAAGAGATTCAGTTTAAGCAACAAAAAACTAAACGCTTGTCTTAAATGAATACAGTTAAACTCTGACATTACACTGACCTGCTCTTTTCTCATCTTTATAAACAAATTAAATCATCCCTTTAAATAAAAAGCCTGAAAAAGAAGGAAAGGATTTATGACCATGAAGTTACGCAATTAACAAAAGCAGTCACACATGCACATTAGATATTCCCACTGGCTGCCATTAACTTGATATGAAACTTAGAAACATGAACAAAGCTGAATAATGGCCACATTACCATCAATACTCACTGAAACACATTTTAAGTGAAACGGCAATAGTTTAGTGGTTTGTAGGAGTGGGTAAAAATAATGATTAATAAGGATGCTCAATATTGGATTTTTGGCCAATATCTGATATGCCGATATTTTACAACTCATATGGCCGATAACTGATACAGATACCGCTATCAAAGCAGAAATCATGTAATATTCATTCCCTCTGCAAAATTGGAAAAATACCTCTGCTGCATCTGCAGCAGATCCGGTAGTTGCTGGAGACGTCATAATGTTACACAGCGGGAAACCTAAAAAAAAAAAAAAAAAAAAAAAAAAACAGCATTCCGCGAGTTTGTCACCCAACAGTGCCTGTTATATAGAGTTAATTACAGTATATTGTGGCTGAATATCGACTGAAATCAATAATCAATTTTAAGTCAATATCAGGACGATAATATTGTGCATCTTTGAGGATTAATCAATGCATTGCGATATTATACATCGCAATTCAATAATGATTCAACAAATCCTCTAAATCGATTCACCCCCTAAACCTTGAGGGGTGTGCTGTTTATATTATTTATAGGGATGCACGATAACAGGAAATTATGACGTCATTCCGATAAGTCCGATATCATGAGGACATACCCTGATAACGTATGTCCCATAAAGTTGGAATTTTTAAGATTGGACATGCAGAAGTGGAAAATCCCACTTTATGCTTTTCACGCTGAGATATTGTGATTGGGGAAAGAAAACTGCTGCTTCACAGGAGAGACCCCAAACTGCTCCCAAACCTCTTTCCCTACCTTATTTTAGACTCAAACTACCCCATATAGTTGCAATTTTTGATTTGGTATAGTTAGGTATGTATGTGTGTTATCGGTATTGGTTATCGGTATTGGCCTTTAGGAGTTGAAATTTATCGATCATCGGTATCAGTTTTAAAAATAGTTATCGTGCATCCCTAATTATTTATGTAGCAAGAACTGAAGCTGTATTATAGCGTATTATTATATCATACAACATAGTCATTTAAATCATTTTCAGGTATTTATTGCTCAAAACTGTGAGGTGACATAACACAAATGCTTACATGCCTGAAAATAAATATTTAAATATTTAAAAATTGACAACAAAAATTATTTGCGTATTTCTACTTCCTACTAAATCAACATTGAAGCATTTAAATCAATGTCAAATCAAAATCAAATCGCGAAACCTAAAGAAACAAAATCAAATTGAGCATTGAGATTCTTAATAATAACTAGTAATACTTTTGTATAACTTAAACCTACATTCATATGAATAAATCTCATGGCACACAAAGTCTCAAGTTTTTTCTTGAGGTTTTGACCGATTATTGACGGAAATGCTGCCAGCCATCTGCAGCTCAATTCAAACTGACAAACATAAGGTAAAACTTCCCATCATGCAGTAGAAGTGCCACAGAGGACAGTTTACTGTTGATGATGCAACAAATTAAATAATTCATAATAAATAATATCTACAAGTTGCCTATTTCTAATTTTGTCACACACATGGTAAAATATATATAAACATTAACGGTTTTAAGGCCAGGCTTCATTTAAGGATTTATTGGTCTGCAGAAAAGTCAAACTAGATAAAATAGGTTTTGTGTTACAAGAAGCAGATGTCTAATTAGCCTTAACTGTAAAATTGGGGCTCCAATCATAAAAACCAACACAACCAGAGGAAATAATTACACAGACACATTCTTGTTAAAGAATGGACTGTAAAAGTCACAGTATGCCAGAGCAACTATTCAAGCTCCCTTACTGGATTTTGCTCGCCTTCTGACCGTTTCTGCTCAAGGATACTGCAGAAAACATACATATGGCAATTAAAAAAACAAGACATGGAGAAGTGCAGCACAGTGCAATAAACATGCTGTCCCTAGACACCAATTCTAACACGAACGCACACATACACGAAACAGCGCACACATTCACAGACAAACTCATTTCCTGTTCCTGTGCTGATATCAAATCACAATAGGTGCATTTCAGCAGCTGCTTTGTACTACTTAATGATGGGAAAATCACTAACAGCAATTATCACCATTACAGCAACTTTCAAACCTCTTCTGGGAACCAAACAGGGCCAATGGACTTGTCATTTTAAGGTCAGAAATAAGAGAAATAAAAGGAAATTCCACAAAACAAAACTGACTAAGTGAAGGGAGATTGAAATGAAATGAGCACTATTCTAAGTTACTCTCAATTCCTCTTATTGAACAGTATACAACATTATCGTGAAAAAAAGGGAAGATGTGAGACTCAAAAGTATCATGTAGCAATACAGGAAATGTATTAAATCGTGCCATACATGCAACACAAACAGAACAATCTGAACCTGCCAGAGATTTTCTCTGCTAATAAATTGCTTACCCAGATGATTTATTATCCTGGCTTCATTTCTACAACAGAAATGAACCTTTCATTTAGAGAAAAGGCAGTTGTTATGCCCCATGTACCAGTCAGTGCTTCTTTAGATAAAGCCTTGAGAATGGGCCAATACTGCTTCATCCCCCCCCCCCAACACTTGAAAAATTATATAACATGGATTACACATTTAAAGAAACAAAGCAGCATCAATCAATCAGCCATGTTTCAGTCCGATTCTTTATACCAATTCAAATTACATACACCGAAAGAAGCTTCACGTGGAGGATGAAATGACCAAAACCTTGTTCTTGTTCTAGCGGCCTTGAGAACAAGAAGAAAGTTCTTGCTTCTCACGGAGGATGGAACAAGCTTTAAGTCAATGTGCTGCTTTCATCTTTACTCCTCCTCCCACGGTCGCAGCCAGATTGGCTACATGTGCGTTTGACAGTATCAAAACAACGGCATTGCGCATGCACGTTTCACCCATATTCTATCGTGATATTTCATTATCATATCATTCCCTAACGTTACACCGGTATTACCGTGAACGGTATGATATGACCCAACCCTAACATGAGCTGCAGAATGGCTTATGCAACATGCATGTAAGAAAAGGATTTGAAAAGGGGCAAAACTCCAATTTTAAAATGTTTGGTTAGCTTGTGCACACACATAGAGCTCTGCATTCTTATTCCTCTAAGCATGCAGAGCACACCATCTGCTGTACACATTTAAACTTCTTGGATCAATAAGTCACTCATGAGATGTTACAAACAATGTCAACATCCCACTGCCAAACAGTAAACGAGCAACTATGACCCAATTTTTCATCTTAATGAGCCATCTGCTGAGGTGGAGAGGAAACACTGGTCTATATTCAGCATCAGAGACCAGTATATATATATATATATATATATATATATATATATATATATATATATGGTTCACTGTTGTTGGAAATCATTTGACAGGTCTTTTAAGCTATGCATTTAACATACTTCATATGGCAATTGTGGATGCAGATAATTGAAAATAAACATGAGTAGAGTTTGGGGCTTCACTTTATGAATTTGCAGTTTAGCATGCTAAAACAAATACTACTCAGTTAAGACACAATATAAGAAAACTTTCTACACGGACTAGCATGGCTTAAATCCACCTCCAACACAGATGACAACTTCTAACTGAATTCCGTGATTACACACCGAGGGGGGGTTGAACCATCATGCTAAAGGGGTGAGTCAGGATTTGGATACACAGCAGCAGAAATGGGAAGAGTAATCAGAAACACAACTTTTGATACAACACCAATCTCCGTGAAGTAATCCCACATTAAATTGCTCTGCCAAGACACAAAGACTATAAGTTTATGATTTCTGTATGCATGATATTGTTTGGCACAATATTAAGGGGTAAAAACGATGTGTAGTGTCAAAGTCAGCATGTTTTTCTCTGAAGTTATAGCAGGAACATGTGTTGAGGAGGAGGGGGAAAGGGAGAGGCTTCCTTCCTTCACTGCAAGTCACCAGGGAGGCAAGAAGCAGACGTCACAAACAAAGGGGGAAGGATGGAGGGGGAGAAAGAGGCAAAAAGAGACTAAGGAAAAGAAAAAAAAAATCATAAAAACGCTGGATATTGAGGGTGTTTAAAATTATCGGTGGGAAAGCGTGACAGAGAGGAATGGGAAGAAAAGATGAAGTCGAGGCAACAAGAGGTGCTGGGCAAGAGTGGGGGGAGGGAGGGAGGGGCAAAACTCGGCATGAGCTGCAGTTTTAACACTTTGGTCATTTCTTCCGAATCTTTCTCCAGTGAGGGCCGGAGAAGTGGTTTAACTCAAAGTACTCACAGAGCCAAGCAGCTCAGACTACAAAGAAATAACAGACCTAAAAGAAATTAAACAGGAAACTGAGGCTTGACTGTGTTTTAGCGTAGAGTCTATATTTCAGTAGAGAGGCTCAGGGGATATCAGCTTTATTGCTATGATCTTTCAGTAAGACCCCATCAGAAACACTTCCCTTCCTGCTCTTATAGATTCAGCAATTAAAGTATACCACAATATTGTTATGCAATCCATACTGAAATCATTTGAAGCATAACGCATTATTATAGCTTCAGATTACTTGACATGTTAACTTAAGTAGGCTTACAAAACAATGTGGGTGTTGCTTTTAATGCTGACAGCTTCATGAAAAGGTCTAGTTTTGTTTTCATCCTGAGTCATGTGTCCTTCCTGAACCCAACTGCCTCGAAGCGTTCCTATAAAATCTGTGAATGAATGTGACGTGCTTACTTTATTGGCTCGTAAACAGGCCAAGAACTCCAAATGGTGAGAAAATTTAGTTTAACCAAGGAAAAAAGTAGTTAGAATTAGATATTTTTAAAGTACGCTTCGGATCTTTTTTGCATTCAGACGAAACTGCAGCTGAGGGTGTCAATATGAGCTAAGGGAAATTATGAGCGGCGTTTTCATTTTTTTTGACAGTTTCTGGTGAAAAGTAGTTGATACGATTCCACATACTAACACACAAAAATCCTTCAAGTTAATCTATAATGAAAAATAACGGTTTGCAGAACCATTTGTGAGTATTTACACCTTCACAAACTTTGCAAATTATGTGTTAAAAAGAAAAATTTTATGCACTTGAGCAGCCATTACCTAATAAATGTTTGCAAAAGTTTTGATGTAGAAAAATGCAATCTCAAATTACCCATCCATGGTTTTTGCTTCAAAAAAAGAAAGATAAATATTGGCTGATTTTAAAATATAATTAACCAATAATCTTTAAAACCTCTATCCACTTTTGTCTCCAAAGTGATCAGCATGTCTGGTGATGCTGGTTTCTTCTGTTTTTGAGGGTGTTTTTTAGCACTAACCACACTGGGGATATACATTATGTTGCCAAGGCCCACACCACAAACGCCTGATGCTTCTATACAGGCTCCAAACTGGGTAAAATGTTACTGTCATGTTTTTTGTGTTTTACTTTTCGTTAGTTAGATTTAAACAGTTTGCCTAACATTAACTTGCCACTGTATATTACAGATACATACCATGTCTGCTTGGAGGCAAGTTTACGGTATGTGTATTAGCATTTGTAAACCTTCCATCCACATGGAACCTGTCTTTTGGGTGCCCCAAAATGGCAGGGTTTTTTTTGTTTTTCTAAGTAAAAAAGAAGAATTAAACTGCACCCCAAAGTGAATAAATCTGAAAATGCCACTGATTCAATTCCATGTTTACAAACCCATATACATTTATCCTAAACTGATGATGTCATAGCTCCACCTCTCCATTAACCTGCATGCAGAGACCCTTCCAACAACTATAGCTCAGCAGGTTACAGGATTTTGTAGGCCTGAGTATTGTTCATAACCTAATGATTCAATTCAATTTTGATTCTATGGTTTGTGATTCAGTTCAATATTGATTTAATCCAATATTATTTTAAATGTTTGGATATCACAGACTGGTGTCCTGTCAGGGTGTACCCTGCCTCTTGCCTGATAATAACTGGAATAGGCTCCAGCAATCCCCACAACCCTGAACTGGACAAGGAGTATAGAAAATTAATGAATAAATGCTTCAATATCAATACAGTAAGAGTAAAAAACTTTGTTGTCAATTTTTAAACATTTGTTTTCATGCCCATGTGAACATATGTGGTATGTCAACTCATATTTTTGAGTAATAAAACATCTAAAAAATTTTAACTAGTTGCCATTTTGTTGTTTTATGATCCAACGTGGCCTCTGTCCACACAATTTATCAACATGCACAGCCCTCCCCATGTCAGGTGGTGAATCAATTCACAGGATTTGCCAAATCAATATTGAATTGCACACGGAAAAATTGCGATGCATCGATTAATCGATAATTTTACCCACCCCTAGGATTTGTATGTCCTGCAGCAGCAACTGAGCGTGACAAGGCTTTTCCAGAAAATTCTTCTCCTTGCTGTCAGTTCACACTAATGTCTCCTTTTCAGTTCAACTTTCTACCATCTCCCTTAAATAGCTGTTTATGTTGCACGAGTTGATGTCGATGCTCCATGTCTTACTCTCGGTTTTGGGCGCATTTCTGCGGCAGCTTTACAGCGCCACTTACATGTCTATAAACTAGTGTTTTCAGTGCTTTTATATGAACGCAAACATTTCTTGAGACAGTTCTTAAAAAGCTGGTGCAGTTTTTGTGTGGATGTAGTATCCCAGTGTGCCGTTGTACAAATTTATCGCTGTGTCCCTTTTTCTCCTGACAATCAATTAATATATTAAAAAATGAAGAAACCTGAGGACATCACATGTGGTTCCCCACAACTGATTCAGTAACCTTCACTATTTTCTAACAATATATGGTTAAAATGATGATTCATTTGAAACTAAAAACAGTCCTTCAACCTTTATGTGTCATGCCCTGAGTGTTTTCAAAATCCCCATAGGACTTGTTTCATGCCCACCTTTACTCCCACCAAATCTATTTTTATGTCGATAAATCTATTCTTAGATTAATTATATCACTAATAACTCTCCCACCCCCAAATGGGATAATTTTAGGCCAAATCTCCCCTATAACTCATAAAATGCCTTATCATTCATTTAGTGAGCAAGTATGGTCATCCAAATATATTTAAAGTTACACATTCATATTAATGTATCAGAATAAATAAATAGTTGTTGACTGAATGTTAAGTCAATGCGCTTAAGCCCAGATTGTTGGGCCTCTTGCAGCAAAACAACCTGGTTTTAACCAACTAATCTGCTCAACTCATCTGGACTTGTGTCAAGCTGGCTGCTGAATACATAAACTCTTCATTACACCAGCGGCAACAAAACAGCCATATAAACAGCTATTTGGTTATAAAACAGTGTCGCCTGCTTTTTTACACTGACTAGTTTTACAGCAGCTGTGCAGCACAGCCTGCGACAAATTTAGAAACACACACCCCGCGTTTAATGATGCAAGAATTAATTTAACACACACCTAGTAAGCTAAAGTCCCATTAGCATAAAAACATTTAGCTTAGCGCTTCGTTCGCGTTGAACTGTGTCGAAGTTGCCTGTCAGAAAAGTTACAGAAAGAAAGCAACAAAACGAGCAGACTTCCTGGAAAAAGATAGCGGATTGTGAGTGAGAGACAAGAGGAAGAGAGCCTTCACATTGCACGTATACACACACATGTACAAAAGCAGACACACACTCACCGCTCGCGGTCTGAGACACGGCAGACACGGCAGTCTGACCCATATTCAGCCGGACCGGAGCCCCCCTCCGAACCCGCTATCACGGCCTTCTAGTCCCGCATAAGCCCGGTCCGCAGCCGCCGAGTGAGTTCATCTCAACACAGAAAAGTTTCAACGGTGATGGCTGAGGAGCTGGAAACTTGGTTGACACACTGACTTACTGGGTCGCTACTACGTCGTTACTTCCCCTCCCTCCTCCTCCTCCTCCTCCTCCTGTGAGCAGCTGAAAAATGCCTCTCATTCCGCTATGCAGATTAGAGGCGCTGCTGGGGTCGAAGGGTGGAGGGGTCTGACACCTCCAGCCATTGTTTGCACTATGCAAGACATGAAAATGTTGATACTGGCTCACTAACCGAGAAATATACTGACATACTTAACGATTATACATTTAATCAAGTATCCCACTGAATGTGAGATCAGGGTTTCTGTTAGATGCATTCAGCAAAATGATTGTGCCACATGTCATGTAGCCTATTTACCAAAACACTTTATTTATTTACCAAAAACCAAAATGCAGAAACAGTGTTAAAAAAATCAATCACACTAATCATTTAGTCGCCTAACACTTGTAAAGCCACATTTATCATTTATTCGCAATAACTTGAAGTCATGATGTTATCTGCCTCTTACATTGTTGATGAGGATGTTTGGTCCTGTAAAAAAAAAAAAAAAAAAAAAAGCGAGTTCATTGCAGATTGTAGGTCTCCTAAGGCCCCAGCACATTTCAGTTGGCTTGATGACTAGACTGGACTGGACTATTGCAACACCTTGATTTGATTCATTTCTGGCCATTCTGTTGCAGATTTTCTGGTGTGCTTTGGACTGTGACCCAAATTCAGCCAGGCTTAACTGCTGGACAGACTGGCATTTGACTCTAAATACTTTGGTACACAAAGTTCATGGTTGACTGTAAGGAGTCCAGATCCTGTGGCTGCAAAACAAACCCAAATTATCAACCACAGTAATTTAACAGTTAAAATGAGATGTTTGTGCTGATGTGATGTGTTTTGGTGGTTGCCCAACATGCTGCTGTGCATTATTAGCCACACATCTAGATTTTGGTCTTATCTGTACACAGCGCGTTGTTCATCTGTCTAACAGTTTGTTCATACATTTTTTCTACCATGCTTTTCAATTGCTGGTTTCCAGTTATAATGTTATGACCTTGAATATCTAACATGCTAACTCAGGCCTATGGAGATTGACATGCAGCTCTTGCTTTTTCTTTTTTTTTTAAGTGTCTCTGAGCATTGCACAGTCTGTGCTCAGCATGAACTTGGTGGAACATTCACTCCTGGAAGACTGTCAACTGTTTTGAATGTGATTAGCAATTTGATTAGTAGCAGCAGGCTACTTCTTAGCCTCTTAATTCATTTGACAGCATAAAGGGTAAACTTTTATAAACACTACACTGCTTCTCTGCGTTTTTGTCCGAATTTCCATGTGTTATTGTTTTTGTTGAACATCTGAAGTTTGTATTGTACAAATAGTAAGAACAATAGAATTTTTTTGTTTGTCCTGCTGATGATGATGGTGCTAATGCTTTTGTAGTTTTGACTTTAACAGTATTCTGCACTGCAGTCTTGCTAATAAAGATATATCTGAGTAGCCTATTTTTACAATTCTGTACATATTAGGTTATTAAATCCATTTTATCATATACTTACTATATATTTTCATTATATGTGTATTATACAGTAGCAGAGCTTTATTAGGCCTCAGTGTCTGCAACATCTGTGGCTCAAGGCATTACAATATGCTTTCAAGTTATCTGCACATTTTATTCTCATGAAGGTGATGTTTTTATATCTGTAGAAATTTCCTCAAATCTGGCACAGAAATGTACTTAGACTTGAGAAATTAAAAAAAAAAAAACTTGGAGTCAAACAGAGGATTTGGTTACAACTCAAGATATTATGCTAAATTTAAAAAGAAAAAGTAACTCAAATGTCTGAGACTGTTATAACATCATTTAGTTCTGCACAAACACTCTCCTGACCATAATCCATAGGCAGTTTTACCATTGACTGGATACTGAATTTGTCAAACTAAACCTGGGTGCTTTCGTTGAGGAGGTGATTGTACTTATCCTCTCTGCTGCAGGGTTGTTAATGATCAGAATTAGATCAGAATCTGATTCTAATTGTTAATGATCATGTTATAATCAAAGCTTCTCTGCACCAACATCGATATCAGTATGGCATTTTTAGAAACAGTCACGGCATCGGCCTCATCTTCAACCAGATTTATTGGTCAAACATGAATGTGCTTGCAGCTTGACTAGCTGGCAGAAGTATAAAATCATATGGGGGCATCTGTAATTTCCATGTTCTAGTTTTCACTTTTTATTCTTCGTAATCACCTCATAGAGCATAATATCCACCCCCCTGACCTTTGGGAGGGCCTAATCTCTGACTTGGAAATCACTTGATGAAATGTTAGTGTTACAAAAAGATCCACAATTGTTGGTGGAAACTGATGACATGTCAGTATCTTCATGATACTGCTGTATATTCTTAAACTTTAAACCTTTTAAGTTTATCTCCCTGATCAAACTTCAACCATTTAACTGACTTATTTGTGAGGGATGATTGTTTCCTTCTTGCAGTTCTTTTCTTTAAATTAAAATCTGGCTACCTCGTCTCCAACTGCCAATTTGTGATTGCTTTCAAGGACAAAATAAACGAGGGAAAAAAAAGCTGGTTTGTGTCTGTGCTGAGCATCGGCATAGATGGGAAAACTATAGTTGTTAAAGTAAAAGCTGTAAGATACAATGAAGCCACCAGAGACCTACAAGAACCAAGTTAGATTCCTTATTTGTTTCTTTAATAGCAAGAAAATGATGTGAATTTGTGGCTAATTGCCAGCTGAAGCTGAGTGGAAGTGATGAGTGATGCTGCTAACAGCATTGACATTTCCATTTGGGTGATTATGTCAGCCAGCAAGTACACACAGATGACAAATGATTGTAATGATTCACAGACGCAGCACGTTCTTTGGAAATCTGCT
The DNA here is from genome assembly GCA_023101725.1 of Atherinomorus stipes. NCBI lineage: Eukaryota > Metazoa > Chordata > Actinopteri > Atheriniformes > Atherinidae > Atherinomorus > Atherinomorus stipes. Next base: position 214,092 of record JALJCO010008534.1, on the reverse strand, counting down.
AGGAAATTTTCCCTGTTAATAAGCTGTTTTGTGAAACTCCCCATTTATTTAAATCTCTTCATATCACTACAAAGCTACAATGCTGGGAACAACTGTCAGATGAAATGAACCAATAATATACTGTAAACTTTGGCTCAGACACACCTCAAACCTTGACATGATGAATAATAAGTGGAATGACCGATTAGGTAATCCTGTAAGAGTTCATCTACCTCTCGTTAGTTAAAACAGATTAGATATGTTAGCGAGTGATAGCATTTGTCAAATTTTATGATTGTGAAGACAAAATGATTGAGCCACAAAAGCATGAGTATACACCACGATCAATCGTGGGTTTGGACACATTCTTTCCCATTGGATTTATTGGGAAAGTAAAGGTCCATATGCATTTTCAGGTCCGGTTCCAGGTCTTTTCTGGACAGATTTTTCCACTTGTTCCTTCTCTAAACCTTGTCCAGTTTCTTCAGATATTTTAAGGCTGCACTACACATCATGTCAACATGTCACGTTTAACGCTATAGGAGTCATTTCTTTAAAACGGTGATTTCTTTATAGCTACAACTACAAAAAACAAACTAAATGTCCTTACAACAGGCTGGTAATGCCATATGATACAATTGCCATAGTGTCCATAAATTGACTTTTATTCTTGAAGGATTCATAGGTAACTATTAAGTGACTTGTCCAAAAAAAAAGGTACAAGGACTGGACTGAAAATGATGACATTCTGGATGCTTAGGAGTAAATTATGAAAAGAGATGAGGAGTTGCATGGCACTCAAGTGTGTAGTAGGTACAGCGTGACACTGGCTTTAAATGATGCTTCAACACCACAAACACAGTTATTTCAGATTTCAGTCAGCAAATGTTAGTTCCGGTCTGTGGGGCAGGTTTGGGAATCAGTAACACATTACGCTCATGGTTCATGATGTCTAAATGTGTTTAGAGTCGGGACAGTGTCTGCGGCTCCAGAGGGGTCAGTACAGTAAGCTTTGCCATGCAGGCAACTTATCATGAGTGAGTGAGATGACAATGAACCCTAAACCCAGCTGTGAGTCAAATCAGCCGACATTTGTCAGCTCAGTATTAGCTTAATACCAGGTAATATCTGCTTAACGTGAGATATAATGTTACTACTGCTGAGCCTCAGAGTCTCAGCGTGGGAGTCTTCTGGTGTGTTCGTGCATGTGCGTGAGTGAGAGAGAGAAACTTTGGCTATCATCAGCACCAACCGAGTGTCAACTGAGGCCATACAGAACATGGCCCGACAGAAATGAGCTGTCATTACACACACATGCGCACACAATGACTTCAGAGGACATTACATTGATGTCACACATTTAGGCCAACTTAAATCAAAACTACTTCTTAACTAATCTCAACTCTTAGCTTGAAACATATTTTTCCTTTGGGATTAAAAGATAAAAGCCATGTGCGCTTGTTTTTTCCATCCGGTAAGATTAATTCCCATAGTGGGATTGTGTAAACATGAACACAGACACACATGTATACAGACCCTGCGCTCCATGCACAAATCAGACTTACCAGACGTGGAAGTGGAATCATTTTTCATTTTGACCAATACTGCCATCTAGTGTCACCATAAGCTAAATGACTTGAAGGTGAAAAAAAAAAAAGAACATGTTTTCTCATAAAGTAAAACTTTTCTCCATATCAGTGCTGTCCATTCCTCTTTTTTTCTCTCCTAAGCCATCAAAGAATAAAAAGCTTCAAACAATCTTAGCATTTTTGCAATTAGGGAAGAAAGCACATTCTTGCGAGAGATTTCTGGATGAAAAGACTTAGAGGCAGCAGTAAACTTTAAGCACAACTGCTCTGGCACATTAACACAGGAAACATTTGGCAGTTAAAGCTAAGCAGGCTGGTTGGATCCTGCACAAGTTATTAAAATGTTTATGGGTTTATGCGGCCTCGGTCTTCCCTTCTTAATACCTTCACCTGATTCATCTGTAGTTAGCACTACAGTATCACATGACAGCATTTTGTTTGTTTGTTTTTTAGGTTTGATTTTTCTGATGATGCCGATTTAGGATAAGTAAAGACAATCAGGGATTGTCATTAGTGAATGAGATGGAAGTGGATAATTGATCATGCAGGAAGTCAGTTAAGAGTAGGGAGGAGTAAGAGATAAGAGACACACGGTAATGACTGTGTTAGCATCGACTTGAAGGTAATGGTATATACTCTATGAATCAGCAACACATACTAAATTTACTGGAAGCTACATGTGCTACATGACAAAAAATAAGGTTAATGTGGACAGCTAATGGAGCATCACCTGTACTGACTACACTGATACTGATCAGGGATATTTTAAACTCTGAGGCTAAACTTTGAGGTACTGGCATATTTTCAGTGCATGCTTTTCTGTATTTCATCACGTTTTATGTTCAAGTTAGTGTGTGTTTTGTGTTTCAGTGGCTGCAGAACATAATCCTCCTTGATTTTGTGATCGATGCATCATAAATTCCCCATGCACTTTACAGGTAGCTTCCCATCTACCTTAAAACACACTTTTCTCCTGTAATTTGATTATAGATCCACTCATTTATTACAATACTGACTCTGTCTGACCCAGCCCACACACACATACAACAGCGTGATGACACAATCAGTTTTTTCACCCAGTAAATCTCCCTTTAGAGCCACACATTAGCAATGTGTGCTTATCTGATGTGTTGTTGAGTTACTTGTCAAACACAAATCAGTCTGATTGGAATCTGGTCAAACTGTCAGGTGAGGAAAAGCTGTCTGGTTACCAGTTTGCTCCACTGGTTGCCTCACGTCTAAGTACAAGAGGACGATGTTTGTCAGAGTACAGTAGCTGGCAAAAAAAGGCTGATTAATGTCAAATTTGCTCATCAACTTCACAGCTGACCTCCGTAAGACAAAAAAAAGTTTTCTAATACACTGCTGGGCATTCTTCCCTCACTCTGGCGTTTTTTCTGCATGACTTCCTTCTTATCTACTCCTGCTTAAAACCTTCCCACTGCTTTCTACCTTTGTGCCAGTTACTGATCAACTATTGGGGAAAGCTCCCCCTGGATTAACTTGGATCAATGTGAAGCTTTTACTAGCCATGTGTACAAGAATGCAACATCCAAGAAGGGAATCTCTGGAAATATACTGCATTCAAAGAAAGAGAGTGATAGATGTTTATGTATGGGAATCTGCATGTCAAGAAAATCCTTTTCAGGAAGCAGGTCCGGTTTTACCTGGCACTGAATAACAGGGATCAAGTGAGGCAACCTGACCTTTTAATGACCAGAACAGCAAAAGGAGAGGCAGAAGAGGTGAAGGAGGAGAGGGGCCAAAGGGAAGGAAGAGAGTCATCAAATATTAAATAGTAGCCTCAGCAAAACAAGGGATAATAATTGTTTAAGTGCTACTTTTAGGAGCCTTTTCTCCCCCTCTCCTTAACTTATTCATCAAACCTGATGTTTGCCCTGGTACAGCCTCAGAGTAGCGTCACAGCCAAACATGACTCTGTACCTTTAAAACATCAACTGTCAAGGAAAGAAATAAATCCATTTAATATCCTGGCCTTTACAGTTCTGTGGTCTTGGACACTTCCCCTTTATGCATAACTGGTTTGGGTATCAGAAGTTGCATTAATCTTCTGTGCTACAGTATAGACTGACCTTTTCAAGAGTCGGGGCTCGGACTTCTCCATACGAGGATTGTGATTCAGACTGGAAACTGTCATAACAGCCAAGTGTGATTTAGCAAAGAGCAGGCTCCAGTGCGCAAGTGACCGAGCTGAACTAAGAGGAGCTGCAGATAACTGGTTTCAGAAAATCTCATCATGGTTCTGTGGAGTCTTAGCAATTGAGATTGGATAGCCAAATGGGCTATCCAATTTTCAACCAATTCATCCGGTTGAATGTGTCTGCAGAAGTAATGGCCAGGCCATGCATTTTCCAGGATTTCATCACAACATTGTGGTCACTGTAATGATATTCATAACAATTCACTACAAACAAGTAAAAGCTAAAAGGAAAACCGTTTTCTTTAATACATTATTGAACAATAAGTGCAGGGCAGGTTGAGTAGACATTTAACTTTTCCACCTCAGTTAAGTGATTGGGATTTCATAATTTAAGTGATGACTTGTCAATTTGCAGTGTAACCACATTATAGACATTTATTGCTCACCTGTGTGTAATTTTGAGAATAAACTGCGGCTCAGCTGTGCTTTAGGTGCTGCCGCTGAAAATCATTACTCATTTTTGTGGATAATTTCATTCAATCCAATTCAGCACAGAGAAAAAAAAAAAGCAGTTCACAAATTAAAAGGCACAAATCTGTCCCTCCTTATACCCTAAAACCCCCTTTAGACAGATTTTTACCTGACAAAATGAACAGTAAATTCTTTTAACGTAACAATACAGTAGTGGTTATTTCCATTCTTCTTCCTCTTCTCGTCTGCCAGCCAGCTCATCTGAAACCTGATCTCCTGTTTGTTGACTTCAGTTCGGCACAACCCATAAGCTGCCATCACTGCTAAAATGTTGCCTGTATAAATCAATAGCTGACATCCTGCCAAACAGGCAGTCAGAGAGCTTCAGAGAAAGCAAGCTCAAAAGAGACACAGAAAGCAAGGAAGACAGACGAGTAGCTGGGGACAAAAAGAGCTGCAGGAAAAACTGACGCTGTCTGGTATAGTAACAGCAACCACAGGAAAAAAAAAAAAGGCTGCGGACGCTGGAGAATGTACAATAATAGCACCGGCACATAAAGAAAACACAGAAGTGTGTGATATGAGGCCCTACGAGAACACCAAATCTGGAGAGTAAAATATTCAGTCACCAGCATTTGTCTCTGCGCCTTTACATTCTAACTATATAAGGCAATATCTGCACAGATTTACTTGAGAGGCACTGTCAATCATAAAAACAGCTGTCCAAAGCATTTCAGCCATGTTTATTTGGTGGTGTTGTGTGGCTTTTAGGACTTCAACTAGAAAGTAAACTTGCCAGTAGTTGATGATGGTTGCTTTGGCTACTGTTCAGCAGGCTGTCACTGACGCAGTGACGTCTGTCCGGTTCAGGGTTTTTCTGACTTTGTCCAACACATTAATTCCAGGGTTGCAAATGCAAAACTGCCATTAAAAAAGCAGCTTGTGTAAACAGATAGTTTTGGTTTAGGAGCCTTTACTGTATGTTCCCTTCCAGGATGATAACTTTTTTGAGACTGCTCATAAACTGTGATTTATTCTGCTAAGTGTACTTGCCAAACAAGTAACATCGGTCAGGGGAGTGTTTTACCAGAGCAGATCACACTTTTCAATTAAAAATGACTGTCTGACAGAAACAAGTGGACACATCTCACAAACTCGTGACATTTGTTGCATAAATGAAGCCGTCAGCGTAGCTTTCATTCTAACCTATCAGAGGATGATGTGCAGTCAACTTAACCAAATGGTAAATGACTATTCATTTTGTTAAAAAGTCCTGTTAAGGTTCACCTCACGCTGGCACTCAGTGCCTCATAAATGACACATTTAGCACACATTCAACAGCAGGGAGAGAAGACGCACTCAACAGCCTCAGATCGCTAACTCATGCAAGCCAAATGCATATGCATGCATGTTGTCTCACAGAGGCTACTTTCCCTTGCAAACTCCATTATACAAATTTGCAGCAGCAGTCATTTGACATGCTGACTCAGCACACATATCAATGAACACAGACAAAATCACACACACACACAGAAATTGTGAAAGCTTGCGTTAGAAGATAACTTCTGTCGGAAATCCCAGCCTTTCTTTATTGACACAAGGCAGCGGAAGCTTTGCCTATTAAACACACTGACATGCTATGACAACCTCTGCTAACAGTAATTAAACTATATTAGATAACATGGGCCTGATATAGCCCACCTGCCTCTGGCTGAGTAAATACGCCAACCAATGCGCTGACGTACCATCGTCATGTGATTCAATACACCCATCTGGGCAATTAGCCAGTTCCATCAGGAAATATAAGTTGTGATAAGTTTCCTTTCCTCAGTAGGGATATTGATAAGAAAAGTAATTGCCATTAGCTGTGTTTTGTCTAAGTCATGTGACAAACTCTAATGCTGCAATGCAAGTGTGGGCAGACTCACAAATCCAATAATTCCATTTGAAGCGATGCACAGTCGTCATTGCTTCATAAGCTTTGCCAAAGAATTTGTTAACAAAAGTGTCATCTGGAAATCTGGACTCTTCACAGCATAACAGAAGGTTGTTTAACAACTTCAACAACAATGTTATTAAGTGATCTACTGGCATCATTAGCGTCTAATTAATGCTGCTTGTTGTCTTTTCAGCAGTTGCCTTGTCTGGTTGAATGAAAGATGTTACGTATTTATTCCAAATTATGAGACAAGACAAAAGAGGACAGCACAAACAAGCTTTGAGCAGACGGCTGTTACTCTTACAGCAATGGGAAGATACTCATAGAGCAGCTCATAAAACAGAATAATCAAAAGCACCAATACTGAGTCATGTGCATATTAAAATGCATCATGACCCTTTTAAACTGAATGGTCCTTAACACAGCTACCTTCAAAGTAAACATGGCCACTGTGCTCTGGCTGCTTCATCACTCAGGAATCAGGATTTACAGCTTCTACATGCTTCTCTTAACACGCAAAGCAATCACTGACAAACAGGTGACAAGCAAAACGCAGCATGTGAGGGAAGAATGAGCAGAAGAAGCCGTGGAAAGACGCTCTCTCGCTGCGTGGACCAACGCTGAACACAGAGTCAGAGGCAGGAAGACAAAGATAGTGAGGGAAGTACATCTTTTTATACGAGGAGGAAACTCACCGTCATGTTCCATGATGTGACCAGGGGAATGTGATCGGCCCAGTGAGCTGATCTTTGCCAATTCCCAGCATACGACCTCTCTCCCCTCCCTTCCCTCTGTCTCTCTATACTTCCCTCCTTCATCACTCTGAACTCCCTCCCTCTTTCCCTCCCTGCCCTCTTCTCTTTCTCAGCCACTCTCTGCTGGCTCCTCCTCCCTTCCTTCCTCCTGCATCCACTTGCTGAAATACAGAGCATTAAAAGTTAATGTTTGTTTCCATCTCAGGTCCTCGTCCTCCCTTCCAATCTCAGCCTGCATTTGTCTCCATCTCTGTGCCTGTCAAGGTTTTTTTCCTACTTCCTCTGGCTCCAGTCTCATCCATTCTTGTTCCATTCTCCCCCATGAAATCCCACTGTTACTGGCAAAATAAGGACACTCCTTTTTAGAAATGAAGCCGCAGAAAGAGATATTATCAAATAATCAGAGGGTGTGCTCTATACTGCTTGTCTTTCTTTTTCTTGTTGGATTTATCATACTTTATGTTTCTATCTTTATTTTTATATCTAACATGAAGGGGACTGCAGCTGCAGTGACAATGACAGACAGCTTTGATCCATGTCAAGAAATCCCAATTGGATTTTTCTTCCTGATTTCGGAGATGTTTTACTTCTATTTCAAAGACCTTCTTCACCTCTAACAAAAACACTTGAGAAGTTAGCTGTGGGTGGGAAACTTGAACTTAAAAAGCCTAGCATCAGATGTAACACCTACTCGTGCATCTTGGTTTACCTACAGTAAATGACCCACATGCAAGATATAAATGGTAAATGGTAAATGGACTGTACTTATATAGCGCTTTTCCAGTCATACTAACCGCTCAAAGCGCTTGTAGTATTTGTATCATAAGACTGAAGATGCAGATGGCTGTTGACAACATACAGGATGGGCGGGTGAGTCAGTGACGCATGTGACCTCAGCAACTGTCAAAGTGCGAACATCTCATCTTATTAAATAGAAATGCTCTGCTAGTCCTGTAGAGCTGAAGGGCTGCAGGTGAAACAACTTTGAGAGCCAAGAAAAATCAAGTTACCTTCCATTCAAACCCTAGGAATTACCAGGACCTGAATGAATAAACTTCAAAAACCTAACAACAAAATAAGTCACATACACTATTTGCCAAAAGTATTTGCTCACCTGCCTTGACTCACATATGAGCTTATGTGGCATTCTATTCCTAATACATGGGGTTCAATATGACGTTGCTCCACCCTTTTCAGCTAGAACAGCTTCAACTCTTCTGGAAAGGCTGTCCACAAGGTTTAGGAGTGTGTTTATGGGAATTTTTGACGATTCTTTCGGAAGCGCATTTGTGAGGTCACAAACTGATGTTGGACGAGAAGGCCTGGCTCTCAGTCTCCGCTCTAATTCATCCCAAAGGTGTTCTATCAGGTTGAGGTCAGGACTCTGTGCTGGCCAGTGAAGTTCATCCATACCAGACTCTCCATCCATGTCTTTATCGACCTTGCTTTGTGCACCGGTGCACAGTCATGTTGGAAGAGGAAGGGGCCAGCTCCAAACTGTTCCCACAAAGTTTGGCGCATGGAATTGTCCAAAATGTCTTGGTATGCTGAAGCATTCAGAGTTCCTTTCACTGGAACTAAGGGGCCAGGCCCAGCTCCTGAAAAACAACCTCTCACCATTATCCCCCCTCCACCAAACTTTACACTTGGCACAATGCAGTCAGACAAGTACCGTTGTCCTGGCAGCTGCCAAACTCAAGCTCTTCCATCAGTTTGCCAGATAGAGAAGCATGATTCGTCACTCCAGAGAACACCTCCACTGCTCTAGAGTCCAGTGGCGGCTGCTTTACACCACTGCATCCGACACATTGCATTGCACTTGGTGATGTATGGGTGGATGCAGCTGCTCGACCATGGAAACCCATTCCATGAAGTTCTCTGTGTTCACTGTTCAATGTTCTTGAGCTGATCTGAAGGGCACATGAAGTTTGGAGATCTGTAGGGATTGACTGGTTGGAGATAATAGAAAAACAACAGTAACCTCTGGTTACAGCTAGGAGATGCAGAGTAGCATCTCTGAACATACAACGCATCCAATTGATGGACTACAGCAACAGAAGACCACACCAGTGTCACTCCTACCAACTAAGAGCAAGAAACTAAGCATTAAGTTCACGCAAACCCAAACTGGATGATAGAAGACTGGAAAAATAGTGCCTGATCTAATATGTTTCATTTTCAACTGCAACATTTCCATTGTATGAGTAAAAAAGAAAATCTGAAAAAGCTTGCATATTTGATCAATCTTAATAAACCTGTAAGCATTTGGCACTTTAAATTTGATGATAGGGGGTGGATTGTTTAGTCACTGTCAATTAGATTTGACGCAACAGCAACACCATCTTGATGAAGTGAATCAACTTGCTGTTTACTCGGTAAACAACATCTCTTTTATGTTTTATATCAACACTGATTGTTGCTTGGCAATGCGTAAAACAAATCTAACAGCCATGGCACCACTGTGACTGCATCGTGACAAAACAACCAAAGCAGATATTGAACCCACGGATCATAAACAGAACATCAGTAATAATTGCAACGTCAAATAAATCAATACACACAGAGACGCAGGCTGAAAAGGAGACAGAAGGGAATAAGAAAGGCAGACACAGAGCTGGAAAGTCAATGTGGCAGACAGATGGTCATTTTCTTTTTTCTTTCTTTCTGTCACAACAGCAAATATGAATTTTTTACGGCCTTGTAGGTTTGATACTGGAAGTCAAAGCTCACTGTGTCACACCTGATGAATTTTGACTTGAATGACATGTCCCTTTCAGATGCTTCCACTGAGATACTCCAGTGTGAAGTCTATAAGGCCTGTGTAGGTATAACGTATAATCTGATACTGAAGCTCAGCCTGTGGAAAGCAATGGTGGAGAAGGACAATAAAGCATCTACAGATGGATAGAAAATAGCATGTGTTTATATAAGCTCATGTAAACTCTGAAAGGAATTAGGAGGACGAATAAACGTAATGTCCACATACTCATTAGGTTACTGATCACTTACGAGCAGCTAATGTCAGCCTGTTATTACACTAACTGCATCTTCCAGTTTTCCTGTATCATCCGTTTGTCTTCTCTTTGCAATTCTTCTACTCATTTAATCCCCTTAACATCTCAAAGCTGTTGTTTTTTTCATGTCTTTTGTCAGGTTAACCGAGCAAGCGATAATTAAATTTCCACTCTGCACAAACATAGAAATACTGTATGCACAAAGTATTATTAGAAGCTGTGTAGAGTAGTGTTAACATCCTGTTTATTTGCTGCTAAGGTGCATTAATAGAGTTAAAGGCTTAGTAAGTAACCGCAGAGTTACTGATAGACAGATGGAGGGGAAGAGCGGATGGAGACTTTGACTTTTCAAGCGGCCCAATGAAGCGACTCAGAACAAGTGAGAACTGGCTCATCAACACCCACCCCCACAAATACACACTAAAGAATCCAGTGGCCAAAAATCTTGACAGTGCCAGTATCTCATAAGGGCAACTGGTATCTAAAAAGATGTCATCTTTTCTCACTATTAGATGTGAGAGTAACAATGACAGCCCACCTGAAAACAGACAGAAACTTGGAGCGATTATATTAAAAGAAAGAGGACTAAAAGAAGATCCTATCAAACTCCAGTCAACAACAATGTTTCATTAAAACTGCCAAGACAAGAAACACACCTGTGTGTCATTATGCAATCAGTGCAATTACAGGATTACAATCTTGTTTGTCCATCCAAATAATCATGTTCTGAGTTGCAAAATAAAGGTTGGGCACTGTATGAATTGCAAATGAAAAAAAAAAAACAACAACAATGGAGTTATTTGCAAATCATTTAACTCTTTATTGGGCACTTGCTGAAATACTTGGACATTATTCATTTCAACCATAGAGAGGAATGTTATTGCGATATACTCAATGATACCATTATTATATCACCCAAAAATAATAGCAGTCCAACAGTAAATGGTCAGTAATAAAAGTTTCTTCGCATTTTTATTTTAAAAGCTACTGTCATCTCAATTAAATATCAGGGAAATATAGCCTGATCTCTGATGGTTTGTGGGGAGAACTCCATGTGCTCGATGATTTCCTGTCGTTTTACTATTTAATGAAAAATAAAGAGTAAATGACATGTGAAACTTTTTCTTCCTTTTATCTAAAAATGCTCCAAATGTTCCTATGGTAAAAAAAAGAAAGAAAAAAAAGGCTGAATTATGCAGTATAATGCATCCAAATTACTGAAAAGTTGGAAACACATAGGGGAAAATGTGGGGCTCAGTTCCTTACCAAAGGATATTTTATCAAAGTTCTTTTTTTTTTTTTTTTTTTTTTATTTTGTTGTTGTTAAACTGTTAAGATCCCCAAGGGGAAATTAGTGCTCTGCATTTCACCCATCTCTGTACAGTGGTACCAGAGAGCAGTGGGCTGCTACTTAAAGCGCCCGGGGAGCAGTTGGTAGGGGTTAAGGACCTTGCTCAGGGGTCCACAGTGGTTCACCTGAGTGTCTTGTCAGGGACTCGAGTCCGGGTCCTCTGCGCTAAGGTCCACGATGCTACCACTAGGCTACCCACCCCCTGCATGATTTTTTTGTGGGGAGTGGGTACAACACTTTTACAACACACAACACTTTTCTGTTGCAGAACACGTTTACTCATTCAAAGTGAATGGGTAGATGAGAGCAGTTTTTTGACTGGTACTGTTCACTGGGGAACCAAACCATCTCCCCAATCTGTATAATGTGGAGTCAACAATTTCCAAATAAAATTCCAAACTTTTGTTTATTGGACCACTGGACAATTTTCATCTCTTTTTAATCAAATCTTTAATCAACTTGCATCTCAAAGTGTCCTAAACTGTGGGTTTATTTGGTTTAGTTAGATTTCCGTTTGTAATGTTATTTCCTCATTCCGCCTCATGCTTTTTAGCTTGTCGGTTGTCTTTACTTCCTGTTCCCATACACCTGGTTGTCATTTAGTGGTTAACTCCCTCTGTGTAAATGCCCTGGTTTTATTTTCTTCCTTGCCAGCTGGGTCATGTCTATGCTAACCAGGTTTGCTGTTGTGTGTTCATAGTTTTACATTGTAAGCCCATCTATGGACTGTTTATTTACTGCTATAGACTCCATTACAAATTTCTGTAATGTTGTGTAGTTTTGGTTGTCATACTTTGTTAATCCTGCAGTTCCTGTTCCTTTTGTTTCTTTTAAAAAATCAAAGTTCGAACATTAGCCTGCGTCATAGTCCTGCTATTGGGTGCATCCTTCTCCACACCTGTCATCCGTAGATCATGACATACAGAAGGTTGCATCTGAGGCTTAATAATGTTTTTCTTTGCTTGATAAAGTTTTAGTTCAGCTTAAATTGTTAAGTGCCAATCCACTACCAAGTCATCTTCACAGTTAACAGACAACCAGTTTAAGCCAATTTACTGTGATTTAGTTAAAACGAATCCACATTAGTTCAGTTTATAACAAATGTGTTCCTACAAACCAGTTCATAAAAGATAGTTACCCAGGTAAGGAAAATCCATTCTACACTAGTTTTCAACCTTATCTCATGCACAGCAGAGATTTTTCCTATCAATCTTTTCATTATATTTTAACCCATAACTTACTCTCCTAATAGATTATTTAACATTGGTGCATTTGAAATATTCCAAAATTTCAGAACTATCTTATTACGCCCTTAATGGTGCACTGAAAGCATCGCCATCTTCTTTTTTGAAAGACTATTGGACCCTTTTTTTTATGTCAAGACATGCAAATATTTCTCACTTTTCAAAACACACAATGCAGTCAATCTACTGTTTTTTTTTACATTTGATAAATTAAAATTGAACATTTTCTAAATTAAATAATGTTTACATGATTTGCTATTCACTACATTCTGTTTATGTTTGCATTGTACAGTGTCAGAACGTTTGCAGTTCTCTTCGGATTTAAAATAAGGCAGCAACCATATAAAAGATTACAATACAATATGCTTAAATGGAATAGAAAATGAAAGGCTATATCATGTTGTACAGTATTCTGTTGTTTATTCAATCCTCTTTACAGTATATACCTGTTGTTGTAGAAATCAGCTGTTTCCACAACAGAAGATTTCCTCAGGGACAAAACTTTTGGAGGTACTCAGTACATTTCCAAGTCCCGGCTTATGGGTGGAACCTTTTACATGAATTGAAATTAAAATTTTTGTTCATCTAACATGGTGATGGTGTGATACAATAAGACTGTGCTGAAGAGAGTTATTGAGGCACTTAACTGAGGAGTCACATAGATTGCTGCTCTGTATTCTTTGGAAATCAATTTGAGGTTTCAAACAACTTTTATCTGCATTACAGTCCAGCAATGGCTTGTTAATTGACTTTCATAAAGTTCAGAAACTTTTAGCTTGGGACTCACCGTGATAAATATTTGCATATATTTGTAATTAATGATGTACTGGCAGCATCTCATCTCAGCCATCAATCTACTTATAGTCTATCTCAACAACAGCTTGTAAATTTAGTTATTTTCAAACTTGGCATTTTGAATTTGTTATGCTACTGCAACTCAATTCAGGATGAGGGCCATACGAGGGTCGTAATCCTGCAGGTTTTCAATGTCTCCCTGTTCCAAAGAACTGAGTAGCCCTGCTCTACATGCTTGCTGTTGTTCCCTCATTTCCTGAAATCAGATTTCAGCTTCCATCTGATATTATCTCAGCTCTGATTCTGATTTCCATTTAATCACTCAGCAGACTCTTAACTGGTTTGCAAATGAGGAAAATCATTCAAACATCAGTGCAGTTAGAAACCCTGGTGTTAGCTTTAAATTATAGCTAATTTTTTTTAAAGGACAAACACAAGTCATTGGTAATTATGGGTTAACTGTGTTAAGGGTTTTAACAATTAAAGCTTCAGAGGAACAGCACTCTTTTGATAAGAATAGACAGCTCCCCATCATATGCAAGTGCGAACTGAGACTGCTTTGTGCATAGGGATAGAGGAAAGCAAGGGTTAAAAAGTATTGCAAGTCTGGCCCATGTAACTATTTAGATAAGTGAGGTCACTTTATAGACAAGAATGAGTGACTTTTAACCCTTATCTGATGGGAATGACATCACCTGTATAGTATTAGTAATAGAATCTGAGAGAGCAGGTGACAAGGTTTATGTAAACAATAAAGAGAAGAGGTGCCAGCACTGAGCCTTGGGGCACTCCTTTGGAGAGGTAATGGGATGGGATGTTGACATTTCCTCTTGGCACGTCACTTTGAAAGAACATCAGTGATGAAATGAGCATAATTTCTCTCTAACCAGCCATTACAGACCACTGAATCTGTCTGAATTTAAAACTTTCTCACGATGGCGTGGAACTTTACAACACCTAATTTCACAGTGGTTTCCTGCAACATTTGCAGGGATTCATGGCATTTTCATAAAATGGTTTATCAGAAAAATATACATTAGACATTATACTGTAATAACTACAGCTAATTTTATTCATTTGCATTCATGCAATGAGAAATAACCCCTTGAGATGAGACATCTTGTTTTCCATGGAATCATCCTCGGTTTCAGCAAGATGCCAGATGGTAGCAGTGTCAAAGTAAAATATAATACATAGTAACACATGTTTTATATGACAAAGAAAAGGATACACAAATACCTTTATATACTCACACACATACTGTACACACACAGCTTCAGTTTGAGAAATTATTTCTGTGGATGTAGAAGGAGCGACAATAGTAGCTAAGGATAGACTGTGTGGGCAGTGAAAGGGGAAGGGCTGCACTCTACAAAATAGGGTTTTAACAAGTAGTTATTGCTGACTAAAAGGGTCTGCAATCAGTGTTATTTTGACAAGGGGTACTTAAAAAGAGCAGAACTATAGTTTATTTTGTTCTCATCCTTTCTTCAGTCACCTCCTCCTCCTCCTTAATCATTGCATCCTTTCTTCATTCCTCTCCATGTTCTCCTAATTTCTATATTGCTTACTTTCTTCTCTTCAGCTTGTTTCACTTTCTTCATTTTGTCTGTTACTTCTGTCTTTTCTTTTCACTGGAGTTCTGTTACTTCTGTTATTTTATTTCCTTTAGCTTTTTACCCCCTGTAATTGCAAGTGTTACAATGTCCATCTAAAGGACAACATGGTATTTAGACAGAGCAGCAAAGACCATATCTGCCTACAGATTATCCTTAAATGTTCACATGTATTAACATGAATACCAAACATAGCCAGTACTTGAAAGAAAGACTGCTGCCACAGGCTGACTGAAAAAGACACCCTTCCCTTTAGCCTTTAATTCTGGTAATAACCCCACACAGGGATGTTTTAGGTTTATTTTGGTCCATGAGAAAAGGATGTTTTTCATAATTAAATCATCCCTTACAGTATGGAAAAGAAGTGTAAGTCAGATGGAGAAATACTGTGTCCTGTGTAGATGAATAGATACAGCGGGAAAAAAAGAATTGAACACATCAACATTTTTCTCAGAAAATATATTTCTAGTAGAGCTATTGACATGCATTTTTTACCAGATGTCCGCAACAACCCAAGTAATACACACATACAAAGAAATCCAAACATTTATGTCCATGAATTAAGTTATGTGTAGTGAAATGACACAGGGAATAAGTATTGAATACACTTACTGAAATTTATTCAATACTTAGTGCAAAAGCCTTTGTTGGTGATTACAGCCTCAAGACCCCCCTGTATGGAGAAACCAGTGGAATACGTTGCTCAGGTGTGATTTTGGCCCATTCTTCCACACAAGCTGCTGTTCTGAGGGTCTCTTCTGTCAACTCGGATCTTCAGCTCTTTCCAAAGATTTTCAATTGGATTCAGTTAACTGGGCCATTCTAGCAGCTTTATTTTCTTTTTCTTAAGTGTTTCTTGGCTGTGTGCTTGGGATGGTTGTCTTGCTGAAAGATCCAGCCTCTTTTCATCTTCAGCAGCTGCAGATGGCAGCAGATTCTGGTCCAGAATGTCTCTCTATTTTTCTCCATTCATTCTTCCTTCAGTGATATGAAGTCTGCCAGTGCCACATGCTGAAAAACAGCCCCACCATGATGTTACCACCTCCAAACTTCACTGTTGCTGTGGTGTTTTTGGGCTCCAGTGCAGTGCCATTTCTCCTCCAAACATGTTGTGTCTTATGACATCCTAAGAGTTCAATTTTGGTCTCATCTGACCAGACTATGTTTCCCAGAATGCCATGGGTTTGTCCAGCTGTTGTGTTGCAAACTTCAAATGAGCATCAACATGCTTTTTCTTAAGTAATGGAGTCTTGCGTGGTGTGCGTGTATGAAGGCCATGGCCAGTGCATTCCTTCTTGTTTTCTCTGAAACAACTGTACCTGCTGATTCCAGGTCTTTCTGAAGCTCTCCACGAGTGGTCCTGGTCTGTTGGAGAACCTTTCTGATTATTGTTCTGATTCCTCTGTCTGAACTCTTGCGAGGAGCACCTGGCTGTGGCCAGTTTATGACAATGCCATGTTCTTTCCACGTCTGGATGATGGCCCCAATGCTGCTCACTGGAACTTTCAGAAGTTTAGAATTGCACCTGGAACCAATGCCTTCAGTGCATTTGCAATAATAAGGCTGCGTAGGTCTTTAGACAGCTCTTTGCTTGTAACCATCATGGAATGCTTCTTATCTGACACCTTGGTGATGAGAAACCTTTTTAAAGGCGACTAAACCGGCTGATATTACTTTTCACTGATAGGGGACAGGATTACTTTCTAAATACTGACAGACTCCAGCTGCTTTCTTGGCTTTTCAGTTCTTTTTGCGCCTCCATTTCTTCATGTGTTCAATACTTATCCCCTGTGACATTTTACTATATTACACATACGTAACTTAATTTATGGACTTAAATGTTTGGATTTCTTTAGTATGTGTGCATTACTTGGGTTGTTGCCAGCATCTGATTAAAATTTCATGAGAATAGCTCTTCTAGAAATATATTTTCTGAGAAAAATGTTGATGTGTTCAATACTTTTTTTGCCAGCTGTAGATAAATATTTTGTTTATGGAGGAAATATCACATAGGTTCACATCACCTTTTGAATTTGACATAATTTTAGAGAAAAGGGCTATAACTCTGCCTGATTTCTTCTGAAGTCAAAATGGATCTGAAAACAGTTAGCGTCATGTACCTAAGATGCTGTTTAACTGTGTCAAGTGCAGTAGAATGTCGCCCCCTGTTGCTTATTTGCACCATAGTCCAGTTATCTACAGATAACAGCAGTTATATGAAGTCTACATTTTGAAGTGACTATAAACTCTCAAGTCTTAATGCAACATAAATCTCAAACGTGAGAAAAATGCATAGAAAGTGAAGTTTTTTCTGGAATTAGAGGATATTAACATAACAAAAGTTAGTCCCTGGGTTTAATTTTCAGGCTAAACTTGAACCATTCAAACCACAAAGCTCAAAATCCAAACTAGCTGAAGATATGAATCACATTGGACATCTAGATAATTTCCTAACTGCTCCGCAATCATTTCCTGTAATTACAGTCTCACCATAAACACAGAATACTTCCTGTGTAAGACAGGCAGAGGAACTCCAACTTCAAGTACAAGTACGACAGTAATGCTATGATATATTAATCAGACTGCAGAACAAGTCAGCTCTCACAGAAAAGCAGTGTATTATTAAACCTCATGGCTGCTCTAAGTGAAAGCGTGAGAATCGGACAGCGAGCACTGCTGCAGGCTGAGGCTCAACCTCTGAAGATGGCTGATAGGAAGTGGTTACAACCACTGAGAAAACAATAAGCATGTCAGTGCTCAGCAGCCATGGGCTTCAGGCAGGAGAACTGTCATGCTGACATTTTAAAAATATACTGAGGAGTTGTGGTTGGTTAACACCGTGGCTAGGGTCTTCCACAGCCAGCATACGTCTTTAATTTTATTATTTTATAATTCTAACACCATTACATGGTGGCTTACTTCTGTGAAAAGTGTTTACACCTGCACACATACATGCAAAACCTCAGTGAAAAAAGTGTTTTCATACCTTCTTCATGACTTGGTTCTGGTGTTGGCTGCTTTATTGATCTCATGTCCCAGATTAATTAAAATTATTTTCATAGACTTATGAAAATGAGTGAAGACGTCAGTGGTGGACTGGGTGTATCATAAAGCTGTAAATGTTAATTATTTTGTATGATGAATTTCTGTCTTGAATGTGCTCTGCAATAGGCTATTATTGTGATATTAAACTAAAAGTTTGAATTTTAGAGGTAGCCTATGTAAAGTAGCTAAAATAACGAGGAAGTTCTGCTTTATTATTTGACCAGCAACAAGAAACTGTAACAGACGCATCACCTAATGATAGATAATTAAAACATACACTGCAGGAATTTATGATGCACAGAGTTTAATCTAATTTTTATATTTGCTAATCATATTATATTATACTATACTATAATTATATTATAGACTAGGTTTCCATCCCTTATAGTTCCGGGTCAGAAAGTGGG
This sequence comes from Atherinomorus stipes, assembly GCA_023101725.1. NCBI lineage: Eukaryota > Metazoa > Chordata > Actinopteri > Atheriniformes > Atherinidae > Atherinomorus > Atherinomorus stipes. The sequence goes on along the minus strand of JALJCO010008534.1, from coordinate 195,726 downwards.
TTCTCGTACCTGAGCGGGCTCCCCGGAGCCTGAACAGAACCCTGGAGCGGAATCCGGAGGTGTCGCTGTGGGAGCGGAGCCTGGGGAGAGGCCACAGCTGAGGAAAGCGCCTCGTCTCCACATAAGTGTCCCCTTCCTCTTCCATGCTCGCTTCCTTCGTAAGCCCGCCAGGAGGAGAGAAGAAGCGGACTGAAAGTTCACACATCAGTAGCAGCAGCCTGCCCGCATCATCACCTCTCCCTCCTCCTCCCCTCCCTCAAAAAACTTTCATACGCGCTCTCCCGTTTTTCCAAAAATCACATTTCTTAAAAGATAAACTAGAAAACAGTAAAAGTGACAAAACTGTAACTAAATCGAAGTCAGATATTTAGTCCATATTTTCTTAAAATCTCCTTCCTTTGGATTGACATATTTCATGTAGGCATAGGTTAATTAAAAACTAAGTACATTAACAGATACACATAATAAGTAAACCAAAAAATTCTGACGAAAATAAAATGTAAAAAATGTAAAACTAACATACCAGAAAATAGACGAGTTTAAGTTGCTGCAACTTTTAAACGTTAGATGTCGCTAAGTTATCGCTCTGATGCATGAACACACTGCTCTCCATCTATGTTGACACCCATACTTTTACACCAAGAGGTGACTAAAATAAAGACCTCTCACTCTGAGCCCTTTTCAGAGCCCAACAAATATTTGGCCACCGTGTCATGCTGGATCAGATTACGCTCCATAAGAAACAGACATATAGATTTCTTTCTTTCTTTCTTTCTTTCTTTCTTTCTTTCTTTCTTTCTTTCTTTCTTTCTTTCTTTCTTTCTTTCTTTCTTTCTTTCTTTCTTTCTTTCTTTCTTTCTTTCTTTTATCATGGGAAACCTGGACCTAATTTTCCCTCAATATCAGACTTATCTAATGAACTGGAAATAGAGGTTGTGCTGGTTAGCTGTGTTTGGGTTTGACATGTGGTGGTTATACTGGCACTTCACAGCAAAAAGTTTCCAGATGGCAACGTTCTGTGTGGAGTTTTCTTGTTCTTTCCATGCACCGGTTCTCTTTGGTTTTTTCAGCTCCTTCTCACAGTCTAAAACCAAATATGGTTACTAGATAATTTGCTACAAACCCAACCATGAAGGCGAGTTTGAGTGTGCATGACTGTCTGGCCCTGTGTTGGACTTGCAACCTGCTCAGTGGTGCCCAAGAGGTCCTGGCTGCAGACCTCCATGGTGAGGTTGCTTCATTAACTGGGATGCACTTAACAAACATAAGCCATGCACAGTTTAGAGAGATCATTTCTTTTGACGACTTTTTCTTTTTAAAAAAAAGATAGATAGATAGAGAGAGAGAGAGAGAGAGAGAGAGAGAGAGAGAGAGAAGAAGAAAAGAAGAAGAAGAAAGAAAGAAAAAGAAAGAAAGAAAGAAAGAAAAAAGAAAGAAAGAAAGAAAGAAACAGAGAAAGAAAAAAAAAAAAAAAAAAAAAAAAAAAAAAAAAGAAAAATTACCGTACCAGGATTGTTTTTTTTTTTTATTGGATTGCCATCTTATCTTATCTGTTTGTAATTGGTAAGACCTGCGGTAATATGTCCTGTGAATTAGATAGATAGATAGATAGATAGATAGATAGATAGATAGATAGATAGATAGATAGATAGATAGATAGATAGATAGATAGATAGATAGATAGATAGATAGATAGATAGATAGATAGATAGATAGATAGATAGATAGATAGATAGATAGATAGATAGATAGACAGACAGACAGATAGTGTTTTAACTTCAGAGTGGTCATCTTCGCATCAGACGATCTGTGGTCCGCGCTAAGCAGTAGGACAGTTGGAGCTGTGTGTCCTGAATCTGCGGAGATGGGCTGAGGCACCGAGGACAGAGACTGATCAACACCGAGACTACGGCCGTTGACTGAGGCAGTTATTGGAGGGTAAGATAACCATTTAGAGTTTAACAAACCTACTAAAGTAGCTTACTTTTTGTACAGTTTGTTTTGTACAGTTGAAATTGCGTCTTTGAGATTTTTCCACGAAGCTAACGGCAGACTCCAGCGTTAGCTGCCTTAACGTGGATGACCAAACTTACTTGCGGACACGGTCAGATATCAGTAAGTTGTTTGTTCAGACTTTAACAGTGACTTTTTAGGTGGTATATTATATCCGATATTTTGTGAGATTGTTTAACACGTTTGTAGCGTGCTAAGCTAACCTAAACCGTATCAGCCAGTTAACTTGAGGCCATAGAGCCACAGCTGTGGATGCAGCTAACACAAGTGTTGTGGTGATCTGAAGTGCCTAACGTTAGCTGACTTAGACTATATGGCTTTTTGGTATTGTTTTTTTCTTCTGCTAGGACTAGGGAGACTTAAGAGAGACTAAAAAAATGGTTTGCTAGTTGTGAGTGGAGGATTTGGGGTATCTTCATTTTGTCACGTTGTGGAAATGAGATTTTCAGCTGCTCTAATTGGAAAGGCCTGTCAAACCTGCTGGTTTTATCTGCTCCATTAAGAGCTACATTATGAGCTGAAACTACTCTTTTCAGCTAAACTGGAATTACCTGTCTCAGTCTCCACTGACTCAGGCCTTTTCTGTAGATTGTCTCCTCTCCAGCCACATTTAAACTTTGGGTTTCCGCTTTCTCCTCTGCTTTTATTTGCCCTCCTGAAAATAAAATGCACATTTATCACTGCAGTCTCCTTGATACTGTATCTGTGTAGAGATTTGCTGTGTAGGTTGTTAAGTGGTGAGCACTGGCAGCTGAAAACACAGCAGAAGCTTTTGCTCTACAGCTGCATTTTCTTGCACTTGTGCAAATTTTGATGATGCATCACTGGCTTGAGATTGTTAAAGCAAAATGTGAACTCCCCATAAGTGTTTATTACTTGTCTCATATGATCAGTTGGCTACCATGCAACAGCGGGCAAGGCTTGAGTTTATATGGGGAGTGTCAGAAAAGCCATTTACGACAGTTTAATCTTTAAACTTGTGTCTTTTTATTATCTGCTGGTTCTTACCTAGGTTTTACTTCATTCTTTTCCATTATAGATAAATGGATAAATTTATCAGTAGTTTATCTATCATTTTTCACTTTTACTTTCTCTTGTTCCGTCTTGTTAATCACACAGGGAACTCTGTAGTGTGTTTGACCTTATAAACTTCATATTTTGCCTCCTAAAATCTAAACACTTGTCTTATAAAAACCTTGTGGATTATCATTTGACTTGCCTAGGAGTTATGTCACTCTTTTCTTATGCTTGGCAGGCTCATAGGACAGTGTTAATTGACTTAAAGCCTTTAAGAAAAAAAAAAAAAAAACTGTCTTAGATCAGGTGAGAGATAAAACTTGAAATTAAGCACAGTTTCTTCTCCAGTGTTGCACATTGAGTCAATTCTTTTTGAACAGCAAAACTATCCATAAAAAGATTTGAGTTTTTTTTAGGTTTTAGCTACCATACGGAAACGACCCATCACGTTGAGCTGTAAGCCTAACCAAGTCAAACACAATTTAAAATATGCAAATGACATGATGACATTCAAATTCAGTGTTATTTTAGGTAGATAATAGCATCATTTAACCCAGTTATTTATGTCATGCTTTCCAGGCTGTCCTCTACAATGAAACCCTGTTTTTTTGTTTGTTTTATGGTTTTTTCTTTAACCAAAAATCCTCCAAGAAGGATGACTTAACCCATTTGTTTGGAAGGAATAACTCTTCCTGTTTCACGCTTTCCCTTTCGAACATGCTTCTTTTGCAACAAAGTGACACAAACGGCAGCATATGGATGTTGTGTAACTTTGTTTTTGTTCCGTGCGCTGATCTGCAGATACGCTTCAGATGTTCCTCTTTATGGAAAGTGACTATATTGGGAGATCTTTATGATTAATTAATCATGGTGTTTAATACAATGATTATTTCTGAAATCAATTAAGCGTTGCATCCCTAGTCAGTACCTCATAGTCATGTGTACAGTACTAACATCATCAGAATCCAAGTCATTAGTTAACATGTTATATAAAACTGGTAATTTTAGCAAACAAGTTCTAACTGAATTTCCTGGGTAAACGCAAACAACACTGCTCTGCAGTAATGTAAACAGTGTGCCACAACTTCACTTTCATTAAAATGATGTTTTCACTTCAGGCCAGACCAGTGTACAGGAACCATTGTAAACTACAACAACCAAGAGTGGAGGCATCTCCTGCTCAAGTTCTTACACATAGCGGAATATTTGGTAAATAAATTTAAATTGGATTTTGTTGGTACAAAAATGTCCTGTCCAGTGACCTGGTAACAGTTAAAAATGAATGAATGAAATTTTATTTATAAAGCACTTTTTATGCACAAGAAGCACAAAGTGCTTTACATGTTAAAATCAATGTTTCAATAAATTAACAATTTGACCAAATTGTTACACTTTCTCTCCCTCCCAGACACACACACATCCCCCCCTCGCTCGCTGTTTATTATTACCTCTGCCAAGCAGGTAATATTTTTGGTAGCGTTAGTTTGTCTGTCTATCAGCAACTTTACGGAAAAAGTATTGGACGGATTTACCTGAAATTTTCACCAGCCGTGTGTCTCAACCCAAGGACGAACCATTACATTTTGGTGGTGATCCGGATCACCATCCATGAATTTTTTGAAGGATTCTCCATCATTGGGAGAGCTGCTTGACGGAGGTCTGCGCCCTCCAAACTGTGAATATAACCTGGCGTGATGCTGCCAGGAGGAAACGATATCTTGGGGATCTAATCGGTCCACACTTGGAGCCATCATGATCACAGAGGCTCCCACCACAAGAACCGCCAAGATCCAGGCCGCCCGGGGCCAAACCATAGGGTTGCAGCACAGGACCCCTGACCACCCCGACAAGAAACCCCCGATGGCAATAACCCCATAGTCAAAAAAGTAAAGCTCCCAGCGTGGAGGACCCCCATGAGGACAACGCTGGAGTTGATGTTAAAAGTAGAAAATCAAATAAATCAAACTTAAACCTGTTTTAGTGGAAATCTGTTATCAGGACAGCGTAGCTACTGGGTCAGGTTATATGTGAAGCTGCAGATCTTCCAGAGCGTATCCTGTTGCAGTAGTTAGTAGTAATACCCACCACAAGTGGTTAAAGAACACCTGTTGGCACCTCTTTTACTACTTGGCTGCTTTATTTGCTATTACACACTCGAGAAATGTATTCAGGAATGTTTTGAGGAACATGAGAATGACATGAAGGTATTGTCTATTAATCTCTTATCCATAAAGGCTCCACTCAACTTAAAGCATTTACTAGAGGGGGAGAAATACTCCTTTAACATCTCGGTGCCTGATACTACAGGACACCTTCCACACCGCAACATATCAGCTGTTTTTGGTTGATCTCTGTTTATACATTCCTGCTTCCATAAACCCTGCTTCTTCTTCAGTGGTGACAGCCTTGTAGGCAACTTCTTTATCGGTGTTGTCTCAGAAATTCTTGAGGTTATGTGAGCACAGCTGCTATCAAAGCTAGGTTCGAATCATTGCACAGCTAGTAATGAGCTATCAAACTTTTAATCTAAGATTCATTTTGCATTGTCTGATGAAAGCTTGTTTCTTCTGTGTGTTTTCCAGCCTTTTGTCAAAGAATTATTCAAATATTCATTCTCTTTGCACTCCGTTTTTTAGTCCTCTGGGGAAATTATCTGGCCTCTACGTTCACCAAGTTGTTGCTGACGGTGTCCAGCTGCTGTTTGATGCTCTGGAAAAAAAAAAAAAAAATCTCTCTGGCCAAAAATTTCCATCATGAGAAAACCCAGCATTGGTGAAACCGTTGGATAGATGCTAAACATTGTACTCACATGTCAGTGAAAGTCTGTGAAGGCAGGAGTCCTGCAGAGTTGATAGTTATGAGGACTCATCTGTAAGCAACCCCGTCATTTATGGTACTCTCTCATTATGAAAGGATAAATTATAGTCATCCAAAGTGCTTAAAAGGAGGACAGCTGGGCCTTTCTTTTCTTTTCTTGAAGACACTGGAACTAATGAAGAGTCTTTAAGAGCTGAAACATTGTCAAGGCTAAGAAAAGAAGTCCAGTTGCCTTTTCCTGAAGCACATAGGATTACCATGACCTGGCTGTCTGAGAATGTAGACCGAAATCAATTATTGTTGCTTTAAATGCCCTTCTCAGCATAATTATTCAGGAAATTTAATTTATTTCATATTTATGTGAAACATTCAGCTGTTTAGTTTTTCAGAAAGATCATCAGTTTGCCTGTTTTATTAAGTTAATTTAGTTTAACTAGTTGCCCCCTCACCACCCTTTTTTTTTTTTTTTTTTTTCATCATCTCTCAGATGATAACTAAAATGCATACTTGCGGCTGAACTTGTGCACAGTACCTCATTTACAGGATGACTAGCCTTCACTGAGACGTCTCTCTCATGACAGCCAGTGTTTGTGTAATGCTGAGATTGTCGCCTCTGAGTGCTGCTCCTTTCTCATGCCTGTGTGTCAAATAGGATGACTCGGGTAGATGCAGGGGCTAACTGAGATGCTTACGGCCCCCGAGTCTATGCACAACAAGCGGGCCTTTTGTCCCTTCTTTGCCCCTCATTCCACCCACACAGCACTCATAATGTTGCAGAAAAAGAACGTCTTTATCTTTGCCTTCCACAGACTCCTCTCACTGCCATATTTGAGACTCGGTCCAAAAAGACAACAGCTTAAACAGGCTAATGCGACAATATGCCTTCAGTAACTCTGCACCCACGCACACAAGCTTTTGACATTGAGATGCAAGCATTCACACACGTAGGACTACGCAGAGGTACTTCTAATCATTTACTTTTTTGGGCGGGCTATTAACCGAAAGCGGTGGACTTCAGGGATGAGTCCGAGCTAAGCAAGTTAAATATTGATTCTCGGGGTGTTATTGTAACGTCGCTGTGCCAAACATGGCTGAGCTCAATGGTGTCTTTTTGTTTTTTGTTTTTTCTTTATTACGTGCTCAGCTGTAGATGGAGGGAGGGGATAGAGGGGGCCGGACAGAGGCTTGCCAAATCAGATGAGTGAGCAGTTGGGAGGAGAAAGCTCAGAAAGTGAAAACGGAGATGACTGCAAAGGAAGAGGGGGAAAAAAAGGGGGAGGGAAAAGGAAAAAAGACAGTAAGCAAAGGGGGCGGAGGAGGTGGAGGAGGTAGAGGCGAGAGTGACAGTGAGCGGAGTGTGTGTTACAGGGGAAAAAAAGAGAAAAAAGACTGAGAGTGGGTGAGGCTGATATAAAAGGATAAAGGCGGGGTTGTGGTTTGTGTCACATGATCTGCTCGCTGGCTGTAGCCTGGTGAGCTCCAGGTGGCAGGGAGACCACAGACACAGTAGAGAAAGAGGGAGCCAGGCTCACCACAAAGACAACTGAAATTCCTCATCTCTCCTCCCTCCCGCCTCACACATTTCTCTTTCCACTCTTTTCTCAGTGTCCTTTAGGAATTCTTTCCCAGTCCCGCTTGCCCCCGCTCCTCTTTCTCCGCTCCCGGGCCGCAGCAGGCCAGGGAATGTCCCGGCGGCGAGATGCCTTATGTGGACCGACAGAACCGCATCTGTGGCTTTCTGGACATTGAGGAGAATGAGAGCAGCGGGAAGTTCCTCCGCCGTTACTTCATACTGGACACACAGCAGGGGAGCTTGGTGTGGTTCATGGACAACCCACAGGTAATTATACAGCGCTGTGTTAGCTTAGCTCTTAGCTTTATTTTTAGAAAATGAAGGAAAGAATGTAAAGTGCAGGAAATAGGACATAGTCAATGGAAATGCACAGGCAAAGATTTTACTTCTTGGTAGAAAAAAGGAACAATTTATAGGCCACTACATGCAAACTAACGAGTTTCTTTACTGTAAAGATGATCAGTTTGCAGGCCACTTATAGCTAAACTGTCTGTTCATTTTGAGAAGAAAATTAAGTAGACTGTAAATGTTTCCCTGGCCAGGCAGCCTCACGAGGATGGGAGAACTTGTAATTATGTAATTCTAGCTGACAGAATTGGGAAGCACATATTTTAGGAACAAGAGTATCTCGGGGCAAACAGTGTGTCTGTGTTTTAGCTGTTGACAGACGTTGCTGGAAGTCATTTAGAACGAGGGTAGAGAGGGAACTCCTATTTTTCAGCCTAAATCTGAGATTAGCCTTTTTGTCTTTGTGTTGTCTGGAGGAGTCCATGAGGCCAGCAGCAGTGTTTGCACTGACCACAGTTATCAGTGTCTGCTCCGTGACCCCTCAGTTTTTCCAGTGTAACTCTCCCCTTAGTTTGTGCACCATGCTGTGTTTAAGTCACTGTATTTGTAAGTGCTCTGTTACATAAAGTATTCATAAGTGATGTAGTGCAGGAGAATTTTTAAATAATTGAGTAAGTCGCTCTCTTTTTATAGAATGAAAAGGTTAAATTTTAATGATGTTAAATCTGGATCTCCTAGTTTCAGAAACACAGCAAGGCACTGATATTAACTATCATGGAGCGCAGCCAAAGTCTACTGTACTAAATGTTATTGACTTGCTATGCAGAACCTTTCTTCACTTGTTACCACATTAGATTCTGTCTTCCTCAGCTGGGCTGCTGCTGTAACATCATCACTGTTGTGTAATTACACCATTTGTTTTAAGAACATATATTTTCCTTTTTATCATCCTCCCACAGAACCTGCCCGTTGGTGCAGATTGTGTTGGCTCCCTCAAGCTCACCTACATCTCCAAGGTAAGCAGAATAAGACTGTGTTGGAATAAGATTGCATTTATATTATTTAGTTGAACTGGGAAGCTAACTGTTGGGTTTGGCCATCTGTAGGTCAGTGATGCCACGAAGCTGAGACCTAAAGCAGAGTTCTGCTTCGGTAAGTGAACACATCTTGACCTTGGTATCATTTATTAACACTTCAATATGTCATCCAGTGCTGGCGTGACTTGTCTGGTGGATATTGAGCAACATGCTTGTTAGTATTAATGACATCAGAAAGGAATATTAAATGGTCAGATAAACTCACTTCAGTTTGGCAAACACCAGCGATGTTTTGCACATCACATTTGAACTAAGCTGAGTACTTTTTTAATATAACATTAGAGAGGGATGTTTACTGTCTTTGTTCCTTAAACTTGGACAAGCACTGCTGTCTACATACTTTCTTAACGCCTGGCTGGGCAGCCTTGTTCGCCATTGTGTGTTTAGTCAACACACAGAGCTGCAGGAGGCTGCAGCAGTTGTCTGGGTATGGTTGACTACGTTTAACCTTTTCAGGATTGTTTGTGCATTTCAGTTTTATGTGTGATGGTTGTGTTGGCGCCTGATAAATTTCTTTGATCATTTTTAAAAAAATCTTTATTTTAACATTTTTATTTATTTGATACCCCCCCTTTTTAAGCCCTTCTAAGGGGATTTCCTCTTGTCCTTCTTTTTTTGTAAATATCAGAGATACCCTGTTGAGTTCTTACTCTAAGAAGTCATTTGGGATTGTTTGTGCCTTTTTTAAAAGCGTCAGAAGTGTATTGTCGACATTGGTAGACTTTACTGTCTTTTGAGTACTTTCTATGCTGTTTTTTTGCAAAGAAACCTAAGTAAATATCTGCTTTTTTTAAACTTCAAGAATTCTAATATATATATATATATATATATATATATATATATATATATAGTATATGTGTGTGTGTGTGTGTGTGTGTGTGTGTGTGTGTGTGTGTGTGTTAAAAAGTTACATCAACTATTCACATACAAAATATTGTGCTTTTCGACTGGGTAAAACGGACTCAGTGGAACAATAAACTTTGACTTAGCTGCATGTCCCAAATCCAGAGATATTGGTAGCCAACTTTGCAGATATGGCTTAGATCTTTTTCATCTAGTGTCTTTTTGTGTATGTAGTTTTTGCCTGCTCCATCAGGATTTTATCATGAGGTGTAATTTGACCTGCTGGATTTTTATCTTGTTCATCTTCTTTCACTGAGTGTGGATTTGATTTGGCAGTTGTTTTTTATCCCCCCCCACCTTTTTCTATCTTTTTATTCTTGTTCTTCCTTTTGTCCTGAAATCCATTTTCCCATCCCCTTTTCACACCACTCACTTTTATACAATATTAATTTTACAAAAAAAAAACAAAAAAAAAAAAAACATTCTTTAAAAAAGAAGAAACAAAAATCAATACTCATTTAATTATTGGTTTTTCAACTAATTTCTATGATGGAGAGTTTAACCCTTTTACTAACATTGCATATTAAATAACTCACGTTCCTTCTTCATAGAAATGCCATATAATGTAGAATCTTAAATACATGAACCCTCCACTGAAGACACGACTGGCTGTACAGTATTTCCTTATCTGGCAGAACTCGAGCAGCCACCGATTTGTATTAGGGATCTAACGATTACCGGTAAAACGGTTTACCGTGATAAAATTCCCAGCGATTAGTAATACCATTTCAGATTTTAACTATCGTTAAAACGGTGATTGATTACTGCACTTGAAAAAGTCACAGTGATGCTGCTCATTGCTGGAAAAGGAGCAGCAGTCCCAGTTTGCAGTGTTTGATTTATGAGAACATAATCAATAATGACGCGATAACAATAATAACCGTGATCATTTTTGTCACAGTAACCATGATATGAAATTTCGTATTGTTATATCCCAAATTTGTATGTTGTCTTGACAAAGTAAACAAGTAATATGGAAGCTTCAAGAGAAGCACAGGAAGTTGCCTTGGCCAAATTTAAAAAATAGTTTTTTGGGGTAAAGAAATTTCTTTAAAGAAATTATAGAAATTCTGAATTATTTTGGAATAATCAAAAGGAAGAGTTTTGATTTTGCTCTGAATTGAATGTCCCAGAAAAATAAAGCTCTCACACCAGTGATGCAGTACCGTAATGATTATGATACGGGCTTGCTTCTGGACAGCTTCTGTGTGACAGATATGACTGCAGTGAGGATAAGGAGCAACATAACAGTGCCATGACAGTCTGTACTTGCCTTCACATCCTTTGTTGGTAGGATGGAAGTATAAAATTGTTGCACAAATTAGAATCTGTTTATTAAGAAATAAACTTCCACTTCTATTTTTGTTTACTAGCCACTTTCCTTCTCTCCCATCCAATTCAATCACAGGAAACACTGGTGTGTGACAAGAAGTTAACTACTGTTGCTCTGTGTGTGTACATATTGTCTGACTGTGTGTAAGCAGTTGCCTTGTTGAGGTTGTGACAGGATGCCGGCATCCTAATCGGAACCTGATTTCGAGATGCATGAGGTTATTTTTAAAATGCCATTTGTGCACCACATGTTTTGCAGATATCTATGAATCCTGCCGTTTTCTTTCTTCCTGCTTCTAGCAGCTCAAGAAGAGACAAAAGGAAGTGTTTGCATAACTTGGCTTGTGGCCGCCACACGGTGCAGAGTTGATGGGAGCAATCAGAAGACATTTGTGTGAACTTTGATGCCCAGCAGCTTTCATTGTTCTGTAATGTGTAACTATGAGTCAGATCTGATACTCTGTCACCCAGATTTGCCATTTCAGTTCCCAAGAGATCACTGCACTTTCCCAACAGTTAACCTCTTCCTCATACAGTGGACATATTTGTAAATATTTTTGCAAGCCATCTAAAAGTAAAGGGACTATTTTATTTGCCAGGAAGTGGAGGAATGGACAGAGAGGTCCAGCGTGCGTTTCAAAACTGGACTAAACACATAGAACTAGGATGAATGGTTTCCATTGTGTCCCAGAGTTTGCCTTCTGCCTTTTACTGCTCACCCACAACAGTTTATACCAGTCCAGCCTCAATGTAATTTATTGCCATGGTGTCGAAAGGAAACGGGAGATACAAGGACATTTTGAGCAGAACTGAAGGATTTATGGTGGAGAGAATGAGAGAGACACAAGAGCTCTCTCAGATCTCAAATCAGGATCCACAGCTAATCAGCATCTGACCCCAAAATATCTGTGTGATTTTGAGATGTGTTTTCATCATGTTCATACGGGTGTGAAAATTTGTGAGCGGTTGTTGCTAGCTGAGAGCTTTCTTGTTTTCCCTCCATGGTTGAAGAGGAGATATGATGGCAGACTGAGGCAGCTGAATGTAGCTAAGTCACCATGCTGGTAGTGTGTGGGAGAATCTCCTGGCTCCCGCCGCTTTCACGTCCCAAGAAATCTACAGCATCTGTATGCACACAGTCATATTTTAAATACAAGAAACATCAAAATCCTGTTGCAGCACTTTAACTTTGAGCTTTTTTCCTCCCATCTCTTAATGTGGTTTATATCGTGAGCAAAGTGGATCAGATAATGTGTTGCGGTGAGATTGTGTCAAAGGTGGTCTAATTTTAATTGCACTCTTTCTATTGTTCCCACTCCTGTTTTTATGACCTGTTAGTCATCAATGCTGGGATGAGGAAGTTCTTCCTGCAGGCCAATGATCAGCAGGACCTTGTGGACTGGGTCAACGCTCTCAATAAAGCTACAAAGATCACTGTGAGACAAGCACACACCCCAGACCTACACTTTTTTTTTAATCCCTCTTTTCGCACAAACTAATCTGATCATTTTGGCCCATATTTAATGAGTTTGAAAACTTTTTTCATCCCCTTCTGTTTAAAATGAATGAGTGGACTATCAAGGAATTAGATAGAAGTGAGTCAGAGCATGACTAACAGGATGCTGTATTGTTGTGGGATAAAGGACTGTTTCCATTGTTCTCTATGAAGCCTTAGCTGTCCAGAAAGGAAATGGATAAAAAACCTGTTAGATCCCAGACAGCTTCTGCATATGTAAATTTGCATAATGCTACTTAAACTATTGAGAAAATGGATGCGTGTCTGACTTGTAGCGGCGTACTAAGAAATATCTTTTTGTACATTTATTTGCATGTCTACAATCTTATCTATTATGTTTATTTTTTTTTCCAAAGGTGCCAAAGTTGTCTGACAACCAGCAGAATTCAGAAAACCAGAAGGCTTTACCAGATGTCGTAGGGCCCAAAAAACAAGTCTCCTATAAAACCGAAATAATTGGAGGAGTGCCCATCGTTACTCAGACACAGGTATATACTGAACCACACATTGTGTTTGTTTGCCACCATCAGTAAACTTTTTGAAGACTTTACAAACCTTTAAAGGTAACAAATGACAAAATAGATAAAACATACTGATAGAAATAGCGGATTCTGACTTTAAAGCGCCCAGGAAATGATTAAGACTGCACTTTTTTTTTCTTTTTCTTTTTTTTTTTTTGTCATTCACCACAATTGCTACGTCAGATTAACAGACATGGATCCCAAACTGCCCCCAAGCACTGCCCCTTACACACGACCCCTCTGTTTGTGTGTTCCCGTGGAGGCTCCGCCGTATTAAGGGCCTTCCCAAACCACATAGGGTGGAGGGCAAGTGGACAGTTGAGCCCTTAATTAGAATTTTGCAGCGAATGTGACGTCTAAATTGAGGAAACAGCCATGTGCTGCAAGGGAGTTCTGCACGTGTCCTCCATGTTTACAAATACTGATAAAAAATCCCATATGGAATTATTTTGTGGGAAAAAAAAGAGTTGACGAGTGTGCTGCAGGTATTCCTCCGACCACTTGTGCTCATGGAAGGGAATGCTTGAGCAGAAAGAGGATTATAGTCTAAAAATAATGGCGTTTTATTATTGTTTGCACAATGATTCCAATAGTAATAACAATAATAAAACTTATTTATTCAGTTGTTTAGGATGATCACTCTTATTTATTTCAAATAAAACCTAGTTGTTACCATGAGCGTGAGTCATTTCCACTCATATTCATTTGACACATCTTTGTGTTGCCACAAGGATGACTGCGTTCCTTTTCCAGTGAAGGGAAGAGGGCGCCCCATTTTCCTGTCTACCCTCCACCCCCAGTTAAAGCGCCCTCCACAGCTGCGAGTGTGACTTCATTGGGAGTACCACTTGGTAGTGAAGTGTATCAGTGGCGGATTGGGCTTAGACCATGGTGTCAGAAATTCATTTGCCGTTGTATACCGGCAGTCTACAAGAAATGAATGCTGCTGCCAAGAGCGCCTCCCGAGAGCACGAGACAAGGAGGCGGAGCAAGCAGCTGTCAATCAGTCATGGCAACAAACAGCAACAGACGCACTGGGCTGTGGTGGCCCGGGGTGGGCGATATCGGCATAAAACCATATCACGATATTTTTTTACTAATTTTGTGTGTCGTGAAACATATTGTATCACAGATTCTTGCCAATAAACACCCCTTTGATGTACACTGTTGCACTGTTGAAGCTAACCAGTATCTTCATCAGCCTACGGTAGCGTTGGCATCTTGTTTGCTGTTTATCATCAATATCTTTACTGGAATGTTTGCTCAACCTGTAAAATCTACAGTAACTTATCAGCAGCTACCTTTCCTCCCTCCAGACACGTAATTATCTTGTCGGATTCTCAAAATTTACCTGCCTGCGAGCTGCATGTCGTTCCCCATCACCACTCTGCATGCTGTGTTTACGTGTCGACGTCTGACAGCAGAGTATCCTACCGCTGCTGCACTTCTGGAAGCAGCAATGCAACTTCACTTTAGAAATGTTGACACTGTGTGATCATGTGTAATCACAATATTATATTTTCTACCAGTGTCAAAAAAGAAAAATACCCACAAACAATATGATATTGAACACCCCTAATGGTGGTTGTCCTCTGCTAAGAAAATTTTTTAAAAAGAGGAGGGTGGACTTGTTCCTGGGAGGTGGGAAGAGGGTATTACGGGCTGTCTTACCTACAAACAAAACTTGAGGTGATAAATTTATGAACATGTTTAAAACACTGTAATGTTTACGTCCACCATTCAGCAGTCTATCAGCAGAAGAAAAAGCTCCAGTAATGGGATGAAACTAAGAATTAACTTCTGTTTGCAATCTTGTCTTAGCTGGGTTGTGTCACACTGTTGATTTGAAGTAATCCTGCTGACACAAAGATGAGGAAGAACTGCTTATCCCTCTGAGGGTCCTTTTTCTGCCATGACCGATGTACTATTATGACAATTTCAACATTATAGATTCCAACATTTATCAGTTTTTCTTTGGCTAATGTTCCAGCTCTTAATCAAGTTTAATAAAATCATTTTTGTTAGTTTCTGCACAGCTTTTGCTGTGTAAAGACAAAATGTCCCAACAATGTTTCCTCCTCTGCAGAGGTAACGATTACTGTAGGCTTTATGTATCCATTCCTTGTGCATGTAAAAGGTGGAAAAAAATCATCCATATGTTACTTGTTTTCTTTACTTATTGCAGTGAATATTGGCACCTTTCCAAATAATTTTACCATTTTCACCAAACATAATATTGTGATGATGTGTTTGCTGTTTTCCAAAATTGACTTTTGATATCTACGCTCGCTTTCCCCTTCAGCACGAAGGTGGTGACAATGCGGACAGGACAGAGCGTGAGGCTATCCAGCGTTCCCACAGCCAGCTGCCGTACTTTCTGGGCAGGCCGGCTCAGGAGCACACCGTCATCAAGTCAGGCTACTGTGTCAAGCAAGGAGCTGTGGTGAGAAGCCTCAGTTTCTGTCACGCTGCGCTGGTTTCATTTGGTTGTCTGGGCCCATGCTGAGAAATTCTTCAAATCATTACTTCAGAGCAACTTTACCTTGATCGTGCAGCATCACTAACTGTGATCAGTTATAAGGTGACATTCAGTGAGAAAATCTAAAACAAAACCACAGAAGCACTGTCAAGCATGAATTCAAAGTCTTTGAGTTGTTTGAACATTGTGGTTTTGAAAAAGAATGGTTGTTCAAAGAAATGTAACCTCTGTTGTGTGCAAGTGTGTACTTAGTTGACTTGGAATAATGAGCTTGCTCTATAGCAAGGGATTGTGGGAAACTTTAAAAATGGTGTCCTTTATCATTGCAACACTAACATTTTATTTGCTTTGGAAGACACACAAAAGGCCCGAACACCCGTTTTCTTTTTTTTCTCCAGATGAGGAACTGGAAACGGCGATACTTCCTTCTGGAAGAAAACTCCATGAGTTACTTCAAGTCAGATCTGGTAATTAACTTTATTAAGTAACTTAAATATGTTCTAATTAACAATGTATGCGGCTGACTTCCCCCAACAGTCTAAGGTGGAGTAACAGTGCTCACAGTCCAAGTTCCAGCTTGTTTTATCCACAGTCTGAAGAATTCACTGCACGTGTCCCATCATGCCTGACTCCCCCCCCCCCCCCCCACCCCCCAGCACACACACGTACACACTGTCCTCAGGACAACACTGCACATCCCATACCCTGCTTTAGTCAGGGTCTGCCCCTATTTGACAACTTTATCTGTGTATTTGGTTGTCAACAGGCCCCAAGGACACAGACACTCCGTCTGCCGGGTCAAGTAAAGTTTCAGCCAGCAGCGTTTTTAGTTGAGGGTCTGCAGTCTGCTACTTCGAGGAACATTTGCTTATTTTCTCTGCATGTGAAACAGGAAACAAACTCAGGCTCTTGTTTTTTCTTTTTTAGCAAGGCTATCTTATAATATACATAAAATGATAATATTATGAGCAGTGTTTTCCTGCCTGTAGGAGAAGGAGCCTCTGAGAATGATCCCACTGAAGGAAGTTCACAAAGTCCAGGAGTGCAAACAGAGGTATTTAACATGTCCAGGCATTTTCCCATTGTACAAAAAATGTTTTTGTGTTTGAGGAAAGATTTACAGAAATTATAGATGAGATAAATGTGATTCAACTTGTTTTCTGCCTTTTTGTAGTGACATCATGATGAGAGATAATCTGTTCGAAGTTGTCACCACATCAAGAACATTTTACATACAGGTACATTTTCCATCATGAAAGGAATGTAGCTCATTAATCTCCCTCAGACCTCCGTCAGATGTTGCTGCACTGCAAGATTCTTCTATTCTGTGCTTTAATGTCTTTATTCACTGCATTTTTGTTCCCCTCATTTTCTTTTACACAGTTTCTCTGTCTTTTTTAACCTGTGCTTCCTCCAGGCGGACAGTCCTGAGGAGATGCACAGCTGGATCAAGGCTGTTTCAGGGGCCATTGTGGCCCAGCGGGGGCCTGGGAGGTCAGCTGCTACAGTATGTATCATGCACAACAGTACGGCACCAATTATATTTAAGTCTGACTGGGACAGAAGGCAGAAAAGCATGAGGCGTGATTGTGTCTGAACATGAGCATAGCTTGAGATTTACATAGTGACATCTAGTGGTAGGAAGAGTCAACTCATGATTTATGTTGTTTCACTGCTGTTATCTGCGATTATTTGCTTATTTTGTTGTTGCAGGAGTTTTTTAGTAGCACAAACAGTGGTTTGGTTGTCCATTCTGCATAAACTTGGACGAAGACTATCTTTTTTCTTCATGTTAATAATAATAGGCAGTGATTTTATGGTCCAAAAATAAGGGAAAGTAGAATTTATGTCTGGCTCTGTGTGGGCTACACCAATACCTCTCCGATGTGTGGACCGGTACTGGATGGTGGGACATGCGCCTTATGTCTACAAAGCAAATGAAAAGACGCTTTAAAAAGAAAAAAAAGACTGTTGATGCTAAAAAAAAGAGAGTGCAAGATGAAGGGAGACTCACCTTGGACACAGTCACATCTCCAGCTTTCAGAATTTAACACCACATGACACAAGCTGAATTCGGACCCATTTCCACAATCCTGGTAGCAGAGGAAATGCAGGTCCCTACCGGTTAGACTGGGATCATTCTCTGCACAGCATCCGTCTTGTTTTCCCTCTCTTGCCTCCTGTGTCTTCCAGTGTCTTTCTTTCTTTCTCTCTTGCTTGTTGTTCCTCTCCTGTTGCTGTTTCTGTCTTATTTTTCATTTTCTTCCTTTGTCACCTTCTCTCCACCTCCTCCTCTTCGGGTGGAAAACGGCCCATCTGCTCTAATCCTGCTTTGCACTGTGTTGTTGCAGATGCGGCAGGCCAGACGGCTGTCGAACCCTTGTATACAGAGGTATACGTCCCGAATCGGGGAGTGCAGCAGCACGTATGTCAGCTCGTCTAAACCCCCCTCTATAAACTTTAAGTTCACCTTTTCAGTACTTCCCCCCCCTTCCCCCTCACTGGCTGGCCCTTTTTGGTTTTAAACATTATGAGAGCAGATCAGATCTGACTTCTCATCTGATGCTCTTTCTTTTATTTTTCTTTTTTTTGCAAAGTACCAAGCACACCCTAAGTCTGGCTGTGATAACCCAACAGGCCCTCCTCCCTTCATGCCCTCATCCTCGCTGCTTCTCTCTACCCATCACCTTCCTTTTGCTTTTCTTTTGCTAAGCTGTCACAACTGTCACATAAAGCGTAGCTTTAAGTTTCGGTCTTTTGCATTCAAACATCCTTCTCAGCAGGAACAAATCTTGTTTCAGAAGCAGGGCTGCACAACTGATGGGTGCATGCACTACTGTCACATTATAGGACGTGCGTTGTCAGACAACACATAATGCCACATGTAAATATATGCAAAAGGAAACTTCGAAAGGATCTAATTTTCCAAAACTAATCAACAAGAGAAGTCTGGCATATCATTTTCTGTGGTTACACAGTTCCTCCGCTCATTTATTTTAAGTTCATTGCTACAACTGAGTAATGGCAGGCTCAAAAAATACAGAACAAAAGAAGATTTGGTTTAAAAAAAAAAAAAAAGTTATTTCGGTGATTTTACAGCCACAGAGGAGATAATGTCACCTACATCATAAAACAATGTGATTAATTTTTTTATTTTATTGTTCCAGCGATGCCTTAGCATCCCCCTCCAGTATAACTGGCTAGTATAACTAGCCAGAGTGCTAGTCTGCTTTTTTTTTCTGCATGTGAAAGTTCAGAATAAAGAGTGGTTTGCACTCCAAAAGATTCTCAGTTTTTTAAATATTTCCTATTTTTAGTGCAGCTGCACTCCCCTCTCATAATCACTCTAATCATTTAAGTGATTGATTCATTCAGAATGTACAGATTTCATAGAAATCCTGTCTTTTTTTTTTTACTGATAAGATCATGCAGCCTTTTTGGGGAATTTTAAAGCTGATGGTGTGCCTCTATATGACTACAACCTGTTAGTTTGACCATTTCAGCTTGCAATCCTTTCACTTCCATTGCTTTTGTTTGTCTTCACCATTGGTGATGTTATCATTTAAAATACAAGCACAAACGCAGCAAACTGACTGCATGAATCATTCAACCAGCCTAGCCGCCAATACTTTACTGTTTCTATCTTTGTCATTATTATTGTGTCTTTCACACCTTCTGTTTCTCTTCCTTTTCATGCCCTGTTTTCTCTGCAGTCTGCTGCAGCTGTGTACCTGTCTTAGATGTGTGACATCCTGCTTGTCTCTTCTCTTCCCTCCTGTTCGCTGCCTGTATGTGTTCTTTCTTCTCTCTCATAAACATGTTAATGAGATTCTTGTTTCTGTGTTGGCTTCCTGTACTTTTGTGTACTAAATGTTAAACATTTTAACAGCTTTGTGATGAGCTCACTTGTGTTGAATCCACACGTCCAGAGCCACAAGCTGTGAGCTTGTGTTGGGACATGCTGATTTGCATGAGTGCTTTTAGGTTTGCAAGATCTTATCTAGTGTACAAAGGGCCAATGAGACTTCATTTGTATTATGTGGTGGTATCTGTTTATCAGAACTCCAGGCAAAGTCGATTCGGAGTCTTCTCTTCTCAGTGTTGAGCTCAACTCTGGTCGTTTGGATTCAACATGATGCATCTCTTGATACACTTGTGGCTCATATTGGGATTTTTAGACAAGTATGAGTCATAGTCTAAAATGGTTCAAGGCTTAAGTGATCAGAAGTTGCATAACTGCAAAGTTGCACTCTGCTGCGGTAGCACCATGTGGGAGAAGCTGTGTTTGAAAATGTAGAAGCTTTAGGGTGACAGACATCTGCATGGCAGTGTCTGCTGCTTTACAGCTGTCATGTTTGTCTAACCAAGTTCTCACCAGTTGCTCAGAGGCTCCCCCTCTTTTGCTTTCACTGTCTCTGTGTTCTTTCTTCTTTGTGCTTCTGTTTTGTCTTTGTTTTTGTTTGTTTTTTTTCCAGAGATTGAAATCTGACAATGAAAAGCTGTGAAATAATGAGCAACAACCGAGCACTGCTTACAAAGGCACTCTGATCTTCCACTGCAACCTTATGTGACTACCAAAACTAAAACCTGTTGACACCACTGTTCCTGCTACCTCTTCTACTACTGCTACTACTTCTGCTACTACTACTCCTACCACCATCTCCAGTCTCTAGCAATGCTACATTCTTCAGCTTCTTCAACCTTCCAGCTGCATCAGGCTCCACATGCTGGTGCTGATTCCAAGTCTGTAACTCATTTTTCACACACCAGGATGAGACTTTCCTCCCTGACAGCAGCCGTTTCCTCATTCTTCTTCTCTCTATGTCCTCCTGCTGTCTCTGCTGCAGGAACACAGCAGCCGCTCCGCTTTCTACCGCAGCCCCGCGGGCCCCCCCCTCCCTCGCTCGCCCATATCTGCCATGCCACCATGCTACCCAGAGCGGGGCGCTGCTGTCACGTGCGGCTCATGCTCGCAGCCTGGCGTGGGACAGCGAGCACTTCATGAGCCTGCTGCCACGCCCCAGTCACAGCCACGTGCCAGCACGCCTGTCCCTGCAGGAGACGCGCCTGGCAAAGTGACCTGCCCACCGCCCGTGACCACCATCGCTAAGTCGGAGGAGTCGCCGTGGCGACGGCGGAGCAGCTTTGAGCCCCAAATGCCTGAAATCCCCTTGGACCTAGATGATGCTGATCTGCCAGTGAGCGAGGTTTGACCCAGTTTGCAGGACTTAAAAGCGATCTTCTCTGGAAGGATGTTGACTGAGATGGATGGATAAAGAGGAAACTCTGTGATCCTGGCTTTGGATTTCTAAACAAGCGGTATCTCACACGCATCTTTTGGAGCTCCTTCATTTGAGTGCAAGACAAACAAGTTGGGTCTCCTTTGAACTGCACTCACGTGCCAAAGACGACCCGGTCTTCCCCCTCACCCCTCTTCCTGCCCGCTGTTGCAGTTGAAATGGCACAGTTATTTAACGAAGTGTTGATGTTGTCAAAGCAAAACTACATATTTTACTTACCTTGTTCTGATTAGAAATCAATAGCAGAGCTTTATTTTAACCTGTACGGGCACAATGATTTTTGTAAGCCACTTTGTGCCAAGAAAAAAAATGGGAGCTTTTAAGGACGGTTTCTGTTTAATACCTGAAAAATCAACCAGTACAAGACTGTGTGGTCCGTTTATTTACTCGTCAATGTAACACTGGATGAAACGACAAGAGCATGTACAGATTAAATGTTTTGCAGCCACATTTATTCCTTTTTTGAAAAACAGCCACTTCTTTGTTGTCTAAGTTTCTAGGAGGCGTAATATCAGTCGTTTTGTCCTCGGTTAATTTTGATTTCACTACGTAAACTGTTAACGAGCACTCGTGTGTAAATCTTTCCTTCAGTGGTTTTTACAGTTAATCCATTTCTGGTTGTTCATCAAGATGCAGATAAATATCACAGCATGCGCATCACTTCACTACTTGAACAAGCTTCTTTTCAAACTACATTTCAGTGTTTTACATTAAGTGGACTCTTGTGGCAACTACATTTTAAGAATGAGAATAATACAAGAGGTGCGCTTCTGTTTTTTGAAATCATGGTGGAAAAAAACCCCCATTAAGGCAGGGTTAACTACGCTTTGGTCCTGACACACTGAAGGTTTTAATGAAAGAATACAAAGATTTGTTTCTCTTGCATGCTAACATTTTATTGATTTTCAGGTGGTCTTTCTTGTTTTTGTTTTGTTTTTTAGTATTTTGCTTATCTAAAGACGCTCTGGTTGTTGTGAGTTTTCAGACTGGAAACAGATTTATTTTTTATATGCTTTTAGACCTGTCTTGTCTTGTATCTGTGCAGCTGCCTCATGGTGTTATTTCAAAATGTCCCACTGTAAACCTGCTAAACAATTCACACTAATCTTTTTTCAGTTTGGCAAAGTCAAGCTATTTCAGCCCCTTTTCAGTCTGGTGTAATTGGTTTGAATTGTCTCTATTTATTATGTGGATGACTTGAAAGAAATAAACACTGAAAAATGTCCTGAGGTTTATAGCGTTGTTTATCAGTGCCAAAAAAAATCCAGTCTGTGGTGGAACCTGAGAGCTTTCTAAAGACTGCAAGGGAAGAAATTCAGCTGCAGCTGCTGATCAAATCCTCCTCTGCCCTCTTGTGGAGTGACAGAAATCTTCCCCAGATTCACTTTTATTGGCACGCTGCTCTGGTTTCAGATTCTTAAGTTATGGATAAAGCAGTTTAGCTACTTATTTGTCCTTAAAAAATAATGAAGCACCATTGAAATAAACCATATCAATTAAATTAATAACCAAAAAAAAATTTCACATCTAAAGAAAGGGATAATATGTTGCAGCAGTTCAATTAAAAAAAGCAAATGTAATATATGTAATGAAAAAGGTTTGTTAGGATGAAACTTATGATGCAGCAGATCCTAGCCATCATTTCAATACTAATGCATTCATTTTATGATTTATGTTTGCACATTTCACAGTTTTAATTGGGGATATTGCATCATGTTTCACCAATTCTTGAGAGTGAAATCCTAATCTGCTTCTACGACTGCTGGAAGAAAAAAGGGATGAAACTTTCATCTGAACTGTGTGTTGAAGTGAAGTCCAAGTAGCTTGCTTTAATTGCACAAGTGCTTTTCATCATCTAGCAATGAGGCTCCCCCGCATGGCTTGAAACTGTATATACAGATGGTTTTACACAGTGAGATCATGGCGCTGCGCTGAGTGATCACAGCTTCTTCATTCAATCAGACTGAACAAGCTGTGGCATATTCTTGGTTTCAGGCTCCAGCTTACTGTGGATTTTGCTGCCCTGATCGGGATCATGTGAAGATGTTCACTGAAAGATGGAAAAATAACGCACAGCTGGATGTTCCTCACCCTGCTGTTCAGTGCTGGAGGCTGCAAGACTTTCGTGTGGTTTTAGACACTGAAGTCCCTCTTTGGTCCCTCAAGATCTTCGCTCGCAGACTGGAGAGGAGAGATCACACAGACCTCAGCGGCGTGCATCTTCGGCTGTGTGACTGCCCTCGGTTGGAGAGTGGGTGTTCCTTATAGATGAGGTTGTTTTCATCTGCAGATTTTCCCACCATTTCTCGCCAGTGCAGTGCCACAGATAGGGGTTGTTGATATTCCGAGGCCGTTCTGAGTTTCATTCATTTTTACATCAGCCAACAATGTGTGTTGTTGTGCAACAAAATTATAGAGTGCACTTTTTTTCTCAAATAAATACCCTCTCATTTGATTAAAAAAGAAAAGGAGAAGCTGAACTTAAATTCTAGGTCAACGTCGTATGCACTCCCACCGTTTCCAGTTCTGCCCTCCACCTCTTTATGTCCCTTTCCTAATTGCCTTTTAGATACAGAGGCTTGTGTTACCCCGACCTCTGGCGCACCACAGGGTGCCTCATCCCTCAAGTCCCTCCATTTGCAAGCAGCAGTTCAGAGACGCCCACTCCTGTATTCATCCATCAGGGGCCATTTAAACAACCCTGTGCCCACAATCAATCATGTTGTGTTGAGGCGTTTTATGATGCTGATTTATTACAGTAGAGTTTAATAGACTCACAGCTTCGCCACAGACATCTAAATCCAACAGAGCTCTGTTGTTCCCAGACATGTTTGTATTTCAAATGTGTGTCATTGCATCCAAAGGTTTTTTTTTTTTTTAAGGATAAAAAATGAATGAATCAGTGTTTAGAATAAGCATATTTTTAAATAAACTAATTTAAGGATGAGGCAGAAATTGTTATTGATGTGTCCTAATAATTGTTGAAACATGTGCTGGATGACACTTCAGTAATAGAAGATAAATAATGCCCCATCCTAGAGAGAGAAAAAAAAATTGGCATCAATGTGCACCCTTAACTCCAACAAATCCCACAATCCACCCAACCTTTTTCCACCACTAATTTTTCTAATTAGCCATAAGGCTTGTATTCATGCCAGGAGTGACTAATTTATGAGGGAATAGTTAAACAAAAAACAAATAAAGTGTGAGGAAATAGGCCTGCAGGCTGCGTGGAGTGGGGAGCAGCGCAGGATGAAAAACACATGGGCTGCATTACTCCTTTAACCTTCCACTGGTGTCTTTTTCTTTTCTTTTCTTTCCTTTTTTTTTTGCCTTTATGTATTTAATAACATTTTCAGTCAACAAAGCTCAAGCGTAAAAGGTGTTTGGGCTTTCAACGGGTCCACAAGCTCCAGAGGTCCAACGGAGGTTCTGACGTTCCCCAACTCTACTGGGGGTGGGGGGGACAAAAATGAGTATTTACTCGTGCTGTTTCATGTGCCACGCTGAAATAAATAAAGTAGGCCGTATTTTACCTCCGTTCCCTTTACTTTCCCACCCTCTGCTTTTCATTTATTCCTCACGCTTCTGGAGAAGGATCAATCAACAGCGCGTCCCTTGATGGTCACGTGAACGCACCATACCAATCGCCAGGCTCGTTCCGAAGTTCCAGAAAGCGAGTTGCCTGTTTGATGCGGTGCCAGCAAAAACGTAGAGCCGCGTAATTGGTTGCGCAGAGATTCAGTTAAATGCCTCTCCAGCTGAAATGACTTCCCCCTCAACTCTGAGCTCCCTCATCCCGTAACACTACAAACTGAGAGCGAACTTTTTCTCATTCTTTTAAACTTTGTAAACTTTTTAAACCTCGTTTAAAGTTTTAACCATGCTTTGGTCACTGTTGCTGTGCGTAATCGCTGTTGCGTCGATGCCGGGAGATGCACAAATGTCCAGCCGCTATGTTGTTGGATGTCCCGCTCGTTGCGACAAGTCGATGTGCCCCCGGTTACCAGCGGACTGTCCGGTGGGACAAACCCTCGACGCCTGCCACTGCTGCCCGGTATGCGCCTCCGGCGAGGGAGAAGCCTGCGGCGGCAGCGGGAAGCTCGGTGACCCGGTGTGCGGAGAGGGGCTGGAGTGCTCCGTCTCCAGCGGGGTGGCGTACACTGTCACGGTGAGGAGGAGAAGCAAGAGTGGGGTATGCTTGTGCAAATCCACCGATCCGGTTTGTGGGAGCGATGGGGTGTCCTATCGGAATATCTGCGAGCTGAAGAGGGTGAGCCGCCGGGCGCAGAAGCTGCAGCAGCCACCTGTTCTTTTCATTCAGCGCGGAGCCTGCGGGAAAGGTAACACTCAGGTTGTTTTGGTTCGGACGGGATCAATAGTACCCCAAAACAAACTTAGACATTGCTTAGAAATGGTTTGACGTTATTTTTTTTTTGTTTTGTTTAAATATAATCAATAATTGTTGATTTAAAGAGTTTTGAAAAGAAGAGTTCAGTATTTGAAATCATTTCTGCACATTTTGCAAGAGAATTGATTGAGTTTAACAAAGTTTTCCGCTCCTCTAAATCTCGTAATTTCAACTCGATCTTGTGCCCGACTCCTCAGTCCTCTCGGGACATTTGTGGCCTGAAGTTGACACAGATGTTGCAGCTTAGAGCTGCATTCAGTGGCACACAGTCGTCACGTGTCTTGGACAACAAGTCACCATTCAAAACGGCTTCCCACTTGTTCCTGCATTACAATGAGCCCCGATCTGAGGGCCGTCCCCCCCCCCCCCCCCCCCCCCCCCCTCTTTTTCCAGGATAGTCATGAGTATCCCCTCCATGTAAAGTTTAATGTGAGCTTTGAGATTAGTTCTGGTATATAACACCATGGCTGTAAACTGATTGATTGATTGATAATCTATCCAAGGGCAGCATGCATTATCTGAACAGAAAGGAATTTCTACCCCCTGATAAGAAGATAATATAGGTTTTTAATTGATACTGAAGTGATATTTATACAGTAATGATTTGTATATGCGAGCGCCAGAGTATGGATCTGGGCTTTGTCACAGTGTTATTTGATAGCATTTCGTCCTAATCACTGACATAATTCCTTACTTGCCTTTAAGCAACACAGCCCAGCTGAGCATACACACTTGGTACAGTTTCATGAGTGAGTCATTCATCATCATCAATGTGGTATGTGTGCATATCTTACAGTAAATCATGATATGAAACGCTCTGGAAAAGAACACGATCGAGAACCTGCACACACATGAGGCTTCGGGTTGTGAAGATTTCGTATCTTTCTCCAGGTTTTTGGTGTGCATGGCTTTTGCAAATGTTGATTGGTCGTGCACCACTTTTGCCTGGAATCTTCTGAATGAAAAGCCTCCACACCTGTTGCCTCAAAGACCTTTAACTTAGCTCAAGGCTTGGAAACTTACTGTATTCCCCCATAACACTCCAACCCCCCCCCCCACTGCTTCCTCTCCCTTCTTTTTCTTGCTCTCTGTCTCTGTGTTGCTCTTGTCACTCATAAATCACACTTTACAGTCAGATGAAGGAATTTCTGGCACACATTCAAATCCGCAATTCCTCCTCCATCGAAGACTGTTTAAAACAGGCAGGAGACACAGAGGAAAACATAAAATTAGCAGTCCATATTTTTAGGTGAAGTTTACTTGGACTTAGAAGAAAAAAAAAACAAAACGTGGGCGCAGTGTCAGGGCAGACTGCATGGCCACATTTGTGTCCCCGTCATGTTCACAGCTTAAATGGTTAAGTCATTCCCAGCTAGCCATGTCTGAAGCAGACTGTGGTGAGTGCTACTGATTTTCCAAGGCGCACAGTGAAAATTTCCTATTTCAGCTTAGATGCGTTTCTATCCAAACTGTTCCTGAATAAATCTGTAGCAGCATGTGCTTTATTTCTTTATTCTTTCAAATTAACTTCAGCTCGAGTTGCGATCAAGGCTGCACTTCAAGAATTGCAGGAGTAGACAGTTCAAAGAAACTTAACCCCCTCTGAGGACGCTCAAGTACCCTCCAAACTGGCCCCATGTAAAGAAAACATATGCACATACAGTTGCATGATCTCATTTCATGTCTGGACAGTAAGGATGTTGATTTGGCTCATATTGGCAACAAAAACTAGGTTGCAGTACTCCTGTGACATTCGGGTCTCACTTTTACAGATGACCCACTTTTTAAGAAATATCTGGTAGATGATGGATCTACTAAACTTCCACGCTGCCTCTGGTTTAATGTCAGAAGTGCATGTGGAGGCTGTTAGACAAAGAGAAGCACTTCAAAGGTGGAGCTGCACGTATAAAGTTGCGTGCATGGAGACGATGTCTGCAGGACTTTTTAGTGAGACCAAACCAACTGAAACCAGAGTGGTTTGTAGCTTCTCAGAGTCTGCGCCACTTTACATTTCATTACAAGCTGATGTTGCAGAATGCACTCCATGACTGGCTCCTGAGATTTGCTGAATGTGCACATTCTTCCTGAACTTGTCTCAGCTGCACATAATATTAAAGCATCATTTTTCGTGCTTGTCTGCCTTTTTTTTTCCCGCTGCGCCGTTCTATCAGTCTGCTTCTGCTCCTATTTGTCTGTTTTCCTCATCTGTTTGCTTTCCTGTTCGTGATGTCTGTAATTCCTTTGCTCTTTTCATTCTTCTCTCTGCTGCCACATTGGCTGCAGATTCTTACCTACACCACCCATTTCTCTTAAACTCTTGTGTGTGACATTGATTTCTCTCTCTGCAATATGAAAACACAATATTTTCATGTCCTCTTTCAAAGTTGATGGGACTTCCAAAGGCTACATTACCATTTGTTTGTTCTCTAGCTGCGCTTTCCCTCTGATTACAGTCCCAGTTTATCCACAATAAATCTCTCTAAACGTTGCCTTGGTGTGAGAGAACTTAAGTTTCAGTGGTTTAAGAAACAGTTTTGAGGTTTTTAAATGAACAATGTATTTTAAACTGTTGGTGCAACAAACGGAGAGCCGAAGTACATGTTTAAACACAGTGCAAGTGGGACTGCTTTGGACCAGCTTGTGTGAATGGGTGATGGGCCAATTAACCAGGGAAGAGGTGTCAATATCTGGCTAAAGATCTATAGCGCCAGCAAAAATACTTATTTTTTTTTGCTTTATCAAGGAAAACCGGAAATCAATGCAATAATTTAATGAACATAAGCAGAGACAGAATATAAGGAATGGAAAAAGAATGTGTAGGCCTACATTAATGTGCTTGATGGTCATTATTTTGTCTGACAACCTTTTATTCTTCAACACAGCCTGAAGTTTTTTTTGTAAGTAGGGCTGGACAATTAATCAAATTTTGATCGTGATTTCAATTTTGCCTTCTCACGATCATAAAAACACTGTAATCGAAGAATGCATGTAGACTGGGTATTCATTTTTATTGCTATTGTCATTTTAACATATTATTCTTATTGTACTCGTTTATTTGTTTCTAATTTATTTCTGGTTGTGTGTTTTTTTTTTTAAGTTATATTTGAGGTTGAGTTTTGGTGGTTCAATAAACACTTTTTTTAAAAAATCAATGAATATTCGTGTATTCTGATTTCAATATCAGTCAAAAGAATCATGGTTGTGATTTTTTTTCCATAATCGTCCAGCCCGAGTCTTAAATCTTCAGGAATAGTTTTCCAGGCTTCTTAACGGACTTTCCAACATCTCTTTGAGCTTGGCTGCCTTTTGTTCCCTTCTCTCTTGAAGCTATAGTCATCTTCCGATTTCCAGTCTTCTTGTGTTATTTGAAATGGGATTGCCTTTTTTCTGTTTCCTTCCTTCAGAATGGCTTCATGACCATTCATCCCTACTTATTACTTACTTTGTCCTTCGCTTGTTCTGCTAACAGCTCAATGAGGATCACGATTTGGTAAAGAATTTTTCTTTTTTACTTTAGACTTTACTCCTCTTTGAAATTTGTCATGTAGTTGCAACTAAATGCATCTTTACAGCAGGCTGTTCGCAGCAAAGGGTCTAAATATAACCTAAATATAACTTGAATTGGTTCTCTGCTACGTTTTCTGTTACGTGTAGATGCAACTGGTTCATTGTTGAGTTTGGCTCAGGTCAATATTAAGCAGCTTAACAAACTAAAGAACAGACTCAGCTGAAAAAAATGCTCTAAAGATGAAGGAGAAAGCAAAAGTGCAAAGAAAAACTTTGAAATACCTTCAGTGTCTGGCCGCTTAGAAGCAAAGTACAAAGAAATGAGGGGGTGTCTCAACCTAAAGACTATTGCTGAGTATTGTTGCTGGTGCAACAAAATCCCAAGCAAAGGAGCTGTAGACATGAGATATGGAAGTATTCAGACACTGGAAACTGAGACTGTAAGTGTAGAATAGCTTCTTTAGGTCAGGACGGCTCCCGACCGAGTGAAATAATCTGGACGTTTCTACTTGCAGTGGCAGCCTGGGAAACACTGTACCATTCTTATGAAAGTAAACTAGATGAAGCCTTCCCACAATTCCTTGCCTATGAGGATTCAAGTGAAGCTTCGTGGATTTCTGATCAGATCAGAATTGATATAATAGGAATTTTCCAAGAAAGAGATGTGAGACCTGTGTTAGCTGGACTGTGTCGTTAACTCATTATGACTGAAACATGAATAACAACCCGCAGCAGAGTTTGATTTATTATACAGTAACACTTCCGGGATTTACTAACATGATTGGTCATGAGGGTGGGCATGAGCAGCCTCGCATTTTTACTTTTGTTATAAGTAGCTGTGACAATAACGTCATGTTTTGCATTAGGTCGTTCATGTTGGCACTTTCAGTGAGTCGGCAACATCTGCCACCCAGTTTAAGTATGCTAACCTTCACTTTGCACCTCTGCTGTATTTTCCAAAGTCTTAATGAATTTTCCATCACGTTCTCCTCAAGCATGGTGCAGTGAGTTGCACCTGCTGCTCAGCTGGAGACTCCTGTGTGCAGCTGACATGTTTGGCCTGCAGTCGAAAGACTTAAATTTGGCTTGAAATGGTGAAACTTACCACGCAGATGAATGGTTGTCTGTTTCGCTGTCAGACACAGACAGTCTGTTTGGTTCGACACCCAATTCACACTCGGTGCTATTTGGAAGAGGCCTCAGCTCCTCTGCAACTATCCACAGCAAAAAGCAGGTGGTTGGATTTTTTTCTTCCTTTAAACTTTACCTCATCACTTTTTCTATTTAGGTCAAGGAACCATGTGGTTAAACTGACATAAATGACCACAACCTAAATAAAAACCAGAGGGAGGGTAATGGGGCACAGGTGGAACCAATTAGGGTGAGGGGGGTTGATTATGTGGACAGGAAGTGAAGATATCTGAAATCAGCACTTTGAAAACAATACAGGAAATGACGACTATGAACCAGAAAAATGTAAAGACACAACCTTGAGCAGCAGGAAGGAAGTTTTGAGTTTTATACTTCTCACAACGTATTGTGACATCAATGCTGCTAAAGCTCTTCCCTTACATGCTTGAATCTCTGTAATATGAAAAACATAGAGCTAAGTTTGAACATTTACAAGAATCATCAAAAGTACAAAGTTATCTTGAATTTTGAGTCACTGCAGTTAGAAAAATGAAAAGATGAACCCACTGGAAATTTGTCCTGTGCCTTCAGTTATTCTCAAGGACTTTCCTAAGCCACAGTAGCTTAGTGTATTCAACATTCACTCAAATCTTCTGGATGTTTTTGAGGAAGAAAAAAGCCGTTTCAGTCTGCGGGCGCCAATAAAGCGTGCAGCATGTACGGGAAAACTGAAGAGGAAGACAAACAGATCTTGAGCTGGGACCTCTGTGGTAATATGTAAAGTTGGGAGAAAGCTATAGTGAGGCTTGAATGTGTATATTAGAAAGACATGGCAAGAAAAATGTTTTTATACGAACATTTCGTGAAACTGTTTTAACAGCTTTCATACATTGACAGTTGAACTGACTCCAGAAACAATCTTTCAGACATCTGATTGTTGTTAACGGATGTTTAACTTTATTTGGGTCTTTTATTAGGAGCCACCAAACTTCTCCATGTGTCCTCCACATGTGGGAAATCTTTATTTTATCAAGTCACAACAACCCAAAGTACATCATTTGTCTCTAAATGTCAATGCAACATTCAAACTCTGCCAAATGCTGTTTTGCTGACTTGTATCTCAGTCTAAAAGTTAGACCAAGTGTACATACTGCATGTTGCATCTAGACCTTTTCTTTCCAAAGATTAAAACTTTGATCCATCCAAGTCAAATGGGCTCTGAAATATTTGAAACTGTGAAATGCCTCAGAGACCTACAGCACATTTAACAAAACCCAAAGAGGCATCCTCTCAGCACTTGTGACATTTGGATGTGTACTGATGCTAATGACTTTAGTTACCATCATACCATATAACATCCTCTCACCAGTCACAGGGTGATGAGAGGAGAATTTTTTTGAGTCACACAGATGAAGTGTTTCATCTGTCTCCATCTGAACGCCTTTCCGTCCTTCAGACTCAGTTCTTTGTCTTTTTTTGTAACCTAACTAAGTTCAGACTTTGCTTTTTCTGCTGTTGTTTAATTTAAACACAAATAAGACAAAACAGACTAAAAGATGCCTTTTATGTTTCTTGAAATGATTATTGGATGATAGACCATTTTTTCCAGCTGAATCCCAAGCAGATGGAAGCCTTTAATGACGTTAGCATCTACAGCTGTGGATGTAGTTTTGTACATTATGTCACCATGAAGTGATAAAATAGGAGGTTAATAAAGCTTCCTTTTTTTTTTCTTAGACAGGAAAAAGGTGGAAAACATTGGGAAAGATTATGACATGCAGAATAATATGAACAAATATTTGTTTTGTTAATGGTTTGAGTATAGCTAGAAGCTTGAAATAGTCTAATTTCTAAAATATACCACTGCATTTTTCTGATAAATGTCTATATGAAAAAGTCAACAATAAAATTTAAGGTTCCTACAGCCTAATACTGGTCAATCTAAATGCTTTTATTGTCAGAAAATCCTCTTGAGCCCAACTCATTCTGGACAATATTGTAGGAAGTTTAATAAAGGAAAGAACAGAAAAACGGTCGTATTTGTTCATGTAATGTGTCTGCTTTATCCTGATCAGAATTGCGGGGGGGGGGGGGGGGGCTGTTTCTGGATTCAAATCCAGTTCACACTAAAGCCATCTCAAGGTTTTTTTTCAAATGGATGTTTTATAAAATAAACAAGTGTTATTCAAGTCCAATTAATTACAGTTTGGTTTTAGTATAACTGTAGACCAGTTCAATTCAGCACTAAATACTTATTCAAAAAACTTGTTAAACTAAGGAAACCAACAGTTGTGTTAAATCTGGTTCAGTTTTCCATGCTGAGCATGCACAGGGTGGCAGGTGACAATGGAAATAACCGCTTTTTAAATGAAAGAGACCTCCAGCAGGAGGGGTTGCGCATTGCATTATGGTGGACCCCCTGCAAACTTTGCCTCTGGTAACATAAGTGAGGAAATGACTTGGGGATCAGTGCATTAATAACTAATTACAATCGTCCAATCTAGAAGTAAAAGATATATGGAGTGTTTTTTCTTCATTACTCAGAGAACGAGAGGTTTCTTATTTTGATAATATTTTGGACAGTTGAAAGAAGTCAGCTCAGTAGAGACTGAGTTTGATATGTAAGTTAAAAGACATCCATCATCTACCAGGCTAGAGACAGGGTACACCCCGGACAGTTTGCCAGTCCATTGCAGGGCCAACCATTTACAGCAACTCTTAGGGAGAATTTAGTGATGCAGTTAAACTAAATATCACATTTTTGGACTAAGGGATGGAGCGAATATTGTAAAGGACCCACATATGCATGAGGAGAACATGAACACTAAGTTGATGGTGCCAATTTATCATCACGTCTCAAGATATAGGATATATGCTGATAAAAAAATAACTCAATAAAAGTCATCCAAGCCTTTGTCTATAAGACAAAGCTTGTAGTCTAAGTGATCAGTTAGGCATTAGTTGAGTATCATCTGGATAGCAACAGAAACTTTAGCAGTGTAACTTTACATCAATGACATTGTTTGGATAAACTTATGCAACGTCAGAAAAAAATTGCCTATTTATGTTAAATCATAATCATGCTGTATGTTAAGAAAGTCAGCTGACTTATTTTTTTTCCCCAGTTAGTGACTTTCTGCCTGGAAGTGTATGAATTGAAAAATACTGGTCCAAGTACAAAACCCTGTAGAACCCCGTCTGTGTTGGGAAGACTTTTACATGAACACACTGGAATCTATCAGATGATTCTGACAGAATGAAAGTCTTTTAATTGTACCATCATGTTGAAACCTCTGTAACATACTATCAGTCAAAAGTTTAGACCCATTCATCCATCAAATTTAAATGGATAAGTGTTTCTAAACCACAAATCACAGCAGAAGCTTTCTACTAGTTTTTCCCTGTTTCTGGTCCACTTAAAACTTGCATGGGTGAATGAGGTAGTTTCCAGTATCACTGAAATTTTACACCAATAAAATGAGACTTAAACTTCAAAAGTTAATAGAGTTGAATGCTACAGTTAAGATACATAAATTGTCACACTGGTGAGAGGAAAAAGTTTTTCAAACACTGAAAGTTGCAACATTTCTGAACTAACTCTCACCTACTTGCAGAATCTCCTGTTTGTTTTTTTTATTTAAAATGCAAACATCACATATGCTTTAATGATCTATGAAATATTTTGGAAACCGTATACGAACAATTTAAGAAAGGAATACTGTGACACTAATCCAAAGGCTTTAAATCTCTTCTCTGTCTCTTTTGTGAAGTACTGTTTAGGAATTTAGAGTTTAGGTACATCAATAATCATCAATCAATGACCATCTTGGCTTGTAAATTAGAATCTTTTTAAATCTTTCTAAACACCAGAATTATTGATTATATGCAGTATATGATCATAGCAAATGAGGCAACAATGGTTGCCAACTGCTGCAGTCTGTTCTTTGATACAACTCGACTATGGAAAATGTCTGATTCCTCATTTGCCATCCTCACCAAGTTGTCATCACTGGGTTTACTACCCTTGTATTGGTATAGCAGTGTGTCTCTAGCAGTAAATTTAAGCATGTGTGCGAGGAGGCTTCACTCATCATAACATGCCGAAGTGGAAGTGACTGGAAGGCTGTCGGAATGATCCAGAAACAACACGGATCTGGACTCTGGGCCTGCTGTTTCTATTGCAGTAATCCTATGATAGCCGACCGCGAACCTCCCGGGTGTGAAGCTAGCTCGGGGAAAATGAACCCAGTGTTTCCATTACCTTTTTATACTGTGGCGAGAAAGTTGCGTAGCTTTTATCAAATGTAATATTTTAGATTTAGTGTTCAAAAAGGAAAACACGTGTGGAGGATTGGAAAGAAGCGGCTGTGTTTGTTTAAGAGCAGCTTCTTTTTAAGGATCTGAAATACCTCAACAAATATGAAACGGAGCGCAGTGAAAACGTCCAAAGATATTTGTGGCACTTAGATGATGCACCTTAATCACTTTAATGATCTCTTGATTGTTCATTTTGTGCCATATTAAGGGTTCATGTTTATCTTTGAGTAAAATCTCTAAGCAAATGTTGGTGGATTGTCATTAAATCTGGTGTCAGACAGTTGAGAGCAATCTGGTGATCATGTGACGGCAAAATCTCCCCCCTCTTGTGGGTTGTCAAATGTTTTCATACTGTATAATTTAGTGTTGCCCCTTAAGATGGTTCTCATTCCATGCTTGTGTTAGCTTAACTGCACCTCAAGCAGAAAGTCTCCTCATTCTTTAACCCTAAACTGCAATCAAAGCTGTCTCAGAGCTTATGGGTCCCTTTTGACTCCTTTTTTAAAAAAAATTATTTTGCACATCTTTCCTTCAAGGGTAAAGTAATGACTAAAGATACATGTCTGAAGCAGGTATTATAAAAGGAGTAATGAGAAGCACAGAGAGGAGAGTCTGAGTTGTAATTCAAAGCTTTGTTTAAACTTTCATCTGAGTAGGACTTGATTACCAGGTGGAACACTCCACACTTACTAACTTGCTCCAAGCAGGATGGATGATTGAGTTAATTTGGCACTCCTTATTCATGTTGTGGGTGTGTGCATGTTGAGGACCTTGTCTGTGTTAGGTCTTCATTTGTTATGTTGAAGGCCAGAGCTTGCAAATGACACGTGTGTCAGAGCTGACCCAGACTGTCTGAGCCGCAGATGATATGTCATCTTTTCTTTTCCCTTATGTGTTATGATAAAGGGAAATTTTATTTGTCATCTCTCTATTCTCACAGACTCCTGACATCATGCTGTATTTAAGTGCATCTTTTGTTTATTTTTACTAGTCTGACCTCTTCCGTCTCTGTGCGTATGTGTGTGTATTTCCAGCTCAGGACAACCCAGACAGTCCGAGGCACAAGTACAACTTCATCGCCGACGTGGTGGAGAAAATTGCTCCTTCTGTGGTTCACATTGAACTTTTCCGCAAGTACGTGTGAGCCGTGCACCTGCTTGTCCATGTCTCTGTGTGTGGGGGGAAGGATTTACAGCCCACCTGTGTGCTTAGCCAGACTGCAGCAGTTGGTAGAGCACTTTATTCTACGCTGGAGTCTTTAAACTTGGCTTTAATCATCTCACCAGCTCTTGAGCTTTCTCATCTCTGCTTCTTGTCATTCTGTGGCACCTCTCGTCTCGATCTTTGCCATCATTGCTCTGTCAACGTTGCCTCTTAAGTGGTTGTTTGAAAAGTCTGCATCTTTCTGAATTGCAACCTTCTTCAATTACTGCTTCGCTCAGATCTTTCTCCTTTTATGTGCAACCTATCCAGCTCACCTTTCATTTCTTACCTTTGTACCATTAATCTACTTATCTTGTTTTCATAAAACACTTTCAAACATTCACATACTTTAACTTTACAACTTACAACTGGCGCTGCGCACCGGTTTGTTTTTCTAAGAGAAATCAAGTTGAAAGTAAAGAAAAAGCTGTAATTCACTCTTTCTTTCTTCCTCCCACAATCCTTGTCTGTCTCTCTACACAGGATGACTTATTCCAAGCGGGAGGTGGCTGTGGCCAGTGGTTCTGGTTTTGTTGTGTCAGAGGATGGCCAGATTGTGACCAATGCCCACGTTGTGGCCAATAAACACAGGGTGAAAGTGGAGCTAAAGAGCGGCGCCTCCTATGATGCCAAAATCAAAGATGTGGATGAGAAGTCGGACATCGCTCTCATCAAGATTGATGCACCGGTCAGTCGAAGCGCTATACAGATAGTTGTTTTTTTTATCTTAACAGTAAAACAATGAATAAGCTTGAACACCCATAAATTTGACAGTTTTTTACTTTTGTTGTTGCTTCTCTCACAAAGACCGCCCCTGAGGAATAGTTTGACGTATTGGAAACTGCTAATTGTTTAGATTAGCAGTTTTAGCAGCAAAGATCTGCAGCCAGATTTTGAATAGGATAGTTTTAGTCTGAAAGCTTACCAACAGAGATTCTTACCATTTTCACATTGCTATTTCTGGAAAGCCCTTACCAAAAAGTAGTATATGCAAGTATGCTTCTCATGTTTTTAAATCCTGTTTTATAAGATTTATGCGCTAGCTCGCTCACACTTTGAAAACCCCGGGTTCATATCATACATATTACTTTTAGTCAACTTAAAAGTGTACTTCCTAAAAGTAAAAGTAAGCTTGAAGTTTATACCTAGAAGATTGCTTTCAGTATACTTGAAAGTGTACTTTTAAATACTTAAAGTGGGCCAATTTAGTCCCAAGAAGTAAACTTGTTAAAATACTGCCACATTGATATCAGTGTACTTGGTAAATAAAAGTACACTTGGGGGATGTGCTTTACTATACTTGAGTATACTTAATGACATGTACTTAAGGAATACTTTTTTTTTGTTAAGGGAGGTTAAACAAATCAAGGTTTCTTTTTGGCCGATGCTCCCAGTTTTTATGCAAACTCATGGTGTCATCCCTCTGAGCTAAAGCACAATAAGCGGAAACATACTGAATAAAAAAACAAAATGTACTTACTCATGCAGAAGAAACAGGGTTTGAATGGTGTTTTTTTTTTTTTTTCATCATATTAGAAGTAGGGATATTCAATATTGGCTTTTTTCATGATAACTGATATACCAATATTGTCCAACTCTTAATTTCCGACATCAACCAGTACCAATCCATGGCCTCGTATGTGTAGCCGGATTTTTGAATGTCATCCCTCCTCCAACTAAGAAAAAAAACCAAACAAGTCCACACCACCTTGTTTTTGGAAGAAAAATCCACCCACACCAAACTGCAGAAGTGTGTTGCACATTCACAGGGTGTGAGCTATTTCTGAGGGTTCGCTCCTTTACCGTCAGCCAGGCGATGACCATGTTTATCAATGTTTTAATAGTTAATCAGTTAAAACAGAATAAAAGTTGGCGGAGCAGGCCGCTGGATCTGAGCGGGTCATCTGTCTGATCGCCCATTTTAAACAAGTAAAGACTCTGCCGACCCGCTTCACAGCTTGTTCGCCTGGACAGTAAGCAACCCAGTGTAAATACAGGTTGCACGTGTGATCAGAGCGCATTTTGTTGCAGGCAGCAATGTTTCTAACCTTAAAACCCTGGTTATTAATGTCCACACGCAGTTGCATAAACGAGGTAAACTAAATCTTCACTTTGGTCTGAGTTTTTGAAATGAACTTTTTTAATGCCAAAAAATAAATTAATAAGTAGATAAAAAATTAAATGAAATGAAATAAAATCTGCGTTTATGTGTTGATGACAGGCCAAATCGTAGGATAATAACTTTGTTTTATGAGATACCCTGCTACTTGTGGACAAGTTGAGTTGCTTAGCAACCATGCTGTCCACTCAATCTTGTGTGGTGGGAGAACAAATAGTTCTCCATTTTATTATTTCATTATTACCCATAAACTGTTTATTATTGTATGTGTGTTTTTTTTTATTTTATAGGCAATATGTAAGGTAACCGTTTTATAAAGGCCTTAAGCCCCTTGAATCCGTGGGTTACAGCGGTTTTACAACGGCTTTAATATAAGCTATTCACTTCCTGCAACTACAGAGAACATTGCAATATGAGCTTACAATTTAGATTTTATATGTAAAAGCTTAAAATGCAACATTTCCAAATGGTTCTCTTGATGCACATTTGTTATCCTCTTACACGCAAGCAAATAAAAGATGAACACATTTCTTCTAATGCACCAACTAATGAAATATTAGAGTTGGGGGATTGAAGTTTGGTATAAAACTGCTGTAAACCTAACAAAGTGCAACATAGATGTAAAGTGAGAATGCAGGTGCAACCAGATGGGCTTTTAAACGACAGTTGGCTGGCAGACGGTCCAGATCCTGTCAACGTTCAGACGCAAGCTGCGAAAACAACAGACAGATTGACATAATTCCTCTCACGAGAAACTTGCAGAGACAATCGCTTATTGTTGACAGGTGAAAATTGTATTTTAAAGAAAACACTTTTCTTCACACAACATCTGTTTGCCACATTTTCTCTCTGGCTCTTCACACATCTCTGTCTGACTTTATTTGTCTGTCTGCTGGACAAGAGGGATCCACGTTGCATGTTAATCGCAGCCAGTCATGTGAAGAAATGCGTGTCAGGAAGCCAGAACCTTTTGACTGCGAGTCATTGCAAAGCTGAGTGCATTGTGGAGCTCACTCTCATGGCTGGATGACACGGCTGAAAAGATGTTCATGACTGCAACACAAGGTGCATTACAGTGACCTCCAACTCTGAAGGGGACAAGCCATTCAGGTTTTGTTCCACCAGCAGTGTGAGCAAAGAGTGCAGAAAGGAGCAGTGACAGATGCTTTGTGTTTGTTCATCCTTTGATAAAATCTTTTCCATCCGTTGATGACAGGCTGCTCGTCATTCTAGGGGCTTTCCGGTTTGTTTGCAGCACATGCTCGCT
Source organism: Atherinomorus stipes (assembly GCA_023101725.1). Lineage (NCBI taxonomy): Eukaryota > Metazoa > Chordata > Actinopteri > Atheriniformes > Atherinidae > Atherinomorus > Atherinomorus stipes. The sequence continues at coordinate 156,915 of JALJCO010008534.1, read as the reverse complement.
GTGTGCAGCCGGTGCAGATTCAGGAGCGACTGATGCTTTATGATATAGTAGCTATGAAAGCAGCTGTTTTTCATGGACAGTCATTATCTATCCTTCATCATGCAGAAGTCCTTTTTTAAATTTATGCCAAAATATTTCTCTGCCTGCCAAGTCAAATTATTTGAAGCATTTCCCTGCTTGTTATCAGAGTTTAACTACCGTATTTTCCAGACTATAAGTCACCCTTTTTTTCATAGTTTGGCGGCTTGTGCAACTTATAAAATATATACAATTTCACATATTTTTAAGTATCAATTCATATTGACTGACATGAGCCAAGGAGCAAATATTACATTATAATGTCAACCCTCTAGGCTTGTGACAACTATATTCTGCTCCAAGTGCAAAAATCCCAAAATAGCCTCATCTCAGTGAGAGGAGTTCATTTTGGACATCTGTCTGTATGGTGGAACAAATCCTTAAAAAACATGTTTATCCTTCTTAGTTATGATGTTTATGATCATTTACAGGCATTAAGTTTGGAATTGAGCTGATTGGGTAATGTTTAGCAGTAACAAGCAGGATATAAAAAATCCGTAAATCACCCTATTTTAAATAAATAAATACGACTTATAGTCAGGTTCGACTTATATATATATATTTTTTTTTTTATCATGATGCATTTTTTGACTAATGCAACTTATACTCAGGAGCGACTTATAGTCTGGAAAATACAGTAAATGATTTAATAACAGGTGATTGTAGTAAAGCAGCTTTCTTGTCATCATGTGACGGCCAGATGTATTTTGGCTGTGATGCTGGTAGGAGGAAGTACATTCATCATCATCATAAGTTTTCTTATTTTAGAAAAGAGTTTATAACAGTAGGAAGTCTGAGTTGGTCACCGAGGCCATGAGACAGTTGAATTGTAGACGACCTGTGGTTACTGTGGAAAATCCACAGGATTTAGCTGGAAGTGGCATTTTTTTTTTACTAACATGGGGGGTTGTAATAATTGGAAATGGTGAGATTTAATACACAGGAAATTTATAGGATAAGTGAGTTGTAATAAGAGGGCAGCAAGACAAAGTTTTCATTTATGTTTAAAGGTGAATATAGCGATCTAAACCTATTTCGAGTGTTTAATCTCACTACTTGAAGAGTAAAATTTAATAATTTAACCTTTGATTACTTGTTTTTTAAGCACAGATGCTGAAGATAACAAAATAATGTCAACACAACAGCTGGAGTCTCTGAGAGCAAGTCCAAGTCAGGTTACACATCATCTGAGGACTTGTTGGAAACATTATCTCAGCAAAGCTCCCTTATCACATACAAAGGAATGACAGACTCATGGCAACTGTGGATTATCACATTTACTTCCAAGGAGTGCAAACAGAGACACCGTACAACATGCACCATGCTCACACTCAGAGATGAACTGACTCAGAAACACACGTTATTTGTGTATTGTTTATGCTAAGCTGTGTTTGCAGGCGTGCATCTGTCCCAGCAGTCTAACTTTCCACTTCCTCCATGCTTACACACATCTCATGCATAGAAGAACAACTTATACTCATGAAGCAGACTCATACCGCAGTGTTAAGGGCATGGTCATGCACAGAATCATTACGTAACCATAACATTTTCCCAGCAGTGCTACAGGTAGTCTTCAGGTTTCCAGTACTTGGACCATTGACACAAGACGTTTACTTTCTGAAGCAGTTAACTTATAAGTTCTAGTTTAAATGTTCACATTGTGATCTGGAGTGATGAGGTTTCCAGGGACAGTTGCATAAATGTCAAGTTATATTTGATGAGATGAATTAGTGACATCTGAGCAAACGTAATCTGCTGGAAGACCATGTGACACAGTAACAAAGTGTACCTGATGCAGTAGCAGTAGCAAGTTCATACTCTGTGTGTTAAATACAAATTTTTAGTCTATGTAGTTGCTGTCTCTGGCATTGGCCTGATGTGTTAATGTTACCATAAACAAGCACTTTAGGTTGTGTGAATGCTGCTTTTTTGCTTGTGCTCACTTTGTCAAAGTTGGTAAGCTTTAGGTTTTGGAACAAAGATTTAAAGGCAGGGTAGGGGATCCTGGAAAAACGATTCGAACAAACTACATTTAAAAAAAATACGTCCAGCCGAAATCATGCCTCCTGAGCACATGAACGTGTGCGCCGATGGTTGTCAGCGAAGATTACCGAGAACAGCTTAGTGGATAGCTTGCTAGCTTGCTAATAAAGGAACCTCGTTTCTGAAATTGATATTTTCCTCACCTCCAACTTCTTCTATGGTGTAAAACGCCCTCACTGCAAACACCAACACCTCCATGACTTGACCCACATCCGTTTTTTTTCTTTTCAGTTGATTTTAAGAGCAAACGGCTGCATAGATAGGAGCAGCGAGCAGGCATGTTCGTGTGCGCGTGCGCGGGCAGTGTGGGAGGGTACAAACGGCAGTCGAGTTTGATAGACAGACATATAATCATTCAATCAATAAGCACGGGCCATTATAATTTCATAGGATGGGGGTTTTTTCAGTCCTATCCGTTCCTCAGGTGATTTTTTTTTTTTTTTTTTATTTATGTGTCAGAACATTTGATTAATTGGCTGCAATCAGAGTGTGAAGAAGACTTTAAGCAATGCAGTAAAAAATGCTCCTGGAGAACATCATCCACCCTGCCTTTAAGTTTGGCTTAAAATACATCTTTTTTTTTTCTTTTCAGTGTTAACATTACATGCTGGAAAAGGCTCTAAATTATTCCCATTAATCTAAGTTAAAAGTAAAAAAAAATCCAACATTCTTGGTTGAGACTTCTTAGGGTTATAAATATATTTTATGATTGTTGATAGGTGATCAGAGAAATTGTGATGAGTGTTGTAAATAATCAGATGTTTGGTGCCAGAGAATTAATAGAAACCAGGAAAGTGTTGGGAAGTTGTTTATTGATCTAAGCTGCCTTAACTGAGACAAATGGAGCCAATTCATGTTTCTGTTTTTGTCTTTTCATATGAGAGCTTTAGTTATAATCAGAAACTGTGTCCATAATAATGATTGGACCATTTTCTATCAAAATGACCAGATCTGGCACTGAACAGATCTCTTTCATCTGGCATTTCCCCTTCCATTATTCCCAGTCGCTGTCGCTTTCCACTCCCCGCTCTGGTCCCCGCTCTGTTCTTTCAGGAAAAATTGATTGCTGTCAACGTCAGCACTCAAGAAGAAGCCAAACACAATCAATAAAATTATACAATGGCACAATTGTTTACGAGTGAGAAAGTTTAAAGTTAAGTTTCCCTGACGGGAAGGACTTGCTTCTCTTTTCTCTTGGTTTCTTTTTCTACGTGAAATTGAAGTTTATTGGTAGCAAAGCCCCGTCCGTTCCCTGAGCTGTGGTTTACCCCTCAACTCTGGGGAACGCATTAGTCTGTCTACAGCAGCTGGAACTTCAGAGGGAAAGGGAAGGGGGGAAAAGTGCTGCGCTCACTTGTTCCTGTGCAGAAACTATAGGGGGATGGGGGCAAGAGAAAGCAAGCCGGACAGAGAAGGAGATGGTGATGCGGTCAAGGCCTGGAAAGTGGATCCATATGTCTGGAGGAGCTCTGTATTAGCTAATAGGCTAATGAGAGCAGTGTGTGGTGTGGCAGCAGCACAATAAAGATGGAACTCGTTGCAATTTTGGCTCAGTCTTATTTTTATTTTGGGTGTGTTCATGTTTACCTGGAAGAAGTCGCTATGGTTTGAAAAAAAGCTGACTCGGACAGATCTTGATGCTGACTGACCCTCACCACCTTGAAGTCTTGGATTATCTTCACAGCAGCCAAAATATGCAGTCTGAGGAATTTTCTGCATTGTTTCTCATTAATGGCATGACTTGTACAGTCATTAATGCTGCATTTGGATGTTTAGAAATACTGTTACATGTGCAGATGAATGCAGCTTGGTTTTGTTCACCCTACAAATGGGGGTATTTGCAGAGACAGCTTGTTTTACAAAAATCAGATAGCACTTTTTAAATATGGCCACTGCAATGGATGATCGGGTACATGATATGATTAAAACTTCCAAAACTGGTCACTGAGTGTGTTAAATGTCTTCTGTTCATCTATGACAAGAACAGCAGTGAGTAAAGTTATGAATGTGTGTGAAAGTTGTAACGATCTTAGTTGGATTTGGATCAGGATTTAGTTTCATTAATTTGGGTACAGGATATGAAAGTGTCATGATGAGGCACAGAGATAGGCAAACAAAGGAATTTAGATTACTGAAGTGCTGCAAAGCAGGGAAATTCTTGAAACTAACTTAAAAAAAATCACAAACCAATTTCAGGGTAACATAACCGACTGAGATGCCTTATCAGTAAACAGTAGTTATCTGATAATCAGAAGTCAGATTTTCACACCTAAATATTCCAATTACTTTGTGCTTGTAAACTTGTATATCTATTTTTTTTTCTTTTTACATATGTTAAAATGGGGGAAAAAAAAATCATAGAAGTTAGAAGTGATGGAGTGTCAGAAGACCTTCGGGACAGATGCTTCCCATACACCAACGGTCGTATATAAATGAGGGACAGCTGCAGCACGTAGTATATTTTGCAGCACATGTAATCACATCAGATTTGAATATTATTATGATCTTATTACTTACAATTCCTGGATTTTGGTGATCATGTAAACAGTGACCTGACACTTTAAGAAAAACCTGGAGCATAAATATTGAGGGATAAGAACCAAGTGTGGTAGAAGAACAGGGAATGGAACTAAGAACACAGAAGAGAATGATAAAGGAAATAAGAATAGAAAGAAAAGAACTAAATAAAACAAAGAAAACAGAACTAAAACCCAGAGATTATGACAATAAGTAGGCAGTTTGTTTCTTCTTTATCTTGCTTAGCAAAAAACATACAAGTGGAGCAATAGAAAAAGGAGCGACAGATGTTAACAGGCCTATCTAACTGCATTACTTAGTTTAGCCTTTTTTCACATGACTACAAACTCTTTAAAAAAAGAAATAAAAGTGTGTTTTTCCAAGAAGTGGACCATGAGCTGTTCATTGCATCCATTACAGCCGCTTCACTGTAGCTTGTAAAGCCACCTGCTGACATCACTGTGCAGCTGGACTTATCCAACCAAACGTTAATGTGTCCAGTGAGTTTGCAGAAAGCTACCTCATCAAAAGTTCATTTAAAGTTAAACTAGCAGTGGGTAAAAAACACAAACACTTGGAAATCACCACGCCCTCTTAACATCATTAAGGTCAAATTAGATGTTAGTTCTGCTAAACAGGACGATGCAGGAGAAGTTTGCTAGTTTCCATGAGTGTACAAAGTGGCAGCACCATGTAATACACCACAAGGTTGTACTCATTCAAAAATAAGGCTGAATTTTGCATCAGACATTCGTTAACATGATGGAGCCATGGAGCTTATACTTGGCCTGAAGTTAATTAACTCATAAAATCTGCTGGGAAATTCATATTTACAGTCTAATTCAGAGGCTGCTTTTGTCTTATTTCCATCAGAAGTTAAGGACACAGTTCTTTAAAAATTACTGCAAATGTCAGAGTTGTAAATCTGCCATCTCATTCAACTGCTGGTGAAGTTCCATTAGATGAGTGATTGCCTTCCCCCTCCTGCTCAAATCAGCCTTATACATATTTTATAGCAGCTAAATTTGCCTCGTGTTACCCATTTGGTCCACGGAAACAATGGTGCTATTTGTTTTACCCATCACCTACTATTAAGAATCTCAAAACCATTCTTTCTGGGAAATTTGCCTGGTGCTGGTCTGGACTGGGCTATTATTGGAATATGTGTGTCTGTTTATTTGCAGAGAGGAAAGAGGAGAGAAGGCTTCCATGCAACCATGTGTTCTTGTATTCATCTCTTATAATCAGTAACAACGGGTAAATGTTCCTGCAGGAGATGCCGTTTTGTCTATAGTCCCTTGATGATCCATATTTACAGACAAACACAAATTTATAATCGGTTATTTAAATCAGAATAATATGTCCATGTGTGAATGTGAGAGCATGTGACCGCTCACTGCAGTGGAAAGAGACTGCGTGTCATCCTTTACACAGTAACAGAGGGGAAATTAAACACATCCTCCTCCCCTCCTGAACCATCCATTCGTCCTCATTCCTGTAATCAAAATGGTTCCCATGCTCAACAACGCAGTTGGTTGGGAAAAGAGCCAAGGAAAATGGACACACACATGCACGCACACACCAATTTGCCCTGCTGGATTTTTATACACTTTGTCTTGGCCTACTTTCTGGCTTTTCCAGAACTGATTTCCAGGCCTGCAGGACAGACGGCATTGCCCAAAAGTGCTTTGGCTTACCAGCCAGTGATGTCACTTCAGATGTGTATGAGTCATGAAAGTAAAGTTTCAGATAAATCATGGCTTTGGTCTGACAGCTGATAATCAGCAGTTATTTGATACAGTCTTGACTGCATATTACTTTAGAATACACAGGACTGGTAGGTTTTTTGAGATATGCAAGAGTTACTATCTTTTCAACGACACTGGAACTTCATTAACCCATTTGTTTCAATTGCCTAAATTGGGGTGGGGGGGTCACATTTAGGCAAAATTTAATTGCAGAAATGCAAAGCTGTGTCTTTAAAGACCCTGGCTTTTTTTTTCTTTTGTATGTTTTAAATATACTCAATCTTCTTTCATCATTCTCCACAAGTGTGGTGTAGCTTCAGAAAATTGCAAAACATCCAGACAGGCTTACAATACTTTTACAAATTTGCATGAGAAATAGATATACTATATGCCTTGATTGTCTTTGCCAGCAGAGTCCAGGCAGTCATTAATTTCCAATTATGTTTGAGGCCAGCAAAATTTATGGTCTGAAGCACTGGCTCATCATGGCATTATATTCAAGTCATGAAGCCCTCTAATGGCTGCAGTGCCATTAATAGAGAGGAAGTCTGATTGGATAGAAATCACAACACACTCAGAAATCAGAGAGAAATTTCACCTCATGTTTCAAACAGTTAATGGTTATCTGTCCGTTTTCTGCTGCTTATCCGATGCCTGGCCACAGGGGGGGGGGGGTTGCCTGAGAATTCCCTCTCTAGAGCCACCTCTTCCAGGTGAACAGTGCAGTGAGATGTAATCCCTCCTGTAAGTACTGGGTCTGTCTGCCCTGGTGGCCAACTCATTGGTGACAAGCCATCCAGACGAAGCTCCTTTTACTACAGAGATCTCTTCCCGATGACTGAAATCCTCATCCTATCCCTACAGTTGGAAATACACTTACTTTTAGGTCCATGTTTGTGTGTTTATGATACAGCTGTGGGCATAGAAAGTATTCAGACCCCTTTAAACTTTTCACACTTTGCTTCATTGCAGCCATTTGTCAAAATCAAAAAGTTCATTTTATTTCTCATTAATGTTCACTCAGCCCCCCATCTTGACAGAAAAAAAACAGAAATGTAGAATTTTTTGCAAATGTATTAAAGAAAAACTGAAATATCACATGGTCATAAGTTCAGACCCTTTGCTCAGTACTGAGTAGAAGCACCTTTTGAGCGAGTACAGCCATGAGTCTTCTTGGGAATGATGCAACAAGTTTTTCACATCTGGATTTTGGGATCTTCTGCCATTCTTCCTTGCAGATCATTCTGTCAGGTTGGATGGTGAACGTTGGTGGACAGCCATTTTCAGGTCTTTTCAGAGATGCTCAATTGGGTTTAAGTCAAAGCTCTGGCTGGGCCAGTCAAGAATGGTCACAGAGTTGTTCTGGAAGCCACTCCTTTGTTATTTTAGCTGTGTGCTGAGGGTCATTGTCTTGTTGGAAGGTGAACCTTCAACCCAGTCTGAGGTCCTGAGCACTCTGGAAGAGGCTTTCTTCTCATGTGTTTTTAGCAAACTCTATGCGGGCTTTCATGTGTCTTGCTCTGAGGAGAGGCTTCCATCGGGCCACTCTGCCAAAAAGCCCCGACTGATGGAGCCTGTGAGTTAAATGAGCGTCACTGCAAAGGGTCTGAATACTTTTGACCATGTGATATTTCCGTTTTTCTTTTTCAATAAATTTGCAAAAAATTCTACATTTCTGTTTTTGTTGTCAAGATGGGGTGCTGAGTGCACATTAATGAGAAATAAAATGAACTTTTTTTATTTTAGCAAATGGCTGCAATGAAACAAAGAGTATAAAGTTTAAAGGGGTCTGAATACTTTCCGTACCCGCTGTACTATTGGTTGGGGTATGTATTGTATATTTCATGAGAAATTTATGATCTACCCAGATGCAATATCGAAATTACCAGTAAAGGCACTGGGCAAATGTTTCTGGATCTCTAAAGTCCCTGATGTAGGGATCTCAAACACCATTTACAATGTACATAGCAGCTTTCACTTTTTCTTAACTGATCGTAATGTCAACGGAGTTTTGATCTCTTTTATTATCTCTACATGCAATGTTTACATCCCACAAATCCATCCAAGACCTGTCTGCTTTAAAGGGACTAGAGGCAAGATTAAGAATGAAACTTGCGACTGCCTCTTCAGGTAACTGCAGCCACGAGCCAACCTGTCACGGGAGCGTGCACAATCTGAACCTATAATGTTGTTTACTACGCTTTTTCTTCATAGTTACACTTTTTAGTGTCTTTCAGTTGATCTGGATTGTTTGCTGATGGCAGAAGAATCCATAACTATCGCTTACAGTGTTTAAATTTACCGCGACCGTCTTCTTCCTGTATCAAAACTGTTGAGGATGTGGAATGCAGCGTCATTTGACGTCACATCCGCAGGGCAGCGCGGGAAATTCAGCCACCGAATTTCAGCGCTTTATGCAGAACACAGCCTGTTCAAGGCTACTCATAGCAATCAACTCCAAATCCACTTTGATTATATAGCACTTTAAAGGTGTCATAACCTAGTGTTTTACATACACAATCCTTTTTAAATTATCTTCAAATGAATTTTTAATTCTTGTTGGGTGGGACGAAAGTTTAATGAGCTCATTTTAACCTCTTTATATCCCCAATTTTTGTTTGTCGTGAGAATATGCACGAGAGTTAGAGCTGTCTATAAGCGCATTCCCGAGGCAAACATCAAAGCCAAAACAAAGTTTTATCAGGACAGAGCAAGTGAAGGAAATGATGTCAGAACAGAGAAAAAACGTGATAAAAACGTAACGGCACGGTTGATGGAGAGGATCCGCGGAGTAAAAGGGCTGGACTCTGATGAATATAAGGAGCAGATGTGTGACGTGAAGTTCATCAAACACTGTTAGCTTCTTTAGCTACATTAGCAGCTTGTCCGCTCGTCAACCACAGTTTACTGGTCTCCGACACAAAAGATAAGTTACACAGCAGCAACACTTACCGACTGCACATCCTCACTGATAAGTATAATCCACTGGTGCCTGGTCGTGCTGTCCCTCCTGTTAAAGCATCGAAAATCAGGCTCGCAACCCTGGAACCAATGCTAACGGCAAAGAATCCTGACGTTGGCATGGTAAATATTTACCTTTTAGACCCGTCAATATTGATAAAACAATTATTTATATGCTATAAAAAATATATATATTCTGCACCCATCTAGATGTTCTGTGGATATGTATATTTTTTTAATTATTGTTTTGATAAAAAAGTTGTAGCTATCACCCTTAAAGCAGCAATTTATTATCAACTCAAAAGGGCCATTGCGCAGCTGATGTCCATTTCTTCACAGTGACTGAGGTTTGTTTTTGTAATTTAGTTACCATAACAACAACAGCCCTTTAACCTCATTAAAGTATCTTCCATAACCTCCAAGATGTGATCTTTGTGCTCAAGCCTAAGCCAAACTTAACAACAGAGTTGGCAAGTGATGAAACTCAACAGTTTCAGGACTGAACTAAATGCTTTTGTCTAGTAGGTTAAGAAGGGAATTTAACTTTAAGAATATTTTCATCCATCTCTAAACCTTGAGTCATGATAGTGTCATGCAGCTAAATGTATATCCCGGCACAAACTGGACCAGAATCTGGTCACTCTTGAGGTTGCTAGCAATTTGAAATGTAAGCATTTTTAACACCATGTAAATTAAAACAGGTAAAGAGAAATGAACTGGTTATGCTGGCTGAAAGTTCCCTGAAAAAACAAACACGTTATACATCATCTCCTCTCAGCATAGGAGTTCAAAGTTTTGTGGTGTCTGACCAGAAACGAGACGCCCTCAAGTCCTCTTGAGCTTTCATGCAAAGCTGCATGTACACTAGAAACTCACAGACATATGTTTGCTCTTAAAAACGAGAAACCTTCTGAACAACATATGGAACCCATAGTGGTTTCCATACTGCTGTCAGCAAGGGTATGGTTTTACCCAGTTTGATTTGGACACCTACAAAGCAAGGAACTGCTCAGGGGAGCAAATACGAGAATCTCAACCTACCACTGAAATGTTTTCTCAAATCCCAGTTGGCATTCAACTTTATATCACCATTTTTTGTAATTATATCAAGCATTTGGGGGCAGGCACATATGCAGACATACAGTGATTTTCTGAGCCTTTGACTTGATGTGTGCTGCATGAGCATGCTGAATCCTGCCCCCCTTTTTCTTTATCTGCATTAGCACAACCCCGAGGGCACAAGTTCAGACCTCAGCTGTATAAATCCTTTACCTTCAAGTACTTTTTCTTTTTATTAATGAAAGTATGCTCTTTGCTTTGGATTCAGTAAAAGAAACAAGGGAGTTAAAGTGACTGCAGTTGAACTTATGTATAGTTTCTGACCCAACAAATGTTTCTGTGTGTGAATGTGTGTATTTTGAAGTGGTCTGGCTGTATAGCTAAGCAGTGCCAGGTGTGTGGGTTTTAATTTATAGACTTCAGTTTGTAAGGGTTCATGCCTAGGCGACCTCTTCCTCCTCTTCTTCTTTCTGTGTGCTCATATGGGCCACAGAAAACTATCAAGCCACAGTCCATCTAAGCGTAAATGGAGTTCAAGTTTGCACCTGGTCCAGCCATAAAACGGTAGTTAGTGTAATGGCTTTGAAATGAGGCTCCAAAAGACCAAGGCTGTAACATTAAACAATGATAAATCTCCACAGCAACTGCAGCTATTTTCAAAGCAGCCTGTGTGTCTGCCAGGCTAGCTGTCTCATTGTCCCATTGTCATGTCAGAAATCTGTCTGCGTGCACAGAACTGAAGCAAAACTCAACAAGAGACAAGGGGGGGGGGGGGGGATCTGAATTTGTTCTCAGCTCATGATCTTTAGAAATACTTCTTTATCCAAAGCAAACAGAGTTGTTTAGTCCCCCCCTCTTTCAATCTGATACTTCACTCCACTTTCTTATCTGAACTCTCAGGAATGTGGAGTACATTGCTTCTGTTGTAATGTGAAAGTATAATCTACTGTGTCATCAATGGGAGGCAATAACATAGACCAGTAAACAAAAACCTTTTCAGAAAACAATGCTACATACACCACTTCAGATCTTAAAAATCTCATGACCTGTATGTTATTTATGTAGTTGTTTTATTTATATACATTTATCTTTAAAACCTGGGATCCCAAAGTTGAGGATTTGGAGAACAAATGGTGCCAAACTGAGCTGTTTTGGAGACCCCATCTGAACTGTCTGTACTAAAACTTCTTAATTTTCGTTCTGCCCACTTTTGCAGAGTTACAGGATAACTTTTTTTTTTTTTCAACCTGGACCTTATTTCTAGGAGTTCATACGTGCATTTACTCACTGGTAAAAATTCAGCATCACTTTGACGCTTTCGGAAAATATTACGTTGAGTCGCCCTTTGGCGTAAATCTATATAATGGGAGAGATGGGGCAGCCTCTCTATAGGCATTATCTGCAGCAAAAACACCTTCATCAGTGCTTTAAGGGGAGTCCAGAGTTATATAGCGGCTGCCTAGTCTCTGCCATTATATGGATGTACACCGAAGGGCGACTCAATACATATTGTGCTATGATTTGATAAAGAGTTAGAGCTACGGCTGCGTCATTGCAAAGGAATACTCATATCCATTCTGAAAGTTTTCTTTTCTTCATTTAAGACCAGCCTGAACTTTTTTTCCATTTGTGCTATGTGCCATTTCCATTTATTAAAGGGACTTGAGGCAAGATTAAGAAACGAAACTCGCGACTGCCACGACTGGCGCTTCAGGTAACTGCAGCCACGAGCAAAGCCGTCTCGGGAGCGTGCACAAACTGAAGCTATAATGTTGTTTACTCACCTTTTTCTCCGTAGTTACACTTTTTAGTGTCTTTCAGTTGATCTGGATCATTTTCTGGCGGCAGAAGAATCCATAACTATCGCTTACAGTGTTTGAATTTAACGCGGCCGTCTTTTTCCTGCATCAAATCAGCGGATATAGGTCATTTGACATCACGTCCGCAGGGCAGCGCGGGAAATTTGGACACCGAATTGCAGCGCATTTTGCAGCACACAGCCTGTTCAAGGCAACAGAGAGAAACGTGGGTGGAAACGTTCTTTTTGGTATTTAGTGCTTCATCACCCATTAGTATAAAAAAATGGACATGCATGTTTGTTTTTTAAATTCCTGCCTCAAGTCCCTTTAATCCTCTGTATGACATATACTAATATTTGCACATCTAACCAAACTCACAGGTTTTAATTTTTCTATTTAAGTATTAAAATAATAGAGATACACTGATTTTAGATATGGGTTTGCAATTTTTGAGCAGAGGGCTAAAAAAGAGTATGCAAATGGCTCAAATGATGCTGTTTATGGTCTTAGAGGCTTAACACTTTTTTGGTCATGAGCCGAGTTCTGCCTACATGGGCTGCATGAATCAGCAGAATAGCAAACAAGTGTGTGTCAAAACACGTTTCACATTTTCTGACTCTTTCTGTGGTTTTTGTTGTTTCCTTCTCCCATCTAGCCTTCTTGTTTTAACCGCAGCTATAGTGTAGTAATGCTGCATCCTAACTTTGGTCTGAAATAGCACGGTGAGTCACTTGGTGGTCAGGACAGGCAGACGCACATGGCGAGGTGATTTTCCACTAGTCATTCCAGATTGCTGACTAGTAAAAATTAGTAAGTGATATGTAAGCTACGGAGTCTGCATGCTCTGTGTTTGTTCTGCTTTCTCACCTAGGCTCTGGTCGGCCTGGCAGCCAACTGCTGCATTTTACCCGCTATGTGCATGATTTTTCTGAATGCAGTGTGAGTTTGTGTGGGTGTTTGTTTGGTGGAAACCTCTGCACGCAGCAAACAGCCTCCATTTGTTAAACACAGATCATATTAAGATTGACTGAAGTCAAGGTAGCAACAGTCTCCATGACACAACAAGTATCATTAACTGCTATCGTTATGATCGCAGAGTCACGAATGTCTTGGCAGAGACTTGCATCCACCTGACGTCCACTTTCTCTCAGCTGTGAGTGTGTGGTGTGTGTTTCTCTTCTTCCTCTCCATCTGGTTATACTGTCATCTTGCATGTAGTGTGACAGGAGAAGGGGTGCAGAGAGATCATACAGGCTGCTGATCCTGTCTCAGGCATGACTCCTTGTTATCCTCCTTTAGTGTGTATGTGCATTGTTCGATGTTTAGTCCACAAGAACCCGGAGCATGTGATTCTTTTGGTTATATATGCTCGTATTTGTATATGAATGTGCGTGAGGTAAAAGGTTCGTTTCCTCAGTTGCAGACGATCGCTATCTTTGTCGTTATCTAATAATAACTTCCCCCCCTGGGATCATTTACTGCCAGGTTTAACACACTGACACAGAGTTACAGATTTTAAAAACAAATACACTCCAGTTTATGAGTGAGGTGTCCTACCTGTTTATGTTGAAAATATCTGCAGATGTCAGTGATTAGAGAAGTAATTAGCACGTATAAGCAATGAGCTGTTATATTTATGACGTTTCTAATCAGTGATACAGTGATCCTTTTGTCTTTGTGAACTCACTCTGTTGCTGTCTGTTACTCAAGGCCTCCTCTGACTCCTATTTATAACCTGAGTAAATAAATGAACACATTGGAGCAGCAGTTTGAATGGGTCTTTGCTTTTTCATGTCCTTGTGTATGGACCCATCTTGAAATGGCACTGCATGAGCTCTGACTTTAGTCTGCCCAACAAAGATGATTCAGATGAACAAACTGTCCCTGCAGACGGGTATGTCTGTAGTTTCCTCTGCCCAGTGAAACAAGCCCAACCGGAGCTGAATGTGCCTGTTATTTACTGTGTTTCTGTCAGTTTCCCATCATCTGTGTTGTGTTGGCACACATTTAGGAATCAGTTGTTTGCTGTGCTGTGCTTTAAGTCCAGCAAATAAAGTTTTGATGTTTTGTTTTGCATTTGAATCTGTGCTTTTTGGCTTTCTCTTTTCCCCGTGGTGCCGAGGGAGTCATTTCCTTTGTGTGGGGTTCTGTTTAAGACTTGCGGTTCAGCTGTAATTATCTTCATGCTGTCCACTCATAAAACACATCATCTGGCAAAATCTGAGGCTCAGTAGGACTGCATTTAAAACAACACTGAACTTTAGATTCTTTTTTAGAGCTTAGCCTGCTCCAAAAGTTGTAAATTTATTTTATTTACTTGTTTACTTATTTGCTAACTAATTAATGATTTGCTTTTCACCAAATCCATTGTTCAAAATGTGGAAAAGTTCGCCTTCAGTTGGACCCTATCCCCAGCTGTCAAAAGGCAGAGGACACCATGGACAAGCTGGCCAGTTCATTACAGATGGGGCGATGTTACTTTACTATAGGAGCAGAGAAGAACAGCAGGGAAGATGTATTCTGCATATTATAATACACACATATTGTAATTGGTGGAAACAAAGATTAGACAGTAGAAAAAATGCAGGTTTTCTGCTGTGGTAAGGCATTTCCATTGTGTTGTACGAACAGGAGATAACACTTTTGTAGTTGTGTCTGTTTGAGTTACTCGAGTATCAAAGACCCTAAGCATTGGAACTCATGCTTCAATAAACTGCAACCTTCTTTGCAACGCATCTTTGTTGGATCAGGGAGTCACTTCAGTGTAAGAAAACCTATCACCAGAACAAATTTAAACTTGAAAAGTCATTTGTTTGGGTCCCAGCTTAATAATCCCACAAAACGGTGTGAACAGTTATCAGGAAACCCAAACATACACACACATAAATGTACAAAGTCTTTCATTCATAATGAGATATGAGTTTTCTGTGAAACAGATTGGCTGTAACAAACGATACGACAAAACCTTTCACTTCTTTCACATCCAAAATGTGGCATTGTATGGTCAAATATTTAAAAATCAGATTGATCATCCTTAGCCTTTTCTTTAAACGGGGTCCGCATCCTGCGGCTCCTCCTCCCTTCCTCCAAAGGAAAATAAAGTGCAGTTTTGTGTGGACAGATTCATTTGTGTTCATGCTGGCTTGCACTTGTTTGTGCCAAGAAATTAGCAAAGAACAAAAAATGTAACAATGGAAGGCATCTGCAGAACAAACAGCATTTGCTTCAGTAGTTGTGTAGGAAGCTTAACAGGGCAAACATACTTTAATAGGATAAAGTCCCCAAACTCAGTTTGGCTGCAGGTTTTGTTGCATCTCAGGAGATAGTAATGCCGTTCACAAATGGAGAATACATGAAAGAATAATAATTATGATATTAGAGCATCTGTTTGTGGACTTGAGTGAAATTAGAGACAAGTTAAAACAACAAAAACATCTTGATTCAGACCCAGTCATTTGTGATCAGTCGAGCAATGTTGACTATATTGAGCAGACAGCATTGTTGTATGTGAACTCAGGTGGTGCACAAGTTCGGCATTTTCTTTTGTCATGACACTTGAAGCTCTAAAAATAAAACAGTTTTCTTAATTGTAAGTTATTTTAAAAGAGTCAGATATGTTTTATGGCTCTAAACAATTTTTATTTGGCAGGACAGGTGGTAAAACAGCTCTTTTATTAGTTAACATTGCAGACCCCTGACTTAAACCATTCTACATCAGGAGGCAAAACAAACCTTTTTATTTATATGTGCATTTGCTGATTTGTGTATTTTCAGTTGATTCATTGGGCTGCCTTTACATTTTGTTTTTTATGTTATGTTATATAGAAACTAAACCAGTGAGTGCTCCATTGTAAGGTCTAAGAAGCAGCTGATATGTGGGGTTGTCTGCAGCATGAACACCATCACAGAAATCACCCTACATTCTGAAACATGAACCACTGTCATTTAATATATGTTCACAATAAACATTTACTGATACAGTGAGGACGGTTTTGGCCCTTGTTTGGAATAAAAGTTTAATTCAGACAGATATTTAGAATGCCTCTTCCTCACTTTTCTTACATATAAAGTAAATGAATTTGTAATCTTAAAGCATTTTTTCATGAAAGATAGCAAAATTCAGAAAATGCCAGCAACGATTTTCAGATAGAAATGACAAAAATAAACAAAACTAGTTAACAGAAAGCTACCAAGTCTGCAAAACTGAATATTATTTTGATTTGATTTGTTATCTGATCTCAATTAATTTGTTTTATCTGACTATTTTAAATGTGTTTTGTGTGCTATATATTCTTCTCACTTCTATTGTTTTTATTTTCTTTTTAAAGTTTTATTGCATAGTTTCACTTCAGTCAACTTTGTTTTTAAAGTGCATTACAAATAAAGCTGCTGTTGCAGAATGAAACCTAACATTGAGAAGCTAGCATCTTCTCTGTGCTGATGTTCAATAGGGTTACTATAGTATCTTACTTTAGCATCACTTCTGCGCACCTACAAAGCAGCAGCAGGCACAGTTGGGATCACACGCTAGCTTGCAAGCTTGCAAAACTACGTAATCTTTAAAAGGCATCTCATCTAAAGAGGTTATTAATGTTTGTATCAAACCGTTGTGGACCAACTGCCACAGTAACCCAGCTGGCTAAAAACCTCTCATTCCTGTCAAGAGCTCATCATCATGCTGTTCCTCTTGGTTTTCCTCTTGCAGACCAAGCTCCCTGTACTATTGTTGGGCCGCTCATCAGACCTGAGACCAGGGGAATTTGTGGTTGCTATCGGCAGCCCGTTTTCCCTCCAGAACACAGTTACTACAGGAATTGTCAGCACCACCCAGCGAGGAGGCAGAGAGCTGGGCCTTCGCAACTCTGACATGGACTACATTCAGACTGATGCCATCATAAATGTAGATGATAGATAAGAATACAATATGAATTTATACTTTATTTTTTCATAAACACAGATGATGAGATTTGTTTTTGATTCACAGTATGGCAACTCTGGAGGGCCTCTGGTAAATCTGGTAAGACCTTCATTTTGCTGACATGTTGCAGTCTTGTGATTGAGTTTGTTCCAAAGTTAACGGAGCTTTCCCGCGTTAGGACGGTGAGGTGATCGGGATCAACACACTGAAAGTGACAGCTGGCATCTCTTTTGCCATTCCCTCAGACAAGATTCGACAGTTTTTGGCTGAGTCATACGACAGGCAGTCCAGAGGTATGAGCACTCTGAGACACAACTTCTGACATTTTCATTGCTTCTTTTCAATCACTGAGACGAAGTGTTGAAGGTAAGAAAGCTGGGCGAAGGTCCCATCTGGACACAGAGTAAAGAAGCCATTATTCAGTGCATCTTTCTGGCTATTTTGTTTTCCCTCTCTTCACGCTTTCTTTGAGATTTATCCACTTCATTTTAAGCTTTAATCGAGGTTCAACACTGCAAATAAAAGCTTTTATTTTACTGCTTTTCACCCCTTACCTCACAGTGTATTTTAGACCTGTAGATGTTCCACATGTATTCTACACGTGGCTGCCAATTCCTTGAACTGCTTTATCCAAATGATGATGTAACACAGTAACAAGCTGCTGTGAATAAATCATGAAATATGTCAAAATAGAGCATGTGGATGTGCCAGACCAATCTCGCATTAAAAGATTGACAAACAGCTACATAAAAGATACTTCGGTTAGTTCACAGCACAAAAGTCACATTCATTATGAGAAAAACTAAGATCACAATTACTTAATTGATTTGGAAACATTATACATTAAGCTGAGTTTTATTAATTTAGGAAAATGTGTTTGTTGCTCCCCACTGACTTCATAAAGATGAAAAATGTTCTTTCCATCTTCTTGATTTAAAACTAACACTAACACCTCAACCTCGCACATCGTTCACTTGACTGTAAAGGAAAATTTGTACTGAAAAGATTAAAAGAATCTCTGCAAAACACTGATAGTGTATTTTATTTTACCTTTAAAACTGTTGTAAGCCAAAATGATCACATAAAATTGGAACCATTTTTCAGCTGTTGCATTGTGGTGGAAAGGGATTTAATTGCTATGATCTTTTCAAAAGCCCAAACAGATGTGCTATAAACCTAAGCAACGAGTAAGATGAAACAAGGAGGTATGTGGAGGCGCAGTGGTTCTCTTTTAATCAGAAAACTACTGGTTCTGTTCCATAGTTTTCCAGTCTACATGTCAAATTATTCCTAGGCAGCATACTAAACTCCACACTGCATGTATTCTTTACTTGGAAGCTGATTTGGTTTAAAGCGTTTCCTACAATAATTTAACGTAATCCAGTGACTGAAATTTTTTTTTAGGTATTTCTTCTTTTTATAATATGAAAATTAAATTAAAAACACTCTAGTCGTGCCCAGAGGGAAATTTGTGCTATATTATTTCCATTTTTCCTTTTTCAAGAAATACAGTAATTGTCTGATATCATTCTGGAGAATGATGGCTGTTGGCAGGAAGGACGTCCTGTATCTTTTTGTCTTCCAGCTTCTTTGAGAAGCCTCAGACTGAACACACTTGTTTTCTTGCTGTTTTCTGTGGAAGGAGTGCAGACTTGTCTATGACGTTCAGCAGATTGTGGAGCAGATCAGTTCCCAGCAGAGAGCCAGCCTTCTTGCTTTTTGATTCTTGAAAGATTATATAAATGAAAACTCACTTTTACCACTTTGTTGTACAGTATGTGTAGATCATTTTCTTTGCCATAATGGCCAACTTGAAAAGCACTGCAAACTTCTTCTGTTTTGCTCTCCTGCAAAATTTATTGTCTTGCTCTTTTTGTACAGTTTTAAAGCACTGTAAAGACACATTAAAGTCTTGGATATGCACCTGCAGCCATATCTAGATGAAACACAAGACGCTGCATTCTCTGCTGTATTCCTTTTGTGCTTCAATCTCATTCATTTAGTTAACTAACAGTAGTTTGGTTTCCTTCCTGTTTCACTCTGCCTTGCTCCTGCCCTGCATCCATTTTATTTCCTCTTCAACTCTGGAATTTGATGTTATTTTGCTCATCAATTTGGTTTTGGAGAGCTTAACCAGTGAATTCTGCTGGTAAACAGATGCGTATTGTGTCAGATCTTGAAGATAGTCCTATTTACAAAGAGAAACCACTTGCGCAGCAGAGCCTCCAAAAAAGCATGAAAAAATAACTTGACAATGAATTGTCTACAGTAAACATGGTTTAAAGATTAAAACAATATATATCAGGCCTGTAGCTTACTTCCTAGGGATACACGATATCGAAATTTTGGCCGATATCCGATATGCCGATATCTTAAAACTCATGTGGCCGATAACCGATATTGATACTGATATTTAAGCTGAAAAAATAAGCAGTCACTGCAAATAGCAGTTTTGTTATCCGTTTCCGATACTTTGAAAAATAGGGGTGGGAAAAAATATCGATACACTGAAATATCACAGAATTTTCATATGCCGATATCAAATTGATATTTAAAAATGCAGTATTGATCTATTTTACTTACAAAATCTCACGAGATTTCATGAATTCTCGCGGGATTTCGTAACAGAACAATTAAATATTGCAAGATTTTGTTAGCAAAATAGATCAATACTGCATTTTTAAATGTCAATATGATATCAGCATATGAAAATATTGCAAAAGTTTCCCGAATTCTCACGAAATTTTGTAACGGAACAATGAAATATTGCGACATTTCGTTAACAAAATCAACCGATATTGTGTTTTTAAAATGTCAATACTATAACAGCATATCAAAATATTGCTATATTTCAGAGTATCGATATAGTTTTCCACCCCTAGTCTGTAGAAGTTTTAAATTCTTTAAAAAAGAAGTTTTTTTAAAGTTGTTGCTTCCTTCATACAAACTGTGAAGTCATGATCTGGATTTCCAGTCACATGAGGTGAGGTCATGCCCAGAAAAAGCAACAAAAAGAGAAAATATGTAATAATTTTACAGCTTTATTGCACACTTGATCAGTTTACAAAAACCATTCATCAAATGACCCATGCAATGGTGGTAGAGTCATTTTGTTGTAAGACTGAAGTGCAGCTGTGCACTTCAGAGATGCAAAAGGACTCAATGAGACATAATAATGATGAAACAGTCTTGCCTGAAGTAGCCTGACACTTTCCCTCTGTGCTGTCCATCTTTAGGAAGAACAGATGCCAAGAAGAAGTACATTGGTGTGAGGATGATGACACTCACTCCAGCGTAAGTAGCTGACTATAATGCAAACTGCCATTAATGCATTCAGTGTTTCTAATTCAGATGTATTATGTTTAAATGTCAAGAAACTGCATCATTTGTTATTTGAAAGACAAAAATAGTGATTGTCACTAAATTCTGTTTTCTACCTTAAGGTTAGCCAAAGAGCTGAAGACTCGCCTCCGTGACTTCCCTGACATCACCTCTGGAGCTTATGTCATGGAGGTCATCGCAAAGACACCAGCTGCAATGTAAGGAAGTAATGTGCTCGCTTAACTTGGGAAAAAAAATTTGCTCAATAGAGACTTAACTGTAAATTTATGATTTTAACTGAGGTGTAAGGTTTGACTGTCTCTGAGGTACGGGGTGTTTTCTTTGGCCTTTAACATCGCACATGTGGACTTAATTTACACAAGTATCTCATCACTCTCCCTGCAGCTGCTGCTTGCTGCTTGTAATGCAAATAGACTCTATATTTCATTTCCACTCCTAATTTCATTACTATAGAGTAACTGTCAAAAGTCCCAGAGCCTCCTCCACAACTGTCCTATGAGGATGTAAATTCATGGCTCTCTCAAGCATGCCTGAAGTGCCTGGCCCTGTAAAATATCCCCCCTCCTCCCACAATCGCAGCCCACTCAAATCAGCCACCACCACAGCTCCAGTAGAGTGGAGTGTAGGAGACGCTGAGGTCAGCTATTTCCTTTAAATCTAATGCAGAGACATTACTGGCTGCACTGTGGTTTTCCTGCGCCTGCTCACCCAGCCCACTCTGGAGTGATCCTCGCCTTACGAGTCTTTGCTTGAATCACCCAGCTCTCTGAATAACAACATTTCTGTGGTTCTTTTTATTATTCCGTGTTATTTTCTAGGTTGCATTTCTCTGCTTTTGATCTTGATCCGTGCTGTGTTGGTTTACGGCTTTTGGAAATCTTGACCGTGTTGTACAGAACCGTCTATTTGCTGTTCTTTTGGGGTTGTTAGAGCAGCTGAGAGCGATGAAGGAAATACAGGAATGCAGATGTGTTAATGGCTGCTGTTGCAAGTGAAGGTGTGGCAGCCTGTGTTTACATGTGGATGTAATTAAGCAGCTGCTTTTGAGATTTGGCTTTTGATATCACTGCTGATTACTGCACTGGACTGTGCGTGATTTCACATTTACTAGTTTGTTTTTCTGATCATGAGTGTACATTTGGCCAAGATATATATAGATATTTTATCTGTACAACATTAAAACCTTTCAACATTATCACATGATCATAACCACTCCATCATTAAAATTCTTATAAAAATGAGGCTGCATTGGTTTTAGATTGTACTCGCGTAAAACACTTGATCACATCTGTTTGCTATTACATTGAAGACACATTTATTTCCGATTTCAAATGCAGATTTTTGTAAGCTTTAACCCACAAAAAAACCCCATTATTTTCCTAATTTTTTTTCGAACAGGACTCTAGAGCAATTTTGCAGTGAGTGCAATATTGTGGGACATCTGTCAACAGAAAAATTTGAGTCTTTTGAGTTTAAAAATATTTTGTTCTTTCCCATATTTGTTCTTTGCATAAGGTCTAACAGTTGATTCAGAGACATGGAGGTAAGACGGCTGTCTGTAAACCTAAGAGATATGACAAAGCATTGATGTGGATGGCTGACCAGATGGCATTCATCACTAAAAAGTACACTAAAATCATATTATAATGAGAGTACACTTTTGATTGAGAGAAGCAAGCATAATTTTACCTAGTAAAATGAAAATGGGACTTTGTGGCAGTCCTGTGTGTGGAGCAAACAGAGCTAAGTAGTGTTTAACCTTATTAGTTCCATCCTTAGAGTGAAGCACGGTGGTGGCAACATCATTCTGTGGGGGTATTTATTTAGACAGAGCCTGGAGGACTAGTTAAGATTGTACTGTGTTATAATTTTTTTTCCTCTTTTCCTTTTTTTCTTTTTGAACCTGTCCTGTCCAGCATCGTAGCAAGCAGAATGATGATCAGGCTGCTTTATTGTGTATCTCTTGTTGTGTATTGTGTATTTATTGTATCCTGAGCGAGATCAATCCATTCAGAGACTGCTCAGAATCCAAGTCTGAGTCTAATGAGAACCCGCAACCTATTTGCAAGAAAGTGCATGAGTTGTTTCAATGAATCTATGTGAAAGTGGCTGACCTAGAAAAGAATGTGAGCTGGAACGTTTCTACTGGGAAAATTGGAGAACCCTCCAAGGAAAAGGTATCGCAAGCTTCCCATGAAGAATGAAGGCTGACATTGCTGCCAAAGGTGCTTTAAAACCTCCTGAGATCCAGTGTCCTCTGATGAAAATGTAGGGGCTAAGAGGATATATCCATCATATTCATGTGAGGACTTCTTTCTCAAGAACTACTTCCTGTCCAAAAGGAAAGATGAGATTTTGTACAGTATAGATCTGATTCCACTCATCCCTAGGGATGTAACGATAACCAATGAAATACTAAACCGTGATAAAATTCCCAACGATTAGTAATACCATTTCAAATTTTAATTATTGTTAAAACCGTGATTGATTACTGCACTTTGAAAAACTCACAGTGATGCTGCTCATTGTCTGGAAAAAGCAGCAGCAGTCCCAGTTTTTAATGTTTGATTTATGAAAACATGGTGGAAAGTAACAAAGGCACCCTCGTGGACAGTACTCTGGAGAGTTTTCCCCCTTTAAAAAGGACTAAGTAGACATCTAGACCCATTTTGGATATTTTTAAAGACGCTAGTGGGGTATTTCAATGATACCGCGATTATAATGATAGCCGTGATCATTTTATATATATATATATATATATATATATATATATAATTGGAATAGAATGTGGACAACAAGGGGTATTAAAACATTTTCAGCAGTGTGCTCATTGTGTACATGCAGATTTACGTATGTTGCTATTTTCGTCACTCAATTTTGCATTTATTAGTATAAAAGTGACAGGACATTAGTTAAGGGAGTGATAGAAGATGCTATAACACTGCACAGCTTATTAAACCTTCTGGACAACAGTATTCCTGACTTGTTTACAGCATTACCATCCATTTGACTTCATTAGTGGCTAAAACTCTGCCAAAACATCATATCACTCCACCAAGGTAATCTGGCTTAGGAAAGATTTTACTGTTATCCAGGCAACATGTGCTTGTAATTTATGCAGCCCTCATAAGTCTCCTCTTCTTCTATCCTTCAGCGGTGGACTTAAAGAACATGATGTCATCATCTCCATCAACGGCCAGAGGATTTCATCAGCAACTGATGTTAGTACAGCCATCAAGAGAGACGACACCTTAAGAATAGTTGTACGCCGCGGCAACGAGGATGCCATTCTCACTGTTGTTCCCATGGAGATTGACCCTTGACCCTCAGTAAATCACACTGCAGGAGCTGGAGTGAGGTTTAACTTATCACCAGTGGACCTTTATATTGGAGAGGGCTTCTACTGACATACCCTCCCCCTGTGGCCAAAGGCCCAGCGGCACCACAGACCCAGAAATATTCTGACTTTGCCTTGAAACAAACGACTATACAGATGCTTTAAAAGCAACTCTGTACTTTGTCTTCTGTGTGTGTCCCCACTTTTAGTCTTCGATGCTTTGATCAATGCTACTACTGTTTGGTCACAAACATAATAATTATGTTATTGTTTTATCTACTTTCCTTTATGTGTGTGTATATATATATATATATATATATATATATATATATATATATATATATATATATATATATATATTTGATTTTGCTCAGTCAGACCTTTTGCTGCAATTTAAAGCAAGTTGGAGACTAAGTGAGCGAATTGGATTTGTATAAATGTTTTTTCTAAGCCCCCCCCAAGTACTGTAGAATGTTTTTATTGATTATGTGATGTATACTGATAAGAAAATAAACTGTTTACCTACATGTGTTTTGACATTTGGTATGCTCACTTTCTCTTTCTTTCCAGCGCTTTTCTTTCAGTTTTATACTCGCATAGAGTGCACAGCTATCTTCATGGTGGCATTGCATTGACTTCCATTCTTTGTATACTGGCCAGTTTTAACATAAATCTGACCCATTATCAGTTCATGCCTAAACCAAATCTTGTTGGAACTTATTTTTTTTCCCCCAGAAATGATGATCTGCCTCATTAGGACCAGTCTTTAACTTCCATAAGCACTGATTTATATCAGAAAATGTCCTACAGTGGAAACAAGAACACACGCTGTTTTAGAACTGCACCCGGGGATGTGTCAGTGTTTTTTTTGTGTAATTGCACAGTTCACATAACCTTTGCTTGGGCTAGTATGTAGGCTACACTGAAGGGGAATATAAAGCCAATATGGATCTGGTTTGAGTTGGATTTTATTGCCTTCATATGGGTTTGATGGAGGTCTAGTGTGATTGTTGGGCCAGGGGCTGTGGAGGCTGACCTCAGAGACAGAAATGTGAGCCAAAATGAGACCGGACCCATGATGCAGCGGTCGCCAATGTGGGCCTTGCATGAATACACTCAATGTTTTGGGAGAGATATTTTGTTTACCACATTCATTTTGGATGAATATGATAAAGTAGACCTCATGAGAGCTGCAGAAACCATCACAGGCTCTGGACTCTTCTTTTTTTTTTAACCAAATGTTGAATTTGCAATGGAAAACTGCCTTAGTGTTTTTTTTTTTGGGGGGGGGGTTGTAACCAAGTATTGCTCAAATTTATGTTGATGGTAAAGGGAATTAAAAAAAACAAACCTCAATAGATTTTCATGTATGTTGAAAACAGAAACTTGTCTTCTCAGGTTTCCCATTTGACTTACAGATATTGTCTCTATTAGCCACTGAATGTTCACCCTTCCTGCTTTTTTCCATTTACATACATTATATGCTAGCTTTATCTCTGAGAAAAACTTCCCAGTTGTGACAAACAGCCCACAGACATGATAAACAATTATTTAAGGATGACTTGGACCTTAAAAAAAAAAAAAAAAAATTATATAAATCCATTTTTTGACAAATTTCCTCAGACCAGTGATAGATGTATATTTGAAATCAAAAGTTATACATGAAGCATGGATAAAATAATAAAAAGTAAAAGAAAAAAAGTCAGAATGATAGCAAGTGTTGCTGCCATCTTCTGGTTCAAAGTCAGTGTTGCAGGTTAGAATTTATGCATCAAAGTAACGTTGCAGGTATTTGAAGTAGAGCCTAAACAAATTCCCTGTTATTCACTTTGATGATGTTACAGATTCCTAGCTCATGTAGTTTACTACTGCAAAACATCTAGAAATTACAGTACATAAACAGAGCATTGTGCTTAGCTGTCAAGTTTACTTGATAATGAAGCCATCACTGCTAGATTGCCAAAACCTGAGCTCAAAAGAGCCAGTCATATGGGGCATGGCCATATTACATCATCACCTCTGGGACTTTGATATGGACTGACAATATTTCTCCAGGTCCAACCACATGCAAATGCCAGATATCTGTGTTTCATACTCCCTGAATACAGTGTTATCTTTGTGCAAATGTTGCATGATGATGATGATGGAAACTGAGTGACCGAGAAAACTTTTGGCTATGTTGCTAACTCTAATCTACAGCAGTGGTCATCTGAAATACAGAGAAATACCTTCAGATATGTTGCAACTGCACTGCAGGCAATACAGCCCAGGATGACAACTCTGATGTCATAACATAATGAACTGATCTTCTGTAAAGACATTATTTCAGTTGTCTTGAGTGAAATGGAGAAAAATGCTACTTAAAATTGCCTAAAGAGTATTCCAAATGACTCTGAAGGGGAATTAGAGTCTCACCCCCACCTGGTCTGAGGGAGATGTTGTTGCGTCTGTGGTGAGTAATGGTCATTTCAGAGTTGATACAGGTGGGACTACTTTGCCCCACAGAGCTAGAAATCACCTTTCATTAATGTCACACCATACAGAGCAGAGGTGCTGATGAAATATGCTTTCTGGTTGCACTTTACATTGGAAGCATTTGAACATTCAGTCCATTCATTAAATTACCCTCCTAACTATATTTTTTCTGTTTATTTTTTATATATATAAAGGATTCAATTTCACTGCGATAACAAAACAAAACAATAATAATCTAAAATAAACCCTAAATAATATAATTTGCATACAATACTAATAATCATTATGTTTTTGTTATCTGAGTTCGAACAACTTAAAGGTTATTCAAAAATACTGTGGGTCTTCCTCCTGGCACATTGCACTGTAGCTGAAATAGCCTCAGAAGGAAGAAGCCACACATTGATTTTAGATTAGGCTTCTTGCATTTTGCATGGTCACTGTATATTGGGGATAGTTGTGGAGTTTTCAGTTTGCTAAAATACACACTAGAAATGCAAACCAGTGTGTTTAGCTGAAAATGTCCAGCTCACAGCTTTTGCTTCCTACCACAGGTGTTAACTGTGGAGTTAATTATGAGTTTTTGTAGAACAAATCGTCCCAATGAAAATGACTGATTAGAAATTTAAGTGAACTGACCCTTTAAATGGATGTAGTTATTACCAAGAAATCAATCTATATATGCTTTTAGTATAATCTTAATATCTGTTATATATTCAAAGAATGACATTGGCATTTCAGCAGTTTAAACACTTTACATTAAGGATAATTGTTTTGGTACAGGTACTTATGAGCAGCAAAAAAATTATCATTATTAATGTGCTTTAACACATTATAAGAATAACTTCTTTTAGCATCAAAATTTGTAAACTAAGACTGTTCTTACGCTTGTTTTTGTGTTAATTCCATTGTTGTACACAGCATCCTCGCTACCGTTTCAACTGGCACGTCCCCAAGTTTAAATTAACGAACGCGATCCTCCAGCGCCCCCTATCGTATTTTGTGATCCTAATTTTAAACCAATAAGAGCTACGCTTGTTGACACAGTCTCGCAGCACAGGAAAGCTTTCTTGTTGCCGATTGGTCGTTTCCGTTTTAGCAGCGCAGTACATGGGGGTCTTGCCAAGCATCGAGGAGGGAGGGGATATTTTAATGGCCGTCAGTTGCACTTCAGAATGCAAAAACTCCGGATTATCTTCAATATTTAGACTGGGCTAGTCTTAGGACCGTTTAATACACCTTTTCTTTGAAACAAGCATCGCTTCGGAGACATATTTATGTTAGATATGTGTTTCTAGTACTGTTTCTCCTGCACTGAACGGACTTTACCCGCTTGATTTGTGCGTGAGTGGGTGATCAGGCCTAGCCGGCTGGCTAGAAAACAAGCGGACGGTTAGCTATTCGCTGGAGTTGAAAGGTAACTGTGATGCTTTTTGCTTAAACTTGCTGTGATATAACATAATGATGCAAACTGTAAAATTAACATATTTATACACTAATGAATGTTATAAAAGCAAAATTTCCGACACAAATGTTGCCAGGTTAGAAATGTAAACAAGAGACTTATGTTAGCATAGTTAGCAATGTTGAAGCTAATAGCTAATGGCTAACTACACAGTTGTTAACTTTATATGCAGGCCAAGCTAGAGTTAACAGACGAAGGTGAGTTACCTGCGCTGTCAGTTTATGACAGTGTATCCCGCAATTTCCCCAAAGTTTTACTAAAGTTTTTTAAACTTCTTTTGTACGCCCTTCGTGAAGTCCAGACATGACCGATTTTTTTGAAAGCTTGAGCTAGCCATGCTATCTTGGGGCGCTATCAACCATCACTTGACACAACTTCGTCAAATCAGCTAACCTTGGACAAGCTGTTGTTAATACCGTGCTTACTTGCATTTTTAAAAGTCGCTTAGCGTTATGCTTTGCGTAACATGAAACTCTGTCTGTGGTTGAAGTTCGTGGTGACTTGGACGTATTTATTGTTTTTTTTTTTTTTTATCGTGAAACTTGTCTAGTAAAATACCTTGCATTATGTCAGCTTTGTTTTCTGCTGTATCTCTTTAATAAAATGATTTGTTTAACTTTACTTACGTCTCTACAACACAGGGTTAAAAATGTCGTCGAGCTAAAGTTAATTATTTTTTTAGAGTATTTCAATTATTTTCTCCATTAATTGCCACCATTACCATCATTATCAGCAAAAATAAATATTTATTAATAGGCAACACCACAAAGTGGTTTCTACCATTAACATTTACACTACTCACAAAAAGTTAGGGATATTTGGGTTTTTGTATGATGTCAGAATGAACCTAAAATCCACTACAACCTTTCCAGGTGAACTGAATTAGACTGTCTCTCAACTTTTCAATGCACATACATGTACACTGTTCAATGCTTAAATATCTATTGCACATCATGCTGTTCTCCAAAAACTGAAAGTTAAATAAGTTTTTGTGAGTAGTGTATTTGTTATACATAAACAACTCTTCTTAAATGTGATCATATAGAAATGGGATGCTTTTATTACATATACACTTTCATCAGGCATGGACAAAACGTACAGGTTTTATGTTAAGTTTATTCTTGTTGTGTTAATGCCCCGTGTCTCTCTAAGAACAGTAAAAAATGTCAATAGTAGACTGATGCAAGTTAATGTGTTCCCCATGACCACAAATTTACCTGGTGCTATGGTGAAATGCTAAATGTTTATTGCTTCCATTCACAGGGAATATGTAACAAACAGCAACCAACATGACATCCAGATTCGGTAAAACATACAACCGCAAGGGAGGGGAGGCAAATTCAAAATTTGAAGAAGTCTTCTCCAATAAAAAGCCCACTTTGACTACCAAATGGGGGGAGACCACCTACAAAGCTCAGTTGGGAGCCAAAAGGCCCTTACTGAAACCGGATGTATCCGAGGCTCCCAAAAGACCCAGGCTTGAAGACAGCGATAGTGAAGAAGACCCATTTGGGTTTGACAGTGATGAAGAGTCCAAGACCGTGGCCTCTCACAGTTTGTCAGAGTCAA
Source organism: Atherinomorus stipes (assembly GCA_023101725.1). Classification (NCBI taxonomy): domain Eukaryota; kingdom Metazoa; phylum Chordata; class Actinopteri; order Atheriniformes; family Atherinidae; genus Atherinomorus; species Atherinomorus stipes. The sequence goes on along the minus strand of JALJCO010008534.1, from coordinate 127,607 downwards.
AAATCACAGAGAAGAGCGTAACGATGACTGCTGAAGTTCAGAGTAAATCTGCAGCTCCTGTTGTAACCTCTCCACAGAGTTCTACAGGTGTAACAGCTGCACTCACAAGTAAGAAATCATGACATACACCAACCTTTCAGAGCCTTAAACAAAATGCCATGATTGTCTTGTCACTACATCTTCTTATAGCAGCATTTGCATAATTCAGTCATTTTATTTAAATGTTTTTAGTCAGCATTGCCCACAAAATATTAAGTTGATGTCTCAGTTTTTTGATAACCATTTTGTTCTCCTTAGGTAAGCAAGGGTCAGAGGAGAAGGATGTTAAAAACAACCAGCCCTGGTACAAAAGTGCATCAGTTGGCAACCAAAAACCTGCATCTGTGACCTCTCTCTTAAACACAATCTCGTCTGATGATCAGAACTTCTCAATATCCCAGAAGCCTGTTTCCTTTTCTCCTGCTTCAGACACCTCACTTATTCTGTCAAGCAATGTACCCGGAGTAAGCACAGATCTCCAAACCCCTTCCTCCTATGAACTTTTAACAGAGGAAATAAAGAATAGTGAGCAGGAGCTTTCCACAGAGCCACCACCAGAACCAGTAGACAACATTCCCCCTTCGCCATTTACCCTCAGGGCCTCAAACTGCAAGAAATACCAGCGACCCAGCCGGCCTAATAAAATGCAGTGTGAATCTGCTGAAGACAATGGCAAAAAGCCCACTGACACAGCGAGTGCCCAAGATAAACCCAACAGTGTCCTTTCTGCTAGTGCAAGTAGTACTGCTGCCAGTGCAAAAACAGCAGCCAAGCCGGCAAGCCGTGGTGGTGGGAGGATGCGGGACTACACAGTTCTGCATCCTTCCTGTTTGTCAGTGTGCAATGTCACGATCCAGGACTCAATGGAGCGAAGCATTGATGAAATGGTAACCCCAGCCGCCCCTGCTGACCTTGGAGAAGCTGGGCAGATGAAGAAAAAATCTGATGCACAGCCACCCAAACCTACTCGGTAAGTTTGTTTCTTTCTTTATTTTAAATTTTAGTAGTCACACTGAGAAGAGGATTGCTGGGAGTTCCAATTCCTGAAATGGAAATTTTGACAGCACTGTCATCCTTAAAGATGAGTGTCACTGACAGTTTTAATTATCAGAGCATTTCTGATATGCACAATAATTTCATAAAATATCCACATAAGCAATAACTTTTAATATGTCCGGACTCATATTTTTTGTCTTGTAATAGTCATTCAGGATTTTGCAAGAGTGAAAGAGTCTTAGTTCACAATTTTCCATTCATACCCAATATAATAGGCCAGCCACATGTAATAGTCGTCATGGTTGGGTGGGTGTGCATATTGAATGAAACCCTGTTGGTGGATTGTGAATCAAACCAAGCATAAACCCAGTAGCAAAAATGCATATGATGCTTCTTCCATCCCTCACCATTTTAATAATTTTAAGTCCGTAATTTACAAAGCTATGGATTTAATTTCTCAGATGTTTTTTAATCTAATATTGTTGAATTTCTTCCATTTTTACAACCTGTAAAAGAATAGGTTTCAACAGAGAATTAAAAACTTCTCAGAAAACCCTTTAGTTTGAGTGGGCTTATTTAAAATGAAGGTTGAAGTTGTAATGAATTAACATTCAATCGACTGAATGTTTACGTTCCCAATTGCCTTGGCTTAAAGTTTTAATGGCATTAAAAGTTTGAAGAAGTGGCATTAAAAACACATTAATTTGAGTAAAAACATGTTCTGAACCATGTCTAGCTAAAGTGATTATACGGTGTCACAAACTATATACTAATCAGCAGGTTTATTTTATTTTATTTTTTTTTTAATAAGAAAATACAACATTATATAGGATGGCTCCTTATGGGAACCAAGACCCAGACTTGGAGAAGCCCTGCTGTATAAAGAATATGCCCTCCAAAATCTAGTCTTAAACTTCTTTTGAACTGCCAGTTTAACCAAATTGTATGAAATATGATTTATTCAAACTGAGGGGTAAAATACAGAGCTAATGCGGTTATGTTGTCATAGCTGGCTTGGCTTGACTTGGAGGCATTCCCTCCTGCAGAGTGTAGTTTTTTAGGGTATGAAATTTGCTCACATTTTTGTCTGGTATTCTCTGTTTTTGACTTCAGTGTGATCTACTAATTTGAAACGGCAGCAGATGGTGAAGCTTTAGTAGATGCAGTCAAATACGATCAAATAAGCACAAATGTGTTCTTAAACATATAGATTGCTTATTATTCTTGGAAATGATCCATCATATTCTCTCGCTGTTCTGAGTTTTAATGAGTTTTAAACAGTAAGAGAGTTGTTTTTTCTTTTCACTGTCATTTAACGTAAATGAGCTTCTAGTCAAATTGAAATGAAAATTAAAAATGTTTGCACCAACTTCTTTTTCTAGTTTTATTTTCAAAAGGAGTGTGAGTTGTTCTGTTTATGCTGGTCCAGTTTCAACATTGTTTCCAGTAAAACACACTATTAATGCTAACATTAAAACAAAGGAAAAATCTGAATTATTGATTTGTTTATATATTCTAAGGTTCAGACCCACCCAGGCAAAGACAAAGAAGACTAAGACTGAAACCAAGTTGGAGTTCTTTGGCTTTGAGGATAAAGAAGGTGAGGAGGACGAGGAAGGTTCGGAGGTTGGCTTGGCAGGCAAGAGTAATTACAAGATCAAATATTTTGGCTTTGATGACCTAAGTGAGAGTGACAGCGATGATGAGAGCTCTCAGGCCAAAGAGAAGAAGGCCAAGAAGGCAGCTGCAGCTTTAGCTGCTCTGAGCTCCAGTGTGGACAGTCCCCATACCAGTGACTCTCAGGACAGTCAGGCCAGCAGCAATACAGGTGAAAAGATACAATATTACAAGACAAAACTGGTTCTGTGATCATGGCCCACATTTGAACCCATTTAACTTTGCCAACAGATGCTTTTGAGTTCTCTGATGACTTCAGTCCTGGCGGTCCGGAGGGGCAGAAAGGGCGATCTGGGAAGCAAAGTGACAAATCCAAGGACATTGGCAGTGGACTCAAAAAGATTTTCAGTGGACCCAAAAAGGTATCTTTGCATGTTTGTTGTTTGCCTGTTTCAAAGTATGTTTTTTTGTTTGTTTTTTGTTATGGGATTTTGTAGTTTCTTAATAGATATACATATATATTTGAATTAGGGATGTAACGATATCCACATCTCACGGTACGATATTATCTCGATATGAACCCCGCGGTACGATATTTATCTCGATATTGTGGTGAGGCTCACGATAACAATGATGGCATAAAATGCTTTGACGAGTCATTGTTACAATATTGTCAAATTCAAGGTTATGACATTTTGACCTGCTTGAAAAACCTTTGCTGAAGCTGAAATTAAAGTAAAAATCCAACAAATTTATTGATAAGACAGCTCAGGTACTATATTAAATAAACTCAACCAGGCATTAACCGGACCAAGTTCGCCATTAAATGTAAACTCACCAAGTCAACGTGGCGATCTCCACGGCGTCATGGCTGAAGCTTCTCACGGAGGAATAATCGGACCAAAATAAACCTTCTTGTGCTCTGTGGCCTCCAGAACAGGAGCAAAGTTCTCGCTTCTTGTGGAGAATAACAGCTGTTTCCATCCTCATCGGATATCCATGCTGTATTCGTTTTTCCTGTGTGTGGGGGCTACGTGTGCTCCTATTGGCTCAAAAGAGCGTATTGGCAGCAAAGGATTATGGTCTATGTAGTTTAGTACGCTACGCATTGAGCGGACTGAAAACTGTTAGTTTTGTCTCAAGAGAAACGCTGTTTAATACCGTGACAAGACCACGACGATATCGCGGCAGTTTACCTCCGGCGATATCGACAATATCGTTACATCCCTAATTTGAATTGATGTCAACTATGAATCATTCAGATCCTCTCTGACTGTACTGGAGTTTTGATATCTGTCTGAATAAGTTAGCATAAATCTAATGTAGGCCTGACAGGTAATGGCTTATTGATGTTTGAATGGCATTAACTTGACAGAATACAGTCTGCAGGTAATGCATTACACTGGTTCATTCATTTCCATCCAGAGTTGCATTAATTTTTCACCAACACCTTGTATTGAAGGAAGAATTAGACCACCACATTAAGTCTTCTCCATAATTTTCCAAAGTTTCTTAACAGGTTTAATATATGAGCTCTGTGGTTGACGATCCATGTGTGAAAATGATGTCTGATGCTTGTTGAACCCATTTCACAATTTGAACCCAGGGAGGCCTGGGATTTTCACGTATAAGGCTGTGCAATCAAGTTAGAAAAATAATCTATTGATTTAATAAAAAAAAAAAAAAAAAGATGTAGTAAGCTCACTTCATCTTTTTGGGTAAATAACCATTAAATGTGTGTAAGAGAGGAGCATCTGAGAAGAATTGAAAACATGGATGAGAGAAAAACTGAACTGAGAACTACTTTGCAGGGTTTTTTTTATTTCATGTCATTCTGGAATTAATCTGTAACGTGAGTTAGAACTACATCTGAGAACATGAGAGCTGAAAATTGATGTCCAAGGATTAACTTGTGACTCTAGTCGCTATGAGCCGACTTAACGTACTCAGTAGCATACACAAATAAAGGTGTTTATGTAAAAGGATTTTAGTATTACCTCCTGGTTAGGCTTGTATTTATCTTATAACTCGGCTCTGATTTGTGATATTTGTGGTGCTTTGTTCCCCACTTACAGAAATTGTTTTGTGCTCCTTGAGGACTTGTAAGCTTTATAATCAGGGTGCAGTTGTTATAGTCTATCAACACAACTCAGTTGAACAAATCTGTAACTTAGTAACCAACTATGTGCTGTGCTAGAGTGTAATATTAATGTCTACAGTGAAGGTTTTGTGTGTGTATGACTTTTATTAAACGAATATCATGCATTTCAGTATAGGCAGGTATCAGTTAATAAGTGACAGAATTGAAAACTAATAACTTCTTGGGTAATGATGATATTTTTCTGAAGCTAACCAATTCTAAAATTTTTCTGGGTTTCAGTCCCCATCTAAAGCTGTGTACAACGCTCGCCACTGGAACCAACCTGAACCCGAGGAGATACCTGTACCTCCACTTTCTCGGTCTCAGACTGCTCCGGTAGGATATTGTTCTTGGTGTTATTGCATTTCAGAGCTTACCATACTCTGAACTAAAAGTTGTACATTTTTTTTCATAGTTTGGCTGCTTCTGTTTGTCAGCATGGGAAGGGAGTGTGTTTTTAATCTTTTTAAAGTATGCTTTCTTATTGTTCAAAGGTCAAACAATATTATTACGTGCTGTTAAAATTAAATGGAAATAACTGGTAGGGATCGACCGATACAGATTTTTTTAGGGCCGATACCAATATTTTCTCATTAGCCTCAGCCGATACAGCCTGCCGATATTTGGGGCCGATAATATGGGCCAATATTATATTACCAGTATCAGCCCTGTATAGGGATGCACTGATCCGCCTTTTTTGGGCTCCGATCCGATATTTGATGTTTCAGTATCTGCCGATACCGATCCAATACTGATACAGAAATGGAGGAACAAAACAGCATGGTATTGTTTGATGGCACACCTCGTTGTGAAAACAGACTGGGATCTTTCTTTTGTGCAAGGCAACATCAGACTTGGCTTTAAAAAAAATTTCCCTGGTTTTTAAAAAAGGAGATAAATGTACTGAATTACTTATTTAACAACTGCACACTAGGGATGGGCGATATTTTATCGTGTGCGATATATCGTCAAAGGAATTCCCCACAATAACAATTTGAATTTATCGTTTTTATCGTGAGATGACAATTTATCAGGTTGTGTTTGCAGTTTCTCTACTTTGTTTTTTTTAAATAAGCCCAGTTAGTTTTGCTGTTTGCATTGTTTGCATAAATGTGGAATTGGTACTCTTATTTCAGACTTGTTTGCTTGGTGTCACGACAGTTTTGCAGTACAGGTGCAATACTTGAATGTAATTGATATAGTTTAGTGGCTTCTAGTATTTTGTAGGGCTTCAAGACTGAATTTAGTGACAGATTTATAATACAAAATAATTTGCTGATAGTTTTTATCGTCACTTATCGTTACCGTGATAAATTAGAGAAATTATCGTGATACATTTTTTGGTCCATATCGCCCATCCCTGCTGCACACACACAGCAATCTTAAATAAACTTTAACAATCTTCACAAGCTTGCTCACATATGTAAAAATATTTTTAAAAAAGTTCTGATTCAGTCTGTGCAGTTAGATAAATGTAAAATAATAAAATGCTGAAACTGAGGGGAAACAACAGCCCTACTCCTCAGTTAAACATGTCAAAATAAAAAAGAACAAAACTTCTTTAAAATGGTTTAGTCAGTGCAATTAGAAATTTTAAATCCAATTTAAAAGAAATAACAAAGGAGCTGAAATTGAGAAAAAGAAATATCTCCACTAGCTTGACATTTCATCTTTTAAAAACGGTTTTGTAGTATTATGAAAATAAAAATGAAAGATCCGTGACAAAAGCAGCTGAATAAACAAACACTTAATCAGAGTTTTAACATGGAGCTTATTTCCAAACAGGGAGATTTTTTTTTTTTTTCTTTTTAAGCCTCTCCCAAACTGCACCGGATGCCGGTGGATACCCATAGTGATAAAACTTGTCCTGTCCAGAAAGATTTAACAGTATTTCCTACTTTTCTCTGCGACCTGTCAGCACCCGCGGGATTTTTACCTGTGAAAGGTGGAGACCAAACCGCCGCAGGACTCTTGTTGGAGCAGCAACAGAACACACGGCAGCCTGCTAGCTGCTAGCAGCTAACAGCTGCGACTCTGGCCTTGTAAACAAACAGCCTCCACGTGCTCCGTCGGCAACGCGTGATGTCACTTAAAGGGGCAGCATAGAAATACACTGAATAGATCTGCACCAACGGATCGGGCCGCGGATCGGCTCATGTTTACCCTTACCGATATTTACCGATCTAGGATTTTTTCTCTATATTGGAACCGATCCCGATCTGAAGATCGGATCGGTGCATCCCTAGCCCTGTATAGTATACCAGCACTTCCAGGATTTTCATATCATTTTTCATATCAAAGTATTTTGACTTTGTGAGCAGCAGATGATTGAAATTAAAAGTCCAAGATGAACCAGACTTTACCTGCAGTTCTAATCTGCAGTGATGATATCATGTCTGTGCTAAATATCTATCTCTATCTATCTATCTTAGGATTTCTACAACATCTCTAAAGTACAGTAGGGCTTTGACTTTTGCTCAGAAATCAAATTCGAATTTCATTTGTTTTTTCATAACGAAGTCCGAATATATTTGAACATTTGTTAATAATTTAACTATTAAATTTGTATTGGCATCAACTTAAGAGTTCTACATGTTGTTGCCACCAGAGGGCAGTGTAACTCTATCAACGTCAATGTACTACATGCACGGAAGGCTTTTCAAAGTATTTGGGTGAGTTAAAATTGTTATTAATGAGCAAACAACATAATTCAGTGTTATAGTGCAGATGTAATGAGCAGAATATAACAGAAGATGCTGTTACAACACAGTTAATGCTCCGTCGGTCGCAATTCTCAACTTCACCAGATGGGAGAGATACCCGATGATCACTTCCAGTTCAGAACTGTCACATAACATGTGGACAAAACGGCATTTTACACGTTTTTTTTTTTTTTTTTTTTACCTCACGCACATCATTGTGGACGATGTCCACCGGATTTATCAGAAACGCACACCGACATCTGCCAGCGAGTGGGTGAAGCGATTTAAGCTGTATAACCAACTTCATTCATGGTGAGGTAAGTGTTAAGCTAACAACGGTAGCTCGGAGGCAGCATCATCAGAAGACAGTGACACAAATGGATTGTTTGTTTGATTAAGACGCTGTGTAGTAAGAACAAATGGCTCACATTTTTAACACTGAAATCTATTTGTACTGTTCTTTGAAATAAATCATTGCTACTTATTATTACTATATTATTTTCTTAGGTTAGCACTAGCTGGATTTGCTAATAAGCCACTAGGCTACTACTTATCTTTCTCATTTTCCAACGACACGAGCACAGACTGCTTCTCCGGTTTCCATCTTCTCTGGTCCAACTAATTTAATTTTGATCTCATTTTTAAGTTTTACTTGAGGTGGAAAAAATTCTCATACATCAGCATCAGGGCTGATTACGTTACAGCACTGAGAGACAAGAGTCTTGTTGCCTCCTGACCTCTTTTACACAGTAACAGAGTTTGGGGGGTAAAAACACAAATATCTGACATCGGCCTCAAGAGTGTCATTTTCTGACGGTGTAAGGTGAGACTGGATATCTTTCATGTCATCCTGCGTTCTCAGATCCCGGCGGATCTGGTTCTGTAGAACATTTATGCCATTGGGGAGGATGCAGAGATCATATGAACCATAATAAGCTCCTCCATCCACGCGGACACACAGCGCTTCTGTTGTTTTTTCTGCTTTTATCGGGATGTTTCACATCTGGATGTGTGGTTGAAAAGTTTCACTGCCCACTGGAGTCCTGACATGCGCTCCATTTCTGTTCATGTTTGCGTTTCCCTGCAGAGACTGTTTATAACCCGCTGTTGTAGGGATCTCTTCTTTTTTCCCACAGACGCACACGAGAGAGATTTGCGTTTGTGGGTGAGTTGTCTGTAACCAGGGCATGTTGGGTCAGGTGGTTTCTCTTCATAAGGAGAACCAATAGTCAGCTTAAAAAGGCAGCAGCAGTAACTTTCCTTCAGCTTCCTTCTGTGGCCCATTTATGTGACGGAAATCCGCCTAAACACAGATTTTTCATTTTCTGTCCACATCACATAAAGTCAGGCGACGGTTTTCACTGTTGTCGATCAGCTGGTGGCGGCTGTGGCTTTATATAATGAAGGACATGATGAAAATTAATTTTACAACTTATAAAAGCTTCAGTAGGGCAGAGCGGCAGGCTTCCAGCACTGTTAGTGGAGGAAAAGAGGTGGAGAGAAGGGCGGGTGCAGTGTCTCCAGCAGCTGCTGCCTGTATAGATGCCTGTCTGTAAATTATGCCGAGGGGCGCGTATCGGCCAATGTACCCTACGTATCGGCCGATGCCAGTACCAGCCAAAAACGCAAATATTGGCCTAAAATATCAGCCGGCCAATGTATCGGTCAATCCCTAATAACTAGTGCCATATGTTTACAGAATTACCTGTTCTCTTTTGGTTAAAAGTCAGAATTTTGTTTGTAGTGTTACTGGTCAATGGTTTCTTACTTATTAGTCCCATGAACTGTATTCACAGGTAAGTGAACTTGGTATCACTTGTTTATTTTGTGCAGAATTTCAGCCATGGAGATTGATATTTGTTCAGAGAGAAGAAGAGAGTCTGGCAATTAAGATTTAAAAGTTGTAAATTTACTATATCTCGTCTGACATCCTTTGACAGCACTTTTTAAAGATGTGCATTTTACAGACATGCCATCAAACAGATTTTCTAACTCCGGCATTTCCCCCTTTTCTCTGCTTATTTTCTTCTTTAGGCCGTGTTATCAAGCACCAGCAAGGACAGCAACTCCCATAAAGATGATGGCTTGTTCAAAGCCCCTCCACCACCACCCAAAGTCATTAAGTCGGAGACCATCCCCACACGACTCAACCAGGATATTGTCACAGCACTCAAATGCAGAAAGGAAGACAAAGAGGTGAGTCATAAAGCCAAGCTTCCTCTGCACTTCTAATGCCGGCTATGCAGTAAAGGGATGGCATTCATGTCAAGCTCATTATTGTTTATTTAAACCCCACTGTGAGTTGAAGGTAGTGCTGAGGACTGTTGATGATTTTAAATCCCCTACAGATTGTGTCGTTTACAGGTGGGCCTTGGGCCTCACATCATACTGTTCGCCACAGATCCCCTGAGGGGCAGTGGCGTCGGCCACAATTAGCTGTCACCACACACTGGCGTTGTCTTAACCCCAGCACCACCCCCCACATGTCACACTGAACATGACTTTTGAAATGTACAGATTCAGCTGCTGGTCAGGCCCTAACTCCACATGCTGAGTTGTTATTGATGACGTGTATTAGCACAGTCAGCTATTGCTGCTAATGGAACCAGCAGAGGAATTTACCAATCAAAGCAGCTCTATTGATGTTTGTGTAATTGTGTTTGCTTGAACTGATTGTGTTTCAAGGACGATCCTTTTTTTTCCCAATTAACTGTAATTAACCCTTTGTCCCCTTTCAACAGCTGTACACAGTGGTGCAGCATGTGAAACACTTCAATGATGTGGTAGAGTTTGGAGAAAATCAAGAGTTCACAGATGACTTTGAGTACCTGGAGACAGGACTGAAGAGCAGTCAGCCGCTTAACACAAGATGCCTTAGGTAAGTTTAATAAACACTACATGACCACTTCTTTGGCTGCTTCAGATGAGTACTACATGGTCTGAAACAGTTGGGATTTTTGTTGCTGTTTTTTCCCTCTCTCTTCTGTGTTATTCAGTAAAAGTACTGAATAATATTTAGCTTCCAAGATAGACTTTGTGGTGGAAATACCTGTTAATGAAAGTTTATTTAAAGACTTGAAGTAATTGTTTTTGTGCAGTATTAAAGAAAAAAAGATACAGTTTGTTATTCATTTAATGCATCATTTGCCCTGAACTACTGTTTCTGAGCATGTTCTCATATTATGCCTACTTCTGTTTTTTGTTTCCCCTCCCATGTTTGAAGTCCCTCTTTTATTTCCACCATCTTTGGAGTCATATGCCAAAAATAAAACACACAAAAGTTCTGATTTGAAACTAAAATCTACTTTAGAGAAACACTTGTGGCTTGGGGAGTGAAAGCTGAACATGTTGGCAATGAAAACCCCAAACAGTGGTGTTGGTTTGGTTGTAAACTGTGCCACATTATGCAGTCTCTTGTTTGTCTTTGATTTAACACAAGTCTGATGAATACTTTTGCAACATTTCTGCAATCCTCTAACTCCCTTCATCCCTCTTTGTTCCAGTGTAATAAGCCTGGCAACGAGGTGTGCCATGCCCAGTTTTAGGATGCACCTGCGGGCTAGAGGAAAAGTGGCACAAGTCTTTAAAATGCTCAGTGATGCTCCACAACACCCGGTCAGTAAAACTGCATTTTCTTCTGTTTGGCATAGCTGTATTTTTGTGTGTGTATACTACTTTATTTAATCTGCCTGGGTTCTTTACAACTAAATAACCCAAGTGTAGCTGTAGTGCAGGGAGACCTCATAATCACTCCAAGTGCACTCCAACTTTCGATTTATATACAGACATGGTCATTTCTTGGCTTCCCACACAATATTGATGCTCACATAGGCCGCCTACAAATACACGCATCATCAGTCTTTCACCTTTTCATGAACATGGATGCTGAATCCAATTTGAAGTCTTGTGCAGGAGGAACATTTGTTGGGGTACACCGCTGCCACCTACACTGAATAATATTTTAGACCTTTTCAGCCAGTTGTCACCCAGCAAAAAAAGACAAAAAAGGAAAAAAGGCAAGAAGTCTGAAACTGTAATAACTTTTTTTGCATAACCCTCCCACAAATTGCTTCCTTTCAAATCATTCTTTCACTACAATATTCTTAATAACATTGCACTCCAAATTTAGGTGCAGCTTATTAGAAAAAGTCGATGTGTCAGCTGATTACTTGATTGCATGCTGAGTAGTGAGAGGAAAATGAAGATATTGGATTGCACACACATTTCACTAATGATGGCATACTTTCCACCCTGGGCCATGCTGCCCAAACTCTACATTCTGTAAAAATTGATTTCTTTATCATTTTTTCAGAACCTTGCTCTGTGCACTGCTGCCCTGATGTACATTCTGAGTCGGGATCGTCTTAACATGGATCTGGACAGAGCATGCTTGGAGCTAATGATCAAACTACTGGAACTTGACCAGGACTTCTCAGGCCACCAGGACCAGCTCACTGCTAAAGAAATGGCAAAAGTCAAGGAGAAAATCAGGAAGTTGTGTGAGACTGTGCACAACAAGCACCTTGACCTGGAAAACATCACGGTAGGATGTCCATCAATAATAGAAGAATAACATGGAAATTCTTATCCGGTTGTAGCTTTGTTAAAACTGGTCCTCCTTCCTGATGTCTGTAGTTATGCTTATCAATCAGTTGCAAGTTCTTAGAAAACTTATTGAAAATCTTAATGTTAAGTATTAATCAAATGTTGAATTGGGTTTCCATGCATCATAATGTTTTTTTAAATTTTTTTTTATCCTTCTCTTTTTTTGAAATAATGACAATTGTACAACTCAATGTTTATGGAAGACATTGAGTCATCGTTAAAAAATCAATGTTGGCATGTTGTTATTGGGTTTGCAAATCTTGATTGTTTATTGTTGTGAAGTACTTATGTTTTTGATACATGTTATTTGATCTAGACAACTAGGTAGATATTAGGACAACCATATTTTATTTTCTGATGACACTGTTAAAATCGCGTGCTTCATTTTGGCAGCCTAAATGAAAAAAGATAAATGTTGTGTAATGTGATGATCAATGATACGTAAACTTCTTAAACCTTTTTGTAGACCGGCCACCTTGCCATGGAGACATTGCTCTCTCTCACCTCAAAGAGGGCTGGGGATTGGTTCAAAGAAGAACTGCGGCAATTAGGAGGCCTTGACCATATTGTAGACAAAGGTGTGTTGATGCAAGATCGCCTTTTGCTTTTTCTTTCATTTATCTTCAAGTATATGAAATATTCCTATGTGTTATGTTGTTGCAGTGAAAGAGTGTGTGCAGAACTTGAGCCAAGAGGAGGACAAGGAGAGCCTTGTTGCATCTTTATGGGGAGCTGAGAGGTGTCTGAGAGTGCTTGAAAGTGTAAGTACAGTTTTGTTAAATTGGGTTTTGCCTTTCAAACTTGAGATTGCAGTTTGTATGAATGGCAGTAAAGGACAAGATGAGTTGAGTTTTACCCTGCACAACGTCTGGTAACTTTGTCGCCTGATGACAGGCTTACTTTAAAAAAGCCTGAATGTCTCTTATCAGTTGTCTCTGTTAAAATATCAACGATCTGATGAGTCGAGTGTCTGCCATTATTTTCTTTGACTCTTTCTTGAACTCTTCAGTGTGTGCTTTTCTCAATTGATGTAATTTTTCTTTCATCTTCTGTCAACAGGTGACGGTGCAAAACCCAGAAAATCAGGGTTACCTGATTGCCTACAAAGAGTCGCAACTTATTGTCTCATCTGCAAGGTGAGCACCAGTTATAAGACATCATTCAGTTTGCTGTAGGGATGGCACCCTTAAATCAGGGCTCGAGGCACATGGAGGAACTCCTTCAGTCATTATATATTATCAGTGGTGTTTTCAGGGGCATTTTAGATTCTTACGCACATTCTACAGTATGCTGTAGGAAAAAAAAAGAACACCACAAGTAACCAGAACCATGTTTACCTGTATTGTAAGCGGTATCTTTTAACCATGGGAAAAGACTTTCTTTGAAATTGTATTTGTGGTAACATGATCTTGGTAAGCTCCAACTCCTCTAAGTTGTCTTTTTCAGTCGCCTTGGCTTTTCATCTGTGCGTTTATGTCTTACACTTATGTCCTTTTTAATGTCCCATTTCTCTGCAGTTTGACTTTGCTTTTTATGATATTTAATCAATACCTTTTCTTTACTGTTGTCAGAGCTTTGCGATACTGTGAGGATATGATCCAGCGGTACAGCAGGGCATTAAACAACAGTGCTCTGTCATCGTCTGGTGCGACGCAGCCCCACTGTAGCTTCAGCAATGTGGGCAAGGCAGTGGAGGATTGTATGAGGGCTGTTATAGGAGTGCTGCTCAACCTCACCCATGACAATGGTACTCTCATTTAAAACTTCCCATTTTTTCTTTTTTAGCTTTTGTTTTGGGGTTGTTGCTTGTATCCGTCAACAATTTAGTGTTACAGCTTTGTGTGTATTTATTTCTTTGTTGCACACTTATAACAATATAGTTTAATTTATCCAGATGTGGATTATATCACTTAATGACCATTTAGTTTGGTATCAGCTGATAAATGCTTTGTAGTTAAACAAATTGACCATGGCCTGCAGATAAGGTCATACAGTACCAGTCGAGTTTGGTGTTGGACACACTTGCCAATTAATCCAAATAGTAAGCGTGTCCAAACTTTTGACTGGAAGTGTATTTGGCTCACTTGTGACTAGTTTCAGAATTGTTACAGAAAGTAGTTTGTCCATCTTTGAATGGAGCTGTTGTATAAAAATGTATACATGTTTTTGTCAGAAATTCCTTAGAGCCTATTAGAAAAATATATAACTGTGGAGTAGCACACTATATATATTAGTTGAATTGAAATATTTGTTGTGCCAACCCACAGTTAATTAAAAAATATAGAATAAGAACATTAGAACACGCTTATACCATAGTTTTAATCAAAACTGAAAAGATTTACCTATTTTAACACACCTGGGTAATTCACTTGCTCCAACATTACTAAAATTTAATAATATAGGCCAAATATGACCTTATCAGTCTTTTGAAAGCCAGCAGAAAATACAATATTGCATAACTTTAGATTTCACCAAATATGTGTTGCCTCATATTAGCAGTAGTTGATAAATGTTAATTATTTTTCACAGAATGGGGAAGCACTAAGACCGGAGAGCAGGAGCAGCTAATAGTGACAGCTCTCAATTGTGTCCTGAGAGTCCCGCGGTACATCCCACAGGAGCAACGCTTTGATGTGCGAGTATTGGTGAGGTTCTCTTCAGCACACCACCACTGTTGACACAATAGTCTAGCAGCGTATGTTTTCTGTGTGTGTCATATTTGTGTGCTCTGTTGTGTCTGTCAGGGTTTGGGTCTACTAATTAACCTTGTGGAGTACAGCTCCAGAAACCGCCACTGTCTAGTTGACATGGAGTACAAAGTAGAAGACACTTGTTTGGAAGACAGCCTGATGCAGCCTGCCGACCCAACACAAACAGAGACAGCGACAGAGTCAGCCGAGACTGGGGGAGACGAGGCTGACAAGCCCAAGTCGTCTGGAGCTTTAGCTGCCCTGGTGAAGGTAGGAATTTTGCCAGAACATATACGATATTAATTAGCTGTCAGTGTTGGTTTTTGTTTAGTCTTTTATGAACGGAAACATTTTCATTTCTTGTTTTGTATTAATGTTTTAAGTGAAAATGGAAAGTGATGAGCAGTGGGAAAGAAAATTAAGCCTTTTTAATATGGCTTTAATGATTGTGTGAACAGAATAGATTTAACACATTTTGGAAGGAAGGTAATTCATTATTTAAATTTTCACCTAGTGTGCATGAGCCACATCATTTAATTGTCAGTGAAGTAAATTTACAAGTGTATTATCGTGTACGTTTGACAATTTAAATACTGCGTAGTAGAGAGGTGTAGATCTATAGCTGCTTATTGATTGGAAATATAAATAAAAATGTAATTTTACGGTTAAACGTTGTCACATAGAGCAAAGTTTTTGTATACTTTTAGAAAATTTTATAGGAGAATATAGGTTGATAGTGAGTTGTTTGTAATGACCAAGATTTCACAGTATTTAGCGTAACCATCTTTATCCTGTCTTTAACATCATGCTCATCTGGTATTTCTTGATTCCCCTTCAATTATTGATGATTTCACTTTAAAAATCTTGCATGGTTGCAGTTTTGGTTTGTGTTCTAAGGTTTGGGGTGTAATTTTTTTCACTAAATAGCTCTTCCTTGAGAGGGAGCGTGCTGCCATCCTGGCTGAGGCGAAGACCGATGACCTCATCAGTGAGGCCCCCAAGCCAACGCTGGACCAAAGTGGAGAGTGGCAGGAGACATCAGGAGAGATTCAGTGGGTGGCATCTGAAACCACCGACAACCAAACTGAAAAGAAAGAAGAGGAGGATGAAGAGTTGGACCTAAATAAAGGTAGAGATCTGTGTGGAGAGCCTTTTCTTTTTATAACTTTGTTTCAAGTCATAATCAAGATGGTTGTTTTCAGCAAAAGGGGCATTGTGTAGCTGCAGCTTGATTACCTTCTTTGCCTGTTAACCTGTTGTGGTTTGACTGGTGGATGTTTGAAAATGATATTTTCCTGGCAGAATTTATCCAACTTAGTCTTCACTTGTAAATGGTTATTTTCTGATATTTTATTGACCAAATATTCAACAAACATAACAGATGAAATAATCTGTGTCAAAGTATTTGTTTAGTTTATCTAGGCTGAAGCAGAGCACTACAAGTTAGTTGCTTTATGTTGTGTAGGACATTGTGCACTCACCAGAAGATCATTCTCTTGCAACCAGTAATACAGCTTGTGCTTTAGAGGTTAATTACTTTTGTTAAATGTAATTACTGGAATGCTAATGAGGCAGGAGTGTGGTGACAGCTATATGGAATGACCTTAAACTGCTGTAAAAGTTCAGCAACATGGTTGTCCATTTAACAAGCTCAACAATTCATTTTCATTATGCTTTTATATATTGACAACTTATCAGTTGGCAGGGCTCCAGACTAACTTTCTGCACTGGTTGCACTGGTGCGCCTAACTTTGTAATTTGGGTGCACCAGCAAAAAGTTTAAGTGCGCCTCATTGTTTCCAGCATCGCTGTATGCAGCTCATTTTAATCCAGTTTAAGGATTTTCTTTTAATCATTTTACATAGACAGCGATGGTTATTGAAGTTATTATGAACAATAATGAGGTTTAGAAAACTGTTTATCTTTAATGTTGTCAGTAGAAAAAAATTTTTTAAAGGCCTCCTTCCACTGAAAACCCGTTTAACTTGCTCCTTCTGAAATACGGAGGGTTTCCCCTTGTTTACTTACACATGCTGACTTGCTAGTGTTGGGTTCCCCCCAGTCGGCTGTTCTTTCTCATCAGAGACACAATACGAAGAAAAGACCGAATCGGGAACAGCCTCGCACTTCTACGTCACATTGCAAATAGCGTATCCCACGTGGGGTTTCTATCTGTCCATTGGAAGGCAGGTAACCCTCCACTACACACTAGAAGTAGAGACAGCACGACTGTAGCTTCGGAGTTGAGAAGCTAATTAGCTAACTGTTTGTTAGCATGGCGGAACAAACTTGTTTGTCGGCTCTATTTCCTGTCTGTAACAAAATAAGAGCGGAGGGCGGAGCTTCCTTCATACACTGATGGGAGGCAGCCAATCAGACGGAAATTCATGAGAAGGACCCGGAAAAGCCTGCCGTTGGACCACAAGCCTCTCTTCTAGTATACAAATACAGCTGGATACAAAGATACCAGAAGGTTTTTTTCAACAGAAACGATGCAGAATGCATTCAATAATAATGGAGAACACAGAAATATTAATGAAATGACCATGGAAGTACAACTTTAAGGGGAATCAGTGGAGAGCTGTCAGGTACGTCACATTTTGTGCATGTTCAGCACAGTTAGAGCTAGCTCTGAAACGGTGTGGAAAATCGTAACAGCTCGTAACGGGTTTTCCCAGAGGAAACACAAATAAAGTGTGCTGTGCCATGTGGAAGGGTTACGAAAGTGTGCTGTAGAAAAGGCCCAATAGTCTGGTCAGATGAGACCAAAACTGAACTCTTCGGATGTCATAACATGTTTGGAGGAGAAATGGCACGGCACTCAAGCCCAAAAACACCATAGCTACAGTGAAGTTTGAAGGTGGAACATCATGATGGGGGCTGTTTTTCAGCATGTGGTGCTGGCAGACTTCATATCATTGAAGGAAGAATGAATGGAGAAAAGTAGAGATACATTCTGGACCAGAATCTGCTGCCAACTGCTGGAGATGAAAATGGGCTGGATCTTTCAGCAAGACAACCATCCCAAGCACACAGCCAAGGAAACACTCAACTGGTTTAAGAAAAAGAAAATAAAGCTGCGATAATGGCCCAGTTAATTGGATCCAATTGAAAATCTTTGGAAAGAACTGAAGATCCGCGTTGACAGAAGAGACCCCCAGAACCTTGAAGATCCGAAGGCAGTTTGTGTGGAAGAATTAGGCTTTACACGATCAGGGTTTTTGGGGCTGATCACCGATCAGAGAGTTTTAAAAAAGCGATCACCGATCATGTGAGGAAGTAAATTTTGAAAGAGCAAAGCAAATTTTGGGGAGTGGGTAGCCTAGTGGTAGCGTCTTGGGCTTTCGGCGCGGAGGACCCGGGTTTGAGTCCCCGACACGACTCATAGGTGAACCACTGTGGACCCCTGAGCAAGATCCTTAATCCCACCAACTGCTCCCCGGGCGCTTTAAGTAGCAGCCCACTGCTCTCTGATACTTACAGTACAGAGATGGGTGAAATGCAGAGCCCTAATTTCCCCTCGGGGATCTTACTAGTATAACAAAAAAAAAAAAAAAGTATCCTTTTGAATAGCTCATTTACCTGTATTTATACATTTTACTGAGTATCATGAAAAGGATTTTTGTTAATTTGTCCTGAGCTGACTGAGATGAAAAGGTTAAACATCAATAACCTTTCATGGGCATTCAGGTTTAATCAGACCAAAATAATTTGAGCCAGACGCACAAATAATAGGAACAACTTAAACAGTCATAACTGAAATTATTTAGTCACAGTGCAAATGAAGGCAGTAATGCTCCTTCAAAAGTTGGGGCTCACATCTGATGACCGTCATATCAGTGGTCAAACTAATTGAGTGACTGTTCCCTCAGAATGCCCTTGACGTGAGAATGAACAACCCGGTGCTGCTCATGTAGTCCGGTGTTGCCACAATAGGGCTGGTTATACTTGCTGTGGACGCATGCGTCAGTGTCAGCGTCAGGAGCGTTTGTGTACATACTTGCTGCAGCACGTGAGGAGCACGCGGCGGCCGAAACACTCAACACTGGAGGTCTCCGCTATAGGAGGACTACAGAGCTCTTTGACTGAGAGGACACTGCGCATTTCCTGCATTTCCGCAAACAACAGTTTACCTTAAATTGTTGCAGCACAAGTGTTTGTCACCGTGTCTCCATCAAAGACTGTAAATAACAGGTCTCCAGACCGCCGACATGCTTGCTTACCTTGTTTGCAACCGACGTGGCCATCCTTTACGTGTGGCGTATTCTGGATTGTAAAAACTTTATTGTCCAGCACATAGTGACAGGGCTCACGACAAAAACACCGCGAAGACATAAAACACATACTAGTGAGGCGTGTCTATTCTGCTTTGTTTGTTTTTTAAGTTTAATTGGTGTAAATGAGAGTTTTACCGGAACAGATCCAGAATGACGATGTCATTGATCAGATTGGTGAATGAAGAGTTAAAGGCCGATCAGAAAATTTGACAAAAATCCGATCAAACCGATCCGATCGGTGGAAAGTCTAGGAAGAATGGGCCAAAATCACACCTGAGCAACGTATTCCACTGGTTTCTCCATACAGGAGGGGTCTTGAGGCTGTAATCACCAACAAAGGTTTTTACACTAAGTATTAAATAAATTTCAATAAGTGTGTTCAGTACTTATTCCCCGTGTCATTTCACTATATTACACATAACTTAATTTATGGACATGAATGTTCGGATTTCTTTGTATGTGTGCATTACTTGGGTTGTTGCCGACATCTGGTAAAAATTTCATGTTGATAGCTCTACCAGAAATATATTTTCTGAGAAAAATGTTGATGTGTTCAATACTTTTTCCCCCGCTGTATATGGGAAATGGTATTTGTAAATCTTTGTCTTTTTCCTGTGTTTTGTGTAGCTCTGCAGCATGCAGGGAAGCATATGGAAGACAGCATTGTTGCCTCCTACACTGCTCTGTTACTGGGCTGCCTCTGCCAGGGCAGCCAGGTGAGAATATCACAACACACAAGAGCATATTATAACTGTTTTAATATTTTCTCATTCAGAATTATTCATGTTGTTGATTTTCCCTTCCCTCTGCTGTCCTCAGATAAATGTGACTACTGTGAGAGAGCATCTTCCGAAAGGAGATTTCTCTATCATGACAGAAATGCTGAAGAAGTTCTTGAGTTTCATGAACCTCACTGTGAGTATGACTGCACAATCAACCCCCGTGCAATTAACCTTCTATTTGATTACGCAACTGAGATTAGTTTTAGATATACAGAAACTTACTGAATGTCAGAATAATAAAACTGTTTTTCCCTCTCAAATGAAATAAGCCAAAACCTTTAAGTAATAAAGTAATTAGAAGTGCAAACAGGTGTATTTTACTTCAACAGCTTGAAGTTTCGATCCAGTCTCAGATCTTAGACTAACTAAATAGGAAACATAAGTGATGCAGTTTGGGTCAAACGAACATGTTTGTGAGCCAGTAATTCTTTATGCTGCCATATTTCACACGATTGCATCTCTTCCTAAAAGGAAGGAAAGCCGTAGTTTGTTTTTATTACATCATTGAAAGGATTGAAGATAGAAAAAATCTCAAATGGGTAGAAATAAATAAGAGATAAAGTTTCTGTATGTTATCGGCTGCTTTGAAATCACTTGCACAGTTTCTGTCGGCTATTATAAAATACTGCGCCATTACCAGATCAATAATTTCTAATCGATTATATATTTTTATTTCTTGTGTGTCCAAGCAGCATATTTCAAGTAGTGATATGAATTTGGGGAACATCACTACTGAATTATTCAAGGATTGAAAATAATTGAACATTTTCATTGTTCCCGATCTTTATTTTACACCAGCAGAACTGATGACTGAAACCATCTGTTTCATAAATATTCCTTGTGAATCAAAGCTCCAGTATTTCAAAATCTCCACCACACAAGTGCAGCTGTACATGTCAGCACTCTCACACGGCTTTGTTTTGTCCTCCTGTCTCCATACACAGTGTGCAATGGGCACCACCGGACAGAAGTCCATCTCACGGGTCATCGACTACCTGGAGCACTGTTAACACACAGCGAACGGCAGCAAACTGCACACGTTTGAGGGATTCCAGGAGACTCTGGTCCCAGCCGCCCAGCAGGAGCCACAAGGGGCCATCAGAGTTACTACTCCCTCTGACTTCATTTGATCACCCAATGTTGTGATCACTCAGAAATCTAATAGATGAATGCATAAACTGATGTGTGTGTGTGTGTAAACACATATACAGATGTTTCACTCCCTTTCTGGAGCACAGCCTGAACCAAAGCCCCACTAGCTGAAAGACCCTTTCTTTTTTTAATTCCTAGTTTCGCCCAACTAACGCCACATTTTCCAGTCAAACCCAGAGTCATCGGACTCGGGCAGATCGGACTCTGCAGAGGCCAGGTTGAAAGATTCTGAAAGCCTCTCAAAAATCGATGGAATGTCCAACAAAAGGGACTCAAGCAGACCCTTCAGTTTATCTTCCCAAAACAACAGCAGGCCACCAGGGAGGAGCGTCCTGTCTACTGTCGGGTCTTGATTTCTGGTTGCGTAGCTGGAGTGTGAACCTCTGAATCAGATTTTATGGATCATTACATTTTAATCTCTTCTTTCCACGTCCAAGCCAAGGGTGAAATCATTGATCAGCAGGAAAATCAATCATTTTCATGGATGTTAGAATGATGTTTATATGTAAACTCATGTGGAATGATTTTGAATGCATCCATTTATTAGTTGATTGCAGTTAGACTGAATGTTTAAGGGAAAGAGGATTTTGACACCTTGAATTATGTTTTCATCTTACCCATTTATCATTTTTTTTTTGTTTTTTTTTAAGCTTTCTTATATTAAGGTTTTAGATGTCTTTATTGCCAAAGGGCATTTTCCCTCAAATTATGAATTCCTATGAAAGAAAAAATTGCTTCACAGTACATCGACTATTAAGAGGATGTCCTTTTTATTTGACTGAAATGGCACTTGGAAATGATATACTTTCATGAAATTTATATTTCCTTGTGATTCATTTAGTTTTAGTTTTTTTTTTTTGTTTGTTTTGTTTCCCCAGTTTTAGATGATTTAAATTTCAATTCAAGTGTGTGTGTGTAATTATTATTATATGCATTTTAAATTAACAGGTATAGCACATGTAATGAATTACTCCTGATGATGGATGATGGTTGTGCTTCATTTTTACTTTGTAATGAAATATTTTTTTAAGAAACATATTTAATTTAATGCTTTCTCCTTCTGTTGTGAAAATGCAAAATCTTTACCCAGTGAGATGTCATCATGTTTTAATATAATCAATCCCATTAGTCAGAGCTCAGTGGCTGGACATAGTACATGTGACTGCTTTTGCTAAATTATAGTTTTGGCTTTAAAAGGCACAACATGTCTTCAAAACATATGAAATAAGTAGTGATTTTATGCTTCTGTTTTAAATAGATTTTGGGGGACTGTTCAGCCACATGCAGCTTCCTGTTTTACACTCATTGTATCATGATGTGTCTGCATTGGACAACTTGCATTAAGTTCCCATTTATTTATTCTGCTGTGGTGTCATTTTACTTGTGATTATGCACCTGAAACCTCTGAAAAGCCTCCGTCGTGTACTGCTCACATGTACGATCACTGAACTGAATGACAGCCATACCTGTATAAACATCGGTTTTATCTGGTTTGTAGGGCTGCAGTGAACATAAACTGCAACTATGTTTACTGTTGATTACTTTGCAAATTTTTGGTCTAAATGGAATTTTAGAATGTAAATACTCCTGTATATAGCAGTTAATGGACATTTAAGATACTTAGACTGCTTTTACCCCCCCTTGAAGCTGATATTTTTATTTTATACAATATTTCTGAGTTGTTTCAAAAAGCAAAAATTGCAGGAAGATGAAAAAAAAGTTTGTACCCGTTTCAAGGACATTGTCTCTGGTTACATGTAAATAGTTGTATCAAGTTGGGGAAAAAAAAAAAGAAAAAAATTGCTACTTTTAGTACACTCCCTGTGTCTTTTCTTACTTCAATTTTTTGATTTTTTTTTTTCCTGTTTCCTTTAAAAGTGCACTTGGATTCTTAAGTGTGCAGATCTTTAGGAAGCGAATGCTTCACCAATGAGAAATACATTTTACTTCTGGTATTTGGTAGAAGCCAGTGAGCGTTCGATTTGGCCTTGCAGCTTGTGTTTGACAGTGTAAGTCTGCAACCCAGATTTTCTCCTCATCCCTGACAAAGTGCCAGCGATGGAGTAGGAGTCCAGATAGTGGTCGGTGTATTTAGCAGCACTCGGCTGTGGCAGTTTATGGATTGTTTGACTGACTGATACATAATGGAAACAAAAGACTCGTGGCCGTGAGCTGAGAGTCAAACTTGCAAATGGCTCCGGGAGCGGAGGGAATTTCTGGCAACAAAGAAGTGACCAGTGACAGCTTGGTTAGCATTGATGCAACAAGTAGGCAGCCTTTAACATGGACACATCAGCAAAGGACAAGACAGAATATTAGTGTCGTAAACATTGCACAGATGGCATGTAATTATGCCTTTTTGTCTCACTGCCCAACATGCAAATATGTGATTAGACTGACGGGGGAGCAGGTTTAAATTCTAAAGAGCAGGAGTCTTGAATATAGATGACTGGCACCTCTGCCTTTCATCCGCCTTCAATATCTTATACGTGGCAGTTCTTCAGTTGAGGGAAGTCAAAGGCAGAGAAAATCAATGTGGCAAGGAAGTGGATGAGTAAATGCAAAATAAAGAGCACAGCATTTCCAATAGTTTAACAAGATTGGTAGGATGTCCTCCGCTGTATGAGTGGAGGGAAGAGCAGGGGAGACGAGGGTGAGGAGCGCAGGGGGGATTAACTGTTCCCACCTGTCAATCAGAAGTCTCTTATTGAAGCCGCATGTCCTCAGGCGGAGAACTACAACAGATTTTTGCAGCTTCCCAGCACTCATCCTTTGATCTCCCTTCGTCTCTGGCTACTTCTTTTCCTTATGGCCCACACTTGTCTTTTCAGCCTTACCTCTCCCGTGTACACAAGCCCTATTTTTCATAAACCATTTTTTTTCTGCAGTGCTTCTTAAACCCAAAGAATTAACTCTGCAAAATGATCTTTCTGACCTGTAGTGACTGTTTTCTCACACTTCATCGTATTGGGTGAGAATAAATTGATAGTTCTGTCATCCTGGTAAAATACAAGGCCTTTAATGCCACTAGGTGGTGTGAGTACTCAAGCCTCTGACCGCAAAGACTGAATGGTTTAACACCCCAGCATATGTTTGTGTAATAACTCACTGCACACACACATACACACACATGTTCTCATCAGCGGTGTTGCCTACTGATTTCCCCTCAAGCTGTAAGCACTCTGATGTCTTCAGAGAGATAAACGCTGTTGTCTCATTGATACAGTCATATGCACGCACAGTCACACATGGCCTGAAGTGTTGTGAAACATTTATGAAGAGACTCAGCTGCTTCGCTGACCATTAGTAATGTTATATAGTTAAATCAGGCCATCACGTAGAGGAAACATACACCCGACTGAGTGCTGACACATGAAACAGACACACAGGCTTCAATCTGTGCAGCTCTTGCTTTTCATGGCAGTTAGAAGGTTTTCTGCCTTCAGGGATGTTAAATTTGTATCACAGTTCTTTAGGATGTGTTTAAATTGATTATATTCTTCAACAATGCATGCCCACTCATCTCTATTAAAAGATAAACTGAGGACAAACTGATTTGGTTCTGCATTCAGCCGTTTTATTGCAGTGGAAAATCCTCCAATGTTGTCATCAAGTTGGAATTAACATGTCTATTTTTTTCTGTTAACGTTGAATGCATGGAAAAGATGATCAACTTGTATGGTTATCCTCATATGAAGGGATAGGGATAGTTAAGTTAAGGGACAGATATGAGCAATAATAACAAAGAAAAAACATCCTTTTAGTTTTTGTTCGCTTACAACTACCTTGGCTGGTTGTGACTGGTTTAATTTTAAACGTACAAGCTGGTTGCCTAATTTCCCTTTTGAAAATCAATGCAAAAACTCAATACAGCATGAATTTGGCATGAGCCCCAAGCCCATTTGCTTCTAGAGAAGATAAAATTTTAAAAGTAAGTTCCCAGTGCAGTAATTTCAAAATGCAATCTTCTCAATCTTGGCACTCGAGTTGCGAGGAGATGAAACACGATGAAACATTTGTTGGAACTATCATGTTGTAGGTTCGGTGCGCCAGTGAGTTGGCGTGTCACAATTCTCACATAATTCATTTTGCATAATCATCATAATCTTCTGTTCCTTTTAGAAAACAGCTGGGGTAAACTGAGTGGAATTTCATATTTCTGCATGGTTTCTCTTGGTTGCTCTTTAAATGGAGTCATTTTATTGTCCAATACTATTCCCAATAAACGGATGTTATCTCCAGAGAAGTGTTCAAGCATTCATTCTCCAAACTGTGTCTGGAGTCCATCCCACCTGTCCTGAGCAGGTTGCCATGTGATCACAGGGATAATACAGAGGCAATCATCCATGTGCACCCATATTCATAACTTCAGACAGATAAAAATACTTAACCTAATATCAATGATTTTGGACTGTGGTAGGAAGATGCAGCTCCCTGGAAAAAAGAGAAACTGAGCACAGGTACAGGAAGAGAAAGCTGAGGGAATGGATGAGATTCAAACCAGAAACCTGCTCAAGTGAAGCAAAAATGCTAAAAGTCACATTTGTAGTAAATTCTAGCAGTTTATCCTTTAAAGGTGACACAAAAATGAACAAAATGAATTATAGCAATTAATTTACCATAACTTTATGCTTTTGTAAACCCTAAATGTGTTTATGCGAGATCATAAATAAAACAGCTGAAAATTCGTCCAAAATGTTCAGTTTTCAGTACTTTCAGGTAATGAAATCTATTCAAGTTTCACTTGAACAGATCTTATTGCATGTTCTTCCGCTGATAAATTCATATTCTAAATAGATGAATTACTCCTGATTAATCACATCACTTTTATCACTTCTAGAACAATTTAGAATAAAAGGTGTATCACCAGGAATTTTGCATCTATTTTTAGACTACTGAAACCCTGTCCCTCCATGTCTCCCTAAAGTCCTTCAGACGGTGGCAGTTTAGTCCATAATGCGGTCTTCACAGGCTGACTTCACAACTGTCTTAATGTGAAGCTGAAATTCAGGTGTGAGTCCTGGACTACTCCCAGATTTCTGGCTTGATTTTACCCTTTAAGTTGTAAAAGAAAAGTTAATGTATTTTCTGCATATAGCAGTATTAAAGACTAAATTAATCTCTTGTTTGACGATGGGATTAATTTAGGATTAAAAGTGTTTTTATATTGAGATAGTAGATTTTTTTGTGTATGTTCAGGAGCTGATCATTACTGTACATAAAGATGATATACAGTTGTCAATGAAAGTAGGAAAGTAAAACATATTTGTCTTGAAATGGGGTGACAATCATTTTTCACCACTTTCCAGTCATAAAAAAAATAAAGGCAAAATACAGTCATTAGCAAATCATATCATTAAAAACACCATATATTTAAAACTAATATCTATTATTATTGATATTTTTAGAATCCTCATACAGTATCTTAAATATATGCTCTTTCTGAATTTGCCATCAAAACAGCTAATTAGTTTAATTAATGCCTGATCAGTGATATGGATGGGTATAGAAAGAGCATCTCAGAGAGTATTTCAGATAAAACTCAAAGATTTCAGAGATTTTCTTTTTTCATTTACAAATGTGATTAAAAGATTGAGAGAATTTGGAAGAATCTCTGAGTGTATGAGCAAGGCTAAATACCTAAACTAAATTAAAATGATCTTTGGACAGTTAAAACTGCATTACAAACAGATTTGTAAAGGGAATTTTTCCATTGGTTCAGGAGCCCCCACCCAAAAAAAACCCCAAAACAAAGATGTATTGTCTTCGAAGGTTCTCTTTCATCCAGGTCAGAGTATTCAATGAAGATTGAGTCAAGTCAACAGGACGAGTTTAGTTTCTTGTTATCCAGTGGAGCTTCTTCAGCTCTGATGGGGTTAACAGGAAATTTCACTGATGTTTCAGTCATCAGTGAGAATCATGACTCATCTGAGGTCCGAGAGTGACCCCTGTCCAGAGTTTTAATTGAGGCTTAAGTGTAGGTGTCATAAATCTCTTTGGGATAACTGATCCTCGGGATAAGGATCCACTTCATCATTGCCTTGGATGGTTTTTGTAAATGCACATGAAGACACATTTGAAGGTCTTCCAATTTTCCAGATTGATTTTAAACTAGTATTTGGCTATAATTAATCTTTTCCCTATTTTTTTTTAAAGCAATTCTTTATATTACACTAATAATACTATATGTATGTTAAATTAGGGCACATACTGCATATCAACACTACAGTACCTTCACACAAAATGAGGACATAAAAGTTCAACCAATTTACATTTGACAAGGTGCAGGTTTTAATTGAAAAGCATTCCATGAAATATGCTCATGAAGCTGGTTTGGAGAATATTCAAATGTGCAAAGGAATTGTCAAAGGATCTAAAATATAAGTCTTTTGGTTCCCCACATTGTTCTGTACACATTGTTTTATTGTCTGGCTGTTTTCTGTTAAGTTGACAAACCCTGAAGATAAAAATGTACATTTGTATCAGCAGAAGTAGGGGAGACCGGGGATGATTGTAACACTTTGTTTGTTTGTTTGATACCCATATTTGTCTGCTATAAATGAGATACACTTGGACTAATGCTACACCATCACAGACATAAAATAAATTAAATAAAGGATAATAAAGTATAAAGTGTCGTGTGTTGTGTTTGTATTTTGTAGCATGAAACAGGCTAATGTCAAAATGTCATTTGGACACTTTGGAGATCCATGAAACAACCCAGAAGCTGCTTTTAAGAGGTGTGGTGCAGATGTGCACTGAGTAGGCTAGTTGGTAAGTAGCTAGAAATTAACTGAGCAGTTGATCTGTGTATTTTAGCGGCAGAAATACTTAGAAAGTGACCATCAACTGAGAAAATGGCTTAAGGCATAAATGTGTCTAATTAGGTTGGCAGTTGTGGCAAATATAGTTGTGACATTTGTTACAACCATCCCCATGCTAGGCAGTCATTAAAAAGTTAACCTTGTTAAACATTTAGCTTCAAAGCTAGCACTAATGCAACACATCAAATTAAACTAGAGAAGCTACTTCTTGAGCTGATATAAGGAAAACAATTGTTTCTACACCACAATGGACACAATTCGAAAAAATACTGGTGAAGAAAATCTTTGATTTCGTACCTGAAAAATGTTTTTCTGGCTCCAGAATAGACAGTTTTTCACTCAGAAACACCAGGCTTTGCCAGTGAGCTCAATTTTCAGGTGGGCACAAACTATGTTGATGACATCGCCACAGCTCCTTTCTAACTAGTTAAAGTAACTACAACTATCCCTTTGTTACAACCATCCTCAGTCTCCTCTAATTGTGTCCAAACTTTAAGCAGCACTTCTACTTGCACCAGGTCTTCAAAGACCTTACAGAAGAACAGAAGCCACTGCTTCTAAACTGCCTGTAACACCTCATCTGTAGTTCATGTCTTTTTTCCCTTGCTTATCTACATTACTGTGAAATATCTGGTAAATGCCAATCTGTGATGTTACTTTAACGTGCTCCAATAAAAAAAGCAGATTCCCAGAAAGCAGATGAAGTTCAAAAACTAAACTGAGCATTTTATCCTAAAATTACATGCAAATTCAATAACCCATCACACAGTCAGCAAAACAGGGGACTTTGCACTTGACTACAGAAACAAGCCCACACTGATTTATGTACAAACCTTGAATTAAATCACTTTTACTACAAAGAATCTATACAAACAGTTTGTCTGCCAGTGTTACCCCAGTCTGCTGCCACAGCACACTTTGCCTTGCAGCCTAAACGAATGTTCTCAGCATCGTCTTGTTTACTCTCACAAGCGTACACATTTGCTGGTCCACACACAATTAGCCAGGCATATGAAAAAATACACACAGCTCTTTCAAATGTCTCACATAAAAGATCTGAAAAGAGGCTCAACAGTAGGTGCGCCGCATCAAAAGTGTGAATCCTCCGTATTTGTACAACCAAATTCAAACCAAATGAATAGATAAATAAAAGCTGCTCTGCACATCTCTATCTGCTCACACGTGCAGGTAGCTGCTCATGTCTAATCTCGGCCCTTAAATCACTGAGTGGCAGGGCAGAAAGAGTCTCCAGCCTATCTGTATTCCTTGCTGTGCGTGACCTGCACTCTAACGGATGGGCTTTGTCCACAGGCGAGCAGATGAGGAGCAGAGCAGAGTGGTAGTATTACTACCCCACATTGGCACTGCTTCTTGCTATTCTCCACCTCCAGGCTCAGTCAACCTTATGTCTGTCTGTGGCGGCTGGGTGGAGCCTGATGGGTGTTTTGTGGGGTCGGCAGGGTTTCTTGTTTGTGTGTTTACGGCTGTCCATCTGTGCGTGTGCAGTAAGGCTGGAAGCTGTGTGGGTACAGTAAGGGTTTGTATAAAAAGCTTGCATTAAGTTGTGGAAATGGCTGTTATTGGTTTCTGACTTGAGCAGTGTGGCAAATCTTATCTTTGACTCATATTTGAGCCCTCTGAGTTGCCCCAATGGATTTATAATTCATCTTGCTTTCTGTTTACTTACTTAAATGTAAAAAGAGAAATATGAAGCTGCAGAACAGTTCCAGGTTTTCCTATGTGGCAAATTGTTTCTGTCAGCTGGGATTATTGTTTCTAAAAGTGCAATTCAGTAAATAACGTGTC
Source organism: Atherinomorus stipes (assembly GCA_023101725.1). NCBI lineage: Eukaryota > Metazoa > Chordata > Actinopteri > Atheriniformes > Atherinidae > Atherinomorus > Atherinomorus stipes. Next base: position 97,977 of record JALJCO010008534.1, on the reverse strand, counting down.
ACACTGTGCTGCATTGAGCTCCAAAACTGCTAAAGGTTCATTTGTGCAGTTCAACAAAAACAAGAGGTTCACAGCTGGTGTGATTTTCTCAGACGGGTTTTTACGACCAGCTTTGGATAAAATCAAAGCATCTACTAATAGTGACTTTTTTTTTTTTTTTTTTTGATGAAGCTGTTTCCTCTGAGAAACAGCTTCATCCAAGACACGGAGCGACATTACAAAGGTCAGTGATCAGAGACGACGCCTCAAAGAGAGTTAAGGTTAAAAGGTGTTGCAGCGACTTCAATCAAGGCGTCTGCAAACATGTTGTCACCTTAAATGGTGTAAAGTCTTCAAGTCATGTCAGCCATGACAATGGCTTGTGATGTCTGCTGCCTGTGAACCATAGAGGTGTTGTCAGCTGTTTTTTTTTTTCAAAGAACTGGGATTAGTCTGCAGGTTTCTATGCAAGGATCCATTTGAATACCATCATCAGTTTTACAGGTTTTGTTATTGTGCTGTTGCTGTACCCCATAGTTGCTATTAATGTCTCAAAGATCTCCTTCCTGCTGAGGAATACAATATATATATCAAATATTTATCATAAACCTCCCCTGAAGAAGACAGTGTAGCTGTTTGTCGTAATTAAACAATATCATGCTCTTTACTTTTTTGTCTGCATGATTTCTTCCTTTCCAGCTTGTCTCTCCTGTCATGCTGTTTCTTCTCTTTCTCACTTTGCTTGGCTGGTTTTGTTGCTGCAGATGCGAGTGATTAACTGCCAGCGTGAGGCATGTGAGGGCAAGCCAACCCAACTAGCAGAGACCCCTGCAGCTTAAAAAAAAGGAAAAAGAAAAGAAAACCAAAAACATTAGTGGCACAAGCCTCTCAACAGAGTCTGAAGACCTTCTTCTTTTCCACTCTAATGGCCCCTGTGATTCTTCCCTGGAGGTTGACGTTCAGCTCGGGAAAACTTTCATTTAATGCTGACAAATGACTCGGCGAAAGGGCTTTCTTTACTGAAGCTGTGTTAGATGGCTAAGTTTATTATAGTAGTATACATTAGTAGTTGTAATATTTCCTAAATGTGATTATTATGACCAGACATTCCCACTAACACAGAATGAAAGCCCATTCTCTAAAAGGTGCACACAGGCAGAGGAGAAAGAATTAGTGGTGTCAGACAATGCTGCCCCGGTTAGCAGATTCTCTGTGTGAGTAGCAAGTAAAACAGACCGGAAAGACTCAGTATTTGCATTATCTTGCATAATTGAATCTCTGTGCAATTTGAAAGGCATTAATATTAATCCTTTCCTGTGGCAGGGTGCCCTGCAAGGCCGCTGCGCCTCAGGGGGAACACAGACACAGACTGCAGAGAACATGCAGGGATCCTCTTCCAGTTAAACCTTCAGCATCGTTGCAAAGGTGGCTAAATGGTGCTTTCCAGGGTTTGACTGAAGAGGCCCCGAGAGCCTCAGCTTCACGGGGGGAGGTAATAAAGCAGAACCTTACACCATCCTTCACATCCACTGCATTGTGAGGTTGCACTCACGCAACATTAGAAATCAGCAGCAGATAGCACAAGAGAGGTGCATTATAAAATGTAGGTTACAGATTTTATTTCTAATTATCACCTGCAGTCGAGCAATTTATTATGAACATGGTCTGCTCCTGAAATACTATAGCACTCTGCATCACAGCCAGAATGGTTTGTTTTCAAATTTAACTCCCCTTTAAGCCACCAATAAATGTATGTAAATAGTACAACAGGCCATATTTTCTCACCATTTGCAGGTGAGATTAAACTTCCTTTATGTAGACTTATTAAGCATAGAGTCTCCAGTTTTTTCTCCTTTTATTCCCACTGTAGAAAAAGCAGTTTGTGAAGACTGTAAAGATGGATATGTAAGTCAGGCTATAATTCACACCCTACTGATACTTCACAGCAGAAGAATCTGGGCTTTTTCCCCTGTAGTTGTAGCTTTGTTATGCTGCTGGAGAGTATTAGACATGTCCAAAAGGTCAGGAAATGGGGCAACCTTGTGGCAAGACCAAAGTGTGTCAGAAGAAAACTGCATGGGTTAATTGAGCTATGTCTGGGCCAAACAATCTTTACTAGTTATGGGTCTGAAAAGTTGATCATTTTTTTTTACGTACTTCAGTGCAATATCACTGAGGGCCACTGACAAGATGGTTTAAAAAAAAAATCACATTCATAAAGTGTTATCTTCCCTCATAAAATACGGCACACTGTTTTAGCACAGTTTGTAGACTGTTGAGTTTATGTGACTCACTAAAGACCGAGGAGCTCTCCAGAGAATCACTGTACATCTTTTACAGCTGTTTTTCTGATTGTATGTGATAGCTTATGCTGAAGTTATTTAGGCAAATAGCTGACTAGTTTAACTTGTGCTCTTTCTTCCATCTTATTCATGCTCATTAAAGCTCAGACTTCATTGTAACGTTAAAATATGTTGTTCACCTGCTGTTTACAGCATTCATGTGTTTGATCAATGTTCAGTCATGTCATGTGTATGAATCAATGTCCATTTCAGCCGCTGAAGGTTCCTCTATGTGTTGCACACACTGAATCTAGAACTGAAACCATTGCAAGACATTATTCTGGTAGAGAACGGCATTGCAATTTAGATCAAACTACTCCCTTGAGACCCGACACAAATCTCTTGGGGTCTGGTGATTGTCATATTGCCGTGGGTGGGAGCAGCTGGTCAGAAATAAACTGGCTCCTGGTTCTTAGACTTAGCCAGTAACCACAGTGATGGAGTCCGGCTCATGTTTCTGAGAAGGTGGAAGTCTGAGATTTGAACATCTTTTAAAATGATGAAGATGTTTAACACTATAGGAGCCATAAAAACAATAATATGAATGTTTGCAGGTGTGTGGGCAAGAGTGCAGAGCCAGAAATCTGTTAGAAATAAGACTGAAGTCAGAAATCAGTCCAGTATACAACAACTCAGTCTAGTCTGAGTTTCTAAAGTGGCACAGGAAAAAAGCTGGTCACTCATCATCTATAAGAACTTAAGCTCTAAAAAGGTTTAGTCAAATGAAATAAGGCTCGTTTAATCAATGTGGCCACTACAGGACCAGGTTCTAGTAACTTGTTTTCCAGCTAGTAAAAGTAAGTGACTTTAAAAAGTACAAAAAAGAAAAAAAAAACAAAAACAAAAAACACACAGCAGCAGAATGAACGATTCAGAGACCAAACCAGAGAAGATGAGACAATAAACATCCTAATTAACATCAAAATGACCATGAGTAAAGGTTCCATTTTACTAATAAAGATAATCAGTCTGTGCTTGTCAGCTGAAAAATGTTAAACTTGAGGTGTTGAAGTGGTACACAATTGTGAGTTCATTTATGCCCATTTTTTTTTCTCTAGTCTCCATCTATACCAGCTTCTTAGGGTTATCCATTTATCTGAAACATATCGTCATTGTAGCTCATTTGTTAAATGACAAATGGCTTCTAAATACAGGATATTAACGACCATAATGGCTGCTCTAGTGTCAGTGCATGTGCCAGTTACAAATGTTTCCCCTGATGTGTTAATCAAATTTGATTAAATTAAATTAGAGGGAAACCGTAATAATATTGGTACAATAATATTGCAATTATGGCAACTAATGAACTTGGGTGGATTTTTTTAACTTTGACAGCCCATATTAAAGGCCAACTTGCCATCGGTCTTGCATCTTGTCTCTTCTCTGAGCTCTCTCCAACCAGTAAAAGTCAGTCTGATGTTGACTCTTTATCTCACTTTATCTCACTTTTTCTGACGTTCTCTGTTAATGTCTTCTTGGGTTTTCAGTTATAGTGCCACCTAGCAAAAGGCAGCTGTTAGGTGATGCTCCAGGCTGGAAAACAATGTTGTAAAGTGTTGTTTCTCAGCCCTGCTGCAGGGCAAAACAACTAAAGGAATGTGCATAAGTAATGTCAGTGCACCATCATAACAAGTGCGAAGCACAGTGTCCAGGTCAGAGACTTATGTAGTATTGCTTCAATATTGTGAAACCTACTTTTAGTACTTTCTTTTTCCTTTTTGTCTTTTTTTTCTTCTTTAAATAAATCAGACAGATGCTAAAGCTATCTGAAAATGAGCAATGGCAACCAAGGACATTTTTTATTATGATAAAAAGTACTCATATCATTGATTACATTTAACAGTATAAAGGATATCTTTGCAAGACATGAAATGAGAATTGTGAATAATGGCAGGACTCCTTTGGAAATACAGTCAACCATATTCCCAGTTGTTGGAGGACGGTGATACTCCTGAGGTGCATCTTCTCTGCTGCAAAAGTGGGTGAGAAAGAGCTGAAGGTGAAGAAGAAAGGACTGAAACTTTTTCATAGAATATAAATTGGAGACAGCGTTTTCCCCTGGAGGTGAGGAGAAGTTTGTGGTTAGGCTTTTAACAAAGGATCCTGTTGATTTGGAGCTGTTTGTTTTCTGTGCCACAAAGTGCAATATGTTTTGCATTCTGCCTGAGTTGATTTTCTGCTGGACCGCTTAGGATTTCCTTAACACTAAACTGAACTAACCTGCTTATAAATTTTACTTGAGAAAGGCTTTCTTCCAGGACCTTGTTTTGGATTTTGGATTTTCCTTTAAGCCGACGACACTTCCATAGAAGCACTTAATTCCCTCTGAGAGTGTTAACAGTTTAGAGTGAAGAAAATTCACATCAGAATCCCCCCAGTGAAGTCTTTTCCTTCCAGTTTCAACTTCTAGCTGCATGATAGAAACATAACTTATATCAGATTCTGCAGTGTGAGTGTAGCCTCCTTTAAACCCTTGTAAACAACTTTTATTTATTTGAATTCATCATCACCAATGCAGCTGTCTTTCAGGTGCATAATAAGGAATCCAAGGAAAAAGTTGAGGTGATTTTTAAATTAGCAGAGATTTTTTGTGGTTTGTGTGTTCACCACAGCCTGAGTGTAGTGAAGAGATCATGAACTTACAGCTTGAGAGAGACCGCATTAGGAAGAAAAATTTGAAATTCAACACTGCCTGAGAGGGCTACTTAACTATCAATATTGAAGCACAAATTCTTTATAAATAAGAGTGACTCATGCTTATTTAATGCCCATTGCTGGCAATAATTCTAATTTGGATCCAGGAGTGAGGTGTCTTGAGGCTACAGCTTGAAAAATTCAAGATTTTTAAATTGTGATGAGACAAAATAATGAATGTTCTTAATTAATGAAACAATACAGAGACTGTTTTATGGAGATATTTGTGCGTAGGATTCGGGGCCTTAACCTCACTATTTAATTGTCGAGAACAAACTTTTAGTGGAAAATGTTCTTGTAAAAGTGTTAAACAAAACAACTAGCCTTAGTAACCATTAAGTTTGAGCCACAGTGTCGATGCCCCCCCCCCCAGCATAATCAGGTTTTAGGTATAACTTTCATTATTCAACACTTATCATCTTCAGCTGAGTTAGAAATCAGTCATGAGCACAAAATGTAAAAGATATAATAACAGAAGCCATGATGCCTCGTCTCGTCTCCCATAGCAACTTTAACAGACCGTGATGCAACTGAGGAGACATGCTGTCTGAGTAAAACAAGTCACTTTGTGATGGGAGAGACTGTCACTACCTTTGTCTCATTATACTTTTGTTATACCTGTCAGCATCACAAGAGGTAAATTCAACAATTTCACACACACACACACACACAAAAAAAAATCTCACAAGTTGTTGAATGTCACCCTTGAAAAATTTTGGGGGAGAAAGCAGAAAGAAGAGTGAAGACATCTGAGAATAAAGTGAGCATGACAAATGTGTAGCATGTGGTATGTTCTACATGCTGTCATCCTCTGAAATATTGTTCATATTGGAGAAATGAAATATTGTTCCCACTGCGCCAAAAATGGAAGAACTGTTATGGATGGCTGAAGAGGAGACTGTCAGTTTTACAACTTATTTGGAGTTCTCTGAGCATTTGGAGGATGTTATTGCCATAATTGATTCACTCACGCTGAGTTTGTTTGTCTTCCAATGCTAATACACTACACACAGATTTGTGTCAAATGTCCTCATAGGCTGTGATTAATGCTAAAAATGCTGATGTTTGCAAATATACTCTGACAAAAAACAGTCTGAGGCCTTCCTTCTTTCTGTCATATTCATACAAAACAAGTGGGTGTTTTTGACCTGCTGGCTGGAGATCTACAAGTGCTGGGGATAATAAGAATTAGGTTTCTAGCTGGTTAAATGAAAATGTTGGGAAACCCCTTTCGTCATTGAGAAACAGTAACAGAGACTCCTCAGTAGAAACTCCATTTGCTTGCGTGTGAAGGTCAGCAAAAGTTTGAGTGACAGAAATTTCATCAAAGAGACGGAAAGGCTCTATGGGGGTGTAGTTGTACCCTCCACGAACCTACAAAGGCTTAAACTACACATCCACTGGAATACCAACAACGTTGCTGAATTTATGAGGAGGCTGGGTGCTGAGGTTTGCTGTGGATGTTTGGTATCTGTGACGTCTGCAGCTGTCGGTGTGCATGTCTGCAAGACTGTACAACACTAACCTGACATGCCAGATGGTTTGTTTCACAGAAACATCTGGGAAGATGAAACAATTTGGAACTGACTTGCACACACAAATATATTTAGATGACTGTCTGTGAAAGTCATGAGCAAACTTCAACCAATCACATTAACCAAGTGGAGTTAGTGAAAAGGAGTCGATGCTGTTGGTGGCTACATAAAGCCGGCCTGTAGCTATGAGTGAAGCTCAGCAACTGTTCTGAACCTTTGTGTTTTGGCAACGCATGGATTGCTTAGAGGCTGACACCATTGATTTTCTTGTGATTGAGGTTTTGCAAATCTCAAGAGAATCCAGCTGCTTTGCATGGTAATGCAATAATGGTCTTACTTATTACACTCTTGCTGTGTGTACACTCAGTCTACCCACTAGATGTCTTCAATCTTTTTTTCTGGTTCCTGCCAGTCTGTCACGTACTGAAAACTGAGTCCTCTTTGTGCACTTATTGTTGCACATCACCATGTTCTTATTCTAGAAGCCAAATACGCTCCTGAGAACAATCAAATGCTAACTTATATAACAAAGTTCACATTGGGAGGTCAAAAGAGTGATGGAAAAAAGTTATAGGATTTGTTTTTCCTAACATGAGAGTTTGATTGCAATGTTTTTCACATAGTTATTCCTTATGAACTACATTTAAGTCTTATAAAACACAATTATTATTCTTTTTTATTTGTCTGTTTGCACTTTTGCATTTTGTTCAGCTAAAAATGCTTATAGAACTCACCAAAACTACATATACAGGGCTAATAAAGGGGATTAGGCCTGTAAAAGAGAAAAGAAAGGAAGAAAAGAAAAGAAAAGAAAAGACAAGAAAAAAGAAGAAATAAAAAAGAAAGATTTTCAGGATACCCACCTTACTGAAGCCTAATAATACAAATAGTGTGGGGGAAACGCAGTCATAGGGCCGGCTTTACCAAAGGTTTGCGTGTATAAAAACGTGAGCTATCTCATTGCTCACGCAAAAAAATGTACAAACTGATCTATTAACAGCGTGCTAAAAGTTTGAACGTGCTTTAAGTTCTTATCCATTTTGCACTTCTGTTTCTATGAATATGCAATACGGGGCATTTACATGTCATGCAATTGTGCGTGTGATGGGAGGAGAAGATGTAAATATATTAATTTAGCACTTGCAAAGTGATTCATCAACCGTGAGACGCATTGCTTTGCTGTTTTTTTGCGTCTACTTTAGTACGTCTGAAAAGCAGGTGCAAATTGCAGCTTTGCACACAAAAGGCTGCAACTTCTGAGAGGGACAATCCTGGACACGCACACATCTGATTCAAAATCATTTTCATGAGCAGTGAGGGCAGCGTATTTAGTTCTTGTTGAATTCAATAAAAATCACCACAGCAAACCACTATTTAACACGGGTGTAAAATGTTCTGGACAAATGAAACGGAAAGTTTGCAGCTGCTGTGGAGCTTAATGAGAACTAAAGCTGCATTAATTGTGTCTTGTTATTTCCCCTTTTTGCCAACGTCACATTTTAACTTGGATTTAAGTGGGTGGACAGGATCACAGTCACGTGGGAGCGTAAGTCTCTAAAGCCATTGGCATTTTGCCAAAGCGCGCTCCTTGCGAGTAATAGAGACCATGTTGGAGCTGCAGACATTTTTATTTGTTCAGCAACTCCTGATCCATAAATTGGCCCCTTCTGAGACTCTGCACGGATACCTGTTGTGTTATTTCATTTTTTGTGTTTATCATACTTATTTTAAATTATATTTTCCTCTTTCCTCTCCCTCCTCCACTAATATCGCCCTTTGTGGGTCATATTTCCTTTTGCGCTGTCGTCTCTCACAATTCGCCACGCTGCAGACCTCCAAACATGCAAAACCTAATTTATATAGGGGCGTTCCCAACATGTTTTCACTTGCTGCCATTTGCATGTTCATTCTTTGTAAATCGCCCGTGGTTCAGCCCCTCGCGCAAAATTCTAGATTGCTTGGGCAAATTACGACATGAAAATTTGGATCTTATCTGGCCCTATGGTATTCCTGTGAGGCCTTACCTTGGATTTAATATAGACTTCTAAAACTACTTTTTTGTTTTAAGTATTTTGTTACAAAAATTGTAACAAAAATGTGAAAATTTGTGAAAATTGAAGGAAAGTCGAGGGACCACCAAGGTAATTAGTGGTAATCCTTTGGGTACATCAGTCGTTATTACAGTCTATGCAACACTTCAGCAGTGCCATATGTTGCCTGTAGCTTGAAATGAGCTTCTTAAGACCCAAGCCAACATTTGATTTGACCTTTATGGTTGTTGGTCTCAATATCATCATGAGCTGATAACGATCATACAGTAAACACGTATGGCCTGTTCAACTCAAAATATTTGAAAGATGAAGTATCAACACAACTTATTACATTCTAATGCACAGAAGCAGGTGAAGACAATGTGTCAAATGTCTGAAACTGAAAGGCTGAAACATATTTTCTTCTGGTTGTGTGAATTTTACATGATAAAAAAATCCTTCCAAACAAATACAGTGTAAACAAGTGCTGTACGTATTTATCTAGTGTTTGCATTGCATTTGTGATTGCTTTGAATGTAGTAATGTTTGAAGTGACGCTAGTTAGGTTCAATGGGAAGTTACAGCATATCAACATTAAAAACATTACTCACTGTTACACAACTTACAGGACACCTCCAGGGAACAAAAACCTTTGTAGTTATCATGTTGATTGAACTAAACTAAGCCATAAAGCCTAAAACAGCAAACAGAATGATGCAACATGATTTGACTTAACAGCAGTGTGTGGATAAAACATCCCCACAAAATCTGTCATTTGGTGTGAGGTGTGACATTATGCAAAAACTAGGAGTTGTCTAAAGAAGAATCTCCTTCAGTCTTCAGTGATTCCACTATTGATGGATGCGAGGTAACATAACCATTGCTGTACATTTTTGTAAATCAAGGTTAGTCAGCCTGGCATGGAAATGTTTCAAAATGAGGTCCCTGCCTTTTAAGTTTCTATGTTGCTCTTGATCCATGTGTAACTAAAAACATTTCCACAGCAACTTCAGAACAATGCCTCCTTGGCTCTTCCTAAGCTCCTGCTTGTACAGACGCTGACTGGTGGACTTTGCAAAGTTCAATTAGAGTTTCTGTATCTTTGCTCTGATTATCCTCAGAAGACATAGCGATAACACCTGAACCCCTTGAAAAACAAACAAAAAAACAAAACACAAAACAAAACCCACCAAGGAAACAATTGACCCACCAGGGAAAGAATACTATCCATTTTTGAAGTCATAATTCTCTCCTGTTGTTTGAGCTGTGTGTGACGCCAGCATCTTTGCAAATATTATGGATTTACTCAGATTCAAGTATCAAGCCGACCAATATAATGAAATAAAACTGAATAAAATGGACGCTTGCACATGCTTATTCCCACAGATACTGTATACTGTAGCTGCAAAACCAACTCAAATGAAGCAAGAAATCAGCTCTAGTCAACACTAGTTGACCTCCCAACCTCATGATGACTCAGAAGCAGGTCTAAATGTGATGTATGATTTAGAAAAAGTTCCTGTAAGCAGTTACATAGCATTCATAAAGAGAGGTTTCTAGGAGACAGGTTTGTATCATACCTTCCCCTCGTTGTCTAAATTGTGCCCAATATTGGTATATTGAACTAGTCATACTTTTCTCTGTCCCTGCAGTCCCAGTTCATTCTGCATTAGCCCACCAGATGTCCTCAGACTTTCCTTCTTGTTGAATCGCCTGACTCTCACATCTACTTGCTTTGCAGTCACCTCTGGTCTTCTGATCTATCCCACCCACTCCAACACCTGTTACCCATTTTTCCAGCCACCCTTTTCCTGTCAGAGTGCGCCGTCTCTTATGCTGTACATTCTCCTTCTTGCCACCTTGGCAGACGACTGTTCCCGCACCTGCCAGCTTGTAAACCTTCTTATAATCTTCCATGAAAGTCACTCCATTGCATCTGCCTGTCCGTTGATTAGCACCTGGTCTCTCCATTCTTTTGTTTACACCAGTTTTTCTCTGTGAATGTGGGTTTTGTTCTATTTGTAGTCTCAGTGTTTTTTCTGTATTCTCTGTGTGTGTGTCTTCATGTGTGCTTCTGTGAGTGTCATTGCTTATTTGTGGCAGTCACAGAAGCTGCAGTGATGAAGGGTTTGTGTAAGATGAAAATCTGTGTTTTCTGACCAACGCTTCTGCTGTGCCGTGTTCACACATGATTGGTTGCAAATGTGATTCTGAATAAAGGAGGGATTCATATAGTTAGACCATAGAGAACATATCACACAAAATCCAGATTCAGTGATCAACCATCATGCTGTCCTTTTAGTCTCTTCTCTTTGCACACATCAGAACACACAATGACTCATGCACTATTACTGTTCGTTTCTTTAAATTACCCTCTCCATCAGAACTTCAGCTCAGCAATCAGCCGCAGGGCCACGTGCCTCTGGGAATCATTCAACCAGACCATGCTGGGAAACTGTATCTAATTTCAGGCCTGCCAGCCTGCTTATTTGTTGCAGCAATAACGAATGTCCACAGTCACTGACACTGTCACTAATGCTGCTGACCACTGAATGGAGATTTCAGTGCTTCTTTCATGGCATGAAGGCCCCCCAAAATGTGGATTTTAAACGATTATAACAGAATGCAACAAAGGTGCTTTTGATTTTTCAAGCATGTTGTAATGTCTATGTCACATTTTCAATATGAGCTTGCAACTGAAAGAAAAGACAAAGACAATAGTTGACTGACTACCCCCTCCTGTGACCTTTTGAGTACAGCTTTAATCGTTAAAAGCAACACTGATGACACCCAACATTAAAACATTTACATGTCAGATGATCAACAAACACACCAATTAAACATTAATGCTTGTCCATTAATAAAGAAAATCAGAAACACAGTTGCATCAGAAGTAAAGGACATTTTATACATGCACACCATAACTTCCTCTTATGAATATTGGTATATTGAACTGGTTATACTTTTCTGCTGTGGAGAGATCATAAAGTCATTATTGCTCAAAAGAGGGCCATTATGGATCCATACCTAGAAACATTGGCTCAGAAGGGTCTAAATGAGTGTACTTGCAGCAAACCGCCATTTTCACTTCTGCTTTTTCTTAATTACGTGTGTTTTCATGTATATGCATCTGATTACTCCATATGATTGTAAGCTGTATTATGAATAAATCATGTATGGATTATTTAATCATATGTAGAGATATAGCTGATTGGTGTTGTAATATAAAACTACTCCTGTTTTACATCATTGGGGATGTCTGCACATTGGCACAGCTGTACAATTCATTTTTCCATTTTAGTTATTAAATGTCTGTGATGATTCACTCCTGACATTTTGGTTATGAGATAATTCCAGTAACTGGGTCAATGTTTTGATTCTTTACTACATCGGCTAATGGATTTTGAACTGTGCACCTAACTTTTGTTTCTCTGTTTGTGCGTTTACTGCTAATATTCTATAGTGATGTTGTTAAAATATGACCAAACAGGAGCATTTGTGAGGGTAATTTAATAAATATTAGGGATGTCAAGGTCAAGATTTTTGTCCCTAATATCAATGTAAATCATTAAGGCTGAGTGTCCGCCAATCCAGGATTTCAGTCTGATAACTGGATTTTCCAGCAGTTGCAGTCTACAAACTCTTGGTACAATAAAGTTATCAAAACAATTTGTCTGACAAAGCTAATGTGAAAATTCATTAGATTAAATTTTTACAGAAGCTAGGAGTGGCCATGCTTGAAAGTTCTTTTATAAACATAATCTAGAAATAAAAAGGTCACCATCTTGTTATCGCAATATAACAACTGTTACTGTTATACATTCAGACCAATTGGGACAATGTCCAGTTAAACTGGGGGCTCACCAGTAATTTGTGAGCTCGCCTTGATCATCTTGGAATCTTAGGGAAAAATAGTAGGTTATCTCTAGAAATCAAGAGGCTAGATGATGGGGAAAAATGTACTTTTTAAAATCATTGCGATGATCTTTGATCGCAAGATAACAGAATAATTAAAAGGGGATCTCAATTTAAAATAAATAATTGCAGCCATGGCCACTCTCAGTTTCTGTAGGTAAGGCAGGTTTATTTGTAAAGTACATTCTAATGTACATGTTAGAACAGGATGCTAGATTGTACTTGTTTCCTTAATACTGATCATAATATTTTACTTGTTTGATCATTATGTTTTATTTGTTCAATTATTGTATTGCTAGTTATGTTTATCATCATATTCTATGTGTTATAATGTATTAGAAGCTTGAAGCATCAGCATGTCTTCTTTAGAGATAACTACCCTCCACTAGGGAGGTGTCCATTCTTAAACACTAGTGAAAACTGGTTTTGGACAGACAGGGGGAGGTCTAAGTCTCATGTTTCTGCTCATAAAAACTGTGTGACTGGGGATGGGTGTTCATATTTCCTTCTTGTCGACACAGAAACTTCAGAAAACCCATGCGAAGAAATATTCTGCATGATACAAAATACATAATTGACTTGAGGCAATAACTTTGTTTGACTTATTTTGCTATCAGTCAGAACACAGCATTATTCTTTAGTGCCAGACAAGTCAAAGTGCATTACATAAAACATTAAATGCATTACAACGGGGTGCAAAGAAAGCATGAAAAAGTACATCATAAACAAACTTTATGAAGATACAGAATAGTTTAAAAGTTAAAATAAGAAAGAATATAAACATAATAAAATCATTTGAAATAGCTAGATTAAATCAAAGCGATTAAAAGCATGTCAGTAACCACAACTGAGAAAATATCAACACTTTCAGAAATAACTAGCTCCAGATTGTGATTGACTGTGGGCAGGTTCTTTTACATGTTGCCACAAACAAACTGTAGCCTACTTAAAAATAAAAGGCAGCATAGCTTATTTCTAAACTAAACAACCATACCATCTTCCCGGTACTAGTAGGCTAACAACATTCCTTAAAAATTTCCTCCAAATCTGTTCAGTATTTTTTAAAATCATTTTGCTAACAGACGACAGACAGCCCAACAAACAAATGCAGCGATTACATTACTTTTGCCAATAAATTTAAGACATGAACGCAACATCACGTCCTGATGACGCAGGATTTTGGCATTAATTTCTTGGCATACACTACTTTACTCATTACCCTCTGTCTCATAATGATTTCGTGATCCTGGTGAGTTGCAGCTGTTTTATTTATGCTAGGAAACGGTTTAGTGTACATTATCACATACTGGGAAACAGTTTCGGTAATGTGGGGCTTCACTGATATGCTAATTAGCCACATGCACTCGCATATGTTTAAGAAGGGGAGCACAATGTCCTCAGCAGGTATTTAGAAAACACATTCACTGAGAGCCCAATCTTATTGAATTGGACATGATAAATATTTTTGAGTGAATTTAACCTACAGTGCAAACTGGCAATATTTTTAATGGCATTATCAGCATTGTGCCCGTGTTTTTATCATCAATTTATTTTGAACAAAATCTGAAAGTTTAATCTCTTGAACATTTTCTTTATCATCTTCAAAGGGGGAGAAACAAAAGAATTAGGTGGTTTAAAGTTCCCTAGAAAACCCTCAGGCCTTGTAAGTCTATTTTAATTTAGGCCTGTGGTCCTTTCGGGTAAAACAACAAACTTGGAAGGGTATGCATGAGTTCTTTGATTTGGTAGAGCAGTTTATTCATTAACTGTTTGTACAAGACACAAACATAACAGACTGCTCTGCGGGAAATCACTGCTCAAACGGCTAATTTCATTAGTTGCCTCAGGAATGTCATAATCATCCTGTGAATTAAAAAACAATTACATCAGATCGATTTTACTCCAATGTAAACACTGTTGGGTCGATGTTGATAGTCAAGATGAAAAGATTTGCATAGAAGGTGCTCAAAATTTGGCCAGTTTCAGTTTAATACAAACCTCAGGGAGGCCAATTTTAATCAATATCATCCATGCATTCTTAATGCAGCTCAATCCATAACTATTACCTCTGAGACGATGTTTCTGTGCAAGTTTCTCACTTACATGCAATGCTCCAAAAGTATTGAATGTTAACTGAAGTTTTAAGAAACTGCTAGTAAATGTACCTAATTAAATATAGATTTTTATTAAATCTGAGTTTTAGCTTAAAATCTACTTGACTTTGCAGATTTTTATTTCGGTGGCTATAACATAAGTGTGAGTGCTATGTGAACTCTTAAATCCACTCATCGATGACCAAAATTCAAGCTGCATTAGGCTACTATAGTTAGTGTCACAGTGAATGAGGGAATTGTGTCTCTGGACAACTGCTGAAAGGGAGGAAAACAAAGTACAAGATAAAAAAATGTTAGATACTGGCAGACATCAGCACAATAGTGCAGATTTATAAATGTTTGACATTACGCTGAAGACTTAGATTTTTTAAACTGAATGGCTCCTTCAACTCAACTTTATGATACTGCACTATATAGACCAAAATGCACGGATGTTGCAATAATAAAGTGTGTAAGTGTGGAGAATAAAGCTAGGATAAAAATAAAATAGCATAAAAAAACAGTGCAAATTATTTCTAATTGGAAACAGGTGCGATGAAGTATAGAGAATTAGAGAATAAAGTGCCAATGCACAGTTCAAAGGCAGACTGAATAAATCCATACACTGCCTTTGTGAATTAACAGTTCTTAGATGATATGATGTTAATTTTTTTTGTGTGCAGGGTGCTGATGTCTATTTTGAGCGTAATGCGGTTTAAGGGAGTGAGTTGTTATCAAAGTGAAATGCTGGGTAGCACCAGGGAATTCAGGGCTCCAACAGCTTGGGGAAAGAAGCTGTTGCAGAACCTTGCAGTACGGGTCCTGATGCTGTTGAACCTCTTGTCTAATGGTAGGATTTCAAACATTGTGTGGGAGGGATAAGAAGGGTCTTTGACAATGACAGAGGCTTTGCATATGCACAGTGCCTGAAAGATGTCATAGATGAATTGAGAGAAAGAAAGAGAGAGAGAGAGTCCTGTGATCCTTTCAGCTGCCCTCACTATGTCATAGAGGGACTTTTATTCCAGTGTTGTACAGTTCCTTAATCACATAGAGACGCAGCTAGTTAGGGTACACTTCAGAGATCTTAGAATGTGGTGATGGTGGCTCCCTTTAATCTCACCTGGCTGTAAAGACATTGCTTTGCTTTTTTTTATAATTGAGTTGATGGAACTACAGGTTGTCAGAGATACACACACCAAGAAACTTGTTGCAGCTGACCACCCTCTCCTCATCTTCAGTGGCTCTACACAGAAAGCTCTTGATAATCTGGAGAGGGTTGGCTCCTCTTGACCAGACACTCACACTTTACCATCATGGTAGTTAGTGCTACTGGAAGGTGATAATTGAGGCATGTGCCCGGTAATGTCTTCGGCACTATGATGGTGATATATTGTTTTTAAACGTAGAGTCCGGAGTGTTCCCCCGTTTCTGTTTGTAAACACTTTTCAAACTGACAGCCCCTCCCCACTGGCAAATGGCTGCATCACTCTTCAGCCCCAAGCCTCTCCTTCAAAGCTCGGAAGTGAGTGAAAGCCAAACCAATATTTACCCATGGTTTTCAAGCGTGCTGTAGTGATCTAAAGCCCAAAGGTCTCAGCAAAAGGATACACACATCTAACCAAATATACTTTGGGACACATACTGATTGATAAAGGCCACATTTGGATGTAAAGCAGACATCCCAAGGAGGAATTTTGCTCAGAGAAGGACCTTCTCTGAGCAACCACTAATTTACGGTCCTGAGTGCAACTCAGGAGAGGACCTGCATTTTGGTAAAACAAACAAAGGCCAATTGGTGAACTTTGAACCCAGCCTCCAAGCTTGGAGATACTCCTTCACAGTATTTACGACCTGCTATAAATTGGTTCCTTATAGCCAATTTTGTTATGTGTTCTTAACATCCAAGAAATGTTTTATATTATTAGGAAAGTAAGCTCATGTTAATCTCATGATGAAGACTTTTCTTTTGATATGCAACATGACATACTTTGGTGATTAGAAACTACATGTTTCTTCCCCAAATTCACATCACATGCATTCCAGGATTTGCTGCATAAAGGTGAAGAAAGAGACACTTTACCCAACTGCTGAAATCCCCTTTTATGTTAGAAATGGACTTCCTCATATCAAATGATGTCTAACACATGTATTTTCTTTACAGGAATCTTAAATCATCAAGATTAATCCTGTTTTATCTGTTTAGCTGATTTGTTGATTCAATGTCTTCCTTTATTCATATAATTCAGATCTTTGCTTTATTTTAATTTATTGTGTTCATTTTATTTCATCATGTCTGAATAATTGATCCATTTGTACACATGCCTCACTTAGAATTCACAGATGTTTATAACCATTAAGCTTAACTGATAGTCAAATGATCATTTGAGATGTGTCTGACTATTGGATGAAACCTGATTCTGTCAGCTTCCCATTGGCTGACAAGCTGCAAGCCACATTCCACTGCAGGCAGAGCGCGAAGCTCTGAACTGTGAGAATCAGATCGGAAAGAGAACCAG
Organism: Atherinomorus stipes; assembly: GCA_023101725.1. Lineage (NCBI taxonomy): Eukaryota > Metazoa > Chordata > Actinopteri > Atheriniformes > Atherinidae > Atherinomorus > Atherinomorus stipes. The sequence goes on along the minus strand of JALJCO010008534.1, from coordinate 80,870 downwards.
ATCTGATCAGAACTAAAAGAGAACTGATCTGGGAGAACTGGAAGGAGCAGAGACAGAACTGAAGAAACTTGGAACAATGGGGAAAGAATGAGACGACACCTGTTCTGAACTCAGCAGAGTTGAGAACCACGGATCACTCAGGGAGGAGTGATGAAGAGAAGAAGACTTTAACCCAAATCATCTTTACTATCAACCATCCCGTGACATCAGTCCTGAAGCTGCACGTCTCTGGGGAGACGGATGAGAGAGAGAGAGAGAGAGAGAGGACGAACCAGAACCACCACTGAGCTGACAGCCCACAGAGAGCCGGACGAACTTCCAGGAGATCGGGAAGATTTTTGGGGGCCATCCACCCGACAATCTTCCAAAGGATTTGAGGAACAGTCCAGCAGAACCAGGGCGTGAGTGAAACATCTCAGTCAGACGGAACCTCTGAGGAGAATCCTGATCATTTGCTATGAAATATGATCTGATGTCACAAGAAGTTGGTGATAGTGAATTAATCCAGACCTAAGGTTTACCAGACCCAGTTTAACTTTGTTTAGTTGGATTAAGAAATCCTTCCTTCTTTTTCTTTGAACATTTATTAATTAACTGAGGCTTAATTAATTTATGTTTCATTTTCATACCATCTCACATTTCTTTCACAAGATAACTTTTGGTTGATCATCATGCTCACATATTTCTTGTATATATTTTGTACATACATTATCTCATGTAATTTGTAGACTAGTTAATAAATACTCCGTATTATCTTAACTAGTCGTTGTTTGTGGTTTTTCTGATGTATCATGAAAGGTCACTTCAAGCGAGAACTCATGAAAGCGTCCTGAGACTGATCACTTAATCAAATCAATCTAAGCATTGATTTAAGACATTAATGGTTTTCCTTACTTCCATTACATATCAAATAAGTAAGGTGGTGCTCCGAGGCTGTATTAGTATTGATATTAATAGAAATATTAATATTAATATTAATATCATACATAGTGACGCTATATATATTGTGGTTGCCCAAGCTAAATCACAACAGTGCATAGAGCTCTTTTTGCCACAAAGTACTTCCCTTTCATTGCTGCATCTGCCATTTTTAAAGAGAATTTAAGTGAATCTGGTGTCGCCTCCAGTCGACATTTGAAAAAAAAAGTTTGCTCCAATCGACGAGTTTATTCCAACAGAACGCTACGCCCTTACCTCTGTTATTGACAGGAGATAATCTCCACCCAGAAATGTCCTGAACGCACCAAAAAAAAAAGAGAGAAAAACTGAAATACAGTCAGGGGCAGAAGGAGTTGCAAACAAAACTCGCCGCCAGTTGAGAGTAGAGGCCCAAAGGTGCGGATTGAGCCAGATTTCACTCACACAAGTCTAATGCTTATATTTTCAGGGGGGAAAAATATGGACTTTACTTTTAAGCTTGTGGGTATCACAACCACAGGGAGATGTTAACAATACTGAATCTGCGAGGACATCTAGCAGTTGGTCAACACTGTCCCCAAGCTCTCTGGGATGTTGTCTTAGCCTGCTACTAACCAAAGGTTAACTCCAGATTTGATTTCCTCTTCCATGTCAAAGAGACTTTGCTGGAATGATTCCACCCATCAGGATAAATGGTTTCCTCTTATATATATATGTGGATGAATAGATAGAATGAAGACAAATAACCAAACTTAAATTTAATAATACACAGCAATCCTAAGCATGTTAGAATATATTTTTTATTTATTTATTTGCAATAAGTCTTATTTTCAGCTCAGCCTCAGATTATCTCTGTTCACATGGAGCAGCAAAAAAGGCTTTAGTATTGATATAATTCCACCTTGTGAATTGAGTATCATGAATACTTTAGCTACTCACTTTTAAATCCAGCAGACATGAGGGAACATTGTAATTAATTTTGAGCTGCGGTTTTGCCCAGTCGATGACTGTAACTCCAGTATTTAATCTCCTTTGAGTTTAATTTCGGTTTTCCATTACCCCTGAAAAAACAACCTTGCTCTCAAGTTACCACATTAAACCATATTTTAAGAAGAAACTGTGAGTCTAGCAGATTATACCTTCTCAAAGTATCAGCTAAAATGATAAATGCATGGGTAATTCAACCATGCATATAATATTCCTAATCTCACATTATTTTCTGTAGCATTAAGTCTTGTAGTTATTTACATCTTTCTCTCTGTGAATAACCCTGCAACAAAGAGACTGCTTAGTCCTGGTCCTAGCATGTACAGTATCTAGACTGATCTACAGAACAACTCTGTGCATCAGTTTACCCCTCATATGAGTGTTGTGACTGGACAATTGTGAGAGGGAAAAAAAAAAAAATCCCAAATCAATTCAGGAAGCAGAACATCTATAAAGATTCAGTCATTATATTTCAGCTCTACCTCGGTGACATCAATAGGTGCAGCATGACAAATATTCAAATAGCCTTTTTTATGCAATAGATGTCATATGAAAGATAAAAGGAGCATGGACTGATAGATTTGCAATGCTGCAGACCACAGTGTCAGGCAAACCTCTGCTGCGTAGACACACACACTGAAACTTTAAACTCTGTTACTTTTATCTTGAACCTGTAAGGAAATATGAAGACTAACTATTCTGCTTGCTATAAAATGTAACTTTACAGCCTGTAAAACACCCACTGACTGTGTGCACTCATGGGTGTATTATAGACACATACTTCTCCCTGCAACACAGTACATTAAATTGTACTATGCCACGTTAGAATACCAGTTTTTTTTATCAGTACCATGTGTTCTGCTCAGCTTTAATCACTCAGAGTTTAAATGAAAGTTATTGGATAACTGAACTTCTAGACAGAGTTGTGGCATTTCAAATCTGGATTTCATCTATGCAAACTAAAAGCTGGGACAGATGTTTGTGTGTTGTTTTTCTGTGACCGTTTCACACTGGTTTCATTGTTTGACAACTTGCACAATTAAATATGCAAAAAACTAAGGAGTTTTATTATATCAAAATGAAAAGTAAACAGCAGTTTTAAAATGCTGCCAAAAAGCCAGCTAAGTTTTGCTTGCAGTGAAGTAAAACTTTCATGATAAGGCAGTGACTCACATCTTATTTCTTCTCATCAGTTTCACATTGGTCTCAGAGTCCTTCTCTCTTGGTATTATTATTTTGGTTTAGCGCTGACTCAGAGGTATTTAGTCAAAGCAAGTGCTGATAGTAGCCACATTAGCATAACATATGAAAAGCATTCAGAGACTTTATTATTTGCAAGAAGACACGCCAGATTTACCTCCTCAGTAAAAGGGTTGGGTGTGTCAATAATATGCTGTTCTACCCGGAGACCAAGTTGACTTCATTTTGATTGGTTACTAGTGTTGTCAAAAAATCAATTCTCAGATACTAATCGATTCTAAAAAATAGTATCTAGCTAGATATTAATTAGCTCGGGTATTGATATTTAAATACCACTTCGGCGTCTGCTGAGTCTCGGAAAGCATCAGCCGCCTCTGCCATTTCAAACAGGCACTGCTGCGGGCAGCCCCTCCCATACAGCATCTCCCTGGAGGACCCATTGTTTACAGTGTGGCTAACTTAGCAACTTTAGACCTCTCTGTTAACTTTTTTTTTTGTTTCAGCAAGTGACTAGCAATAAATCCAGTGTTACTTGGGACTCATGCAGACTGACGTGAAAACGCATATCGTTTACGCTTTCAACGAGCCGCAGCTGCTACCGCAGACCCTGCCCCCTCGTAGAAGCACGAGCTTCTAGCTGCAGCAGCATCTCATGCAACTTCCTCCCAACTAGTTTGTCTGTTCTATTGTTTACTTGATTTGGTCTCAAGTATTGTGAAGAAAAGGACACTTAAATAAGTACACTAACTGGTGGTTGAAGTTTTTAATTCTTCTCTTCTGAATCACAGAGAGCAATTAGAGACTGCATCTCTGCACAAACTAGATCTTAAAAATAATTTAAAGCAAATCTGCCTGGCACAACACAGCAGTAAGATCCCCATTCTGCTGCTATGATCCTGGACAGGACATGTAAATAAATAATAATTTATTTTTCATTTTTAACATATTTTCTCATATATATTCATGTATTTTTGTTGTTGTTGTGTTGTTTGGATTGTTATTTTATTTTTATTTATCTATTCATGTTTTTTTTTTTTTTTTTTTGGGGGGGGGGGGGGGTTCCCTTCAGTATTGAAAATAGTATTGAGTATCGACCACCATCTTTAGTATCGGTATTGAGAATGAAATTTTAGTATCGTGACAACCGTATTGGTTACAACCTCATTTGAAAAAACTGGGTCAAGCGGCAGGTTGCAAGTGTTTGTTTGCTAGGCTATCTGTTAGCATCGTGGACATTTCAGACAGTGAATGTACATTTATCAGACAAGACAGCATTTAGAAAATACATAAACTTACAGGTAATGACAACATTGTGGTTTCCTCCTTCAGTGTTGCTACAGAATTTTTAAAAATCCATTTGTTCGAAAACCCTGACTTGAATTCAGCTTTGTTCAGGAATGCAGACCAGCTTGGCTCATGCTGAGCTGGGGTGAAGGAGAGGAGAAGGGGAAGGCTGTTCACTTGAAGGTGTGCTCTAATTGGAGAATATGAATTACGTAGATAGCTAACCTGTAGAATGATAAGATGTTATCTGAATCGACCGTTTTAGAACAAAGAAACAAAGCCGACTGCATATGAACGGGGACTTTGATACTCTTGACATTCACATGGCCTCATCAGTGCACAACAGATCATATTATAACCCCAAAACCACAGAAAAGTGAAATTTGTTGTCATAGCTCCTTTTTAAACAACCCCACAAATGTAGAATTTATAATGCAGGATATTTCTACACAAGTCTTCTGTAATATCATTTAAATAATATAAATTCCTGATATTACGTTGGCCTACACAGACAACCTGGGTGAAACTGTGTCAGTTTCCAGACTTCAGTCTGTGCAGCCTTCTTTGCTTACCCAGGCTGTAAGCTGTTGCTGTCTCTTGGTAACACACAAAGACTAGTTTGATTTAATATGAAATTGAATCCATCATCAGGTCTGGGTGTTCCGAGCTGCTGCCTCAAAGCAAGCAGTCTATGGGTGAATTCACGGCATGATACAGTAGTCCACGGCTAGGAATGCTAGCAATGTCCCAGCTTCTTTCTGTTTGGTTTGCTTTCACACTTCACTTTACTCAAGTGGACTGAACCGGATAGACATGCAGTTACAACCACTGCTTGTTTAGAACAGTGCTGCCCGAAAAAACCACTGACCAAGAAGGAAAAATGCAGAAAGACAAAAGAAAAAAGAAAAGTTAACCTGACGCATGAATTTGCTGGGGTGAAAAAACGTAAATACTTCCACTTCAGCTATCTTTTTCACCACACAAGAACAATAAAACAAAGCCACATTTATGTAGTCTTGAAGTTTCTGTTCTTAGATGTTAAAACCTGATGTTGTTTGTTTAGAAGTTGCCCAGTATGAGCAACAGGAGTGGTAGCAAATTTTCCAGCAAATTGTGCTATGACATGTTACAGTATACCCTTTTAGGTAATTTGAGGACAAATAAAGTCCCAAGACTCCCATTACAACAATTTTCTAATCTCATAACTGTTGCAAAATACAGCATAATGCAATGCACATGTATTTTGTGATGTTAGGGTTTCATTTTAGAGAAACATAGTCAAATTTAATGTTTGTGATTGAAAAACAGCTATTTTCCCAGCCTATGCATAAAATACTTCTTTTTTCATTAGTTTTTGTGCACGAGTCAATGAGCTTAGTGAATTGTACTGTCATATGCAGCCCTATATTCACTCTTTAAAGAAAAAAAGAAGGGAAAACAAACAAACAAACAAAAAAAGCCCTTCACTCACTGTGCTTATAAAAGCTCACTGTGGGGACCAGAACAGCAAGGTGCATCATCTCACTATTTCTAAAGCTGGATTAAGTCAATTATAACAAATTGCTTGTAGCTTGGCTGATCATTTCATTCTTGTGACAACCAAGATTAAAAAATGTGGTTTTCATTTGAGCTAACGGGGTGTTTTTGTCCTCCAATAGCGAGTAGTAAATTTCAAGTTTGATGCTACACAAAGACTGATGATGCATCAAAGTCAGTATTCTGGCTAATCCTGGACATGGCCACTACTGATTAGAAAATTAAGACCTTATCCCCCCAGCATTTGTTATATGGAAAAGTGTTTTTCATTAAAAACAACAACAAAACATGAGCATCATGCAATTAAACTGGCATTTAAAGGGTTACACCAGCAAATATTCAGTATTTAATCATTTTATCTGGACCGAAATTTATCAATAAAATGTTTCCAAATAAAAAAGCGGAAAAATATTAATCTTGTATAACTCCATTAGGTTCATTTTGTCTTCAGTAGTTCAAACTTAGTTTTGTTTTTCTTTTGTTCAGACCAAAGTTGTTTTGCGAGTTGTTTCATTTACCTTGACATGTTTCGACTGTCATCTGCAGTCTTCCTCAGAAGCATCAGCTGATCGCTGTGACGTGTCCTTATGTGATGTTCCCGGGCGTGGCCAACCTGACAGATCTGTCAGATTGACATTTGAAATTTGATGTTACAGAAAGCTAATCCATCAAAGCTGATGCACTGTGTAATCTTTTGCATGTCTATTACAAATGTTAAAATAAGCCCCCAGCCACCTAAATTTGTTTTATGGAAGATATAAAGCTTTTTGTGTTGTTTTTTCTTTCTTTTTTTCCCATAAAAAATAACAGTGACATCAAGTCACCAGCTGGCATTTTGAGGGGTAAAATAAAATATTTGAACGTTGAAGGAGGAAAAAACAGATATCGGTTAAATTTCTATAGTCGTGGGCATTTTTGTTCTTAATGATTCAAGAGGGTAAATTAAACTGACGTCTGAGGATTAAAATGCACCCTAACACCACACTAACTCTGTAAATCAAAGAATTACTCTGAAGGGTACCCAGAACAGTTGGATTAATCAAAAATGTGACCCATGTTAGAAACGCACAGGTATTCAAAGTCAATGTGAGCAGAGGTCAAACCGCCCGGAGATTAATTAAAAACCTGATTGTGCAGGACTTGTGCTACCACTGAGTTACAACACAGAAAAAAACAACCAAAGCTGCAATTAAAAGAAGAGAATTTAATTAAACTCCACTGCTATTTTAGTCAATTTAGCGAACATTTGCTTGGGAAGACAGTTTTTAAAAAGTATTTTTAGGGATTGTTTTTAAGGGTTGTTTCAAACATGGTTTCATCCATTTTAGTCATTGGCTTTATTTTATTGCAACATTAAAAGAATAAGTATCCTATGCTTCAAACAGCATTGGGGCAGATGCTTGTTTCATTACATGTGGAATCTCTGGCATCGCAGGATCAAAGCACTCCACACATCCAGGTCAATTTCATAATAGATTGATCAGAGCTGACAACAACATGTTTGTTGGAGCAACTTAAATCCTCTTCATCCCCAAGTACCTCAAATCAAAGTTTTCAACTTTAGCATAAACTGTACATAGTGTGACTATTTCTCTGCTCAATTGCCAGTCGACTGCAACAGGATATTATCTGTGCATCACAAGTATAAAATAAATGCCCTTCTTTGTCTTTCTTAGACACCCATTGAATTCCTTTGTACCATGTGAGCACAATATATTTCAAAAGCCCTGAGAGGTTGAGTACTATTTCAGACTTAGTACCAGACAGCTCCAGGTGAAGTCCACACTCGCTGAGTGCTGGTGTGATCGGCATACTGAGTGACAGAACACCAATAAAACATGAAGAGATGGCAGAAGGTGGGATGAAAAGAAAATTAATGAGTGGTTTAAAATTAAACTGTGAACGCTGGCGAAGAAAAGGCATGCAGCCAAAAATAACAATGACACAGACCGATCCAACAATATATCTAGATTGTGAGGTCATTTAGCTACACAAGAGAGGAACCAGGATATCATAAAAATGAAGTGTATGAAAATCTGTGCAGCCACAAGCAAGGAAAATAAAAACCCAAGTCTATGTGTCAGTTTGGTTGGACCGTTGATGGGAAACAGAAACCTTTAGCTACAATGAGATGGCTATCAACAAATGGTGCATTTCATAAATTTTTTTTTTTGCATTATACATTATTTTGATTGAGAAGGTACAAAATTAGAAATTATATATTCGCAATAAGGATAGCATGATTGATTATATATTATGTGCCATTTAGCAGCTGACTTAGAACTAATTAGTGTGATTAATTAGGAAAGAGGTCAGTGCACTGATTTATTGGAATAAGAAATGGGATCATTTACATAATTTTTTAGCAGTTTCTTTTCAACAATACCTTTACCTTCATTACAGATGTTGATAATAAAACATGTTTTAGCAACTTTTAACTGTCATCATAAGTTTTTTTTTTTTTTTTCCAAAGAATTGTTTTGGGGATCTCACCCATAACTTGTTTCCAACTATTTTTGTTTATTTATCACGTTTTTTTTTTTTTTTCCACAAATACTAGTTAATTGGGCACTGACGGAGCCCAATAAGCTTGCAGGCTGCTTCCACAGCGATGCCCCGTCACAGGTTCCTAATGGGTAGCTACAGAGATTAAATTTCACATACAGGTGCAGGCGGGTTGCGGGCAGACCATGATTGTTTTTTCTTAATTAGACCTACATCTTTTTTCCTTTCATCTGATTTTGGCCTACATTTAAGTGTTTTGTTTTCCTATCATCCAGCGCAGCTTGTGAGAGCCTTTTTCCACAGCTGGTTCAGGCACGGAGATCACAGCTGAAGTCTGGTGTTTTGTTCCACATCTAGCCTACCTGAGCCTCCTCTTAGTGAATAATTTCCACTATGTGCATGTTGTTTGAGGTGACAAGTTTTTTGAAGTGACAACTATGCTACTTATTTATTTAGTCTTTGTAAGATGTCTGTGGCTCAAAATGTTATTTTGGTTTGGTTATTTGTGAGGAGTATTTCATTTACGCTGATGTCTAGATTTGATAAAGTTCTTCTTGTTTAAATATATGCGTCAATTATTTCTTTTGTGACTAAAAAGAAAGATAATATCGGACACCACTTGTGGCGAAGGGAAGTGTTTGGTTAATAAGCAAGAAGATGAAGAACAGAGGAGACGGAGACACACACAGTCCTTATTTACAGACATTTTTACTGTGGCGGCTTTGATGATGTCACTATTATGTGAATCCATAACAAGTAAATGTCTGTAAATAAGGACAAATCACCACAAAAAAGCTGCTTTGAGCTCACAACTCACGACTAATGTTTCGCAGAAAAACATTGGTGAAATGAAGGAGTTTGTGGCAGATAACACCTTATTTAGAGGCTGTACACAGTTGCCACATCACTTCCATTATATCGGACATACGCTTATCTCGAGTGGATCTAAATATCTCCAGAAGGAATTCAAGTTGCACCAAAACTGGGTGAGTAAATGAACATATTTCATGCTAGAAAATAGGTCTGGACTGAAAAAACAAACAAACTGCCCCTTTAATGGCTTCACTTGGAAAATATCACGGCAGCTGAGTGTCCAAAGTTTCTTCAGAAAGCCCAAGAAGGATGATGATGTTGATATAAAAAATAAAATAAAAGTTGAAAAAAGAGGGACTGATGCAGTGGAAGATTAAGGCAACTATGGAGCAAGCAAGCAGCAGCACAGAGGACAGTAGGGGGGTAAAGAGTTCAGTGGGATCAGGAGTTGAAGAGAGGGGATGAAAAGTGTTCTGCAACTTATGTAAAAAAACAAAATTCAATCTGATTAAAGGATATGTTACTCTTAACTAAACTGGTTGAAAATCTAATCCAGGTGAATATGTCATTATTATCCAGTGGCTGACTGGCCATCGGGAGCACCGGGACCTTTCCCAAACTGGCGTGTCGGTCCCGTTTGAGCTTTAAATAAATAGTCCGTCATGCCGGCTGTCCTGTTGAAGCTCATGAAACTCACAGATGCAGGGAGAAATGTTGAGCCCCCCCCCCCCCCCGCTCCTCTCGACGTAGTTCTGACGAGGGGCAAGATGGAGCAGCAGCATCAGGGCAAGAGAAAAGGTGGAGCAGAGAGGGAAAGACTTAAGAAGAAGTAAAATAGTAAAATACACAGCAACAGATGGAGAAAAGTGCATCAAAATAACTGACATGTTTGTCAGTCAGGGAGCAGGTGAGATATAAACACACTAGTGGTGAAAAGTTAGATGCACACACATCCATCCAGCTAGCTTAATGCTGAGCTGATGAGCTAAAACTAGCTTAATTTAAAAAAAAGTTTTAAATTGTAACTAAGGATATTGTAGATTTTAGCATCGTTCACTATACAGATGTAAGATAATACATGATTATTATGAATATTGAAATCCTTGTATATTTTATTTAACTTCTTTTTAAGCAGGTAAAAAAAGATTGAGATCAAGAAAATATTAGTATGGCCAGTGCATATAAAATGGTCAATGTCTGAATTAAAAAATCTGGGAAATTATGGCTGGCTTTTGGATTATTTTATTTGTTTATTTTTAATAAAGATTTAGAAGGGAGCAGTACCAGAACTCTCAGCAGCGCTAGTGCTGCAAGAGCTCCTGCGGTTACAGCAGTGGTGGACAGCAGCAGCAGTGAGGAATCACAGCAACAACCTGCAGGTACAATTTAAGTACAAACCAAACATGCTGGTGATAGTTTTAAAATAATTAATAGAATAACCTGTTAGATTATAAATAGGCTTAGTATCAGGTTTAGGTGGATGATGGTGTAATTTTATTTGATTTACAACATGGCTAATTGTGCAGACTGCACATTTAACCATATTGTAGTTGATTAAGTAGAATTTCAGTTTATGTGATTTGCATAAATGAATGTTTATTTTTGTAAGGCAAAGAAACAAAAAGCTGTGTGTGGCCACATGTGGAGCCTTTGTTTTATTATTTCACAGTTTTACATCAGTAAGCGCCCAGCCTAATTCACTCTTAGTGTTTTGCGTTAATTTGGTGGAGGTGGCCTGAGATGGTATCAAATTCCCGCCTGAATTATTGTCCCAGTCCGCGCCTGTTATTATCGTTTAAAAAATTAAAGTGACAGGATTTTTATGACCCTGTCAGTCAAAATGACAGACAACAAAAAAGTCTGGTGCAACCACTGCTCGGGACCCTGCAAAACAACAACAGCTCCAGGGATGTACAAAATAAAGGTCAATATGCCAAAAAAATGACTCAGAAACAAAGAGTTTTGGTTTGAAAGTTATGTTGCATTGCTTTAAAATAATGACAGGCAGATGTTTAATTAAAAACATGCAAGGACTGGAAAAGTTGCATGATGCAGAGAATACCACCTTTTGGATCATCAAACTCTCAGGTTTACGAGCACCATCTGATTAGAGGACACTAAACTAATAAAGGAAATAACATTGTACATTAAGATACAGCTGATTTAAATCACATACATCAATATAACCAGCAGATTCAAAGTATAGGAATTGTCGTATGCATAGCGACAAAAACTCCCCAAAATATTATTCTGGTGCTCAAACAGAATTCTATTTTGAAAAAGAAAAGACACAAATCTGTCATGGAAAAAACAAAAACAAAAAACAGTACAACAATCTATGTGCAGCACATTCAATTATCCATGTGTTTATAACTACTGGATCCACATTCAAGACCAAAACTGCTTTTTTATTGCATTATAGAGCACTTGGATTCAGTAAATGCAATTATGAACTACAATAACTACAAATACATTATTTTTACAATGCCCCTGTCATCATCAAGGACGTCATTGTGCTGGTTCCGATTTGTCAAAACTTTGTCATTTCCTGGTTGGGCTATTGAATTACTTGGTTAAAGTTAGATACAGTCCTGGTTCTGGAGGGCTTAAAACTTCTTTCTCAAATGAGCCTGATTCATACAGTATTGAAGAGACTTTCAGACACTGCAGGGGACACCATGTGTGACTTCAGGTCTTATGTTGTCCTTTTCTTTAACTTTAATGTGCTCTTTAAAGAGCACATTTGTTGCTTTCCTCTGACTTGAGGCTTTATACAATGATGCAGTTTATCTCTCCACCGCTCTGCTCTCACACACCAAGACACCAAACCAAAGAACTGCACTGACAAGAGGACCCTTACTGGGTGTTGCTTTGCCAACATCTGTACAAACATATTAGCATTTAAAGAAGTAGTGCACCTTAAAATTTACCTTAAAACATAGTATTAATTTATTGTGACAGGAAAAAACACCAGTGCTGCTGTTTTTTTTAATAAGAATACTTTAGAAATCTGGATTTTGTGGGTCAAAAATTGCTCAGGTTTGGTTTTTCCACACTCAAATGTGATGTAGAAGCATACTTTGTCGCAAGAAATTTGAAAAAAAAAAAAAAAAACTCACAGCCCCCTCCCTCCAGATCCAAAAGATACAGGTCTTCACCTTGGAAACTGCGCCCACAAATGCATATGTACAGATGTGAACCTGTTTTCTGATGTATGTCAGATAACAAGAAGCTAGTTTTAGACTTTCAAGCTTTCTGACATCCAAACTTTTGCAGAGACAGCAGGCTTGTTGTCATTCGGTTGTCATAGATGTCGTGATGTAATGACAACTTCTGATGACATTAACAGTGAAGTAGGGGGATCTCACTTCTTCACTCCTACCCTTTATCCATCGTTTGAAGTGACAAGGGGTAGGGAAGGGATAAAAAAAAAAAAAGCAAACAAACACACAAACAAAAGAGTACCATAATGGGACTGGGCCTTATTCTACATGGCCAAGGCCTTTGCTTTTTTGATTGTTTGTTAGTAACATATTTAACAAAGGGAATCAAGTAGAGTGGAGGCACATTTACAGCATTTTGCTACTCGTGATGATTGTTCTCAGTCTGTATAGATGCTGATGGATCAAATCATCTGGTCCAAAAATCTTAAGTTGTTCATCCTACACTGCTCGCAGTTCTAAAATAAAAAAAGCATAATTAATTCAGAAGCTGAAATGAAGAAGTTCCTCATTTTTTAATGTTAAATGCTACACTGTATGTTGCTAACTCTTGACAGTGACAACCTTTGTGTGTCATACCAATTATCTACTCTGTCCTCAAATTCTACTTTCCTCTTTCCAGTCCCGTTACAAAAGGTATAGTCATATTACGACTATTTTTTTTATTACATTCATCATTACATGTGATAACTAGATCTTATGGAATATTTGTTATTTTTACTGACTGACTTACTTTACTGTGACGTCGTTGTGCACATAGAACACAAGAGTATTGTGATTCACGCAGGGATGCAGCTTAGAGGGAATTTTGTACATCACAGAGGTGAAAGAGTTACTTTGTGTGTCCTTATATAATCCAGAACACATACATATTGATGTTGGATTTTTTTCACCCCCTCATGACAACACTCCTGTATTATTGAGTTTGCTGTTATCGTTTACACTTATGTATTTATTTCAGCAGCATCATTTTTTTCTCCTTTGTCCTCGTTTCAATTTCTGTTTCTTGGGATATACCCTGATGGTTGTTGGGAATTATCCCCTGATCTTAGAAATCTTTTTTTTTTCCTGTCATATGAACTTTGGTACCACTTCAGTGTGCTGTTAGCTTCAAGTGAGTTTCTTAATTACTTCAAGTAAACTCACTCTGTAATCATTCTTAATGATGGATTTGGTGGTTTCATGGGTGCATCCCAACATCCCTTTGATTTCGCCTACCAGTACTCATAAATTAGTTGCAAATTTGGAGAAGGCTTGTAGCACCTGTGTAAATTTTAAGATTGGACAGAAACAAAGAAATTAAAACAAGATTTTTGTCTCATCTAAATACAAAATGTAGCTGTAGTGAACAGGAGAAAAGATGCTGTGCATAGCTCGGGTGCTGGTGTTAAAAGCACATCAGCAGGCAAGACATATAAAATCAACCAACGGTTCTCTTACACTCGGATCTTTAGCTCCCCAAGTGAAAGTGTTAAAGCAGTCTGGGCTCATTGACTATGAGGCCTGGGGGGCTTTGTGGTAAAAGTCTGAGCACGTATTAGTTCTGCAGCACTGGCTGACCCAAGCTGGTCCCCAGCCACATCACGGCCCGTCTCATGCCTACTCAAAAGGCTTCTGTGTTGGAATGTGTCGGCAGGGCGCCTGGCCCCCCTGGAGCATCATCTGTGGGATATGCAGAGTTGGCAGGTTGACAATCAGGTTTGTAGGTTTGAGGTGGTTTGAATGTGGCCTCACTGGCGTATTTGATCATTTTGAAGAGGTTTGCAAGTGTTTGTTTGGTTTTTTTTGTTGTTTTTTTTTTATTCCCCACAGTTAGTCCCGGAGTCTACAGTGTTTGGTTTTCTCATGGACTTCTCTTCCCAGTATTTTTAATGCAGATTTATTATCTTTCTAAGTTCTTTCCGAGCGCCTTTTCCACTGCACTATTCCACATATCATTGACTCCTTATCAGCATGCTATTTCAATGGCTGTCTCTGTTGTTTTATGATTTATTGATAAGTCCCCAGTCTTCCTGTCATCTTCCAGCTTTTTCCTTCTGCCTCCCCCTCCTTCCACTGCTCTCCTACTATTTACTTCCTTTCTTTATTCCCCAATCAGCTCTTTCTTCAGCACTTCTTCAAATATCTTCCATCTTTTTCAGTATTCTCGGCACAGTGTTGTGCTGTTTTCTTACCTAATTAGAAATCCCCTCCAGTTTTTGGTTGCCAAGGGGCATATTTACTATGAGTAGTTCAACTATGGGTTTCTGGGTCATAAGTGGGAGGGGGTGGGGGTAATGATTTTAAGGATGGATGCTTAACATGCTAAATTCATAAATAAATAACAGAGTAGGCTGATTAAATTAGCTGTCTTACAAATAAAGTACAAACTAATTATATTTGAATAATTTTCTATTAATTTTTTTTTAAACATTTGTCATGAAGTACTGACGCGGAGAAAGAAAATAACCATACATGTAATGTTTCAGAGGAGCTTTTCTTTGCTGCTTTTCATGCCACTTGGATTCTTTGAAAACTTTAAAACCTAATGCTTTGATTGAAGGTGTGCATCCATAAAGAGACTGTTACCAAGCAACGGCTGCAAGTGAGTAAAGGTACTATGGATAACTCTGCTGGCATTTGCAATTTTACAAAAAAAGACACTGGAGATTTCAGTCCACCAGATCTGAAGATGGACGGTTTTTGGATCGTGATATTTTGTGGTAGCTTGTGACGATGAAATTCATTCTTATGTAGCTTTATGTAAGACTGAATTTAAAAAAAAAGTTTCAAACTTCTGTAGATATTTCCCTTGAAGGGAAAACATACAACAAAAAATCTAAAGTAGTAGCTGAAATGCAATATAATATTTAAAGTAATTGATGTAAAATAGTGTGAAAATGATGATTATTTTCACAAAGTCAGAATAGACATACCACAGACTGTAAATTAAAGATGGATGAAGTCACCATGATATTGCCCATTAATATGTAAAATACAGTTTAGGAGCCTCGAGTTTGGTTTCTGCTTGCACCATGTTGATTCGGTTGGAGCTTTTGATAGAATCTAAATGAAGGAATAATGAGAGAAGTTGATTCTTTTTGAAAAGGAATCCAGTTTTTGACTTTTAGGTACTTAATCATTATGCTACATATAGTACAGATCCTTTTCACAAACTGAATAGACAAACCAAATGCTGGCTGGTTGGGCCTTTTGTGTTGTCGATTTAAATTGCTTTGTAGTTTCTCCAAAGTAATTGGAAGGAGAGGGTGAAGCAGGGGGTAGGTACTAGATGTAAACACATCTTACACCACTCAACACATTTTACGGAGCAAGACGCTACTGATGGCTTCCATTGAATATCTCTGCTTCTCTGTCTAGGCAACGTGCGGGCTTAAAGCTTGATGTTGCATAAAATGGACCCTTTTTACAACTACTTTTCACAGTTTGTGAATATTTTCATAAATGCATTTTATATGAAACCTTTCAGTTTTGTAATTCAGCACATTTTCAAATGAAGTTGCTGCAGGCAAAAAATACCTTATCACTGATTTCCCATTACATACCACTAAAATACTTTATGATACTAATTACACAGCAATTTTCTTATCGTTTTAGGCAGTTTTTACTTCTTGTAATGTATTGTGGCAGTTGAAATTGCTTTGTAAGTAGTGAAATGAATGAGACATGAGGAAAACACAAAAAATTAACCTGTATGAAACTCAATTTAGTAAGTGAACTGACTCAGTGTTGCAAAGTTTGACCAGATATTTTGAGTCAATACAATACTTTGTACTCTGCTGTAATTTGAGACATATCTAAGCATGTTTGCAGCTGATCATAGCATGTCAAAATAAAGACTATAGGCTTACTGATGAGAATGCAGCAAATAATCAGAATTCTTCAATGAAAACTGATGAATGCAGCAACAGTTCCCCAGACAGCAATTCTCATTACTTTCAGTGTTTAATCAGATGAGTGACAGGTGACAGAGGTTAAGCACAGCAAATTTGATTGACACAAAGGGGAAAAATGCTCATCTTCCCCAGGGGTTCAGACTGTTGTGATTGCAGTGATCCAATTAAAGAATTCCCAGTGAAGGATTTAACTGCTGTGCTGAAGGTTCTTAACAGAAACTGCTTCAGGATAGGCACTCCCAAAGAAATTGCGGATAAGAAGCTCAATTTTTAGTCTTGGGTGCTTTGCAAGATTCCTGTCATGTCTAAAATTAGACAGAGACAAGAACTTCCAATTTTACCCGGTAAGCAGGTGATGGACTTGTGAGAGGTACGAAAGGTTATCATTGGCACAAGTTTTAAGGAATTTCAAATTAATTTTACTTTACAGCCAGAAAACACACTGCCATGTAGCAACTTAATATCTTGTCATTTGCACAATCTAGTAAACCATATAGCTCTCATCTCGTGGGGATAGAGGTCAGCATTGGCAGCTTAAGATGGAGCTGGTGGACATTGAGATATTGAATAATGTAAGCAAAAATATAATGTTCTGTACTGTTGTCATGGTTTAAAAGTTAATACATGTGAAAATGCCAAGCTGTCAATACTAAATCTAGCTTTTTACACTCCAATTGGGTAGTTCATTGTGTGTGAGCAGGATACCTGTCAACTCAGATGTCAGACATCTGCTCTGCATATGAACACAGCATACAGAGAAGTGGGGCATAATTAAACGCTCCCAGCAGGAGGTGATAGAGGGCATGTCCCTATGAAGTGACACTACGCCTATAATACGAAGCCGGAAATTTCTCTTATCAAGGTAACTTCAGGGTTAACCCTGGGTTTTCTGTCCTAAGACGCTGGTTCATTTCTAATGAGGGTAAATCACGGCGGTAACTT
The DNA here is from genome assembly GCA_023101725.1 of Atherinomorus stipes. NCBI lineage: Eukaryota > Metazoa > Chordata > Actinopteri > Atheriniformes > Atherinidae > Atherinomorus > Atherinomorus stipes. The sequence goes on along the minus strand of JALJCO010008534.1, from coordinate 63,568 downwards.
ATGCTGAACGCCTAACTTGCTCCGGGGCAGTTTAAGTTTGAGAAAAAAGATCAACCGCCACTTCCTTACCAGTCTGCTGTCTTGGAAAACTTCCTGCCCATTCTTAAAAGATCCTGTCGGTGTTGGTGCGCAGATTATGTGAGGAGCGGTTAACAGAGAAAGCGGTTAGGATAAATGCTCCTTTTGATGTCCCCAATGACCTCCTATACAAGGGCAGATTTTCACCTGATGGACTGTGCTACGTTTGTCAGCTGATGGAGACCAGAGGTGTAAAAAAATAGGCTAGAATTAGAAAGAAGAAATCTGGTAGTTGTTCCAACCAATCATTAAACCAGATGGGTTTTATTAGCTCCTCTGCCAGGTATGAACTCGTTAGTGAAAACACCTGTTCTAAATATATTGGTAGATCCAAAAACATGACAGATTTCTATTCTCAAACAACTTTTACCTCTACTTTTGACACCTCTGATAGAGACATGTTACAGATGTAACACTTTACCTATTGTTAATTTTTTTCCAAGTCTGTTTAACTTCCCAAGGATTGCATCAGAAACTAGAAAGTGCAGTTATGGCTTAACAGCCATGTGAATGCGTTCGGGTTAAAGGCATTAAGCCTTTGAACCCTAAGTCCATTTCTCTGGAAATTGCATATAAATGAGTGTATCTCTGCAACCACAAGGCCTATTTGAAAAAAGTTGGTATCAAATTAAAGAAAACACTTGTGAGATTTATGGAGATGTGTAAATATAAGTATTTTTGTTACAGGTGAAGAGTAAATGAAGATGGCACAGCAAAATTTCAAACCTCGCCTTAAAAAAAACACAGTGTCAGCATTAGCAACTCTCTGAAATGATGCTTTAGAAGCTATTAATATCTTTCAATCCAAAGTAAAATATGTTCACATTGTTCCTGCAAAGACCTCCTCCTCTAAAGTAAAGCAGAACAAAATTACAGCGTTTATTTTTACAAAAAGTTCAGGTTTCCAAAACCAAACCACAATTTGGCAGTTGGCAATGTTATTTTCCAACATGCCACAGTATTATAATTCTTCTATAATAAACATCTTTAAAAAAAAAAAACAGCCTTTAACTGCAACTTTTATGACTTCTGTGTCTGCACACGCCCTCACAGCGTCCTTACATGGCTGTGTGTGGTTACGCAGACCCATAACCCCTCAACGGATTGGTTGATTTTGGTAAATGAGACATCAATCAATTGTTTAGAGCCAGTAGAATGTATCTAGACCCCAGTGGGAAAGATTGACAGTACTTTTAGCCAATCAGAGCCAGCAGAAGGTGGTAATTCAGTATTGGCTGGTACCTGCATCGGTAGATTGTGAAGCTGTCTGCTGGCTGACCTTTGGCTAAACCGAAAGTGTTTCATGTGTTGCCCCGGAGATTATTTTTAAACAACCAAATGTGGATTTACCAGTAAAAAATAGTTTTCACGGAGAAACAACAAAGGTAAGAGAAACTTTTAAAACTAGTTTGTGGCTGAGTGGTTTCTGCTGTTGCTGCTTATTGGCTTCTATCTCTGTAATGTTTTAGTGTAGAGGACTGTCGGGCACATGTTCAAATTCTACAGAGTCTCAGCATTAATTTAATATATATTTTGTGGGAGTTTGATGTGATGTTGTGGCTGTGAAGGCAGAAATGTTGTACATAGGCTGCTATTATGCCGTGTATTTACGTTTTACATTTTTTATTTCATTTGGATATAACCTTAGTTGTGTTTTGCACAATTAAAAAAGGTTTGTGCTGTCTTGTAGCCTAGCTCCTGCAGTTTAATTTGATGTGCCACATTGCAATAATCTCTGTCATTAATGCGTCGTTTATCACCGCTATTGCTGAGTAATAATCACGAGGGACTAGGGCTGGAACGATTCGTCGACGTAACCGATTACGTCGACGCAAAAAATACGTAGACGCAAAATATGCGTACCGATGCGTCGTCAGACCAAAACAAAGATGGCGGCGCCATGCGACTTCAGACTAAAACAAAGATGGCGGCGCGATCTCCGCGAGTGGCTCTTCCAAGTTTCCAAAGTGTAAGGCAGTGAAGGCCCACACTCGTTTATCGAAGGTATAACTATATATTAGGGATGGCGAATCCGAAGCCTAATGAGACATGAGACAACTTCCGTGAGATCGACGCCATGTCTTCAGACACGTCAGGCCTGTTTGAGACGGTCAGCATGAAGCACGAGCTCCATCTGCTGGCCGTGGGTGGTACTGCAGCTGATGCAGGGAGCTGTCTCGTCTCTGACTGAATATAATTAAAGTCCCGTTCTCAACCTCATGTTCGTGTTTCATCTGTTGGTAATAGTATTGTGTAGTCACTTCTGGGATAAATAAAGAATTTTTAATTTCATTTCCAAGTGATTGGCACCCGTATTAAGCATTAACAGACTAAAGATGAAGATGCACTTTTTCTGGAAGCTAGACCCATGTTCAATATAATGTTCAACTCTGAATGTTTACTTATCTTCATTATCTTTTGTTGGAAAATAATATCTGTCTTAGCTTAAATCCTCCAAGTTTACATGATCATATTATTTCAATAATGGCTTTTTTTATTATTATTTTCATGTAAATGAAAGAATTAAAAGCCTGTTTTTCAGTCCGCTGTGTTTTCAACATAAATTTTACATTCTGTTGGTTCATGAAAAACTCCATGACAGGCTGCTGCTCCCACTCCCTTTTTATTCATGCTCTTTTTTACATTTTAGATATCTATATCAGCATATATAAACTGCTGTCTGTCAATTTATGAGGAGATAATCGATAATCGAATCGAATCGAGTCGAATCGAGCTAAAAAAATGAATCGTTAGATTAATCGATGCATCGAAAAAATAATCGATAGATTAATCGTTTAAAAAATAATCGTTTAACACAGCCCTACGAGGGACCTTATAAGGTCCCTCTCGGATTCAAATTAAACTGAAATGTGCAAAAGACACTGCTCAAAGTGATTTATATATATATATATTTGGGCATTTTAGGTAATTTTTAACTTTGAAAATGACCTTCAACTCTGAAAATTAGTTGAAAGCCAATCAAATTAGATTAATCGATTAGTCGTGATGTAATCATGATCAATAATAAAATGAAAAATACTTTTATCCCCAAAGGGAAATTGTAAACATGTGTAAGATCTTACCTATGTATCGATTGTGTTCCATTCCTCTTTTTTTTTGTCTGTTTATTTTATCTTTATCAGTGTGTGGGCTCTAGTGTGCTTTATTGAAAAGGAGGGATAGTGTATCGGGGAGATTGGAATTGAACTGGGCTGACTGTGCTCATATGGCGGCTGCTAGTAGTGCTGGTGTTTACTTAGCATAATGCTACATTGGGGCAATTGCCCCCCACAGGAGCATTAAGTAACAACAAAACCAGTTATTTTCTTCATCTTCCAGTCCAGTCTTTTTGCTCCTGAAGCAACATTTCTTTGGCCTAGTAACTTTACTGTTCTGGTCTTGTCTCCGTGGTGAAAGCTTCACTTTTGATTTGCGCTGTTCTGACTAATCGATTAATTGATTAGTTGTGCACATCCCTTATATATTTAACGGTGCAAAAATACATGTATTTGTATTGAACCATTCAATGTAGGTGTGTATCGAACCGAGACCATTTTTTCGAATATCAAACAATACAGAATTTTTAATTTATTTTAGCAACTTGTCTTCCGATGATGAGCTTTGTGTTGAAAACTCAGTGAATCTGCATTCGAATACTTATTTGGCAACATTCAGATCTGGTGTTCGGAACGTCTTTGGTCTTCATTGTTCAGTATGACCCCGATGGTCAGCCGGTATGGACAAAAGCACAATGGTTTAACAAAGGCATAACATTTTTTTGTATCGAAAAAATATTGAACTGTGACACTAAAGTACAGAAGTACCCAATCATGAACTTTTTGTACCGTTGCACCCTTCGTATGTATACTGTTCAAATGTATAGCAGCTCCTCCACTGCTGTACTGACTGTGAAAAAATATATGAGAATAAAAAAAAGGATAACTCTCTTTATCTGTTGAAATAAAAATCCCTATAAGTGCAATCCATTTATCTTTACAGTGCCGTTCAGTGTTGCTCACTGATGTAGCCTGAGTAGTATTTACTGGCTTGTATAGTGTTGATTTATTCCAGCTGTGATGATGGACACACATATCAAATCTTTTATTGAGAGCGCAAACAATGTGTTCAGATTATAGGCGCAGAAAAACCCCTGTCAACACTCACTGCTGCTTTTACACTAAACCATAGCATGGATGATCAACTTGTCCTCTCCTTATAAAACTGCCAAACAAAATGCAAAGAGTGTAATTTAGGAAATGACACTATATTTTATATTGTGTGTTTTATGAAAGAACTTTAATTTCTAAATACAATGGAAGGCACACTGAAAACAACCTTTTATTGACATCAGTGTGTGTATTAATGCTCTGAGACTCTTTCAAACATGAATACCTGCCTGCAATGTTGGCAGAGAAAATGAAACATGTTTCTGCCTACAAAAAGATAGTCAGAGCTGAAGGAGGGGTGCATCATGTCAGATTTATACCTTATTTGTAAGATATGAGGTTATTTTCATGTTGTTCACCAAAATCCACTACAGACTGTCTTTTGAATTATGCAGCACTTTAGGTGGAAATTCAGCCTCGGGCATTTTTTCTCAGAATATGCATATCCAGGGAATTTTTATATCATGCAGTTATTTACAAGTGAAGTGTGAGAAAACTACAAATTGGACCATTTGAGTATTTTAGGTTAGATGTTGGTTAATGATGTACCATTTTGTTTTTATATGGTTTGGCCCATTTAGTTTTTGTGAATTTTGTGTCTTAACACCAATTCAGGGAATGTGGAATGAAACTACCAATATGTGATATAAACATGGACGTAAAGGTTGAATATGGAACATTTTTATTAAAAGCTATATTTTTTCAAAAATAATACCTCCACAGGTCGTTTGGGGGTGTACAGAATGAAAGTACAACATTTCCCAGAAAAAATATATTTAGCCCAAAAATAATTATAAAATAAATTTTTACGGGTTTGATAATGGCATTTTATTTACGTCTATAAGCCAATACACGCTGCCATTGCAGGTTGCCAAATGCGATCTCTGTGTGGAAACCATACTTCGGTCATAGTCAGGCTTGTACAAGGGAAAACCGTAGAGACGACGAGTGAAGCAGCTGACTCAGAGCCCTGGAGATGTTGTTATCTGTTTCTGAGGAGGAGTGACCTGAGAAGAGCAAAACCTGGAGTAAATTTAGGCGAAGACTACACTAAATGGACCCACATAAATGTTTTCCACGGAGTAAAACACGGAAATGCCGACTTTCCTCCTGGATCGGTAAGCTAGCTTGTTTGCTAACATGGCTAGCGTTAGCTGTCAGTTATAAACTCCTCTGTGTTACTTGTTGGACATGCTGCAGACTGTTGGTCACTTGCGTATCGGCAGCGAGTCTTGCACACCCTTTGTCTGGCATCCCAGCAGCTGAAGTTTTTTTTTCTGCCGTTGCAACTACAACCTAGACACACGTGATGTCGCTGTTCTGTCCGTATGCCATATTCAACCTTTAATTGACAATAAAAACAAACAAACAAACAAAAAAAACCCTCACAATTATTCTGGTAATGTAAGGGCTGGTTTTGATATGCAGGTACAAATTCATAGCAGGGACTGACTAGAGACTTAGTTTTGAATATGTAGAAATCGACATTTACAGTTTTTCTCCACTGGTTTGACTCATTTCTTGAAACAGAAATTACATTCTTAAAACTAAAAGATATTTTTGGAAAAGCAGACTCACCGTTCTAACAACACCATAGCTCACTTGCAAAAGCACATACACTGTTTCTCTTCCAAAACGGTTCATTCATGCTTCAAAGCAAAATTCCTCTCCCATATAAATAGTCAAAGCCACCAAAATGGACAGAACCTTTTCAATAACTTTGGCTCACTTCTTGAAATAGACTGGATGTTCTCAACACTCTTTGTGCTTTTGCCAAAATAATCTGGAACGTTCAGCACAAGACCACATTTCCAAAGCTCATATCTCTCCCAAAACAGTTCACAAATGTGTCAAAACGAAGTTCCTTTCTCATCTGAATGAGGCCCCCAAATGCATTGTTTGTTTGGTATTGTTTACTGTAAACATTGCAAGTCAAAAAATTTAAATGTTTTGCCATTATGGCAGAGGACCATGGAAATATCCATCATGTTCACCTCTCAGTCTTAGCCCAGTCCTTCATTGACAATGGTTATTGTGCTAAATTGTTTTTTTGTCTGGCTAACAGAATACAATGTGTACAAAGTGTATAAAACTGAAAAATGGTGTGCAAAGACTACAAAGGCTCATGGGAAATCCATATTTTGCAAGAATGAAGTCTTTCATGATTGTTACCTTTTTTATTTGAGTTATGTTACTACCTGTGCTATGTTTTTGTTTAGACAATGTTATTAGAATGTTCAGTTCTGTTTGAATGTTAAAGTTGGCACCATAAGGCCAGAGGACAATACAGGAAGTCAGATCCACCACCACATCCTCAAATCTGTGTGTTACTGAAATGATGCTTAAATCAATAGTCTGTTACCAATCAATGCAAATGAATTAATTTGGTTCAATACTTCTGTCTTTTATTTAGCATCGCTCTGTGACTGCAGCAGAGTGTGTATATTGTGGAAGTACAGATTTCCGTTTCTGGATTCATGTACGTATCTGTATATTAAACGCTAAAATGACCCGCACTGCAAAAACTTAAATCTTAGCAAGTATATTTTTCTAATTTCTTGTCAAAATATCTCATCACACTCAAAATAAGACAAAACTATTTAAAGAAAAACATTTCAAGAAAATTTTGCTTGTCCCATTGGCAAAATTTTTTTGCTTGTCACAAGCACAAAAATCTTTTTTTTTTTTACTAATTTTAAGAGTGGCCAAGATTTTTTTTTTTCTTGTAATAAGCAAAAATTCTTGTGTGCTTGTAATAAGCATTAAAATCTGCCAATGGAACAAGAACAGTTTTCTTGATAAGATTTCTTGAAATGATAAGCATTGCCTTAAAACAAGATCTTATATCTTACTGAAATGTTTCTCTTTAAGTAATTTTGTCTTATTTTTAGTGTGAGATATTTTGTCTAGAAATGAGAAAAATATACTTGTTAAAATTAAAATTTTTTGCAGTGTTGTTTGCCAATTGTGGATAATGGTCTCTTCAAAACACCGGTTTAGCATAGGCTTGAATGGCAGAGTCGCGCTTCATCCCCCCACTTCTGGAACTGATGTGGGGGGTACTGGGGGCGTGTCCGATATTGTGGTGTGTATCTATCAGGGTGTTGCAGACATTTGCGGGATTACTCTTAGTAAATCAGCTCCAGGCGCAAAATTCTAGATTGCACAGGCAAATTACTACATGCAAATTTGGATGAACTGTAATCCTGGTGCATCAGAAGGTGTTGACCACAGTGCACTCTGTCATGGAGTGAGCAAACGGTGGAGGTGTTTGGATGTAGGATCGGAAAGGCAGACTGCTATACCACCCAAAAAAGGTACACGGAATAATCATGTCCTGCAAAACATCACGAACGATTGCCGTTCAGATCAAGACACTTTTCTATGACATCTGACACGGACCTCTCCATCACTCACATCATTCACCACTTCAGTAATGTGCTGTCACTTTTGTTGATCTGTGATTACTGTGATGTCCACATAAAATGATTCTCGAACTTCCGCCTCACCAACAGGCATCTGGACTTCAGTTTCAATAAAATTGTGTTTTCTTGTTTTCTTATTTGCCACAATTAAGCTTTAAATGCCACAGATCAACTGGCTCATTTATATGCACAAATATCCATAAGTTACTTTGCATTGACCCTTTATGGTAGAATGTGGGTGTGTAGGGGGTGCGATATGAGCCAAATTCACCTGCGCTAACTTCTAGGAAGAACGAGATTTACAAAGGGGAAATATCTTGGATCTGTGCGCATGCCCTGGTTTTATAAATCTGAATATTTTGGGGGTTTTGGCACACATGCAATTTTATTAAGGATCCAGCGCACTGTTTTATAAACAAGGTCCCTGTTGTGTCTCTATGTCCCCCTCTGTGTCTTTATTTTCATTGTTAGAATACATTTTTCTTTGATTGCAGCTGTCCATTGCTGTTTGTGGGTTTCTGTGCTCCTTTTTTGCCCTTTAAATGACAGAAAACTTAACTGAGAAGAGCAGAGGTCAAATGGCAAACTCTGCCATGGTGCCATGTTGTTTAGATGGAGTTCTGGTTAATATAGTTTTTTCTTTGTTATTTTCAAAGACTTCTTTTTGTCCCCAACATGTACCTCCTTTTCTACTGTCTCCACCATCCACCTGCCTGCAACCTGCAAATAATTTTTATTGATAGGCATTATGAAGGGAAATCTTGAGTAGCACTTGGTCACTTTCATATTTCCAACTCTTTTTGATGGTTTAGTGACATTCATTTTGTTGGGCTGTTGTTGCCCTGCAGTGTCCCAAAGCTGAGAAACCATACTTCACAACATTTTTGTCTAGTTTGGAGCATCACAGCTGCATTTTTCTTTACAGCACAGCATCACATACTAAAAACTGGCTACAACACACAGGCTGTTTTGAGTGAGCACCATGGCTGCTTCATCAAAGAAAGATGACATTATGGGAGAAAGTGAAGAATAGAAAGAGAAAAAGTGACAGAGCAAAAGGTAAGACAAAACTCAACTTCTACTGACTTTTGGCTGGATAGAGCTCAGAGAAGAGACAGGACGCAAGATGGATGCCAAATTAGCGTCTGTTAGGGGAAGCCAAAGTTTGGTGGTGGGGCTTTCATGATTCTCACTGGGAGAAACACTGCATGATCCAAACTGGTCCACCTGTACTGTTATGCCATCAAAGTTTTAAGGTAAAACAAAGCATGGCATATGGGTTGTGTTACCATGGTAATGTTGCATTCAGTTATTGGATGATGATGGGCTATGATGGGATGACGGGCATGGGGCACTTGTCTGAAGAAAGGAATGAATTAATAAAAAAAAGTAATTCAACAATTATCCACATTTGTTGTTCCAGTGTCCCTCTGCCCCCATTACACAAGGTGAGTGCCCCCCTCACCCCCAAAAAAGGAGTTTGCTCTCTGTATGGTCAAAGGTGAAAAATAACGCAGCCCCAATCTGGACTGGTCCCAACCAAACTGCCCCCCCTTTGAAAAAGTAGCACATAATTCATTCAAAAGTTAAAAGTTTTTTCTTTAATCACTCTGATGAAGATTTTTTTCTCGCTACATTTATTGATGAACTTCTTCAGTTTCACTGACTTTCCTTTAGATCTCCAATGCAATTTCATATCTGACAAATGAACTTCAGACTGTTTTTAACACCTTAACTTACTAGAAAGTAACAGCGTCACCCAGCCATGAAACTGCTGAAGTTAGTTGTTAAATTACTGTTGAGCTGTGAATGGACAGACACCATAAAAAGATAATTCAAAGCTGAAAATCTTCACATCTGCAGAGCCTCATATAAAAGCATCAAGTATGTAAAACCCTACTGCATGGACTGTTCTGACAATGCTGAATTGAATGGTGATGGCAAAGAGAGACGGCTAAAACAAAATGCACCAGAGGAAGTTGAATCAAAACATGAAAACTCGCATCCTTTAGTAAAAAGGCATCAGTCTTGCCTTAAAAAGTTCAATTAGAAGAGTCACAATGAGAGAATAAAGTCAAATCAAAGGATACTGAAGCCTTCATCTACTGTGTTGGCCATCTAAATCTGAGACAGCGTAAAAAAAAATAAAGAAAAAAATTTCAAATCCTCTTCTGATGTGGTGAAGTACATGCCCTCAGCGATTCCTCTGAATTCAGAGGAGATTTCCGCTGAGCAGCTCGACCTCACAGCCTAATCACCAGATCTAAAACTCCAGCAGAGCTCCAGGCCATAGTGAGAGGGGTAAAGCCCCTTCCTGCTGATGCTTCCTCCAGCCTCACATGCTAGGACACAATTAATTCATACTGCTGGCAGTCTTGGACCATCCCAGTTGTGCAACTCTCATCCCTTGTGCTCATTCTCTGTCCTTATTTGCATAATGTCAATTTGGTTTGTAATGGCCCATTGTGGACAGTCTGCAAGTTTGCATAAATGAGAAAAAAGTTAAGGCACCAAACTCCAAATATTTGTGATCTTAGTACTTGGCTACAGCTTCTTTTCTTACAGTAGAAATGAAAAAATATAAACAGTATGCTTGAACGAGGAAAAAGTAGGCTTTCACTGAAGTTGGTGCAAAGGAAGTTTGAGTATGTGAAGCTTTTTTTTAACAGAGAGAGAACTCTGATGGCAACTCCCTGAGCAGAATCATGAGTCTGGATATGGCAAAGAAGGAGGTTGTTGATGAATTTAATCACGGATAGGCAAACTGGCTGTAGGCTGAGTAACTGTGTAGAAAAAGCTCTCATCCATCCCCTGGATGAATAATCATGCAGCTATACTCCTGCTCCACTGGCTACTTCTGAGGAACACACACAAAATAAGAGGAAGAATTCATAATCAGAAATGGAGACAGACAGACAGGAATTGAGAGATGAAGAGAAACAGAGCGAGAATGATGAGATGGGTAGAAAATGTGCAACAGTGCAGAGGAGAAGATTAGGTGAGGGCCAAACCAAATCTAGAAAGCAATTCCCAGGCAGGCACTTGCTGAACAGTGGAGCCAAAATTTGTATGAGCAAAGCTTGTAGAGATGAGTGGAGATAGGATGAAAGCACAATGCATGACTAAATATAAATCGCCAGCTCTGTTTGAATGTCATTTACACTGATAACAGATAAGGGAAAGAGGGACAAAAGGAGATTTGTTTGGTTCTCTTCATTTATCTAGTCAGTTTTAAACCAGAACTTGCACATCTGTGTGCCAAGCGAAGTGAATGGAGTTGTGTTTGAAATGTGATAAAACTGATCCCCCTCAGGACTCTCCCTGCAGCTTCTATGGAGAGCACATTTGCAGACAGGGTGTGTCTCTGCCAAAGTGTAGCGATGGCCAAATGTTGAATCCTGTTCCTGTACACTGGTCACCCACAGAGAGGTCAGTCCTGTTCCGGAACATGCATGTGGAACCTCAGTATCAAATATTCTTGGATCAAATTCAAAAAGACTGGAGTTACTGTTTAATTTTTAGTCCCCAGCAGTACAAATAAGTACCTGCACATAAACTACCTCTGTCATTCAGGTCATTTCACACAGATCCAGTTAGACTAATGCTATCAAAAAATCTACACAAGACATAATGATAAAAGGAAGTAAGTGTCAATTTATTCATGTAAACTTAATATTTCATTTAGCATGCATTTTGTTATTGTCAAGTGAAACTGAAAGAGATATCTGATATTGCTTCTTGCATAATTCCAAAGCTTTATTTGTCTCATTATGACCTATCTACTCCTATAGTTTTGTTGATTGGTGTGTCATTAGAAACAATGTTCAGGTTGTTTGACCTCAATAAAAAGTATAACTTTTATTTTTGTACTTTGAGCTAATCCTCTTCACATCACCATTTGTCAGTGACCTCCAATATTCTAATCTAACATTTGTAGCAGCTTATTAATGCAGCTACAGAAAGGTCACATCAAGCCTTTGCTTGCATATTCTAATTATTCAGATGAACCCAGACTGGTGGTTCATTATAATATGCAAATTTACCTGTGCTAATTGAATTACACTGGTGTTATCACTAAAAAGACACAATCGCTAAATGAAGTCATAACATTCATTAAATTACAACTTGCAGACTAACAACTTTAGAGACTAATATTGCAGATGCATGCAGCAAGAACTATGTTTTTGAGAAAAATGAAAAAAAAATCTGTATGCCATTTACAAGAAGAGATGCTTTAATATCAGCATTTTGTTCAGCTAAAAAAGGCATCTTTCTGATGTGAAGCAGCATTTCGAAGATGTAGAAGAAGTTTAACAACAAAAAAAAAAAAAAAGAAATCTGCACTGGAAATGTACACACACAAAGAACCAGAAACAGATCCGAATTAGGAGGAATAATGTTCATCAGAGAAAGTTTAAGTTGTGACAGTAAAACATCTAAATTATGTTAAACGTGTTAGACAGATTCAAAACATGGTTCTGTATGTTCTAAATTTATCCTAAAAAACATACTTCTGCTATGCATACTTAACTTATTTTCACAATTTTCAAAGCAGAGCTGTCTCTATCCTTCTTTAGACTCATGATTCTCCTCAGGGAGTTGCCATCAGAGTTCTCTCTCCGCTAGAAATAGCTTCACACACTCTTCTAAAGAGGTCCTTCAACATCGGCCTGATGATGCCCACACTATAAAAAAAAACTGGAATATCACAGATTTTTTTCTGTGATATTTAACATTTTTTGCCCATTTTTTAAAAATCCAGAATAATAATGATGAAATTATGGAAACAGGCTGTGAATTTACAAGTCTCACATTAAATAATATGAAAAGCCTGTAACTGTAAAAAGACACGAAGTTTCCTTTTTTTTTTTTTTTTTTTTTTTTTAAGAAGATGCCATTTCATTTCACATAAAAACAAATGTTAAAATACATTTTCAATGTATTTTCCGATAAAAATTTCTTCTTAGTAAAAGAAAAATGTTTTTGGTAATTTCATGTATTTACACTAAAAAGAGCATCTGTGCTGTAGTTGATATTGAAGACTTCTTTACATTGATCTAACTTAATTATTTTGGTTTGTGGATTATTATTATTATTATTACTATCATTTTAGTCAAATCAACTTAAAAACCCTCTCTCTAACCTAAAACATGTTTTTACTTTTACTTAAACTAAATTTATTAAGTTGTTTCAGCTTAGCATGCATGAACAACAAAGGGGGCGGGGCTACTTTCAAAACACAACATATCAGGACCATAAAGGCTCATGGAAAAAGCAAATTCAACAGAAATGACCCTCTTATGATTGTTATCCTATAAATTTGAGTTAAGTGTTTACTGCCTTTGTTATGTTCGCATTCAGAAGAAGTTGTTGAGAAAGTCTGTTAAGTTTGGATGTTAAAGGAGCCCTATCATGAGAAATGGACTTTTAAGAAGTTTTCAGCATGTTACTGTGTTAATTCCTCATAAAAACTTCATTTAAGTCATTTTTTTCTTCATTTGTGCATATTTGAGTAATATTTATGAATATTCAGGCCAAGCTGTAGCTTCCTTAACATAACTGACTTACACCGGTATATGCAACGAGGTGGCACCAATCACAAAGCGACAAACACGCATGCGCAGCATTGTCGCAAGACGCCCTCTTTGTTTATCAGAAACTCAAAGAGAATCCTGTAGTCCTTGGGCCAAGACCCAAAATTTCACATATCGGTATCACCTGGGAGGGCAAATTCTAGTTGTGATTTTTTTTATTCTTATACATCCCTAGATTAAGTTTTGGTATGATAGACCTTGCTGACTGGCAGCTTTATAGTATCTATCACCTCTTGAAGAAATAGACTGCTGCTGTTCAAAGCAAAAAATTGCCTTTCCTGGAAATCCCCTTTCTTTCATTATATAATTTTGTTTGGGTGTGTTTGAACAATTGGCCAGCCATAGAAACTTGTAATAAACTCTTAAGTTGTGTTTCAATCAATTTATCTAATACAGGTGTAAACATATGAGCTTAAATTAGCCGATTGTCAGTTCTAAATCATTGCAATATAGTTTCTAATTAAGGATACTTTTTGACAAATTATGTTTCTTCCCAATACCTATTTCAAGATGGATGAATGGATAGATGGATACTGTGAGATAGGAGCACTGGAGCACCACAAGGAACTGTACTCTCACCATTTCTCTTCACACTGTACACCTCAGACTTCCAGTACAACTCTGAGTCCTGTCATCTGCAGAAATACTACCTGATGATTCTGCAGTTGTGGGGTGTATCAGTGATGGACAAGATGCCGAGTACAGGGAACTGGTCAGTCAGTTTGTGAAATGGTAACAATCACCTCATCTCAAATACCAGCAAGACTAAAGAGATGATTATTGAATTCAGGAGGAGCAAGAATAAGCAGCATAGTCCTGTCTACATCCTGGAAGAGGAGGTGGAGGTGGTGGAGAATTACAAATACCTTGGAGTTCAGCTGGACAACAGACTTGACTGGAAATGCAACACTGACTACATCTATAGGAAAGGTCAGAGCAGACTCTACTTCTTAAGGAAGCTGAGATCATTCAACATCTGCACCAAGATGTTGCAGATCTTCTACAAGTCTGTAGTGGAAAGTGCAATCAGCTTTGCAGCCACCTGCTGGGGCAGCAGCATCAGAACCAGAGACTTGAAGAAACTAAACAAGCTGATCAAGAAAGCTGGTTGTGTGCCGGGAATAACTCTGGAGCTGCTGGAGCTGATCGTTCAGAAAAGAATGCTGCACAAGCTGATGAAGATGATGGAGGATTCTTCCTCCTCTCCACAACACGGTGAAGAATCAACAGAGTGTTCAGTGGGAGACTGCGTCAGGTCCGCTGTAGGACGGAGAGATACAAAAATTCATTCCTGCCGGCAGCCATCACCCTAAAGAACAAGACTGATTTATTTATGATTATTGTTGCACTTTTACTTTTTATACTATTGTTATGTTCGATAGATGTTGGATTGTTAAAAAAAAAGAAGAAGGGAAAAAAAGAGAGTATTACAAACATTGAATTTCCCTCCTTGAATTAAGAAAGGAAGGAAGGAAGGACGGACGGACGGAGGGACAGACTTCTTCATAAGTTATTTCCAGTGTTTTGCCCTGTAGTTTATCTCTGTGCTCTGGTCATTTCCATTGCTTCACCAAGAACTTGATGAGTTTGGCTTTGTTGGCAGCGCTGTAGAGAAGTTTCCTCCACTGCTTTATATTGTGACCAGAAACTATGTTGTTTAACTGGATACCCATGTCTGCATCTCTGTTTGCCCTTTCTGAATGTTTGACATGTTCTTAAACATCAAAGACAACATCAATCCGTTCACTATCGCCACCTTCCTGCAAGACCTTGGCTAAGGTTGATTCTGCCTGTTGAGCAAATGTCTTGTGGTTTCCTTAGATTTTCATGAGCCATAAAATGCAATAAGGACACAATTCCATCTAAAGATGATGCTTCTCCTTCATTCACTTTTGGTGAGTGTAGCCTTGGCCAGGAACAGTCAATGTCGTCAGGTGGTAACCAACGATCATTGGGTGTTTCCACCCTGAACCGCAGCACCCTCAATGTTGGTGGGTCGGCAGTGGTGACCAAATCACTGCCCATCACCTCCTCCTGGCTTCCAGCTAAGCTCCTCTCTCCTGCTCCATAACCAGCAAGAGGTCTCTGCTGCCTCCCCCATCCTGCCAGCTGCTGTCTTTCTCTCCCTCCCCGCCACTCCAACTGCTGTGAGCATCCTCCATACTGACTGGGCACTGATCTGGCACTCTTCTCTCAAATGCCTGCTCACCTTCTTCCCATGGGACTGTAAGTTCAATTAGGATGATCTTCTTTGCCTCTTCAGACCACATCTGGCCACAGGGACGACTTGGGGGAATTGCAGTCTTCTCCCCAGGTCTAATTATTTCCCATGATTAAGCCTTTTGCAGCAGATTGCTTTTTGTTGTTGGTGGTTGGTGGCTCCCTTACAAAGCTGACTGATAGTATTGATCTTCCATGTGATTGGCATTCCTTGTACCCCTCCTGCTCCACGGTGTCAGCAAGTACCATGAGCACCTTATTGTGGCACCACCTGTACCTACCTTGGGCAAGCGCTGTCTTAAACCCTAACGGGATGTGTGCTGAGGTACCATCTCCCCACAGAGCTGGCACAAAGAGTCCTGTCTCATGCCCCACGTGTTGGGGTCAGGAGTGTGTCACACACCTACCCCAGCATGAACAAGATGCAGAAAGGCTCCAATCTCCATAGATCTCCCGATGTGTTCCTCCTCTTGGGTAGCCCCTGTTTGGTCCATGCACCCTGGGACACTAGCTCCACTGCTCTTGCCCTTCATCCTTCCTCTTCCAGGTTCCCTACTTCCTCCTGGATCATGGCTTTTTTGTGCTTGGATCCTGCAGACTGTGAGCTGCCGGTGCCGGTGCTACAAATAATTCTGTGACCCTTCAGAATCAGTGTCTCTTCCGGGTCGACGTCATGAAATGGGCGTAAAACATGCTGCAATTGGTCGAGAGCTCCGCGGTTCAGGACAGTCAGCCATCTTACTTCCGTGTTGGAAATTAGACGCATAGAAAAACTAATATTTAACACCAAATTAGTTTCTATAGTCCATTGGAACATATTTAGCTTATAAATCCTGTATTTACTTTTGGAACGTTTGAAAAGCATATACAGCCCAATCACCAAGAGGACAGCAAGGAAAACCACATCACCAACAACAACACCAGACCAACAAAAAAGGTTCTTCTACCACCACCAACAAACAAACAAACAAAAACAAAACCAGGCGGCTCTGACCACCAACGCCTTTCCCAAATGCAACAGGATATCAACAGTCTTTACCGTATGTCTAGGGGATTTTCTTGTTATTATACATCTTAACATCCTTCATTAAACCCTAAAATGCCGAAATAAAACAAGGATTTCATGTAAAAGCAAAGTCATAAACTGGATTTTTTTCATGGAAAATGACAGTATTTTTATGAGAGAGTTTTTTTCTGTAATTTATGGTATTTTTCTGGTGCCCCAACTGCCGTAATATAACCGTTTTTTTTTTTTTTTTTTTTTTTTTTTTACATTGCAGGATATTTTATGAGCCTGTGATGGCCAGTGCCATTCCTTATGCTCTTGTGTGCTGGGTAGCAGACTGAAGGTCGCTCACACTAGCACAGCTGTACAGATGCAGAGCTGGACTCTATAAAGGGGGGTGTCAGAGAGGAGGATGCTGTCCAAGTTAAAAATACTCAACAGCCCTCCACAACTCTCCAGCTTTAAGATCTGGTTGACAAAGAACACATTTCCAGGTAGGCTACTTGTTTGTTTATATTTTCATCTTACGCACTCTGACCCGGCAAATAGATGTGGCAAAGCTGTGTGCAGCACCATTGAAAGCAGATGCACAACCATCTCAGGACCACTACATGCCATATGCCCAAACCTTGCTCAACATACAGTATAGTATGGATCTTAAGTGGTTTCACATCCACATGAACTCCAGAGACAACCAGTCAGTTGTTTTTATTTTTCTGTGTGACCAGTTACTGGCACAGTATAATATTTTTCAGACCCTACTTTGCATCTTTTCCTTACAGGATAATGTATGCATGCTTGTGACAACTACATGTAATTGCAGTGTCCTTTAAATGTCCCATTGCCCTGCTCGACTTCTGAGACTAGTTTGGAGCAAAAGGACTTTACATTGTTAATGCATATATGCTACCACGGCAACAGCAGGGCTCACATGGACACTTTTTCCAAGCACGACTGCTGTGTGTACTCTGCTGAGTCTCTGGAAATGATGAACATTGTCATGGATCACTACAGATCTCTTACACACAAACACAGACATATGAAAACTTTACAAAGTGTTCCCTGTTGCATTCAGTGCAGATCTTTGTCTCCTGGCACCTTTGTCAGATACTCTTGCTATGATGTTACTTTTGAAGATCTCGCTTCTGACAAAGTGTTATGATGATGTTAATAATAGCCCTCTGTAGTGTTATCATAGCCATGAACAGAATACTTGAGGCCACAGACTTACTCTCCTCCTGTCCTATTTCTGTGGTGTTTTTAAGCAATTTGCTATTAGGACTTGGCAAGGCAGCACACGAGAGAAGACAGGCGACAAAATGGGCATAATGACTGGCCTTGAGGTAGGTGGGTGGGAGGGGGCAAAGACAAAGAGCACTGATGTGAAGATGGCTTTAACCAAATCTACAACAAGGCCATGTTTGAGAGCAGTGAGGTGACTTGCAGTCTGTTCATATGACAAAGATAACTGTGACACTGACACTGGACTGAGGGGGCAAAACAGAGAAAATGTAGTTAATGTAGTTAAGTGAGTCAAGTGAGTTAAGTGGAGTATTAGATTCAGATGGTAAAAATGAAATTACTATCACTCACTTTTCTGCTAATTTGATTAGTCAGAAAAACAACAGCTATCAGACACTCAGACAGAATGATTCAGTACTGGACCATTATTTAATCTTTTTAATAAAATACTGATTCTGTTTTACCACTCTGAAACACTTCATATGCAGCACACTAGCTGAAGCCCCCCCACATGCTGCATTATGCATAAAGTAACACGATGAGGCTGATGAATGCATCAGAACCTCGACTGAAGATGTTTTAGAACTCTAACATTTATCTACCTACACACCAGCTCCTTTTGGTTTAGTATAATTTTACATTTCTCTCTGGACTAAATTGATCTTTTGCAGTTAGATTTATTTTGTATCGTTCAACACAGTCAATTCTGAAAATTAAGCTTAGTGCTACCACTGGCCTAAATGCTTAAAGTTCAGCCTAATTTTACTCAAGCCATAAATCTAACCAATGAAGCCCAGTGAAACCCAAATCTTAAATATTTTGCTCAGACATAGATAGGTTTTCCTTATCCTTGTGATCTTTTTGCAAACGTTTGATAATATCAGGGATAGTTGAACAACTATGTGCATGCACAAAGGTACAAATATCTTCAAATATTTTTTGTTCCCCGCAAATCATCTTGCTTTTAAAATGCTTTATCATGTTGTGGTCAATTTCAAAATCACAATTTGAACAAAAGCTACCGGCTTATCAGCCACCTTATGTACACCTTGCTAGTACAAGCTTGGAGCCCTTTTACCTTCAGAACTGCCTTATAGGTGTCAAAACCTAGTGTTTTACATACAGTACACAATTCTTCTTAAATTATCTTCAAATGAATTCTTAATTATAGTTGGGTGGGACGAAAATTTAATGAGCTCATTTTAACCTCTTTTTATCCCCAACTTTTGTTTGTCAAGAGAATACGCACGATAATTAGACCAGTCTGTAAGCGCGTTCACGAGGCAAACGTCAAAGTCAAAACAAAGTTTTATCAGGACAGACCAAGTGAAGGAAATGATGTCCCAACAGAGAAAAGCGTGATAAAAACTTAACGGTACGGTTGATAGAGAGGATCTGCGAAGTTAAAGGGCTGGACTCTGATGAATATAAGGAGCGGATGTCTGATGTGAAGTTAACCAAACAGTGCTAGCTTTTGTAGCTACGTTAGGAGCTTGTCCGTTCATCTACCATCGTTTACTGGTCTCTTACACAAAAGACAATAAATTACACAAGCAGCAACACTTACCGACTGCACATCCTCACTGATAAATATAGTCCACTGGTCCCTGGTAGTGCTGTCCCACCTGACAAAGCACTGAAAAGTGCAGAATTTCTGTCGAAGCATCGCAGCGCTGCAATCCCCCCCCCTCCTCCTTCGTGTCGTCGTCCTCCTCTCTGACAAAGCTGGTCATAACACTACTCCGCAGCAGGTAATCACCTGCTTTCAGGTGGTGCTAAAGAGGCTAGCTTAGCAGCTCACAGCTTCTCTAGTTCACGTCATCGGTGAGAAGAGAGAGCCCGCACTCAAAAACGAAGTCACTTTCACTCTCTGGACTTTCTGGCACGTTTTAACTGAGGTCCTGTTCCAATACACGTTTTAACGTGAAAAAGTGGGATTTCTGGGTGATGACTCCTTTAATTCTTGGTGTCATAGATTCAACAAGGTGTTGGAAATATTTCTTAGAGATTTGGCTCCATTTGTCATGATAATATCACACAGTTGTTGCAGATTTGTCTGCTGCTCCTGTTCCACCACATCCCAAAAGCGCTCTGTCTGACTGAGATGTGGTGATTGTAGAGGCCAGTAGAATAAAGTTAACTCATTTGTCCTTCTCAAGAGACCAGTTTGAGGCGAACAGAGTTCTGTGATATGATACATTATCTGGAAGTAGTATTCTGGCCAAAAAGGAATGGAGTTGGTCAACAACCATACTAAGGTAGGCTGTGGTGTAACTATGCTCAGCTGGAACTAAGAGGCTCAACGTGTGCCGGAAACTATCTCCCATTCCATTATACCACCACCAGCAGCATTAACCATGGATGCAGGCAGGATGGATTCAAAATATCGTGTTGAATATGCCTAAATTCTGACCTTACTATCTGAATTCAAGACTTATCAAATCAGGCAATACATCAGGCATTTTGTTGATGTTCTGTTGTCCAATTTTGCTAAGCTTGTATGAATTGTAGCCTTAGTTTCCTGTTCCAAGGCAAAGCAAGGCAAGTTTATTTATTTTGCGCATTTCATACAAAAAGGCAATTCGATGTACTTAAAGGGACTTGAGGCAAGATTATGAAACGAAACTCGTGACTGCTGCGACTGGCGCTTCAGGTAACTGCAGCCACAAGCCAAGCCGTCACGGGAGCGTACACAAACTGAAGCTATAATGTTGTTTACTACGCTTTTTCTTCGTAGTTACACAGTTGATCTGGATCGTTTGCTGACGGCAGAAGAATCCATAACTATCGCTTACAGTGTTTGAATTAAACGCGACCGTCTTCTTCCTGTATCAAAACAGCGGATGTAGATCAATTGACGTCACGCCCGCAGGGCAGCACGTGGAAATTCGGACACCGAATTGCAGCACATTTTGGCGCACACAGCCTGTTCAAGGCAACGGAGAGAAACGTGGGGGGAAACGTTATTTTTGGTATTTAGCGCTTCATCGCCCATTGGTATTAAAAAAAATGGACATGCATGTTTGTTTTTTTTTAAATTCCTGCCTGTAGTCCCTTTAAAAAAAAAAGAAAAGCAGATGTAGCGTCATCATGTATGATATTAATATTAATATTAGTATTTCTATTAATATCAATACTAACATAGCCTCGGAGCACCACCTTACTTATTTAATATGTAATGGAAGCAAGGAAAACCATTAAAGTCTTAAATCAATGCTTAGATTGATTTAGTTAAGTGATCAATCTCAGAACGCTTTCATGAGTTCTCGCTTGAATTGACCTTTCATGATACATCAGACAAGATGATACGGAGTATTTATTAACTAGTCTACAAACTTCATGAGATAAAGTATGTACAAGATATACACAGAAAATATGTGAGCATGATGATCAACCAAAAGTTATCTTGTGAAAGAAATGTGCGATGGTATGAAAATTAAACAAATTAAGTAAACCTCAGTTAATTAATAAATGTTCAAAGAAAAGGAAGGAAGGATTTCTTTATCTATGATCTGCATCCAGTCCCAGGTTTCCAAACGGCGGGGTGATGATCTGCTGTCCTGACGGAATTTAATGGGCTTATAATGACGTCCCGATGCAGGACTGCAGGTTGTTAAACTGGGCTGGTCAGAGGAAAGCTGCGCCATCGTTGGCGCGCAGCTCATGGAGTAAATGGTGAAACTCACCAAACTCAGAACACCTCTGAACAATCTGATGAATCCACACACGGCACAGAAATGCTTGACAACGTTGTTGTCTGGCCTCGTGGAGCAAATGGAGCCGAGCAGCTGCTCAGTTTCATCCGCCATTATACAAAAACACAGACCAAGGAATACAAACGGGTTCATAAACCACCACACTTAGACGCTCTTGACGCACATGACGCGCAAGGCTCTGCCATTCATGCTGCTTAATCAGAAGTAAGCTCATCAATAAAATCATAATTTTATTATATTATTTTGGCTACAGCTTGTTTATGCTACACATGGAGTTTTTTGTTTGTTTGTTTGTTTGTTTTTGTTTTTTTTTAGAAAAAAATCTGCAGTATCAGCTCCAAGTTTATGTCCACAGATAATGTTGCAGTTGCACATAAGTCGCTGTTCTTATTCTCATTTGTTTAACATATTTTACTTGATTTTTCCACTAAAATCTTGTAGGTAAACTCCAAATAGTGTGTGTTATGTACTGTAGTACATAATCTATTTTTTATTTTAAGATTTAATTTCTTTTTCCCCAGGAAAAAACAAGTTTATAGTTTGCAACTTGTACCAACTCTAAGAGAGTGAAATGTTTACAGTACTGTGTCTGTGTTGGTGCACTGCACATGTTGTGTGTTGTACACATAATTATTGCCACAAGAAAGCTTAAGTTAGAAAGCTACACTTCCTCTATGTAAACTGAGTCCAGGTTGTCTCCAAGAGAGTGAAATATTGCAGATTGCCTACAATAAAACTGTGGTCAATTCATGATAATTTCCCATCTCCTAATTGTTATACTTAATAACATAATGTCAATGTTATGTACATGAGACAAGAATATTGGAGAATTTATGGATTTGGCGCTGTGATCGGCAACAGCGGCATCGGCAGGTACTGCTTTTGGTGATCGGTTATCAGTGATCGGCCCCACAATCCTGATCGGTGCAACACTAGCAATTTTACAAGGAGAATGATTTTGATCATTTTTATTTCAAGGGGGATGCCGTCCTCCCTCATCCCCCCTCAACTCGAGTACTGCCCAAACCATTTAGTGATATGTAGACCGGAAGCAGCACTTTAAAATCTACTCTGTACTGAACTGGAAGCCAGCGTAGAGACCTTACTGGGAGGGTGAGCTCTCTCCTCTCTGTCTTTGTTAAAACTCTGGCAGCAGCATTTTGAAGCTGGAGATGTTAAATGCAATTTTGGGGAAGTTTTGCGAGTAGACTGTTACAATAGTCAAGCTTACTGGAGATGAATATTTTGATAAGCTTGTCTCAGTCCTTTTCAGACACAAACCCTTTGATTTTACAGATGGTTTTAGCTGACAGAAGGATGTTTGTAACTGGTTTCAAATGAGATCTGAGTCCAGCAGCACATAGAGATTCCTGGCTTGTTCTTTGGTTTTTAAATAGGTTTCACGTATTTACTGAACTAAAGCCTCCTCTTCTTAATACCAAACAATTTAATATCAGTTTTATCCTCGAAATTTTGCCCCATCCAGCACTTCACTTCTTCTGAACTCTCACACAGGGAGTCTATATGGTGTGCTGTCGTCTGGTGATGAAGCCACACCTACAGTATTCATCAAAGGAGTCAGCTAAACACTGGGTTCTTTGCTGGCAGCACCGGGTGTGGTCTTGTGCTGCTGTAATCCATCTATTTCAAGGTTGGACATGTGCATTCAGAGGTCATATACTACATCTTAGAACCAATGGTTATTTGAGTTATGGTTGCCTTTCTATCATCTTCAACCAGTTCATCCATTCTCATCTGACTTTGAACATCAGCAAGGCATTTTCATGTAGACAGCTGCTGCTCATTGGATATTTTTGCTTTTTTTGGACCATTTACTGCAAACCCTAAACATGGTTGTGTGTGAAAATCCCAGTAGATCAGCAATTTCTGAAATACTCAGACCAGCCTCTCTGACACCAGCGACCATGCGAGGTTCAGTCACTTAAATCCCCCAGTCTGATGCTCATTTTGAACTATAGCAAGTCATTGTAATCATGACTACATGCTCATTTACACTGAGTTGCTGCCTGATAAGCTGTGTTAACTAGCAATTGAGGGTTTATACCTAATAAAATAAGTGATGAGTATATATTCATAACAAAAGAAAACAAAAGGTTGGGCTACAAACTCAGCACTGGGTTTTCTGCTCGTATCAAAGTAGCCATCCATATGCACAGCCATTACGCATGGTAGCAAATTAATAACATCCATGGTGACAAATACCACGGCCAATAATATCAAGTAGACACTCATTTATGCAGTTCTCTAAAAAAATGTTTATGGTCTGCAGATTGTGTTCTATATACGCCATTCCCGTGCTGCAGATTTTGTCTTAGTAAATATCAGTTTGTATGTAGATAATAAAAGATGCATGTGCTTTTGTGTGGATATTGTTGAAACATCAAATCCTAGGTCCTCATACAGATAGAAGAACACACACACCTCTATACAAAGACACTTAATAAGTTGAGGTAAATCTGTTTTGTTGTGCCATTATTTCGGTTCTTACTTTTGCATGTTCAGCTATATGTGAAAATCAAGCTGATGCATATACATGGTAAAATCCTTATAGCTTTTACGTGCTTGTGCATGCAGAACACTATGCATTTCATGTATGTAGACAAAGTACCAACTATCCAGCAGTTTTTGAGTAAGAAGCTGGTTCCTGTCCAAACACAACAGGAGGTAATTACTTCAATTTTTCTCTATCAATCGTATTTTAGCTTAAAATAAGGTTATAGGTAGTCTTGGCAAGGTGAATTGCTTGTTGTAATTCACCTTGAGCTGCAGTTTCTGAATACATCCAGTGGGTATTCAGAGCAGAAGATCCCGCGCTGACACATTTATCCATGAATATGAAACATGAACATACATCAGTTCAGATTTTCTTATCATATCTTTAAGATGGACAACATAAGTGGATGCAGAGAGTATTTTCCAAAGGCACTCAGTACTCTCACAAAACAGTGTGACATACACCTTTTTCTGCAAACAAATGCATCTTGAAATGGAAATGAGCTGTGAAAGAAAAACTGGTTTCAAAGCCTCAACTTAAAAGGCTGAAGGCAGAGGTGTGCAGTGATAGCAGGAAGGAGAAGGCAACGTACAGTCTTCCCATAGCTGCAACACTTTAACACCACTTACATACATATTTAAACTAGAGTTGGTACTTTAACAGGTTAATTACGATTAATCTGATGAATTTATTAGAGGTTTTGCAGGTAATTAAATTAATTATTTGACTATCTGCGACATTTAGTTGTGAACGTGCAAAAATGCGCTTTTATAGAATAAATATGCGCAGGGACCTTTGTCATGAGGTATAGAATAAGTTACCAGAGGTAAAGTTAAACAATAAAGATTAAAGAGGAATTAGAATACCACGGTCAAAAAGAACTCGTGTGTAATAGATAACATGAGGGCAAGGCATTAACATTGTATTTTACAGACTGTGTTTATGATACTCACAATAATATTAAAGTTTCCAATGTTCTTTCCAACAGGTTTGAGGGGTATAAAATGGATCAAATTAGTCTCCTTTGTTTCTTTTTCAAGAGTCTTCCCTCTCAGTTTCTGAACACCAGAATTGGGCATCATGGTCTGTACACTTCTGTGTTTCTGGCAAAATGTATGCTGTATTCTCTGTAAAACATATGAGTTTTCTGTTCCATTGATGCTGAGCCAAGCTGCAGTTCATTTAAAGCTCACATTCACTGCAGATTCACTTTCCTGTTAGTGGTAATTAGCAGATTTCACCTGTTTAAATTGGCCTTTATTGGCCACCACCACTTGTAGGACCAAAATGTGAAAAATCCCCTGCGGATGAAACGGACCCTCAAACTGTTTCCAGAATCAAAGAGCATCAAAATCAAAGCATTTAAAATGTCTTCAAAATCAAACCGTTGAGGTCTTTTTGGTCTAATGACTAAAGATTTGAAAAAGTTTCCCAAAGCACGACCATGATTAGGAATGGGTTTCATTAAAATTATACCAATACCAATCTAAAGCGAAAATGAAAGATGCCGTGTGGAAATATGAAAAAAAGATTAAAGAGATAAATACAAAGTTTCTAACTAATGCTTCATTCTTTATTTCCTCTGTAACAGTCATTATTGTAATAGGACAGAAACCTAGTGAGCAGTTCTACTGAATAACACCAAACATACTCTTAAACCTATTTGCATAACATCAGGCATTACTGCTCGCTCATGCATTAGTGTCTTCACTTCTTTCTGATGTACAAACCTCAGATTTGCATTGACTGTGCTGCTCTCTATACTTTTCACTGAGTCTGTTCGTTAGAACTTGTGCTGTTCTTTGAGCTGCTGCCTCAGTCTGAAGACTGAAAGCAGTGTTGAATTTCTTATATCCTGTTGAATACAGACGTGAACTTCTTTGTCGCTTATTCACACAGTCAAACAGACCTGGGTTCAGTAAACCAACATAAAGAAGATATCAAAGGAATGTCTCCCTGCGGCAGAAAATATGCATAAGCAAAAAATAATTAGTTTCAGAATGTTTTTTTTTTCTTTAAAAAAAAAATAATTACATGCCGAAGTAACTTAGTGTTTTACAGATTAGATTATTAGAAGGCATGTGGAAATCTGCCAAAGTTGAGTCATGCTTCCTTAAAAATATAGATTTATATATATATAACACAGTGGCTACGGAAAGTATTCAGACCCCTTTAAACTTTTCACTCTGTTTCATTGCAGCCATTTACTAAAATCCAAAAAGTTAATTTAATTTCTC
This sequence comes from Atherinomorus stipes, assembly GCA_023101725.1. Lineage (NCBI taxonomy): Eukaryota > Metazoa > Chordata > Actinopteri > Atheriniformes > Atherinidae > Atherinomorus > Atherinomorus stipes. The sequence continues at coordinate 37,369 of JALJCO010008534.1, read as the reverse complement.
ATTAATGTACACTCAGCACTCCATCTAGACAGAAAAAAAAAGAAATGTAAGAATTTTTTGCAAATTTATTGAAAATAAAAAACTGAAATATCACATGGTCGTAAGTATTCAGACCCTTTCCAGTGACACTCATATTTAACTCATATGCTGTCCATTTCTTCTGATCCTCCTTGAGATGGTTCTACTCCTTCATTGGAGTCCAGTTGTGTTTAAGTAAACCAATTGGACTTGATTAGGAAAGACAAACACTTGTATATATGACCTCATAGCTCACAGTGCATGTCAGTGCAAATGAAAAGCATGAGGTGGAAGGAACTGTCCAAGGAGCTCAGAGGCAGAGTTGTGGAAAGGCACAGATCTAACCAAGGTTACAGCACTAAAGAGCACAGTGGCCTCCATAATCTTTAAATGGAAGAAGTTTGGGACGACTAGAACTCTTTCTAGACCCGGCCGTTCAGCCAAAATGAGCAATCGTGGAGAAGAGCCTTGGTGAGAGAGGTAAAGAAGAATCCAAAGATCATTGTGGCTGAGCTCCAGACATGCAGTAGGGAGATGGGAGAAAGTTCCAAAAAGTCAACTATCACTGCAGCCTCCACCAGTCGGGGCTTTATGGCAGAGTCAGTGCAAGACATATGAAAGCCTGCATACAGTTTGCCAAAAAACACATGAAGGACTCCCAGACTGTGAGAAATAAGATTCTCGGGTTGTTATGCCCAGCTCGTTGGAGAGCATAACAAAGAAGGGAGGACCACAGTGATGGTTTGTAAATAAGGGAATAATTTATTAAAGTATTCAACAAAAGCAACAGAACCAACTAAGTGTCAAGTCAGCTCTCAGTAATGTAGTGAGGGTGTTGGGTGCTGAGGAATTGTGTGTTCTAAACTAAATTATGTGTAAAGAGAAAACCAAGACTAAACTAACTCAACACAACCAAACCATACCAAAACCAGGACCCAGACAGGAGCCCAGCAGGCACCTGTATTCCAGGATAGAGAGGGAGAGAGGGAAGAGGAAAAGAGAGAGAAGCCATTTTGGATTCCCCATGCTTTTAAAGCCTCCAAGCAGGTGAAGCCAATCCTCTAACGAGGTAAGAGGGGCAGGCCCTCCAGGAGGATCTGAGGATCTGCAACAAGCAAAAAAAAGGCAGGAGCAGGAAAACACAGGAAGACGGCCTGTGGCCGTCACATGGTCTGATGAGACCAAGATTGAACTTTTTGGAGTTAATTCTAAGAAATATGTGTGGAGAAAACCAGGCACTGCTCAATATGATCTCAACAGTGAAACATGGTGGGGGCAGCATCATGCTATGGGGGGTGTTTTTCAGCTACAGGGACAGGACGATTGGTTGCAATTGAAGGAAAGATGAATGCAACCAAGTACAGAGAAATCCTGGAAGAAAACCTCTTCCAGAGTGCTCAGGACCTCAGACTGGGCCAAAGGTTCACCTTCCAACAAAACAATGACCCTCAGCACACAGCTAAAATAAGTGGCTTCTGAACAACTCTGGTACCATTCTTGACTGGCTCAGCCAGAGCTCTGACTTAAACCCAACTGAGCATCTCTGGAGAGATGTGAAAATGGCTGTCCACCAACATTCACCATCCAACCTGACAGAACTGGAGAGGATCTGCAAGGAAGAATGGTAGACGATCCCCAAATCCAGATGTGAAAAACTTGTTGCATCATTCCCAGGAAGACTCATGGTTGTACTAGCTCAAAAGGGTGCTTCTACTCAGTGCTGAGCAAAGGGTCTGAATACTAATGACCATGTGATATTTCAGTTTTTCTTTTTTAATAACTTTGCAAAAATTTCTACATTTCTGTTTTTTTCTGTCTAGATGGACTGCTGAGTGTACATTAATGAGAAATAAAATTAACTTTTTGATTTTGGCAAATGGCTGCAATGAAACAAAGATTGAAAAGTTTAAAGGGGTCTGAATACTTTCCGTACCCACTGTATTTATATAAATCTTTATTTTTAACGAAGCACGACTCAACTTTGGCAGATTTCCATATGCTTTCTAATGAAGGCTATTGGCATCTGTTTTGCATCGTGCCTCGTCTCTCTCCAGCCAGTAAAACCCAGTCTGATGTTGACTCTTGTCTTATCTCTTGCTCTGTCACTTTCTTGTTTTTCTTCCCTGCTTTCCTCAGATGTCCTTTTGCATTTCTTTGATAAATCAGCCAGTCAGATTCTATGAAGCACTCCTAACAAAGGAGTTAAGTTAAAAGCAGCTGAAAAGCTGAAGGGTGAATTTTCACTTTATAAAACACAATCAAAGCAGATAAATTTCATAGTGAATGTTGCACTAAAGCAAAACACATCCATGTTGCTTTCTATGTATGTTGGCTGCTGACCACATTTTGGTAACACATTAACAAAAGTCAATGAGACCTCCCTTCAGTAAAGAGTTCAGCCAGTTTGAGTCTGTGAATCACATTTTCCAATAAACTCCTTTATTTTGTCCTGAGAGACCACAGATAGGTAATGGCTATTTATATTGTTGCAGACTTCTATTTGCCATAATTTGACCAAATGAGCTAACTGGCTATTGAACAATGTGTCCCATTTCTACAAAATGTACTGTAAGCACGTTTTAAGGAAGAAAAAGAAAAGGAGAAAAAAAACAAAGAAACTAATGGATTCCCTTGGTTGGATAAAGAGGAAGAGTGCGGAAAGGAGATGACAAAGGTTATTGGTGCTGGCTCCTGTCTTTAGTTACAGTGGTAATAAATATCACCCAAACAGATATATATGAGGAGGGGTCTTTCAATAATTCTGGCTGGCCTCTAGAGAGGCATTGTTTTAGCCAGGTTTTGCTTTAGGCTGTACATCTGGCACGTAGGAAAAAGGAAAATTTATCCATATTCTAGGACTAAACATTAGACTTCTAAACATGGCTTTCCCTACAGCAATGCACATCTGGCAGAGATGGATGGTGCCTTTGGGAGAAAAGTGGTGCTCAGATCAAAGATCATTTATGCAAGCAAATATTGCTTGCTTGTGAAATCAGTTTTGCAAATTGGCCCATTCCTTTTAAGGAGTTATGCTTACACCAAGTGGGCTTTGGGTTTTAAAGCTCTACAGGCCTACTGTACAGATATTTAACATTTGTAGAAATGACTTTACATCTGTGTACTGCTGCAAATTTACAACAGGAAAATGCATTTTGGAAAAAGTGAAGATCTTAAACGGAACAGTGTTTACACAAAACAATGGGATATGCACGACTGCACTACTTCCTGAACTTCAGACAGCACGTTTGCTTCCTGTCTTTCATTACTGGATGAACTGGTTAATCCAGGTGTGCCTGACCTCAGTAACTTGTCAGACACACCCGGATTAATCAGTTTATCCAGTAATAAAAGACAGGAAGTGGTGCTGTCTGAAATTCAGGAAGTAGTGGAGTCATGGCCATTACACCCTAAAAAAAATCCTGGGTTAAAAAAAAAAAAAAAAAAAAAATCCTGGGTAACTATTGGACCAACCCAATTTTACCCAACAAAATGGGTTGTGCATTATCACCTAACTAAATGGATTACACATATAATTAAAGGATAAGTTTCTTTTTTTCTGACCTGACCTTATTTCTAGGAGTATATACGTGCATTTACTCACTGTTAAAGTTTCTGCATCACTTTCAGCTCTTCGGAAGATATTACGTTGAGTCACTTTTCGGTGAATGTCCAGTATCATGGCGGAGACGGGTCAGCCACTATATAAGACATTATCTGCAGCAAAACTCCTTGATTTTCGCCAATACTTTGAGTTAATTGAACGAACAAACGAGTACTATTGTCCTATGAGTTCAGATTTAGCTTTCTGTTATCAGGGTGTTCTACACACTTTTCAGGGCCGCGCGTTCACGATGCGTGCTTCCGTAGCTGAGACGAGAAGCTCGCTGCCCAGACAACAATAACACAATTTGTGAAACTCTGAAATCACAGGACAATAGTATTCAGTCGTTCGTTCATTCTACTTGAAGCATTTATGAAATGAAGGAGTTTTGCTGCAGATAATGTCTTATAGTGGCTGCCCGATCTCCGCCATGATACTAGACGTTCACCAAAAAGCGACTCAACGTAATATCTTCTGAAGGACTCAAAGTGATGCAGAAACTTTACCAGTGAGTAAATGCACATATATACTCCTAGAAATAAGGTCCAGGTTGAAAAGAAAGAAACTTATCCTTTAAGATGCTAGCTTTAGTTAAGTACAATTTTGCTTCTTTTTAATAGAATATTAGTCCCAAATGGGAAATTTGATCATGCATCTAACCCATCTCTGGATGACTAGAGAGTAGAGGTGTACAAATCAGCCGGTATTTGTCCGTATTTTATTTTTGAGGGGGAAAAAGTATTTGTACTTGTATTCAAGAAAAATTGAAGACAGTCATTTTTTTTTTTTTTTTTGGTTACACTTCTAATTCATGTTAAGTTTTGCATTAAATGAAGCTACTGTAATAGGTGATTAAAACTGACTTGCTGAGGCAGAATATGTCAATGATGATGTGCTGGGCCCAGTTGTTCAAAACTGGGTTATTTTTTTTAACCAGCCGTTAAATACATTTAGCCGACCGTTAACTTTAACAGTCCGGTTATGTTGTTGTTCAAAACTCAGTTAATTTTAACCGTGTGTTATCTTAACATTAAAGTTAACACACCTAAGGACCGCCGCTAAAGTCTTAACGGTGGGGTTATATCTCATTATGCCGTTTGTTGCTAACGCTGCGTTCATGATGCCGGTTCAGAGAAGGAAGGACGGCGGTTATTGTGGCTTTGATTTTGACATCGGGGATTATTCTACCGAGGAGCTGCGCACCACTTTGGGAAAGAATGCATTCAGGTCTATGTAATTCTTTGCGAGTCGATTTGGAGCGTGCAACGAACTGTGGACACGACGGACTCACTATTTAGAATGACATTTTCTTCATCAGCAGAGAAATTTCTGCCTCTTTTTCCTTGAAGTGAAAGGGATCGTTTGCTTATCAATACTTTCTGTGTCCCGTGTGTTCTGTTACTGAGGGTTTGCTGTGCTGTGAGGCCGGATGAGCTGGGGGGGAGGGGGGGGGGGGGGGGGGGGGTGCCGGGAGTGTGAAGAGAACGGGGAAGGATGGAGAGACTGGGGGAAGAGGAAGAGTGTGTTGTGGCTAACAGCAGCTCTGTTCACGGTGGGAAAATAAAGAGTCGGCCCCCGTGTCTTCCTCACAGCAATAAGGAGACACAGACTTACAACATTACTTTTTGCAATACCAGAAGTAAAACAAAATGGGGAATTGTGGGATACATTGGTGCTAACCAGTGGTGCTAACCCTATGGTTAACTTTGACGGTGCTGTTAGCTGACGGCATGACTAACCATGCTTTGAACAACGCATATTTAACAGTCGGTTAGCTAACGGCAGGTTAAGGATTTAACGGACCGTTAGGGGTTAACCAGTGGTTAAAATAACCGATAATTGAACAACCGGGCCCTGGTGTTTATGTTGTGAAGTCAAAATAATAAAAAATAATACATTGAATTGCCCTGTACATCGTGGTGATCTCAAAGGGGCTAAACTTTCAAGGGCCAATTTGTTATTTGGGGGTGTTAGAATGAAGTCTAGGGATCCCCCACCCTCACCCCCTGTGCTGAAATAGAGGAGAGGGACCTAACTGCAGTCACGGCACGTCGCCATATATCCAATCCACGCCGGAAGTCCCAATCAGAAGTTTCTTTTTCATGTAACTTACTAAAATCTAACCCTAACCCTGACCGTTCTCCTAACCCTAACCACCCGACTACACTATAACTCATCTGTTTGCAAGCCGCAGATAGTTACTCTTGGCGGTATTTAAAGGCCCTGTACCTGATTTTATTTTGATCTCTCTAAGAAAAATGCTTTCTACACGGTATAATATGTGTTAAAAGAGGTTATTTCATGAAAATAAATCATTCATTGATTGCGTATGTGCATGAATCCAGGACTTTTAGTTTAGGTTTCTTACACTGGCGTGACACTTCTCATGCCAATGCGGTTCATTCTACAGAAGTTTTGGTTTCCTATCAGCCATTCAGTGTTTCCTAACAAGGAGCGCCCTCCTCTCGCGCGTGCACGGCAGCACTTGTAAAAAGAACCGCATGGTGTCTACTGAAGGGAAAGTCTTCATTCGGAAGCAAACATAAGGATGTAAAGGGCAGAATCACTGTAAAGCCCCGTTCATACCCTACAGTAAATACGGATATGGACGCTTTCATCCGTATCCGGAGGTAAGAAGCTTTAAATGATGCTGGTTGTTAACGTGAGTTGCTGTATTTTCAACCTGGCGATGAAGCCGCTGCTGATTGAGAAGTATAAGAAGTTTGTGACTGGTGAGACCAACCACCATCATAAACACGTTCCATGTTAATGTTTGAACGATGTGCTTCAGTGCTCGTTCATTACAGTCATGCTGCTGTGAAACGATGTTTTCATTCTGCAGAGCTGCAGAGTACGATGTTTTTGTGGTTCCTTGGTAAAGTAATCCCACACCTTTGAAGTAAGTGCTCGTGGATGTGGTGGGTTACTTGCACTTGTTGATGCTGTTCTATCAGATTCTGAATTGTGCATGCGCTCAGTTTTCACTCTCTCGGCACATCGCCATCTCTACTGTTGTTTCTGGCTGCTCTGCTAACTGCGACATCGCTGTTTCCGGTTTCCCTTCGAATAAGAGCATTCAACTTCTTTTTGTTACCATTTTTATGATGCGTCGATGTACGTTTATATAAATCGACGTATTTACTGAATCGATTATGTCGACTCATTGACGCATCGGGAACAGCCCTAATAATAACTAAATAATTTCATCATGCGACAGCTAAACACTGAGAAGTTATGTCGCATTTCTAAACTTCAATATGGAATTATTTTACCAAAATGACTGAAACGAGATGATTAAAAAAAAAAACACTGATGAAAGTGATAAGTACTGATAAAATTGTTTCATTGAGTGAAATTCAGATCCTAGATAGCGTAACTGGTGACAATTTCAAAACCTACATATTTTCACTACACATGCACTCTGTCACATGTCGCACACCAGTGAGGTGTGTGCATTTGTATAGAGCCTAGGGCTGGACGATATAGAAAAAAAGATTATTGATGAAAAGAAATCTGTATCGATCGATATCGATAATTATCAAATATTTTTTTAAAAGCTATTATCAAATTAAAAGCTATTTTAGGTGCAGCCATGGCCATTTAAGCTTTTATTGAATGATCTACTTATAGATCACACAAAAGCCGTTTTCGGACATGCATTGCGGAACATGAGCGGTTAAGTCCATCTGCTCTTTAAACAGACTCGTCTTTTTAAACATGCTGCTTCCTTGCGGACTTATCGCATCCTGGGCGCTTTCAGACATCAGAAAATGTTGCGGAAAAGTCAGCACAGCCCCCTCTCCCTTCAACTCTGTCCAGAACATCATCTTGTGCGTTCAGCCAAAACGACGTGCCACAACATTTCCACTCTTGTGACATGGAGACTAGCCGGTACATGTCTGCTACATCTCCGAGGTAAAAGACCGGTAGCATGTCTGAAGTCAAGCGTTATAAAAGACAGAGTCCGCAATATTACCACTTTCCAGTGCAAGTCTGAAAGGGGCATAACACTGAATTCCAATTCAGCCTTTGCCTGGGTCTGCGTTTGTGACTGGTTTGGCGGAAGAAGTGACTGTAGTGTCATGCTACCCAATAGGCTACAGCGGTGTTTCTATATCAAACTTTTATTGACCCTCTCTTTTTTTCTATTGAAAAAACCTCTTATCAATTGATATGTATCGATATTAGGGCTGTGTTAAACGATTATTTTTCAAACGATTATTCTATCGAATATTTTTTCGATGCATCGATTAATCTAACGATTCACTTTTTTAGCTCGATTCGACTCGATTCGTTTCGATTATCGATTATCTCCTCATAAATTGACAGACAGCAATTTATATATGCTGATATAGATATCTAAAATGTAAAAAAGAGCATGAATAAAAAGGCAGTGGGAGCAGCAGCCTGTCATGGAGTTTTTCATGAACCAACAGAATGTAAAATTTATGTTGAAAACACAGCGGACTGAAAAACAGGCTTTTAATTCTTTCATTTACATGAAAATAATAATAAATTAAAGCCGCAAGCGGCGATGAAGGCCCTCGCACCTCTGGCGCCGCTCAGGCCTATGCACCGCGTAGTCCGTGTCATGTTCTACCAGTGTGCTTAATTTCATGGCGTTCGGTTGATGTGTTACCTCAGAATGATCATTTGAAGGTTTGTAGGGGGCGCTATAGAGCCACATTGAAAATTCTGGAACATGTGTCCATGTAAATGATATCAGGTTATGAACATAATCATCTGTGCCAAGTTTGGTAGAGATCTGGCCATCCGTGTCTTATTTACAGGCACTTCCTGTTTTCAGGGGGCGTGGCCATGACGTCATCACATCATGCGAAACAGTTAGCGGTATGCCTGTCATCATCTGTGCCAAGTTTGGTAGAGATCTGGCCATCCGTGTATTATTTACAGGCACTTCCTGTCCCGAGGGGGCGGGGCTAAGATGAAAACCGGAAATGGTCATATAGGTGTGTTCAGCATCTGACGGGCATCATACGTACCAATTTTGGTGCAGATATCTGGTTTTATGCCAGAGTTATATCAGTTTCGTGTTTCATGGCGCGAAGGTCAACTTTCAGGCTCCGCCCCCTCCACACGCTTACAGATTTCTGAATGCAGAGCACAACTCGAAATCTCTCATGCCTTGTGAACAGAAAAAGACCATCGGGGTGACCGTACCATTTGCGGTTTATGAGGAGTTAACGCAAATGTGAATGAAACGTCAAAAATGACCCAAAATGGCGACTTTGACCCAAAATGGCCGACTTCCTGGGCACTTTTCACCACGACGTTAAGAGGCTTTTTTGTCCGCCCCGACATGTAGAACAAGTGTACCGAATTTCGTACAGATCGGTGACATGCAGTTCCGGGGCTCTTTAAAAGGTGGCGCTCTCGCGCAATTTTGCCCGAGCGGTCACGAAAACGCCAAAATACGAAATTTTTCAGATTCGTCTGGGGGGGTAGCCAAAATTTGGGGACTTTTCGAGCATGTTCAGGCCCCCAAAAATGCAGTTTATTCGGCAGAAGAAAAAGAATAATAATAATTAAAGCCGCAAGCGGCGATGAAGGCCCTCGCACCTCTGGCGCCGCTCAGGCCTATGCACCGCGTAGTCCGTGTCATGTTCTACCAGTGTGCCGAATTTCATGGCGTTTGGTTGATGTGTTGGCTCAGAATGATCATTTAAAGGTTTGTAGGGGGCGCTGTAGAGCCACATTTAAACTTCAGGAACACGTATCCATGGAATCCGTGTCATGTTCTACGAGTGTGCTGAATTTCATGGCCTTTGGTTGATCGGGTCGGCCAACATGATCAGTTGAATGTTTGCAGGGGGCGCTGTCGAGCCACATATAAATTTCTGAAAGATCTGTCCATGTTCTACCAGTGTGTTGAATTTCATGGCCTTCGGTTGTTCTGGTAGCCCAAAATGATCATTTGAAGGTTTGTAGGGGGCGCTGTAGAGCCACATTTAAACTTGTAGAACATGTGTCCATGTAATCTGTGCAATGTTCTACCAGTGTGCTGAATTTCATGGCCTTCGGTTGATCTAGTAGGCCAAAATGATCATTTGAAGGTTTGTAGGGGGCGCTGTCGAGCAACAGTAAAAATTCTGGAACATGTGTCCATGTAAATGACATCAGGTTATGAACATCATCATCTGTGCCAAGTTTGGTAGAGATCTGGCCATCCGTGTCTTATTTACAGGCACTTCCTGTCCCGAGGGGGCGGGGCCAAGGTGAAAACCGGAAAAGGTCATCTAGGTGTGTTCAGCATCTGACCGGCATCATACGTACCAAGTTTGGTGCAGATATCTGGTTTTATGCCAGAGTTATATGAGTTTCGTGTTTCATGGCGAGAAGGTCAACCTTGAGGCTCCGCCCCCTCCACACCCTTGCAGATTTCTGAATGCAGAGCACAACTAGAAATCTCACATGCCTTGTGAACACAAAGAGACCATCGTGATGGCTGTACCATTAGCGGTCTCTGAGGAGTTAACGCAAATATGTCATCAAGAAATCGTAAGAAAAATGACAATTTTTTCAAAATGGCCGACTTCCTGTCGGATTAATCCAAATGGTCCAAGAGGGTTTTTTGTAGGTCCTGACATGTTCTCCCACTGTGCCAAATTTCATGCTTGTGGGTCATTGTGGTGGGCGGGGCTGATCATTTGAAGATTTCTAGGGGGCGCTATTGAGCCATTTTTAAAGATATCCGAAATATCTCCACGTCAATGAGTTCAGAGGATGACCATCATCATCTGTATCAAGTTTGGTGGAGATCGGACCTTTCTCTGTGTCATTTCCATGTACTTCCTGTTTCCATGGCGTTGGGCTCATATTCGCCATAGTTACGTTTGGCGTATCGACTTGAGTTTTTTATTGTGGCATCGTGGAAGGGTTTGACACGTTTGGAAGCACTTTCAAATCCATCGGCTTCATCATTGAAGTTCTGGACTCCAGACACTAAAAAGTGACACTTCCTGGCGCCAGGGGGCGGGGCTAAGACAAAAACCGGAAATGGTCATATAGGTGTGTTCAGCATCTGACCAGCATCATACGTACCAAGTTTGGTGCAGATATCTGTTTTTTTGCCAGAGTTATCTCAGTTTCGTGTTTCATGGCGAGAACGTCAACTTTGAGGCTCCGCCCCCTCCACACGCTTACAGATTTCTTAATGCAGAGCACAACTAGAAATCTCACATGCCTTGTGAACACAAAGAGACCACCCTGGTGTCTCTGCTATTTGCCGTTTCTGAGGAGTTAACGCAAATGCGACAGCAAAAAACGCCAAAATGGCGACTTTGACCTAAAATGGCCGACTTCCTGTCGACTTTTCACCACGACGTTAAGAGGCTTTTTTGTCCGCCCTGACGCGTAGAACAAGTGTACCGAATTTCGTGCAGATCGGTGACATGCAGTTCTGGAGCTCTTGCAAAAGGTGGCGCTAGAGCGCAGTTTCGCCCGAGCGGTCACGAAAACGCCAAATTATGAAATTTTTCGATTTTAAATGGGGGGGTAGCCAAAATTTGGTGAGTTTTTGAGCATGTTCAGGCCCCCAAAACTGGCCTTTATTTGGCAGAGGAAAAAGAAGAAGAAGAAGAAGAAGCGGAAGAAGAATAATAAACATTTGCAGAACAATAGGCCTTCGCACCGCCTTCGGTGCTCGGGCCTAATAATAAACATTAGAGTTTCAATAGGCCTTCGCACCGCCTTCGGTGCTCGGGCCTAAAAAGTCATTATTGAAATAATATGATCATGTAAAGTTGGAGGATTTAAGCTAAGACAGATATTATTTTCCAACAAAAGATAATGAAGATAAGTAAACATTCAGAGTTGAACATTATATTGAACATGGGTCTAGCTTCCAGAAAAAGTGCATCTTCATCTTTATTCTGTTAATGCTTAATACGGGTGCCAATCACTTGGCACCCAAAAATTCTTTATTTATCCCAGAAGTGATTACACAATACTATTACCAACAGATGAAACACTAACATGAGGTTGATAACGTGACTTTAATTATATTCAGTCAGAGACGAGACAGCTCCCGACATCAGCTGTAGTTCCACCCACGGCCAGCAGATGGAGCTCGTGCTTCATGCTGGCCGTCTCAAACGGGCCTGACGTGTCTGAAGACATGGCGTCGATCTCACGGAAGTGTCTCATGTCTCATTAGGCTTCGGATTCGCCATCCCTAATATATAGTTATACCTTCGATAAACGAGTGTGGGCCTTCACTGCCTTACACTTTGGAAACTTGGAAGAGCCACTCGCGGAGATCGCGCCGCCATCTTTGTTTTAGTCTGAAGTCGCATGGCGCCGCCATCTTTATTTTGGTCTGACGACGCATCGGTACGCATATTTTGCATCGACGTATTTTTTGCGTCAACGTAATCGGTTACGTCGACGAATCGTCCCAGCCCTAATCGATATTGAATTATCTTCCTGCCCTAATAGAACCACACACTTTATTTCACTTCATGGCTTTTTTTTTTTTTAAATATTGCCACTGGGTCCACCCAGGGCGGACTTTGCTCTTGCGGCCAGCAGACTGTAGTCAGCTCAATGTATTTGGGGTTCCTCTTGGCAATTGGTGGTAAATGTGCAGTGTGTGATGGCGTGGTTGCTCTGTTAACAGCCTAATGTCTAAAAATGACCAAACTGACAGAGCTATGTAAACGGGGTGAACATGAGAGACCCAACTGCAGATGTCAATAATATCCCGATCAAACTCTGCATCCAAATACAGTACTGATGCAGTTAAGTCTTTTTCTTAAAGGGACATTGTGTAACAATTGTATATCGCAAGCAACTCACTCGTACTTTTCATGCTGCATTCACATGAAACCGGGCAGACAGCAGATGGAAAACAGCCGCTGCATGTAAAGGCATAAACAAGCCTCTATGTGATGAAGTGGTCTGTCAGTTACAGTGATTTCAGTCCAATCTCTGATATGTTGTCATGGTGATATCTTATTGTTTTCCCAGACCCATGTTTTACTGTCTTTCTCTCAGCTTCCGTGATTAAAATGACATCTGGTTTGTTACCGATGGCCATCTGCCCGACTGCATGTGAATGCAGCATCAGAGCTGCACCGAGGTGACTTTTCAAAAGCATTACCTCGACCTGAGCCGACAACTCCGGTGTCTCCGGTGAGTTTCTGTGGTTTCCTACTGTCACACTTCTGCTGAACTTAAAAACATGGCGGCACGACATAGTAGCCACCACCGAGCTGACCCGTTCAATGCATATATGAATGATACAAACAACAAATTCAGAGCTTGGAGGAGCACTTCAGTTTGTTGATGGGAGTGATTACTGATTAACGGAAAAACACCTTTGAACTAAATAATCATTTTTTGTGAATAGATAACAGAAGAACTTACACAATGTCCCTTTAAGCCTTCTCTGGAGCTGCCCGTCACACTCTTTACTCCTGAACGTCACTCACTCATCCGTAAATGCACTGCAGTCTAATGTTTTTCTTCTTCCCGAATACAAATATTTTTTTAAGACATTTGTTCGAAATATTTATTCATAAAAATCACATTATTTGTACCATTCTGAATGCCATACTCAGCTCCACCCCTACTAGTGAGCATTTTTACGTAAAACAAGCTAAAGAGATGTAAAGTCAGAGACTAAACAATAGCCTGAATAGCCAATCAAAGATGTTGATTCAATCTCTAACAAATACAACAATTCTCTGGTAGTGGTGAGTTTATGTCCTTGTACAGTCCTTCACACTCATGGTGCCCACTTGAACACTTGATCCAGCTGAACAGAATTTTTTCAATAACTTTGGCTAAATGTAAACATAACTAAGGCAAGTAAAACACATAACTCAAATTCATAGGACAACAATCATAAAAGGTTAAATTCTTGCTGCATTTGCATTTCCCATGAGCCTTTGTGATCCAGATAAGTTGAGTTTTAAAATAGCCCCACCTCCTATAACAGAACCATACCCAACTCAATGATTAGGGTAAAACAAACAAACAAACAAACAAACAAAATGAGTTGCACATTTCATAAGTTGCATTTGGGTTAATGAAATAACCTAGACTTTTTTAGTGTGTAAATTAAAGGAGTTACCCATGTGAATAACCTAGTGTTATTATTTACAGCTCACCTTTGCACTACAGAGCTTTTTAGAAAGCTTCTGCTAATTGAATAAAGGGAAAATCAACTGAACACCATGTAGCCTACTAAGCATCCCACAGCAGTCGGACAACAGTAGCAGGTGATCATAGTGGAGCTTTTAATAGCTGAACAAAATATTTCTCTCACGAATACAGATGTAAGAGACCCAAAAGAGACTGAGTATTGGATTTGTCTCTACCAGGTGGTAAGAAATGAAAACCTAATAAGCAATAATTTAGCAAATGCTTGTTTTTTTTTTCTTTTGTCAGGAAGCTAATTTATTGAAAGTTTTAGCAAATTGCTTTTTGTCATAGTGACATGCTAACTCTAGTCACTGGGTTCACGATATAAACATAGTAAGCAATTATGTTTCTTTTTCAAAATGACTGACAATACAAAGCAGTCTAGTTTGAATGTGGCAGTTGATGCATCTGTGATGTTATGAAGTTAAATTTTAATCTCTTTGTGTTTGCTGTGCCTTTTAGTTTGATTACTAATGCCATCTATCTGTGTGAGCACAGTACAGTTGTTCTTGTTACTGCAGCAGATATCATTGTTATCGTGCTGTAACAGACAGGATCAAGATTTGTTTGCCTCACTTTTGAAAAGAAATGTAACCATTAGCTCTCAGAAAATGTCACCTTTGCAGCAAGCCTCTCTTCCAAGATGAGTGTCTTAGATAAGCCCTGAGTAACACTGAGGAGAACAATATTCAGAGACACTTCTGTGTTGGTTCAGTTTTTGATGCTGCCTCATTTAACCATAAATCCCATAACATGTACCCTTACCAACCCTTACAGAATCTCAGTGATCTATTAATAGTACGGAGCACTGCCAGGCAGTGGAAAACTTTCTTTTAAAGCTGTAAAGTGGAACAAAGATGAGTGGTCTACTTAGAGACAGAAATATATCAAATCTATTCTTGGTTTGAACTTAAACTATTAAAGAAATAAAAATTTTCTGCAAAAAGTGAACTTGTAAAGAACAATTTTAGGTCATATTGTTAAATAACAGTATTGGTGTGCTTGTTATATTTACTTGGATTCATCTGCTTTATTGCATCAGCTGGCTTGTTTAGGCCCTACAGCTTTTCTTTTCATTAAAGGAGCTGTATCATGCTTTTCAAATGTTCAAAAAAGTCAAATATAGGCATTAATAAGCTAGATATGTTCCCATCGTTACTATAGAAACTAATTTGGTGTTAAATATTAGTTTTTCGATGCATCTAATTTCCAACACGGAAGTAAGATGGCTGACTGTCCTGAACCGCGGAGCTCTCGACCAATTGCAGCATGTTTTACGCCCATTTCATGACGTCGCCCCGGAAGAGACACTTATTCTGAAGGGTCACAGAATTGTCTGTAGCACCGGCACCGGCAGCTCTCATGTGGATGTTAGTAGTAAACATTGATGGATAATTCCTCCGATTGACGGGATAAAACAGACCAGCCTGTTATGGAGCTGTCTGCGCTCGACTCAGAGTCTGATATGGAGTTTGAAGTACACGCAGTACCACAGAAGTACCACAGAGACCCCTGACAAGCAAGTAATTCAGCGAACAAATCATAGGCTAACAGTTAGCGCTGAGCTAAGCAGCACTCACATCGATCTTGTAAACATTGATGGATAATCGGACTCCGATCAACGGGATCAAACGAAGCAGCCTGTTATGGAGCTGTATGCGCTCGACCCAGAGTCTGATATGGAGTTTGAAGTACACGCAGTACCACAGAAGTACCACAGAGACCCCTGACAAGTAAGTAAATTAGCGAACAAATCATAGCCTAACAGTTAGCATTGAGCTGAGAGATGTGTTGACTCACCAGTGTTGTTGTCTGTCCATGCGCGTTTTTATAGTAGGAACTGCGTCAGGTTTCAGAAGTAATCCCAGAGAAAAAAACACTTTACTGCCCGAGATTCATGAAGTTGTCAGGAGTGAAGTTCACACACAAAGTTGAGTTTTTTTTTTCTGCTCCTGAAGTTATAATCCAACCACTTCTGGCAAGTCGATTCATCCAGTACAACAAATACACTCCCACGCTGAACGTAACCACGCTGAACGTAACTGCATTTTCCCCAACTTGCTGTCCTCTAGAGCTTAAAAAAAAGAAAAAAAAAAAGGAAGAAAATTCGCCTGAACTCTGGAGCAAACGTCTGTTAGCTGATGGCTGCTTGTCTCTGAGGAAATCTTCCTGCAGGTGTTAGTTTCTTCCTCAGAGAGTGTGTATATGATTCTCTGAGTTTCTGTTCAACAGAGGGCGTCTTGCTACGATACTGAGCGTGCGCATTTGGACTTTCGTGATTGGTGCCACGTTCATACGTAACGCGGTGGGTAGTCAGCCGTTTGCAGGGAGGTAGCGCTTGGTTTAAATATTCATGTAGATTACTCAAATATGCATGAATGAAGAAAAATAACGATTTAAATCATTTCTTGATGAGGAAATAACACACTGACATGCTGAAAAGCTCTTAAAAGTCCATTTTTCATGATAGGGCTCCTTTAATGACCAAAGAGTTTTGGCGGTTTTTCCCTGTGATTAACTGGAGTGAACTCCTGCATATTCCTAGCTTTGGTAACAGATGAAACCAAGGTGATGTTTTACAAAATATCATGCTAGGGTTTTTGTCATCTTTTTGTTTAACATTTACTTTGTTTAAAGAAATACAGTAGTTATTTTTTTATGTCTTGCAAATCTCATTTATATGAATCAAACAGTTTAAAACCCAATACTATCCCTGTGGGACGCCATATGCAGTGCCGAGCATACGGCTGGGATATACTTGTACGCACAAGTGGTCTGTGTCGTCTGTGAATATACTTGCTGTAGCATGGAGCGGCCAACACACTCGATACCGAAGGTCCCTGAACAGTACACAGCGTTTGGACATTGAAGCTGTGACAAGGTCAATCTGCTGGTCAGATTGCATTTCTGGGACAGCATCATCACCCAAAACATTTCCAAACTGTTGCAAGTTATTAAGGGACGCTTTTGTCACTGTGCAGCAGGAGGAAATATCATTTAAATGCTGGTAGTTGTGGACAAGGTCCAAGCGGTCCTCTTCAAAACAACTCACCATTGTGTTTACATCTGACTTCGTGTTCACATCTTGCGACCTACGGGCCATAGGTACATTGGGAAGGTGGGTGTGGGCGCCATGATTGTAATGCAGACGCGTCGCCAGCAGCAAGTATATTCCAGCCCTTAAGGAGAAAGGAACAATTACAGAAAGAAAAAGGGACCCATTTTTGCACTGACATGGACAGAGAATTTGGGAGGGGAACAAGATAGCAAATTGTATGAAGCCTTGGAAGACTTTCACAGCTCATCTGATTTAAATGACAGCACACTGTATTGTCTTAAATGCACACAAGTAAGGATATAGCACACTTACAGTACCTTATTACTGCCATGCCAAAGAGATGGAGGAGAGGCAAGCATTATGCGGCCTCGCTGTGGGTGTGAGAGAACTCAGGAGGCCCTGGGAACTGCTCACTGTGACATGTCCAGTGTGCACAGGGAGGATGGATACTCCAGCCAGAAAGTTTCTGTCATTATCAAACTCACTGTATCAAATTTTGTCAATGTGTTCCAGATGTATAAGAAACTGGTTTTATTGCTAATAGTGTTGTTTTAAGTGGAGACCCCCCATCTTTCACAGCTGTGCCTTGTTCACGTCAGTGGTAAAATGGCTTCGTTTTACCTAAGAAATCATTTGCATTTGTGCTTGTTTCATAATTTTTTACTTAATTGGATACTTTCAGTCATTGTTATTTATATCACTCCCTAAACAGGATGCTCAGTGCTCAATTTACTTGGTCAAACTAGCTGCAGCAGAATTTGGAGAGTGCCTGTGTCATCATTACTGTACAACAGTAATGCTGATATGAGGTCTACCTTTCTTGTTTTTCCTGCAGATAACAGGAACAACATGGGAAACTGTCTCGCACCATGCTTCCTGCTCTGAAATTCTGGGTCTGTGTCTGGAGATCTTGATTAATAGATCTCAGAGCAGCTCGGATGAACTGTTCTACGGGGAAAAATGGAGCAGCGTTTGTTTTAACTGACCAAACTGCTTAGATGTTAAATCAAAAAGACATCAAAGGATGAGTGGATTTTCCATTTCAGAGTTGGGGGGAGGACATTAATCATTAATGAAAAGGTCCCTTGTGCCATCTTTGAGTTTCAGGTTTTCATCCTGAAATTGACCTCTCCCACCTGCACCAAATCTGAGCTGTGTTCTGATAGAATATATGATATGATGGGTGCTTTTTTTCCACCCTCAGAGCTACCAGAAACATAACACAGCACAACACTAACATTGCTTTTTTTTTTTTTTTTTTTTTTTTTTTTTTAATTTTATAACCCTAACTGTGAAAAAGATTTATACCACTGTAGAAAAAGTCAACAAATCCTGTCTGCCTCTTTCTGACTGACCTTGTCTCTCTGGGTCCAGCTCTGGTCTTTGTGTTGCTTTCTCCTAATGACACCGTTATAAAACATTCTCATAAGAGCTTCACTCCTTTCTGATGATTACTTTATCACATTGCCTTTGATATAATCAGAGATGTTCTACTTACTTGACATTTAAGTGCACTGAAAAATGACTGAATTTCTTCTTTTCTTTTTTCTACAACTGAACTTATAAAGCTGCACACACACATTTTATACAGGTTGGGGAAGCAGGGGCGAACTGGGACAATAATTCAGGCCGAGAATTTGATACCATCCCAGGCCACCTCCACCAAATTAACGCAAAACACTAAGAGTGAATTAGGCTGGGGGGCCTACAGAAAAACTGTAAAATAATAAAACAAAGGCTCCACATGTGGCCACACACAGCTTTTTGTTTCTTTACCTTACAAAATAAACATTCATTGTGCTGCAACAACCTGCATGCAAATCACATAAACTGAAATTCTACTTAATCAACTACAACATGGTTAAATGTGCAGTCTGTACAATTAACCATATTGTAAATCAAATAAAATTACACCATCATCCACCTAAACTTTATACTCAGCCTATTTACAATGAAACAGGTTATTCTATTCATTATTCTAAAACTATCACCAGCATGTTTGGTTCGTAATTAAATTGTACCTGAAGGTTCTTGCTGTGATTCCTGACTGCTGCTGACAGTACTGGTACTGCTCCCTTCTCCATCTTTGTTAAAAATAAACAAATAAATAAATCCAATAGCCACCCATAATTTCCCAGATTTTTGGATTCAGAACCTGACCATTTTATATGCATTGGCTATGTTAATATTTTCTTGATTTCATTTTTTTTTTTTTTTTTTTTTTTTACCAGCTTAAATAGACCTTTTTCACAAAAACCGGTAGTACGTAATGGGTGAGAATCTTGTCTTCTTGAGGGCCAGACTTCAGTCAAACGTCAAAAATGTATGATGTTTCCACTCTGGATTTTACATTTGAGCCCGTTCACTCGACTCTGCCTCGATCTTCAGAACCAGAAGTTTTGCCTGCATTGTTTCGATCATGTGACCAACGATGCATTGTTTTGTCATCTGTATGTGTTGAGCTGCTCCCGGTATTTTAAAGAGAGGGAGTTTGCTAATATACCAAGCTTTAAATGTAATTCAATCACATCCGAAACCGAATGTTTATAGAGGAGGTTTACCTCGCGATTATTAATCATTTCTGATATCAGAAAGCATCAGATTAGAATGAAATTTGCTTTGATAACATTGGCAGCAAATAAAACGTGACCATGCAGGTGTTATTAATGCATCCAGTATGAGCATAATGTCCGCAAATTAACATATTAATGTCCTAAATTATCGCCTCTGCTGAAATAATGCTTTTTTTCTTTTTAAAGATTACACATATAGGTTTGGTCAAACTTCCCTGATCACTCTGATTTCGAAATTATTGCTTTTAAATGATCGTTAACAAAATAAGGATCACTGATGGTAGAATATTGTTGTAACGTGTTTAACTACAAGAGATCGCAGGAGATCGTTGTTCATTCTGAGTTTGAAGTAAAATAAAATTATATTCTGTATGTTTCGTGGCTTTTATTTAACATGCTTCTGTTGCAGCTTTGAGTAACATACATGTATTATTCTAGTACAGCTGTGGGTTACCAGTGTTTTCACGTATGTTATAATGAGAGGCTGAGACGAGGCAGTTCGGGTCCAGCGATCTTTTACCGGACCCGAACTGCCTCGTCTCAGCCTCTCATTATAACATACCCGAGAACATTAATCCACGGCTACAAAGCAGCATCATGTTTTGCTGTTCAACCCAGTCCACCATGAAGATCCACAGATGACAGCAGCCACAACTTCACACAACACAGTTAAACTATCTCCATGCATGCAAGGACAAAAATACAAAACTCTTTTTCTTCTACTTTAAAGGTATAGTCCGATGTTCCCCCCCCTGAAAATAAACGTTAGACTTGTGCAAGTGGAAATCCGTTTCAAACTGCGCCTTTGGGCCTCTACTCGCGTTTGAATGCATCTCTCTCTCCCCCTGCCTGTAATTTGCTCTTTAGCTTTGTTTTCTTGTGTTCGGGACGTTTCTGGGTGGAGATTTCTGTTTATATCGGCAGCCAATGACAGAGCTAAGAGCATGACGCTGTGTGGAAATAAGCTCATGATTGGAGCAGATGCCAGTCACTCGAACTCTCAAAGGAAAAAGAAAGAAAGAAAGAAAGGAAACACTGCGGATGCGCCAAAGAAAAGGTAAGAGCTTCAGATAATGCACTTTGGAAAACCAGGGTTAATCATAGTTTGGCTTGTACCCACTTCTGAGCTCTGAAGGAGAAGCTTGAAGCTGAATAGGCTAGCTAGAACGAGGCGGCCATTAGCCTGAGAGGGAGGAGGGCTAAGTTTGAATACTGTTTGCAAACAGAAACGCTGGAGGGGCTTCGGACTCTACCTTTAACACTGATGGATGGAAACAGTAACTCAGGACTGAGGAAATGATTTTATTTAATTTATTTATTTATTCTATTTTATTTTTGCTCTCTGACCGTATCAAATGTTTACAGCAGGGATCGATGCGGTCGCATTCAGTATAACAGTCTGTGCTCACGGCTGTCGTGTCAAAATGACTCAGCGTTTAGTGACGCTTAGGTTTTTCCGTCCCTATTAATGTCTATCATTGATGGATGTTGAAAACTCCTGGAAAGGGCAAGCAAAGCACAAAGGAAAACCGCCCTGCCCGCCCCCCTCCTGGCTCCCTCTGCGGAGCATGCCAAGCCGCGCCTCCCGTTCGAAGTATAATTTAATATAATAATATTATTCTTATTATTATTTTCTTATCTTCTCTATTCCCCCCTATATCTTCTTTCCTTTTTTTATTTTTTTTTTTTTTTTTTTTTTTATTAATCATTTTTCTTCATCTATCTTATGCTGCTGATATTTTTCACTTTTTTCCCTTTTTTCCTCTCTTATTATCTCCCCCCTCCCCCCCAACAAAAATTTACAAATGTTTCGTTTCTCCCCTCCTCCCCCCCCCCCCGCTCCCCCCCCCCGCACTCCCCTCCCTCCCCACCCACCCACCAATTACAGCTACCCCTTTCCCCCACCCTCTCTTCCCCTCCCCCCCCACTTCCTTCACCCTGTTTACACCTAATAATCAATATTTCTTTTCCTTCTCTCCCCCCACCCCTCCCATCCCCCCCCCCCTCCCCTCCTCTCCCCTTGCTTCGTGATTATTCTCCCCCCCCCCCCTGCCCCCGCCGCCGCAACTCCTCCCCCCCAGGCTCTTTATCCCTTTCCTCTCCCGAAAAGTAAATTTATATTTTTTTTTTTCCCCCCCCCCCCCCTTCCCCAAAGAAAAATATAACCCCCGGCATTTTTCCCCCAATTTCGGAAAAGTCCCGCTGCAGGAGAGACAGAACTCTGCTTTGAGCAGAGGGAGACGAGGCGCTGCTACCAACGCAGCAACGTAGCATCAACAAGCTAGTAAAAGCTTAGAAATATATTCATGGATCAAAATAGGGGAAAGACAGTAGAGAAGCCGTCTGTGTGCTGTTGGGGTGTAGGGGGGTTGAACTTTACAACAGTGAAAGGACGCCACTAGGGGGAGCCCCAAGCTGAAGTTACTGAGTTCTGCTTTAACTTAGTTCTGTCACTTATCTTCACACCTCACACTCAACCTGACTTCACTGAACTTATTCAAGCCCAACAAAGACTGGATTTAAAAAAAAGAAAAAAAAGAATAATAATAATAAAAAGAATAAAAAAACTTCAAATGCAACAAGGACATTTCATGCAAAAAAAAGTATTACTTTGCTTAAAGGTGAATTTATGCATGTAATAAAATTGTGAAGTTATTCTGTGGACAGGGATGATAAATGATTTTAGATTCTAAATCAGGAATCCTCAACCCTGGTCCTTGAGGCCTGCCCTGTAAGTTTTAGAAGTTTCCCTGCTGCAACATTGAGGACCTGCCCTACGTGTGGTATTTGCTCATGCTAAACATAAAATTGGGGTAACAAATAAAAGTAATAGTGGTCTTTAATTCCCTTTTTTAAGGGTACATCCACCCTTTCCAATGGGAAAGACTGATGGGGTATTATAATGTTCCAAAATATATATTCTGCAGATTTATGTGAGTTGGGTCATAGCCAATAGGAAATCCCCCCCCCCCCCCCCACACACACACACACACACACACACGCTCACACACAACGCAGACACACACACACACACACACAATTGTCCCAGTTTCTTATGCGACCCCTTGCTCAAGTTAATTTCCCATTTCCCATTATATGCAATGCTCTTCTTTAGAAGACTGTTAAAAAGGTTGCTGCATTGTAATTCACCAGGTTAAAACCAAGCTGTACACACCGCTTTACAACAGTTCATTATACTCCCCGGGGGTATTGACATAATGTGAGAAACCTGGAAGTAATGTTTGGTGCTTTTAACTCCCTTTAACTATGGAGGGAAGAACTATTTCTTTGTGTGTATCTTTCCTCAAGCTGATTTAAAAATGTTTGTAAAGTTATGTTAATGCAGTTATAATCTAAAGGGCATCTTATATAGTAACCCCCCCCCCCAAAAAAAAAACAAACAAACAAACAAACAAAACAAAACAAAACAAAACAAAACAAAACATAATAATAAAAAAAAAAAAAATCAGAATGCTACCAGTGTTATTCCGCCAACTTCTCTACTTTCAAAATCTATATTTCCTTAATGTTGAGCCAAACAGAAATTACTAGTGAAAGATCTTTCCAAAGAGCTTATCTTGATCAAAAACATGACAGAATAAATTAGTTTGTTACTCAGATTCAAATTTTGGAGATGTAAAGCCAAGCCAGCGGGACAGACTGTTTAAATAGAACAGTAGCTGAAAAAGACGAGACATAAATTAAACAACCACGAATGAGAACACAACTATTTAGTAATCTTTATCTTACCTCTGAACTGGTTAACCTGTGTTGGGGATGGGCCAAGACCATTTTTAAAAATGTATTCATTCTTTTTTTACACCTTTTTAATTTTAATTCAAATTTTTCACATTATTGCCTCATTAAAACAACAACAACAACAAAATATTATCATAAAGTTACACATGAAATCACAGAATACTTCATGTTTTTAATATAGGCGGTTTGGTTTACCTCCTGAAGTCATGTTAAAAAACAAAAAGATGGTGACAGCAAGTCAGCATTTTTTTTTCCTCTAGACTGAATTCAACATTTCATAAGCAGAAAGAAATTTGAAGTTGTTTTCATGAAGACTTGATACCTCACCAAAGCATAATCACAACTTAATTTAGAAAATGCAGTGGGTAACACATTATTTTTCATATGAAAAGCTAATTTAAATGTAATTTTAAAAGTTTTTCTCTCTCTAAACAACAGCTAGCAAGCAGTGGTGCATTGATGAGCATATTAACTGACACTGCACATAAACTTGAAAATTCTCTTACAAGTATCCCTCTGATATCCATCCCACTCGTACAGTAGTCTCCATGTAAAGCCACCTTCTTTTTTGTCGTATTTTTATTCCCATTTTACACACTTTAAATACAAGAATTTACACAGTCTCCAGATCCTTCATTGACAGCACAAGAAATTTAGTTTACATTTTATAACACCCCTAACCTTTAAGACATCATCTCACCAAGTTCTCTTCTGCTGAAGCAGGTGCATGCACAGCTGTGCACAGTATTGAACCAGTGTTGATTAAATGCTGGCATTTTAGTCATCAGATTTAACCAGAGTATGATGATGTTTCTGTTGCATTTTTAAAATGTATCCTTTTTACAAGAAATCAGTCCTTTTGACCTTAAATCAACATTAGATTAGCAACTTTTGCTATCTGGGCTGCCACATAAATTGGAGGCTAAACGCATTGGAAAAGTAAAGTTTAGGCATAGCATCAGGGCATAGGAGACAAGAAGTAGATGTTACCCTTGTAACCACAATGCCAGAGAAAAAAACTTGTGGCACCTTCTGTTGTACTGGTACATTCACAATTGGCATCAATATTAAAAATGTTTTGCCAGGAGAAAACCTGATGTTCTCATAGGGGTCATTTTCATACTTGCCAACTTCCCAAACATTTTTGCAGAAATGCAATAAAGAGTCAGAGATGTTCAGCTGGTCGTGCAAATATCAAAATAATGGGATGTGACAGCATCTTATTACAGGCAGAATCTGTAAAAGACCCCACTCCCACCCTGCACGATGTTTGCCACGATGAAGGCCTTTTGAATTTTAAACATTTGGTCATTAAGCTACTGCTATAGTGTCATTTTAATGCATTACATGCTTCCATTTTGTATTATGCTGTTACAAAAGTCATGGATTTTATTTAATTTATTTCTATAAAACGTAGAAGTGTGAAATGTAGATGATCACATATACATTTTGTGATTAAATTTCTCAACAGACCCTCACAGTTGCAATCAACACCTCACTTGTTCTTTGATTTTGTAATGGGACATTTGAATAATGAAAGATGTTAAGAATGGGAGTTTATACAAACAAAAAAAACAAAACAAACAAGAAAACAACTTAAATCTGGGAACAAATGAACCCTTGACAACAAAAAATAATTATAAAAAAAAAAAACCTTTGAGGTTATTATTTTGAAGTAACAATTTAGTTTATGTTTAGTATTAAAGGAATGGACATGTCAGTGTGTGTAACTGCATTACATAGTGCACAAGAATTCACTGTCTCATTGTAATGCTGCTTTATTCAGGCTACACATCAAGCCTGATAGAAAATCAATAACATATTAGTCTTTATGGAGTGTAGCTGTGTAATGATGCAAAATATTTAACTGCACTGATATTATTGCATAGCTGTCTTTTAGACACAGGACATGTCAGTGATTCAGAAGAAAGCTCGCTCACATACAGCATATATTTTCTTGACTTTAATGGTGACCTGTTGCTGACTTTACAATCTGGCTCCTCTAAGGGCTTTTGCCTCCCATTACAGGAATATTAATCATGTTTTAAAAACAAATAGATGCCTTAAAACATATTGATGCAGCCTGATCAGAACATAAATTGTGCCGAGTAACACAAAGCATTTATTGCTTTTATTAATCCTCATATTATGATAATCCAGTCTGAATCTTTGTTTCAATTATTATTTAGTGCGCTGCTGTCATGGGGACTAATAATGGCAGTTCAACTCTCTAATAAACAACTAACTAGAGGGAGACAACAACGCTGCTGGTCAAAACATCCTGGGATCAGAGCAACTACAAATGTCTGAGGAACTCATTTTAAACTCTTTCCTCATAGTTTACGTACAGCTTCTTCCATATCCGTGTTACATTTTTCAGGAATTAACTAATTAAAGGGAGATTTGCCCAATATATAATATGCAATACACATCTGCACACAAGCTCATTACCTGCTGTGGAACAAAGAACAAATGGCAATCTGAGAATCAGCATAATAAAATGTTGGGTTGTGCAGATGTTGTGCAGATGTAGTGCAGTCAGCATGGCAGTGTCACTGGCAGTTGTTACCAGTGTGATGTCACCCGGTGGTTTGTAGACCACAATAGCTAGCACTCTGTAAATTCAGTCATGCAGATTAAGTATAATTTTTGAAACCATTATTTTCCTTATTTACAAATAGATACAATAAATTCCTTGTTTAACATTGCAAAATAGTGATAGCGATGCCGATGATTTGATGAATCAGTTAACTGAAAACTGCTATAAAAGTGATGCTCATTAAAGCTGAGTGTGTCTAAAGGTTAGGGGGGTAATTTTTCTGTAGGTTCATTACTAATGGCAATTCAAGGGACCATATGGGTTGTATTTTCTGCTAAATGTACCATTGTAATGGCCACCTCTTCGTAGATGGGATATGTTGAAGACTAAAAACAAAAAAGTTAGTAACAATGATCGGAATAGTTGTGTACTCACAGTAGTCAGCATTTTACAAAAAAACAACAAACATTTAGAAAGATTCTCTTTATTTTATTTATGAGGACACATTAAAAAACAAGTTACTGGTTTACATTACAAAATAAAGTAACTTTTACTTTAAAAAACTGCAGCATTTAAAAGATTGCTCTATGTGATTTAAGGTGCAGTGCAAGATGAGGCTGCCCAAACATTGGTCATACCGCCATCTTCTTTATTGATCTTTGGTGATCACTGCCTGGTATTAAACCGGCATATTTAACACATATTTATTCATGTGTTAAATATTTTCTGTAAATTTCTGTCAGATCTGTTACTGTAATGATTTATCATACTCCAATCATTACCCTGCAGAGGTGCCCAAGTCTGGTCCTTAAAACTACTATCCTACAATTTTTAGAACATACCCTCCCCAACACACCTGAATCAAATGGGTAATTACCTCATGTGCATGTCATTCAGCTCTGGAGAGGCCTGGTACACTGAAAAAAACTGGAGTATTATTCACTGAGAAAATCAAAGGAAATTAATTGCACTCAGAAATGTTCAGTAACTTTTACAAGGGTTATTTTCAAGTAAACTTTACTTGCATTTGAGTTGTTCCTACATGAAAAACTTATGCAACCTTTATTAGTATTCATCAACTTTGCCAGTGCGTTTCACTGTGTCATGATTAGGAAGTTCTGCTGAAGGCCCGACATATGTAATTGGTGACGTCCATTTTATACGTCGCCCTGTTTGCTGCCTTTATACTTCCATGCCTCTTATGCGTTCCCATGGTTCATAATCAGTTTGTCCACTAGGTGGCAGTGCCGCCTGTCCCTGTTCCCTGGCGATGTAATGTCATAAATATGAGTGTATTTTCAGACACACTCGCACACCCTCTCCAGAAACGCTCCGACCATGTCTACAGATGCTCTCTATTTGTTTGCCGTCTTCTTTCCCAGGTGCTTTTATTGGGGTATTTGGCCCTGGAAGGTTTTGTGTTATTTTTGTTCCGGTTCCTGTTCTTCTTCTGTGGTTTGTTTTTTTTTGCAGGCAGCATATCAGCTACACAGCTCAACACTGACCCCGCGGTTTCCGGTGGTATTGCTCCGTCCTCTGCGTCGAGTGATGGACCAACAAGCTGCTCAAAAACGCACTAAATTACACACGTAACCGACGCAGACAACGGACAAGTCTGCCTGTCCATCCTGCGTATCCATCTTCTGCTTCAAGCATAAATGGGCCTTCAGACTCAGCTTACATCAAACTGAAAATCTCACATTGAAACAAATATTATTTAAGAGTATTCTTTAACAACCACACTGGGACAGACAAACAGACTAGCCATTATAAACAGTTAAGATATACAGTAAAACACAGCTGAATGACAACTGCTATGATGTTCGCAACTCCTCAGACAAGGATGTGGAACTTTCCATAGTGAATGGGGATGGTGGCTTTACTAATCTGTACTGCACTTCTCACTCATGAGCTGCTTTCAGACTTACATTGCTAAACATGAGCGGTGAAGACCATCCACTCTTTGAAGCGACTCGTCTTTTCAAACATGCTGCTTCCTTGCGGACTTATCGTGTCCCAGGCACTTTCAGACATCAGGAAATGTTGCGAAAAGTCAGCACAGCCCCATTCTCCTTTCAGCTCAGTCCGGAACATCTTCTTGTGTTCAGCCAAATCGGCGTGCCGTAACATTTCCGCTCTTATGACATGGGGTGCAGCCGGTACATGTCTGCTACATCTCTGAGGTAAAAGACCGGTACGCATGTCTGAATGCAAACGTTATAAAGGACAGAGTCCGCAATATTACCGCTTTCCAAGTCTGAAAGGGGCTATGGTAGCACCTTTACAATTCAAAAACAACAGAACAAACAAATGTTTTTTTTTTTTTTTTTTTTTTTATATACTGGTAAGATCCCCAAGGGGAAATTAGGGCTCTGCATTTTACCCATCTCTGTACTGTGAATTTCAGAGAGTAGTGGGCTGCTACTGAAAGCGCCTGGGGAGCAGTTGGTGGGGGGTTAAGGACCTTGCTCAGGGGTCCACAGTGGTTAAGTAGCATTTAGTAAACATATGCCTTTTTTGGGTAAAAACAGGGTAATACAAAACTCTCATAGAATTTATTTTTCTCATCAAAGTGATTCAGACACACTCACACTTTACAAGGCCAAAAAAGTCTTTTTTTTCTTCAGTGTAACGAGTCATTCATTTGATTCAGGTGTGTTTGAGAAGCGACGCAACCACAGTGTGCAGGATAGTAGCTCTTGAGGACTGGACTTGGGCATCCCTGGCCTACAGTGTCTTTATGATACCACTGAATTTGGATTGAAGTCCCCTAAAACCTCAGCTGAGATGGTAAAAAAAAAAAAAAAAAAAAAAAAAAAAAAAAGCATTTGTATCAGATAAGTTTAGTTGTCAAAATGGATCAAAACAATTACCCCGAGCCATTGTAAGCAATGATGTGAGCTTTTCAAATATTTTCATAGAGGCAATTTGTGCTGCAAAACATGAGCTTCTCATTTTGGAGGAGGTGGTGGGCGACAAATGCTGCAAAAAATTGCTGTCAATCGTGGGCAGCTCCCACCCCCTCCTGGCTGGACCATTTGAAGAGTAGCTTCAGCAGCAGACTCTTCCAATGTCTCCATCTGATGGAGCAATACAGGAGTTTGTTCCTGCCTGATGCTGTCAGGCTCTACAACACCTCCACCTTATCCACCACCACAACCCTGGTAAGGCACGCTCAAGCCTGGGCTGAGCATTAAGTGACTATTATACATGTACTGTACATCTGTGTTTTATGTACAGTACGTGCAGTACATGTACTATAATCACCTGCCTTTAACTCTGTTTTTTTCATGTTAATACCAGTGTTGAGTGTTACTTTTCATTTTAAAGTTCTACTTTCATTTTCTTGTATATTTTTAGTAGCACTTTGACATTAATGTTAAACTCATTGCTGCTGCTACAGCCCCCCCCCCCCCCCCTCCCCCATTTCACACCATGCCATATACTGTACCAAAAGATGCAAACAAAAACTGTTTTTCAGTCTCCATTGGATTTCAGCTTAGTTGCTTCTACTCAAACTTGGTATCTGAAATACACTCACACGGTAAAAAAAAAAAAAACAATTATTCACAAAACTGACAGACATTTCAATATTTTCATTATATTTTCTCCAGTCTTTTTTTATGCAAAAAAGATAAAATGACGTGCATTCAACCCATGAACGCCATCCACATGGTCAGGCATGAAAATAAAAATGTACTTTTCTTTTGGTCTGGTTGGCAAGTAGTGAGCCAACCTTGTCAAAAAGAAGACTGTAAAAAATTTGAATGTGAATATTGAATAGTCTGCAGAATAATTCTGTCTTAAAGTTTCAAACATTAGATTAAAAAAAATACAGCCACTAAAATGGAAATAGATATCTGGCTGAGTTAAAAAATATTAGTGTTCACAGCATTCAGTTGCATGTTATATTGTATAATCAATTACAATATTTACGATCAGTTTGCTCTGTTGGCAAGTAAAGACATCCCCAGTGATTAATATGAGAGTAATTTTGGAATTTTCTATAAAAATAAAAGTGTATTATTATTTCTCTACTATCTCTTATGCTTTATTTGTTTCAAAGAGGAAACAACAACTTCACCGGATTCTCACATAAAGATGATCTTTTTTCTGTTCTAATGCGCTTGACTTTGAATCTACTTTTCTTGGTTTAATGTTCTTTTTAAACATTTCAGTTCATCTGTAACCCTAGAGCCGTTCTTTTTATGTGAGACTGCTTGAAAACATTTTCATAGGAGATGTTGTCTTTTTGATGTCTCTTGTTCCTGCTGGTTTGACTAATCATGGTGCCTGCAGTGCCTGGACAAACTTCTGAGCCCACACTTTGAGGTTAACTTCACACTGATCGGAAACAAAAATAACCTTTTCATTACTCTTTAACAAATTCTTTCTAAAATTCTGTGATCCACATTAATAAAGAAAAAACATTTAGAAGCTGCTTTAATCAGTCTATTATTTCAACGGCATTTTTTTTTTTTTACAGAACCCAGATTTCTATTTGGAAAATGAGCATTTACAAATATCTAAACAATCGCTAATTTCATAACTCTGAACAAAATACTCTGCTAACCTTAACAGCACCACCAGAAAATAGATTAAAAAAAAAAAAACAATAATTGAGCAGATTTTAATGACAAAATATAGCTACAGATATGTCTCTAAATTATGTCCTTGTTAGTCCAAGTCTTCATTCTTCTGAAAATAGTGTCACATCACTAACTTAACATGTTTAAGGCATCGTGTGAAAAGCTGTTTGCACCGATGCAGTACTGCTTATTAACCCTGATGAGAATCAGTGTTTTTCACAGCAATGAAAAGCAAACCTGACATTTTTAATCTAAGTATAGACTTCATGCAACAAAGAGCCCAGGGCCATACTTGAAAGAAGAACTGAGTTCTCTCACTCCTTTTATACCCAATCTGCCTAACACACATGTAAATATATTTCTTTCCAAGCCATGAAGGTTCTCTCTTCAAGTGTTTGATCACATTTTGATCTGCATCAAGAAAATGGGATTAAGGAGCAGATTAGGTTTATTTTTTTTACACTTATTTATTCATTTATTTATTTTTTTCTAACTGCAGAAACTCACAATTTTACATCAGCAGTTCCCCCCCAAAAACAATCAATATCCCTAAAGATGGTATATTTTGCTCTAAAAGCCCCCTATAATTTCATTAATATTGATTCTGCTTTTTAACTGCTGTGAGTGTGAGCAACAGACAGCTGCACAATTCCCCTGGGATCAAAAAAGTATCTATCTATCTATCTATCTATCTATCTATCTATCTATCTATCTATCTATCTATCTATCTATCTATCTATCTATCTATCTATCTATCTATCTATCTATCTATCTATCTATCTATCTATCTATCTATCTATCTATCTATCTATATCTATATATATATATATATATATATATATATACAGGAGTTAGACAATGAAACTGAAACACTTTTTAGACCACAATAATTTATTAGTATGGTGTGGGGCCTCCTTTTGCGGCTAATACAGCGACAATTCGTCTTGGAAATGACATATACAAGTCCTGAACAGTGGTCAGAGGGATTTTAAGCCATACTTCTTGCAGGATAGTGGCCAGGTCACTACGTGATGCTGGTGGAGGAAAACGTTTCTTGACTCGCTCCTCCAAAACTCCCCAAAGTGGCTCAATAATATTTAGATCTGGTGACTTTGCAGGCCATGGGAGATGTTCAACTTCACTTTCATGTTCATCAAACCAATCTTTCATCAGTCTTGCTGTGTGTATTTGTGCATTGTCATCCTGATACACTGCACCACCTTCAGGATACAATGTTTGAACCTTTGGATGCACATGGCCCTCCAGAATGGTTCAGTAGTCCTTGGCCCATCTAGCACAAGTCCTGGGCCAAGCGAATGCCGTGATTTGGGCAGCTGTGGTTTTACGTGTTTTAAATACAATCCGGGTTAGCACCCGAACATCACGTTCAGACAGCTTCCTCTTGCGTCCACAGTTAATCCTGTTGGATGTGGTTCGTCCTTCATGGTGGTATGCTGACATTACCCTGGATACTGTGGCTCTTGATACATCACAAAGACTTTTCTTGGTCACAGATGCACCAGCAAGACATGCACCAACAATTTGTCCTCTTTTGAACTCTGATACAATGTTGTATGCATTGCAATGTTTTGAGCAAAACTGTGCTTTTTACCCTGCTAATTGAACCGTCACACTCTGCTCTTACTGGTGCAATGTGCAATTAATGAATATTTGCCACCAGGCTGGTCTAAGTTAGCCATGAAACCTCCCACACTAAAATGACAGGTGTTTCAGTTTCATTGTCTAACCCCTGTATATGTTGTTATGATCGGCTAAGAGCCATAACAAAAAACATACCAACCCCAACCAACATGGCTTAGGGCCCTAACAATATATATATATATATATATATATATATATATATATATATATATATATATATATATATATATATATATATAACATTAGAGTTGTCACGATACCAAATTTCTGTTTCGATACCGATACCATTTTGTATCTAGATACTTTTTGGTACTTTTCGATACTTTTTTAAAAAGGTAAACCAAACTCAATATTTCTTTTGTTTGTGTTATTGTTCTTGAAGTCTTTATTTTAAAATAATCAAATAAAGAAGTAAAATCTTCAATTTAAAACACAGAGAACCAGTAATATAAAGCAATGCCAAATTAAAATCAAAATCATTCTATACACGAAACATTATATGGACATAATTAGAAAAATAAGTTGTAAAACTATCTAAATGAATTACATATTGTAAGGCTTTTGGAATATTTTTTTAATGTGTTTCAAAATGTTAATTTATTTAATGTTGTGTCTCAATAATTTATGATATGAAACATTAAATGGGTATGAGGTAATCTCTATAAAATCATGTTTGTGTGACTGACTTCATTATAACATTAGTCAAGTTGTATTAATAATTATAATATATATATAATAATTGAACACATCAGTCAGTTCATCTCTGTCACCATTTTTAAACTTATTTAAACATTTTAAGGCTGTAATAACTTTGAAAAAAATTAAAAATGTATTTATTAACCATTTTGTCGTATGTAGGCTTCTGTAGGTTTCTACTGGGCTGGAAGAGGTTTTTTGCTTTTTACTTTGACATAACTGAACAACATCAGCACCAGTTGTTCCTGACTGAAGTCACGAAGTCCGCGTAGTTGTCCTTTAGAGGAAAAATGAAAAGATGACGGCTTTGGAAAAGCCCGTGTTGATAAAGTAGGGGCTCAAAGTACAGTTTGGAAGTATTACGGATTCAAAGCTAATGATGAAGGCGATCCGTTGAACACTGAAGCACCGCAGTGAAAGCGATGCTACAAAGTCCGTCTGCTAACGGAGGCAACACTTCAAACTTCAGGTATCCGCGGCAGCGTCCACTCGCCATGAACCAGCCTGTCTGCTACCTGACGTCTCCTCCTCCTCCTCAGTGAAGGCGCTTCACAGAGCCGCATCATTAACTACGTCTCACTCACTGCTGGCCTCGCCGCTCTTAAAGAGACAGGCTCCAATTTAATAATTTAGCTGCGTTTTTTTTCTTTTTAAAGTACCGTTTCTTTTTAAATGCTGGTATAGTACCGTTTTAAACGCTTTAGTATTGCGGTACTATACTGGTACCGGTATACCGTGCAACCTTAATATACATACATATATATACATATTTATATATATGAAGGTGGTCGCAGTGGATAGTGATGCACCGATCAGGATTTCGGGGGCCGATCACCATAAGCAGTATCTGCCGATGCCGCTGTTGCCGATCACCGATCACAGCGCCAAATCCATAAATTCTCCAATATTGTTGTCTCATGTACATGATATCGACATTATGTTATTAAGTATAACAATTAGGAGAAGGGAAATTATCATGAATTGACCACAGTTTTATTGTAGGCAATCTGCAATATTTCACTCTGTAGTAGAGACTCTTGGAGACAACCTGGACTCAGTTTACATAGAGGAAGTGTAGCTTACTAGCTTAAGCTTTCTTTTGGCAATAATTATGTGTACAACACACAACATGTGCAGCGCACCAACACAGACACAGTACTGTAAACATTTCACTCTCTTAGAGTTGGTACTAAACTATAAACTCGTTTTTTCCTGTGAGAAAAAGGAATTAAATCTTAAAATAAAAAAGTAGATTATGTACTACATAACACACAACATTTGCACTATAATAAACATTTCACTCTCAAGAGGCTCTTTCTCAGAGACACTATTTGGAGTTTACCTACAAGATTTTTGAGCAAAAATCAAGTAAAATATGTTAAACAAATGAGAACAAGAACAGCGACTTATGTGCAACTGCAACATTATCTCTGGACATAAACTTGGAGCTGGTACTGCAGATTTTTTGTAAAAAAACAAAAACAAACAAACAAAAAAACCTCTTAGTGTAGCATAAACATGCTGTAGCCAAAATGATATAATAAAAGTATGATTTTATTAATGAGCTTACTTCCGATTAAGCATGATGACTGGCAGAGCCCTGCACGTCATGTGCATCAAGAGCGTCGAAGTGTGGTGGTGTATGAACCCGTTTGTTTTCCTTGTCTGTGTCCCTGTATAATGGGGGATGAAACTGAGCAGCTGCTTGGCTCCATTTGCTCCATGAGGCCAACGACGTTGTCGAGCGTTTCTGTGGCATGTGTGGATTCATCAGATTGTTCAAAGGTGTTCTGAGTTTGGTGAGTTTCACCATTTACTCCATGAGCTGCGCGCCAACGATGGCCGGCCCAGTTTAACAACCTGCAGTCCTGCATCGGGACGTCATTATAAGCCCATTAAATCCCGTCGGGACAGCAGATCATCACCTCGCCGTTTGGAAACCTGGGACTGAACGCAGATCATAGTATATTCTCCACTGTTTCCGTGGAGTGAAGAGATTCACAGGAGCCTCCTCTGTATTTCCTGCGCCTGATGCGCGTCAGGCACGTCAAACCCCAAAACACTGTAGGTACTATAAACGTATTCGGATCGGCTTGCTTTGATCTATTTTGAGAACTCCGATCAAAATCGATAGGGGCAATATCGCCCGATTGCGATTGGTTGCCGATCGATCGGGGCATCTCTAGCGGTGGATTTCAAACCTGATGCAAACACTTTAAGGGATAGTTATGGATTCTTCTGCTGTCAGCAAACGACCCAGATCTACTGAAAGACCACTCAGAAATGGCACTACGAAGAAAAAAAGACTTTATCAGCAATGTAAACAGCGTTACAGCATCAGTTTGTTCACGCTCTCGTGCTGGCTTGGCTGGTAGCTGCAGTTATCCACAGCACCAGTCACGTTACTTACAAGTCTAATTTCTTCATCCTGCCCCGTTCCTTTAATCGAACCCTAGTTGGTTTGCATGAAAACTAGTTTATTTGGAGGTGGTGTAAATATGCACTCAAACTCTGATCCGCCTAAAAATACAGGTCTTGGTTCACTTTAAGGGACCCAAATGCAGGAACTGGACTACAACTTATTTATGTGACAGAAATTAAAGTTTCCCCGTATTAACCAACAGATGAGCCATTTAATTGTTTATTTTAGTTATTAATGGCTTCTCCTTCAGTTATTCTTGTTTCAGAGCCCTCCAGGTGTAGAGTGGGAATACCATAATTCACCTTAATAAATCAAAGCATGATTATCAATCATGCTAATTAAAAGTTTTGGTTCATTTGACTAACTGCAGCGTGAAAGCAACCTTATTCCAGCCAAAAGTTGCAACCCCCAACTGACCAAGCCCCCAATCGTACTGAGTATAGCTAAATTATAGGTGTAAAAATTACTTAAATCAAGCGCAGTCTCAGCCTTGATCTGTTCTGTTGGGGATTTCCTCTTTGTGGACTACAATCCTTTGCAGGTTTTTCATGCGTATAACCAGCGCTTGGATCTTCTTCACACTTCATGAC
Organism: Atherinomorus stipes; assembly: GCA_023101725.1. NCBI lineage: Eukaryota > Metazoa > Chordata > Actinopteri > Atheriniformes > Atherinidae > Atherinomorus > Atherinomorus stipes. The sequence continues at coordinate 1,695 of JALJCO010008534.1, read as the reverse complement.
AGGAAATGGAAAACAGCTTATATCACAATCACACAGGATCTCCTATCTGACTCAGCCAAATTATTCATCTACTTATTCCCTAAGCTCACTCTCACTTTGTGGTGTAAAATGCAAGTAAACTACTCATTTACATTAACTTAGGGCCAACATTAAAGTGAACATTAACAGAGCAGCCTTCATGGAGCAGGCAGAGATTAACTTAATTCAAAAAATGGCATCCTGTCAAATGACAAACCACAAAATAAGGTGATAATTATGAGCTCTTAGTGAGGATAGCATAATTTCAGTTCAACCCACTTTATTAAAAACGATCATAATAAATGTACAATTATTGTATAATTTATAGTCATTTATATTTGGCAGGACAGTTCTCTTCTGGGACCTCTGTTCACAAAGGGAATGCCAGAGGCCTGTAAAAACCTCAGAGTGCAGAAAAGAGCAGCATCAGTGACAACAGATGTTGATCAAGGCTGACAGTTTGAAAAGGAGAAGTTGAATTGGGAGGGGGTTACAAAGTGGCTTGCAAAGGAGGCAGCAGTGGTGGTAGGAAGGCTAAAAGAGCACTTCAAATAGATGGAGCCAATCGGCAGCTTCAGGAAGATTAAAAAATCGGTCCCACTCTGGCCCTGGCACTCTGTCTGAAATTTGCTGACTGGAAGCATAGAAGGGAATTCACTGATTGGCCTGCCTGAAATAACACTATGCTCAGTGATGCTTAAACAGTTCAATAGATCTTCTCGACTGCTAATTTTAAGTTTGGAAGTTCCTCCACAGCTCATAAACTGTATTCCCTTGTCATTAAGTTGGTATTCTAAAACCTTTATAATCAACATTGGCTAAATTTAAGAGTGGTTTGTTTTTAACGCTTTCTTTCCTGTGGGGGTAGGACCAAGGAGAGAGTATTGCAGATTAAGTAAAAGTATCTGAAGATAATAAAATACAATGAAAACAAAGATGTTATATCTCACATAGGCTTCGCCCTCTACTGGACTCTATGGGTACAACTCTTCTAATCGCGTACATGAGATGGCCCACTTAAATTTTCATGTACGTAGCCGGCCAGTAGGGCGTGTGAACCCCTTTTCCTGCCTTAGCAGGTATAAAAGAAGGTGCACCACTGGCTGCCCTCATTCCTTTTCTTTCAGCGTCGGCGAGTGGCCACTGACACACCATCTCCTAGGGTGGAGTCGCCACTCCAAGAACAACAATCCTGCCCAGCCTGCCCTTCCGGGATCATCGCCCCGGCAGACCTACATCATGCGTGCTTCGAGTGTCTCGGGAGGAAGCACGCTATCGCTGGACTGGATCAGCGCCCGGCCTGCCCGAGCTGCCAAGACAGGCTCGGTATCCGTCGCCAGCCAGATGAACAACCTCATTCAGGGAGTCACTACTGCAGCCTGGTGTGTTATTTCCCTGTCGGTCATCAGCTCTCGCAACATCTGGCTGAGTCTGACCGCCCGCCCTAAAAGAGACCGAGAGGATCTCCTTGCTGGACTGGTCTCAACTGACGGCCTCTTCGGCTCCCTCACTATGGTGATGCAGTGGCTGAAGAGGCTGGAGGAAGCAAGGACGAAGTTTTGATTTCAAAGGAGGGGGGTGGGGGGGCACAAGTATTATTAATAAACCTGGCGGCGGCCAAACAAGTTACAGTGAGATAAACGTAACAAAAGGTGGAATATTCATGAGCAACTTCTA